>OY986995.1:20454928-21779928 GCA_963920545.1 Lepidium didymum | reverse complement strand
AACAAAATAACAAACTGAGAATTAGACCACAAGATGATGTTCTTTGTTCCTGTAGACTTACTAGTTACTGAGTGCACTCTGCGGTTCCGAAACCAGTTATGTCTCTTTCCAAACCGATTTTTTTTTTTTTAAAAGTGGAGTTGTTGTTCCATTAGCAAACATATGTTTAGTAATTCGATACTATCAATTGGATATAGGCACTGCAAATAAGACAGACACATGTTTCTATTATATCTGAAACTCAAATTCCCAAATACTTAACTCTCAAATTAGTTAAAGAAAATAAGAAGATATAGCAAACATAATAAACAGATGTAGTGACACAGGGTGGACGTTCCCTGAGGATGAGCCGGCGCCAGTGGAGAGAATGGTCTTTGAACCACCTCCGGCTCCTGCGTATCGATAAATAAGTTCATTTAAGGGAGAACATACTAGTGATCAAGCGTTGCTCTGTTTTTGTGATTAAAGAAGTTCGTACCTGGACGTGCAACTGGCAATGACGTCGGGGCTAGTGCATCACCTGTGGTCTCCTCTGCCGGGGAAGGTGCGGGAGGCGATGCTGCCGGGCCAATAACCGCTAATTCACAAATACTTTGATGTGAGACTATATATAGCTTAACACATAACATAGATATACAGTAATCGGTAATTAAGTAGGTTACCGTTGCATTGTGTGAGGGGGGGAGTCTGAATGTTACATACGTTGGGGAGCTGTAAGGCCTGTGTGCGGTTAATGTTAAGGCCGATGTTAGGGATCGGACTGTTGACGGCAGAGCAAATACACTGCGGCGAAGATTTGATGACAGAGTCGAGCTGAGAGCAGCAAGTCTGTGAGGGAGTGGATGAGTTTCCGGTGATGTAGCTGAGACACGGTGAAAGGGTAGTTAGCGTGCTCACGCATGACCCGCTCGGTTGTGCTGTTGTTACGGCCCATAGAGCCACCACAAGCGAGACAAATGTGATCGCGTAGGTGCTTCTATACCCCATATATTTTGAGTAATGATTGCTTAACTTCGGTGGTTTTTGCTTTGGTTTAATTATAGAAGGAATTGCTGACAAAATGTCAAAGAGACTGGTATCGTTGGATGACCTACTTTACATTGTTTATATGGTTTTATTCATCAACCCAATGTGTACGTTCTAGATATATACACCCGATTTATAGCGACTAATCTAGTCCGTCTAATACAACGCCACCTAGATATGCGTTCATATATATATACCAAACTCAGCTACTTTCTCCTCATTTTTTGTTCTGGATTTCTCTTTTGTTAATTGAAAAAAACAAAAAAAAAAATTGTGTGTTGATACGGAGATTGAGAAATCATATATATTAGTTGGAAGTTGTTGAACTCCAATGCACCCATTTTATCATATATAAAAAAGAATAATTATGTGATTATGAGGCAACTTCGCATGAGAATTGACCAGCCCAAATGAAAATGGAAGGTTTCACATTGATAGCAGTGATAATGTCAAGCTTTATGTTAGGAGGGAAAGGTCAGCAGATAAGCACGCCATGCACCTCTTCCATGATTTCTACCTTCACTCCATGTCTCAATTTCATAACCGGAAGCAGCGGCGGCTCCGTCACTCCCACCGCCGGCTGCTGCGACTCCTTAAAGTCGTTGACAAACACAGGAATGGACTGTGCTTGCCTCATCCTCACTGCTAACGTCCCGCTCCCTACTGGCTTCATTAATAGGACTCTCGCTCTTGCTCTTCCTCGTGCCTGCAAAATGAGCGGTGTACCTTTTCAGTGTCGAGGTTTTTTCTAATTTGCTTTTCACTCCATGTGTTTTCTACGTATTTATCCTCTATTGTTAAGCCCACGATTGACTCATTTGCGTAATTTTCAGCTGCGGGGACTCCTCTGCCAGCTCCAGGTATCCACTATTTAATAAATATTATTGTGTATACAATGAGATTCAGTTAGTTTTTGTTTTTTTTTTTGCTAAATGATTGGATTCAGTTAGTCCATTCCATTAACTAATATCCATATATATATATATATTGGGCAGGTCCGGTTCCTTTTTTGTTGGCTCCACCCCCGCCTGTGTCTGCTTTTAGCCCCGGAGGTGAGTTAGTTATGCCATAATCATTTTCTTTTGCGTGTTTTTTTGTGTTTTGAATTTGATTTTAGTCACATTTGATCAGCGTCCAAGGCTGCGGCGACAACACCAACACCTGCACCATCACTGGAGGCTCCGGCCGATGGACCCATGGGCCCCAAAGCCAAACCAGGAATTCGACCGGTGGTTCAGTCCATACAACCCACTAGTCTCGCTCACTTTTCGACTTCTCCATTTCTTCCGTTGCTTTTCATTTGTCTCATTCTGTTGACTTTGTAAGCCACTCGGCGACGCGATATTCATAATATCTTTACACCTACGTATCTGTTGTCAGCTATTTTCATTACGAGTTCATTTTTACACACAGAATTACAACACAGATAGTTATTGTTATAACTGGTAAATTTGTTTTCGAGAAAATCACGTACATGGCACATGGGTAAATGTAACTTCAACCATGTCGGAATTGTAAAGCGATTTTAATAAATTAGTCTGAAATATCAATGACTGGTTTCTCCAAAAAAGAAAACAAAGAAGAAAAAAAAATTGACATTAAAGCTGCAAATTATTACAGAATTACGGTGATTTTATTTCGAATCCCGTCTTCTGTTTCAAGCCTGTTCAAGAGCTTTCTTGATGTCTTTCTGCTTGCAAAAAAAACAAAAACAAAACGGAATCATGACAATGACAATACATTACATCACACCTTATGTACATAAAGAATGGATACCTCGATTGATAGAGGTGCGACAGTCGGGCCGTAACGATCAATCACTAAGCCATCTTTGCTGACCAAGAACTTGGTGAAGTTCCACTTAATTCTGGAACCCAGAAAAGTGGGTTTATTTGCCTTAAGGAATTTGTAAATAGGTGCAGCGTTTTGACCGTTTACGCGTACCTAATCCCACAATCACAACTTGTAAGTGTTAATGGATCTCACGTAATAAACATACCACAAGTCACAGCTACCATGTACATAATAATAAATTGAGGGAGCTATCTGTATATAATAATAATAAGCAGTGATTCCAAGCGTCTTAATATCTACCAACCTTTTGGAAAACAGGGTATTCAGCCTTAAAGCGTGTACAGGCAAATTCATGAGCCTCTTGACTTGTTCCGGGTTCTTGGTTCAGAAACTGGTTGCAAGGGAATGCCAAGATCTCAAACCCTGGTAAAGAGAGCTATAAAAATGGTAAAATAAACAAACAAGAGATGTTTGACAAAAAAAAAAAAACAAAAAAAACAAACAAGAGATGAGGTTGCAACTGCAGAAAAATTAAAATGAAAAGAATCATTGACCTTCGTCCTTGTATTTTCGGTAAAGCTCGGTGAGCTGGGTATAATTGGTTTCGGTGAAACCGCTGTTTGCACAAAGCAAGGATTAACGATGAATAAGTAACAAAATTTGCAAGTCCCAAAGACACGAACCATTTGGAAGCGACATTGACGACGAGGAGGACTTTCCCTTGGTAAATGCTCAAATTCACGTCCTTGCCGCAGCTATCCTGATTTTCAGCAGAAAATAACAACAATAAATTTATAAAATCAGAGCGAATATTCAATTTTTTCCTCTGGTATGCGCAAAAAGTGAATACCTTAACGGTGAATTGATGGACGGATCTCTCGGGAACCGAAGCAGAAGCACCCATCTCTCTCTCTCTCTCTGTCAATTGAAGGGACAGACTTTCTCTCGATGAAGAAACAACCTTTTTATTTTAACCTCTTTGACCTTTCTCTGCGCGTTCGTGTGGACTCCCTTTTTGCTTTTTAAAATAAGTCTTCTCTCTTTTTACTTCGTACATATTGACTCATAATAATGCCTGTTTTAAGACATAATAGAAAGAGCTAAAGTATTTTCTCTACAAGAGGCGTAACTCTTTTTGCTATATATTCTCATGAGAAAAGTATACCCAATCATTCCAGTTTAAAAATAGCATCAAAAACACATAATCAAAGTAACAACTATTCAGCTCAAATATTACTCTTAAGAAATGATTATACATACATCATACACTCAAAGGTCGAAAAAAAAGAAAGAAAGAAATAAGACAATATAGAAAAGCAAAGGAGAGCAGAAATTTTCTAAACTCTTCTCGATCTCTACAAATGGCTTTTTTACCATCTCCTCACTCTGCTTTGCATGAGGTTCTGCTTCCAAAAGAAACATCATATTATATGTACACTCACTTATTTGTCATATCACTATCTCACCTCAACAACATCTCTTATTAAATCCACATCCCCTGGGTGTTCTTGCTTTTCTGCTTCGCACCTGCCTCCTCTTTAACATATTCGTCTCTCAAGTTTCTCTAGTCACTTCTCTGATGCCACATGCCCGGATCTGCAAATAATCATATGATTCTCAGAATTATTGCCTACGAATCTTTTACTTCATCATTAAAAAGCCCTTCATCTATCTATGGTATCTCGTTCTAAGCAAGAGTGGATTTTAGATAACCAGAAAACTACTTACCTCTCATTCGGACTGGAACAGGACTTTCTGAATGCGGCTTAGGGTGAAAAGAGTCTCTATACGGGTGAGGAGGAGGATTCCACCGGTGGTTCTGGAACCTTCCAGACTCACGCGGAGGACAACCATTGTACGAACTGGATGGATAAGGGCCTTTGTGTTTGCCTTGATATCTCGAACCTGCGATATGACCATATCAGACATCCCATCCAGAAGCATATCTATATATGTGTATATATATATATATATAAACACGTATCACGGTAAAAAGCTTCACCATAACAAGAAGATTGTCGATATCTCCAATTATCTTGATTCTCGTATGGTGCATGCCTCATTCTCTCATGGTTATCAGGAAAGTTTCTTTCTTCATAATTCGGCGCATAGTGAGATCTGTTGGAGTACGATGGAGCATCCCTAGGCAACTTCATAAGGTGGCCAGGCTCTGTATATGAGTATTGATGCTGTGATGGAGGTAAAGGGGGAGGAGGAGGAGGATGTGGATGAGATGGATAAGGCCTATGCTGGAAATTAGAAGCATCTGCCTGTGGAATGCTACTAGTCAGTTGTACACTGGAACTATAAGATGAATCCAGACCTTGGTAATGCATTGTGTTTCCAGATGGTGGTGGATTCATCCTAGGAGGACCAGCCTGCTGATCTCCCTGCATATTAGCAGGTAATAAAATAAGTGACCATATCAAGATATGTTATCATGTTTCTTGTAAGAGGATTCTAAAACAAAAAACTACGTACATGCATGTTGGAATATCCACCATTTTCAAAGCCATTAAAGTAGGAATCAGACATGGCACACTGTGCCTGCTGTGATGGGGGAGCTGGTGCCGGTGGTGGAGGTGGTGGCGATGAAGATGGCAGTGGTGGAGATGACAAGGACACATGCTGATGTGAAGTGCCAAATACAGGTCGATGATGCTGTCCAGGCTGACAATTAGTGGTCATTGTATTATCAGCTTGATCAGTGTGTGTGCAGTTTCCAGTTTCCCAAGCTGGAGCCACATCTTCCATTTCAAGCTCACCATCAACATCTTCCAGTATAAGTGTATGCCTTTCAGCAGTAGAGGATGAGACATTTTCTTCAAGGATTTTGGACTCATGTTCAGGGGTGACAGACTCAAAATCCCCTCCATCTGAGTCACTCCCTCCCTCCGAGTCACTCCATCCCTCCTCATCCTTAAGCATTGCGGGCATGCAAAATCCAGGGAGCTGGAGAGTTGAATTACTGAAACCCAAAAGATGAAATGATTTAACAAATCCGAAGACAATGACACATATATAGATTCAAAATACCCAAAATCTAACCTTCCATACTCATCCACCAGCATACCCTCCATATCTCTCACAGGATCATCCAATGACCTTTCTGTTCGAGCTGAGCGTCGAGAATAGAGGCAAGCAGGAACTATACTATGTGAATCAAGTTCTCTTATATGGTGACGAATGATAGATTCAGGCAAGATCCGTCTTTCAAGCCAAAGCTTCAAAACCTATAGATAGCACAAAGGTTGAGAAATAATAACAATACGAAAGAGCTACCAAAATCTATTACATACCTTCAAGCACTGTGTCCGATTTTCTTGTGTGGTAGCCCCAGCAGGGACAGCAGCGGCTAACAGGCGAGGTAAACTTACTTGAATGGCTGAAAGATAAAGACAACCAGTATCACCTGAAAAGTAGGGCAATATTCACTGTCAATCCTTAGAATTTTACTAATGTAGCTTAGCAAAACACATAGCACACACGACATACCTTTCAGACCTTTAGAGCACTGAGCAATAGAATCCACAAGGAAAAATAAATCCACCCTCCTTTTTAAATTTGACTCACTTTCTAAAGTATGAGCCAAAATCTCCATCGCCTAATTGAGGAGGTTCATCAAGAATTATTAACAGATACTGCAAACAAGAACGCTCTCACAAAATACACTAAGCATGCAAAAATAATTCACCCCTTCTTCATCAACTAGATGAACCAAAAAACTCAGACGATTGTTGCCCAACCCTTTAAGAAGCAGTGGCTGTCAACAGCATCCTACGATGAACATATATTGATAGCATAATTCATAATAATGCAGCATCCATCATTCAGTATGATATTAACAATGCATCAGAAATAACGATCTAAAATCCTAAACTGGAAAAACTGACACTTTCCATGACTTGTCGCAGCAACAAACAGGTAATCATAAATCAAAGAAAAGGAAATATTTTCTACCTTTGCAGGCACACCAAATTTCATCAAATCCATAGCCAAACGAGTTGCTCGGCCAATACTCTCCTTTGTCCTCACCAATGAACTAAGCGCATCCTCAAAAGATTCGCGAGTGGATTGCACATCAGAACTAAGAACTTTCTGTCCCTGACATATACCTGTTTCAATTTTTTCTTCTTCTTTGGCATTGGCATCACAAACAATTTTCTTCTCACCAGACTGAACATTTGGGCTGCAACTACTGTTGTTCTGTATATCATTTTCACTTTCTGCGGTAGAAATGTGGTAAACTGAGTTGCTATGTGGAGTGCCCCTAACAGGAGTGTCTCCAATATTAGCAGGAGATAAACTCATTTTTTCACGCGAAAGATTCTCAGATACTGAGACAGAATTGTTGGTTTGGACCTGGTGCTTCTGATCATCAGTCTCACAACTGCAAAAAAACACGGGTATAACCTTTTGTTAGTCAACTAGTTCAGTGGCGAAGCAGAAGACTTTCTTGTCATTGAAACACAGAAAATATTAAGACAACAAAAAACCGAATCTTTCTGGTGTCTGCCCACAGCTCCATACACCCATTCTCTACATAGACTTTAATATACAAGCAAAAAAATAACTCATAATACAAGTTGAAATTCTTACAAGGAACAACCCTTGAAGGAATATTGACAAAGAAAATGAATAATAATTATGAGAAACAAAATTCTTTTGCGAATCTCTATTATAGACAGATTTTTAGTTCTGTGTACCCTATGTATGAGGACTGCAGAAGAAACTCCTGAGCTAAGGATAGAACCAATCAAAATCGCACAAAACTTATTCATAACAATTTAAGGGTATATTCATAAGAGCTGGCATTAAAAGAAATACTAACAATGGAGACAAGCATTAAAAAAAAAAAAAAAACTAACGATGGAGACTAGCATTAAATGAAAATATTAACTAGTAAAAGAAGACGAGAGACAATACAGGAAACAATAACAATAGAGACTCACATCATTTTGAGCTGCCCATTATCCTCAACAGCGTCCTCACATTTGCTATACCCTGTTTCATTCAGAGGTTCACTTTCATCAACTATCACATCACTTTCAGTTACGGAGTTGTGTGGATTCAGTGTGGTTTGAGCTGGTTTAACAATAGCATATTCTTCACCCTGACTTCCATCCTCTTCTTTCAGCAGTATGTTATCAGTCTCCTGCTTATTCACCACTAAACAAGACGATGGAGAATGTTCTATAGCTTCAGACTGAACAACCTGAGCCACGCAAGCATCATTTTTAATGTTTTCTTCATTTAGAGATTCATGAGAATTTTCCAATGAATCACAAGCATCTTGGTCCTGGCTTCTGTGCTCGCCAGAAGATTGAGAAGGTATGCTTAGTGAGCATATTCCAGAGACCTTGTTTGCAGATGAATCCACAGTACTGGGATCCAAGGAGGTTTCAACTTTAACAACTTGGCAGCACTGTACGACAGAATGACTAGAGTCACTAGCTGGCAATTTAACGAGTTGTGAATCCCAGGAGCACATAGCTGCAAGAACGCTAGCTGTCTGTGCTTCCCCAGCTGGTGAACTGCTAATTTGATTAGACTGGTGTCCAGCTGCTTCATCATCTGGTGCCTTGCTAACCTCTTTCCAAGCAATAGCATCTTCTCTCTCTCCCACAGTTTGACCGCAAGCCACAGAAGGAATGTCTCCATCAGAAGATTTCTCTAAAGGAGATGGAACTACATTAATATTGTCATCTGAGTCCTTAGCAGACACTTCAAAATTTTTAGATTCTTCAACTGCAATAGTATCATGACTATAAATGATATCAGAAGAGCTTGTCTGTGCTGCACTGACCAAAATGTCCTTAGATGATCTTTCTTTAACCTGCGAAGAGGCATTGGGCTCATGATTACCATAAAATTCTCTACTCATCCTGACTCTGGCTCGTTTCACCAGGGGTAAGTGCTCATCCCCGTTCTCTTCAGAAGGCCTCTCAGTAAACCTTTCATGAGAAATTAGTGATGCTTGAACACTATTACGTGCTTCATCCCCAACAACTTCAGCTTCAACTTTAGCCGGATGATCAACAGAATCAGATGTTCCACGTTTCCTGGTAGGCTTTCTCTTCTTTCTCTTAACCATGGTATTAATTTGGAAATTAAGGCCCTTATTGAGTTCATATTCTCCATGTAATTGCCCACCAGTATCAATTTGTTCGACATTGGATCCAGAATCTGCACCATTGCCTTCATTCCTAGTATTATTATCAGATTCAGCTGCCGCAATTTCAGAGGCATTTTCTTCGTCGCTTCCATGTGAGTTTAGAGCTGATGAAACCACATCATCTGATTCAAAATGACCTGATGATCTTCTGATCCTTTTTCTCCGTAATGCTCCATCTTCCATGTTATTAATACTCTGTCCACCATCACTGTATTGCAACATGGTGCTTTGATGGTTATCTTTTTGCAACCTTGACGAACTTTTAGAGCGCTGAACTAAACATGTTTTTTTTTGTGGAGCACACTTTTGAGATCGTGTCCCTCCAATTCTCCTTCTTGAAGAATACGTTGCTATCTTAAGTGATTCTTTAACAACTGCACTATCACAGGTTTTGCTACGGGTTAAACTGTTATCACGAAGGGCTAGCATTTGTTCAGCAGCTGAAGCATCCTCATTAAGCAGGATAGATTCATCTCTACCATGACTAGGATCGGACTTCATTTGTGTTAGACATGTCCCAGTTGGATTTTCACTGACCTGAGGCAGTAGTGAAGTATTCCCAGCACTCCCAAGAGTGGTATCTTCAGCAGATTTGGGATCAACAGCTTGCTCTTGCTGCTTAAGCTTCTCATAACTCTCTGTAATCTCCTTTATAGCACGAACAAAATCTGAGCCTTTTGCATGACGTTTCGTCAAAAGTGATTGCTTCTTCTCCTCTGTAAATGCTTCAACATCAGCAGGATTGCAGAAAGCTCTGCATATGAATATAAAAGAACAAGAAAATGTCACCAACTCCATATGTTTACATACAAGAATAGTTTTCAATGATCTTGAGGGCAGAGCAGGACGCAAGCCTTAAGCACTCTACATCACCACTTTTTATCAGTTCATCAATCTAATTTGACTCTTGCGAATTTGTGATGTTCACAAAATACCCTCTAGACTACAATGAACTCATCAATATTATCTATTAAATCTAAGATAAACTAACCCAAAGGCTTAAAGGACAATCTAACTATATAAACTTCTTACTCATGTCTGTACTCTTATTTCCTCAGAAATGGCAGGATATTCACTATGCAGGAAAAAGAATGCAACCAAAATCCAATCAAATTCTCGTTAAGGGGGTTCCATATTCATGAAAGCCGGGGTTGAACCATGTTACGGATAACTATGCTAAACCCAACAGCGCAGAGTAAATGTCCAACAAGAAGCAAATGTTCGCAACTATCTAGCAATAGAGACATTTCCCACTACACATCTGGAAGGTGGGAGTGATTCAACAGGGAAACCACTGGGCGAAATAACATAATCATACATATACATTCATTACTATGCCACTTGATTAACATAAACAGATCAAATGAACCCAGATTTATGCACCAGGCTTGATCGTGATAGATGAGTGGAAATTAGGAACTGTGCTGTCATCTGGGGGAGGAGGGGTAAGGGGGAGCAAAGTACATCTTGCCTTAACAATATAATCTAACACTGAAGCCGATAAACAAGGCTACTGATTTCTCCACACTAAATAATGTGGAGAAAAGAAACCAAAAGTCATGACTTCACCATGCAATTTCAATGAAGTAAACCAATGTGAGAAGGAAAACAAACATTCAAACTTGAATTTTAGTATTCAACCACAGAGTACAACCATATGCAAAATAATGTATGATAGGGTAAAGGGGGAAAAAGATGAGAGCTCACATCTGTTGTGTTCCAAAAAAGTGAACCAACACTTTCTTCCAATCATTTGAATAACCCCACTTTTCCGGCTCACTAACCTGAAATCGCGACCAGAAATAAGCATACGAACAAGAATTCCAGGAATAAAAAGTAAAATAGGAAAGGCCTGAGAGAGAAACGAGAATTTTAAGCACATTACCACAAGGACTTGACAAGAATATAACATATAAACTTATTATGGGATATCTGATAACTATAATATTTGTGTTCCCATGCCAACTAACACAAAGAAAAAGAAATCCAGATCCACTGAAAAAAGCTTCATATCGATTAGGAACGTGAACTGGAACCTCAGTTGACAATCGACAAGAAAGATCCAACTTAACATGATTTTCAATCCTAAATACGCGAAGAAGCAGGTACACGTGCAAATATAAACCGTAGATAGATAGGGTTTGCGAAGCCATGTGGAGAAACTTAGCAGCCATCCTATACAGAACGAAACCCAGAAAATTAACAATGAAAAAAGGGAGGCACATACCGCGGCAGGCCAAGCAGGAAAACCTTTGACTTTAGCAAGCACAAGGTCGCCCACCTTCCACTGTCGGCAGGCAGCAGCTACGGCGGCAGCCTTACCACCGCCTTTCCTGCGGCTCGGAGCCATAAAATAAAACTGGAATATAAGGAAGATGAGATTCTAACACTCAAAGTAGAGCAAGAATCGGAGGCGGAAAGGAACAGATTGCGAGTGTCTAGGGTTTTCGGTAACAGATGAATTCGCAGGCATTGAAACCCTTGCCCAATCGAATCGGAACAGCTGGGTTAGCGAGACGGTGGAGAAATGACCCTCCGTAAACCCTAATTGAGGGGAAGAACGATTGTTGTAGATTGTTTCGCTTTCGTTGGTGGAAGAAGAGGATTCACACACGAACCTAGAAATCAACCCCAAAGAAAAAAAAAATTCTGATGATATGATTCTTGTTAACATGCGCCTTGGCTTGCTGCATTTTCTGCTCGTGAACCAACCACTGCCTGTCTACTTCAAAAATCCAAGTGTGTTGAGGCCCATTAGTGACTCAATATGGCCCATGAGTGGCTCAACATGGCCCATTTAAGATGTAAGACTTTTTGCAACACCAAAAGTCAGCCGTCCTAGTTTGACCCGAATCTTCGGGTAACTAAACAAAAATTGATATAAAGCTCCAGGAATCAGTCGTTGTATCATTGGAAAATGTTTGTTATAACCCTACCTTCTTCGCTCAAGCTTCTTCCGTCCATATCAGTCCCCAGTCCCAGACCAAATTTCAACAATGTTGCCTCCCTCCACAGACCTATCACGGTTGATTGCCTCGCCAAGCACAGGAAACCGTCCGGACAGAGAGCCGCAGCAGAGGAGTTGCAGAGAGTAGTTAGGAGGCTGGAGAGACTTGCGGAGAGCATCGTGGAATCGGAGAAGCAAAAGTTGAAGGCCAAACTTACTTTGACGGAGGAAGAGACGGTTGTCGTGGAGACTATGTGCAAAGAGATTGTCAGCAAATTCTTCCAAGCGCTGAGAGAGTATTTTATGCGATTAGACAGTGATTTGGAAATTTTGTCCAAAATTCATGAAGAAACGTCGTGTTCCCACAAACCTATTTGATTCATTTATATCTAACAAGAAAAAACCGTGTATCAATCTGGACTCTAGAGTCTGTCTATAAATAATAATTATAGCATATATTCATGTTACCTATCTACCACTTCAAGTTGATGGCCAAATCAAGAATGGCTTCAATTTGACGGATGGTTCGCTGTTTCTCCTGCTGCTTAAACTTAATTGCTATAGCTTCAGGATCAAGCCCTTCTCCTCTTTTACCAGCTTCAGCGTCTTCCTCTATTCTCACTTCTTGTAGCAATGCATCCACTTCTCTGACAAAGTCTACTCTCAGAAGGGTGTTGTCCATGTCAGTCTCAATGGGAGGTCGCATCAGTCCTTGATGCTGCAAACACAGCATGCATGACTATTTGTTCAAAGGTTCTTATATTTTGTATAAGGAATCATTTTAAAAAAAAAAAACAAAGGGACACACCATATCAATGTCGAATCCTGGTGGCATTAAAATGCTGAAGGGATCTTCTCGTGGGAAGGTCTCAGCCATTCGCTTTCTGCAGTCCTTCAGCCAAATGGCGTCTTCAAAACCGTCATGCATGTTTAGAAGATCATTCAGCAGTTTCATCGCAGGACTTGCTTGCCGTTTTAAGATCTCTGTCTGGATAGAGAGACACCCAACCCGATATAAGGTTTCAGTTTCACCTTAGCATCTCCTAAATACTTAGGTAGCTCGGAAACGCTAATTCTAAGATAAAGTTTCGTGGCTTAACGTTAGGGTTAATCCCAACAAGGATCATAGCGGAGTAATTAAGCCATATTTTATGACTAATATGATTTGAGGATCTCACTTCACAAATTAGTAAGTTTGAAGATGCTGATATAAAGCATCAGCAGTTCAAGATCCTAAAGCACAGAAATTAATCCAGAGAAGCAATTACCTCAACTCTTCTATATAAAAGATCAAGACTTCTTATGGCATCCTTTTCATCCTGAAAGTAACACAGGAGTGAGGACGTACGCTGATGCAACATGACCACAGAACCTAAGGAGCCTTTCATCATGGAAAGGGATAAATTCGAACATTTATGTCAAGGAACAAATCTTACATCGCGGCGAGCAAGGTCAAGCCGGTTCCATATGATCATGAGGACAAGCTCGTCAAGTTCTCCTTTCTCGGCTGCTTCTTCAATTCTCTACACAGATACTACCTATAAATTAGACTTGAAAGAGACTCGACTTAATTTTCTTCACTATCAATCTATCTATAAGGGGGAGTGTAACCTCTTCAACTTCCTCCGCAGCTCTGATGAAGCTGGAGACGAGCTTTCTGGCTTTCCTTAAGTCTTCCTCAGGAAATTCCTTCAATCTCATGCCAATTTCACGGTACTCTTCGATCTTTCTCTCTTCTTCTTCTTCTTCCTCCAGCTGCATCCGCCGCAATTCTTTAGTCTTCTCTCTCTGTTGAGCTTGCCATTCCTGGTATTCAAAAACCAACCGACTCAGAAATTCAGAACAAAAAAAAACAGAAAACAAGTAAGTGGATGAGAGGAGACGAACGTCATCGTAATACTCCGGTGGCATTCCTTCTAGAAGCATTTCATTTTTTCCCGAACATCTTCCAAGGAATTTGGCTGAAAAATCGACAGGATAATTTAGAGGAAAACAAAATTAATTTGGAGCAAGGAGGAACGCCCGAGAAAGTTACTTGTAGAAATCGAGGGCTCTGTAGTCAGCGTCTTCCTAGCGCAAACAAGCCGAGGGGTGAAGAGAGGAGATGCGAATGTTAGCGCCACAGCCATAGTCGAGCTTTAGCTTCTTCGGTCTCTGGAGAGACTGAGGGGGAGTGTTTGTTTATGTAACAGCCCGTGACTGATTGACTGTTATCTTGATCCTGAGCGTAAAATTTGGGATATCTATCACATTTTCTCCCCTTAGTTTCGATTTTCAATAATTAAACCACAGTACTAGACTGGATTATCATATAAATGTGGAAAGGATGTTCTTTGCCCACTTTATGAATCTTTGAAATCAATATTAACGATTTCTTTAAGTCAGATAGAGAGGATAATATTAGTCTGAGGAGCTGGATGAACATGTATTCTGAAACAAACAGAACTAAGCCAGTGAGGAATAAGACAGTATTCATCATAGGGCTCGTGAAAAAGTGCCCAATCTGCACCGGAGCGTTTGTTGAACCTCTTCTATAACGGCTGAAGCTGAGCTAGAGGATGGAGGCTTGGAACGCTGGTTTGAGAAATGTCACACATTTGCCAACTCCAAATGTAATTAATATATATAGACAAATGCTAATCTGAGGAATTAAAGTGATAATCGCAGTTTAGATACCAGCCAGGAAAAGAAAGTTGAGACACGTAAAGCTAAAGTTGCTGGCAAGTCTCCACGATGAGTTCAGTAGCTACTCCCATAGTCCCAAGACCGCCGGCACATAGTAGAGCAAGAGCCAAATCTTGCTCGTTCCACTGCCTCAGACTTTTGCTTAGCCTCTTAATTACTTCCACATCCACCTCTAGCACCCAAGCCGGCGTGCATTGCACCAGCAGGCTTACAAAGCCAGTCACGTAAGCTTGCCATGTAGCCCAATCACAGCCCAGTGATATCTTCCCTTCCAAAGCACTCACAAGGAAATCCAAATGCAACCACAGAACCTTTGGCCGACGTTTTGAGGCAGGAGAAGACGAGTCTACTCCCCAAGCAAATGCACTGCTCAGGATCGCAAAGTAGGCCAATGCATAGCCTCTTAGCATCGGAACCATACCTCCCAACTCATCTTCTTCTCTATGAACCGAGATGAACCAAGATGGTAAGGTCTCCTTGATCAGAGCCTGAACCAAGTTCAGGCCACCGGAGATCCACACCAGCGAGGCTCCAAGAGAAGCTGCCAGCTTGACACGTGTCATTGCCAAAGAAAGTGAAACCTGCCCAATCCCATACCTCGTCCCATCTTTCGTTTTCCTCAACTTCTCTGCTTGCTCTGCTGGTAGGTCCCTGGTGGCGATGCTCTTCACAGAGAACATCAGAAGCGAGAGGATTTCTTCTGTCAGGAACATGACATCTCTGATTGATCGGTGCACTTTTATGTACAGGATTCCTGGGGCAGCTGTGGAGATTCCGCCAGAGTATCTAGAGCCAAAGCCATGGCCAAGGAGTGCGCCCACTCCCCCATAGCTGCAAAGTTGGGAGTTAGGTGTTAGACCAAGAGTGCAAGTGAAGCAACTTCTGAGGAGCTGAATAACAGCATCGCTGTTGTGGTGGAACACAGTTCTGGAGGCTGAGAAGATAAGAAAGTCGCTCCAACGCTTCACTTTCTGGGTCCACAGAGAGGTCACAATTGGCATGCAGGGCCAGGGGCAAGCGGCAGCAAGGGAGTCCAAAGCTGGTCCGACAAGTACAAGGAAGCGCTCTGTTGCTTTGTCGAGCTTGTAGGTTATAGTCAGGCTGACTAGAGCAGCGAGAGGCAAGGGAAGTGTAGCCGCAGAGATCCCATCTGCAAAAATAGACGTGTTTAAGCAATTAGAGATTTTCCAGCGTAATCATTTTTTCGCCTGTTTCAACGTTGTTCTATTTAAATTCTTCTGCAGTTGTATTTTTACAGATATGACAATCATTTACAGGTCTAAGCAAGACCTTCCACAGACTTGTTTTCTGGGACTGCTATGACTGAATCTTAGGTTCTAACCTGTAATATGAAACATCCCCAGAACCTGAGAATATGTATTATCCCGCAAGAGAAGAAAGTATTACCTGCCGGAAGCCTTGGGACGTCAACACCAGTAGCTGCTAAGATCTTCTCTATCTGTTGCTCAACACTCGCTAAATTTGCTGCAGGACTAGGCCAGTCAGTTCCGTTCATGGAAACAGGCTTCCACAGACCTCTTGTTACTTCTGAAGAAAAATAGCTAACCATGGTTCCTAGTGTTGCTGGCAGAAAATCAGCCAAGATTTTAAGACCTGAAACAGATCAAGGTGATAGATTTATGATGCATCCAGAAAGTTGACACTAAAATAGCTCATAATGTGGTGAGTCCGGTGATCGACAAATGTAGATAAGTATCCCCTGCCCAAATTGATTTCATTAAGGCGTCAATTTCTATAGTTTCAGGGGAATGGACAAACCTGTTGCTAGTTCCCGAGGAGAGAGTGATCCATGAGCACAGGCAGTAAGAGCAGCATCAAGCACAAATGGGGCCGCCTCCAAGATATCCCATGCAGGTAACTTGAGTTGATCAGAAGAGTCATCCACCCCGGAAGTAGATATACTGCTGCTCCCAGAAGATAGAGTCAGTGACTGACTACCACCTTTATTCGCCTTCTTGAACATCATGCTAAGGAGGGAATCAACAATATGATGCACTGGGCTTCCTGTCTTTAATTCAGAGAGAATTGAAGCCATACATTCCTGATGCTGCCGGTACCACTGTTTCAGTCTAGGGAATGAATCCATGAAGATGGGATCCACAGAGATATCTATCACTTTGGAAAACCTTCGGCGCGCCATGCGATCCTTTGGGGTCTTTCCAAAACATTCCAGACGGCAATTTCTCACTAATAAAAGATACTCAGGGCTTGGTTGAGGGCCCACCGGCGGAACATCTCCCAAGACGTAATCTAGTGGTGGATGATCAAATCTCCATAACCGTAGAAGAAGTGTGAATGCGGTGGAGAAAACAGCATGAGAGGAGATTACTTCGCCAGTTGGGAGAGTCCATGTAGTGTTCGGAATGCCAGAGCCAAATGCTTCACAAATTGGCATCAAAGCACCAGCAAGCAATGGGACCTGGAAAAATAAGCACAAATACTTACCCATCAACACTCATTCTTCGTTCCTTGTCAGAAAACGTAAGCTGAAAGGAAAAAACAAAAACTGACCACACCGTGCAATGAGAAAATTTGAACACAATCTATGGGTGATATCCCAACAAGAAGAACATTAAGAAATGGGGCAGAATTGATTAGATAATTGTAACTCCCAGAATGATCAGCTGGAGCTGGAGGCGAGAGTAGAGTGACAATGAATATAATAACATGCTCCTGAAATTAATTAGAGATGGGGTCAAATATGAAAGATGAGGAGGCTGTATGCTCCAACCACGAAATAGAGATGCTCACAGAAACAGAATAGGTACCAAAGATACATACCTGTATACTCCATCCACGATATAGGGATGCTCCACAGAGAATAGAAGCTGCGGCTATTTTCTCATCTTCTGAACCAGTAGTTGCAACCTCGTACATCTTTTCAACCTCTGCTAAGCTTCCATCATATTAATGAACTTAATTCAGTTTCCTTACAGCTAAGAAATTTTTAAAAAGGAGATCTCCACTTACAGAGTATTAGAAACAGACAGTAATCAAAAAGCTCTAGTTATTGAAACTAAAATCAAAAACATGAAAAACTAGAAACAGAGTCCTTATATTTTCTACTAATGCTTTATTTTAACTAATGAACTAAAGAGAAACAGAGATCGATCATAGATCTAACATACCTACACGCTGGAGTTGTGATTAATGAATTTGTCAACGATGGTGTTAGAGGAGAACCCTTCATCACTAGAGACCAACAAGAAATGTTTCCGGCAATACCTTGAGGAACTTGATTGGTTCCCCCAATTACAAAGCCTGGCCAGAGATATGCAGATGTGTCCAACAGATTTCTAGAGATACACGCTTCCACTATTAGATGGCGCATGTTCCCAGCTGTGTCAGCAAATGTCACAATTGCAAAACCAATAGACAGTTAAGAGTCTGAAATTGAAGAGGAACAATAACAAACAACCCCAATGAAGAAACTGAAGCTACCAAAGCACCAAATAAAGCCAGAGCAGATACGAACAAACAAAAACAGATATGTCAGAAAAAAAAACAAAAACCGCACTCTTGCTCAAATTTCAAAACCAGGATGCTGGCGCAGTTTTACAGTGAGAGAGAAAAGAGTAGATGGCAAGTTTACTTACAACAGCCACTTGAAGATTCGCTCATGCTTGTATTTTCATAGGATCCATAACCATTTGTAATGCCGGAAATGAACATAAATGCTTTAGCAGCAGCTTGATTGGCAACCAACTGTACGGAACGAGGTGGTGTAAGCAAGCTTTCATAATCACCAAGTTGTTGTAAGCTATTGACTAATCCTTGTCGGCATTTGCCTTTCTTCTCTTTCCACTGGTTGCTTGGACTAGATGAACTTTGATCAATCCACTGACTTTCTTCTTCTTCAATGATATTGGCAACTGCAAGTGGAGTGACGGATAGTAATACACAAAGAAAAGTGTCGGTGCGAGGCACAGGACCCTCGATTGGATCTCTTTCCTTCATATTACAACATATATTGGTCAGTATTTGCGAGGAGTATACAACTAAGCAATTTAAAATACTGCATAAGGCATGGCATTCTCATTAAATGACCTTTTAATTACGAGTCATGCATAAGTTTATATGTACAACAGAAGTTAGTGCCTCACACATGTTAGTACTTCAGATAATATAAATATCATTTGCATTGAAAAAGCAATAACGCAGAGATTGATTCTCCTAGATGGACCAAGACCAGAACAACCAACCCTGCCGCTAAGAGTTTAAAATTCTTAGTAGCGTCAGAATAGATTCTTACCCTTTGCACAAGGCGTAAGGCTGCTAGCCATAGAGCTAGAAAGGCATCATGCCATGTTGTACTGTTAGCTGCCTGCAATGCTTTTACAAGACCTGCAAATATTTGCTTATGTTCAAATAAAGTCCATAACAATAAGTATATACTAGAGGAAAAATACGATGAACGACAATATAGATAAATCTACTAGCACCGGTTAGATTGTCGACAGCGCTGGCTGCTGCAGCTTGTGTCCCATCCATTATGTCTTCAAAGAAAAGATCAATGGGCAACCAAAGAACAGACTCACTAGTCCCATGATGCTGACTAGTCAATGCTAACTTAGAACCAGAGGAGACAATCGCATGAAACTCTCCTCGAGGGATAATCTTGCTCTCCCTTTCAAAAACTTTACGTGTATGAGATGTCAGCTGTGTAAGGGCTTCTAGATATATATGTTTTGAATTTCTCACTGCCACTGATTTAGTTGCCAGCAATCTAAAACGCTGACTGAAATCTTCCCAATGTGTTGGCCTGAAGAGAAAGGAAACTTAGAGGCTTGGTCGAGAGACATTTAAAGAAGTTGATACATTTCAAATCCATTAGCAAAAAAAAAAACTCAAGCTCATGAGGCCAGCCTGTGTCCGCAATGATGCATATCAGACTACTAACAGAAGAAAGAGGTCTTACATAGTTTGACTTGCCAAGTGAAGAATTCTTGATGTTACTTTATGCTGCAAAAATAGTTGGATTAGCTCGATAGCCATTTCAGTGTTTGCTTTCTCTAGTGCAACATGGTTCTCAGTTCTCTTCACAGAATTTTCCAGCCCATCAATTTCCATGTCGTGCAGCATACTTGGCCATTGAGACCTCCTATTAGATGTTAATTCTAAAAGCCCTTCCTCGTCTAGGGATACATCAACTAACTGCCAGACAATGGAGAAGACAAATGCAAGGAGAATACTTCCCGGATCTTGATCTTGGACACCAAAGATTTCAGAAAGATGAAGGATATCATCAATGGATCTCATTGTCCTGTTCAGTAAAGTGTGCATTTTAGAACCTAAAACAAGGGAGATCTAAAATAAAGAAAAATTATCACTACAATTACTCCTATAAGAACATGTACATCAAAATCTTATTGTACTGCCAAAATGAAAAATAATGAAATAAGATTGCAAATATTTGCGCATACTCTTGAACTGGTTATTCCACCATTTTGACAAAAACAACATTGAGTGAGGAAAAGAACTCACTCTTGATATCCTGATGCTCTGATTTCAGGCATGAATGAGAAAGCATGTCTCTTGAGGAGTTCCATATAGAGCCTATAAGCTGCGGGATTAAGCTGTCTGTTTGGGATTACCCTAAAATAACGAACCATTAAAATTAAAAGGATTGGTGGTTAGACTCAAGCGTTTACATGAGCCAGTTTCAGCATTCTGGTGAAGGTGATAACAAAAGAAAGAGATACACAACAATTACAGACAGTTGTACGGTAATACTTCAAGAATTAGCAGAATGAATGCATCATAGGTACAGAGACTTCGAGCGAGCATCAGCCAAGTAAAGGAATGTCTATATGTGTGTGTATATATATGTATACAAAACTTGTTCACAACTAAACATGTTTGCCAGTATCAACTCTAAGTACACAGCATTAGAAGAGCAACTAGTAACGACTCAAACGCAATCACTCCCCAAGTGTGATAATGCCAAATGAAATCGAAGACAAATTCTTCATGTTTGCGAGAGCTCCAAACGATGGGCGTTACCTTGGAGAGAGAAGGGCGAGGACAAGTAAGGGAGGGACGATATTGACGGATATAGCTTTTTCGAGAAGCTTCCAAGAAAGAGGAGTGTGATTATCCCAGAAAATATGAGATACGAGGAATTGAGCAAGGTCCAGTGAGGGAAGGGAAATTCCAGCAGAGGCGAGGGTCGAGCGGAGCTGAAGAGCCCAGTTAAGCGGGTCGGCGTTCTTCTCCTGGGCCGAGTTAATCAGCAACGTAACTGAGTCCCAGAGACTCTGTTGGGAATCCGGCGGAACCACGGCCATGGGACTTGTCGATTCTCTATGAGAAATGAGAGTCTTCTTCCTTAGCTCACATTATTTATTTTTTATTTTTTTTGTTGCTTTATTCCTTACGCGAATTTTTTTACTTTTCATTATTATTATTTTTTAACATGGTATTTTTTCAAGAGCATCTCCAGATCTCCGGAGGAGTAGGAAAGTACTTGGGATTATATGAACACTTTGGATACAGGAAAAAAGAGACATTTTCAACTCTATAATCGACAAAATACACCAAAAGCGCATTAACTGGACCTCCAAATTTCTGTCACCTGCCGGAAAAAAACACAATGTTGAAAAGTGTATTAAGCACAATATCAACTTATGCAATAACATGCTTCCTACTCCCAGTTTCTATTTGCAAAAGAATTCAATCGGAATTCACTAGGTTCTAGTTGGATAATACTATGGAATCTAGGAGTTTGTCGTGGATATCTTGGAGCAAACTAACAAGGCCAAAGAAGAGGGGTGGTTTAGGCTTCAAAGATATTCAATCATTAAACTTGGCCCTAGTTGCAAAAATATCTTGGAGAATTCTGACTAACCCAGATTCTTTGCTAGCAAGAATGTTAATGTCTAAGTATTCCAAGGAGGACAGTTTCTTAAATGTTGCAAATCCTACCTCTTGCTCACATGATTGGAAGAGAATTTTACACGGTTGTAATCTATTAAAGTCACAATTGAGTTGGACTGTAGGCGATGGGACAAGCATCAATCTATGGTCGGATAATTGGTTGTCCACATCCTCCCAGAGAGTTGCTTTTGGCCCTTCTAAAGAGCAAGAGAATAACTTAAAAGTATCAGATTTGATTAATGGTGAATCAAGAGAATAGAATTGTGAAAAGATCAAGAAAACTTTACCATTGCTCGAAGAGTATATCAAATGTATAAAATTAAGTATCCATCAAGACAAAGACAAGAGAATTTGGCTTCGTAATCCAAATGGTGTTTATACGGCCAAGTCTGGATACAATTGGGCAATGGAAACCAAGCTCAATAAGCACAATGCAGCATCTGAAGATAGAATCTACTGGAATAAAGAGCTATGGTTTATTCCTTTGCAACCAAAAGTTCAATACTTCAAGAAGTGCCTAAATCGTGTTATGCCAACATGTGAAAATTTGATCATGACAGATTAATGTGGATCGTAAATGTCAAAGGTGCAGAGAGGAGGAAACCTTAGAACATGTACTATTTACTTGCTCTGCATCTAGGCAGGTCTGGAATGCAGCTCCACTCGCTACCTCTACGCACCAGGCCAGTTTGAACAAGTTTCCTGAGATATGGAGAAACCTTCGGGTAACCAAGCTGTTACCCCCGATTGGCATCACTAAGACTGTAATACCACGGTTGTGATCCGACTATCGGATAATGTTTCGGAAAAATTTTTCTGAAGCTAATAATTTAAAATCGGGAAAGTTTAAGCTGGTCACGGAATTGGCAGAAACTCCTAAAAAGTTATGAAGAACATTTTGGGATCAAGTGAGGAAAATTGACGTGCTCAGGATTTGTTACAGAATTAAAACCGTCTAACGGGAATTATGAGTTGGTGTGGAATTAGGATCAGATTTAAATGACTAAAAAAAACGAGCTTAGTCACTAAGTTGACATGTGTCATGTAAAGAAGAGGATTAGTAACTCATTATGTGGCAATTTTTGGCTAAATGAGGGATGATTAAGCTACTTGTACGATCAACACTTCCACTCTATAAATGAATGAGGAGGTGCTGAAATGAAGAGGAAAAAAAAAATTTAAAAAGCCGAGAGAAAAGAGAAGAAACTTACGGAGAAGAAGGAGGATAGAAAGAGAGCCAAAACCATAGATAAAACTTTCAGAATTTTAAAGAGAAAATTAAGGTGAGTTTGGTCCTTTTATGACTGCAAAGAGGATGTGGATTAAGTGTTATGAAATTGTGAATGGAGTGTTTAAAAATTGGTTGATGATAGTTGATAATTAATTATGTATGTTAGTGTGGTGAAACCGTGAGGAGAATGATAGTAAATATTGAATGTTTGGCTCGGTGATTTTGTATGATGATTAAGGTTGAAATTGAGGTTGATAGAAAATGATTATAAGTGTTGATGATTGTTTAACCGTGATTAGCAAGGTAATGAATGAATATTGGTTCACAATGTTGTGTGTAGGGGTTAGATGTAAACTTATAATGAATGAATTTAAAATAAATTGGATTGGATGGGGAAGACTAAGTAAATAGAGTGTAAGAGTTAAGAGTTACGGACGGAAATTTAATAAAACAGGAAGGATTGCTTAGCCAATGAGAAGGATTTGTAAACTAGTGATTGTTGATATGAATCGCTAGCTCCTTATAATCGTAGTATGAACTAGGTAGTTAGGTATACGGAGATAAGGGTTATCGTACCAAAGGGTTTACTAAAGTAATGTAGATATAAACGATGAAATATTGGGCGGGACACTTAGACTAAGGGATTGGAATGATAACCGAAAGTAAAGAGTGCTTGTGTGATAAGTTGTATGAGTCCATGTGTGTAGAGTACGATGTTATGATGGTTAATTGTTAATAAATGCTTGTTGAGTTTGTGTATGTTATGTAATGAATGTCTATGTGTTGACTGTTGTGGTGGTAATAGAGGTGTGATGGGAAGGTAAGGAAGTGGAGTGTATGATGGAATGGGAAGTGTGTGTGGTGTGATGTGAGGAGGATGATTGTGATGAGATTGAAAATGGCGGATTGTGATTAAGAGGGAATGTTGTGATGAGGTTGAGAAGTGGATGAGAAGGTTGTGATGTGATGAGGTCGGTTCGGATATGGATGGGACGGTTGTGGTATGTGATAGTGTGGGATGGACCGTACTTCGTGTACGGGACAGGCACGATCCGGCAACACGAAAGGTTAGCGTTGCGGCCGGATCGTGGATTGATTGAGACTATGAAACTTGTGTGCACTATTAGCTTACGCTAATTGTGTTTCTTCCCAAATTCATTGAGCCATTGTGCTCACCTCACACTTCCCTCTTTGCATGAAACCGTAATAAGCCAAACTAGGAAGCGGAAGGAAGCAAATTAAAGCTGGTGTAGATTTTACTTTTTGCAAATGTAAGACGGTTTGTAAAATAATGAAAGTTTTAAACTCGTCCGAAACCTATATTTTGGTTTGCAAATATTTTATGAAAAACTTATGTAAATTACGTATTTGCGAAATGGTATTGCGTGTGCTTAGCCTTAGTCTAGAGCAAACCAAACGGATTAATGTACTTAGGTTGCAAAGCCTTAAGTATGTTAAGACGGGATGTGTATTTCAGATTTTGGTTAAGGTCCGAATATGTTTCGGTAACCTTAGCTTGTGACTCGAACTCGCATCAGTGGCACTTCCGATCTTAGATAGGTTCGGGGGTGTTACAAAGACCCCCTGGGCGCCTGGATAATATGGTCGATTTGGAAGGCTCGAAATCAAATGGTTTACAATAAAACCGTGCAATCACCAGAGGAAATTCTCAACTGTACAATACTATCGGCGAGAGAATGGGAAGAAGCCCATGAAGAATTTAACTTAAAGAAAGCACAAGATGGGTGTAATCAATCGAACATGTTAAATTTCAAAGCTATATGCTGGTCCGATGCTGCTTGGAATGAAAGAATCTGTGCTGCAAGCACGGCGTGGATCATCAAATCAGGCAAGGATCCACCAAGAAGAGAATCGCAGGTCCAAGAATTTTGTTTCATTGCCATTAATAGCAAAAGCTTTGGCTCTCAGATCCGCAATGGTCGACGCTCTTGCCAACAGATTTCTTCATATTGTATTCCGATCTAACTCTTCTAACCTTATCACATCCATCAAAAATGGAGTGAATCTTCCGGAGATCTCTGGCATCCTCATGGATGTAACCTATCTTTTCTCTTTCTTCGAATCTGTCGATTTCGAATTTATCTCTAGATCATTCAATATCGAAGCCGATGTTTTGGCAAACACTACTCTCAACTCTTTTGTTTTAGATATCGTGGTAGATGAAAACATTTAAGACTTTATTCAATGAAGTATTTGTTTGACAAAAAGAAAACTCTAGAAATTGATCTAAACAAAAAAAAAATTAGAGTGAAGTTAGAGCATAGTACGTATATGAATAAGAATATAACAACATAAGGTAAGCAGGAGCTATTCATACGAATTAAAGGAGAGCCAAAACATACCATTTGATCATCTAAAAGGCGAAAGCAAACCGGAAAAGCTCTAACAAGTCTTCTTCATCCTCCCATTAAACAAAAAGAGACTTGAAGGAGGAGGAGCTTCTTTTTTTTTTTCTAGTAATTAAGAGAGAGGGATTTCATTTCATGGATAGTCGAGTCTATCAAGGCACCAGCAACGGTACTCTGACGTGGAATTGTGGTATAAGTCTTCTAGAGTCATCTTCTCTAGATCGCTTTGTTTCCACGAGTTCAGACCATTTCCTTCTGCCTTTCCTATAAAACCATGTTCTTGATCCCTCATTCTCTTGTACAGTCTCATCACAGAGTACACAGTCCTCGTATGGTTCGTGCTTCCCGTAGTGGATCTTGTATCTGCACATACAAACCAAACCTCCTACTTTCAAAGTTTTAAGAACCCAATGTCAAGAAACGGAGCCCAAGAATAACTTACCCGAGGTAAGACCTTGTGAGGTACTTGAGCGATTGGCTTACAAGATTTGTCTTCATCAACGGCTCATATTTTGATGTGTCCCTGAGATGAAGCATAGCAAGTATACTAATGAGAGGCTAGAAAGAAAGATTTCAAGCAAAGAATCAAAGGCATAGTACAACTATCTGTGAGCTGAGACACCAAAAATAGACCAGTTTCGCTATTTCCTGTACCTCAACAAATGGCTAGGGTATTGGAGACTCAAGCAATTCATATGATGCCTAAGGTCATGACCAACAAGAAGGAGCCTCCCAGCTCCATCATTATGTCCATCGCACAAGATGGCTAAAACTCTTTCTCGTACATCTTGAAGTGGCATACCATCCTTCAAATCTTCCTCGGTCAATCCAGTTACCTCGTGTCTGAACTTCTAGCGGCTGAGATTAAAAAGGGATACTAAAAAAACCAAAGTAGCACAAAGACTATCGACAAAAATAACTTGTAACTAGTGACAAGGAGTTGTGGTTGGACGTGAGTAGAGAGGATCACATTCTCGCATTCGTCAACCAAGCCAACGGATGCGCACAGATCAATTGACTCGTCAATACCCCCATCGACCATTTCACAGTCGATTGCCACTACCTTGAGACGTGAGAACCCATGTGGCCTTGAAAGATTTACATGATTCCCTTTGCTAGTTGTTCCCTGAGATGAACCAAGAACTAATCACACAAGGATGATGATTGGGAAACAACTGATATTTTAATAATCAGAAAAGAAAACACTCAGTTCCAATAATTTAAAAGGCATAGGCAGTGCATTCCACATTTTGACACAGAATTCCCAACTAGTCAGTCTGATCCTCATAGGTTACCAAAAAAAGAAAAACTTACAAGAGTAAGGGGTGAAGAAAGATGACACTGTTTTTGATGTTCTGCCAGAGAAGTAGCCTCCTCAAATACTTGAAGACAAAGAGAACAACCTCGTTTAGAGAAAGTGGGTTTGCAGTTCCTTTGAATAAATGGTTTGGGACTCAAATGGTTCAAATGATCTCGAATTATACATCAACCCATGAGAAAGACAAAAATAAAATAAAAGACAATGATATACCGTTAAGGTGTTCCTGAACATATTCGAACGATTTACAGTGCTTCATGCAAACCCCGCACTTGGGCTGATGAACCGAATGGTACGAAATCTTTATGTGCTCCACGAGATGTTCTCGTCTATTGAACATTTTGTAGCACGCAACGCATCTGTGCCTACCAAAGATAATTTAAGTCCATGACTCTCAAATTACAGCTAGCTATAGTTTGCATAGTAAATGACGAGTCGAGTGGGAGATGAGAGAGGCGAACCTTATCTTAGGAGTTTTGACAGAAATCAACTAAGGATCCATGGAGAATCAAAGCGAGAGTCACTGGAGAATAAGGGTTTTGTGACAAGCCTACTCACTGGGAGGAAGTGTGGAACTGTTCGAGTTACCCAAGATGTTTCTTTTTTTTGTAACCTTTTTATAGCACACATCTAATATTTATTTTTATTTGTAACATCACACCTCTAAAATTAGATTTATACAAATAATACTCGGTATTCAGGTCGATTCCGAATACTATCCATTCGGATCCGAGTCTTTCGGGTATAAAATTTTTATACCCATTTAGGAACCGCATATATTTCGGTTCCGTTCTGTTCGGGTCCATATTTTCTGTACCTATTTAGGAACCAAATACAATTCGATTTGGTTCTGGTATCGGTTCTTATTCAGGTCGGGTATAAATATTAGAAGTTTTTTTACGATTCCACTCTATATTTGAGTATTTCATATCCGAAATACAATTATTGATCCAAAAAATACCGGGATACCCGAAAAATTACTTAAATACCGTAAACTTTTTTTGAAAAATTACCCTAAATTCTCATATATGTTTACATGTTTTCGAGTCAATCAGGTATCTATTCGGGTATCGATTCGGTATCGGGTATTACCCGATACCTACGGGTATAGATAAAAAGGACCCAATAGGTATTTTTTTCGGTTTCGGGTAATACCCAGTACCCATTATTTCGGGTTGATTTCGGTTCAGTTTTTCGATTCCGTGTATTTTGCCTAGACCTACTCGCATCCTTTCAAATTTTTAATATCAACAGTTAGCCCCATAACTTTTATAATATAACACTTAGATCCTGTAACTTTTGGTTTATGCAGTTAAGCCCTCATTACCATAAACTATAAAAATAAGAGATTAAGACTTGCAAAGAAATAGTTAATTGGAATCACAACATGAGAATATCCTTGAGCAAGTGTTCCAAATGACCCTATCAACTGTTTTGAATATCTAATTCATATTGAATCATCTTGGCTACGACAAGTTCCTGAATATCCTATAAATACGTTTCTGATCCTGTAAACATTCGAACATTAGCATGATCTTTTCTTATCCTATAAATATATTTTCTTGTAACTAGATGACGCATGTTTTGTTTTTTTCCTAACGTTTTTTTTTTTTTTTTGTATATATGCATCTTCTAGTCGTTTTCTATGAAATCATTTCAGATGTTTAAGTTGCTTTATAAAAAAGGAATCATTTGGGATGTAAGACATGCACTTGACATGCATATAAAATATACATCAATTACTCTTATTTAGTGTGTATATATATATAGTAGTTTATTATATGTGTATATGCGGCATTACACACTATAAATGCCGCTAGAATCAGTGTGATTAGAGAACGTAAAGTTACGAATACTTTAATATATTTGTGATTAAAAAGACTATTGTTTCTAGAAATCCAAGATTATATACAATATTTCTTATATGATGAAAGCATGTGATTGATAGATAGTTTCTTTATATTGGCAAAGTGACAAGTATAATATAATGTGGAACTCTTAATGCCATTTGCAGGGAAAGAATAATGAGAAAGCATATCAGTGGATTGAAATAAGTTAGCAAAAGATAATGGGAAGTGGCCTAATTAATGATGAGAATCTAATCTATAGTATTGATGTTTAGCTGGATTATAATAATTGGGAGATTGGTGTGCCACTATTACTAGTAAAAACAAACTCTGCTGATTCGACCATAGTTTCTCAGAATCTGATCCCTTTCTAACGTAACATCACTCCTCTTCCTTTTTTGAAAAACTTGTAAAAGTTCATTTCCTCTTTTCTTTTCCCTTAATTTCTTCTCTTCTCTCTCGTTGCATTCTGAATCACGTTATTCTCCAATTAATAAAAGATAAAACCTTTTAGATTTTGCATTATAAAAACTTGGTTAATGTCACCATCTTTCTCTGCACACATCACTCGACTCGATTCCCATTACTTACTTCCCAAGCTCTCTTCATCATTAATCCATTCTACGGCAAAGAACTCACAGAGTAGCAGCAAGAAGAAGCAAGAAAACAGAGAGTGTGAGAAGCTCTTTGCAGTGACGAGTCCTGTCCGAACCATGCATCGCATCTCCACCAGACCTCCACCAAGCCCCAGAGCAGATGATGTTGGCGTCAAATTTGCAGAGACAAAGATGGAACCGAAGAAGACGGTGCTGATCGGTCGAATGGAGACGACGGTCAAAACGAGACGTTCAGCGATTATATAAAGAAAGCGAAGCTAAAGATAAGGGCAATGACGAATCTGGTGATATGATGAAGGACGATGCGTGGGAGACAAGCGAAGCAGATGAGACACGTGACCATCGTCACCATGTCCCTATTTGTCACGAAGGTAGTAGTAGCAGCAGTGGAAGATCATCAGATCAGTTCTCTGAGTACATTAAGAAGGCAAAGATGAAGCTTAGATCTTCTTCCACCATCGCTCGTGCTAATTCACCTTACGATTCTTTCCGTTGATGATGACTTTCCTCGAGATTTATATGAATAATCTTGGCCTAAGAAGGAGCTTGATTTATATATTCTGTATGTGTGGTGGTGTGGTTTGATTGTATTTGACAAGTCCATTGGATATATTTATATGCTGCATTAATGATTTAAATAAGGAAGTTACGTTATGAGTCACTTGGGCTTAACAAACAAATGATAATGATCATATAGGCTCTGAATGGGCCGTCATAGTCATAGAGGTCGTTCGATGTGAATTTGCTAATTGAAGAAATGAGAAAGCTTCTTGGAATAATGGAAATGACAGGCACGTTCACGTTCGTTGAATCCGTTAGGAGTAAATAATAAAAGTAACTCAATCGGCTCCGAGTGGCTTTGTCGGTTTTTGTCGTACGTAACAATTAATAGCAGGGGTGCGAATTCGGATCGATCGATTTGAGTCGGATTGGGTTAATAGGATTTCAGGTATTTATTTTATTGAAAAAAGGGTGCTGAACTAACCGGAAAAAATGGGTCGGGTCAGGTCGGAAATCGGATAGTTCGGACAAAACAAAAAGTTAGCAAAACTATTCGATTAATAAACAAAATTCTGAAAAAATAATTTATTTTTTTTGCAAAAATTCTGAAAAATCCAAAAAAATCTGACATGAACCGACCTGAATTGGCTTTTACTTGAGTTAATTTCGGTTGAATTTAAATATTATGTAAACACCCGATACCCGAACTACCCAAATTCTTTAATAAATCACTTACCGAATTACTCGAATTTCAAATAAATACCTAATTCGATTTGTCAAATTTCCGATTCAAATCGAATCAGGTCAAATTATCACTCCTGATTAATAGCATGACCTCTTCTTACTGAATATTCATTTTCAAACCAAAACTGGTTTTTTAATTTCTGTTGACAAAAAAATTGTATTTTTTATTCGTCTAATTCAATGCCAACCGCATAACACCATTATTGCAGAGCCCTCTGAATGAAAATGGGCAGATTCAGTTGAGATTTCGTTTTCTTATTTTAATCAAATTACCTGTCTTGTCTTAACACGTATGTCTTAGTTACTATCACATATATAATTGTCCCTTTTCTAAACTTGAAAAAATAATTATCAGTTATCAACTATATCTATAAGAACATGATCAATGTAGTGTAGAGTAATTTGGTAATTCGAATCCCTCCTCGTAAAATTCGAAACCATATAAGCTACATACATATATATAGAGGATATGTGTGTGTTCGAAATGAATATTTTAAACCTAATATATAAGCTACATACATATATATAGAGGATATGTGTGTGTTCGAAATGAATATTTTAAACCTAGTATATAAGCTACTATAATATAATAAAGTGGAGAATGTACCTTTTGGAAGATCAAGAGTCAAGTTTGAATCCAGATTCACGTACTAATATCTACTGCTCTTAATTGCTAGTATAAAGTATAAACAATTGATGTGTGTATATAGTCTTCTTAATTAATACCAAAAGAATCTCATAATCACACGATATTTTTTAGTTTATTTTAAAATAATACAAAAAAAAATATTTGAGATAATATTCTATCACATATAATAAATAATTACTTAAACTATTATCTATTTAATAAAATAAACAAACATAATATTTTGAAAGTGATAATATAGTCCAAGAAAACTAAGAAATTTTATTGATTTTGACAATTCATGTAAAACAATTATATGATTTATAAGATTTTTGAACCAATGACTTATAAGAAGATTTCTTCAAATAATCGTAGTTTGTATTCTGGCATGTATTGAAAATCTTCTCTATAATATGGTTTCGGAAATCATATTTTTATTATGTCTTGGATATCATTAGTTATTTTTTAGTTTTCATATTCCAAAAATTATAAATTATATCCATAATTCGTTAGAATACAAACAAAACATTATTAATCTATTAAGAATATAAATACATTAAATATTATAAGTTATAAATTTATTAAATCCACTTATAGTAACTTTGAAATAAATATAAATTCTAAAATTAAAATCAAACCATGTAATATGAAAAAAAAAAATACAAGAATGACTTCACATAATAATATAATATGTATTTATAAAAAAGTTAAATGATAATACAAATGGATATAATTGATAATATATAATAATCATAAAAATAAATATGGGTTTAAAACCCTAAATAAACGCGAATTTAATAAGTTAAGTGAATACATGTCTAAAAACATAAATGAACATGGGTTTTAAAACCTAAATTACACAAGTTTATATATAAAAATTGTAATGCATCAAAAATTAAATCAACAGAATTCGAAAAATATAATTCGTGTACAACAACTATTATCGTTATAAATTGATTTTTAGTATATCAAAGATATATAAAAATTAATAAATTTACATATAAAAATCAAACCATGAAATAGATAAAAGAAAAAATATCACATATAAATATTATAAATAAATTAAAATAAATACAAATATATATTAATATTTTTCAAAAATATATCTCGGTGTATAGCATTGGACATCATCTAGTTTATCATAAAAAAAAAGAATAATAAATTAGGTGCGATGGATGGAGCAAGTAGTCGACACTGTGGAGGCAAGGATCACTGGACGGTGGCACGATAGCTGACTCATGAGTCATGACCGATTCACAAATATTTATCTATTTATTTATTTTGCCAGCAATAATACATTTATATATATATATATATATATATAAATGTAAATGAATGATTTGTGTGTTTACTCGATCTCGTGAATGGCCTGATCAGAAAAGGCAAGCACGAAAATTAGGAAGAAATCAATGACCTCTGAGTGACAGAGAGAACAATGCAAAGTCTTTTTTTGATTTATTAGTTCAATATAGAGCTGATTCAGAAAAACATATAATATATATTGAACGTATAAAAACATGGAAAACGACGTAGAGGCGTCTACTTGAGAAAAGTCCAGCGCCTGGTATAGCAGATGATGATGATGAGGTTACACTTACACCGTTACACGTACGTACTAACACTAGTAAAGCGTAGTAGCTAGCCTAGACCTAGATGTTATGGAAGGAAATACAATGATCCATCAGTTGAGTTCTAGTTCTTCTGATGACATATCTACCCGTGTCCTACTTACTTGTAAACCCCAGATGCAAACTGTTGTGATCTCTCTATAAAAGAGAGAGAGGAGAGTCTTGAAACGACGTCGGAAAGTGGAAATGGGATTTTGTCTTTTCCATCAAGCGAGAGGGCTCATCCAGCTGGGGGGGGGGGGGGGGGGGGCATTGTCATGTGGAACCAAGGGATCCTATTCATTTAATATTTGTCTATACACATGATGATTCCATTTCAATTATTATTATAAGATTACAAACAATGGAGTCGACTATCGATCCCCTCTACTCTACCTAATATATATATTCATAACACCTTTCCATTCGATCCAATAAGACTCTCTCTTGATTACATTTTTTTGCCTCTTCATCCCCTTAAACCTTTAAACCTCCCTCTCTTAATTCCTTTTGATTTGATCCATCCAAATACCACAGTTTTCTTTATTAACTTTGTTTTGAATGGCTCAAACGCCTCTTCACAAGAATCATCCTCAACCTTCTCCTCCTGTACTTTTGTCTGATTCCGCCGCCAAAGATGTCTTGATCACCTGGTTTCGCGGCGAGTTTGCTGCGGCCAACGCCATCATCGATGCCCTTTGCACCCACCTTATGCAGAGCTCCGACAGTTCACCCGAATACGAGCCCGTCATGGCAGCTCTTCATCGCCGGAGGCTCAACTGGATTCCAATGCTCCAAATGCAGAAATACCATTCCATCTCTCAAGTCACCCTCGAGCTTCAATCGGCCACTCACAAAAAATGCATTCATCATGACAAACCAGCAGCAGCCATGGATATCGACGATGATTCTCCCTCCAGCGACATCACTGAAGGAGGCTCTCGGGAAGAAGACCGCGTCGATGAAAATGATACCATCACAATCTGTTGCAATCACGACCAAGAATGTGAATCGCGAGCTTCCCTCCTCAAGCAGTCTAAGCGTTTTTCGGCCAAAGAATATGTTCGAGGACATACGGCAAGTTCAAAACACATCCTCCATCCTCTTCTTTACCCAGACTTGATGATACCAAACCAAGCACACTTGCTTGCTTTTATACATTTGAGGTTTGATAGTTATTTAGTAACTGAAACCAAAAAGCCTTTGAAAACTTAATTTCATGTTTATTCCATCATATATCATATATATATATATATATCGTTAGGTGTAATCTCCAAAGTTGCTTCATTGTTTCCAAGACTGAGACTGCGTGCTTGATCGTGGCAGGCCAATGTTGTCAAAGGGCTAAAACTGTACGAAAATGTCTTCTCTGGAACTCAACTCTCCAAGCTTATGGATTCTGTGTATCAGCTCCGAGAGGCTGGTCGTAATCACCAACTTTCAGGTGCATTTCAAATTGATATTTCGCATCTTTTCATTCTTTTCAACCTCACAAGTTTTCCATCTTCTGATATTCAGGGGAGACATTTGTTCTTTTCAACAAGAACACCAAAGGAACCAAAAGAGAGCTTATTCAACTTGGAGTACCAATTTTTGGGAATGAGCATTCTGGTAAGATACGATAACTTGGTGCATCTCTTTTCGTATACTTTGTTTTTAGTATACAAATTATTAACCTCTTATAGTAACTCTCGACCTTGTGCTTCTAGTGGAACCTATCCCAATTCTTATTCAAAGTGTGATCAACCATCTTCTTCAATGGCGCCTGATTCCTGAATACAAACGACCAAATGGCTGTGTGATCAACTTCTTCGACGAGGTACTTACACTTCCATTTTCAGAACAATATCTCTCCATCTTGCCTGCTAAGGGTTGTGCTTTGTTTGCAGGAAGAACACTCTCAACCATTCCAGAAACCACCTCACTTGGATCAACCCATATCTACTCTTGTCTTGTCTGAATCAACCATGGTGTTTGGGCACAGACTTGGGGTCGATAACGATGGTAACTTCAGAGGCTCACTCACTCTCCCACTAAAGGAAGGGTAATGGAAACATTCCATTTATTCCCCAACTGTCATGTTGATTAATTGTATACAAGATTTGTTTTTAATCAAAAGAATGTCACAGGTCGTTGTTAGTGATGAGGGGTAACAGCGCAGATATGGCTAGGCATGTAATGTGTCCTTCGTCCAACAAAAGAGTAGCAATCACCTTCTTCACAATTAAACCAAACTCCTGTAAGGTCCAGCCTCCGCTCATCACCACGAACCCCGTCACTCTATGGCGACCAGGAACCCCAGCTCAGCCTACTTGCGGTATGGTCAAAGCTCCATTGGTGATGCTAGCTCCGGCTCCTAAGAGGCTTGATGCCGGAACTGGAGTTTTCTTGCCGTGGACACCGCCAACGTCAAGAAAACCAACGAAGCATCTCCCACCTCGTGTCCAGAGGCTGCGTCTCCTGTCCTCAGCGAAGTCTGTGGCAAATCGTGAATCCTTGTCGTCGGAGATAGGAGTGAGCTGAGTCGGAAATGTGTCACACACGAAACCTCTTTCCTTTTCTTTTTTTCTTTTACGAGTCTTATGGCTTACTTACTTGGTTACATACTTGATTCTTGAATTAAATGGGGTATTTCTTGTTTCTTCCTAACATTTTTCTTTGCGTCAGTTTGGTTAATTCAGTGGATTGAAGATTAGGATATTTTGCTATATCTTCTGTTATTACATTATTTACAGGGAAGTTGCGCACAGAACTTTGAACTATTTGAAATAAATTCTTAAGATATGCCTCCATTTGCCCGAAATGGCGAAATCTCACAGCTCTTCCTCCAGCTTCAATCAACAGAAGAGCAAATTTGATTGAATTTGCCTATACACAGATAATTCCTACAATTGCTTTTCGGATAAAAGCAAAAGAGTGTGAAGAAGAAAGTAGAGAGATTCTGTTTTGTTGTGTGTTTCTTTTATTAAAATTCAACTGGATGAAACGACAGAAACACACAGCTTCAACTGGCTCAATTTCACCATCTCAATCAGAGCTAACCCAATATATTACTCATTTCTTCATATACACCAAAACCACTCCTCTAACACAATAATCACGGAGAGAAAAGAAATCTCTTCAGTCTTCTTCTTGAAAAAATGCACAGAAGAACGGAAGATGACAGCAGCAGCTCTCTGCAACCTCCAGGCATTTGCCATTGGCTGTTTAGATTTGAGGTGGCTTAACTAGGAATATTGGGAGAGAAAGAGATCATGAAGATAAGCCTGAGAGGAACAAATTGATCAATAAGGGATCAAGGTCTGACATCACTAATATCAAGCAAATAGATGACTCGGAGGATAGCGGCAAACACAAAAGCAAGTCCCCTGGCTCGACAAGCAAAGAATAAGAGAGAGAGAGAGATAGCTATTACAGTGGCTAATGGTATTAACGGCCCAAAGAAGAGGTTATATGAGAAGGGAACGCAGAACATGCTGACTTGCTGAGTGCGCCGAGCCCTAAGCAACAAATCACTCAGCTTGAAGCAGGGAAACCACCACAGCCTCACAGACATCTGTGAGGCCTCTTTAAATGAGAAGATGAGAAAAAGCTTAGCCTAGAACCAAACACATGAGTCTCTTTCTTCTTTCTTCTTTCATGGTTTCTCTGTCAGATAGAAGAACCAACAGACACTGTCACACTGTACTGCTAAGGGTTATCCATATATTCAATTCTTTTATTTTTCTTTAAAAGTTACCAGCTGTATTCTAGAGAAGGAAACGTATATGTACTCGCACTTCTGTTGAATATTTCATCACAGAACTCTATGATTTACAAGAAAGGGGCTTGGTCATATTCCTTTATCGAGCAATGTTCACATTCCTTTGCCTTAAACCCACTTACTTGACATGCTTTCACAGAGAAGCTGGATGAAGAATCATTCTAAGGAAGAGAAGACAAAGAATCTCCATTCTTCTAATCACATAATGAGTACCCTACTCTGTTCTTTCCAACCATCCAAGCTATAGTAAGAGGCAAAAAGTGAAAGAAAACTCTTGTAAGATACCACAAATAACCGCTGAATAAAATTCATTCCAATTATGAAGGAGCCATACCTTCCAGGCATACATTGCAAAGAAGGCAATTGTATCAGCAGACCAGACAAGAGCAAAGGATTTCCAAAAGAAGGGTATAGCAACATTGAGCAACGGGATGATCAGAAATAAGTAGTTAAGAGCCTCTTTCTCTTTACTTGGACAGTCTCGTGCTCGAAGAGAAGGAATAGCTATAAATATACATATATAAAATAAGTAGAAGGATTAGGGGCATATGCAGCTTGGAACTAAGTTGAAACTTGGGAAGTCGACTTACTGAACATCCAAATGGACCACATCCCCATCAGCCTCCATATATCAGGTTCGTTGGAGGGAAAAAGGAGATTGAAAGAAAGAACCCCTCCCACCAACATTGAAGCATAACCTTGAACCTCAAAAACTTTGTACAGAGTAGTTCCAGGGACAGCTGGGTTTTTACTGGCGGTGGATGCCCTTGGGGCAAAGGTTGCAGCAGTCTTGTTAACTACCTGCTTGAATTGACAATTCATTAGCTTGTGCAACTCTTTCAACAGCTTCAAGCACTACAGACCAATCAAAAGGTAAACTAACAGAGTGCATTTTGCTAAGAAGTTGAGACAAATTCTCTGCATATACGTACTCCTTTCCTGTACCTCGGCTGAAAATTGATGGAATCGAGGAATTTTAAATAAAAGTCGCACCTTTTTCAAGTCTTTTCCGAGAGCAGACGGCGAAGACGATGAGGAAGGAAGAGGAGGTTGCTGCGGTTTCATATCGATATTAGATTCCTCTTTGGGTTCCATTCCGTCAGCAGCCGCGAGAATCCGGAAAGTTGATCTTTTATGGCGAAACCCATAACTGACAGGTATTGACGAGACCCGCCCATGGATGCAGAGGGGCGACGGAGAGTGTAAGCACCAACTCATTCTCCTCCAATCTCACGCGATAAGAGAAAAAACTTTGGACTTGATTCAATGGCTTTGTTGAACCGGTCCATGCTAACCGAATTCCGGTATTCCAAAATCAATCATTTTCGAGCTGTGTGAGTTGAACCGTGCCCACGTCGGTTTGGATTGGTTTAGCTATTTCTAATCTCGGGTTGAAAGGCGCTCCAACAATACTTATTGGACCGGGCCTAAGTCAAGATCTAAGGTCCAGCTCTTCCTCCTTTGTTAAGTAGAGATCTCTTTCACCGCCAAGAAGCTTTCTCCCATCTTTTTTCGATTGAATCTCCGAATCCACCAGTGCTCATCAGCTTTGAAGACAACGGAAAGGTCTTCCCGAACCAGATCCTCTTCCCGAATTTTCGTTTCTCCGTCAGGGCTCTGATGACGACGGCGACATCACTGAAATCAGGGCAACAGGAAGCAGTTTCTATCATTTGGGCCTGGCCCATTAACCTTTTATTCAGTTTCAGGCTTGGCTTATGATATCTAGTATGGCCCCATGGGGCCTTTATCTTTAATGTTGGCCTTTTTTTATTTGGATTTAGACCCTTTTTCTGTATTAACAATAGGGCCTATGCTTTATCTTATTTGCCGTCTTCTTGGGCAAGATTTTCATTTGTAATCTATCTTTGTGACCCAAAAAAAAAAATATTGCCAAAAAGATCTTTCTTTTGATTCGTTCTTCTGAGTTAGAAGATTTTTGCTTCTGGATTTAGATTTCCAGTTTCCAATTCTTAAATATCAATCCATCTTCAAATTCACGCCATATTCAATCTTCAGCAGCTAGTTTTTGGGCAAATATTTTAACTTTCAGAATTCGCGATCTATTGAACTCGATGAGAATTGGGATATGGTGATCGTTAGGACAAGTTTCTCATGGCGAGCTTTTTGGTGGGCTTCTTGTTGCCTTCGCTACTTCTGGCAGGTATGATTGTAACTTGCATCCCAATACAACCCATAATGGTTAAAAATTTACGCTCGAGGATTCAATTAAACAATGACTCAACGAGGTGCACAAAACCCCTTACTTTGCTACTGTTACCCGATACTCCGGTTTTGCCTTTTCTCTACGCAAATCAACAGAGTCCTCTTTCTCTTGAGCTTTCACTGTTTTAGTCATTCATGATAAATTTCTACACTTCAACAATGTTAATACCTCTACCTATTCTTTTAAGGTTCAAGGATGTTATAAAAAGTTTATTAATTTGAATGACCCTAGTGTTTTTATGTCAAACAATGGTTGCATATGTGTAGATGTTGCTCTCTCCACCACACTGTGGCTTGAAAAATCCTTCTACTTCCTTGCTTTCTCTTTTATTATTGCTTTGAAGGGTGTGATCATTCATTTTACGTGTTCCAGCGCAGAGATTTATCATTTCGCAGAGATACGTGAGCTTCTATTTTCCTAATGAATTCTTTCCCCTCTGTCACAGCTGCACTTATTAACTGGAGTGTGATATCCTTTGTTGATTTGATAGCTTTCCTCCTCCTCCACTATATTGCACCTGAAATTGGTAAGAAGATTTTCTAGTCTCCTTTTTTACACTCTAATTATGCCTCTTGTCTCTGATCTCATAAATAATGCCAACTCCAATGTTTCTATTGTAATAGCTATATCTTGTATCTTTGATTTTGGGGTTCGGTGCAACCTCTATAGAATGAAAAGAATTCATGTAGTTTAGCATTTACATTAGCCTGGATTTATGCGTTAGCCTAGAATTTTTTTTTTTCCATTCTCAGTTTTGATTGCTTATATCGGTTATGGTTGATAAGCTGATGTTTACTTTCTCAAACTTACATTGGATCTTGCTTTATTTTGCAAGGATACCGTTTTCAGAGGAGGCATTGGCTATTATGGCCCATTTTCATCTTTTCTTTCTCAGTATTTCTTGCTCAAGTGGTGTACTTTGTCATTTGGGCTGCTTTAGGTCAAGACTGGGATACAGCAGATACTGGCTGGACAACGGTTATTGGCCTTATGATGTAAGAGTTAGTCTTCTTATCTACTTCATCTTACTGCCTTATAAATAATTACTTCTTAGTTCATAGACTCTTGTGTTTGCTTCTGCAGATTAAAGTCTTGGAGAAACCCCACTGTTATGTATTTCTTGGTTTTACAACTACTAACATCACTAGTTGCTTTAGCTGACATATACAGTAGTAGATTTGGATTCTCTCGATGGCGGGGTACATGGTGGTCACACTTCTCAGAATTTTTCGAACAACTAGGTTTGTAAGTAATGTAGGAGTCCCATACGATTGTCCAAATACTTGCTATTACATATTCTCATTATGTGTTCATCGGGTGAAGTAATGTAGCTAAGAAGAATAATGTCCCATCCTACTATTTTCTCTTTCTATTCTGACATCAACTTCGGTTTACATTATCTCACCGTTTATGACTCAGGAAGTCATCTTAGGGTTGCCTCCTGCTTGTTGTTACCAGCAGTTCAATTGGCAGTGGGAATCTGCAATCCATCATGGGTTTCTTTGCCATTTTTTATTGGCAGCTGTGCCGGTCTTGTGGACTGGTCTTTGACAAGCAACGTTTCAGGACTTTTCAGGTGGTTAAATTAATCGACTATCACGCAAAGTTAGTACTTCCTAACCCTGCTTCTCTGAACTTTCAGTTGTTTTTTTTTGTTTTGTTAAGGTGGTGGAGAGTTCTTTATATCTACGCCGGATTCAACATTTTCCTGCTTTATCTCTATCAGTTACCAATAAAATTTTCAGATATGATTCGATGGATAGCAAGCTTTATAGGTCTATTCAGAATCTCCGTGGAAACTGAAGGCACTGATATTTGTTCTGGAATCTTCCTTCTGTTGTTCTACATTATGGTATGTCTTTTGTTATTCCAGGATTACTATTACTTGCTCTCACACAAGTGTAAAATGATCAATTTCTATTACTGAACCATATAATTGATCGACAGTTTCTCAGAACAACTGTCAATATGTGGTAATTGACTTATCCGCCTTTATCTGTGTACATGCTACCACTTTATTATCAATATATAATGCAATAGTTTGACGTTCCTGTCTTTCTGCCACTGCAGCTATCCTATGTAAGGTCAGACCTTGAGGATATGGACTTTATCATGTCTACGAGTGACAATAACTTGGCAGAGCGGCTTCTTCCTCCAAAATATTCATTTTTTATTCGAGAATCAAGGTATTCTATGTAGACTTTTGTTTACATTCTTCCAACTAAGCGCTGCTGTGGTGTTTGACACAGTATTTCAGTGTTTAAAAGGCAATATTAATTTGTCTGTTTAATTTTTTTTTATTAATTATTTTGTGACTCTGAAGCGGAAAAGAAAAGCTTGGGTGAATACACTCACATGATTTGATTTGTTTTATAATTGTAAACTGGGTGATACTCCCTGGTCTTTGGTTCATAGAAGTATAGTCTAGCTGTGGGAGTAATGTATCATGTAATTTTCTGGTGACGCTGAAAAGGAGAAGCTGGTTGAACCCTTACTGTATTCAGTTGGACCAAATTATAGTTCTCTGCTAGCATAAACTATGAGTTTTGGGTAAAGCTTAGTACTCTCTTACAGCAGGCACAGCTAGTTCAGACAATTTAATGCATGTTCTCTTGGCTGGGCTCTACAAGATTAGTCATTCTAAATTTATTATAGTTACATTGAAGTAATGTGTTCATGTCTTCCAAATCTTCAGGGCCGGTGTAAGGCACACCAATGTTTTAGTGAGAGGAGCTGTGTTTAAGACTTTCAGTATTAATTTCTTCACATATGGTTTTCCGGTATAAATTTTTATTCCTGGTCTCAAAGTGTATGTGTCAGCTAAAGCAACATATTATGTCAGATACTCACTCTATTTTTATTTGTGTTGATGATTGCCAGGTCTCTCTATTTACTCTCTCATTCTGGAGTTTTCACTTTGCGAGCTTGTGTGCTTTTGGTCTCCTTGCATACGTTGGTTACATTATCTATGCCTTCCCGTCATTGTTCCGGTTGCACAGATTAAATGGCCTTCTTCTCGTATTTATACTCTTATGGGCTGTTAGTACGTACATATTCAATGTGGCATTCTCTTTTTTGAATACTAAGGTTGGAAAGGTAATATCTTCTCTATGTGCAAATTTTCAACTGCTTGAAAGTAACTAAGATGTATATTAACAACTAGTGTCATAAATATACAGGACATGAAAATCTGGGAGATGGTAGGACTTTGGCATTATACTATACCTGGATTCTTTTTGCTTGCACAGTTTGGTTTGGGGATGTTGGTCGCATTGGGTAATCTTGTAAACAACTCTGTTTTTTTGTACCTGTCTGAAGAAAGTTCAAGATCTTCCAATGACAAATCGTACACTGAAGGTAATGACCTCACATACGGTTCTCCAAAGCCAGTTACCTAATGTTTTCCAACTTCCAGGCTTGGCAGGACCTCAAAGTTGAGAAAAATGGGTGTATTTGTTTATTTGCGATCAACCTTTCATCTATTCTGCACCATGTGACTTGAAACCATCCAAGACAATTTAAGAGTTAACACTATCAAAATATATTTTAAAGGAATTTGGATAACACTTATGTACTGTGTGATTTTGAAGGCGAAAAGCATAAGACCACTATTTTCTTTGGCAGTTTATTTCGTGCCTATTTTTTGGTGGCATTTTCAATCTTCTGCTATTTATTCAATTTTGAGAACTGTTAATAACGGCTGAGATTATTTTCAATGACAGCTGATGAAGAAACAAAGGTGTTGGTTGTCGCCACCATTGCTTGGGGATTGCGGAAATGCTCACGGGCTATTATGCTTGCACTGATTTTCCTCATCGCCATGAAACCTGGGTTTTTCCATGCTGTGTATGGTATGTATATTCTCCTCCCATTTATCACTTAGAACAAGAATTCATGTATCTGGGTGTTTGCGAAATAAACTGTTCATGATAATGTATGTTAATGGACTTATCTTTCAGTCATATTCTTCCTTATGTATCTATTGAGCCACAACATCAACAGAAAGATACGCAACTCCTTGATTCTTCTATGCGAAGTTCATTTTGCACTTCTCTACATTCTTGAGATCGATCTGGTGTCAAACTCCTTAAAAGGGGAAGGCTCTGTGAGCAGAGAAATTCTATTTCAGTTAGGTACGCCATTCTTTCTGTATTTTTTAGGTTCTATTAAATTCATATATGATCAGTTTCGTTTCGTACTTAGTTTCTAGGTGATCTTGGATTAAACAGGAAAAGGGAATAGGGAAATGTTCTCACTGATAACTCTCCGTATGAATCCTTGCAGGTCTCCTAAGGTCTGAAAGCTCTTGGGACTTCTTGGAGATAGCCTTGCTTGCTTGCTTCTGTGCTATCCATAATCATGGTTTTGAGGTGCTATTTTCCTTCTCAGCAATTGTACGTCATACACCGAGCCCTCCGATTGGATTTAGCATATTGAAAGCTGGTCTCAACAAATCAGTTCTCTTGTCGGTCTACTCGTCTCCATCTTCAAGTTATAGCCAGGATAATACTACTTATGGTATAGCAATCTCTTCTTGTATTTGAAGTAAAAATTTGTATGAGTGACATATCACTGTAAGGCTTCCGTTGTCAGTTAGCTGTTCTGGCAGTTGCATGCATGCCAATTAGGTTTCCTTAAATGCAGTTGCCATACCATCAATTAAACATATCAGATTAATTTCGTGGTCCTATCGTTTTTGAGCACTGTAACTTCAATCTTCCTGACCAATTAGTGGATCCAAAAGCAGGTGTCAACTTCATGGAATAGTTTCCAGATAATTGGCTCAAGTTGTGAAGATTCTATTATTGTCTTCGTTTTAGGCAGTTATCTATCTAGTCAGATAAAATTTAGTTTATACTACCATTATTTATCATGGTAGCTTTAGGAGTAGTTTTTCATGCTGTGAATTCTAAGTTACATATCTTTTGGCCTCTGTCATATTCGTCTAATTTTTTTTTCATCAATTTTTTTTATTGTATTCTTAAGACTCACTCATTTTTCTTTTCAGAGAGACATATTGCTTCATTTCTGAGTGCAATTGGGCAAAAGTTTCTGTCTATGTACCGATCGTATGGAACATACATTGCTTTCATCACTATTCTCATAAGTGTATACCTGGTCAAACCCAATTATGTATCATTTGGATATATTTTCCTTCTCTTGCTCTGGATTACTGGAAGACAACTGTTTGAAGAAACTAAGAGACGCTTGTGGTTCCCTTTGAAAGCATATGCCGTTTTGGTGTTTATGTTTATCTACTGCTTAAGTAGCTTTGTTAGCTTGCAGCTTTGGTTATCGGGATTCATTGATCTCTACTTTTATTTGGGTTACAATTCCAAAGCACCATTGCTAGATAATGTCTGGGAATCTCTTGCTGTGTTGATTGTGATGCAACTTTACAGCTACGAAAGGAGGCAGAGTGGACACTACATTCCTAGTCATTCGAGTTTGCTTCACCCTGGAGTTTTTGGTTTTCTTCAGAGGTTTTTGGTCTGGCATGGTCAGAAGATCTTGTTCGCAGCATTATTTTATGCGTCGTTATCTCCAATCAGTGTGTTTGGATTTGTATATCTCCTTGGCCTTGTGATCTGCACAACCTTCCCAAAGTCTTCTTCAATACCATCCAAATCATTTCTGATTTATACTGGATTTCTGATGTCTGCGGAGTATCTTTTCCAACTGTGGGGTATGCAAGCTCAGATGTTCCCTGGGCAGAAATATGCCAACTTGTCTTTCTACTTGGGGCTTCGTGTATATGAACCTGGATTTTGGGGTATAGAATCAGGTCTACGAGGAAAAGTGCTGGTTGTTGCTGCCTGTACTCTGCAGTACAATGTATTCCGTTGGCTAGAAAGAACACCTGGCTTGACTATTATTAAAGGAAAATATGAAGAGCCGTGTCCACTATTTGTCTCTTCAGAAGACAGTACTGCAAGTGTTTCCAGTTCTAATCGTGAAAATCCATCATCGACTGATCACACTTCTATATCAATGAAACAAAGCGAGGCAACGAGTAAGTCATGGCCTTTCTTTTCTCCTCATGATAATCAGGCAGATGGATTTTTGCACCCCAAGACTGGAGGCTCTGAAAGTAGCAGTAGTAGGAGATTTTCATTTGGTCACTTCTGGGGAAGCATCAAAGAGAGTCACAGGTGGAACAGGCGGAGGATTCTAGCATTGAAGAAGGAGAGGTTTGAAACACAGAAGAATCTGTTGAAAATTTACTTGAAGTTTTGTGTAGAGAATATGTTTAATCTCTATGGCCTTGAGATAAACATGATTGCGCTGCTTCTTGCGAGTTTTGCTCTGCTGAATGCCATCTCCATGGTATATATTGCTCTACTTGCTGCATGTGTCCTCTTGAGAAGACGCTTAATTCAGAAACTATGGCCTGTCGTTGTTTTTCTGTTTGCATCAATTCTGGCAATTGAGTATGTTGCCACGTGGAATAGCTTTTCGCCTTCAGACCAGGCTCCAAGTAAAACTAGTGTGCATTGCCATGATTGCTGGAGTATCGCAGCTATCTACTTTAAATTTTGCCAGGACTGTTGGCTTGGTATGACCATTCAAACTTTCTGAAGTACTTAATGTTCTTTATGCAGTAGTTGTTTAATTTACAGATCCAAAAAATTGGGTACTATTTGGAGATGTTTTTTATATTAATTTTGCAGGAATTAGAGTTGACGACCCCCGAACTCTTATTAGCTATTTCGCCGTATTCATGCTTGCCTGTTTCAAACTCCGGGCTGATCACATAGCCAGTTTTTCAGAGTCATCGACATATCATCAGATGAAGTCGCAAAGAAAGAACTCATTTGTCTGGAGAGATCTCTCCTTCGAGACAAAGAGCATGTGGACTGTGCTTGATTACCTGAGGCTTTATTGTTACATCCATCTGCTGGATGTTGTGCTCATTCTGATTCTTATCACAGGAACTCTCGAGTATGACATTCTACACCTGGGCTATCTTGCATTCGCTCTTGTTTTTGCCCGAATGCGTCTTGAAATTCTGAAGAAGAAAAACAAAATATTCAGGTTCTTGCGGGTGTACAATTTTGTTCTCATCATCTTTTCTCTCGCATATCAGTCTCCATTTGTTGGAAACTTCAATGATGGAAAATGTGAAACGATTGATTATATTTACGAAGTGATTGGATTTTACAAGTATGACTATGGATTTCGAATCACTGCAAGATCTGCTCTCGTTGAGATCATCATTTTTATGCTAGTATCTCTCCAGTCATACATGTTTTCCTCCCAGGAATTTGATTATGTCTCGAGGTATCTTGAAGCAGAGCAAATCGGTGCTATTGTGCGGGAGCAAGAGAAGAAAGCAGCTCGGAAGACCGAGCAACTGCAACAAATTCGTGAGGCGGAGGAAAAAAAACGGCAGCGAAATCTGCAGGTGGAAAAGATGAAATCTGAAATGCTGAACCTGCGGGTACAGCTTCACAGAATGAATTCTGATTCTAATTATGGAGTTGCTTCTCCACGCACTGATGGTCTAAGAAGGAGGAGTCGTCCGGATCAAATTCCAGATAGTGGTGCAGCCAATACTGAGATTGACGGAGTGGTCCACAGGAAAGAACAGCAGCCTATTGACGATGATTCACAGTATCCTTTTGAAGCTCATGAATTTCCTTTGAGTACCAGTCCGGAAGCACCAGATTCGTCAGAGTGTTCATTTGGAGGATCTCCTTGTGAGATAACTGAAGTCCAACAAGACCTTGATGTGATGTCTATGGAACGTGAAAAAAAGGAAATGTCTGAGGGAAAAGAGAATCCGTTGATTTCTGCGGTGCAACTCATCGGTGATGGTGTTTCCCAGGTACAGTTTATTGGAAATCAGGCAGTAAATAACCTTGTAAATTTCTTAAATATCTCGCCGGAAAGTTCAGATATAAATGAGCAGTCTTCCGTTGATGATGAGGTGTATGATGAGTTGGAAAGTCAAAAAAGAAAACACACACCTTTTGAACGGTCGATATCTCTACAATCTGACAGGAGTAGTGATGGCACTAGTTTTCAGATAGGAAGGATCCTTCGTCATATATGGTCTAGGATGCAGTCAAACAACGACATTGTTTGCTATTGTTGCTTCATTATTGCGTTTCTGTGGAATTTCAGTCTGCTGTCCATGGTCTATTTAGCAGCACTGTTCCTATATGCTCTCTGCGTTCACACTGGCCCTACGCACATCTTCTGGGTCATCATGCTAATGTACACAGAAATTTACATCCTGGTCCAGTATTTATACCAGATTATAATCCAGCACTGTGGGTTAAGCATTGATGCACCTCTTCTTCATGAATTGGGATTTCCAACGCAAAGAATCAAATCATCATTTGTTGTCAGCTCGTTGCCTTTATTCCTTGTTTACATATTTACTCTAATACAGAGTGCTATAACAGTAAAAGATGGTGATTGGGTTCCTTCTGCTGATTTTACTTCGCGCCGGAATGCCCGTGGTAGCCTGAAGGATCTTACCAGAATTACTTGGAGCCAGAGAATCTCGGATGTGTTCAAGAAGCTAAAAGATAGTGGGAAATTGGTGATCAGAAGCATCTGCCGATACTGGATATCTCTTACCCGTGGAGCAGAATCCCCTCCTTACTTTGTTCAGGTGACAATGGATGTTCACATGTGGCCTGAAGATGGAATTCAGCCTGAAAGAGTTGAGTGTAGAATGAATCAGTTGCTTAGGCTTGTTCATAATCAGAGATGCGAGAATGGAAACCCTGGTCTCTGCCCTTACTCTAGCAGGGTGCACGTACAAAGTATAGAGCGAAGTACAGAGACCCCAAATGAGGCCTTAGTTGTTTTTGAGGTTGAGTATGCTTCTCCCACGAGTGGGTGTTCTTCAGCAGAATGGTACAAATCACTTACCCCAGCCTCGGATGTGGCAAAAGAAATTCGTAAAGCTCAACACAGTGAACATGTTGAAGGGACTGGATTTCCCTACCCCATTCTCTCCGTGATTGGTGGGGGAAAGAGAGAAACAGACCTCTATGCTTACATATTTGGTGCTGATTTGATGGTCTTCTTTCTGGTTGCCATTTTCTATCGATCAGTCATTAAAAATAAAAGTGAGTTTATTGATGTATATCAGCTAGAAGACCAGTTCCCATTTGACTTCGTCATTATTCTAATGGTAATCCATTTCGACAATTCTTGTTTTATCTGTTTACATCCTTTCTGTATCAGTGCCCTAATCCAATGAGACGCTTTTATAACAGGTTATCTTCTTCCTGATTGTTGTTGATCGCGTCATCTATCTTTGCTCATTTGCGACTGGAAAAGTAGTATACTATCTCTTCAGTCTTATTCTCTTTACATATGCAGTGACAGAGTATGCTTGGAGCATATATCCTACCCAGCAACACGCTGCTGGCTTGGCTCTCAGAATTATATTTCTTGCCAAAGCAATGTCACTAGCTCTCCAGGCCATACAAATCCGCTATGGACTACCTCATAAAAGTACCTTATATCGGCAGTTTTTGACAAGTGAAGTTTCAAGGATCAATTACTATGGGTATAGACTTTACCGTGCTCTTCCTTTTCTGTATGAACTGAGATGTGTACTTGACTGGTCTTGCACAGCTACATCACTGACAATGTATGACTGGCTCAAGGTATGTCGTTTTGATCCCCTGCATTTGTTATTTGGAACCCTTGCTATGATCATGGATCATTAATGTTTAGTTTGAACATAGTGCCAAGGGGCTTAAGTTCTGTTAATTTGCAGTTGGAAGATGTAAATGCGAGTTTGTACCTTGTCAAATGCGACACAGTTTTAAATCGAGCGACACACAAACATGGGGAGAGACAAACAAAAATGACTAAATGCTGTAATGGGATTTGTCTGTTCTTCATCTTATTATGTATTATTTGGGCTCCTATGCTGGTAAGAATTTTCTCACAAAACTTTTATAATGACTTGTAATTATTTTTCATTTAAAACCTGAATATCAATACGTTATTGGGAAGAACAGTTTTCTTCACGCATAGATGCTTATATATACTGGAAAAGAAAGATTATTTTCTGGCTCAAACCAGCAATTCTCTCTGTTGTCGTACAATATTGTGTATCTGATGAGTCATTACTTTGTGGCAATGGCTTCCTCCTTGCAGATGTATAGCAGCGGTAACCCAACAAACATTGCCAATCCCATAAAAGATGCGAGCGTTCAAATTGATATAAAAACAGTTGGTGGAAAGCTTACTTTGTACCAAACAACTCTATGCGAGAGAATCTCAGGGGATAACATTGATCTCGGGCTAGATCTTGGGTCCCAAAACTTCTTGCCAACATACAACAAAAATGACATCCAGCTGATATGCTGCCAAGCTGATGCAAGTGTTTTATGGCTTGTCCCTGACAAAGTTGTGACCAGATTTGTTCAATCCCTTGACTGGGACACAGCTATGGACATCACCTTTTCTTGGGTTCTTAATAGAGACCGACCCAAAGGCAAGGAAACTGTGAAATATGAAAGAAGTGTTGACCCTCTGGACCTTCCTAAACGCTCTGATGTCCAAATGGTTCTCAACGGCTCAATGGATGGATTTAGAGTGCATAACTTGTACCCAAAGTTCTTCCGTGTTACTGGTTCTGGTGATGTCAGGTCTTTCGAGGACCAGGTAAACCCTGTCTGCACAAGCTAAGAGTTATTTTCCGGACAGTGTTTCCTGTTTTGGCTTATACATTAATGTTGTTGCTACAGAAGGATGAAGTGAGTGCAGACATACTCATGAACCGTGCAGATTTCAAGTGGTGGTGGTCATTTCATAATCTTAAAGCGTCTGAAAATATCAGCGCTTGCGAGGGTATGGATGGACCAGTTGCTGTCATAATGTCTGAAGAAACCCCCCCACGTAAGTTAGCTCTTTTACTCTAAATATTTGCTTAAGACTCTAGTTCTATTAACAATACCGGGAATAATATGCAGAGGGCTTTCTGGGTGACACGCTTAGCAAATTCAGTATATGGGGGCTTTATATAACATTTGTACTAGCAGTGGGGCGTTTTATCAGGCTTCAATGCTCTGACCTGCGTATGAGAATTCCATACGAGAACCTGCCTTCGTCTGACAGGTAACATCTGTACACTAATTAAAGAGTTTTGCTAACCCATTATACTCTCAGTCTCTAGGAGGTTTTATGACCACACACTGTTGTATATAGATTAATAGCCATATGTGAGGACTTATACGCGGCAAGGGCAGAGGGTGAGCTTGGAGTAGAAGAAGTTCTGTACTGGACGCTTGTGAAGATTTATAGATCCCCACACATGCTGCTTGAGTATACAAAGCTAGACTATGATGTTTAGGTTCAACCAGCCTCTCACACTGTGTACACATTTCCTTATATTTGTACATATTGAGCGAATATTCTGAACGTTTTTACTTTATTTATCTTTTAAATGATTATAATACACAAAGGCGATTCATGTAGTTGTGACATAATGGAAAAGAGAAAAAATATCATCTTTCACTAGAAAATGAAGATCAAAAAGCATCCAACCTTAACCCCTAAAAGAACTAAAGCCTAGAAATATCTTATTATTCTGAAAACACTTTTAACAGCATTAAGAAAGCTTGGAGCCTGAGGAACTCTTGGTAGCTCAATCAATCATTTTCCCAGCATGGTTTGGGATCCTCTCAAAAACTACCAGACGGGACAGTGTCTTCCATCACCTTTGGAACTGTGAAATTGAAATCTCCAAGCGGTGCATCCTTGTAATCCTGATTGGCATCGATGAAGGCTGCAATTTCATTGCGAGTCCTAAGTTTTTTTCCCAGTAGGAGTAATGTAGTAGGCGTCCATTTTTGAGTAGTCTTTTTTGAGAACTAAGCTCCTCTTGAACCCTTTGGGTGTCTTTGGCAAGCCAGGCTTGTCGATAACCCATGTTCTGGTGGAATCATAGTCTAGGTCTCCAGCATCTCGACAAGACTACTTCTGATCCTCCTGTACACTACTTCTGATCTCCTCATACTCTTCTTGGGTATCAATCTTCCTCCACTTGAGGCACTTTTCACACTGTACAGCATATATATCTATCAACCTCCCAGGAGTACCCAGTTTTTTCTGCACAATACAAAAAATGGAATATCTGTGAAAAGGAGTGAAGCACATGTAAAGGCAAATGAAGAAAAGGGCAATTGTGAAACTAAAAGAACATCAATACTGATTACGCATAAGTAAGCCTAATCAATCAGCCAAAGATGCATCTAGGAATAAGTTATACCTTTTATGTCTTTCTGCATCAAATAAACATTGCATAAGAAAAAGAAAAAAAGTATGAATCCATAGAAACTGATTTATTTGATAAGATTAAATCTATTGATCAATTCGTAACCTTTTGAATACAGAACTTGTGTCTAAAGAATATACACAAGCTACTTTGAAAGAGAAAGAAACCCTTAACACTCTGCACTGAAATTCCCAAAAGTAAAGAGACATTGACGGAGAAGAGTGGGTTTGGAAACCTTATTAGTGGTATATTTTGATGATTTATCGGTCAGCTCGTCCATTTTTCTTTACCGATGAGGCAGCCTAAAATATATATGAAGAAGAAGAAGAAAAAAAAGGGATTTCGCCCTTTATTGTTTATAATGAATTGGGCCAGTTGTTTTGCTCTGTGGCCCATATACAAATCTATGCAAATTTCATATTACTAATTTACCACACGCGCAGCATACTCATGTGGTTGCAACGCGCCGGATTTTCACATACACCAATAACCATCACGAAAATTAGTCAAAATCAACAGAATCTCGAAATTTAGAATCCAAAGGCGCGTGAACTAATAATTCATTTTTTATTCTTCTTTTCATTTTCTCTTCCTAATAATTTGTTTTAAATGATTTTTCAGCACTCGGACTATATTTTGAAATAGAATAGGACATTAGGACACATCTAACAGTTTAACGTGTGTATTACACACACCTGAGAACTGGCATCAATGTAATTATAAGCCAAGAGAATTAAGATATACATTGACTCATCTTTTGTTAGTTTGTGACGGGCCCAAAAAGAAACACAGATAATGGAACAATGGGCCGAGGCAAAGTATGTAATGCCGTTTTGGGAGGATGGGAACAGCACGCAGTTTAGTGAGTGAATGTTAACATCCAATCTCCAGCTAAGACATTACACTTTACAATCTTTTTATTGAATACAAACAAATTAACACTTCACCTAACTCCCAACGCCCTCTTCGTATTTTTCTTTTTGACTTTTTTTTCTTATAATTTATTTTAGAAAAAACTAATTATGATAATATCAAATAGCAGAGTAGTGTTGGTCCATAGATTAATAATACAAAAGGGAAAATCTCTGTTTCTACAACAAAAAAAAAAGAAAAAGAAAAAGGTTTTGACTAAAAATGAAATATAAATAAATTGAATTGCTACCGAGTGCATATGGGGCAGTGGTAGTGCTTATCACATCAAACATCAAGATTCGAAGCCCTTACCTGCAATATTAGAAGAGAGATTAAAATGTCATTGGAAAATGAATTGAAGTAGGTGCATGTCCACATAAAGTATTAAGCATGGGCATAATTTCCAAATCGAACAAAAATTCTCGAACCCGAATCGATATTTCCGAAACCGATTCCAAACCAATATATAAAATTATTCGAATGGAATGATATCTTCATTACCAAATTAACTTTTCCTGAAGCGAATCGAACCTGAATTATGAGAAACCGAATAAAATTAACCAAAATATCCATGAAAGTAACTAATATTTTAATTAAAAATATAGAAGTATGCCTTTAATATATCAAAATACACAATCTTTACATAAAATTTATTAATTGCTTATATTTTATTTAGATTTTATTGTTAAAAACTTAATAAAAATATAATTTTATCATACATACAACTTATTTCATAAAAATTTAAAAACCAAACCGAACCGAATATATGTTATTTACCATTTAACTTTTTTTTTTGAATTACAAATTTTCTGAAGCTGAATTTTCTGAACCAAACCCGAACCATTTAACCGAACGCCCAGGCCTAAAAAGTATATTACTCTCTCCATTTCATTTAACTTGTTATTCTAGGTTGTTTTACGTAGATTGAGAAATTTTGTAAATTGACTATATTAACCTCAAAAAATATTAATTTAATAATATCTATTAGGAGTATATGATATTTATAGTAAGGTTATATTTGGAAATTTTATACAAAAGTTACATTGGAAAATGAAAATAATAAATAATTTGAAATAAATAAAAAAATTCTAGAGTGACAACTAATATGAAAGATGCAATGCATGCATAAGGGAGAGTAAATAAAAATAAATGCAATCTCATAATTAATTAATTAACTAATTAATTAATGGGAGTTGTTAGTGAAACCTTCCTTTGGTTAGGTAAATAATTAGAAGATCGATGCTCCGTTCCTTCCATTCGGTATTCTTTCATAAATATCTCTGTCTCACTCTCTTTCTAGGTATCGTTCTCAAACAAGTTTTATCATTATTCTTCTCACTACTAGCCACTTTTAGTTTTATACAATCAGCTTCCTTATATGAGATCGCCCATTTCTACCTAGCTAGCATATTAAGTCTACATATGTTGAACCTCATTACTTTCCTCCGGCGTCGTCTCCGCCGTCCCCGGAATGGTAGAATAATCTCCAAAGGAGCTTCTGGTGATGTCTCCTCCACTCAAACCATTAATATTGGGTATTCATCTGCAGCCGCTATTCACCCTAACCCCTCCGAGAAACCCATCACAGTCGCCACCTTTAACGCTGCTATGTTCTCCATGGCTCCTGCTGTTCCCAACAACAATCCTTTCCCTCTCCGCTCCATCTCTACAACCCTTGACCGCCCCAAGAGCATCCTCAAGCCCATCAACGCTCCTTCTCCTCCTCTTCACTCAAGAAAACAACACACATTTGCCAAATCCAGGCTAAGGGTCTCCATCAATCTCCCCGACAACGAGATTAGTCGCCAGCTCAGCTTCCGGGAGGATCCACACCACTCTTCCCTCAGGCCTCCTCTCTCTTTCTCCGGCGACCTCGGTCTCCCCACCACCAGAACCGCTCTAGAAGTACTGAGGGAGCTAGACGCAGACGTCATCGCTCTCCAAGACGTCAAGGCTGACGAGTCTGACCACATGCGACCCCTCTCCGATCTCGCCGCCGCACTTGGCATGAAGTACGTCTTCGCCGAGAGCTGGGCGCCGGAGTATGGAAACGCCATACTCTCCAAGTGGCCCATCAAAAAATCAACTGTTCACAAAATCTTCGACGACTCTGATTTCAGGTACTTAAAAACTAGCTCCTCTCTTTTCTCTGGTTTTGTTTATAATTACTGTGTACTCAACTAGTAGTAAATTTAGGATAGAAATTGTGAGGAGACTTTGGACCAATAAGAACGTAACCTCATAAGTCATGGTCGTCTCGTGAGGTATCAAATGTGTGTTTGATACATACAAACACATATTCACAAACAAAGAGGTGTATACTATACAATATATATGCACTTTCAAACTACTTTTCTTTTTTTTTGTCAAGAAAGCACAGCTGTATATTTTCAGTGACAGCTTCAAAGGTCAATGTACTTTAATTTTATTTGTATATGTACATAGAATTATATATGTCATGCCTTTCTTGTGATATATCTTTATTTATTTTTTGCCAAATCTTTTCATCTACCTAATTCACAATAAATTAATGTTTATTTGTATATATATAATCAAATGAAAAGGCAGGTAATGATATTATTATTGCTGTGTTATTATAATTTGTGTGTTGGAATATTATTATGTAAATAAATAAAAAAGAATAAAGTTTGATTGATATGTATGTAAAAAGGAACGTGTTGAAGGCGAGTATAGAAGTTCCAGGGAGCGGGGAAGTAGAATTTCAGTGCACACATCTTGATCACTTGGACGAGAATTGGAGAATGAAGCAAGTCCATGCCATTCTCCAATCTTCCAACGTACCTCACATTCTCGCTGGTGCTCTCAATTCTCTTGACGAATCTGATTATTCTCCCGACAGATGGACCGACATCGTCAAGGTACGCATTCTTAGCTACATCTCCTTTACATTAATTGTACAATCTGCAGGCTTCTAACTATCGATCTGTATATATTATAGTACTACGAAGAGATGGGTAAGCCGATACCAAAAGCCCAAGTGATGAGATTCTTAAAGAGCAAAGACTACACCGACGCTAAGGACTTTGCTGGAGAATGCGAATCTGTCGTTGTCGTTGCCAAAGGCCAAAGTGTGCAGGGCACATGCAAGTACGGTACTCGCGTCGACTACATACTCGCTTCCTCTGATTCACCCTACCGCTTCGTCCCTGGATCCTATTCTGTCTTCTCTTCCAAAGGAACCTCCGACCATCACATTGTCAAAGTCGATGTTGTAAAAGCTAGATCCATCAACGTCGAAGAGCAGCCACCGATACAACAAAAACAAGAAAGAGTTGCAAAGACTATCTATAATACCTCGTCGCTCACAAAGGCCTCCTGGAGGACTCATTACTATAAAGCGTGAACATTAATCTATCTAACAAAATGTTACAGGTTCTTTGGACAGTTGATTAACACAATATTTTGAGATCTGTGTATAATAACTGCCCATATGTCTCTGCCTCGAACCCACCAATTCTTATAGAGTTCCTCATTTATTTACATTCTTTTGGTCTGCAGTTAGTGTTAATTAAGACATCGTGGCTTGTTTGACCCAAACGTATAGTATTCATGAGTGAATAGCACGCTTCTTATATTTCTAGTTTCTCAAAATGGAGATTGACTTTCTTGAAAACGTTAGCACTCCTACATACAATGGATAAAATAGATATAATCAAAGTTGGATAAGCCTCGACTTTGAAGCAGCCATTACTATGACTCGGATTTCTATACAGCCTCCTCGAGCTAAGATCACTTTATTTCCAAGCTATGCATATGTAACATGATTTTATAGATAAACAAATGTCTATATGAAGAAGACAAAAGAAAAAATAGAGATTGATGAAATGAATTCAGTAAATTAAGAATCTTAGAATAACATCTGTTGAACTATGGATTGACCAAAGCTTGAATCTGCTCCAATGTCTTTCCTTTCGTTTCAGGCACGATTGCAATGATAAAAACAATGGCTAGCGCGTTGATGGCAGCGTAAATGATGAAAGTTCCTGCACCATTAATTGTTTTCATATTAAGGATTGGCAAGAAAACTTTATAGAGAAGAGTGAATGATTTTGAAGTTACCGTAAGAGCTCCAGGACATGAGGAAGTTGAAAGTGCAAGAAACGGCCCAAGCTTCAAACCAGTTCACCAGCGTTGCCATGCCTCCTGCTACTCCTTTTATGTTTATTGGAAATATCTGCAAGTCAAGTAGGTTGTTTTGTCAAGTAAGACGTAATTTACCTCAGACATGACGACCCACGGCATTGCTCCCATTCCTGCTGAAAATGATCCTATGTACACCTGCTCTCAACATTCATCTTACTTTTTGGTGCTAACACATGCAAAAACAATTGGGTTGCTGAATATCACTTACCATTACACCAACAACAGCCAGCACTGGGACTGCTTCTCGTGCCATGTCATGAACCTTGAGATAGAAAGAGACCGCTGTGATCAAACAGCCTATCACTAAACCTGTTGCAGAAACCTGCCACAAATCTCTTGGAGTTAGTTACAATCCTGCCAAAATCTTTTTGAAGGCTCACTGGCATTATTACCAGTAGCAATGGCTTTCTTCCGGCTCTGTCAACTATTGGTGCATTAAGCGCAGTGATTACCACCTAGTTCTGAACAGACAAGGGAGTTTAAGAAATCCTTTGAAGTTGGACTATATACTACTAGTAGATATATAAACTAAAAACCTGAAGAACAGCATATATTATCATCCCAAGTCTTGTGGGGAAACCTGCAGACACAAAAGATGCATGGCAGATTAGAGATACAAAATTAAAGGTGTACACAACTATTTTGAATCTCCTATATGAACTACCTGCTTGCTCGAATATTGAGCTTGTGTAGAAACATGTTCCGTTGATTCCTCCAAACTGCTGAAATACCATCAATCCGAATGCTATATGCTCCAACAAAGCATGCAAACTGGTGATGAATCTGCATCTGCAACCGTGAAGAAGAAGATTTAATAATTGTGGTAACAGGATGTTACAAAAACAGAGCGGATGTATCTCCTCTGAAACAAATCCAGCATCTTGGCTTTCGGAAGCCTTTCCAAAGTTTCGATATAATTCTGTCAAGTATGATAGAGACATGTTTTTAGATCATGAGATGGGTTTATAACCAATTCATAAGAAGATTGTACGAATCTGAAAACCTGAATCTCTGCTGCCTCCTCGGAAATATCAGCCTTCTTCCCCCGGAGCTTTCTCAGTGCAGCTTTAAACTCACTATCACGCCCCAACTTTGCCTACAGACACATGTACGACTCAGTTCACAAGATACCTGTGTGTGCTTTGACAGTGTTCTTAAGCTCTTACCAGCCATCTTGGAGACTCAGGGATACAAAAGAGGCCAAGAAAGGAGGCAGCACATGGTATGATTCCTGAAGCCACATTACAGTTTGTTATTCTGACTTTAACGGATTCCTACTTAAGGAATTCCTTACCTATTAATGCTAACACTCTCCACGTCACTAGTGTGCCTATAATGAAGGAAACCGACACTCCAGTGCAGATCATAATCTGTGGCACAAGAGGGTGACTATGATGGAGAAAATCTCGAACAAAAATTAGGGAGATAAAAGATCTTCATGGTGCTCTTACCTGATTCAGTGTGGTTAGAGCCCCTCGGAAGGTTTTAGGTGCAATTTCTGCTATAAATATTGGTACCTACAGCCAACATACCATTCACTCTGTATACCTGGATAGCGAGATGGTGAACTAGAGTAATATATATAATATATTAGCTCCATGGGCTCACCACATAGGAGAATGCTCCCATTCCATATCCCGTTGCCAGTCTTCCGAGGTCCAGAACCACTACTCCCTTTGATTGAAACACCATTTAACACAAAGAGAGATACATTAGGCAAAATTTTGAAAGCAGCATAGACACTGTTTGGAGTCCTGAGTAAAACCTTGGCAAAGAAGATTGCTAGCCACCCGACTACACAAAATGCAGAAGAAACTCTCATGGCCTGAATACGAATCCACCAAAAGTAAGTCGGTATTGTCAACAGAAACTCAACTCAGATGGACTTTTCTTTACCCCTTTTCTTCCAACTAAATCAGCTATAGGCCCGCTTGTTATAGCGCCAATCATTGCGCCAAAAGTTAGTAAAGAGCCAAAGAGTGAAAACTGCAGAATCCAAGGTAGAGGTAAGCAATCCTCAAGGATCAATTGATGTACAATCTTATTTTTTCTTTTGAAAAGAATTGGTGTACAATCTTTCCTTGAAGGATTATGTACCTCAGCTATAGTTAGTGAAAGGTCATTCCTAATTGCAGCCTGAGCAGGTGAAGAGTATCCAGCCTGCATCAAAACCAATTCTTTTGGTATAACATTCATCAAAGAGGCATTTCCTTTTAGACCAAAATCAAAGTTGGCGACTCTCCATGGATCAAAAATTCACTTACACAAGAACCAAACGCAAAAGAACCACAGACCGCAACAAATGTGCTGAGATAAACCATACACGGTTGCTCTGGTTTCGATTCAGCCATATCCTTGTGCTGGACCAATGGTTCTCTGACTTCACTGCTTCCATTACTTGCCGTTGACATCTTCATGTAATAGATATATATGTCTCTTACTTGGGAAATATTAGCTCAAAATTGCAAAAGAGACGAAGCCTGAAGCAAAAGTTGAGTAAGAAGACAGACACAAACAAAAGAGCAAACTAGAAAAGCGGAGGACGAGAATTAAAGATAAACTTTTTAGAGGTAATAGTGACCCTTTAGACAAGAAAGCTTTGTGGGGTTTGTTTCCAAAAGATGAAAGCTGTTTTATGTCCTTTTCCGTCAATTTCTGATAAACATCAAATTAGAATATAGCTAATGACAAGGTTGAGCCACTTGAAATAGAGCTTATTATCAACAAACAAATACTCTGTATAATAATAACATCATATGTTAGAAAAGATAGTTAAGTTGACATTAAAAAAAAAAAAAAGATGCAAGTAAAATTGAATACGCAAATGTGTGTATTCACAGTCACACACATGCTAGTGGCTGGCGGGGATTGGACAGTGACAGACACGTAATGTCTTCGGCCTCTTGTCAAAAACTTATATTTTTGGGCTTCTTGTCTTAATCCAAGAAAACAGAAAATTCAAGCAGACTCATTTGAATCAGAGATGTCTTTCTTTTCCTTTTTATGAGCCTCCTGAATTGTTGCTCTTGTTTGTTAATGGATAACATGGTCGGTCCTCCAGAGAAAGATTTATACATATGAATATGCAGAGACTCAAATCAAAAATAAAAGAAAAGAATTTAAGATAACCCACCAGTACCACCAATATGTGAGTGCAAAGTTGATTATGACTTTAGCGGAGGAGGAATTCACCGGATTATGACGTAAGGGGAGGAATTCACCAGAGAGGATGAATGAAACTAAGTGCTGTGTGGCACTGATTAGTGTATATATAATATAACACACACACACACACAGACATACACATGTATATCTCATGGATCTCCGTATCTTTCGTGTCTTTTTCCAACAAGTTTTTGACCTGATGTGGTGCGTGTTGTGCACACACATATATATTTTTTCCAGTAAGAGTTGATAAGATGGTAACAGCAACGGTAGATGAGTTTTTTTGGAACAGTAGTTACAAGATAAGTGAGAGGAGCAACAAAGAATGAAATGAATGCACACTAATTAATATATGTACAATAGATAAACAAGTTTTACAAAATCTCAGGTAGTGGTATTTGTGTTCCCTGAGGGTCCATCACCTCCGAAGGAGAAGGCCTGATATCCCGTTGGACTTGTGAGCTTCCCCGAGCCGCTGCTGCTACTGACAGAGCGATCAATCTCATCCCTACAAGCCACCAAAGGGATGGGGCGTTGAGGTATAGAGATAACTGTGAACTCATTACTCTCCAGCATCTTGACAACTTGATCCATTGTTGGCCTTGCGTGGAGCTGAGGGTGAGAGCACAACACTGCTATTAGAACGTACTTCTCCAGAACCTCTGGGGATCCCTTCTCTGGCATCCTGTCTTCCACCACATCCAGTGTCTGGCCTTCTCTCACCAGTGACCATGCCCAGTCTGCCACCGACACTGGCTGACCTTCCTCGTCTGTCACAATCGCCTTTCTCCTGCTCAAAAGCTCTAGAAGCACCACCCCAAAACTGTACACGTCGCTTTTCTCTGTCAGTTGCCCATACAGTGCGTACTCTGGAGCCACGTACCCCATTGTGCCTGCTACCCTCGTACTTATATGCGTCATTCCTTCAGGGTTGAACTTGGCCAGCCCGAAATCTGCAACCTTGGCCTCAAACCTCTCGTCCAAGAGAATGTTGCTGGCCTTGATATCCCTGTGGATGATAGAGGGTTGTGCACCATAGTGTAGATAAGCCAGCCCTCTGGCCATGCCAAGCGCGATCCTCTGCCTTAAAGGCCAGGCAAGCTGAGCCTTCGAGTCTCCAAAGAGATGGTCGTGAAGACTACCGTTACTCATAAGGTCACAAACTATGATCCTCTGGTGACCTTCATATGGCGTGGTTGCTGTACAGTAGCCTCTGAGGGCCAGGAGATTAACGTGGCGAATGCTGGCGATGACCTCGACCTCGTGAACGAAGTTGGCGTCCCCTCCAGCGGAACAGTTCTTGAACCTCTTGAATGCAACCTCTGTGCCGTCGGGCAAGACGCCCTTGAAGACGTTCCCGTAACCTCCCCTGCCAATGATGTAGTGGCGTGAGAAATTGTTAGTGGCCTTCTTGATCTCCTCGAAGCTGAATTTGACAAGAGTGGTGCTCTTGCTCATTGAATCTAGTCTGGACTGCGTGCCAGCTTCTAAATTAGAAGTATTTCGAAGCTTAGAAACTTTCTTTTTCTTCCTTCGGTAGTACCAGAAGCAAGCGGTAATGACCACAGCGGAGGTAACAAGCAACACAGATAACGAAACTAGGAGCTTAAGTTTGTTGCCATTCCCGGAGCTGCTAGGAGAAGCCAAATCGAGCAGAAACAGGCATTTGGCGGTACCTTTGTCGGTGGGGCCGTACATGTTGGCGTAAGCAGCGGCGTAGATAGAGGAGAAAGCAGTACAGTCGGAGACATTACCGAGGGAAGGTCCGGTGAGGTAGGCCTGAAACGCGGAGAGGCTCTGAGTGCAGGAGGCGCAAGGGGTATTGCTCTCAAGAGAGGTGTTACAGCGCATCAGGGCGGTACTCAAGGCAGAATTAGGGATACGGGATTCGAATTGAGACCTGGTGGTGATGTTCATGCATCCCTGAGAAATCCAGGGCGTCTGGAAGCCACAGGTGGATCGGACATCGAAGCGAGGGAGAAATCCGGCGATGGAAGACTGCAAAGCATCCCAGCAGGAGGAGGCGGAATCCGGTGGGGGGAGGAAGGAACCGGTGTGACGGAGATGGTGAGAGTAGACGAGTCGTAGGCCCTGGAGGAGGTAGCGGCAGGTGGTGGCGCCATTGGGACTGGGACGACGGAAAGGTTGGAGAACAGAGAAGTCAAGGGGGCAAGAAGAGTTCTGAGCGGTGGCTAAAGAGGTGAAGAGGAGAATCAGCAAGAAGACGGCGAGAGGACGGAGAAACAACATCTAATCTGAGCAAAGGGAGAAGAAGAACTAGTAATTGAAGGTCTAACTAACCTCAAACACATCAAAAGCTCCTCTAATCTCTATTCTAATCTTGTTTCATCCATTTTGACCAGAAGAACTATGAAAAGTAAAAAGTAGCAAACCACCATTTAATTTTTGTCAACAATACACTCTTCTACTGTATTCTTCTGTTTACTTAAACTAATATTTCTTTCTTTTTTCGTTTTCGTAAGTTTGGGGTCAAAACTTGTCATGAACCCTTTCAGAAATCGCATCCGAACCTTCCTTTAACTTTTTCATAGTATCATTATTCAATGGTCGTTAGCGATAATGATGATATTAAAATATTTTTGATTGGATCGCCAAATATGTCAAACTCTTCCTTTTTTCATTTATATTTTCTTCATTATCTTTTTCTATATTTTGCAAGCTAATTGCATTAATTTTATATAACCAAAAATGTTAGCATGTCATCTGGAAACAATGATTAACGAGTGTAATAAACACGTGATGGCGGCCAAAGAATTCCTCTGCTACCTTTGTTATACCATTAGTTATGGATGGGCCTAAATACGACAAAGATTTAAATGCCCAAAACGACAAGTATGAAACCCATTGGGCCGAATCCAGGAGGAACTTTTTTGTATTTTATTTTTTTGAACCAAGACCAAGAAAAAGTGGATGCAAATGCTGAAACTGAGATTACCCTCCCAAATCTTTTAGAGAGGACATCTCAAAAATGATATCGTAAGGATATTTTAGTTGAATTTGTAGTTTTATAAATTATAACAACTGCCGAGTTACTCTCAGTCTAGTGGTTAGGATGATTCAACTAATGATTTGGTCCCGGAGTTCAATTCCTATCTGCTGCATTATGGTAGCTTAGGCTATGGATTGGGTTAAGTAAGGACCCGCTCTCCTTATTGGGTCTTAGCTGCTAGGATATAACGGGCTTTAATGAGAGTAATAGGTTTCACACTTTTGGGCCAATATGGAAACAATTATCCAATTTTCAATAAGTGGAATTTAAATTCATCAAGTCTTTCTTCTTCTTCTTACTTCAATTCGTGCCATTGCTTAAACCCTAAACCAGCCTCCTATTTTACTTTCTCTCTCTCTTCCAGCTTTCGTCTTGAAGCTCCACTAACAATGGAGGAAGAGCTTCGTGTTCGGCTCAATGATCATCAAGTATCAAAGATTTTCCCTGTCAAACCAAAATGGACGGCGAAACCTGTTTCCAAATCGGAGACTCCCGAGTCTCGATTCTGGTCCTCCTTCAAACCTCACTCCTTACCTAATCTAGTCTCCTCCATTTCCGCTTTGTCTTTCTCTCCAATCCACCCTCACTCCCTGGCCGTTGCTCACTCCGCCACCGTCTCGCTCTTTTCTTCGCAGTCGCTTTCCTCCTCCCGCCGTTTCTCCTTTCGGGATGTTGTCTCCTCCGTCAGTTTTCGCTCCGACGGCGCTCTTTTTGCGGCATGTGATCTCTCCGGTATGGTCCAGGTTTTCGACCTCAAGGAACGAATGGCTCTCCGTAGCCTCCGCTCCCACACTGCACCCGCGCGATTCGTCAAGTACCCATATGAGGACAAGCTTCACTTGGTATCGGGAGGCGACGATGGAGTGGTCAAGTACTGGGATGTCGCCGGAGCAACCGTTATCTCAGAGCTGTTAGGCCACAAGGACTATGTTCGGTGCGGTGACTGCTCTCCGGTCAACGATACAATGTTCATAACAGGCTCTTACGACCACACAGTGAAGGTGTGGGACGCGAGAGTGGACAAGTCGAAATGGATCGCAGAGATAAACCATGGAGTCCCAGTGGAGGACGTGGTGTACCTACCGTCAGGTGGAATGATCGCAACGGCCGGTGGGAACAGCGTTAAGGTTTGGGACTTGATCGGAGGCGGGAAGATGGTTTGCTCAATGGAGAGTCACAACAAGACTGTCACGTCTCTCTGCGTTGGGAGAATAGAAGCAACGGCTGAGAGTCGACTTGTGAGCGTTGCTTTAGATGGATACATGAAAGTGTTTGATTACGGGAGAACAAAAGTTACTTTCTCTATGAGGTTTCCGGCTCCTCTCATGTCTCTTGGTCTTTCGCCAGATGGTTCCACCAGGGTGATCGGAGGATCTAACGGCATGGTGTTTGCTGGTAAGAAGAAGCTGAGAGAGGAGGGAGAGAAGAAGAAGAATAGTCTGAGTCTCTGGAGTGTGAGGAGCGAAGTGGATGAGAACAGGAGAAGGGCACTGAGGCCGACTTATTTCAGGTACTTCCAAAGAGGGCAGAGCGAGAAACCATCCAAAGAAGATTACTTGGTTAAGGAGAAGAAAGGATTGAAGCTAACAAGACACGATAAGCTGTTGAAGAAGTTTAGGCAGAAGGAGGCTCTGGTCTCGGTGTTGGAGGAGAAGAAACCAGCAAATGTAGTGGCAGTGATGGAGGAATTGGTGGCGAGGAGGAAGCTAATGAAATGCGTGTCAAACATGGAGGATGGGGAGTTGGGAATGCTGCTGGGTTTCTTACAAAGGTACTGCACTGTGCAGAGATATTCAGGATTGTTGATGGGATTAACGAAGAAGGTTTTGGAGACGAGAGCAGAGGACATTAAGGGTAAAATCGAGTTTAGAGGGCTTCTCAGGAACTTGAAGAGGGAGGTTGATCAGGAGATTACGATACAGCAATCTCTTCTGGAGATTCAGGGTGTTATCGCTCCATTGATGAGAATTGCTGGGAGATGATGATCAGATCAAAATCAAATCCAAGTTTTGTATGCTTATTTTTCAATGCTTTCAATTGTTTCGTTTGTCAAATTTCACGGGAATGTCTAAACTTAAAATGAAGTGATTCATATATAACAAAGAGCAGTTTTGTTGGGTTCCTACATTGTATCGAAGTGAAATAAACTTAAAACATACATATATTTTAGATCTCCAACAACATATACCTGTCAATGACCCTTGGATCGTTCGCCCCTAAGCGCTTTCCGTCGCGCAGCTGATCTGATAGTCTCAATAAGAGGAGCGTCCTCGTCTAGCTTATTTTCTTCTCCATCTGACCCGCCACTGATAGACTCATCCTCATCGCTTCCGCTTTGCTCTTCAAACAATCTCTTTCGCTCTGTTTCTCGACGTTTCCTTGGCCGCCCCCTTCGTTTTCCAGCTGCTCCTTCCTTGTCATCTGTGACAAATCAAAAATCAGAAGCATCATCGTAAGTCATAACGATTAAGTTTGCAGACAGATGAACATTAAACCCGCAGCAATCAGATTTTCTGCCAACATGCCTTGTAAATCCTCGCTTTTCAAGCATTTCTCCTCCAAGGTTTCCAAGAAGGTGAAGCAAGGACGCCATCCACTAGGATCTTCGTCTGTATTAACATGCATTATACGCCCTTGAACGTCCTTCTTACTGTCAGCAAGCAAACAAGAGCTCACATAAGGTTATATATATATTAGTAGAGAGTTTGCTACCAGCTCATAGATTATCAGTCTTACATGTCCACAATGTCAGGCACTGATAGTTTTGTTGCAAATGGAAGGATAGCAACTTCCAGAAACAACTGTTGCTTTGGAGCGTCCCTAAAAGCAAACTCAATACCTTCCTTGACCACATTCACAATCTCCGATCTGTATTTGTTGCGAGCAGCACCGATATACATTCCTGAAAGCTGACCTGCAAGCTGCCGGCACACTTCAAGGCATTTATCTATTTTGGATTTTTCGCAGTCCCTAGAAAGTTCACTTGCATACCGCTGATAAGCCTGCCCAAATACACCGTGTCAGCAATTTTTATGGAATGAAGAAGTTTGTATCTTCTGAAAATTATCGTTGACCATTATACCATCTTTTCAAAATGTTTAATTACCCTTTTCAAGGATTCCAGATAAGTATTAGAGATGTCATCATCCTTTTTCCTTAAACATGTTATGAAATTCTTTATGATGTCTGTCACACTAGGTCCATGCATATCAAGATGAGATATTATCTCTGGTCCTAAATAGTCCTGCCACAGAAAAAGAATTCACACCCCAAATTTAGGAATGTGAAACAACAATCAGTAAAATGGATGATATCAGAACTAAAAGATACTACAGCAGCAATGTAAATGCAATGGTGAGTACCTTCGGTACTACTTCACTAATAACCAACTTGCAGGCAGCAATGGCTGCAACATCTCTGTTTGTCTCTTCAACATACTCCTTATTCTCATCCTCCTCGTCTGTCTCATCTGTGTCAAAGTCCAGCAAAAATAGATACATAATTTGAAGATATGACAGGGTTTGTCGAAATGCAAAAAAAAAAAATAGTCACCTGAGGTATTGAAAATTTCAGCACAGAGTTTCCAAAATTTCTCAAGCAAGACACTGTCGGGACTGTATCCTAATCTTTCAAGTTTACTTGAGTCAAAATTTGACTTTCTAAACAAACACCACACTTCAGCAAGTGTAGCACAAACCTGCGGCATTGAAGTTTAAATTCTTTAGGCAAAAAGCGACACATTCCTTGATAACACAAGCACATATACTGAAAAATTGTCTGTTACATTGGAATGTCAAATGATCTTACCCTGAGAGCTAGCTGGTTACCACATTTCCTTGATTCCTCGACTCCATGCAAGAAATGAGAAAGCTCCTCAAACAGGGTATTGCGTCTTGACAAAAGGGAAGATAAGGAAGCTTCGGAGACAGCTTCACAATTTACGATGGAGTGTAGAGACCACGCCACATACATATGCATATTCATAAGCAGGAAACAGATTACCTAAGCAACCATGAGCAACTGTTCCATTACGATGTGAGGGACAAAGAGAAGATATAGTAAGAGTTCTAAACATAATTAATTGAGCACCTCTTCGTCCAAATTCCTGAAATTATGGAGCGTCAAAGCAATCTCATCGTACATGCTCTCAACAAGCACAGGCTTTAACAACTGAAGCTCATACAACCTTTTCAGATTTACAAGGAGGGAGTATTCATCATTTCCATCCTGCACAGAAAACGGATGTAAAGCTGTATCAAAAAAAAAGTTTGAAGATACATGGCAATGGAAGTAAAGGGTACCTTGACTTCACTAATTGCAGAAGTAAGCTTATCTAATAGCTCATCTTCAAGATCTTTAAGCTTCCCACGGGAATAATCTTGGAGCTCCCCTTTGCTTTCGGATGCACAAAATGTTATAGCCTTGACGCAAGATCTTAGTGCTTCCTTCTCCCCGTGTTTGAAATACGCATCCTTTATGAGTCGCACTGCAGCTTTAAAACTCTGACACAGGGGATAAAATGTAACGTTGAGAGAGGTGAATAACAAAAAGAAAGGCATCATTTATTTTCAAAAAAATGCTGCAGCCACCTGCTCTTGTCTTTTAAGAGAATAGAGCTCAAGTTTCATAAACATAATAATCTCGACCAAAGATGACACTTTCGCTTTGTCAGCCATGAATTTACGTAGAAGCTGTGGATAATTCTTCATCATGGCAACTGTAAGGTCCTTCCTGTTGTTTTCAAACAAATCCTGTTTTTCACAGCATGGAAACATCAATGTCATTATTTTCATAACTAAAAGGGAAACAAGTGTATAAAAGAAGTATAAATGGTGTAGACTGTAGAGAGTGTTATAAGATCATTTTAAATGTATTTCGTCCTTCCTACTTTAGTTCAAGAAAAAAACTATAGAACTAATATATGTAGTCAAGCTTCTGAACGTCATAACATCGGAAGAATAAGAAGATTTTCTCAGAAAAAGCAAAAGACAGAACCATACTCGTTGAGCTTTACTGTGATACGGCTTCCGATTATCCGTTGAAGGGATTATCTTCTCCCCAACAGCCTTTCTGACTGAGGCAAACAGAAGTCTTGTCAAGTTTGTCGAGTCCTCGTCATTAGTAGACCCTGTCCGAGGATTCTGATCCAAAAGCATAGAGATGATACACTTCCAGTCCTGCAAGAAAAGCAGCATCATGACCACAATTAAAAACAGTAGTAGGTACACATCACAACTATATAATAATTGTGCAACAGGGAAAAGTAATTTCTTTTAGATTCTACCTTCATGGCTTCCATGTACTCCCAAACATCATCAATTACATAAACGCTTAGAATCGGATCTGTAGAGAACTCCCGTAATATTTGTAACATTCTGAAGATATGTATCTCAGAGGAAGAATCATCATGACCTGAAAAAGGATTTAATAACTCTTAACCAGTTTCTCAGAGTGAAAATTTCTAATGCCCAGGAATTATACAGAATCTCTGGCAAAAACCTGTAAGACCGGATGGAGAGCTGTTAAACTTCTGTGCGATTAAATGATCATACACTAACTCTCCTATTGCACGTCTGATTTCTTGAGGTTGATCAATAAGCAAATCGTACAAAGGACCTAGGTCATCATCAGGTATCAGCTGGTGTCTGCGCAACAAAAATAATATTTTTTTTTACTCAGGGCATGTCACCATATTTGTGGCGAAGCTTTTGTTGCGAAAATTATCTTGAGGGTATACCTTAGCAGTTGCTTCACAAGCCCTATAGCACATACAGCTGTGGGCATATCAACATCATCAGCCATTTCAATCATCCGATTGGAAAATCTCTCAGTGAATAGACCAAGAGTGGGGACGTTTTCATCCATCTCATAAAGTTTCCGCAACGCCAAGAGAGAAGCTTTCCTCACTCCAGCATTCTTCGAATAATTCAATACATAGAGAAGAGATCAGTGACTATTGCAAACATCTTTCTTAATAATCTTGAAGACAGAATATCGGAGCTTACTTTGTCATTCAGCGTCCATCCAAGATACTTCAAGTACAGATCTTGTAAGAAAAGAGAAGGGTAAGACAAAATCCAAATGCCCAGAGACTGAATGCATGACATCCGTATATCATTATCAATATCTCGATATCTGTGCACAAACAACCTTCAAAATAAAATGTAATAACGATTTCAGTCAGCAACACTTGCATTACAAAAAGTAAAACCATATTTTTCTTTTAAACTCCTTTTTTGGGGGGGTGTAACACTAAGCTAACGGTATAATCATTATCGAATCTTACCCAGTGAAAATTTTTCGCATCATGTCCTCCAACTTAGTTATCTGTTCGTGAGTAACAGACAACCTTTTGTTGAGGGACTCCACACGAGGCCCTTCAGCACTTTTCTTGCTTTCAGCATTCAACTGTCTTTGGGTGGTTTCTCGTTGTGAACCTAGTGTGTTTGCTACAGAAATGAAAGATGTGACTAGTTGGAGGCCCATTAGCGTGGCAGTTTGGCGGTAAACTCTTGGTGGAGTACTGCAATAGAAATTAAAAAATAACTGAAAAACAATGAATAGAATTCTTTGTGGCATATAACCACATAGGATTGTAGAATTTGAACACAAACCATGACAGTGCGATTATGTAGTCCATGCACTTGTCAAACAAGACTTCATCAAACAGCGGTCCGTTCTGGCACTCAATAATCAAATTATTCCAGAATGAAACAAGATTTTCTTTAAAATTTTTGAGTTCCTTCTTTCTTGAACTCTGATAATCTTCGATTTGTCCCTACAAGCCAACCGCAATCCAAAGATTAGATTGAAATTTTCTTATGAAAAAAAAAAAGAGAAAAAAGTAATCAAAAAGTGGGCAATCCTTACGGCTCTAGCAAGATTAACAAGGGCAACGACAACATCATCCACATCAGTGTCATCAAGCAGTTCTTCCTTGATGGAGTACTTAGCACCGCAAGCCTACAAAATGCGTGCACAAATTAAGAATATTCAGATTTAAGGGCATCGGATGAAAAATACATAATGCTATGGATTGACTACCTCAAAGAGCATTGACAAGAGTTCAGTGGTTGCAAGTCTGGGAGAGTCTTCATATCTTTCAACCCAAATTTTCACGGCTTTGGGAATCAGATCTCCGTTCCCTTTGACAATCTCTGTAGAAATGAGCAAAAAAATTCTCGTCTAAACCACAATAATAATAAAAACAAGGAGGTGAAAAGGAAGTCGGAAAGCACGATCCAACCAAAGAAAATGAAGCTCTAACGACAGAAGCAATGAAATTTTTGACTAGGCACAGATCTTTATAAAACGAACATCAATTGGAGCCACAGAAACAAGTTGCTAATCATTATAAGATATATGTGTTAAAACGCAGTATAGGAAAAGGTATTCAAGTCTACCAATGAGATTCTGTTGAGGAGGAAGGGTGCGACTACGCTTGGGCTTGGGACGGGTTTCCTGGGAATCGTCATCGAGCTCCAACTGGTCGCTGGTCTCAATGACTCTCCGCTGCTGATCCTCTCCGCCGCTTCCGTCTGCCTTGCCGCTGTCGTCATCCTTATCCCGATCTCTACTCCTTTTCTAATCACCGCCAGCGAAAACATGTAAATCCGAAATTCCTAAACAAAGGCAAAATTGAAGAAGAAACGAAGACTCACTTGGCATTGAGGAGGGTCTTCCATGATGAGTCAAAAAGATTACTAGGGTTTGCACACCTACTGTGGAGAAAAACCTCTCCCGCCAATTGACTCCTGATGATAAAAAAATGAATCTCTTCCCTCTATTAGCTTTTTAACATTTCAGACTTTTTTGTTAAGGAAACGAATTTCTCTCATTTTTTTGTTCATTATTTTTTAAGACAATAATTATATTTTAAAATTGAAGTTTTTTTTTTTTTCCAAAATGCAATTTATTGATAGTGAAGAAGCATAGGTTTTACTTCTATTACAAGAGATGGGGAGAACTAAACCCGACATTGAAACAAACAAGGAGATTTTGGAGAAAGAGAATGTTAACTCAATCCCCCTAATAGCCAGAAAATCTACTAAACTAGCTAGGTCTAACCCTAATTAAAACATAAACCGAGAGTACAATAGTTTAGAAAGTTAAGTCAAAAGTTAAATATAGGCCAAAGGTAGACTTAGCGAGCAGTCACTAACCGGACACAGCCTCACAGTTCTTTCGCTGCCTCTGCAGAAGGTAGTTCCACTGTTGTAGCGGCGTTTAAGTTAGCCTCAGTGTTTGTAGTTGGGTTCACTTAGTTCAGACCAAAAGGGATCGAGATGTCCAAATAAATAGGCAACGCGTTGACCTCATCCATGAACGTGTCATTTGGGTTGTTGATGACATCTTCAATGGTAATTCTTATGTTGCAAGTGGGTTTCTCTCGTTTTTGTATGTCTTCAGTAATGGGAGAAGGCGGTTGTGTCGTTATTGATCCCGACATTATTGTGAGATTATCCAAAGAGGAGGCACTTCCAGTACTTAGATTATTTGCAAGTCCATGGTCAAGGGGATTCACGTAATAATCTGCAGCCATGAGCATGTGTTGGCAGAATGTCGTCTTGTGTGTGAGTCTCTGACAAGTAAAACATAATCTCGATATCCACTCGTAGTAGAACATAACCAGTTTTTGGGTAAACCTTTTGTGAGTTCTTGAAGATTTTGCTCTAACAGATTGAGGATCCTCACGAAGAGACTTTTCCTGTTCTTCGCAAGATTTTTATCGTAGATTAGCTCAGGGAGGTAAGTAGGTGAGCTCGATTTCCCCAAATCAAATTGGTTGAGGGCTTGTCACAGGTTATTGTCCATTCCTTGTACTTCACTTCAGTGGATATAGAGTTTATGACTGTGACTGTCCTGATAACTGAGGATTCACCATTTAAAGAGGCTCCAAGGATCACTTCATCATTAGATTTGTGGCACAAGAAAGGAGTAGATGTGATTGAAGTTGTATTGAGACCCGTAAAGTGTTTGCTTCATCGAGGAGACTCTTCGGTGAAACACACAAAGTGATTTGTCGTTATCTGATTCACAGACTCGGTTAAGCTGATTGGTCAAGTTCGCAAGCTCCTGCCACCTGTCAAAGCAGGAAGATGAAGCGTCCCTGGTTCTTGGTTCCAAGTAAGTGTGGTTAATCATGTTGAAGTGTTGTGTTGCCCCCATGCAGGTGTGGTTAAGCCTGCGTATGCATAAAATATGGTTAAGCCCAAGACAATGATTACCATAGTAGGGTTAAATGAAGACGAAATGAAATGATTACCTACTAAGGAACCTAAAACGACAAAGGGGAGGAGACAAAAAAAGAAACAAATTGAATTATGCTAAGGGGCGGGAAGTTAAATGGACCTAACTTTTAATGGGCCTGAAAACAAATCACCTTATAGTTAAACTTAACTTAAGTGAGCCTAAGCACTACCCCTAAACCTTATAATCTTCGACTTGGCCATTAATCATGCCCACTAATATGCTAAAACTGCTCCACTGAGTAACTATTTAAGGGAAAGGCCCGAGAGAGAATCTATAGCTTAAATATAAACTTAGCCTTAGATTACTAACTAACTCAGACTCTGCAACGACTCTAAAGAGGCAAAAGAATTGCTATGGAGCTGACAACAGGTTGGAGAGATTGTCTCCATCATGAGAATGTGTGTTGTTAAGCCATGTAGGTTCACCCCGTGCTATGTAGTCATTGTATCTCCTCTCCTTAACTACACTGCAGGCTATGGCAGCAGCTTTGACATTCCTTCTTGAATGGATGCTTGAGAATTAAATCTTTTGAAATCAAGAGGTGAGACTATGCACTCTCTTGTCCGATGATTTGTGGCGTGGCCAATTGTCGGGTAAAACAACACTGTTGTATAATGTTATGTTGTCAATCTCAATTATCACCTATGTAATTTGCAGCTCTAATAGAGCTTTTAATACCCACAATAGGCCTTAAATGCCATGTTCATGAAGGAGAATGAATTTTAGATGACATGTCTTGAGTGTAGCCAAGTTATATTCTCGTTCTATTGATAATAAAGGTTGTTCCATGAAAGTTGCAATTTGTGGAACATTTCACCTTCCAGCTGACACGACAGTTCCGATTAGGTGAGTTGTTTTCCGATCTTAAGTTAATGTTTTCTGGCAAACTTCAGTAATTGGCTGCTGGCTCCAGGTTTGCTTTTTGCCAATTCTCTACATCTTGTATAGCTTCCCGGAAAACCTTCTGAATGTCTGGTTGTAGACCCTGGATGACATGGTTGTTCCTAGTTTTCTAGATGGCCCAAAGTATCCATGGAAATGAGGCTATTTATCTTGATCCTGAAGTGGTTGGCGCCTTGTTAGTCATCAGGAAAACCATATTTGAGTGAAGTGAGTTTAGTGAGTAACCACCGTGAGGTATAGGAAGGGATGTCATTGCCAAAAGTAATCGTGCATGAGGGCAGATGAAGAAAACATGGTTGATAGTTTCAAGTCCATTGCCGCAGATTGGGCACTGATCATTTTGCACAATATCTCTCTATTTTAATCGTGCTTTGACAGCAAGAGCTCCAGAGATAAGTCGCCATAAAACATTATGATCTTCCTGGGGATATGGAGATTTCAAACCTTGGCTTTCATAGCTGTGACAGAGTTTGTGTTCCTATGATTATTGAGTTGCTTAGAGTTTCCTTGTTGGTGAAGAAGCCAATTCTCACTTCTCACTGAATATTCCCCCGAGTTGTTATAGCTCCATATCCAAGTATCTTCAGCGACAGTGTTTGAGGGGAGTTCAAGGATTCTCTTTTCGTCCATTGGTAGAAATGTGTCGAAAACTCTCTCATAGTCCTAGTCTCCATTAATAATTAGATTTGATGCTTTAAGGTTCACACTGAAAATGGCATTCTTGCTGATAGAGGGCCTTGGCTAGTGGTGGAATATCTAGTTACTGGTCCAGACATATGTGTTTCTACCATTGCTGATTTGTTTAACGATGCCCTTTTTCAGTAGTTCTCTTCCATGCATATGATGGTTTGGTTCCCACACCACTATCAAGGAAGGAGGAGTTTCTGAAGTATCTAGCTTTATAGGTACATGCAAGCAATGTGTCAGGCTTGTTAAGGATCCTCCATGCTTGTTTGGCTAGCAAGGTTTGATTGAATTTTTCAATATCCTTGAATCTCAGTCCTCCTTCTTGCTTAGGTTTGCACATATTTTTCCATGAAACCCATGGAATCATTTTTTTATCTTTGATTGTGCTCCACCAGTATTGCGTCATTGCACTGGTGAGTTTCCTGCATTGTGTTATGGACAACTTAAAGCTTGATATGGCGTACACTGGTAGAGCCATCACAACAGCCTTAATTATTATCTATTTCCTGCCAAGGGAAAGCGTTTTCGAGAACCAATTGTCCATCTTTATAGCCAGGTTCTCAGAAATGAAGTTGAATATCTCTTTCTTAGAGCCTTTAAAGCATTCGGGTGATCCGAGATACTTCCCAATCCCATGGTTAAAATGAATGTTAAGTATGTTCTTGATTTCTACACGTTTCTCAGTGTTAATCTTGGTGCCAAAGGCCACTGCCGATTTTCCATAGTTGATACATTAGCCCGATATTTGCTCATAGATCTGGAGATATTTCTTGAGAGCACTAACTTCCTGCCTGGAGGCTTTGCTGATAAAGAGACTGTCGTCCACATAGAGTAATTGTTGTATTGATAGTCCATTAGGATGAAACCAAATGCCCGTGATTTTTGCCTCATGTTCAGCCTTTTGCATGATATGGATCAGTGCTTCAGTTATGAGAATAAATAGAAAAGGGGAGTGTGGGTCTCCTTGTCTGAGGCCCCTCTGTGGTGTGATGAATCCAAAGGGGGATCCATTTATAATGACCGAGTAGGTGGCAGAGGAAACACAGTACATTACTAACTTGATCCATTCTTGCTGGAAGCAAAGTGTCTTAAGGGTTTCTGCAAGGAAAGGCCATTCAAATTTGTCATATGCCTTGGACATATCAGTTTTGATGGCCATGTATTTTTCTTGTCCTTCCTTGTGTGTATTGAGATAGTGCATAGTCTCGTAGGCCAATAATATATTGTCATATATAAATCTACCAGAGACGAAAACACCTTGAGTTTCAAAAACAATGGATGGTAGAATACTTTGAAGTTGCTTTGTTATGATTTTGGAGATGATTTTGTAGATCACCGAGCATAGACTGATTGGTCGGAGATCTATCATTTCCTTAGGGTTTTTACATTTAGGTATTAGTGCAATATGCGTGTAATTCCATTCTTTAGGAAATTCACCTTTAGTAAAAGCTTGCTGGACTTCCTGGATAATCTTGTCGCCAACAATTCTCTAGTAGTTTTGGAAAAAAATTCATGTCATTCCAACCGGTCATGGGGAACTAAAGGCTGCACATTTAATCTCATCAGGTGTTACCAGTTTGAGCAGCTTCTGGTTCATCTCATTAGTCACTTTGGGTCTCAAGCCCTATAGCACTTCATGTATTCCCCGTGGTGAGGAGGTTTGGAAAAGTGTTCGGAAGTAATTGGCTGCAATGTCACCTTTAGAGCCTTCCTCAAAATGCATATGGCCCTGCGGATCTCGGAGACATATCAACATATTTTTTGTTCTCTTATACTTGACATAGTTATGGAAAAAACTTGTATTTTGGTCGCCATACTTGAGCCATCCCAATTTTCTTTTATCTTTCCAAAATTTCTTCTCCTCTTCATAGTAAAGGGAGAGCTCCTGCTTGTATTGGCTGATTAGGTAGGTATTTGGGTATGTTTTAGAGCTTTCAGTGTCCAAGTTAGCTCTGATTTCCTCAATGTGCACAAGTGAATTAGTTGGCGTCTTTTTCTGCCAAACGGAGATTACCTTTCGACATTCAGTAATACAATCCAATGTCGTGAGGATGGGATTAGTAGCTGATTTCGCTCAACTATTTTTAATAATGTCCTTAAAGACTCTTCTTTTGATCCATCTTCTGTCAAAACAGAAGCGCTTGTGGAAGTTCGTGTTGTCAGTCATAATGGTTTTGTATAAAGGTCTATGATCTGAGCCCATTATTGGTAAGTATGCGGTTGTTGATCTTGAGAATTTGTAGAACCATTTCGTGTTTCCATAGCTGCGACAAGTTTACATTTTGTCCATTGGCCTTTTCTGTTCCCCATCCAAGAAAACTGAGGTCATGTAGTTGGTATCTCGTGCAAGTTGCAGTTCTTGATGAAATATTTGAATTTGGCAAAGGTTCTTTCTACTCTCAACGTTCCACTTATTTTATCATTGTTGTTGTATAGTTCATTAAAATCCCCAATGAGGAACCATGGGACAGTTGTTCCAGCCCCCATTCTCTGTATGTTTTCCCATACCTCTAGTCTTATTTGAGTGACCATGTGTCCATAGCTGAAAGTGGCATTCACTATATCCTCTCCAAAGTAAAGCGTAGTGTCTATGAAGTGTTCATATGCATATGTTACTTTATCTTCATATGTGCTTTCCACATCAAAGCGAGCCCCCCTCACTCAGGCCCCTAGGCTCTATCGTGTAAATATGATTATATCCAATCCATTTCCTGATTGCTTCTAACCAATTGATGTCATTTTTTGTCTCTATGAGGAACATTATGTCTGGAAATAAGGACTTCCTTATTTCTTTTAGACGTCGAACTGTCAGTGTGCTCCCCACCCCCTTACAGTTCTAACTCATGATGCTCATTGGGCATTGGGTGACTTCAGGAAAGTCACCATACCAATTTGTGTGTCAGTGTCATCTTCTGTGGGTTTGCTGGTGGGATTCCTGGCAGTTTTTTGTTTTTTATAGGTCTTATATCACTGTTTTTCCCCTTCAATAATAGTTTCCCCAAGACAGGTAATCTGTGCACCAATCATTAGTTGTCTCTGTTTTGGCTCCCCAACTATTGTTGTTGTTGTTGAAGATAGAGCAATCATGTCAATGCTTCGCTTTAGCGTATTAACTATTAGGGTGTTTAAGTTGTTACTCGCACTTGGTATCACTTCTGCTGAGATTGTTTCTTTTAGATTATTGTGGTTAGTTGTGACTGTCGGTTTAGTTTGTGCCTCTGTCTCCATTGGTCTCTTCTCTTATTTGTACATGCTGGGTAGAGTATCATGAGCAGTTGCGTCTGTGTGTGTCTCCTTACCTGCAGGACTTCCTTCTTTGTTACCATTTTTCTTATTCTCTTCCTCTGTTTGTTCCACATTCTACCTTAAGAAAAAGCAGTAATCCTTCTTGTGGTTTAGTCTTTGACAATTATGGCATAGTTCTCTGACTCTTTCAAAATCCATCTTGATGGTGATGGTTTCTCCAAAAGGAAGTTTAAACTTTCTACTTTGTCGTACTGGGTTTTTGATGTTAAAAAGGATTTTCACCCTAATGTAGGCGTGAAGGTGAGTCTTTTCTAGGTCAAAATCTACTTCAAGGACTTCGCCTATGGAGTTAGCTACAGCTTTGAATAGGTCAACTGTGAAGTATTCTATGGGGATCTCCGATAAGCGTATCCACATTCGAACCATATTCAGTTTGTCAGGGGTGAAATTCGAGTCGAGTTTGGAGACTACGACTCCCCAGTCTTCATAGTTCCAGAAGTTAAACTTCAAGATTTCTTGCATATCCTCTTCCGATTGGAATCAAAATGGAAGGTATCTCTATTTAAAATTGTTCCTTTTATTATATTTTGTAGTCTCCAAATCATAGGTAATCCCATCATCATCCTAACCATATTCTGTGATTCTGGGTTAAGGATCTTACCAACGAGGATGCATTGATTGTTCGCGGTGATGTTGTTGTTGCCCGAGTCTGGAAGATCTATCGCCACTTCCTCCTCAATCGACATCGATTGGAGGTTTTCTATCAGTTGTGGGTCCATCTTCGGGGTGTAGAATGAGTTTTGGTGGCGCAGTTGGGGGTTTCGCCTTAGCTGGCTTTCTTGACTTCCGAGTATTTTCAATTGCTGTCTTGTAGGATCCTTGTGCTGAGTCTGAGCGTTGGTCTTGCACTTCTTATTTAGGGATTGGCCGGAGGGGTGAAGGAAAGTTATTTAGTTTTATGGTCTCGTTTTGTTGTTGTAGTGATGAGGTAGTTTGCCCGTGGAAAGAGATCCGGCGTGTTAACGGCGGAGAGTTATCAGATCTTAAGAAGTCTGAGAGGAATGTCGATTTCTCAATTAAGAGAGAAGGAGATTGTCGATGTGATTTTAAAATTGAAGTTTAAGAAATATACTTTTTTTTCCGTCGAATTGGTACTTTATTAGTAATGTAAATCATTCGTTACATAAGTGCATAAAAATGATGGACAAACATCAAACAATTGCCATTCTACATTTGGTAACGAAAGCATTCGCTTAGCAAAACAATCAGCATATGAATTTGTAGTCCGAGAACTATAACGGAACTGGATTTGATCAAACTGTAGCATCCATGCATGAATGGCCGTCAGGTAATGTTGAAGACATAAATGTGCAGAGCCAGAATTGAGCGTTGTATTAAGTATAAGGCTGTCACCTTCAAAAATAACTTCCTACATCCGAAAACTAGACAATTGTAAAACCCATAATAAAGCAAAACACTCGGCTTCTTATGCACAATGTCGCCCCTCAAAACGACCCATCCCACCAAGAAAAATACTAAGTAACTACTGTAGTGAAGTAGTAGTGATGTATCTTTGGGGCCTATAGGAAAAAAAAAACAAAAAGCGTTGCCCAATCGATTGGATCATTGGAAGAGCAACGCATAGGCCTCGGGAACAGGGGACTGCAGACGCACACAGTCGGCTAAGGCAGGCAAACTGAGCCATAAAGAGAAACAGATGAAATTCTGAGACCGTCTTCACCTACAGCAAGCTCTTCTGCCCTGAGCACATCAGCTAGGTATAGACCATATCGAGTGAGGCGCAGGGGACGTTGGGTTCAGTGAAGGAAATTAGATCAACGGAAGTTTTGGAGGAGGGACCTGAAATAGTGACACTGCGACTCGCTCTAATCCATCTCTGCCTTCTGTGCATCATCGTCATCTTCTTTCCCGAGAATATGTTCTTCAACTTGTCCTTTATGTAATCTTTAGTCCCCACTGACCCGCCCGTCATTGATTTCATTGGATCACAAACGTTATTGTCCCAAATTCATTGATATCATATGTAACTTCACAGCCAAGATTGAATTTGCTTCTCAGATAAAGCAAAAGATAGTAAATATACACATTGATGAATGTAATGATCTTCATCTAGCAGTAAATTATTATTATTATTTAAGAAAGAAAGAAAAAACATGCTTTACAAGTTATAAACACCAAACACAAACAGCCTTGCGTCAACATGATCAAACAGTAGTATAAATAGTTTGCAACAAGATACAAACAAATACATAATTCTATATATGTTAAAGCCGTTTAGATTTTCCTTCTTATAAGAGCCAAATTATTTCAAACTAATAAACAAAAAAATTGAACGACACAAATGAAGTGCAACAACAAAACCTGTGGAGTAAGAACACCACTCGGAGGCTGTCTGAATGATTAGTCTGACCCAACAAATATCTGCAGTAAAATGCCAACAATAACAATATCCAGTTTTAATAAAAGAATGGGACGTGGAACCCAGACAAAAAGATAGTATACTGACCTCCATCTCTGGAACAAGTTCGAAGATTCTCTTCTCTCTTGTGTCCAAGGCTGTGATACCAGCGATTTTCTGGACACCGAGTTTGGAGGTGATAAGATTCTGCATATATGTAGATTCAGGTTTAGGTTCTACTAAGGATGAAGGGCCTTGTGAGCATTTAGGAGGTTCTCAGTTTGTCATACCAATTGGAAATCGTTGGAGCCAAATGCCTCAATACTGGGCAACATCTGCAAGAGAAACTTTTTAGCAATGAAGCAGCTTCATCTACCCATTGTAAGGTTTTGGTGCCATACGCATTGCAATTCTTTTACAGTGTGTGCAACGTACTACTAACTACATGGTTTTACTATTCTGCAACCGTGTATGTTTGTGATAGCCTTACACAACAGAGGATTATCACTAGGAAAGCATAAAGTTCAGATATGTTACCAGAGTCTGGAGACCATTAATACCAACGGGCTTTTCCATTGGTGATTCATCTTGTGACAGTGAGACCTCGAAGGGTCCCAATTGCCTATCAGTTTGGTTTGTCAGATTCAAATTTGCCTACGGAAAACAGTACACCTCAGTTTGAAACCAATGTAATTCAAAATAAGTCTTTGGGTCTACAAACAGAAGAGAGAGAGAGAGAGAACAAAAAAATCTATTACCAGAAAGGGTCGATTTAATTGTATAACAGCTGGAACTTTGACAACTCGCATATTAATCTCTTTACGGCTGACTGGCTGAAAAAATATACATAGTTACAATGAAGAAAACTTATAAATGATAAGATGAGCATTCCAAATAAAGCATACAAAGACATATAGAAAATTATATCACGCAAGAGTTTATCAGATATATGATGCAAGGTAGTGAGTATAATACGGCTAAATAAAGATATAAGTGCAACCCGAGCTTTCCTATTTGTTCAGGAATTGTTCTAGCTGCAACTAAATTTAAGACTAACTCGACTATACCGATACCCAGCATTAGCTTCTCCAGGTTAGCTGTTTACTTAGACTTATGAGTATATATGAACTGGTGTCAAGAAAACTGGCCACAATATCTCAAAGTCCAACGGAAACCATATACACACCAGACATAGACCATAAAACCGAATAGCAAATAAGCACAAACTCACGTTATGTTTCACAGAGTAAAAATAAACTTACAGCGCCAAGAATTTGTTGTGTTTGTAGGCGACCAGGTTCACCCAAATTTGTGCGCCATGTTATTTGGAATTTACCCAGGATATTACTTCCCTGGAATTTTGTTTGCCCGTAAACATCTGCAGATGGGTTTAACTTATAGAGATAGTTGTGAATACCTCCTCCAGACCGTATTATAACTGGCGGTTTAGGTATCAATCCGCTGAGATAACTGATACACAGAAAGATGGGTCAGCAAATTAAGCCGATTTGATAGACTGTGCAACCATGACGCACAATAACAATTCTGGGAAAATCTGACCGACCTGGTTGGAGCATCTTCGGTTAACTGGCAATCATCACTTTGTAATCTTACCGCACTCCATTGCTTGGCAGATTCAAAATCAACTTGGTCCATAAAGAGGTTTGACTTTGTATGGTTCTCAATGCAAGCCTCTAAAAATGTCGTCTCCTGGTGTAAAAGATACAATGATTGCCCAAACATCAACAGCATGTAAGATCGTATTTTAATTTAACAACCAAGACAATCAAATAAATACAAGTTCCCCTGGCCGACCCAAAAAAAAAAAAATACAGGTTCCCCTAACAGGCAAAAGATATTGCGGATAAAGTTATAAGATTACTTTCTAAGGACCAGAACAGAAGTTGTTCAAGCACATAATGATATCAATTTCCAGGAGATTATTGATGAATGATAAGTCAATAAAAGAGATCTGAAGTTCAATGACACAGCATCATAATTACCCTATCATAATGTATAAAAACCTGATTCGTGCAAAAACCTTATTATTATTTAGGAGTACAGGAAAAACCAAAGCTTCTGAAGAGGCACTCACAGAATGAACACTCTTAAACCTACCTTTACAACTCGAACCTGCATATCATATTTAGCAAAAATTAGACAAGCCTGCAGAGAGGAATCAGAAACAAAATAACAGATAAAATGCTCATAGGTATGTGACCATTATGTCACCTTGGTCCTCACTGAGAGTGGGTTTGCAACGACGAATTTAAAAAACTGAGGAAGATATTTACGCTCACCATCAGTATCATTGTACAATGCAGAGCAAACCAACCTAAGAGAGGAATGGCGGTCATGACCATGGAGCAAGTTAAATGACAAGAAAATCCAAGAGATATAAGAGATCGCAGTAAACCCACGTGTGAGCTCCCAGCTCTTTGACATCGTGCTCCACTATGAAATCATAGCGCCCCCGAGTCCGTATCGATTCAACAGGTGACTTGGACGTATCCAGAAGTAGAATCCTCTGCCTCTCTGTTTGAATTTCTGCCTAGAATAATAAGACATGGGAGATATTATAAGACTGTGCATCCCTTTGGTTTTGTCGTTTGCAATTCAATGTCAAATAAGAAGCAGAAGAATCCGTAGAAATGTTTCCATGGCCAAATTTGAACTTAACAAACTACGCCACAGAAAAAGATTAAAAACCCTCAGCAAGTGCTGGTCAGGGAGACAATAACTTGCGAAAAAATTCAGAGTACAAAAGAGAAAAAGAGGCAAAATGGAGGTGACGAACCTTGATGGTGACATCCCGAACTTCGGAAGTGGAACTATTGTTGACGCTGATATAGCTACAGAATGTTTCTCCGAGATAGATGGCTCTGAGCAATTACAAAAAAATCGGAAATCCGAATCAGAGAGTTGATATATCGACTATAATCGGGAATAAAAAGAAGGGGAAGGAGAAATGAGAGAGAACCCGAAGGACTGAGGAAGAAGGAGAAGACCAGAGAGACCGATGGGATCGGTAGGATGGTTAAGGAGGAATCTATCGCGGTAAGTGAGATCGGAGTCGAGGGCGTCAGCAGAAGTAACATGGCGGCGGATCAAGGAAGCAGATGAGGGATCGTCGGAGAAATCCTCGCCAGCGAGAAGATCGAAAGGGTCAATAAGGAGCGGAGGGGAGATGTGGAAAGAAGGTTTGCAGAGTCGCATCACCCTAAAGGCGAGGGAGTGCGGTCCCTGCGTCGCGCTCATTGTTTTCTTTCTGCTCCTTGTCTCTGTACCACTAAGCGGTTAGCGGAAACGTAAAATATGTTTGTATTCAAATGGGCCGGTCTTGGGCCTCGTTCATCAGGCCCAACAGAACCCATGTAATAGCTGATTGGTTGTGATTAAAAAGAAAATTCGAGTAATGGTAGTGATTAATTTTCAAAGGTGGAAAAGTGATGACTGGACTAATAAGATAAAAATAGCAAAGCAGATTCTTGTTGGCGACTTCAATATAAATGAATTGTAAACCAACAACAACAACAAAAAAATGCCACTGATTGGTTAGTCAATAAAGAGAAAGATCTTCTTTTTTTCTGTTTGTTCTTCTTCTTTAGCTTTGTTGGTCGTGGAATCATCAATTTTATAATTTGGAAATCGTGGAATATTATATATATATATATAATTAGTAAGTTGGAGTGCAGTAATAGTATATTAACATTAGCACTCCTAATAGTTAGTGATAACTATTAAATTGCCTATATAGTTGTTTCTCCTTTATAAGATTTTATACAGATTCCCCCTACCAGTCCCTCATAGCTTGGACCACTTTTCCAAGAGAAATGACAAACGTCATGCCGTTTCTTGGTTTGATCAACGGCTGCGCTGCCGTTGTCCTGCTAGACCATACTTATGTAACTAGGGATCCTACTAAAACAAATTAGTAGGAGACCATTTGTAAGTAATGGAAGAGGTCAATAGGAAATTCCCTGTATATAATAAATTCATAACATTGAATGGTCATAGTTTTGGTGCTAAAGAGACAAAAGGAAAACGGTGTCGCTTTCGTAGGCGTGGATTAAACCAGAACAGAAGAAATAAATATTGTTGACCTTTGAGGTTGCCGCCTACCTCCTTCTTTAATCAAAAACTGTCATTTTAATCACACAAACAAACAATTAATCAAATTACTAATCCCGTTACGCAATTACACCATGACATCATTCAACATTAATCACCTAACATCTCTAGACCCACTTCTTCGACAAGTTGCCTACCTTCATCAATTACCAATATAAAAAGGACCTTGTCATCCACGAATTCAGATTATTGTTGCCCAATGGTTCTTAATTGGGCAGCTCCATTAAACAAAACCGGCCCATTGAACGTCCATTATGATCCAGTGGGTAATTAGGAAAATATCTTCCAAGAAGCTTTTTTTTTCTTTTATATTAAATGTGGATAAGAAAAAACTATAATATCAAAAAAGCTCTCTCTATCTCTCTCTCACAGTCTCTCTCGCCGGTCGTAATGGCCGTCTCCTTAGCAAACTGTTGCTTCTCCGTCCTCAATGCCTCCGTTAAGCTTCAATCTTCCGTCTCTTCTCCTCGCTGTTTCGTTTTCGCATCACACAAGGCTCCCCGAGCTTCAAGTCTTAAAAGGAATGCACCCAGGTCTGATTCATCTCCTAAACTAAACTCAGAGGTACACCATACCCATTCCCGGTTTCGAATTCCTGATTTCTATTTACTATGAATTATGAATTCCCATGCCATGCACCTTACACTCACAGAACCAGAAGAACAAGTACCCAGGCAGAGTGCGAGATGAAACTAGTACTTGTAACAATTCAGACTGTGGTGGTGCTCCTCAAACAATGGCATTCAAGTCTTTTGGGTCTTCGAAAAAGGAGAAAAAAGAGACTCTTTCTGATTTTAGAGAGCAACAGGTAATGGAGCCATTCTCTGTTGCTTCTCTCTGCCTCTTTTTGTCACTAACTAAAGAATGAATCAATAAACGGTGGGTCTAATGCCATTCGGCAACCGCAGACTGATCCTGCCAAAATTCACGATGCATCCTTTCTTGACGCCGTTGTTAAGGTTACACTCTCACATCCTCTATGTTTCAAAATCAATGATTGGCTTTATCTTACACCACTCTGCTTGCTTGCTTACTTTAGTCATTATCCTTACAATTCCAGGTTTATTGCACTCATACCGCCCCCGATTACTCCCTCCCATGGCAGAAGCAAAGACAATTCACTAGCACTGGAAGGCATGCTTTAATGCATTATCTTCTTTCTCGCTTTTATCACCATAAATAAAAGTTGTTCCTTAAGTCACTCCCATGTTCTTTTATTGCAGTGCTTTTATGATTGGAGATGGCAAGCTGTTGACTAATGCCCATTGTGTGGAACATGATACCCAGGTTTACTTTTGTTCGTGGTCTTCATCTTTATCTGCTTTTTTCTTATTATCTCATTTTCTCATCACCTTTCACCAACTCTTGATCAGGTCAAAGTCAAGAGAAGAGGAGATGACAGAAAGTATGTAGCCAAGGTTTGTTTTGTATCTGTTACTTACTTGTAGATTCATCTATTAGGCATGTGCGTTTGGTCTGAGTTAGTAGCATGTGTATTTATGCATCAATATGATGATTAAAAATCAGGATTATACAATTTCTTATATCTCCGATATGTTTAAACATGTATCTATCTCTTACACAGTTGAGATAACTTCCCTCTCATTGATAATGTACAGGTTTTAGTAAGGGGTGTGGACTGTGACATAGCTTTGCTTTCGGTAGAAAGCGAGGAATTCTGGAAAGGAGCTGAACCACTGCGGCTTGGCCATTTACCCCGCCTTCAGGTTTCAGTGTCACCATCTTATCAGATAATGATTTTGTTCTTACTCTTCTCAGATTTCTTTACACAATCTTCAAAATATTTGACGGTCTAGATGATGCATGAATAATACCAAATACCAAACAACCAGATCTTTTACTGTAGAACCAGTACATTACTGAATGGGGGTATGCTGTCCATTTTGGTGGGGTGCATGCCTTTATTGGAAATAAAGTCAGTATGTCATCTTATTGAGGCGTCCACCTGAATATGTTATACATTCTCCGTTTGTTTTTCATGCAGTAATAATTAAAAAGCTTAAGATGCTCTTCCCTGTTTTTTAGTTCTAAAATCTATCTGAACATAGCTGTTGTTCATAGTGTTTCCATGTTGTCTTTGATATGCAGGATTCAGTAACTGTCGTGGGATACCCTCTAGGAGGAGATACAATCTCGGTTACAAAAGGGGTTGTATCACGTATAGAGGTTTATCTCTGGCTTTTGCTTTTACGCCACTACTATAGTGTTGATTTTAAGAACTTTTCTTTGTTGAAATGTTGGCAATGCAGGTAACGTCATATGCTCATGGATCATCAGACTTGCTTGGAATTCAAATCGATGCTGCAATAAACCCAGGTTAGTTGATCCTTTTCCTCCTAGTATCTTGTACTTTATTCTAAAACTTGCATATGACTTGTTCTTTTCTGTGATGTGTTTTTTACTGAAATTGCTCGTGAGAACATTCATCAGTATTATTGTGATAGCCACTTCTTATACTTGTTAGATTGTAGGGAATAGTGGTGGCCCTGCATTCAACGACCAGGGGGAATGTATTGGAGTAGCATTTCAGGTAATTGCTTTGGGAATTTCAGGAATATGGTACCTGTTGTTGATTCTCTTTCCAGACGTATGCCTCACGAGAGACTTCCTTTAGGTTTACAGATCTGAAGAAACCGAAAATATTGGATACGTGATTCCAACAACCGTTGTTTCTCACTTTTTGGCTGATTATGAGAGGAACGGAAAGTACACTGGTAATGGTTTTTTCTTTTCATATGTCCCACTGCACACCTTCTCTTCTGGTTGGGCCTTTCTGTTGAAGATACATGATACTTCTCTTGCAGGTTACCCTTGCCTTGGAGTATTGCTGCAGAAATTGGAAAATCCAGCTCTGCGGGAGTGCTTAAAAGTTCCTACAAATGAGGTAGGCTTGCTGTGTCAGTTCGCATGTTTTCTGTCGCATAAAGATTTTGCCAACATAATGGTGGTGGATATTGGTTCTCCCTTCTTAGCTCTTTGAGCCTACTCAAGGTGATAAAACCTTAATTTTGTAGGGGGTGCTGGTGCGAAGAGTTGAACCTACATCTGATGCAAGTAAAGTCCTGAAAGAGGTAAATGATTATAGGATTGTTACTCTACAGGATTGCTACACTTAAGTCTTCTCATTCTTCATTTCTGGTATACCTGAAAGTTGTAATTGTTGATTCAGGGAGATGTGATTGTGAGTTTTGATGATCTACATGTGGGATGTGAAGGAACGGTACCCTTCCGATCCAGTGAACGCATTGCATTCCGTTATCTCATCAGTCAAAAGTAAATACCTCTTCTTCTTCACATATGTAATAGCTTTCTTTACCTATTTTCAGACATGGTTTTTATTTCACTGAGCAGATTTGCAGGTGATGTCGCAGAGGTTGGTATCATCAGAGCAGGAGAACAGAAGAAAGTGGAACTAGTTCTAAGGCCACGGGTGCATCTGGTACAACTCTTTGCATGTACCATTTTAAGCTTTATGTGTGCCGTGCCTAGTAAGCTAATTATAAATACTTAAATGGCTTTTGTGCTTTTAAATAGGTACCGTACCATATAGATGGAGGTCAGCCATCATACATTATAATTGCTGGTTTGGTGTTTACTCCGCTCTCAGAACCCCTGATAGAGTATGTTCGCCTCACCTTGTCAAGATGCAAAAGCAAACCAAAAACTTTCTTCATTATTTTCTTATTTTCCAAATGCCTAACTGTTTTCTCCTTTTCTGTGCTGAATTAACAGGGAGGAATGCGAGGACACCATAGGCGTAAGCTCACTCAACTAAACTATCTGTTGTTTTAATTAATAGATCCCCTATAATAGTTTTTGCATTCTTAGTCTGAGTTGTTCCTTCCAACATGTAGTTGAAATTGTTAACAAAGGCACGCTACTCTGTGGCAAGGTTCAGGGGAGAACAAATCGTCATCCTATCGCAGGCAAGCTCTTGGAGGATAAAGAGTTCTTATTTCCCATGTGCATTTTGGTGAGTCCAACGATAGCTTAATAACTCGATCATTTGCGAATATCTGTAGGTATTGGCAAATGAAGTCAACATCGGCTATGAGGACATGAATAACCAGCAGGTCCTGAAATTTAATGGAGTTCCTATAAGAAACATCCATCACTTGGCACACCTCATTGACATGTGCAAAAACAAGTATCTAGTTTTTGAGTTTGAAGACAACTATGTGGCTGTATTGGAGAGAGAAGCTTCAAATTCGGCTTCCTTGTGCATCCTTAAAGATTATGGGATTCCCTCAGAAAGATCCACTGATTTGCTCGAGCCATATGTAGATCTGATAGATGACACCCAAGCGCTTGACCAAGGTTTTGGAGACAGCCCGGTGTCGAATCTGGAAATTGGCTTTGATGGATTGGTGTGGGCATAAATGTTGAAAAGAGGTTACCACAGATTGGAAGCAATTGAAAGCTGATGAAGCTTATTAGAACATATGGGAAAGCTCTCAGCCTCATCTTTGAGCTGTTCCAGGTTTAAATAATTCTTTCTTCTGTCTTCACATCTCTAGGGGTTATAGAAAGTTGGCCATAAGAATGCTGGCTGGCCATTGTGCCCCTTCAGATGAGTGTACTGAGAAAAGCACTGCAAGGATCTTTGACCAAAGTCAACAAATGATTCATTGTCTGATTCTGATGAAGAAATGAAATGCAGCAATGGTCTGCTGTAACAGTTACGAGTGAATCTGTGCTTCCTTTTTTTTTACCGAATCAATTATCTTTATTAAGTGACAATAAACCTAAGATTGTAGCAAATCAGGAAAAAGCATAACAAGTTGAAGCTGGTACTCACTTCTATATCTATATATAGTATATATTAGGGACAAGAGCTTCACGGGATTCTACTTTTGTTTTGTTTTTAGTTACTTAATTACTTTATGCAGAATATCAAAGCATACAAACACTCCGACACAAATCAATATCCGACAAATCCATATTTCATGTGAGCTCTGCCTAAACCAGAGGTCCACAACCTAAACCCACCAATCTTGTCTTTTACCTTCTCTATAGCTGTTACACCTTTTCTCTCTTCCTCTTTGTTTTACTTCTTAAGGTCTCTCACAAACAATTTCAGAGAAGCAGAGAGACACATACACATTCACATTAACCATGAATGTCTCTCTGTTCACTGTCTTCGCCGTTCTTTCACTCTGTTTACGTGCCTCAAGCTCTGAGTTCCTACAGTTTCAGCTCTCCACCATATCAACTGCACCTTCGTTTTTACCTGAAGCTCCATCGAGTTTCTCAGCTTCCCCTCCGGCAATGTCTCCAGATGTCTCTCCTCTGTTCCCTACTCCAGGTTCCAGCGAGTTGTCTCCTTCACCATCTGAATCTTCTGAAATGCCGACAATACCCTCAAGCCTTAGTCCACCAAACCCAGATGCTGTCTCTCCTGATCCTCTGCTCGACTTTTCTCCAGTTGGGTCCCCTCGTCCTGCTTCTTCATCTATTTGTTTGGTCTCATCACCGGTATCCTCTCTGCTTTTTGTCTTCCTCATGTCGCTGCTAGCTTTCTCTAATTTCTAGTACAAAAACAAAGCGAGTAAGCAAAGCATCTTTGACATCTTCTGCAAAAAGATTCATAATATATTCTTACTCTCTCTGCTGTTTTTGAATATTTCATGTAATTTAATTCAAATATATATAGCGTTTATTGTCGGTGTGAGAGTTGCTCAATAAAACACTCTGCAATTTGGTCTAATGGAGTTGTTGTACTTGTAACAGTGATATGAGTATTGTGCCTCAAAAGTCATGTGTCATTCAATTATGTCTCCCTCACACGTCACTGTCTGAAAAATGGAATCTTGTGATTGAACATGAATTACACGGGTGATATAATACAGCATCAAAAGACAAGATATTTAAAAATACAAAATAAAAACGGTGAAATTAAACAGATGGAACTGGCTAAGCTTTAAGCTCATGAGGTAGATAGCCTCGCCTATCAACGACCTTCTTGCCATCGCAGATAATGTTTCCCGAAGAAGTTGTGTAATGGCTTGAAGTCCAAAACGCTGCGTTTCTTCAGAGACTCGTGGCCAAGACGTCTCTTGAGCCTCAAGTTGTCATCTTTGAGCCTGTCGAGGGTTAGAGAAAGCTGTCTAATGACTTCTCTCTTCTCTTCGTCCTTATCCAACAGCTGTTTCCTGAGAACTTCACTCTCTTGGATCAGCTTCAACCTTTCTTGTTCCAATTTCCAAGTGTCATCTTCTTTGCAGCTTCTGATCTGAATTGGTTCCTCCTCTAAGAAAGAAGTATCATTTTCCCCATCTTCGGGGTCGTCAACCTCTGGGTCAGCATCTTCGGACTGGTCACAAACGGATTCCATGGTATGTAGGTGAAACCTAGAGGGGCGGGATCCGTTTTCGGATGATTTGAGGTGATCGAATCTCTCGGCTAAGGAACAGTGAGTTCGATAAAACTCTTCGACAAAGGTGATAAGCTCAGGACGTTTCTTGTAGTAAGTCTATGCACGCTGCGCGAAAGAGTCTGCATTTCCTTCAATCAGCTTTAACATTGCCTTCGGCTTGGCATCAAGCTCTGCAAAATTCACACCAAAATTGCTCTTCATTTAGTAAACGACACAACAGAGAGCTCCCAGTAACGAACCTGACTGAAAACTATTTACCAGCTAGTGTTGACTGAAGCCATTGAGAATGGTTGGAGCTCTTGTGACTCTCGAACCACCACCATCTCGATTTCTCTTCGCCTCTCATCAGCTTCCTAAATTGTATGTCTCTCTGGAGAAGATTGTTTTTGTTTTCAAAATTTGAATCTCCCCTTAAACCCATTTTTCTCTTTTGAGATTTTGAATTTACTTGTCCGGATTTTACGGCGACCGGATTCAATGGTACTTCGCCACGTGTATCCAATATGGATTTGTATTATCTCTCTAAACTAGTCCAGTCAATTAATAAAAGCCTATTATTAGACCCAGTGTAATCAGACGAGCTTTGATTTTAACTGGATTGTACAGATAACATATTATTGGGCTTCTTGGTCCATCAAGTCGAAGAGTTGATCGCCGATACCGAAGCCCAGCATCCTGGCCATGTCGCTCGTCTTCAACCTGGGCTTGGGGACGCCGTGCCGTTTCAGCCAGGGATAAACAACAAACACTTTATTCATGACGAAAAGCTCTAACGCCTCAGGGTTGAAAACGACACCCATTCTCAAGCTCATCTGGTGGGGGACTAACATGGCGGCATAACGAGCAAGTTCACCGGCTCGCCAATCGAGGAGAGCAGGAAGCCAAGGGTACATTGCATCGAGCCTCACGAACCATAGTCTTATGTCTGGATATTCTGATAGCTCCCGCGGATCCCTTGGGTCTTCTCTTCTGTAATTGATGGTGAATCCGATGGTTCGATCCATATATCCTTTAGGTTCAGCTACACACAAAATCAAAACCAAAATTAACAGCCATAACTATCATCATTTTAATGTAGGAGGATGTTACCTGAGGAAGGCGAGGTTATGCCGGTGGCTTTCTGAAACGGGGATAGGTCAAGCCGCCCAATTGAGTCGTTGTCGATCGCTACTTCGAACCGGCCGGTCGTCGGAGGCATAGGAGGCTCCACTTTATCAGAATCTGCTCCCTTTTTACAAAATTATCAGCCTTTAACAAGACTGGGTCGTATAGAAAGGAAGAGCATATACGCCTGATAATAGGATATGTAAATATTCAATTATTTCAACTACGCACCGTCGTCATTATCAAAAGCAGAGATATCGAAATTGCCAGAAGGATTGAAGGCGACGGAGACTGATACGTCTTCTGCTATCCTCTTCTTCACACTCCAGCCAGCGGTTTTAGGCGTCTCCAACCCCGGAGATTGAACAACCGGGAACCGCGAGGCGTATATCGGCGATGGGAAAAGCCACGGGACAAGAGCTGCCTTTGTTGCCATTGACAGACGCTTATCTCTCTCTCACTCTCTGTTTCTTTTTTTATCTTCTTTCTTTGGCTTTTTCTGCATTTCTTTCGATTTTATCCGTTTTCTTCACCGCACAAATATAGTTAGCTCTACCTTGCTTAAAGGTTTTATATATTTAAGCAATATGCATCTCTTCTTCAATGTCCAATTATCGAAGAATGCTTTCAACTGAAGGGAGCCAACAAAAGCAGGTGGAATCTCCTCCCCAACGATTGTCAGGTGTTGGTTCAGCCTAGCCCATATCGACGGTCAAATGGACTCTTACGGCCCAATACATTTTGTAAAGAGATAAAAGCAAATTTAGTTAACTAATATTTTCCTTTTGGACTTATTAATGGATTGACTAAATCAATATTTGGAACGTTTCATCTTACTTAATAAAAATATCAAAAAAAAGTTAAACGTTAATACCTTTTGGACCTTTAAAGCGGCCAAACTGCGGTGATCACGGCAACGAAAAGCTTTCGTTTTGACAAAATAATTATATTTGTTTTACATTGCGTAAAATATGGGCAAAAACAGAAACAATGCTTTCCAATTTAAATAAATTTATATCTTTCATTTTGTATTTCTTGTCTTCAAAATCTACATGCTCTATGATTTTAATCTATCTTGAGCAAGAAAATCTAGTCACTTACCACTACTGCAATAAATTTTCAACATTTCCATATAACTTCCTTTATTATCACTTTATTCTTTGTATTTTATTTATCTATTTCAATTAATTTAAAGCTTACTTTATTTTTTGATGCAATGATTCATTCATGTGGCATATTTATTTCTATAGTTTTTTTTTAAATCGACCTTATACATTTTCTTATAAACAACATAAATACAGTGGTCCATAGAAATATATTTTTTTTTTTAGACCAAATATATATATTATTTGTTACAAAAAAATTAGTTTAAAAATCACGACCAAAAAAAAAATTAGTTTAAAAATTAAATTACAATATGGTAAAAAGAAAACACAGAGAGAGGGGAAGCGATTGGATAACACACACATACATACACTCCCTTCTTCATGACCAAACCCTAAAATCTATTTCCTCTGACCGCTTCTGTTGTAAAAAAAAAGGCATTACCTTTCGAGTGTTGTCGATATCGATGCCCGAATCTGGGACCTGGGTATTGCTCCCAGCTCGCCCCGGACTCTTTTGGTGCTCAATCTGGTGTTTTTTTTCAAATTTCCTGTGGAAGCCATTGATGTGAAGCTCCGATAAGTTGTAAATCGATGCGGGCCTTTAATTTCTCCCTTCCATAGCCATTGGTGATTTGTTAGGTATTAACTTTTGGTGATCTTTGTATAATCGGATCTCGCGTTGTCGAAGTTTGTGCCTACTGCGCTAGTACTCTTGGTCTGAGTTTAGTTTAAGAAGCCTGTTTTGTGTGTGTGTGTTTATTTTCGGAGGAGTTTGTGTTTAATTCGTTGAGATCAGGAGTGGAACAGATCTTTAGAAACGTTCTGACCTTGAGGCGAGATCTCGTTTTTTCAGAATGTGGGTGTTTTAGGGTTCTTGAAAAGTCAGGAACTTTGAATTTAGACGCGTTAACAGGATATAGAGACTTAGAATTCAGAACCATGTCGTTCAAGAGTCTAATTCAGGACATGAGAGGAGAGCTGGGGAGTATATCTAGAAAGGGATTCGATGTGAGATTCGGGTATGGGAGATCAAGGTCTCAGCGTGTGGTTCAGGACACTTGTGCTCCTGTCGATGCGTTCAAGCAGAGCTGCTGGGCTAGTATGCCCCCGGAGCTTCTTAGGGATGTTCTGATGAGGATAGAGAAATCCGAAGACAGTTGGCCCTCTAGGAAGAATGTTGTTTCTTGCGCAGGTGTGTGCAGGAATTGGCGAGAAATCGTCAAGGAGATAGTCAAAGTTCCTGAGGTTTCTAGTAAATTAACATTTCCAATCTCCCTGAAACAGGTTGAGTATTCCATACATTCTCTCTTCAATTTATTATTAGCTTGAGTTCCTGAGGTGCTTCTTTAGGCTAATCTTGTTCTAATTTTCTTTTAGCCGGGTCCAAGAGGATCACTTGTTCAATGCTATATTATGAGAAACCGCAGCAATCAAACTTACTATCTATATCTCGGGTTAAACCAAGGTGAAACAAACAAATGCTATCTTTCTTCACGTCACATACCTAATCTTTTTGTGAATAATAGTGAAGTGCTTGCTTTTTCTGGTTCAGCAGCAGCCTCAAATGATGATGGAAAGTTTCTTCTTGCTGCGAAGAGGTTTCGGAGGCCAACTTGCACTGACTACATCATCTCTTTAAATTGTGATGATGTCTCAAGAGGAAGCAATACCTATATTGGGAAGCTGAGGTACACAGCAACAGATTGTGTCCTTGGTTTAAATACCTCTTTTTTTCATGTTTTGGCTAATAATTTTTCTCTTATCTGACTTTCTTTCAGATCTAACTTTCTGGGGACCAAGTTCACTGTCTATGATGCTCAGCCGACAAATCCTGGAGCTCAGGTTTCCAGAACCCGTTCAAGCAGACTTCTCAGTTTAAAACAAGTGAGCCCAAGAATTCCATCTGGCAACTATCCTGTAGCACATATCTCATATGAGCTTAATGTCCTGGGTTCTAGGTAATTAATCTCCTTGCTTACAGATGAATTCCGATAGAAAGAGATCATTGCTTATATGGCTTTTGCTAACTATAAACATTGTTGTATCAAACCAGAGGACCGAGGCGAATGCAGTGTGTCATGGATGCCATACCTGCATCAGCAGTAGCACCTGGAGGAACAGCTCCAACACAGACAGAACTTGTCCACAGTAATCTGGATAATTTCCCGTCATTCTCCTTCTTCAGGTCAAAATCAATTCGAGCCGAGAGTGTCCCTTCTGGTCCGTCGTCTTCTGCTCAGAAGGAAGGGCTGCTTGTCCTGAAGAACAAAGCGCCCAGATGGCATGAACAGCTCCAGTGCTGGTGCCTCAACTTCAATGGGAGAGTCACTGTAGCTTCTGTCAAAAACTTTCAGCTTGTAGCTGCTCCTGAGAACGGTTCTGCAGGGCCTGAGCACGAAAATGTGATTCTCCAATTTGGGAAAGTTGGTAAAGATGTATTCACAATGGATTATCAGTACCCTATCTCTGCTTTCCAGGCCTTCACCATTTGCCTTAGCAGTTTCGACACCAAGATAGCATGTGAATGATTCCAACAACTCGTGTGACTTGGGCTTTTTTTTAGTTTGTATTATGTTGAAAGAGAAAACTGATTTGGCCTCGTCTAAGAAGTGTGTGTACATATAGTTTCAAAACTCTTGGCAAGTCCATACAAAAGAGAGTCAAAATTCGAACAGTAGATTGTGCCTGTTGTTGTTCTGTTGTATTGCTAGTGATTGTAGTTCCAGACTGGGGTTTCATTTCATTGGAAATTAACTTGATCATTTTTTTGTTTTGTTTTTGAGAATATATATCTCGAGTAATAGGAATTAAAATATTAGAAGTATGCGAATCTTGCATGTAAGATTGCTATAAACAAAACATGTGCTATATCGTTTACAGATTGCTTTAATATTTATTTTTTTGATAAAAAAGATTGCTTTAATATCGATGATTCTAAGTGACCAAAAGAGGCGGATGTGATCAATAATAGGGAGGAAGAAGTGACGGTACGGGTGGTGGTTGGCCGCCAAAGCAATCTCGTAGCAGCCAGCAGCAGCACAGACAAGAAAGACTGCAAGATTCCACAGTTCAAAAGTAACCTCTTTAACTCTCTACAAAATACTTAACAAAACAGGGTAGTAGAGAATGTCTTTACCAGGAACATATCATATCTGAAAACGCAGGAAAGAAACCACCGGCGGGTGGCAAGAACCCTGGTCCACCAGGTCCTCCGGGTCCTCCAGGTCCTCCGGGTCCACCAGGTCCTCCAGGTCCCATGACAGAACTCTCAACAGTATGGTCGTAGTCGTGTTGGAAGACATGGAAATAAATATATTGGAGTTTGGTTGTGGCCTAATCTTCAACGAAAACAAACAGTTGGGGAAGAAAGAGAGATGCAACATAGCTTCGAGCTGCAACTACTCTTCCTCTCATATCCACCATCCAAGTATGTTTTGCGCAATTATCTTATGAATCGTTGTTGCTGCTCGAGACCACTACTCTATATCAAAGTGTTGATAGACCAAAGATTTTCACTTGTCAAATATTCTAAGGTTTAGATTGCCTCAGATTATCATCATATTGGCACAATGCAAAAAGAAAATATATATAGTTGCCGTGAGCTCTTGCCTTTCGACATTTGCCATCTGAATGATAGAATAAAATAATTAAACGGCGACGGTAAGGGGTTTTGGGTACCTCCGGCCGGTAATAACAGACAGTAGGTGGTTTAAAACTTGGGCTTATTAAGGAGCATCTGACCCAAATATGTAAACATTATCATTGGGCCTACTAAAGTTACAACTTGAGCTCGAAAGATCATCAAAATATAACAAACTCTAAACCTTCTAGATGTCCATGGATCTCGTTTTCTTCTAGATGTCCCCTGTTTCTTTCCTCTGATCACAAGTCTGTGCAATAAGTAAACTTAATTATTCGGAACATAGACATGTTATATGATAGACAAAGAAGATTGATTTTGTTAGTTTGGTTTGTGTATCAAAGTAATTGGATACCTCATGATTCATGGGATCGGCTGCTTAACGAAACGTCCCCTGATTCTTGTCCTGCTTTCTGCACGAACCTTGCGTGATTCGTACCTGCTGTGTTTCTCGTACCTGTTTGACCAAATCCAGACATGATAAAAAATTCCTAATCCAGTCCAAACCTACAAATGATTGAGTTTTACCGTCGTGATTTCTTCTTTTCTTTGTAACGAGAAAGAGCAGAGTTCCTCTCAAGACTGTTGATCTCATGGTTAGGCAGAGTCGATCTTGTACTAGTGTTGCAAACCGGCACCATCACAGTCTCTTCTTCACATTGTTTTGCCCGGTTTAAGGCATCAGAAGGTGGGTCCACATTCTCAGGTTTCTCATCTGACTCTGACAAGTTTTTTAGTAGACAATTATATGGAAAGTCCTCATCTTTCTGATCGAACCATTTCCCCTCCTTATAAATTGATAGATTTGCGTTGGAATATCATATATATTGATAAGCACAAATAATAATAATACAAAGAAGATAATAAGTCTCTGTTACCAGCTCGCATGTATTAAACAAATCCGGCGCCAGGAACTCGAATCCAGCATCTGGGGATTCGAATTTCAGACAAGTTGGCTCGGATTTGGCCAGTCCACGGAGCTGTCGGATCATCTCATCTTTGTGTTTCCCGCAGGTGGCGTGACGGTTCTGAGAAGTTTTCAAAATATATAAAAAGACGGAAGTGGCTCGAAAAGACAGAGCAAATTCCTATATAAACATTACCTACCTTAGGGAGAGGAGGAACATCGGTGGCTCGGTAATTGTGACTGGCTGAGCCGCTGGAAGCAACCAGATCGTTGAGGCTCAGGAACTCTGGTGTCTCCCAAAGCAAATCAGAATCAGGAGTGAGATCATCGAGGCCCACGATTGCCAACAACTCAGGCACAGAGGGACATCCCGTAAACCCTTCAAAGGGTCTCCGGCTATGGAGCGAGAAAGAGGGAGTGTGGTGTTGCCAATCGCAGTTCTGGCAAAGTACTGACCTTTCGGTGTCGCAGAAAACGGAAGAGGGTGAGTCGTTGCAGGAGTCGCATAAAAGTGATCTAAAGTGTTTGCTGAAGAGTTGGTTGGTGACGTGGACTTGCTTGTCGCAGGCAAGACAGAGTTTAGCGGAGTCAGCTTTACAGTAGACAAGAGCGACGGAGGAGTCGCAATAGTCGCAGAGGCGGTGAGGGTGATGAGCTTCTTCTTCTTCCATGGAAGACGCCGAAATGAATAAAGAAAGAATCTTCGTTCCGAGTGAAGCTAGTTTGGGATATTATTTGGGGCAAAGCAACAAATTAGGTAGTGAAAAAAGCGATATTTCATTAAGTATTGTTGGAAATGACGTTAAAGTGACGCCATTGTTAGACGACAAGTCAATATTTCTTGGGGTAGAAGATTTTTAAACTCACTCACTTAATTCCTCAAACACCTCTATTCTTTTACACAATACGGAAAAGACAGGGTAACAAATTAATCAGATTTTAGATTAGCTACCATACGTACGTACAGTCCTAATTGGTTAGACTTTTACATAAATAACATGTTAGAAAGAGTTAAATACAAAAGTCCAATAAAATAGACGACTTTGGTCACGTTACCGACATATATAGCTATTCTTCTTTTTGCTCTTTTTATAAAAATGGTCTATATATAGATATTGTAAGTAATCATGATCTATAGGGCTAGAGGTTCTTCATATACATACTACTATTTTGTTAGACAGGAATGTGTAGGGTTTAGGGGGATGCTTTAATCACGCGCCACTCAGAGAATCTTATAACAATGACAACAAAGTGAATGTGGTTCGTACTTGGATTAGATTCTCCCAAATAACTTGGAGTGAGGTCCATCAAAGTTGTTCCATACATCTTGTAAAGCTATTCTACTTTTATTCTTAATTTCTTTTCTACCTTTTTAACTCAACAGAATCATATATACATGCATGGAAGAGATCGTTGTAACCTTGAGAAGACAGATTTCAATTAAATTAAATAGTATTTGCATTAATTAAACAGATAGATAGTTGTTATACATCAACATACACACCAGTTGATTAACTAAACTGAAACAAGAAACAAGCTAAGCATTAATAGATTATACATATTACTTAAATCAGACGAATTATGTCCTCATCTGGACATCTAGCTAGCTACCCAATAATTAATAAGATGATTGAGTTGGGTTGATCATATATATTGCTAGCTAGCTAGCTAGTAAAGGATGGACTGATAAGGTTTGATCAAAGGGACGAGAGAGCCACTTAGGTGAAGGGACATGACTTCATTTGTTGACCCAACCAGCTTCCCTCCAACAAATACAGCTGGAACCGCCGTGGAACATCCGAGCCGGAGAAGAGCCTTCTCGATCTCACGGCAGTCAGGGTCGTTGTCGATCTCGTGGATTGTTGGCTGAACCCTAAGGTCACGGAACAGGATCTGAACTGCGTAACATAGACAACATGAGCTCTTGGTGAAGATCACCACTCCTTTCTCTGTCGACATTCTCATCACTTTGTCCATGATCCTCAAAGATACCTCAAGATATTAAGGTTAGGGTTTAAGCTTTAGGTTTTTGGTGTATATATGTTTCGTTTGCTTGAGGAAATAAATAGCCTGAAATCTGCTTGCCTATTTATAGGAACTGGAATATGAACTGATCTCTCTTCTTTTTACTTTTTTCAAAATAATATTTTAAATATAATTGTAAGAACATCTTATATATGAAAAAGCAAAGATGCTCAACAGCGAAATTAAAAAAGGCGGCTAATTGATTATTTATCTTCTTTTATATTCACACTATTCTATTTGACTGCACAAAATGCAGAGACATTTCTAAATTAATCATTATATATATATATATATATATATCTGGTATTGTGATGTTCAATCGTCACATAACAGTTGATTAATTATTCACGAATACAATTCGATTCGTACTCAAAATTCACCTTTTTGTGGATCAATCGTAAGAAATATTCACATTGGGAGGGGCGTAATTATAAAAAGTGTACATGTTAAGCTTATAATTAACTATTTCACCAACATTTTATTCTTTTCATTGTATCTTCATAAACTGATCAGTACTTAATAATTAATTATGGTTCGATTCTCTTAATTAGCAAAGGAAAAGAAAGAGGGATTCTCAAAGCATATCATCTACTTTGATTGAATCTCTCTCTGCCTCAAAAAGATTGGAGCTTTCGGTGATAATAGTACATTTCTGATTCCCTCTTGCTACAACAACAACTTGCCAAGCCCAAAATATTCTATCTTTTTTCTTCTTCTTCTCACATTTATTAATTTATGTGATTCTCTTTTATGTTTGATTTTAAAACCATGATCATATTCAATTTTATATGGCATAGTCTTCTAATTACGATTCTCGACATTATAGTTCATGCAGTTTATATTATTATTTATTCATATATATATATATATATATATATATGTTAAACTTAGACTAATATATATGTGTAAATATATCATTGATCACGAGATGACATAATGAGTTGTTAGCTTTTTTTTTTTTGTCACGAAACTACTTCATTAAATATCATTCAAAAGTGGTATCAGCTACCACAGTACAACTCTTAAAAGAAAGTAACGTAGTCTTTGCCAAACAATCGGCCTCTCAGAAAGTAATGAATTCAAAATCAATGGATTCAAACATAGTGAGAAGATAAGCAATATCTACTAATATGCCAGAGATCTCAGAAAGTATCACGCCCTTAGAAATGGCAGTGATTAGAATTTGCGAATCGGATCGGAAGATGATCCGTAGCAGTCCACAGGTCAGAGCTTCGATCATCGCAGAACGGATTGCTAAGGCTTCGGCAATGAGAGGTGATGCAACAAACTCCTGTATCTGAGTTCTTCTTCGTGGCGGAGCTGTCCCGACTTTGAAGATCCACGCTGTACCTGCAACACGAGTCCTCTCATTCCAAGCGGCATCTGTATGGCAAATTGCTTTGCCGAGATTAAGGTTTGTCATTTTGACTTCTCTATCCACTTGTTTCTTCTTTATCGTTTCTTGGGCATCCTCCCACTCCTTAGCAGCTGAAATCGCTTGGTTGAGGATTTCAATTGGGGAAATCGCTATTCTGTTAAACATCAAATTATTTCGGGCTTTCCACATAGACCACATTATCCAAGCTGCAAGTGTGGTCTTTGTAATACCGGTTGGGGGCAATACTAGATTACCCCGAATTTTTCTCCATATTTCAGGGAATAGGTTCGAACTATGAAGGTCGATAACTGAGGCAAATGGTGCTAACTCCCACACCTTCGCGGCCACAGGACACTTGAATAAGGTATGTTCTATTGTCTCTATATCTCCGCAGCTTTTGCATTTTGGATCTACTGCAATACACCATTGTAGTAAGTTGTCATTAGTTGGGATAGCTCGCTTCATACACTTCCAAATGAAGTATTTGATTTTTGGTTGTAGGTGGTTGGACCAGATTTCCTTAATCCAATCGACATCCCCTCCTGGAGTTACTTCCTCGTTGCAGAGTTTTAAGTCCATTGCCTTTTGATAACCTGATTTTGCCGAATAGATTCCATTTGGAGTACCAAGCCAAATTTGTTTATCCATGTCTTCCTTCACACTTAGTTGTATGCATCTTATTTCCACTTCTAACCAAGGTACGATTTCCTTTATTTTAGCAACATTCCATTCCCGAGAAGTAGTGTCAATTAAATCTGACACATTTTTGTTCACATGATGCTCTCTGGGAGGACCGAAAGGAGCCATTGGAGTAGATGTAGATAACCAATTCTCTGTCCAAATATTTACTCTTTTGCCATCTCCAATTGTCCATCCCATATGCTTCTTTAAAAGATCTCTTCCAAGTAGAATACCTCTCCATGCATGGGAACAAGAAGTAGGCTTACTAACTTGTAGGAAACTTGCATCCTTACAATACTTAGCCATCATCATCCTGGCCATTAAGGTTTCGGGATTAGATAGTATTCTCCATGATATTTTTGCAACTAGAGCCACATTGAAAGCATGTATATCCTTGAAGCCTAAGCCGCCCTTTTGTTTCGGTTTTGTCATTGTAGTCCATGCAATCCAAGACATATTTCTGGCTTCTAAAGATTTATCCCACCAGAATCTCGTCAACTCAGCTTGGATCTTCTTACATATCGAATCTGGCAGTAGAAAACATGTCATTGCGTAGGTGGGTATGGCACTGAGAACACTCTTTAACATAATCTCTTTCCCTGCAGGTGACGAATAATTAAGTAATAGTAAGAAGCGTGATATATAATGTGGTCAGAGAGGCATATGGCTTTACAGTCCTTTAACATTTCTTTATTAATATACATAATAGTAATAGTTTGTTTGGAATAAAATTGTGTGAACAAAAACGTGATATTTAATGCTTTTTTGTTTTATTTAAATAAAAGAATTTACATGGTCAAAAGTATCTGTATACATTAAAGATACTGGACATAAATTAATAATATCTTTATACTACAAAAAAAGAAAAATTGCTTATAAATATATTCTTTTTTTTTGTCAACATTGGACCACAAATGGCCGGCCCATTAGCCAAGTTCCTACATAATGTAAGCTGTGGGACTCGATCCCTAATTGTGCAAGTGCACTGTCTTTAAAAGATTTACCGCCTGTCACTAGACTAAATGCCACTTGCTAATATATTCATAAAATTCAAGTAAATTCAGGTAAGATAGTAGTAAATTAGCTTGTAAAAGAAAAGAAGAAAAAAAGATGAATAGTTTATAGTGAGCAGAGGATCAATCATATAAAGTAGTTATTTGTTGTTGTCTCCATCTCCACCATCCATCTGTTTATTTGAGCATAAACACAAACAGTGGCTTGCTCCTAATTTAGTTAGATACGAGATAGTGAGTTTGAATCTCACCTTTTTCTATTTGGAGAATTTACGCGATAGATCGAGTTTTGTCGACATGGGAAAATACCACGTTGACTTTCTCCAAATTATCTCTACCAGGCCCTCACTCTAAATATCTCACACTTTCTCAATTTTGCAAGTATAATGGGCCGCTAAACCCAAGAACAAAAGTTCAGTGGTGATCTTCAAGTCTTTCTAGGAGTCCGTTACGGTCAGCAGATTGAGAAACCGCTAACATTTTCACTTTGTCCCAATTGCTCTGTGATGCTAAAGACATTAAACCAGATTACAATGTTCTCTATAATAAGGTTTTTGACTCTTGTCTTTTCAATCTAGACTCTTTAAATTACAATATTTACACACTCAAATTCACTCTCCACTTTTCAGATTTTGACAAAAGCATTCCAAACTAGGGCTTAAGAAACAGAGTGACATCTTCTTTTCTGAAACATGAACTGTCTCTCCGAATTCGTCTTCTCCTCCTCCGTATGCTTAATGCTGTTACTCGCACTACTTTGGCTGCTCCTAAATCTCAAAACCATTGAGTTTAACTTGTTCAGACCTCTAGACAACTTCCTGAACATTCCATAACGCCTTCTTCGGCTCGGCTTCACAAAGTCTCTCTTCATCGAAACATGATCCTTTTCCAAATCAGTCAGTCTCATCCTCATCCTGGTCACCTCCAGTCTCAGCTCTCTGTTCTCTCTCCTCACCGATGCGTAGTTGTCACGTGGCGAGATTGCTCCGCTTGCCATCCCGCTTCCCGAGCGGTTTGGGAATAAAAAGAACTGGCTTTGGCTGGAACCACCAGTGCTACCGCTGGTCATGGCGTTCTTGAGCCGTGTTTGCTCGTAGAACAGGACTTGAACCGCTATCTGAACAGGGAGTCTCTCGTTTTGCGCCGCGTGGCTGCTTGCGTCCTGTGACAGTTTCTGACAGCTTATTATCTTGCAGAGACGGTACCTCTCTGAATCTTTCATGTGCGGATGCACCTAAAAAGAAAAACACAAGAATCTAAATCATAAGAGGCCTAATCCTAAAAAGAAAAAAAAGGAGAATTCTTTATGATATTTGATTCACCTTGAGGAAGATATCAATGGCTCGGTAAAGGCCATCGCAGACGACACGAGCATAGTCGGGGAGAAGCTCTGCGAGAGCAATGAATTTCGAGGGAGGTAGGCTCGAGTCGAGTGCCACCTCCGCGAGATAACTATCCATCAGCTTCGACACCTTGAAGATGGAGCTTTGTTTCGGAGACTCAGGCCCCTCGAAATCGTACATTGCCATCTCGCTCTCGTCAACCACATCTCCAGTAGCGCCATCGTCGTCATCCTCCTCTATATAGTCGCACTCGTCGAGATTCAGGAACATCGAAAAGATTCGCTGCACCGAGTCGGTGTCGTACATTGCGCCTATGTTCGCCGGAATGAGGATATCTTCAAGGATGGCCTGGTCTAGCTGGTGGCTGATCCGCCTCTCCAGATCTGATCTGCAAGACACAGAAGTTCCAGATCCTATAGCTGTCTTCAACAAGCTGGAGAGGAACGAGATAGGGATGGGGCTTTTGTTGGCTTGTGTGGGGAGGAGCCCTACGACCGCTTCCAGGACGATTCGCTGTTTCCTCTGTACATCAGAATCACCTTTGACGAGAGTTGGTTCTCTAATGATTTGCAGCGATTGGCGAGCGTAACTCATAAGGATCTCGCTGATAATCTCCTGATTGAGACCTTTGGATTTCATGGCTGAGAGAACTCTCTGAAAAAAATCGAGCTTGAGGATGGGGAGAGAGCGTCCCCACCAATCAGAAGGTTTCTCCGTTTCCGGCAATCTCCCGACACAGCCGAATTTCTGATCAAGCTTGAGCAAACCAGAGGCAAGCTGTTCTTTGCAAGCATTTACAGCGATTGCGTTAACGAGCCTCCCGATGAGGTTGATCTCTTCAGCTACAGGCAACAGCCTCTCACTGGAATGAAGAACAGTGATTGAATTCGAAATGTCATTAAAGATTGAGTCTTTGAGGTAAGCCTCTGTTCTCGCCTCCAGATTCTTCTCGGACAGTTCTTCTGTCATCTCCAAGTAATGAGCCACGCATCGCAACGCTGCTATGTTGGACAAGTTGAATTGTACGCCAACGCCGTAGCAGAACTTGGCAGCAAGCTCGAACGATTCTGAGCCGCCAGGAACTGCGGGAAGGTTCAGGTTCGTGTCTTTCGATTCTAGAACAAGTTTCCGGATTCTTCCACTCCGAGAGACGAGAGGAAACTGAAAAAAACAGAGACAATGAGTTTGTGTAAGGAGTCTTTGCTTCTTCTTGGAGCTAAGGGGTTGAATTTGGGTTACCTTGTGAAGAGAAAAGCTAGCAGAGCCAACTTCGATGGTTAAGTCACTAGAAACTTCCGAGACAGGCCTGGAACAGAGAAGTCAGAAATCTGAGACAAATACCAAATTGAGAAGAAGGAAAGGAGAGAGAGAGATGAGTTATGAGTACCATTGAGGAGTGTGTCTGATACTGGAACTAGGACGAAAGGCTCTTTTTAAAGCAACACTTTGCCTCAACTCAGGAGCAGTAACAACACCCATTAGATCTCTTCTCCCCAAAACAATAAAGTTGCAGACCTTTTTTCTTCTTCTTCGGACACAAATCCGATGTTATTGCAAACACCTGCAACTATGTTTTCCCTACTGTCTGTCGGCTGCTCTCTCTTTCTTCCCTTTCAAATATGAAGAGATTGTGGGATGCAATGAGTTAAAAACACACATGAATTCATGCAGGATTAAAGCTGAATTATGACTTTCTTCTTTTTTTTCCTTTTCTTTTTGTAGATATCATATAGTAATAAAAAATAAGGTTAAATCAACTTTATCCTCCGGGAATTAGGACACTGATCTCGCTTGTGTGCAGCTGCTGATCTCATCTCACACACACTCACATATTCAAGTTTTCATTCTGTTATAGCAAGGTAAGTTTATTCATACTACTTTCTTTTTTTGACACATGATTTGGTATTCATATTTAGAATTTTCTTACAAGATTTCTATTTATTTATTGGTAGATGTTATGTGTATGTATAAAATACAGTAGAATTTCTACATGCAATGGTAAGAATATGTTTCACTTTTCTTTATAATTTGTAGATGAAAAGCAATAAACGAATGTTCATTAGCGTAAAAAGTCAATTAAGTGTGCAGTTTATTACTTATGCTTTTCGGTGAAAAGTTTAAAAGGTTTCTTTATCGTGTCTACAGGTTATTTTTTCTTTTTCTTTATTTTTTTAAAACAAAACAAAAACAATAGTGCAAGAAATGTGAATGGTTGCATTGCTTTTGGGGTTTGTAATCATACCCCTATGTTTTTTATTACTATTTTCTTTTTATTTGTCAACATTTCTATTTCATTAAATTAAAAGTAGCTTGGTACAGTCACTAAAACTCTTTTAGCTACACCATCTGCTTCTTCGTTTTGTAATCTCGGAATATGGCAACAATCGAAGACTTCAAAGCACTTAATCTCAGAGAGGATGTCAGCCATGATACCATAAATCTCAGGTGGCTTTTGATTCTCTCTAATCGCTTTCACCAAATTGAGATTGTCATATTCCACCCTCAGTCTTCTGATTTGCCTCTTCGTTGCCTCTCTAATTGCAAACTTAATAACCAGACACTCACCCACAAGTGGCTATGAAACATTATGGTAAATCTCCTCACCTATCACCAGAGATTCAGATTCGACCGTCTTTAGGACCCAACCCAAACCGGCGATTCGAGATTCCTTCCTCCACGCAGCATCAGATCTACACACGATGAAGTCGCCTGAGATCGGTTCCTGTTGCGGTTGGCCTCTGCCTGTGAGTTTTTCCTCCTTTTCCTGTGCATCCTTCCATTCTTTAAGATCGATAATTGCCTTGATTGCAGTCTCTTGAGCTGAGAAAATTCTTTGTTGAAACATATATTGATTCCTACTATTCCACATACTCTACAAGATCCATGGATAGAGATAATTTCTTCCCACTCCCACTGGAGGTAATGTAGTTAGATTTCTCGCTATATTGATGAAATCCATTAAAATTGATGAGCTTGTAAAATCAGGTGCTTGTTTCCAAGGGATTGATTGTCAAACTTCCTTTGTATACTCGCAAGAGAAAAAAATATGTGAGATTGTCTCTCTTTGATTGCAGCGTTTACAGGTAGCCAAGGTGGGGATTTGTCGAGATTCTAGTTGAGCTCCGGTGGGAAAAGCATTGTGTAACGCTCTCCAGATAAACATCTGGATCTTAGGTGAGGTTTTTAGGCTCCATACCTGCTTGTTCCAATTAAGATCATGTCCTAGCTCTCTGTTCATTCTAGTGTTTGCTGCCTCTCTAGCTTGGTAGTACCCTGATTTAGTGGTATACTCGCCGGTTTTAGAGTGAATCCAGATTCGTTTGTCGGGAGCATTAGTTGTACTTGGCTTGATTTCCAGGATTTGGGTCTCCAAATTAGGTAGTATCTCTCGTACCAGGTTTTCATCCCAGGTTGTAGTGAGTGGCTTGAATAGATCTTTCAGTAGCAAATCCTTTGAAAATTCAGTTGCTGGTCCTGTAGGTTGGTTGATGCCTGAAAGAGATAGCCATGGCTCGTCCCACACCTTAATACTCTGTCCTGAGAGAGATAGCCGTGCCTCGTCCAACGAGAATACTGTTCCAGCCATGAGAATTAGATCCTCGCTTAGCTGCTTTTAGAAAAGGTGTCTTTTGGCAGTATTTACCAAAAAGGATTCTGCTAGCTAGACTGTCTAGTTTGTTTAGGAGCCTCCAACTAAGCTTGGCCAAAAAGCTGTGTTGAAACATTGAATATCTTTCAGTCCCAGTCCTCCTGCACCATTTGGTTTTGTTAATTTGTTCCATGCGATCCAATATATCTTTTTTTTCCTGCAGAAGCGTCCCACCAAAACCTGGTTAGAACTGACTGGATGCGTCGACAAAGCGAAACAGGGAGTTGGAAGCACGCCATTGCATAGGTCGGCATGGCTGAGAGAACACTCTTTAGGAGCATGAGCTTTCCGGCGTGAGAAAGAATCAGTTAGGCCATGACAACGCTTGCTGTCTGATCCGGTCTACTATAGTAGTGAACAAATCTTTCTTATTTCTCCCAAAGTGCTGGGGAAAACCAAGGTATTTTCCTACTCTTTCTTTTCCAATATTTAGAGTTTCCTTTACTCTTTGTCTAATACTGACCGGTGTCTTCTTATAGAAAGTAATAGAGGACTTGTTAGCATTGATTTTCTGTCCTGATATTGCTTCATAGTTAGCTAGTATAAGCTTTAGTTCCCTACAACTTGCAATAGATATCTTGCCAAAAAAACATAGTATCGTCCGCAAACAATAGATGATTGAGTTGCGGACTTTGACTCACTATTTTGATACCCGGAAACTTTCTGTTTGCTTGGCCTTTTTTGCATAGTCCGGATAGGGTCTCTCCATATAGAATGAAGATATAGGGAGAGAGTAGATCCCCTTGGCGTAGCCCTCTAGATGGAACTACCACTCCTTGAGCCCTACCATTAGTTAGGAAGGAATATGACACTGTTGTTATGCATTGCATTACCCAAGAGATGAAACGTGTAGGAAAACCCATCTTTGTGAGAGTGAGTCTTACAAATGTCCACTCTAACTTATCATAGGCCTTGCTCATATCGGTTTTCATCGCCAAGTTGAGTACTTCATGAGTGATCATAGCATTGTCTTGAATAGCTCTCCCTGGGACGAAGGCTGATTGGTTTTCGGCAATTAGGGAAGGGAGAATCGGTTTCAGCCTGTGTGTGAGTAGCTTAGATATGATCTTGTATAGCACATTACACAATGCTATAGGTCTATAGTCAGAAATTTTCTTTGGTCTATTGGTCTTTGGGATTAGCCTTACATGAGTTTGGTTTAGCTTACTCGACATATTGCCGGAATCAAAGAAAGTTTTTATCTCTTTTTTAATTAACTCTTTCATAGTTTTCAATGGTGTTGGAAGAAACCGGCTGAGAAGCCATCCGGTCTCGGGGCTTTGTCGGGGTGGATGCTGAAAAGAGCATTCTTTATTTCCTTTTCTGTTGGAGCCTTAACCAAGTCTTTGATTTGTTCAGGTGTTACGTGGGAAGTCAGCGCTTCATCCAGCGTTTTTTGGGTCTCATTCTCACTCGGGTTCTGAGTCATGAACATGTTAGTATAGAAATCTGCAATGACCTTGGTTATCTCCTCTTCTTTGTAGAAAGAGATGCCTTCTTCATTCTCTAAAACTAAGAATTTATTAACTGCTCTTCTTCCTCTAGTAGAGGCATGAAAAAAACATGTGTTCTTGTTTCCGCTTCGTAGCCAATTTTGTCTACTCTTTTGCCTCCATAAATTCTCTTCCTCTTTATATGACGCTTTCACTTCCTCGTTTGTTGTCTTTATTAGTTCATCATTTGGCTAGACATAGCTTGTTCTAGGATTTGCTTTTTCTCAATGATTTCCTTCATGCTGTTGGTACTTTTTGCAGTTTTCCCAATGAACTATGGCTGCTCGACATGCTTCAATCTTATCTTGTACTGATCTGTTTTAACTGTTAAACCAGCAGTTCTTAACCAAAGCATCAACCTCTTCATTATATTTTAACTGCCTGTCATATCTAAACATCCCTCTCTTTTTTTCGAGATAGTGTTGCAAGAGGAGATAAGAGATCTATGGTCGGACCCTTCAAAGCGTAGATATTGAGCCCTACTTGACGGAAACTCCGCAGCCCATTTGCTATTTATGAGGGATCTATCTAGTCGGCAATGAACTACATGCTGGTGGCGAGTTCCTCTCCATGAGAAGTTGTTTCCCTGAATATCTTATCAATCAAATCATTTTGGCTCATGAAGGATCTGCAAGCTACAAAGGAGTTCTCGGGTCTTGGGGGGCCTTCGTTTTTCTCGGAGTTGTCAAGAATCTCGTTGAAATCTCCCGTGAGAAACCAAGAGGCGTCTCTAACCTCTGCCAGATTGCTTAGTTTGCCCCATACAACAGCTCTCTCTGTCACTTCGGGATTACCATAGACAAAGGTTGCAAAAAACTCTTCCCCTTCAGCTTTTGCCTTGGTATCTATGAAGTTACTGGAAGCTGTCAACACCTCTATGTCAATAGCCTGATTCCACATGATTGCTAATCCACCTTTGCTCTGGTTTTGGGGTGTCACCAGGTAGCTATTCTCAAATCCCCTCTGCTCTATAAGTTTTGCCACCATTTGATCAGAGTTTTTTTGTTTCCATTAAGAAGAATACATCATGTTTAAAATCTTTGATTATGTCCCTGATTCTCCGAACTGTCACAGGGTTCCCCAGACCCTAGCAGTTCCAGCTATTAATGGCTAAGGAATGTGACTGGAGGTGACTTGAAAATCCCCTCCAATAGCTGCTCCAGAGGGACCATTTCCTCCTCCTGCATTTTGACTAGTGCTTGTGTTGTGTGTTGTCGCTGATGGATAAATTGTGAGTTTTCTAGCCACCTTTGGAACCCTTCTATTCTGCGTTACAACTTGCAGTTTTCTCCTTGGAGAAGGGGTGTTGCTTGGGACTCGCCTTTTCTGCTTTGTGCTTGTGGCTTTTTGTGCATGACTTGGGTTCTTTGGCAGATTTTTTGACCCTGGGGGTCTGCCTAATCTCTTACTCACACTTGTTCTTTCTTGTGGCAGGTGAGATGGGGACCCAACCTCTAGGCGTGGTCCAAGTCACATCGCTGCTGGGATTCTTTCTTGACTACTTTGATGCTCTTCCTGTGTCATGGGGTCCTTTGGAGGAGATGCTATGTCTTGAGAGATAATAACCATTCTCTCTGCTTGGTCAAGTAGCTGCCCATTGGCCTCTGCCTGTCTGATACGTTCTCTCATAGCCGCGCTTTCCGAGGGATCTGCACAGGAAGAGTATTAAATCATAACTTCCCTCAGTCCCCTAGAGCCGAAGTGACAGTTCTTTGGGGGTTTTCCACTTTGGCAAGTGTAGAACAGCCTTCTCGTTTCAGGGGGTCGACGATTCCCATTACTAGAGCTCACTTCAGCTGGAATATGAGAGGTTCTTTCTTTGCGACTTGTGTTTCAATCTCTTGAACTAAATTGATTTGGAGCAACAAGTTTGGCGGGAGTAATCATTGCAGGTTTGTTTACCTCTCTCCACACTTTGGGGGGATCAGCTCTTCCCTCTCTTCTCAGCGGAGAAACATATCTTCTTCTTTTGTTTGAGTAGTCTTCCGAATGATCTTTGCTGATGTCCCCATAATTCCTTTTGTGGTACTTATACTCCTCATTCTTCCTTCTGTAATCTAATTTCTGGTGCCTACTCTCATAAGGGTCTCTTGAAACCAGCTTTCTTGCATAGGAGAGGGGCCTATGGGGTCCAGAATAGCGCATCATGTCTTGGTACACAGAGGATTTCCCATCTTTGTCTCTTTACTAGCTGGATGTGCTCATGTTTCTTGCTTGCTTCTAATGTCATGTCTTGGTTTTGTGGGCAGTATTTGGACTCATGAGTAAGCATACCACAGGTGAAGCAATGCTTTCAAGCTTTTCGTAGATCAGGTCCGCTTCTACCTCTTCACCATTGGCGAATTCGACCACTGTTTTCTTGATTAAAGGTTTAAGTCCATTGACTGTAACCCTCATTCTCACATAGGTGGTGGGGATGTCTGCTTTTTTAAAGGTTCCAATCCCATTTTCTATGCTCTGTAATGTTTCTACAGACCAATGGTGCATAGGGATGCCTTGGACATAAATCCAGAATGGGATACTTAATGGGAACTCCTTAGAAGTTGTTGCTTCCCAGCGCTGCAATATAACCATCCAATAATTGAAGTGGTAGGTCTGGTTCTTTAGTATTTTCTCAGCATCACGGGCATTGGTAAAGTGGAAGTGGACTAAGCCATTTCCGAGATCTGCACCCACTAGGCGAGCTGAGGCTCTCCAAATGTCTGTAAGGAAAGGAATGCGCTTTAGGATTCGTTAGCCTTCCTATGAGTGTGAGTTGGAGTTGCTTTTGCTGAGCTGTGTTGTCATACTTTGGGAACTTGACTTTTGGATGCCTCAGATCAATAGGAAAAGACGGAATGTTCTTTCCTTTCTCTTCGTAGGTAAGCCGACGAGCCATTGTTTGCCAACATAAATCCAAGGGTGGGGATTCTGAAACTAGAAGCTTCACTAGAGACAGTGAGAAGTTTCAGATGGCCTTTTCCAGAATGTAACCTTCACCAGAAATTGATGAGTCGTTTACCAGAAATTGAGTACTTTACCAAGTAGTAAGAGAGCCTTCACCAGATGGTGAGAAACCTTCACTAAGCAGTGAGAAAACTTCCTTCACAGGTGACAAAACACTTCACCAGACAGTGAGAATAGCTTCACCAATTGGTGAGAAACACTTCCAGCGGGGAGAAAGCGGCAAAATCATCAATACTTTGGGGATTATGAAGATGAAGGTTAAAGAACTTTACGTAAAATATGTGCCTTTCTCAAGCTTGCTCCATTAAGTTTAAGGTTGAGGGTTTTCTTTTACCGTAAGTAGAAAGAAAGACTTTACCTAGGAGCTTGTGCCGAGAGAGTAAAGTAAAACTAAAAATCGGGAAGACATAAAACAAAAAGAAAAATAGTAGTAGAAGATTAATAAGTAAAGTAAGAGGAAAAGAAGGTCATTCATTTTAAATATTGAGGCATCTCATTCAAGCAACCAAATTATTTAATTTCCTTATTTACAAACCATCATTAAAGCATAATGTTTTCACATTTAAGATTTTATTAAATTAAGCGATGTGTATTCTTAGTATAGTACTAATTTGTGTTATTTGAAACAACACTCATATCAAAATTGAGAGGGAGAGGCAAGTGGGGAGGCAAATCAATAAGAGCAAATGATGACTGACCATTTGTATATATATAATTTGCATCATTTCTCTCGTGTTTCTTTTTATACCACTTTTCCAATGCAATGATCGTTTACAGTGTTAGTGTCCTTCCCTCATCTACTTCTTACTTTCATTTTATGTTTTTTTTTTGTCAACTCGCCTTTAACATAACAAGATTAACAACACACTTCATTTAACTACAAATAAAGAACAAACCGGAAAAGTTTATAATCCACCAAATGGCAGAATAAAGAGAAAAACAAATCTAAAAGAAGAGAATTAAGTTTCTTTTTTACTTTCAGCCGGAACGGGTCTGAAATACAAGTACGGAGAAGACAACGGAACCTTGTCTGGTCTCTATACAAACATTATACACACAAAAAAAACAAAAAAAAGCCTTTCCTTGTTTCTTTTCGTCTTTGATATATGCACATATACATTTCCTCTTATATATGTGATTCTCTCTAACTTCTTCTACTCATATTGGCATTTTCTTAAGTACGGAAGGTTATATTTATATAAATTCAGATCACATGCTTCTTCAATATAATAATAATATGGATTCCAGAAGGTAAAAGGTGATCCAAAGGACTGCGTATGCGTACCCTTTTCTCAGGTGATCCAATCAAAAGGATCGACGAATTTCTCGCCCTTGTCTTGTGATTCTGCTACCTGTTAGAGGAAGAGAGTTCGAGAGTTGCAGGTCAGAGAATGCAACTGAGCCCCCGCTCTGGGAAAATATTAAACCTGCCGAGATGTTTGACGTGCTTCTTGAAGTAGGCAAACCGGTCAAGTACGCATCTTTTGCACCACCGGTTATGAGCTCAGTTGAAGAACCAGAAGGGACTGCTGCCAGAGCACCCAAGAGAGAGTTCACTGGATAAGGAGCTACCGGTGCATCAGCTAGGGAGGATGCAGAAGGATTGTATCTGACGGTTCCCACTGGATGATCAAATTTACATGTTGATCCAAACTTACAGAAGCCATTTTGTACATAGAAAGCACAGCGTTGCACACCCTGTTTTCAACCCAAATTAAACGGATTCAGAGAAACATGCTACTACTGTATGATCAAACCCAACCTGTTAAAAATGCAATAGTAAAACATGCATTCCTTTACGCTATGCAACAAAAATCTTTTATAATGTCGAGAGTATACCGGGCGTAGAGGAAGACCAACTGGGCTGAGGATGCAATTAGCTCTTGGTGGAACCCGATCTCGAGGATGATGAAACTTACAAGATGTTCCAAACTTACAGTCTCCTGTTTTCAGATAGTATTGGCACTCTGGTTCACCGGGTCTCTCTGGAAAGGCATGTTCTTTCTGAATAAAACCTGCAGGAGAAGGCAGAGATGGATAAACCCCAGGCAGCGGAGAAGTGGTTGAAGAAAGCTGCGTAGCTCCATATAAAGAAGTTGCCCCAACAGCGTGCTGCGCACCAGGAGACAGAGCAGGGCTCACAGGCGCCTGAACCAAAAGCAAAAGTGAGAGGAGGGCAAGAGGGAAAGAGAGTGTGTGTGTAGTAGATAACAAATGTATCGATGATACAACAATCTAAAAGGATACCGAGTAAGGACTCCAGCCTGGAATAGGAACAACCCCCGGGGTTAATAGCATCGGACCATAGGCGCCTTGCATATAAGAACCGGAAAGAAGAGTTCTTGCAACTCTCAAGCTAGAGGATGGACCTCCATATTGGTCAGGCATAAGTGACTGCACCGATGGATAAAACTGAGGTGCAGATGCTGGTGGTGGTGGGACAGTTGTACCAGCAGGCTGAGGATGATGAAACTTACAGGTTATACCAAATTTGCATTGCCCCGTTTTCAAATAGTAGGAGCATTCATTTTCACCCTACAAAGAGTTTTAAGAGATTACACAAACCCAACGAATAGGTTTGTACAAAACAGAGGGAAAACAAAGCTTACCTCTCGTACTGGGTATCCATATATATTTAAAGGGACATGGCTCATGGATCCACCTGCATTCTTTGGATGGTGGAACTTGCATGACGCCCCAAATTTACAGGTTCCAGTTTTCAAATAAAACTGTAAAAGTAACCGGAAAATGCACAATCAATAAGAATATCACTAAAACTCATGTTGTACATTGTTGTCGGGGTTACCTGGCATGGGGGTTCACCTACACGTTCTGGATACTGCCCTGTAGCTCTAACAGTTGCTTCAACCTACATAAATGAAAATTGTGAATTGTAAGCCCTGGCCAAGCGAAGAGGACAAATGAAATGATAGGCTAGGTATGCGAAATCAAGCTACATTCTCAGAAATACGAAAGAATATAAAGAGCAGAGGGAGAGGCAAAGTCACAGGTGAGCCGATGGAAAAGAAATTTTTTGACTTGACCATAACAGAAACCAACATTACGGAAAAGAAAGCATTGAATTGTTTCTAGAATGGTTTAAGAGGAAAGCAGAAGTAAGAAAAATGATACCGTTGCACGATCACGAGGATGGTTGTAACGACATCTATCACCATAACCACAGACACCAGTTCGCATGTAGTAGGCACAGTCAGGCGCACCTGGTCTCTCTGGGTACGTTTCACCACCCAACCCTAATCGCCACATGGATTCTGCAACAAATCACCTTTTACAAATACTAGAAGATATCTAACAAGAGTCTTTGAATCCCCACAAGTGACATTTGGCAGAAACCCTAGAGAAATCGTAGAGTTTCTGAGAATCAAGGCGCATGCGAATAAAATAAGAAGAAGAAGAGAGACCTTCGAGTCCGGTGTCGGCATCTCCGGGGCTCCACTCAGGACCTTGAGGAGATTGTGAGCCATTGATGGGCGGATTACGGGCATACATCTACATCCGACGCTACAAAACTCCTTTTTTGTTTTTTTAAAAATTAGGGATTTGGTGTACAGTAAAGTTAGTAAACTCACCTACTAGTTGCACACAGTTCATGAAGAAATGTCAAAAAGCTCATTGGGGGATCGACTGATATTACCGGAGAAGCCGAATCGAAAGGAAATATTGCAACGAAAGCTGAGAGGAAAAGAGATGTCTTCTTCTTCGATACTGATTCAGGGAACTTCTTTCGTCCCTTCTCTCTCTCCTCTTTCGCCCCCCTGCAACAACAATATCGTACGGTTTCTTTTCTTTTTAGCTTTAAATTTCTCCCTTTTTTTTCCTGCTCTTAATATTAACGCTTTATATTCTTGCGTTCAAAAAAAAAAAAATTATTATTGCAGCTAATGGAAATAGCGCGTAAAATAATTAGACTTTAGATTAGCTGAAAAATTAGATGGATCCTCAGCTCAGAGTCGTCTGATCAAATTCGCAAATGGGTTTCGGATTTCAAATCATTTGTAGATTGTCATCATCTTCTTCTTCTTCTTCTTCTTCTTCTTCTTCTTCTTCTTCTTCTTCTTCTTCTTCTTCTTCATCATCCCTTTCTAGATTGTCTTCTCGTTCTCATCTTCGATCCCCTCCTCTCCCCCTTTCTTCTTCCCAAAACCCTATATTCTATTTCTCCCGAAGGTCCCATTTTACCCACCCTCCCCGACACGATGGCGAGAAGATTTTCCGACTTGGTCTCACCGCAGATATTGGTTTATCTCTCGGTAAAGCTCTCACCGGTTATCTCTGTGGCAGCACTGCTATTATCGCCGACGCTGCTCATTCCGTTTCCGATGTGGTAATCATTTTTTAATTACTCAATTACTTGACACATCCACCAGATCCTTTGATTGCTTTTGCTTCTCACTGATTCCCATCAACATGTCAGGTTCTAAGTGGTGTTGCTCTAGTCTCTTACAGAGCTGCAAATGTTCCTAAGGACAAAGAACATCCATATGGTTCGCTTCCCTGCTTACCTATTCTTCTCCTGTTTCCTTATTTTCTATTATGAACTAATGATAGATACCCTTTCTTTCCTTCCTCAGGTCATGGTATATTTGAGACTCTTGGAGCCCTTGCAATCTCCGGCATGCTTTTGGCTACTGGCTGTGGTATTTCGTGGCATGCTTTAGAGCTTTTGTTTGTATAATCTTTCTTACACACCGCTCTTCTCATTTCTTCTTTGCCATTTATCCCCTCTTTCTATCTCAACACCCATTATTACTACTGCTCTTTTATTACTCATCTTCAATTTCAAGACGTCGCTTCGTATATGTTTCCCTTCGATTTTACTGATTAGAGATGTTGCTTTCTATTTTATCAAACGATGTATCTATATTTGAATATGATTTTGTCCTGAGATTTCTTCTCTTTCTCCTCGTTTCGTTTCTCATTTCCAGAGTGCACTATCCACAGCTCCTGAGGTCGTTCTTGGAAATCATAGTCACGGTGGACATCATCACGGAATAGATATGAGTCATCCCGTTCTCGCTTTGACTGTAACTATTGCTTCCATTTCTATTAAAGAAGGGTACAATGGATACTTTATTACATCACTTTTATATATAGCAAGATTATGATAACCCATAGCTTCATAAATTTTATGTTTACAGCTGCTGGTCTACCTACCGTTTGAATCCTAGATTATTGTAAAAACTTGTTTCAATTCGCTTTTGTTAGACTTGCTTCTCAAGAATCATGATTTACCACCCAATTTTTTTACTATGTCCGAAACAGGAAGAGATTAGAATGTTTGTTGTATTATTCTCTCACGCCTGTCTGTTCACTGATTTTGGTCATTTGCCCTGAACCTTATGCTTCTCAGGCTTTACTGGATCACAAAACGAGCTGGAGAAAAACGAGGGAGTGGATTGATGATGGCAAATGCGTGGCATCATCGATGCAATTTCTTCTGTAGTTGCACTAGTTGGAGTTGGTAAGCATTTATCTAGTGATTAGATATGTAAATCAACTATATCCTTTGTTTCATTATCCCAGATCTGGTCACGCATATGGCTATTAATAGAGAGAGAGAGAAAGTAGGTCTCTGAATTTCAAATTACGTTCTTAATGAAGTCTCAGAGGTCCTGCTATTGTTGCAACCCCTTTTAAGGGGAATAATGAGAAAGGGAGACATGAATTTGTGAAAAGTTACGAAATACTACTTATGTGCAGGAGGGTCTATCTTTGGAGTTAAGTTCTTAGATCCTCTAGCTGGCCTTGTTGTCTCGGCAATGATTTTCAAAGCTGGACTGGAAACTGGACACCAAAGGTACTCATGCTATATACATTGCTTTTTAGATTAGATTTCTCTATACAAGGGGTTCTAATAGCTTGAACATAGAATAGTGGTTACAAATATGTCTTTTGGTTGCAACAATATGCCCATTGCTGCAATCTATGTCTTTGTTTAGTGTCTTGGAATTGGTGGATGCTGCTATACCAGCTCAGCAATTATATTACATGTTGAAGGAGTCAAGGTACAGATTGTGGATCCTTGTACATTTCACAATGATAGGCATCCGAATACAGAAATCATAATATATAATAAGAAAGCATGCTGTAATGTGTTTTGTTTTTAATAGCTAATGAGTGTCAAGACTCATGATATTCTTTATACGTAGGGATGTCATCGGCTAAGGGGTAGGAGGGCTGGTTCATCGTTGTACCTTGATGTACACATTGTGGTGAGTCTGCTTCCTTCTGTCTAGAGTAGTTAAATTATCCCAATAAAATAAATCATGATGTCTTTTCCTTCCAGGTAGATCCATTTTCCAGTGTAAGTGTTGCACATGAGGTAGGAGAATGTGTACGGGGACAAATTAATAAAAACCATCCTGAAGTGTCTGAAGTTTTTATTCATATAGGTATGCAGCATGCTGCATGGTGAAAATCTTGTCTAAACAACTTATCTATTGCTTCCAGATCTTAGCTATCATTTCAAATTTTCTTTGCAGATCCAGCCTTTCTACATTCTTCTTGTATAAATGCGGATCATGACAGTACAACGAATGCAAATAATCAAGAAAGTAACATCTGCCAAGCGATTAAACAAGTTGAAGCCACTGTCTCAGAAATTTTTTCTTCACAGTTCTCTGAGGTACACCTTTGTTTTGTTATTGTAGTCCAGACCACGCCCAACCTCTAGTTATTTCGGTTTATTAGTTTAAGGAAAACGAAATCTTTCACATATCTGCAGAAAATGACGATCAAACGAGTTACGCCCCACTTGTTGCATAACAAGATCTTGCTCCAAATTGTAGTCTCCATGCCATCGACCATGACAAATAGAGTAACGCTCTTCCATGTCTGCACGTGTAGAACATTTGGCTACCCTTATAACCATGTAACAAGTATTTGGCTGCTCTACAGGGACGCCATGAGAGCCGCTGAAGATGCAGAGAAAGAGATTCTGAAGGTAGCCCCAAATGTGGCTCGTGTCAGCATTCAGCTTAGTCTTAAGAACTCATTGCCTCAGTAATCAGGTCGGGTTTGTGGAGGAAATAACAGGAGAAAACCGCTCTGTGGTGGCTGCAACAACTAGAACTTGAAAAGATAAAAATTACAATGAGCCAGCTATGTTGATACATGTCAACTTTTTGTTGATATATTCTGGCTTCCTTTACACTGCTTATGAGCAAATTTTAGTATCGAAAATTAGCAGCTTGATGAGTCCAAAGCTGAGAAATTGTTTGGGAATGTATAATTATTGAGCACTGATTCTGACGATGAAAGTAAACTAACATCACAGCTTTCCGTAGCTTCTTTCAGCCTTGACGGCGCTACAATAACGGTAACATTAACAAGAAACAAAAAAGGCAAAACATTTCTATAACTATGTTGCTATATGACTCTAACTTCTAAATTCCTCTCGATTTGGCGCTTGTTCTTGAGGTATACGCACAGACCGAGTCCAATTTATTCATTTTCGTCAGTGTTAGAGCCATCCTCTACACTTCCGTTTCTAAATTCAGAAGACAAAAGTGAGTGGTGATGGATGCGCTTTGTCGACTTTGTTCTTGACTTGCTAATTGACTCCTGCGAAGTCTTATTCTTCTTTTTCGAGTTACCAAAGTACCCGAAAGCAAAAGCTTCCAGTGCCTTTGTAGTCAACGGTCGGGTCCTTGTACTCTGCCTCCGTCCAGGAAGCAGATCCAACGTTACCTGCGGCTCCTGAGGCTTACACTGCATTTCCACATCCATTTGAACAGATGACTGCTCAGCACAAGAGCTCTCACTGTTCTGCACAACGTCTGTCATGATAATATCAGTACCATCAACTTCACGTTCTATTGAGATTTGTGATAGGTTCAAGTCAAAATCTTCTCTGGTTTCAGATATTCCAGGTGATATTTCACAGTCTTCGTTTCTTCTACAAGAGCTATCTACTGCGAAGGAACTGGTTGAGGACAATTTGAGAGTTTGATCTTGATCGATATGGTTTTTTCGCATCATCACAACATTTAGATCTGCTTCTAATGGGTTTGGACTCATCTGTGTCCCCTTCTTCACTGGTTTCTTCTTTCTAGACTGGGTTTCACCGAAACAACCTGATTCTCTCAAGGTACAATCTGCTAAGCTACTCCTTTTGCCGCAGACAGGTATCAACTTGGAATTTCTTGGTCTCCCGCTTTTCCGGTTCTTCTGCTGTCTCTCATTGAGAGAAATGGTGCTTCGACTCGTGGCATTGTCCATGTTTACGCAGCTGCTCTTACCAGAACTAATGCTGCCCCCACCACACACTCTCGAAGTCATTGATTTAGCTGTTGTCTCTGCCTTGTTTTCTGATTCTTCTGACAGGTTACCCTCAGATTCACTCAAGTAACTTGGGGAGTGTGCTATTGAGCTGCCGGTCTCAACAGGCAGAGCTCTTAACTCTTTCAATTTACATCCTTCCACACCATTCGCCTCACTAGTATCAACAATTGTAAACATCATGACCTCCTGGCTAGTACTTGTTTTGCTGCGTGGTTGAAGGTACCTTTTTTTCTTCTTGCAATTTGGTGAAGAATCATCAAACTCCTCAATCTTTATGGGCGGTTCATTCTTAATTATCTCTTCTTTGCTCCCTTTCTTGTCTACATCCTCATCAGTTTTAAGCTCAAGAAGTGTTGGATCTAAAGCAACTTTGTTCAAGACATCAGTGAGAGAATCAAAGTAGTGATTCCCCTTTGACATCCTCCTCCTGGAAAATTTACTTGCTTCCGGTATGAGAAAAACAAGAGAATTTCTTGGACCATCTTTCGGCTGCTCGGAGTGCCACCCTCTTGCCAATAAACGTGGCCAAACAGCTTCCCAGAAGAGGTCACTGGACCGTGTTTTGCTCATCCTATATTCTCCGGTTAAGAATTTAACTATATCTGCAATCGGAAGATCATTGCATATTCGTACTTCAGTGTTATGAATCAACTTGGTTGGCTCCAATGCGCAGGTCAGATCTCTTTTCCCTTTACCTATACCAAAAACTTCTGTAAGCATATCAATACCTACAGTATTCTTTAAAGTGAAGACATAATCCTCCAGTGCAATCTTATCTTCCGTAAATGCCTTAGATACCTACGAAACAACACATGGAAATCTCAAAATTCTGCATTTTGACAATGTCCATTTCAGATTCAGATTACCTAAGCAGCATACGTACCTTAAGCAATGTATTCTTGCATTCGTCGGATACATGAGACGAGATCCGAGAGAGCAACTCTTGTTGCCTCCAACCTGATAATAACTTTTGCCCTTGAACAGACCGTCTGCTTCTTAGTTTGCGTCCATCTACCCACCTCCGGTATTCATTAGACCTGTAAAAGCTGCCGTAATAGTATGAGAGCATATCTCCCATCTGCTTGCTGCCAACAAATCTCTGCACCAAGACAAGGTTTTTCCCAAGACAGTAGAGGCCAAGAAGAAACCTTTCTTGCTCAGTGTCTGCCCAAGATTCACCCAGAGTCCCAGGGAATGGGTAGAGGCTCTTATCAAGCCAGTCAAACTTGAACTTAGCAGTTCTTTGACATGGCAATGCAAGCACAATACTCCTCGGTTTCAAACTAGCAGCTGGTTCAGCTTTTTCCAAGGAAAGATTGGTTGATGGATTGCATTTTTCACTATCAGTTTCACGAAAACCTCTGAATTTCTCACTTCTAGTCCACATAAGTGGGATAGGTAAACCAAATGTAGGCAGATGATGCTCTGATTCAAAGCATTTAATGAGCTTTAAACATTCATACACTGGTACTAGCACCGGTATATCTGCCTGATACAGATCTCCAACACGAGGAAGTACCTCAGGGTCTCCGTTGATTCCACAGAGATATGGGGAATTAAGTTGCTCAGAGGATTCATCGACAAAACCTTCCATGTCATCTGAATGATTTGGCTCCATCTAGCAAATAACCAACAAATACACATCTTAAGAAAAGAAAGAAAGAAAACTTGATAGCTGTTTATGAGCCATACACACACATCGAAAGCATTCTATAAAGACAAGTCGGGTTTATGATGACAAAATCATTCCCAAATACCTGAAAACCCTAACATTTGAAAGAGAATGCAGACAAATTTCACGAGCTCAAGTTTAAAGACGCGAAGAACAGGCCCCCACGAATCCCAGAGAAACCAAAACTGAGCAGCGAATTCAGTAGAGAAACCGAAAGAAGCCAGAAATGACTTAGTATTATTATTCAGGAAAAGAAGTAAAGACCTGAATCGTTTGGCAACGAACTTATATATAATAAACCAAACAAAGAAACAGCAGAAGTCATTATTAACGAAAGAGCATAAGAGACCCAACCGACCCTCGTAATCGTATGCATACAAATACATATAAATAATAAAGGAATATCTATTCAGAAATGGTCCAACAGACTTTTAAGATTTACCTCTCGTAGTGGAGTTTCAGAAATCAAAACTCATATCTGGTCTGTATTTTGTATAGTTGTAAATGTGTTGTTGTGTGTGTTGCGAATGATGGATCTTACGCTTTGCTTCGTCTTTCTCTTCCTTTTTTCTACTTGATGGGCCTTTATTTATTAATCAAATGGATCTAAATTACCCGAAATACCCTTGTCTTAACGACTGTTTCTTCCTTCTCTTTTGACCTCTTTCCGTAATTTGAAACAACAACTCCTCCGATCTTCTACTTTAATTGTAGCATCCGGTCTTTATAGTTACATAGTCATAAAATCTAAATTAAATAAATATACACATGGTGTTTACAGACCATTGGAAGACTTGAGATCATATACAAAGCCCAATATTATCCATACTAGGATAAAGCCATGGAGATGTAAGTCTTCCGAACCCAATGGGCTTTGATAGGAGAGCGATTGAAAACATTCGGAGGTCAACACAGGAGTATTTGATTAAACAAATGAGGATATTTGGATTCTTATCGAATAAAGAGAAAACAAAAAAATCAGCTAAAAGAAGTAAGAGACAGACTAATAAGTTTGGTGTTAATGCATTGGACCACACACAAAATACTCTGCACGCTTCTTAGATTCACTAAACTTCGATCTTAATTATACAAGTGGGATTTATAAAATGCCGTGACCACACCTTCTTTATTCCACATTTATTTAATTTAGAGGTATTGGAGAATCCATGGTACAGATATATTCCTTAACAAATTAAGTCAGTAGTGTTTGGGTAATTGTTTTTTCTCAGTCCAATTTGAGAATTTAATATCTTATACTCTAATATTATTATGTAAGGGATATTTGATGATTAGATACAGCCTTAATGAAGGGTCAGCTTCATCTTTTAATCAGGAGGTATATATATATATATAGATATTAAACACCAATTTTATTAATTTATTTAATGATAAAAGGAAAGAGGGCGTACATAGTTTGTTTATGAGTAAGAAGGTGGTTCGATGATCCACTCTCAGCCGACACTTGTCCTCACTTTTCAGTAATGCTTTTAACATATTGATATAAATATAGAGCTGACATATTAACGAAGAAGAATTCATTGGTCGAGAAGAGTTCGAAGACTGAACTCCGAGCTGAGCTCAGCATATATATAGATGTTAGTACTCCAATTAACCCACTTTCCCTTTAATTAGCTCGACCTGCCACATTGTCTCCAGAGTGACCTAGACCTCTCTCATTGGTGACTATGACACGTCACCACCCTCTCTATAGACCAAACATACTTCATCTTCTCTTGTCTTCTTATAATATTTATACCTATATCTATTTTTACTTCACTATTTATTCTCTCTCAACCCCAATTCCTTTTCAGATTTATACACTCTTCTATTCTCATAACCTGATCTCTTTCTTTCTTTTCTATTTGCCTCATCATACTCAATCACCAATCCTTGCTGCAGTATTAATCCAGTTTCTCATCTGATTTAATTTATATAAGATCATTCGATGTCAGGGAATTCGTTCCAAAATCAAGTCCCTAGATTTCAGAGTTTTAACTTTGAGAGCAGCTCAGCATCTTATCATGAACATCATCAACAACAACAACAACAACAACAACAACAGCATGGATTGGTGATGGTGGAAGATCAGCAACAAGAAGATAACATGACGATTAAAGAACAAGACAGACTACTTCCAATAGCTAACGTTGGAAGGATCATGAAGAACATTCTTCCACCAAACGCTAAGATCTCTAAAGAAGCTAAAGAAACTATGCAAGAGTGTGTCTCTGAGTTCATAAGCTTCGTCACTGGAGAGGCATCTGATAAATGTCACAAGGAGAAAAGAAAGACAGTTAATGGAGATGATATCTGTTGGGCTATGGCGAATCTAGGGTTTGATGATTACGCAGGTCAGCTTAAGAAGTACTTACATCGTTACCGATTTATTGAAGGTGAGAAAGCAAATCATCATCAAGCCAAAGCAGGACCTAATCAATCCTCTCCGGATCATTAAATCGTTTATTACTGATTTGTTTGATTTTCGATCCCTTTCTTAATTATGTCATCTTGTTTTATTATTATCCAACCAGCTTCCTTTTCCATCATTTCATATATAAAATTAGCATATATATATGAAATGATTATATAACATATATGTGGCTTGGGGCAGTGTTAACTGATTAGTCTTACTGTCTTTGTTACTTTTTATGGTGATTTTCCTTATTGATTAAATTTCATATATCATTCTAGTGGCTGATTATGTTCTTTGAACTCAGAAATTTGTTCAGTTACCCCAAATAAGAAAGAGTAGAGATCGATCATTGTGATTTGATATTGAGATGTATTGTATGATTCAGTCTTCTTCTTCTTTCTTTTTCATTTTTGCTTAATTATTATATTAAAACAATTTGTTCAGAGTTAGGCCGTGTTCTTCCGAAGGTCGCTGCGACAGTGACGAGTATAAATTTTTTTGTCTTTGTTAAAGACAAAAATAATTAAAACGATCGCTAAAAGAAGTCGCCGGTATTACGCATAGTGTTTCTTTTAATCGCTATAAAACTTAGCGATCTCTTTTATGGTTCAGCGATCACCGTGATAACCAGTAATTACTCACAATCATCTCCGTTTCCATTGTCGTTAAACTCACTTTTGTTCTATTATAGTCGCTGTCGCAGCGATCGTCGTAAGAACAAGGATTTAATTACTTACTTTTTGACTGGAATGAAACCAAGAATAGTTTACGTACTCAAATATCATAGATACTACGAATGGATCGTTGATTAGAATGCGATTCATCTAATACAGTCTTTGAACTGAGCATCATGAAAGATGAAGTAATTAAAACATTGAAATGAAGTGAAGCATGTGAGAGACTAATTTGGTAATTAGACTAATCCTCCAGACGAGAGTGAGAAATTCAATGTTTAGTAGTTCCTCCGTACTCTCTGGAATTCTTATTTAGTTAAATCCACATAAAGTCATCATTATCGCCATTTCTATTTATATGTACATATATATCACGTAGATGTTCATTTATTGGTTCGATTTTATATATTTCTTAATATACAAAGTTTATGTCGATATACATTTACTATTTGGTGATTCACTTTTCTAACAAAGCTAGCGAGTGAGTGGTCCACAATTCCTTTGATTCACGTTGGCTTCAATGGATGCTAATTAAGGAAGAGAAGCAGCTATGTTCTGTGTCACCGTAACGTAGAATTTGAAAGCAAATGTTATCCAGAGAATGTATACGAATGTTTTTGAACCATAATGTTCCATTTCTATGTCTCCACGGATTAATACGTATCAAAACTTGTTGAGGACAGGCGAAGAGGTTATGGGCTTTCCTTAGTGGCCCGTAATTATAAGCCCAATCGATGCCCCAAACGTTCTCCGAAATTTGTCTACCTAACCCTTATATTTTAGACGTACTATCCTTATTATCTCCTCGCCGGAGCCCAGCTCGATTCCTCCGTCGCCACCCTGCTGTGCCGGAGATTTCCTTCGGTCTTCTCTGTTTCACGCACGTTGGTCTTCAATTTCTCCCTTGCAGATATATTTCTCGAAACCCTAACCCTTAATTCAGTTTCGCCTTTTTGTTGGATCTGAGTTTTGGCTCGATAGTCTCAAAAAGATTTTAGCGATCGTTGTTCCTGCTCTCTAAAACTGTCAGCTTGGATCTTCTCATTCGTAAATTCAACCCATGAGCTAATTTTACTGGTTGAAAAGTTGTGAGGTCATTTAGGAGGCAAGTTTAAATTTTTTGGTTGAGCTCGTGGAGGCAAAGCAATTATCATTCAGTCTGATGATATTATATATAAAATGATTAGAATTTTTCTGATTGTGAGTGATTAAAAGAAAAAGCCCGACCTTTGTTTTATACAACTCTTGTGTAAAAACTCTGGTGAGACCTTGAAATCAGTTTGTGTTCAACCTTCTGATCTGGGGTCTCACTGATTCTAAGGGTTACTAATCTTTGTAGGTCCTAAGCTGCGGATTTTTTTGAGTGGTGTGATCAAGTTCAAGTAAGCATCAAATCGGAGCCAATTTCCGTTTTATTCGAATTGAGTAAACAATAATTGAAGATTTATGTTTTCGTCTGCTGCAGTCTTCTTCGAAACAATCTAAGAAGACATTCTTATTCCCGTTTCGTTGTCTGAATAATTCTTCTCAGTAAAATTTTGGAACCAGTTGGGACATTCGCGTTAAATTTATTACAAAGTGTTGTTTTGTCTGAATGGACACTACTCAGAGAGATGAGCTTTCAAGCTTCTTGAGTGTTCTTTCCTCTGTGGATTTCTGTTGTGTTTATGGTTCAACGTTGCACCCAAATAACCAAGATAAGGTATTTATACTGAAACTCTCTGTCATGAGTATCCTTGTTTCAGATTCATTTTGCTAAATGAGTGTAAAAATGCGACATTTGCTTTTTTGCAGTCTAAGATGGTGGATTATATCCTTGGAGTCTCTGATCCCATGAAATGGCACTCTGAGGTGAGCAATATCTCTTGATTATAATTGTTAGAGCAAGGAGTTTAGTAAAAGCCTACAGATCCTAATTTATATATTTGATTGGGTGACCAAGAATCTGAAAATGAATTCGAATCACTATGCTTCATGGATGGTTCACCTTGGTGGAGCCAGGCTGGTATGTTTCTCCTGATATTCTATACTCTTTTGCATTGCTTATACACGGCATAATCAAACACTGAATGCACAGTTCTTGTTATCCGAAAATAGATTACTAAAGTTGCGGATAAAGTAGGAGTTGGAGTTCACTTCAATCCGTTTATCAATTGGAATGACAGGGTAAGGGTTTCCCAGTAACTTAGTTGCTTAAAACCTTATGAACAATCTAGTTTTTTAATCCATGCTTGTATTTCTTTATTCCGTATGTTTATATTCTGCTCACTATGATCTCATTCTATGTAATTGTAAGCCATTTTTCATGCATAATTTATTCTTTGTGAAGCTCTTTGCAGAAGCTTAAGTATGGGGTTGTTCGAATGCACGACCTAGTACAGGACATACTGGACTGGAATAGATTCTACTTGAGTGGCCGTTTACAAAAACCGGTATGTTAGTTGCTTGATGCTATTACTAATAACTGTGGATCATGAGATGTTTCCCGGGGAATATTTTTAATTGCAGGTTCATATGCTTGTCTATAATCTGGACATAGAGGATGTGAATTCTATTAATAAGAGAGCTGCAATGTCTGCAGCTCTTCTTCTCTTGCCATCAAAATTCACCGAGGTTAGTTTCCTGTTTGGTGCCTCAGATTTTGAAGCTTAATTAGAATGTAGATTGTAGCTCGCTGGACTCTTTCACAGGAAGATCTCTATGCCAAAATATGCAGCCTTTCTTACATGGGAGACTTGCGCATGTTGTTTGCAGAGGACACTAATAAGGTGAGAAAACTCTTTCCTTTTCTTTATTATTTCATATTGGTAAATTTGTTTCAGAACATGTACATTTTACTCTACTTTTTCCAATAAATACGATATCTGATCCATTAGTTTAAGCCTTTGCCCTCTAGGTAAACAAGATAGTAAAGGGACAATTCTAACTTTTCCAGTCAATGTATAAGCCATTCCTTGAAGAATGCGAGACCAAACAGTTGCTGAGATTCTCATCTGCTGTAGCTTGTCAGACTAAATTAGTTCAGGTAAACAGTTACTGCTCAATCTTCATAAATATAACTTAGTCTTGAGATTGATCTTATATCGATCCTTCTCAACTTGTGAGCAGGATTCAAGCCTATCAGCAACACAGTCTCTAGTCTCTTCTCTTCCTACATCAGTTAGAAGTCACATGGGGAAGTCACTAGGGGAGAAGAAAATCGTGAATGAAACCAGTAACAACTCTAATCACTCTCCAGTTCTATATCGATCCTATAATAGGAAATGAATGCATGATTATTGATTCTTGATGGCAAAACTGGAATATACAGGTAAAGTTACGGGAGAAGTTTGTATAAGTTCAAGAGAAGAAGCTGCGAAATTTATGGAGAATAATGAGGCGACGGGTAATGGTTTCAAGCGCAAGACAAGCTGTGTCTGGTTTCTATGCTGAATCCAAAATTCATTTATAGTTTTCATATTGTTTTGCAAATTTTGGTACTAAATGTTTTAAAATAAAAAATCTTTAAAGTTTTAAAAACTTGAAAGCCAAATCTCACATCAACAAAAAGTAACAAATTGAATATTTAGAATCTCTATGTCAAGAAACAGAGTTTGTAGAAAACGTTTCTTGTATTCATCGGCACAAGGCATAGCCTTATATACATTGTGTCTTAACCTAGTTACAAAGATATTAAAAGACTTACTATACATTAATCGCATTATTTAATTACAGTGATAGCCTTATATCCTCTAATACCCCCCTAAGTTGGAGTATGAAGATCAGAGATACCAAACTTGTCGATAAAAGATTCGAACTCTTTGCGATCTAGTGCTTTAGTGAATATATCAGCCAGCTGTGAGGAAGACGTAACGTGAACTGGAGCAATCACGCCACGAACAATCTCGTCACGAATGAAATGACAATCTGAACCGACATGTTTTGTTCTTTCATGAAAAACCGGATTAGCAATAAAGTATATGGTGGATTAACTCTCGCAATGGAGAGAGATATAGGCGTTGTTAGCTTGACACCAAGTAAGCCTAGTAGCTCAGGCAACCATAGCAATTCACTTACTGTATCAGCCATTGCAAGATACTCGGCTTCGCCAGAGTGACGACTTGCTGTTTGCGTGTCTTCCACGAAACTGGTGAGTTACCCAATATGATAAACCAACCCGTGAGACACCGCCTTGTTAAAGGACATTGTGCCCAATCAGCATCACACCAAGCATCCAATACAAGTTTTTGATTAGCTCTCAAAAGAATTCCTTGGCCCGGATTACCTTTTAGATAACAAACAACTCGAATAGCGGCTTGCCAATGTTCTTGTTTTGGGTTTTGCATAAATTGGGAGAGTATGTGTATGGCATAAGACAACTCTGGACATGTAACTGCAAGATATATGAGACGGCCAACAAGTCTTCTATACTGTGTTGGATCAGAGTAAGAGTCACCAGGTGCAAGAGCCAATTGATGATTTTGTTCAATTGGATGTGTGACCGGTCGTGAGCCAAGCAGACTAGTTTCGGCAAGAATATCCAATGTGTACTTGCGTTGAGACAAATACATACCTGTGGGACTCCTCGCAACCTCGATGCCCAAAAAATATTTTAAAACACCAAGATCCTTCATCTTGAAGCATGTGCTGAGATATATCTTAAACTCAGAGATGACACGAAGTGAGCTGCCAGTAATAATTAGATCGTCCACATAGACGAACAAGGAGTAGTCTTGAAAATTCTGTTCAAAACCGTAATTGAGTAAGGCTTTAGAAATTTTTTCATACCAGCAACGAGGAGCTTGCCGTAGTCCGTAAAGTGACTTATGGAGGCGACAAACAATATTTTTGTCATTGGTTCGAAAACCTGGAGGAATCGGATATAAACTTCTTCATCCAGTCATTTGCCACTGCAACCTCTAGAAAAGATCTCATCGTGACAACTTCTCAAATAGGAGAAAAAGTTTCAGTATAATCAATACCTTCGGTTTGTGTGTTGCCAAGAACAAAAAGACGAGCTTTATACCTTTCCAAAGTGTCGTGAGATCGATACTTTAAAGTGAATACGCATTTGCAGCCAAGTGCAGTTTTACCCGGTGGGAGTTGTTCAACAGTCCATGTAACTTGGTCCTCCAACGATTCTATTTCTCCTCTCACAGCCTCTCGCCAATTTTCATTCAACTCAGCCTCTTGAAACGTTCGTGGTATGTGTCCTGCGGACAAGGCTGCAAGAAAAGCAGTGTGACTTGGTGAAAAACGAGAACAATCAACATAATGTTCTACCGGATACCACGATGTGTCAACAAAATCTCTGTCACTGTCAACGTGAGTGGTTGCAGTAGCATAGTCCTAGAGTTTTGTAGGCGGTTGTCTTTGGCGTTTGCCACGGCCAAGTTCAACTGTGTCAGGCGGTGGAGCTTCGGTTGTTTGAGGTGTAACTGGTACAGCATCAAGTACCTCATTCTCTGCAACTACATCTGGGTTTGACGACGCAGAGGCCGATGCTAATTGGTCAGGATCGTTGTTTGGCTCTGTAATTTGATGTGGCGAAGCAGAATCAGTCATAACCGGTACCAGAGAAGGCAATGTGGGTGGCAGAGAAAGCGTTGGTAACTGGTTCTCGGATCTGAAATAGTCATCATCACCATCAATCTGATACTGTGGAGGTGATACCGTTGATGAGGGAGATAAGGGATCAGAAGAAGATGTTTTCGTCTCAGCATACGGGAATTGATTTTCCAGAAAGATGACATCGCGAGATGTTGTAATCGTACCCGTGTCGAGATTAGAAACAGAGTTTGTAGAAAAGGTTTCTTGTATTCATCGGCACAAGGCATAGCCTTATATACATTGTGTCTTAACCTAGTTACAAAGATATTAAAAGACTTACTATACATTAATCGCATTATTTAATTACAGTAATAGCCTTATATCCTCTAATACTCTAACGATCAAATGACATGATCTAAAATTTTGAATTGTTTTTTAATTGTTTTGTAATATCTAAGTTTTCAAAGTCTGATAACATTTTAAAAGAAATTAAATTTATTCAAAGTTATTTCATTATTGAAAAAAAAACCATATAATAAATTAAATTAATGAATAACCAACTGTCAAGCTTGTGGCCAACCCATAGCCTTAAGAGTTGAGTTGAATCATGATTTGTTAGAAAATAGTTTCTTTATTACTGCGGTGAATCAAACATGTTCGTATTGTTTTAATCTTCAAAAAAATACAGGCCCGTGATTAGTGTTTTGATTACCAAAAAAAAAAGAAAAAAGAAAGCCATCTTCGGATCTATTGATTCTATTGATCATGCCCATAATTTTAGTCAAAAGTTTTTCAGATTCCGGTAGATCGGAGAGCGTACTCTTGCACCAGAGCTGCAAACAAAGATGGCCTCTCCAGCAAACGACTCGGGCTATCAAACTCTTTCGCTTTCCCAGCGTCTATGACTAAGACTCGATCGCCGTCCATCACTGTAGGAATCCGGTGAGCAATGCTGATTATGGTGCATGACGCGAAGTCTTCTCTGATTATCTTCTGAATCACGGCGTCTGTTTGCGAATCTACTGATGCAGTTGCTTCGTCTAGGAACAGAAGCTTGCTTCGTTTCAGCATTACCCTGCCTAGACATAGAAGTTGCCTCTGCCCTACGCTCCAGTTCTCTCCATTATCCACCACTGTTCCAATCAAGAACAATTGTTACATATATATAGAGAGAGAGAGATCACCAATCAATCTCCTTTGACGAATTGTATGTATACTTCCAACTTACCCAAAGAATCCAGCTTCTCAGGCTTGGTAGCAACAACATCTTTGAGTTGGCATCGTTCTAGGCTCTTGAGATAGAAAAACATAAATGATTATATATGGTTATGTTCAAAAATGATTCTAGCAATTAAGATACAGAGGCACAACAGGGGTTCTTTATCATTACCTTCCAGATTTCATCGTCAGAGTATTGCTCTGTTGGGTCAATGTTGCTCCTCACGGTTCCTTCAAAGAGAACTGGTTCTTGTGGAATGATTCCGAATCTTGACCTGAGATCATGTAGCCCCATACTGCAAATATCAATCCCGTCTATAATTATCTTCCCTCCTGATGGTTCTACAAGCCTAAACAAGACTTGAATCAAAGTCGATTTCCCGCTTCCCGTTCGTCCAACCACTCCAACTTTCTCTCCTCCTTTGATGTCAAGAGTAATTCCCTTTAGCACAAGTGGAGTGTTTGGCCTGTAGCGTACCTATTGTTTACACACACTCACATCTTTCAAAAGTTTGATCACTAAAGGGGAGAGCTTTAATAACAAAGCTTTTTGGTTTCTCAAGCTTACCTTGAGGTCTTCAAGATGTATATTACCATGGAAGGGCCAATTCGAAGGTGGAAGGTTTTCTTTGCTCTCCCACTCAGATTCTGAAGGAATATCAGTAAACTGTTTGATCCTTTCAACAGAAACCATCCTGTTCTCAACAAAGCAACTCATGTAAATGGTCCAAAACAGAACCGAGTTCAGTGACAGTCCGTACGAAAGGGACAACCCTACGTTCTCTGCATCAGACCAAAAAGGAAGATTGTCCATCATTGACTATCTCAAGGGAATAGTGATATTAACCACTCAAAAGTTAGATGAGTGATCCCTACCTGGCCTGATAATGTTGCTGGGTAACAATACCATACACAGAGCAGAAATGCAGAGCACCCAGCTCCCAATCAGCTCTAGTCGAAACCCAAGCCACTCGTTAGAGCCATTGTTGTGGAAGTCCATTCTGAGATTGGCATTGACACGCTTCACATTCTCTTGCCTGAACAACTCTTGCTTTCTAAATGATCTGATTGTCATCACTCCGGCTATACTTTCTGAGAAATGGTGGATTATTGGAGCCTTTGTGATTGAGTCCATCCGTGTTAATTCACGGGAAGAAGCGAGGTAGTAGTTCTAAAGATCAAAAGCAAGATGACGTTTATAACATCAAACATCAATGAACAAACATCAGAACATAAAATCAAAGAGATGCCTACCCGATACCAAATGTTGAGCCATCCAAGTGGAATCACAAAGAAGATAGTTGGCCAAGCGTACTGGCAAGTAACTATAAAAATGCTAAACAAAGTGGTGTACATGGATGCCACAAGTCCGAGCATAAAGGGAATTAAGATATCGACATTGGTCTGATCAGTTGATGCCTGCAAGGTTCGAGAAAGAAATCTCTTTAATATCTTTGCTGAAATTTCTACGTAAAAGACACTAAAAGGCTGAAATTTGTAGGTAGAAGAGACTGAAAGGCTGAAATTTGTATGTAGAAGAGACTGAAAGGCTGAAAATTGTCTCACCCGACTGAGAATTCTTCCGGATGGTGTGGTGTCGAAGAAGGACATGGGAGCGTGTAAAATACTGTTAAGAATTTGTCGGAAAAAGATCTGAGCCGTTTTTAGTCCCAAGTGGGTGGTGTAATATGACCGGAGGCTCACCAAAACAATGGAAACAAGTGCAATAATGACGTATACACGAATGAAAACGGAAGCGTCAAATGAAATAGCATTCTTAGCTGATGTTTCGTACGCAAGCCAGTAATCGCTGGCCATTAGAGAACCCTGCCATGTCAGAGAGAAGAACACCACAAGCACAATGCCCCACCAACCATAGGCCTCAGTGCAGTATTGTTTATAAACTTGTAGGCTGACCTGTCCAAGTTCCCTTTCCTCTTCTTTGATGAGCTTTGAGCCATCTTCTACGGTGTGAGAGCCTATAAATGACTTGACATTCTCATCGTTAACATCACTTAAGTGAGGAGACTCCATGGACGTTCTTGGAGAGATTACACTTGGAGACCTTGGTGTTCTTGGGGATCTCGCGATTGATGTGGCTGCTGCAGAGTCTGCACCAGCTTCAACTAGCTCCATTGATGTCTCGTGTGCAGCGACAAGTTCCCCAAAATCCAGCCCTAAACTGACTAATTCGTCGTATTTTCCTGACTCGACAATTTTTCCCTCCCGCATGACCTGAAACCCCATTTCATAAGTTACATCTCAATTGATTTTAATCAGATTAAAGTATGAATCTTTGTTCTACCAATATGCAGTCGACATTGAGCAAGAAATCCACTTGATGGGTTACAAGCAATATGGTCTTGCCATTCAGTGCTCCTCTTACACATTTCTGTAGAAAAACAATAGTTACAAGAATCAACTCGTGTTGCATTTTAAAGGTATTACACTATAATACATCAAGTATTGTTATGTCCCTTGTTACCTTGAATATGTCGGAACCCGTATGAGCATCAACGGCACTGAAAACATCATCAAGCAAGTATACATCCGATTCCTGGTATACGGCACGTGCAAGCTGTATACGCTGTTTTTGCCCTCCGCTGAGGTTGATTCCACGTTCTCCAATCTCAGTCCGGTCCCCAAACTCCATCATTTCCAGGTCTTTTTCAAGACAACAAACATTAAGAACTTTGTTGTACTTTTCTCTAACCATTGGAAGACCAAACAAGATGTTATCCTGAACCGTCCCATTCTGGATCCATGATGTTTGCGCTACATAACCTGTGGTCCCACAAACTCGTACCTAGTAATAAATCAGTTTCCAACGAGTCAATTTTGATTCTTTGGAAAAAGAAACTAAAAATAAAATATCGTACTTGGCCTGAGATTCTATGCATTTCGCCAAGAACTGAAGCTAATAGGGAAGATTTCCCCGAACCAACTGTTCCAACTATCGCGGTGAGCTCTCCTTCATTAACCTTAAAGTTGATGTCTTTGAGTGCGGGTTCATTATCATCATCATCCCAACTAAAACTTCCATCCCTAACCTCCACAGCAGTGCTACCATCACAACCAATGGTTCTCTCCACGGCCTCTTCTGACAGCTCTTTGCTCATCATATATGAGTCCAGTCTGCCCAAAGAAATCATGGCCTGTGAGAGAGATATCATAGACTGAGGAAACGTTCTGATGGGCTCTTGCAGGATCTTGAAAATAGTAGTGGTGGTGAACACAGTCCCTGCATCAAGCTTGACTCCCAAGGCAAGCGCTGTGGCGAACGTTAACGCAGAGATAAGTATTGGCGTGCTCCAAAGAACAACGATGTTCCCGGCTATCGAGTAAAGGAATTTGGAGAGCCAATCAAACTCCATGTCTCTATATTTTAGGATCCTCTTGTTGAAATGATTCTCCCAAGCCTGAAACTTGATCACTCGCATGTAATTGAGCATCTCGTTGGTGGCCTTCATCCGTGAATCTCGATTTCCCATCAAGCTGAATTGGTATCTATTGTTTCTCTTAGTCCCCAGGAGGATAAAGACGAACACTCCAGTCAGCCCGATAACCGCCGTCACCACAGACGCGCCTAGGCTTCCGTAAAGAAGCACAAGCGCAACAGTTACTTGCAATGGCATGAGCCAGATTGCGTGGAGCTGAAGCATCATGTCAGAGAGCTGTTGTGCGTCGACGGCCATGTAATTCACAATTTGCCCTACACCGTGGTTTTGACGCGATGAACCGGTGAGCTTTAAACCTTTCTTATAGAGTGCAGTGATTAGAGTTGACCTTATAAGCATCCCTAGCTTCTGCGAATTGAAATTGAACTGATGTGTCGTCAAGACCTCGACGAACTTGGCAACAAGGAGGACGAGGACTAGGTAATAACCCTGCCATGGCGAGGATCTCTTGCCAGATGTGAAATCGACGAAGCTCTGGATTAGAACGGGACCAACGTACATGACACCGAGACGGACAATGGCTAGGATCGCCGTGATGAGGATCTCCTTCCAGAAACATCGAATCAGAGTTGTACGAACAGGATGGCTCGAATCCTCCGGTGGTCTAGGCCATCTTGATTCGAAGAGAAGCGCGAGTTTCTCTGCTTTATGCTCTGGAGAAAGCGTGGGAACTTGTTCGAGTGTCAATGGAGATTCGTAGCCTTTGCTGAGTAAAGGATTCATCCATAACCAGAACGTCTTGGAGAAAGCAGAAGCGGATGCGTAGAGAGAGACGTTGTTGGATTTCTCGTCATCGGGTTCCGTAGGACTGTTGGTTTCCGTTGTGAAAATCCCGGTGGTTCCTTTGATGGAGACAATGAGCAGAAAGGCGGTCAACGGGAAGAATAAAAATGAAGCGACGTCTTCTGCTCTGAGACTTGCGGTGACGTCCGAGAGAGAATGGAAAATCGCAGTGACGGCGAAGGGAGTGGTGAGTAAGAAACTCGAAATCCAGTAGATTCTTAGAGACGAGGGATAACGGAGAACATCGAATCTGATGAGAACCGCGATGACGGCATGAGTGACGGCGTGGATGAGCCAAAAGAGAGGGTCTATGAGTTTCCATGGTGACGGAGTCCCTTGATTCTCCATGAACGCAAAAACGCAGAGCACAAGCGAAGAAAACGACAATAAAACGGTGACTATGACCGTCGATTTGAACCAAGCGGTTGTTCTGGTTCGGATTCCATCACCGTTTCCGAGTAGGGGTTTAGTAATCTCGGCGTTACCGGATGAAGAAGAAGAAGGAAAGAGCTTCTGGAGTACGAAACCGAGGAGGAACATAATATCTATGGCGGAGAAGAGAGAACGTTGAGGGCAGGGAGAGAGGAAAAGAAATCTGAGCCATTGTATTACAACTGGAAGTGAAGAAGTGGGTTCTAAAACTGCCGAAGAGGAACAAGATAGGTCGGAGAGCCATGAAGAAGTAGAAAGCCACCACATTTTCCCAGAAAGAGTAAAAATCTTCCAGGGAAAGAAAAAAAAGAAGAGAAAGACGAGGAAGAGAAAATTCTTATAATCAATGGGTTTGGTGTGTGGAAATATAAGAAGCCTGAGAAAATGATTATAAATTTGACGTTTGCATAAATAATTGGGCTAAATTGACAACCCTCATAAACCTCAATTTCACCTTTTTAACAACAACAGCCTTTCCACTATATTTCCTTGTTCGTATTTAGTCGTTGTTTAGTCAAATTATATGCTCTTTGAAAAATCAATATTGGCCGTATACTCAAAGTAGTTTTTGTTTTCTTGAAGTTAAAAAAGAAGAAGAGTAATATAGGATAAGAAATCGTTGGAGGAGGAAATTTAGAAAGGAGACATCAAAATTGAATACGTAAAAGAAGAGTAGAGAGATGCTTCTTCTATCACAAGTGTGTTTGTTTGTGATTGTGATGACGTGCCCACGACAAATCCATTGGAATATTATGAGACAATCTATCATACGAATTCCGTTGTGGAAATCGGTAGAGATTTATTATATTTTTGATATCAGATGTCCTACTACTATATAATAATACAAGATCTTGTAAAGAAAGTTTATAGCTCTGTTGACAAAATCAGCAGAAACTATATACTATTATACGGTCGTGTAGGACTTGTCTTCTAAGCCAAATTTATCATATAGACCAAACACTAATAAATTTTAATATAAAATATAGAGCATCTATTTACGAGGAGTTAAAGTTGTGAAGCAATAAATGAACATCTCAAACCATATAATCATAAATTTGTAGGAAGCTGAAAAAGCTGTACCTGCAACGCCAAAAAGTTGTTATCGCTTTATACACGTACGATTTCCATTCATGTCTATATAATTATGTCATGGACCATTCTTTACAATTATTACTTTTAGTTTCCTGTGATTTTAGAATATTTAAGAGATATATATATTGTTGATACTACGCAATCAAATTATAATATTACCACCTTTAAATACGTTTTCTGAAACAACATCTTCACGTTCTTCTTATTTTATGTTTTCTTCCCGTCTGCTTTGAATAAAAATAGAGTACTTCATTCACATATATTGACTTGTTCTCACACATTCTTCAAATAATCATTCACTATGTCATTAGAACGAGAGTAATCTATTTTATATATAACATAAAACCATGTTTTGTCTTTTTCTAATATTTAGCAATATAGCATTTATTCTTATAGAGAACATATTATAGGTTAATTATGCTTTATAATTAAGATTATGGTTGATTGCTTTTGATACGACAAGCTTTGAGGCAAGTGGTAATGGAATGAACGTGGGCTTAAAGAGTCAAACGGGCCTTATAGGTGAGAGTGACGTCGAGTGAGGACCTTCCGAATGATTTAGAGACTTTAGAGCTAATTCTCGTCTGCGTTAACAAACCCTAACCGTTAAACCCTTTCTATTCCGCTCTAACGGACGTAAAACATGGAAGAAGCCTCGGAGATGGATGTGGAGGTGCAGAATCGTCAGCTTTCAGATTCTTCTTCGGCTCAAAATGTGAAGAAATTCGGGCTCGTGAATTCCATTCAGACCAATTTTGGTTCCGACTACGTCTTCCAGATTGTCCCAAAGTAAGGATGCTTTTCTCTTGATCTGATTTCTCGATACCCAAATATATTAAGATTATAGAGAGAGAACCCAGCTCTGGTTTTATACAGAATCGATTGGACAGCAATTGCGGTTTCGTTATCTACCAACACCGTCAAGCTTTACTCTCCGGTGACAGGTCAATTTTACGGCGAATGCAAAGGTCACTCTAATTCCGTCAATCAAATTGCGTTTTCCTCGGACTCCGCGACGTCTCCTCACCTTCTGCACTCTTGTTCTTCCGACGGGACCATTAAATCTTGGGACACGCGAAGTTTTCAGCAGGTGATTTTTTCTTTCTGTATTGCGTCTTGAATGTGATTTCTTTTCTGCATCATGCTGATGTGATTTCATTTAATTTGATGCTTTTTCGTCGTGGTATGTTTCAGGTTTCGTGTATTGATGCTGGAGACGGTCAGGAGATTTTCTGCTTCAACTATGGAGGTGCTGCAAATAATATTTTGGCTGGTGGATGCAAAGATCAGGTTAGGCATCTAATTATGTGTTTCATCTATCAATATTTAGGAGTAGAAATGGCCGATTTTGAGTACTCTCTATTTTCCAGCTTGTTTCAATCTGAAGTAATGGTGCAGGTTCTCCTGTGGGACTGGAGAAACTCAAAGCAAGTTGCTTGTTTAGAGGAATCCCACATGGACGACGTCACTCAGGTTTGTTGCTTATGTTGCTCTGTGGTGGTTATTGGAAATGGATCTCAAGTCTTTCCTTTTTTGTTTTTGTTTTATGATCTTAGGGTTGAACTAATTAATAGGCAACCGCTCTATCGCTTGGGTGCTTTTAATTGCAGGTACACTTTGTTCCTAACAACCCGAACAAGCTTCTTTCAGCTTCGGTGGATGGATTGATATGTTTATTTAACACTGAAGGTGACATCAATGATGACGATCATCTGGAATCAGTAAGTCTTAGATTTTAGGTATTATACCTTCTTTCGCGGGATCCAGTAATAAATGATTGTATAACCGTTCTTTAGGTGATCAACGTGGGAACCTCGATTGGCAAAATCGGTTTCCTTGGGGATTGCTATAAAAAACTGTGGTGTCTCACTCATATAGAAACTCTAAGGTACTCTTTCATGCACTCCTCTCCAATTTGAGTCTCTATGTTAATTGTGCTGTCTCTAATTTGTTTACCTCTTTCTAGTATTTGGAATTGGGAAGATGGAAGCTGTGAAGTCAACCTAGAGAAAGCTCGGGAACTCGCATCTAATAGTTGGACTCAAGATAATGTCATAATTCGATTTATTCCCTTCTCATGACACATTAACCCTAACAAGAAACTTAATGGTTGAACTTTCTCGTTAATCTTTTGTAGGTTGATTATTTTGTTGATTGCCACTGCCCAGGAGGTGAAGACTTATGGGTGATTGGTGGGACCTGCGCAGGTACCATTGGTTATTTTCCAGTGAACTATAAACGGCCTGGATCAATCGGTTCTGCTCAAGCTATTCTAGGTGGTGGTCACATAGATGTAGTAAGGAGCGTTCTGCAGATGCCATGTGAGTATGGAGGAGCTGCAGGGTTATTCGGATGGACAGGGGGTGAAGATGGGCGGCTATGTTGCTGGAAGTCCGATGAGCATTGTACTGAGATTAACCGGTCTTGGACATCAAGCGAATTGGTGGTTAAGTCGCCTAGGAACCGCAAGAAAAACAGACACTCTCCTTACTAAAAAGAACGGACTCTTTTCTCTTGGCCTTGTTGTGTCTTTATTAGAGTGAGGAGGAAAGTTCCTTTTTGTCTCTTCTCTTGTTGTATTATCGTCAAAGGGCAAGTTGTTTCAATGAAAAATAGAAGAAAGATTGCATCATGAAATGACAATAGCAGAAAGGGAAAAAAAAACGGAGTACATGTAAGAGTGCTCAAAAGCAGGAGAAATTTAATTAGTGAGCTCGACAGTGATCTTGTTCCAAAAAATCAGAGATCTTCTCAATAGGAATCATGGGTAGATACTCCGCCACGTAGTAATCTCTGTCCCCGACGTAACGAACAGCATCGTTGTACTTCTCTGACCAGTAAAACGCCGTGGGAATCACTAACTGCGCAATTTCCGGGAACAATGGCACTCGATTCAGCAAACGCCACAGCGTGGACGCGTAATACTCCGCCACTGGCTCGTACTTGACGCGGACGCTCCTCGCTATGCTCTTGGTGGTGTCCACGAGGCCGGCGTGTTGGAACTCCGTGGCCACCGTGATCGCTTGACTAGAAGCTTGCTTCACCAAGGAAGGAACGTAAGTCTCTACATCGTATAACACATGGTCCACCTGAAAGGCAAGTCAATTGAAACCTTAGTAAAAACGCGGGAAATAAAAAAATGGCAAGCATTTGATTTATTTACCTTACGATCGACGAATAGGAGGAGCTTGAATGGAATGTCGTGGAATTTTTCGTACAAGGGTGAGAGCACTGTTCGACCAGAAGCTTCGATGTTCTCGACGCCAAGCTTGAGCGGACCAGCGTTGTCCTTAGCGAACTCATAAAGCGTCGAGAAACAGACAGCGAAGTAAACCGCAGCGGTTTGAATGAATTCCAAGTGCTTGAGCTTCACCTCATCGTCTTGTTCCACGGCTAAGGAAGGCGAAGGAGAAGACGAAGAAGATGGAAGGACCACCTGTGATTGTTCTTCTTCGACTACTATTTCATCTTCCGCCATTGTCAAAAACTTAGGAGTCACGTTGCAGAACAAAACCCCTTGTCTTTAAAAAAGAGAAAAGACCGGATGAGATTTGGATATATGGATTTGCCACGTGGCATGCTGACATGCTTCTTCCCTGCAGCTTTTTTAAGCGAATGGGATGGATGGGACCATGACGGCTAGGACAGCTGTCAATAAACACATGTCTTATATCTAGTGGACCGTTTTGCACTACGTGGCGGGGTATGGGTCGAGACTGTTGCACGATATGCACAGCCATTCCGTTGGCACGAGAGTCGAGGCTTTATAAAATAACCAAAAAGCATAAGAGATAATTACTCTTGTACAATTATTTTGTTATTCGGGACCCTCCTACTTACACAAGTTTATTGGGCCTAATCCTTTTGAGATATTACTCTTGTACTATTTGTTTTCTCAAGATGGACTACTAGTTGGAAAGCCCAACCAAATTGGTTTGGAAACAACAAGTGTCAACCGAACCAGTTGGTCACAACTGAAAAAACTAATAACACTATATATTGTACATGGAGTATCAAATGTATCCATTCTTATCTTAAATTCTTGTCTTCTCCGTTTGAATTGGTTTATATCAAGTTCATATCAGTGCTCTCAGTTGGTTATGTTAGGGAAATTAAATAAAACGTTCATATCAAAAGCGTGTTCATGTCTATTACTACAATGAAGAACATTGGATAGCAACGACATCTTTATGTATGTATACTATATATCTATATCACAAAACACTTAAAAAAAAGCTTAATCATGACTCTACAAACAACATCGTGGCGTTTACAGATCTGATCAACCGATTGCAAGCTTTACATTAACAGCCGCTACAAACGCAGCCCAACCCAAACACGGCTTTACCAGATTACCAGCGACCGGACTTATCTCATTAAAGGCCTTGTAACATCCCAACAAGGCTGCAGATTGGCCTATCCACACCGCAAGCCCCAACAATCCCGACCCGATCCGAAACGTGACTGGATCCCAAAGCAGACAAAGCATAAACTGAGCCAAGTATAGATACAAAGCATTAGGCTTCTTGTGGAACCCACCGTCTACCCAAACCAGCCACGCAGCCAAGCCCATCAAACCGCTTGACGCTAGACATGTGGCGTGTAAGAGCCACAAAGGTGGGATCCATGACGTGGACCGGGCTCGGTTTCCGTAGCCATGGCTTGTGCCGAGGAAAAACGTCGTGAAGAGCGTCACGAGCACAGGAGCCGCAACCGCAACGGTCAGCGATTTGAGACCGCGTTTCGCCATAGCCTTCTTCTGATCGCGTTTTCCTTTGTTGTCGTCAGCACTTTTCCTCTCCGTCTCGGCCATACCCGTCGTTGCTGCATCTCTGTCGTCTCCGCCACGGTACCTGATGTCCTGGGAATCCATTTGAACGTCGAAAACGAAATTGAAGAAAGATTAAGATGGAGAAGCTTGGTCAAACAGATAATTCAAGAGATGATGATATAAAGAGGCGAGACACTGGCGGTGATCGAAAGACACGTGGCGAAATATATGTACACGTGGAATGCTAATTAATTGTTTTTTTTTGGGATACTAATCGACTTTGTGAAAAAGTGTGGACACGTGTTTATCTATAGCTAGATGTCAATATCAAAAATGTAATTGGGCTTTAGACCGACCGACTATAACGGTAAGAAGCCCAATAGGTAAATTTAATCTGGGCCAATTAAAGAGTGGGTCATATAGAAAGTAATTTTTGTCTGTTACGCGGCGTGTGCTAGGCACTGGTGCGCTTTTGTGCTGGATTCATGGCGAGCGCCTCATCACCGGCAAGTTCGAGAGCTTCTCCTAGCCGTCGGCTTGGGAAGGATACATATCGATCCGATATATTTAAAAACCCTAAAATTCCGTTCGCGTTCGCAATAATTCTCGCTGATGCGATCCTCGTTGCACTTATTATCGCCTATGTTCCATGTGAGATCTAACTTTCCTACATTTTGGCTTTCGCGTACTTCTAAATGTGCATTGATTATGTTTTAACCTAAATTGGCAATTTTCTCCACAGATACAAAGATCGATTGGGATGCTTACATGTCACAGGTTTGTGTTCGAATTTAGTCAATGGTTTCTTCTTACCAGTCCTCCTTTAGTGAAAGTGTAGTTATATTCATATTTGGGGCAGGTTACTGGGTTTCTCGGGGGAGAGAGAGACTATGGGAACTTGAAAGGCGATACAGGGCCGTTGGTTTATCCGGCGGGTTTCCTCTATGTTTACTCTGTAGTACAGAACTTAACTGGAGGGGAAGTCTACCCAGCTCAGGTACTTGGAAGTTGGAATCTCGTAACTGGTTGATCCATTGTTTGATTTTATGTCAACTTTATTCTTTTACATGTTGCAGATTCTTTTTGGTGTTCTCTACATTGTCAATCTGACGATCGTCTTGTTCATCTATGTGAAGACTGATGTGGTATTAAATGAACCCTGCTTTTCATTTCTCTTCTTTCATGAATTATTAGTAGACGTCTTCCCAGAGGCTATCTTTCAAATAATTTTGTGATCTGGCCATTCACGATTACAAGAATTACATATTCTGGTTGTTGTAATGAGTTCAGGGATGATATTCTCTCCTGTGTCCTTACATGTTACAGGTCCCATGGTGGGCGCTAATTCTACTATGTTTATCCAAGAGAATTCATTCAATCTTTGTTTTGCGTCTCTTTAATGATTGTTTTGCCATGACTCTCCTACATGCGTCATTGGCTCTCTTTCTCTACCGCCAATGGCATCTCGGAATGGTTATTTTCAGGTAAGTTTGCTGCTTTGTGCTATCAATCTCTTTTTCTTCATTATCCTTGAGATTCACTTGTCTGCTTATCAATACAGCGGAGCTGTTTCTATAAAGATGAATGTACTTTTGTATGCTCCACCTTTGTTACTTCTGCTACTAAAGGTAACGAGGAAGAGAATTAGTTTATGGATTTTTTAATTATTCTTCTAGCATTGATTCTTCATATGTGAAGTTTTACTATTCACAGGCCATGAATATTATTGGAGTGGTATCTGCTTTAGCTGGTGCAGCTCTTGTTCAGGTTGCACTTTATCTCTCTGAAGTCCCAATTTTCGCTGATTTTCCTGCGTAGTATTGTTTCTCCATAGAAAGCTGGAAACTTGTTAACTGTTTATTCAATGTAAATAGGTGCGTTGCATTTGCCAGTGAATTGTAATTTCAATTATGCTAGAAGTACCATTCAACTGGTCATGAATGGCTGTACAGATACTTGTGGGATTGCCCTTTCTGATAACATATCCGGTTTCATACATAGCAAACGCCTTTGATCTTGGACGTGTTTTCATTCACTTCTGGTATAGTTCTCTCTCTCTCTCCCCCGCTAAATCTAATAAACATACTGATGGGATCTAGATATATCTTCTGAAGTCTAAATCTAGTTTGAGCTCTCAACAGGTCTGTTAACTTCAAATTTGTTCCAGAACGAGTCTTTGTGTCCAAAGAGTTTGCAATATGCTTGCTCATTGCTCACCTTTGTCTCCTTGCTGCGTTTGCAAACTATAAATGGTGCAAGTGAGTCCATTTCTTTGTGTGTTAGCTTAAATTTTATTCCTGAAAAAGCAGCTGCGATTTTAAACTTCCACCAGTCCATTTCTTTGTGTGTTAGCATCGGTTATAAATGAATACGTTGATTTCGTAGGCATGAAAGTGGGATTATAGGCTTCATGCGCTCTAGACATTTCTTCTTGGCGCTTCCATCTTCACTCTCGTTCAGTGATGTCTCAACCTCACGGATTCTTACGAAAGAACGTAAGCTTTTAATATATTTTTAGCTTATATTTTTCCATATCCATACTTATAGGCATTACACTTGATATTGCAGATATAGTCACGGCCATGTTTGTTGGGAATTTTGTCGGCATCATGTGTGCTCGCTCCCTGCACTACCAGTTCTACTCATGGTAACAAAAAAGGCCCGATTATTTCTTAATTTATTTCGGTACATTCTTTCCCCCTATACTTATATGATTGTACCAGGTACTTCTATTCACTGCCTTATCTTCTCTGGAGAACGCCGTTTCCCACTTGGCTGCGGTAATATATCTTCTATATTCTTTGCCGTAGCGAAAATTTAAAAAAATCCTAAACGCTAATCTGTTTTCTTGTTTTTACTTTTGAGTGAAATAGTTTGATCTTGTTCCTCGGTATCGAACTGTGTTGGAACGTCTATCCATCAACACCAGCCTCATCGGGTTTGTTACTGTGTTTACACTTGATCATCCTGATGGGTCTCTGGTTCGGTCCTACAGACAATCCTTACCAACTCAAAGAAGACCATAAGTCCCAAAGACACCATAAGCACAAGTGAACCTCTGGTGCTCTTTTTCTTCTTGTTTTCAAGACTTAGAGAAAAGCTAAAGAAATCACAGTTAACTTTATATGCATGAGTTTGCTAATCATGGTTATTTATTTGTATTGGTCCTAAATTAGACGTTTTGTTACTAATGGGTACGAAAAGTTTGTTTAAAAAACACTACAATCTGGTTCTGGAAAATGTGGCGTAGGGTCAAATTACAAAGAATGATGATGGTAAGTCTTAAAAGCAGTGTGGTTGGTCTAATCTCGATCTTATCCTTCGCGGGCTACGAGATTAGGAATCTGTTTGTCAGAAGGGAATGAGTGATATCACAATTTGTGTGTTTTGACTTTAAGTTATGGTGTCGTCACATGAAGTAGACAGCTCTCATCTCAAAGCACTATTTTTGTTTTCCAATGACATTGGGAATCTTCATGTACGAATAAAATCGATATGCTCTTAAAACTGGCTTCTTTAGCTTTTCCTTGATATAACGTGCTGTAGAATATGTGCTTTCTTTCGGAATAACCTGTCCTTGCAACTGCAAAGTCTTCCTTAATTTTATGTTACAGAGTTTTTCACTCTTGTGGTAATATCTTCTTCATTTTTTTTTAATCTTTATTCTTTAGTAACTTCTTTTGCCTTTAACTTGGTCACAGAGCATAGAACCTTGTTACTACTGTATGATCAAGGCAAGTCAAATCTAGTATAGGAATGGATTGGATCAAGTTGAATCTTGAGGAGTTTTAAAAATACCATAGAAAGATCTCCAAAGTTCGCTGACTCTTTGATATAACAACTGTTTCCTTAATATCCATAGTGACTAGGAAAAAATGACTTGTATTTTTCATTATGCTCTTGGTTTATTAGTCACTATCTGTCCTTGTGTTTCTGTTGACAATTTCCTATAGAAGATAAGCAAAGAGTTATCCAGTGGTAGTTGCATTTATCGTCTGGTGATGCTTCTTTTAAACATTTATAGAGAACTGTCTTTTTTTTAAACATTGGTTGGTGTAGGCAAATGAAAACTTGACGCTGAAAATAGGGAGAAATGAGCTTATTTTCATAGGCTTTTGCTTAACCATGTCTATCTATTTTTATTTCTTTTACTTATTTTTGCCTCTTCATGAGTCATCTTCATTGATGTTTCTGTCTGTTAATAAGATAAGACTCAGTGGTTACATAGTCTTGATACATATGACATATCAAGTGTTTTGCATCCATTCAATCTAAATGGAAGAAAAAGGAAATGTTTACTCTTCAAAATATCCATAGTCACCTTTCAGATTTGCCTTACATAGACAACTTCTTACAGTTGCATACAGCTTGTCTGTTTCATTTTTGTTGATTGTGGATTCCATTTACACGGAAATGCCGAGTAAAGTGATGTGTTAAGCTTTCTTACTCCTTTCACAACAAGGATAAATGTGTCACTGAAATATTCAAAAGTTTGAATAAATGTAATATTGGCTTAGTAGAGATAACACAACCTGTAGAAATACTTGCTCATGTTGGTTCCCGCTCTAATATCATTTGGATATTTAGTCTTTCGTCATGACGATAGTCTCGGATTGAAACAAATCAATGAGGGTACAAGAAGAAGAACACTTTGAATAACTTAGCCGACACCAACTTGTTTAATCAGTTTTATACAACATTACACCCTTGTAACTTGTTACTGAATGATCCCACCATCAATCGTTTACCTAGACGTGAGATTTATTTCCCTTATATATTCCTAAACCTAAGCTTCTCACGCAGCATTACACAAATACAAAGGTGTAAATAGCTAGCTTAAAGTCAAGAATAGGTAAGTATATTCTCTCTCTGACCCAAATATCGAGGTAGCCTCACCTTATTCTTTTTCCGACGTCGGCGACGCCGGAGGTGGCGGTTTTCGCGGGCATCGGGAGCTTGCGTCCGCTCTCTCGCCTAGTTTTTTACCTGCTTCACGTCTCAAATTTCTCTCTCTGACTCTGGTTGAAATCTTGGTCGGAGATGTCAAATTTCGGAGCGTTAGCCTCCGAGGACGGGGGTACCTTTGACGGCATCACCGTCAAGCATCTCTCCCGGCGACAAGCCCGGCGGTTGAAGTTTCTCTGTCAACCGCTTCTCTCTCCCTCTGTTCTCTTTGGTTTTGATGAAGGGCTTAATTGGAGAAGAAGATACAACTCCTTCTGGTGGCTTTTCACCACCAAGATCACTTTTTCCATGGCGGTTTGGCCCTTGCTCCTCTCTTTTATACCCTCGTTGCCGGTGAGGGTTGGTACAGACCAACTGTTCAACAAATCATGCCCCTCGAGGCCGACAGTCTCCGATCTTGGACCATGTGCTCCAGATCTGAAGCCATCTGTGTTCGGCGAGACAGCAGCGGACTTGATGGCCTCCGACGTTTCTCCAGCGAGTCTCATCTTTCTGGCGGCGCCTCCAAGAAGAAGTCTAGGGTTTTGCCCTTTGTTTCTCTTTTTGGATCTGCTTTCACAAATGGACCTTCACAGGCATGTAGGTTTATGGGTCACTCTCCTAATTTCTTCCCAAAGGATTGTCTGAAATGGGCTTATGAGGACAATCTCTATTGCAGTATGGGTCTTGGAAAGAATTTAGAGGATTACTCATGTACTATAAGCCTTTCAACAAGCTCTAGATCTTTGTTAAGACGAACTCCCTATGTGTTCGACCGACATCTATTGTCGACAGAACCCGGATTAGTTCAAGATCCTTCACAGGTTCAAGAATGAGAATTCAATTTCTATCCAAGATCTCCAGTGTGTTTGAGTTACTCTCCTTGGATTGATTGCTATCGTTTGCTTTATATTCGTGTTAGTCTTGTTGTATGTCATGAACTCTTTCATTATTTTGTAATGTCTGTTATTTAAATTAGTGAAGGTCGTTTGAGTGACAAAAAAAAAAAAAAAAAAGCTTCTCACCCACTCTCTTTTGATTCTTACGCGTCACGCAAACCTTTCCTCCAAGCTCTTAACTCTGGGTCAAATGGAGCGAAGACTATTGTCCTAATAGTTTCCATTGACACGTCATCTTCGCTTGAAGACTTTTCTCGCTAATAATGACAATTATCCTAATTTAACTAAAACTATTAAACTAGTGGTTGTTGTTGATTCGTTTTTTACTGAAGATCTAAGGTATCGCTTAAAAACAAATTAATTACATGGAAAAAAAGATAGAACTTGACAATATTAAAAACAATATAATTCATGTTTTTTTTACTAAAGTTTTATCATAAAACCTAAACAGAGCAACAACATAACCAATTGAAACACATCGTCTTCAATTTCAACGTTTAGATACAACAAGCTTTAGGATAGCAAACTATTGTAATGAGTGGGATTCAAAAGGCAAAATATCTAGTACGAGAAAACCTGATTCAACAAAGACTAATAATAACATATTATTATATAAGGTCGGGAGTTCACTCAAGAACTTATAAATAAATAAAAACCTAGTAGTAGAATGTTAAAGTGAACAACAGAAACCTTGACGATCTTGAACCCAGCTCCTAGAATATCTTCACACAGCATGACCCTTTACGACTGTTAGTTTATCTTCCAACTATTTCTAGTTTTATAAGATGTATTTTCAGATTAGCAATGTTATGCTAACAGATCTATGTTTGTTGCTTTGTGTGTTTGTTGTTTGCAGGAAGAATAAGAGATGCACACAGAGATTAATGAGTTCCCAAGATCAAACCGATCAAGGTACGTCTCACCGGAGATTACCGGAAAAAAATATCAATGTCACCGAGAGTTACAAAACCACCCTTACGTCTCTCACTATACAGATAAAGCAAACCCAAAAGCGTGAACAAGATGAAGAAGAAGATCACACACCCCTCACTTCACTCACCATGAACACTCACAAGGTATTATTCTCTTCCTCTGTAACATGAACATAAAATTGTAAGTCTTCTCTCCCTTACTCTAAATACCTTCTTCCTCTCCAATATATAACCCATGTAAGCACTGTTATGGTGACGTTAAAGTTAACGTCTAATGTTCTCTGCAGTAAAGCAGATTTGCTTACATGCCAAAAATGTGTGATGACACCTCACCACATTTTCATATGTCTTTTTGTCGTTTAATGCTCCATGATCTTCTTTTACTCAGCTAATGAATGTAAACATATGGGCATGTTAACACCCATTAAAGCCAAGATAATGACCGAAGCCCAACAACAGCATAAGACCCTATCGAATATCCAATAAACTCCACCTCGATTTTCTTATGCCTGTAGCCAAACGACCCTTTTAAATCTGTCGGAGAAATGATTCTCTTTCTCCCACATCCGACATTTACCTGTCAGATGCAAATTTTCAATTCTTTAAACCGAACCAGATCAGCATCTGAGTATCCTTAGATAGTTCAGAGCTTCTTCAAACTTCTTAGTTCCAACTGATTTTGTAAAGATATCAGCTGGATTTTCCTTTGTACCAATCTTCAACACTTTAATCAAACCTTCTTCAGCTACATCACGAATAAAGTGATAGCGTGTTTGAATATGTTTCGTTCTCTCATGAAACATATGATTCTTTACTAGGCAGATCGCGCTTTGGGAATCACTGTAAAGTTTCACTGCATCTTGAGGAAATCCGACCTCAGAGGTAACTAACTTTAACCAGATAGCTTCTTTAGCTGATTCCGCCATAGCCATATATTCTGCTTCTGTAGTAGATAGTGCCACTGTTTGTTGTAAACCTGACCTCCAGCTTACAGTGTTAGTTCCAACTTGAAACACACAACCTCTAATTGAACGTCTTTTATCCAAATCTGCAGCATAATCACTATCACAAAACCCCCTGACTTCGAAACTATCTGTTTTTGAGAATGTGAGAGCATAGTCCTTAGTATCTTTTAGATATCTGAGTATCCAATTAACTGCTTTCCAATGATCTTTGCAAGGTGCACTCATAAACCTGCTGACCAGCCCGATCGCGTGAGCAATATCTGGACGTGTACTCACCATGGCATACATTATACTCCCAACAACGCTGCAATAAGGTAAGTTTTCCATCTCTACAGCTGCTTCTGCCTTATCTTCATGTTTTGTGCTTTAGAGTTTGAAATGTATACCCATAGGTGTTCTAACTGCTTTAGCATTTTCCATTCCAAAACTCTTAAGTATCTTTTCGATATAGGTCTGTTGAGATAATTGTAGAACCCCTGCCTTTCTGTCTCGTATAATATCAATTCCAAGTATACGTCTTACTGCACCTAAGTCTTTCATCTCGAATTCACTGCTCAATAGATCTTTAAGCTTCTGAATCTCAACCATACTCTTAGAAGCCAATAACATATCATCAACATACAATAATAGATAAACATAATCATTGTCATTGTACCTTTTAAAGTATACACATGGATCATGTTTGCTTCTAGTATATCCTTTTGCTGTGATAAATTTATGAAACCTTAAGTTCCAATGTCTTAGAGATTGTTTAAGTCCGTAGATTGATCTTTGTAACAAACAAACTTCATCTCCCTTGGCAAAACCTTCTGGTTGATCCATTACAATCCTTTCCTCTAACTCTCCATGCAAAAATGCAGTCTTTACGTCCATTTGTTCAAGTTCAAAATCACAGTAAACTACCAATGACATGATTAATCTGATTGTGACATGTTTTACCACTGGTGAGAATACTTCGTGATAATCAATACCTTCCAGTTGTGAATACCCTTTAGCCACCAACCTTGCTTTGAATCTAGGTTCTTCCACATTAGGTATTCCTGGCTTGAACTTAAACACCCATTTGCACCCAATTATTCTCTGTTTCTGAGGTTTTTCAATTAACTTCCAAGTGTTGTTCTTGAGCAATGATTCTATTTCTTCCTTCATTGCTTCTATCCATTGCAATCTGTATTTTCCACTTATTGCTTCTTGATAGCTCTTAGGTTCATCATCATCTACCACTTGAGCCATGTTCAAAGCATAAGCAAATAGATCACAATCATCAAACCTGCTAGGCCTCTTTGCAGGTGCTCTTCTTTCTCTGTCCCTGGCTAATAAATAACCATCTAGAGAACCACTTTCAGAATCTGAATGCTCATTACTTGGCCCTTCATTAGTTTCCTGATCCGAAACATGTGATGAAGAAGCTCCACCTTGAGCTGAGCTTTCTCTAGCCAAGAATTCCTCAGATCTTTCTTCTGCATGATCATCCGGAAGAATGAATGATACTTTCTTTCCCTTTAGCTTAGCAGTTTCTGTTTCTTCTTCTGTCATACTCTTCACATCCTTATATACCACATCTTCACAGAATAATACATCTTTACTGACAAAACACTTTTTGTCTTCAATGCTCCATATTCTGTATCCCTTTACACCCTGTGGATAACCCATCAGAATCCCTTTCTTTGCTCTAGGTTTTAGTTTTCCCTGATCCACGTGATAATAAACCAAGCATCCAAACCTTCTTACGTGTCCATAATCAGGTTTATTTCCAGACCAAACTTCTTCAGGAATTCTGAAATTTAGTGGTGTAGAAGGAGTTCTATTTATCAAATATACCACAGTTGATGATGTTTCTGCCCAGAAAACTTCTCCCAAACCAGTTTCACTTAGCAAGCTTCTTACCTTCTCAAGAATAGTTCGATTTAACCTTTCTGCCACTCCGTTTTGCTGAGGAGTATAAGGACATGTTTTATGTCTTTGAATTCCATTTTCCTTGCAGAAGTCATCAAAGTTTCTATTGCAATACTCTAGACCATTATCAGTTCTTAGAGTTAACCCTTTTTCCACTTTGATTCTCCACAAAAAATTTCCACTCCATAAACTTTGACAGAGCCTCATCTTTGGTCTTTAGGAAATAAATCCAGACCTTTCTTGAGAAATCATCAATGAATGAGATGTAATATTGTGATTTTGCCAAGCTAGGTGTAACATTTGGAGAACCCCATAAGTCAGAATGAACATACTCTAATATTTCTGTAGATGTATGCTTGCCAGTTCCAAAAGACAGCTTATGTGATTTTCCCATAATGCAGTGTTCACACCTATTTAGCTTTGAAACCTCTTTATCCTTCAGCAGATTATCTTTTAACAATAACTGCATAGCCTTCTCATTCATGTGCCCCAGCCTGCTGTGCCAAAGATTTGTTGAGTTAACATTACTTGTTGTGACATTTGCTTGTTCTATAATTGGTTCACCATCAAGATAATATATAGTATCTTTGTAATCACCCGCTAAAACTTCCTTTTCAGCTTTAAACACTTGCATTCTGCCATTTCTTGACTTGAACCAACAACCAATAGACTCTAGTTGCCCCAGAGAAATCATATTACGCTTTGCAGTAGGTGAAAATCTGATATTAGTTAAAATAACAACTGTTTTGTTGTAATTAACAATTTTAACTTTTCCGATAGCTGTGATTTCATAGTATGTATCATTACCCATCAGTATTTTCCCTCCATTAATCTCTTCAACGTCGAACATTAGATCCTTTTGGTATGTCATATGATATGAACATCCCGTGTCAAGAACCCAACCTTTTCTCGATGAATGAGAAGCCATTAACATCTCTGGTTCATCACAGTCAACCCACTGAGCTTTAGCAATGCTAGCTTCAGCCTTTTCTTGTTTCTGTTTTCCAGAACAATTTTGATTTTTCCTAGGACAGTCCTTCTTGAAATGTTCTTCACTTTCACATATCCAACATCTCTTCTTAAACTTAGAACGAGATTTGCTTCTGGATTTAGATTGTTGTTTGCCTTTCTTGTCTGTCCTGCCTCGTGAATGTTCTGCCACTAATCCTTCACTTACAATCTTAGACTTCAACAATCCTTTTCCTTTTAACTCATACTCAATAGAGTAAGCAGATTTAATGATTTCATCAATTGTAATTATTTTCTTTCCAGGGTTGTATTTTAGAGTATGAACAAGGTTTTCAAACCTTTTTGGTAAACCATTTAACAAAATTGCTGCATGATCTTCATCCTCCATTTTCACTCCCAAACTAGCAAGCTCAGACAGCAGCTTGTTAAACCCATCTAGATTTGCATCTAGATTCTTATCTTCTTCCATTTTGAAACTATAGAACCTCTGTTTCAAGTCAAATCTATGTGGCATAGATTTAACTTGGTAGATTCCTTCAAGGGCCGTCCATAATCCTTGTGCTGTTTTCTCTTTTATGACCTTGCGTAGCACAATATCTGTTATGCTTGAGGTTATCAAGTTTCTGGCTCTTTTATCCTTAAGTTTCAATTGCTTTGCTCTTTTCTTTAACTCTGCTGGTGTTAGTGTCTTTGGATCTTCTTCATCCTCAGTTTCAGTTTCAGCTTCTGATTCAGTCGAAACTTGGATTATATTTCCCAATCCTAAGATCTCCAGCTGAGCCAACACTCTGTGTTTCCAAAGAGCAAAATCACCTTCCCCGTCAAACTTCTCAACTTCGAACTTTCCTTGTGTAGGTTCCATGTGAGATATCTCTTACAAAATAGAATCCTTAGTTAGCCTGATGCTCTGATACCACTGTTAGTTTATCTTCCAACTATTTCTAGTTTTATAAGATGTATTTGTAGATTAGCAATGTTATGCTAACAGATCTATGTTTGTTGCTTTGTGTGTTTGTTGTTTGCAGGAAGAATAAGAGATGCACACATAGATTAATGAGTTCCCAAGATCAAACCGATCAAGGTACGTCTCACCGGAGATTACCGGAAAAAAATATCAATGTCACCGAGAGTTACAAAACCACCCTTACGTCTCTCACCGTACAGATAAAGCAAACCCAAAAGCGTGAACAAGATGAAGAAGAAGATCACACACCCCTCACTTCACTCACCATGAACACTCACAAGGTATTACTCTCTTCTTCTGTAACATGAACATAAAATTGTAAGTCTTCTCTCCCTTACTCTGAATACCTTCTTCCTCTCCAATATATAACCTATGTAAGCACTGTTATGGTGACGTTAAAGTTAACGTCTAACGTTCTCTGCAGTAAAGCAGATTTGCTTACATGCCAAAAATGTGTGATGACACCTCACCACATTTTCATATGTCTTTTTGTCGTTTAATGCTCCATGATCTTCTTTTACTCAGCTAATGAATGTAAACATATGGGCCTGTTAACACCCATTAAAGCCAAGATAATGACCGAAGCCCAACAACAGCATAAGACCCTATCGAATATCCAATAAACCAAATCCAGAAATCAAGATTCAAGACCAAAAACATTAACAAAAGATGATTCAACATTTGACAGAAAGTAACTAAACCCATGTTTCTTACTACTTTCACAACAAGGATAAATGTGTCACTGAAACATTCAAAAGTTTGATTGTGACACTAGAACAGCCATGTATTTTCGTTTAGCTAGTTGTCCTTTTCATCCTTAAACATTGGCTCACAGGGTGTCTACAATATGATGTTACATAGTTCAGCCTGTGGATAAGGCTGTGAGCCAATAGAATCTTAGTTTAAAGACTGTTCAATAGATCTCTTTTGGTTTTGTTTTTTTATGGGAATGGTGAGAAATGAATCACCATGCATGGATTACTCGCAAAAGGGCTAATAGTGCGATGCATTATGTGCTAAACTGAGTCACCAAACTAAGAGAGAGAGAGACCTCTTTGTATGCTGTGTATGTCACTAACCTTTCTGCAAAAGGAAAAAGAATCCACCCCAACAGCCTCCACAATGTCTGGTTAGAGTTTTACGTTCGTCTTGAGGGAAAAAGCAGCGTCAGATATTGCTTAGCTAGTGGTTGACTTTGGCCAATTTATCAGATGCGGCGAGCACCAAACGCATCACGTTTTAAAGCTTCATGATCATGACAGTGGTTGAACATCAAAAGATGTGGTCCCTCTTTCGAGATTCTTTTGATAGAAATTGGATGGTTCAGATTGCTTCCCAGATTCTCATGCTGAACAAAGTCTCTTCATCATTTATTGAGAACCTGATAATGACTCTTTGGCATCTGTAACATGACTCAGGCTGTTGTACCTTATCTTATTCATAGCTATTAAGGTTCCGGAATTGACCAGAAGAGGTTTTATGAACCACAAACTTAGCTTAGCATCGATTTTGGTTTAAAGTAAAAAGTAGAGAGGCTATATGTTTACGCAATAATATTCTGTTAATGTCTTTAAGTACATATTCTTCTTATACGTATTGTCCTTGAAACTGAGCTTGCATAATTGATGATATCAGCAATGTACTCTTTTTATATTTATTTTCCTTTAATTGATATGTTGTGAAGAAAGAGTTAATAACCATTTTTGGTTATGTAAATGTGGCTAAACCCACTATAAATACACCTCCTTGGTTTGAGTTCTCAGGCATTCCTCTCTTCTCTTTATCACCCTCTTCTTCTACTAGTTTTATATGAGGTTAAAACATGGAGGTAACGAAGCTTGACTACAACTGCAAAGGTGACAATGCATTAGAAGAGCTCGAGAGGATCACCTCAAAAGCTGCTGAAGTTCAAGAGACCATTTTATGTGGGATCTTAGAAAGAAACAAGGAGACACAGTACTTGAACAAGTACATGAAAGGCTCGAAGGACGTTGTGGAGTTTAAACGTTCTGTGCCAATCATCAAGTACAAAGATATCTATCCTTACATTCAGAGAATTGCTAATGGAGAAGACTCTTCTCTTATTACTAGCCATCCTATTACTGAAATATTATGCAGGTCAGTTTCTGTCTGAATCTTTCTTAGTCGCTGCTTGCTCTCTTTGTCATCTTTAGCTAATGAAATGTAATTTCATTCTTGTAATTTGCAGCTCAGGGACTTCTGGTGGAGAGCCAAAGCTAATGCCAACTATTTCTGAAGATCTTGATCGCCGCACTTTTCTCTACAATCTTATTATTCCAATTGTGAACAAGTAAGTAAAATTTCCTCCTTTGATTCTTTATATTATCACTCTTGCCATTTTCTATAACATCCTCCTGCATGCTGTTTAAATAGCTTAAGAGGAAGCTCTTTTTCTTCTTTCTGAAATCTTGAGGTAAAAAAGTAAAATACATCTTGTGTGCACCTGAGTATTTGCTTACTAGAACTGATCTCAGACTGTATAAAAGAAAAAAGGAAAAAGAAATAGTGGCTGATCTCAGACTCTATAAAAGAACCACTATGACTGTTCCTGCAGTTTAATGGATTTGTCTCAATCTATGGAAGTGGAAGGACATCACATCACTTTCTTCGAATTTGTCCATTAATTGAAAATATTAAAAGGAACTAAAATGCTTATCAGTTTTCTTGCCGATAAGGCTAAGTGTGAATCTGGATGCACTCATACAAGTACTGGCCGTGGTACCAATACAATCATCAGTCATCATATACAATCATGAGTTTCTTCTTCTCATTAAGCAATTAGTGGTATCATGTCATATATTATAAAGTTTGCACCCATCATCTTTTATCCACACGCCATTTTGATGTCCCCACCAATGATTCTTTAGATAATTTAGACTCTTTCAAATCCATTTGAGGTTACCTCTTTTACCTGGACTTGACAAAGGTAAAGCAATGTATCTAAATTTCATCCAGGCTGAAACATCAACTCCTTGTGGTTTACCTGTCAGAGCTGTCCTCACTAGTTACTACAAGAACAAGCATTTCCAGTGCAGACCTTATGATCCATTCAATGACTTACTAGTCCCATGCAAATCATCCTTTGTGAAGACAGCAACCAAAGCATGTACTGTCAGTTACTAGCCGCTCTGATTCAGCGCCACAAAGTGATGCGTTTAGGAGCTGTCTTTGCTTCAGCGTTTCTCCGTGCTATCTCTTATCTCGAGCAGAATTGGAGTCAGCTCTGTGAAGACATCCGCACTGGTCATTTGAATCCAATGATCACCGATTCAGACTGCCAAAACGCAATGGCTTGTCATCTCTCGTCGCCGAATCCAGAGTTAGCTAGCGAGATCCAAGAAATCTGTAGACGCTCGTCGTGGAAAGGGATTCTGTGTCAGCTCTGGCCTAAAGCAAAGTTCATTGAAGCAGTAGTGACGGGCTCGATGGCTCAGTACATACCAGCACTTGAGTTTTTTAGCCAAGGGAAGATTCCATTGGTTTGTCCGATGTATGCTTCCTCTGAGACTTACTTTGGAGTCAACGTGGAACCACTCTCTAAACCATCTGAAGTCGTTTTCACTCTATTGCCTAACATGTGCTACTTCGAGTTTATACCACTTGGCAAAAACGGGACGCTCTACTTCGACCAAGACGACGATGATCAAGTCCCCTGTGACGAAGTCGTTGAATTAGTCAACGTTAAACTCGGTCGCTACTATGAACTGGTCGTCACAACCTTCGCAGGTAATGCCAACTTTCCTGTGTTTTTTTTTTGGCATTAATTATATGTATATATTAGGATATTGTTTGGATTTTGATTGAAACTTGAGTACAGGATTGTACCGTTACCGAATCGGTGACGTTCTTCAAGTGGCCGGTTTCTACAACAAAGCACCACAATTCCGGTTTATCTGCAGGAGAAACGTTGTTCTAAGCATTGACTTAGACAAAACCAATGAAGAAGATCTGCACAGAAGCATAACATTAGCCAAGACGAAGCTTGGCAGCAACGCATTCCTTGCGGAGTACACGAGCTACGCGGGCACGTCATCAGTGCCAGGTCACTACGTGCTCTCCTGGGAGATCCAAGGGAGACTCGAGCCGAAAGTGATGGAAGAGTGTTGCGTAGCGGTTGAGGAAGAGCTGGATTACATCTACAGACAATGCAGAACGAAAGAGAGATCTATTGGAGCGTTAGAGATCAGAGTGGTGAGACCAGGGACGTTCGAGAAGCTGATTGATCTGATCATAAGGCACGGAGGATCGTTTAATCAGTATAAAACGCCGAGATGTGTTAAGTCAAACAGTGCCATGTTCAAGCTCTTGAATGGACACGTAACCGCTTCTTTCTTTAGCCCACGTGACCCGACTTGGGTCCCGTGATTCCAGAGACTTAAAGATTGCACTCTCTGTAGTAACTATCCGGTCGGATTAGCTACTTTATTGATATCGAGACAAGAGGTAAGGATGTGATCTAAGTCGATTAAACTTATATGATTACTCGTCACATTATAATAGAGATTTATAAGGCTTTGTGTGACTGTGGATGATTACAACTTCCATTTCACCATCAGACTAAATTGTAGCATGAAATTTAACGACAAACTCGTGGCTGATAGAAACTCACAGTTTAAATTCTCACGTCACCTCTAAATTTCCTGGATAAGGTTTATTTTTTTGGACATTTTTCCGGTCCCACCTTTGGTGGGCCATATGGACCCCACTTGGGACTATTTTTGCTCCCACTGGGAATCGATCTCCCGATGCCATGGAAATTGGAGAGGGGCCATTGCCACCTCAACTAACCAATCCGGGCTCCGGAATAAGGTTTTATCAAAAAAAACAAAAACAAAAGTTGCTGGATAAGCTCATTGACCCTTTTTTTTTTCACTTACAAAACAAGGTCATTGACTCATAATTATGATTGCCATTTAGTTTCTCCTCTTATATCCACAGATAAAAATAATTACGTGTTAACAGAATGCGCATCTGGTGTATGCGCACCTACTTTGTTTTTTCCTTTTGTGCTTTGCCCAGTGTGTGCTTGTGTCCTGTATTTCTTTTGGACAAGCATGAGCATGAGCGTGAGCATGAGCCCTCATCTGCTCAATTATATTGCCAATGAAAACCGATGAGATGAAAGGTTTTTATAGCTGCAAGTGAAAGATACACCAAGGATTTGAATTCTTGAATGCTTTTATTGGTTTTACTGTGCTTAAAGCCGTTAATTAAGTGAAGTGTGTTTTTTTTTTTTTTGATAAACATGAAGTGTTTCTTACTGCATCTCTCTTTTCTGCTTTTGTCTATATGACGAAGCATTAAAAAAAGTTGCATAATAGTGTGTAGGAAGAAATCAGATACGGGAGACTACTGCGTATTGGCTATTTATGGAATCTGTGAGGACACGTGATGAAGCTACAATCGTGAATGATGCTGCTGCTGGTTTGGTCCCGACAAGAAGATCATCTAACCGAACCAGATTTCCAAACCGACGATATCACAATTGATCGGTTCTGTTATTTTACTTTAAGTTGTTATTTGCTTCAGTCATTTTGATTTAGTCATCGTTTGTTTAATAAGGAGTTGAATTGGTCTTCCTAATGTTTAGGAACCACTCTTCTCACGATTTCCCTTTTGTTGTAAGTTGGAGTCATTTGTCTTTCATATTTAAGTAAATCGAAAAGCCAAAAATAGGCAATCTTAATTGCAAAGAAAAATCTGTGTACTCTGTTCTTGTTACATTGCTTGAAGCTCTAAATCTGGGACCATTAATACGAGAAAAGTTTTGGATTGTACTCTATCAGATCTCAGCGACAAGCATTATGTTCGTGGATAGTCCTCGTGGATGAAACTAGCTGCCTTAGTTCCCAAGTAATTGTAACGCAACTTCTGCTCTTACCTTAGTGATATGTATAAGATTTCTGACGAATCAGGATAATAAAGTCGGGTCATTGAATACAAAACCCATATATAATTAAAGTACCGAGATTGTGCAGACTGAGGAACACGATAACAACAGTGAGAACACAAGCACAAAAGCCACACAGAGAAACATCACTGGACTCATTTATTTGGTACAAAGAAAAGGTCTTAGTTTATGGACGCTCACTGCTTCTGGAGGCTAATAACCTTAGCCCAAGCAGGCCTGGCGAGGATCTTCTTGACCCACTCGCTGACCTTAGGGTGAGATTCAAAGAGCTTCTTAGAGTCAGTACCCATCAAGTAATGGAAGGCAGGAAGGTGATGAAGATCAGCAAGAGTGAAGCAATCACAAGCCAAGAATTCAGATTTAGCGAGCCTAGCCTCGTAGATATCCAAGACCTTAACGAGTTTGCCTTCAAGCTCTTCCACAGCGGCAGGGTCCATTGTCATACCCAACATGCCTTTGAAGATACGCTCAAAGGCAATCTTGGAAGCAATAGGGTCAAACTGTTGACCTTCAACTTCAATCCACACCTTTGTGGTAGCCTTCACTTTCTTGCAGCCTGGACAGAGAAGCTTTTCACCTTTCTCACTGTATACCTCAGCTATGTACTCTGTAATGGCTCTTGACTCTGCAACACAATTCCAAATATATTTCCGATCAATTCACAGTCTAGTCGATCCAGATCACTGATGGAATATACAAATCTAACCAAAAGTCAATCTTGTATGACTGTCAACCATCAGAATCAAGGGATCTCGTGTACAAAAAAGAAACACTCACCGAAAAGCGTCAAATCACCGTCCTCGAGAGCAGGAATTTGACCGAAGGGCTGAAGAAGCAAAAAAAAAAGAATTTTTCAGATAAGATCTTAAAAAAAGGGAAAGGAATTGGAGATTGCAAAGAAGAGAAGGAGGTTAATTACGTTGAGAGAAAGGAAAGGCTCCTGCTTGTGAGCACCAGCTCTCATATCAACAGGGATTAAATCGAACTGAAGATCCTTCTCGTAGAGAGCAGCAAGGACACGCATGGTGGCTGTGGACATTGGAACTCCATGAACCTTGATAGTGGCCATGATGATAGGAGATCTGGAGGAAGAAGAAGAAGAACAGGAAGTGGATCTGAAGAAATTGAGATTGGAAGAAGAGGTTGTGATGAAGGAAGAGGAAGGAGTGAAGGTGGTTTTATAGGAAGAACGAGGCAATTGTTCCCATCATTCCAGAAACTTCTCACCGCCAACGATACAATGTCTCCCCCACCTCTCTCTTCTTCTTTCTTTCCTTCACATACACTCCAAGCGTAAGAGATAATATCATCATCTTTCACATTCTTTAATCAGAAACAAATTGGAATTTGTGATCTTCCAATAATTTGCTGCATGTTCACGTAATTCATATTCGTTTTCACGTCAAATCACATTTCGCTTTCTTTCTTTATTTTAATAACGAAAATAAAGATTTAACGATTGCAGGAGTGAAATTTAATAGTCAAACTCTCGTGGAAACGAACATTTGGTTTGGTCATCTTTCTTTGAGACGACGACTTTAAAATATGCCTTATTATTATATTAAGAAAAGAAAAAGTACGTACCGACAAATCCAATCTTTTATTTTATAGATTTCGTAGACGCTTTTTGACTAATCGTACCAACCTATCTCTCAATTAAAATTCAACACGATAATAAACATCTAGAACAATCTCAATACAGTTAGTAAATGGATTGACTATTCACGTAACACTTCTCAAACAGCTATACATATAAATGTGTATATATTCCACGTAACTTTGGACTGTTGGATCAAAAGAATGAATGGGCCACATAAAAACTATAATTAGATAGGCCGGGCTTAGAGTTGCAGAAGAAACCAGAAAAGGAATTGGGCTGCATAAAGAAACGAGGACCATCCACGTCATCTGAGTATCGTATTCCTCTGTGGACCCGTTTTTTAAGACATAACAGAAGAAGGAAGAAGATACCAAAATGCTTATGTTCTCTGCAAACGCTTTGGAGAATTCGTCCAGCCTTTTCTTTCTACCCACTATACAACACAGATCGTTTTTTATTCACGCCAATCAGTTTCAGTAGTCATGGCTACCGGAGATGACAAATCGGTTATGGTCGTCGGTGTCGACGAAAGTGAACAGAGCACTTACGCTTTGGAATGGACGCTTGATCACTTCTTCGCCCCTTACGCTCCCAATTTTCCCTTCAAGCTCTTCATCGTCCATGCCAAACCCAACGCCGTCTCCGCCGTTGGTCTCGCTGGTCCCGGTACTCTTTTTGACCTTTTGATTCTCCTCTTTTAGAGTTGTGTTTTAGGGGGATATTGTCATTTTTTGGTTAATTTTTGTGTTTAGGAACTGCGGAGGTTGTACCTTATGTTGATGCCGATTTGAAGCATACGGCTGCTAGGGTTGTTGAGAAAGCCAAGGCTATTTGTCAGAGCAGATCGGTACGGTCTTTTTTTCTTATTATTTTTGACATTTTGATTCTAGTCTATATTCTTCTATATCAAAACAGAATTATACTTATCTGAAGAGGAATTTGGTTTACTTCTTTTACTTTGTTTATGTGTTTTGTGGATACATCATGCATCAATGTAATGTATTGGACTGTTAGATGAGGTAGGTTATGTAAATCTCTAGAACATTCAATAGCTCAGCAACCATGATCTATCGATCTTATCTTTGGTTGATTAGCTACCTACTAGACACCACTCAATCTTTCTATTTTTTGCTATGAATTATAGGTTCATGGGTCTATGATCGAAGTCTTTGAAGGCGATGCAAGGAATATCCTATGTGAGGTTGTTGATAAACACCATGCTTCTATTCTTGTTTTGGGAAGCCATGGGTATGGAGCTATCAAAAGGTTCTTTTTTAAAAACTCAGCCTTATCAAATGTCTTATGTTTCTTTCAACTACACCAATTGTGAATTCTCTTGACAATCATAACTTGTCGGTTTGTGACAGGGCTGTACTCGGGAGCGTGAGTGATTACTGCGCTCATCACGCCCATTGCTCGGTCATGATCGTGAAGAAGCCTAAGATCAAAGCCTAAAACCTATGCAAAGCTATTCCCTTTATCAGTCATAGCAAAGTCTCTCAAATTCAGCAGCTGAAATAATATTAGCTTGATGTGAAACTCTTCAAGACAATCTACATTTGTGCTTATATGTGTGGCATCTGTATTTGTCTGTAATTGTTTAATGTTTTGGTATTCCTAAACTATATTCCCCTTTAATAATATTGTAATCTTTGTATTATTTTATCCAATCTTTCTCTGTTACTAAAACTTGCTAAGTATTAACATACCTAGCATAATATGATTTGAATTCAGGTTAGAAGTTTGTGTAAATTTTGAAATGTATTTTCATTTTTAAAAGAGGAAGAAGAAGAAAATTTAGTTTGGTATTTGGATGAATATAGTTGGTTCACATGAGGTTAATGGTTCGATTGATCTAAATGGAGAACCAAAATAAAATAATATAATTATCCAGAGACGGAGAAAAAAGAAAAAAAGGAAAAAGAAGCAAAGAGAAGGAGAGTCGAATGTCATTGTCCGGTTATCAACCACGTCATCTTTAACAGGTCGGACGAGAGCAGAGGAAGGATAGATTTGTAAGAGATAATTATCGCATCCGCTTTCAAAAAAGGCCAGACGAGAAACCGGAGAGCGAGAACGAGATGATTTTTCATTGATTCTTGTTTGACATTTTTTTTTGTTTGGAACAAGGAGATTATCGTGGGTTCCTTCTTATCTGGGTTTCCGAGAGTCTGGTAAAGAGATATGGCCGGAGCTAAAGATTCCTGTTGCGATGATGATCGTAACTGCCAAATTGCTGGCTCCCAATCGGTGGATTCCTCCGCAGTAGACGATGGATGTGGCCTTGGAAAACGCGGGAACGAGGAGGATTCTCGTTCTCCAGTCGAAGTCTCATGCTCGATTTGCCTTGAATCGGTGGTCGACGACGGAACCAGATCCAGGGCTAAGCTTCAATGTGGTCACGAATTCCATTTAGGTATTTTAATCTCTTCCTCTATCTTCGGGGATTTAGCATTCGGCGATCAAAATTGCCAATCTGCGTTCGTTTGATTTTTTTTTTTGTCTCTGGTTATAGAATTATCCTAGAATCCTACTCAATGCCTGATTTAGACGATGATCAAACTGTAATGCTCTGATGAATCGATTGCTTTTAAGGTAGATTTAGACAATAATTGAAGCGAGCTTTTGAATGAATATGAGACTATAGAGGGATTCCATAAGTAAAAGCTTATTAGAAGCTTAGATTGCCACAACCCACAACTCTGTAGTTCTACGAGGACGAAGATCTATATCGAGTTATGGAATAGTACCTTGTGAATTGCTTTCAGAATATAAGTTTTGCTAATTCCATTATGTGGCTGGTAAATTGTTGCTATACGGCTTTACCTTAAGCATCTTTTTTTCTTTCTTGCAGATTGCATTGGATCGGCTTTTAACATGAAAGGAGCCATGCAATGCCCTAACTGTCGGAATGTTGAGAAGGGTCAGTGGCTGTATGCAAATGGATCTACTCGATCCTTTCCAGAGTTTTCCATGGAAGATTGGATCCCCGAAGAGGACTTATATGGTTTAAGTTATCCGGAAATGGTAAAAGCTCAGTACTTTGTGCAACGATACGATATGCTTTCTTTTCGTGTACATGAGAACTGTGCTTTTATCATACAACCAGTCAATTCTATCAACTATGTGAGATCGTTTATCCTAAAATTTTCCGGTGTTTGCAGCAATATCGGGTCCATTGGTGCCCGTTTGGTGAACTCTCTCAAGCAGGTTCTTTCGAGTAAGCGTACACTTTTAACTTGACTTTTGCTATGTTATCTCTCTTTCCTTATGCCAAAGAAAATTCTTTTCCTAAAAAGCTTTTTGGTCGATAAAATGCGAAAGCTTGAATTGAATTTGGCTGTTTGTTTCAGGGAAATAGAACCTGCAACCACTACATGTAAGTAAGCCGCTGGTTGATTCATTGTTCTCTATATTATGATCATTTCATTTTGTCTAGCAAATCGTTGATTGTATCAAATGGCATTTGTCTTCACTCTTCCTTAGTTCACAGTGAGTTCCATGGGCACCATGCTTCTGCTGTGAATCATTCACTTCAACCGTACGTTGGACCAGGTCCAGCTGCTACCACGAGAATTAGCGAGAACAACAACACGGATGATCAATCCTGGAACAGCCACTCTAACGATCACTTTCACCAGCTTGCTGTTGCTCCCCAGTATCATCATCATCATTCTCCCACGTTTTCTCTACCCAATACTCATGTGATTGATAGTGAAATTGACTCTTCAGCAGCACGTGGGATCCCTTATGGGCATCCATTTTTATTTAGTCACCGGTTAGCTTCTCAAACTCCATATTGCTTCCAACTTTTTGCAGAGTGTTTTACGATATTTTTTTGGATTTTGGCAACGTAGGTCTAATCACAGAACCTCACCAGCAGCAATTAACAGTCACCAAGGAAGCAGCACCCAAATGCGTGAACACCTTCAGACACAGCATCATGTTTTTAACCATCAGAGGCAGCATCATGCCAATGGCCCCACCCTCGCATCGCCGCTCATCTCCATGACAAGAAGGGGACTACCACTGCCACCACCAATGCCAGATCAGAACGTCGGATTCTTTGTTTATCCACCACCAAGCTCATCAGGTGGACAGCGTGAACCAGAAACCAATCAATTTCATGGTTGGGAGAGAAACTGGTTTCCACATTTTCCAGTTCCATCGACTCACCGCACGATATCTAGCTTCTGGCACAGACACTTCTGAGAGCAGTGAATCTGAACTCTAAAATCGCCTGGAAGAATTCTATCAGGCTTATGAACAATGTATAAAAGAAAACTGGGGACTTGTTTGATCTATCAAAACTTGTTTATGATGTAACTATAACTGGTTCCGATGTACATTGTGAGCTTTCCAAGAACCCTTGTTATTCGACCGAAACTTGCTACAATTCGAGCAGTTCAAAATAACCCTTGTTCCTGGTTGGATAGTGTTAAACTTAAGAATTCACATTTTTTCATGATTCAGGTGAACAGAGTTATGTCTCGTAGGTGTGGAGCAGGTCATAGTTGAGACAACGAACATGAAAAGAAAGCAGCATATCATTGCATAAACTGCAAACTGAAAGAAACAATTCAAGTGCTTTGAGATTCTGTTTTGAATAACACACAAAATGTTCACTAAACTTTATTCTTGTCTGGAATCTGATGAAGATTCAAAGTTGGAGGAGGATAGTTGACTAATGATGGGTATGAGTCCCATCCCCGGCTTGTTCACTTTTCCTCGAGGCTGCTCTTAGTTTACGCTGCTCCTCCTTGTATATCCTATTCCTTCTTTGAAACTGCAAGATTTTACACAGAGGGCATTATGAACTAGCTACTACTTGGAGCTTATGCTCTCAGCATCTTCATACTAAGTAAAGAAACCACAGGTAACCATGACACGGTATTAGTAATACCGACTCGTTTCCCTTATGCTTAACCTGATCTAAGTTCTCTTTTTTGGTTGGAATTTCTCCAACCATGCGATCAGACTGATCTAGGAATTTCATTATAACCGGAAACAGAGGCGAACATCAGAACCATCAAATCAAAGGAAGCAAATCAAACAGCAGCGAAAGAAGGATTTGAAGTGGTGCCTCTTTGGAATGGTGGAGACATTCGAGGTAATCTTCACGAAGAAGAGAACAATCCTTGGGCTCTCTGCAATGAGACATACATTCACTGAAATCCATCCAGAAATCGTAGCATCTCCCTTTGTTTCCCGTTATTCCCCATCCCGAAGCCATGGTTTCCTCTCCAACAGCTACCACACCTGAGACAATTTTCGTCCGAATTCAACGAAACGGTTTTCCAGGTGACCCGTATTTACACTATTTGGGCTACAACAAGTGGGCTTGTTCAGTTAGTACAGTTTCTCTATTTAATTTTTGTATTGGCGGCACTTTTTGCCTAAGCCCTTTTTTTTTTGTCCTTCCCTTCCTTAGGGTGGGACCCAGGTGATTCGCGGCAAGCTCTCAAGTGTGCGTGAAACACCCAACTACCATACACCCGCACATAATGGAATGCTTATTTGACTAGTCAGACTAAGTCAACTAATCTGACTTAAAATCAACGCTTTTTCTACAACCTAATGGTATGCTCGTCGCACCCGATATACACTCTCCCAAACGCCCCTCAAAGCGTCGAACGAGGTGGTGATTGGCAGAGCAGTAGTGTGATACCAGAGTAGACTGCGTTTTTGACGAAGTGACAGTGATCTCGACGCTGGGGAAGAGGGAAGAGGGAAGAGAGAGAGATATTTGAGTTTTCTGTACGAAAATGGCGGTTCCTTCACCCGCTTCGTCTTCGGAATCCTTTCCTTTACCCTCCTCAAACTTTGCTTCGCTTCCGATTATGGCGATGAAGAGGAGAATCATCGACAAAATCCTCGAGAATCGCGTCACTCTCATCGTCGGCGAGCCGGGATGCGGTACGTGCCTTCGTCTGGCCTTGTTTCTTTTATTTTACTTTAGTACTCTGTTCCTTCGTTCGGAGATGGTTTACTTTATAACTGGAAGTAATCTGCATTTTCGTTGGTTTTTTTTTCTTCGTCGTCATTTTGACTATATAAATGCTCCATCGATTCTGGACTCGTTATTTTTTCTTAGGGTTCTTTGAACTACACCAGACTTTTAATGTTTTCTATATCTAGAGGATACTTCATGTGATTTGTTTCAATCGTACGTATATAACGAAAATACTTGAACTAGAGCCGTTTTTAGCTCTCCTTCACCTTCAAACTGTTTTGATTTTAGCGAATAACTGGATTTCCATTCATCCCATTCGTATATGGTGGTTACTTGTTCTCCTTTGTTTCAGGGAAGAGTTCTCAAGTTCCACAATTCCTTCTGGAAGCAAACATGGCACCCATTTTGTGTACACAGCCAAGGAGATTTGCGGTTGTAGCTGTTGCTAAAATGTTTGCATAATCTCGTAACTCTGCTTTAGGTGGAGAGATTGGTTACCACATAGGACATTCAAAAATTTTGACTGAAGGGTAACTATTATTACATTAATCTTTATGACTTAGATAGCATCCATCATAGAACGGTATCTCGTTTTCAGTTTCTTCTTTTGTGTCTAAGTTCTCAGGTCAAATGTAAACTGATGAGGATTGTCTTATTCCACTTATGATGACTATGATTTCTTTTTTTTTGCATGAAGATCGAAAATTCTTTTCAAAACTGCTGGAGTTCTGTTGGATGGAATGTTAGCCAAAGGGTTGAATGCACTAAAGTACTAGGTTATCATTCTTGATGAAGTGCATGAAAGATCAGTGGAATCTGACCTTGTTCTTGTCTGTGTTAAGCAGTTTCTCATGAAGAATAAAGACCTCAGGTTACAACACTTTTCAATAAGTTTATCATTTATTGCACAAAAACTGGATGCCCTAAATTAAGTTTCTTATGTGGAATTATAGGCTGAGCAACGTAGAGGGAGGACAGGTAGAACATGTGATGGTTTATCGCCTGCTGCCGAGTGCATTTTTTAACAAGCTTGAAGAACATGAGCCCCAGCTATACTTAAGCTGTCATTGAGACAACAAGTTCTCCATATTTGCTGCACGGAATCCAAAGCTATTAATGACCCAAAAGGTAATATTGTCAGAAGTGTGTAAAGAATGTTTGACTTCTTTTTTTAATAGACGATGTCAAACTTGGGTTACCTGTGAACTAGTAGGATAGTCAGATTTGCTAGGTCTCCTGATACTATACTGCATAAGTACTCATCAAATAATTTCCTATCACATTTCCTGTCTGGTCTAAAGAACGCTCTGTAGATATAGTTAGATGAAACTAAATGCTTATGGTAGAATATTCTTTCTGTATACATAAAAAATGAGTGCTTATATGCTTTCAGAATACAATATATATAATCTAATGACCATTCAGAACCAGACTCCATCGGGTGAATTGAGTTTTAATTATTTTCTTTAACTTAGTGTTGCTGGCAAAAGCTATGGATCCACCTAACCCAGATGTCATTGATGATGCATTAAGTATGCTATTAAGCATAAGAGCATTGCGGAAATCACCTAGGGGACGGTACGAGCCCACATTTTATGGACAGTTGCTTGCTAGCTTCCCATTGTCCTTTGATGCGTGTATTCTCGTCGTCAAGTTTGGTGAAATGGGAATGCTAAGAGAAGGGATTCTATTGGGTGTCATGATGGATACCCAGCCGCTTCCTATCAATCATCCTTTTGGAGATGATTCACTGGTATTTCTTATTGGTGAATTTTATCTGCAATTCTGTAGGCCTTTTGATCATAATGTTAAACATCTACTACACCTATGTCTTCGTTTACAGTTTTTGGAATATATTGACCACTATAATGGTGGAAATGGGAGCAAGACTATCTCTGGTGGGCGGAGGGAGGTGGTGCTCATGGCAAACTTATGTGCTTTTCAGTTTTGGCAGCGTGTCTTCAAGGTAATAAACTAGCTTTGCCATATTCCGGAGGAATACCAGCTTCCACTCTTGATTTTTCTACCAATGTTTCTCTCCTAATTGGATAAGCACCATCTTGAAAACTTGAAACAATTTCTGTCAAAGGAGAAAGACAAAGATCTCAAGTCGAAGTTTCCTGAGATTGAACAAGAGTGGTGTGATTTCCACAATATTGTCCGGTCTTCGTTTTATCATGTGTCTGAGATGTGTAAGTTCATGGCGCATGATTGATTTTTTTTTTTTACATATCTCCATTTTAGTTATGGAAAACAATTTTAGAGGCACGTTAACATTTTTGAGCCCTTTTTAAATTACTCTATTTTTTCTGCCCCTTTATTGAAATTTTGTCTGTTTTACAGATTAAGATACACTTGGCTCATTTCATCGTTTCAGACCTCAATTCATCAGTTCGTGTGATTCTCTACCAACCTATTACAATCCATATGAATTTGATCACATATGCTATGTTGAGTGCCAACCCTCTGAAGATATATTCACACTCTGAGGATGAAGATAACAATCAACCACCCCATGAAGTAAGGAAATGTATATCTGTGCCGTATGTTCCTCCTAACGCTTTCCAAGCTGCTGCTATTGTAAAAAACATGGCCAGTATTATAAAGGAGGTATTCATTTGCTGACCTTATTTTGGGGAAACAATGTTTCTTCTTTACAGGGTATTGATCTTTCACTGTTTTCATTTGCTTTTTAGATAAGAACTCAGTGCACGCCATCTCAATCTGATAGTGGCCATGGAGTAATTGAACCTGCAGATTACATTGAGGATGGAGAGGCCCCAATCTGTGTATATTTTTTCAATGGATCTTGCAACCGTGGTGACCAGTGCACATTCTCTCACACTCTTCAGTCTGCAAGACCAGCCTGCAAATTTTTCGCATCATTGAAGGTGCATCACGTTACCATTCTAGTTTGATTATCTTCAGTGTCACTGCTAATTAGTTGGTTTTCCAGGGATGTGGAAATGGAGAGTGTTGTTTATTTTCACATGCCATGCGAAGACGGACAACATCATACTGTCCCCATCCCCCCCATGCCTTCAAGAAGATGATGACTCTTCCACATCACGTCTTCTAGATTTGTTTCCTACTTCGCCTGAGGGATGTATCCTTGTGTTCGATGACTCTGACATGCATTTCAGCTCAAGTATAGCCCACAGTTATCCGTCCTGGAAAATACTCTCCACATCATCTTCTTCTTCAGAGATGCTTTTCTGTGGTTCATCACTTGCAGACACAAGAGTCTTCTGGGGTCTCAATCATCCTTATCAGACCATCATCTCAAAAGCAGGAGGGGAGAACCCAATCCCGTGGGACGAAGTAAAATGTGTGCTGTGGTTCCTTAACCCAGATAGCTATGCCGAACTCCTGAGAAACAGAAAACTATTCTGCAGAATTTCTTCGAGTACATGGCAATAAGAATACTTGGTGATAATCTTTACGAAATACGAGTAATTCTCACAATGAACAACGTCAGATTCTCACAGTTGCAGGTAAAAAAAACAAAGTCTTGTTGCATCAGCTTTGGTGAATTCCCAGACACATTTGACGTTCAGAAGGCTATGGTAGTCTCCAGACCAACCTCCTATGTCTTTGATCTCCATCCCCTAGTGATGTCCAGTTTGGTGACTACACTTCTCTTCTCACAACAAATAATGATCTCATGGTGAGAACAACTCTTACCATTTTGCTACTTATGTCTTTATTTCAATCATGTTTATCCTTTTATCAAATTAGTAGATTCATGTGTTTCTTCATATGATCGTAGGTTTTTTATCGCCTATATTTCTCCTAAATCCCCTCTTGCTTCATCCTCAGCATGTGAATTTCCATCAACTATTATTATATCTCGACCTCAAATTCACGTGAACTCAATCTTTACACGACATAGGTTTTAACTAACTCGTTCTATGCCATCTGATATTTATGTTGTCCTAGTGGAACCATACCAATAAATAACTAAACCCTGATGATATTACTTGATATGAGAGAAGTGACGCACGTAAAAAATGTGGTTAGGTCGTGAATGTGGGTGGGCTCAAAATTTTCAATGCGAACACACATCACAATAAATGTTGCATCAACCGGTTTAGATAACGATATTGTAACCGGGTCCTTATTTTGGGAATTGAATAAATTGGTTCAGACCCCATATATATGTATATAGCTATAATTGTGTAATTCACTCCACTTTCCAATATGTTCTAAAAACTTCTAAAATTTCCCTCTTGCTTTAAGACAAACAATAATCAAATTCATAACATTAAATGATTAGTTGATCAAAAAATTAAGCTTAAAGAATAACCATCTCCAAATGACTTTTGATCCTCTTTTTTTTAACTTTCATTATTGCTTCTCACCTTTGTCTTGCTTCCCCGCAACCCTCTCTTGGTTAACCTCTTTTCCTTACCTTTTCTAGTTAGTAATCCAAGTCATGATAATCAAATAATTTGCGATCTTTGTTAGCTTATACAAATGCATAACCATTTGTAATAATTACTTCACTGCCTACAAATGGATCTCGCTATTTTCTAAACTTCAATTTCACGTCCTAATTTCTTTTCTTTTTTTAATAGAAAAGCAGAGATAAAGGGCTCTCTTGTTCTATATATATATAACGTAAGTAGTCTTTCTCTCAATCTCCATCTGAAAATATCGTCCCAATTTCTTCTACGAACATGACTTCTTCTTCAATCATGTTCACTCTTCTTCTTATCTCTCTTCTTCTCGCAATTAACCCAAAGCCGTCGTTAGCCATCACCATACACAACAACACAGACGACGACACCATAACGCTATACAGCTCCTACCTTAAAAACGCCTGCAGCGTTACGCGTTACAAAGAGCTCTGCGTCCAAACGCTATGGCCATTTACAATCGTCGCTAAAAACAACTCTAGCAAGTGGGCCCGAGCTGGCGTCGCTGTGACCATCACCTACACCAAACGCGTCCTCCGACTCTTGCATAAAACGCGGTATATAGCGGTCGAGAATCGCGAGCGAATCGCGTTGTCAGATTGCCGAGAGCTGTTCGTGGACTCCCTCGATAATTTGTATAAGTCACTCGCCGTTCTCCGGGAGCTGGACGCCGACGAATTCCAACGTCAGATGAGCGATCTCGCCACGTGGCTAAGCGCAGCGCTCACAGATGATGACACGTGTCTAGATGGATTTGAAGAGACTATGATTAGTTCATGGACGGTCCGGATGATTCGAAGAAAGGCTGACAAGTGTATGCAATTATGCAGCAATGCTCTCGCTCTCCTTAACAAGCTTGCTTATGATGGCTTGTAATCTACGCTTTTATTATTCTACACCAATACTTATATTTTACAGTTATATGCATACCCTATATATATATATATATATATTTATTTTTTTCTATGTATGTTATATAATTTTTGTCTGGTTATTATTAACTGACACAAACTGAATTATGATATTATAATTATTGTAATGTCCATTTGGGTGAGCTTGAAAAAATTTACCAATCATGAATTTACACCTTCAATTTATTACAATATTCGAGAAATATAAATTGTATAAAAATATATTCCATGGTATAGAATTGTGAAGATCTCAACATGTTTTAAATTATTGGAGCGAATATATATTGATTATTGAAGGAGGAGAATTAAATACGTATTAAATAACGGGTGAATTAAGCAGTAATACAAAAGTTATATGAAAATTAAGTGATGGACATAAATTTTCAAATAATTAAATCTAAAACGATGAAGACATAAATAACACTACATATATTATTAACCTAATTAAAATAAATAGAAAATGTTAAAATATGTTTTAGATATTGTTAACAACAAACATTTTGGGAAGGATTGCAAGAGCAATTGTGTCATATGCATTAAACTGCTGTTAAACATTTATATAAAGTGGTGTTTTTGTAGATAAGCTGGTATATGTCAACATTTAACATGACAAACTAAAAACAATGTAACTTTTGCGATTATAAATCAAATGAACCACACAGTTGTTAAAACGCTTACATATAATGGTGCATGGGTACAGACTAGTAAACAATAACATTGCACATGACAAACCAAAACACATAGTGACTTTTGCATTTCTAAATCAAATAAAGAAAGAAGATATAAATCAGTAGAGCACTTGCATTTTGAACCATTTGTGGTTGATGTTGGTTGTGTAGATGATGTATGTCCCTGGCGAGTGTGCGCAGTGCAAATGGAAGGTAGCGTAAGTTTATCGTTAGACATGTAACCCCCAAACATGTTTGTAGTGTTGATCCAAGAGTGGTGCATGTGTACATAAATTGGTATATGTCAAACACTTAAGTTGTTAAACGTTTACATAAAGTGGTGTCTATGTACATGAACTGATATACACGTCAAACAAACAAGTTGTTAAACAAATAAAACAATTTGTTACGCGTTTACATGACTTATTACGTGTGTATATGACTTGTTAAATTGTAAAGAAATATGTCACATACGTAGAGGTTCTAAGAGGATTGTAAACAAGATAGAGGTATAACAAGAATCATATGAAATTACTAAAAATGTTACATGTGAAACATATTTGTGATGCATGCAGATGAAAATGTAACAACACCACACCATGCAAGCCTAGATAGAAATCTACACAAATTTTCATAGGAGAATTTTGAATCTTTCTAGCTCATATGGTTGCATGTCAATGAGATTATGTATTATAGACTACTTCAGGTAGACACTAGCTCTCTCGCCCATTAGCTCGCGGCCTTGTACCATAAGGCATTTAAGCAAATGTAAGTATTCTTCTATTTGGTTGTATGTGTGTGCGAACAGTTATCTAGTAATATGCAAATGTAAACATGCACAAATCATGTTACATGTACACATGGTACCGTGGATATATACACACCAAAATTAAATTGGATTAAGAAACCAAACGCATACTGATTGGAATCAAATTGAGCAAACATAGAAGTTTTCAGAGAAAAAAATTGCAAAACTTAAACCCTAGAAACAAAAACTCGAGACACCAAACAATGATTAGATGCGATTTTATGACAAGTTTTTGAAATTGGGGCATATGTTCGTGAGAACAAAATAACAAGAGAAACGTAAAATCAAAAGGGGGAAAAATCCAACAAAATCCAGCTAACGTGCGAAATATGGACCCAAAACCCAACCACACCTTCGTTATCATCTTCAATTTCTTCTTTGTGCTTTTTTTTTTCTTATTTTGCATCTGTTTAATGAATCTTAAAAAGAAATGAAGCAAAAGCAACTATGAAATTGAAATGGAAATCAAACCTTAGAGAATCAAAAATATATATAGAAAGAGATGGAGAGATTTTAGATTACATAGGTGATAAGGTTGAAAAAGGAAAAAATTTACAGAACTTATGTATTTCCATTTCTATTTCCCTTAAATAAATAAAAAAGGGCGAGAGAAAGTGTAAAATGGCCAATATATAATTATAGGCCTAGTTTAAATGAAAGCCAATAAAAATATCTACTCCACGGGATATGATGTGCTCTACGAATGAATGTGTAGACAGAGACTAATCCACGCTTAGGAAAACCCACGCGCATATGGAGCGCGTTGAGCGCGTGTGCACAAAAACCGTGTGGCGTGTGCTATGCCCACCAAAATGCTGTTTTTCATGGAAAATCAATCTTTCATAAGAAGTTAGCGCGTGAGATTTTTATTCTTTATATCCAGGATAGGCGTTTCAATGAGAGTCGACAGTTCAAAGTCTGACATGTCACAAACAAAGATTTACTTGTTGCAACATTCCGTTGCGAGTAAGGGTCTTTTTTAGCCAAAGATGCATACAATCTTAAAGCAGATTTAGGTGGAATTTTATAAATTCTAGTAATAGGACTCAACTAGATCCGTTAAGAGTTGACAAGACAAATATGTTCTCAAAAGCTCTGAGAGGCAAGCGTCCATCTCAAGCAGCTTCACTAGATCGAGCTGGTTGTAGCGACATCAACGGGAGTTTTACTCTCCACGTTTTGCAGCGGGCTACGAAAACAAAAACACCGACACATAAGTAGGGAGAAGCATTTTAAGTTGTTTGTTCTAAACAGAGTTTTTGGTTTTGTTTGCATTTCTTACGCTGCAGCCCTTCCCCAGGAAAAGGCGTGCACGCTTCTTTTTCCTCCCAGACGTATTCTTTTTCTTGTGTCGAGCATCCCAAAGAACATTCGCAGCTTTCATCTAAGAAGACAGTCAACCAGGGTAAAATACATGATTAGTAAAGCCTTTCTTATAACCACAACATGTAAGGTGCAGATACCAGATAGATTGATGTCAACTTCTTTCTTCATAGTTTCTAAGCCAGTAAATGCAAGGTAGTAAAAGATTCTTAGTTTTTTAAAGCCATGAAAATGGGGAATTCATAATATCCATCCATGATTCTGTCAAAAAAGTGATTTGTTTTGAGAGACTTGACATACCTTGCCATACCCACATAAAATCTGGAGTGCTTTCCTTCCCTGGGAGACTTGTTCATCATCCTTGTTCAGACCCTGATTGGTTCAGGAAATCGAAGTGAGGTTTACATACAAGAAGAGAGAGAGAGTAGAAAGCAGTTGTTTGCCTCCATATCACTGAGAGTAGCAGTACCCATTGATTTACTCAGCTTTTTCAATGCATCTTTATCGTCCAAGTACCTAACAACCGGAAACAAGAAGAAAAAATTCCTTAACCAAACCTAACGAGATTTTGTTTCTAAAAGGAATGATAGAAATCTCTTGTCACATACTCAAAAACAGCAGCAGGACCACGAGCCTCTATCTCAGTTAGTATAGGTCTCAAGTCTGGATCTTTTCCCATTTGGGCCACACGCTCAGCAAATTGCTGTAACGCTACAGGGTTCCCGAAATTCTCCAGAGACTGAGATATTTGCGGGTTCTGAAACAAAACAAACTAACCAGAAATAGAATCAGCCGATCAGACACTGGATTTTTCGAGGAGCATCTAGCAACAAAAGAAATACTATACTAAACTACCTGCAGCAAGTGATCACGATTGCTCTGCGAAAATTGACGCATTGCGTCGCTCAACTGTTTTCGGTCAAACTCAGAAAGATTACCTCCTTGTATTTGCATGGATCTTGTACGAAATACCTCCATTGCCTGGATATATGCAGGATCTGCAACGATTTTCTCAGAAAGCCCTCCATGGCTGACTTTAGTTTAAAAAAACCCAATCAAACACGGATGCTATTTGACAGAAACCCAGAAAAACAAAAAGAAAGAAAAGGGGAGTTACATTGAAATCTTCCAGACAGGCCAAGCCTGGACCGTTCCAGTTAAGCGCCGGGGAAGTATTTCTACTTTGCTCCGTCGAATCCCCACCTAAGCTGACTAAAACGCTTGAAATTGAGATTTAGAACATCCGGATATGACTTAAGATCGAGAATAACAAAGTACCTGAAGGAGTTTTCTCAGAACTTGAAGCCACCGGATATGGAATTCGAAGCGAACGAGGAAGATGGAGATTGCAGAGGAAAAGCAAATAAAACGGATAACCACAGAAAGGAACACGAAGCGAGATTCGTCCCCTCTTTTCAAATATAGAAATTATTTAATGTTAGAACGATGAATTGTTGTTATCAATCAGGTTTTAGAAGGTTCCATTTATAAAAACTATTTGTGCCATCAGGCCCAGGCCCAAGCCCATAAATGTTAAATCTCTTGTCCACCATTTTAGAGATGATATTTATCTCCAACATAAAATATTGATTTACGTGCTCTCCCTCACCTACTTTAAAATTATTATCCTTTCTCTAATTAACTAACCCACTTAATTACCAAAATCTCGTATCGTCAAAATTCCAACTCAGTGAATGCAATCTAAGACAATAAACAAAAACAGACAAACTCCATTCTCGAGATACTACTACGTAGTGCCGACCATGAGTTTTAGAAACAAAGCAATACAAAAAGAAAAAAAGCTTTATCGATACAACAAAATAACCATTGTTCTCTCCGATTTGATTGGATGGAATTACAATACTGTTAAATCTGGGTATTGGCTTAGTGCCTCATTCTCGTCAACAACATATTAGACCACCAGATGAAGCTCTTGATATAAAACAGAGTATTTGGAAAGTTAAGACAGCACCTAAGCCTCGGCATTTTCTATGGCGAGTAACAACTAATGCTTTGGCTGTGGCTTCTATATTGCGGTCACGAAATATTACACAAGATATTCAATGTCGACGCTGTTGTAGTGCAGATGAGACATTGGATCATTTGTTCTTTCTTTGTCCCCATGTCCAAGCTGTGTGGAGAGGTATTCATTTACCAATAGCGGACCTTACTGACCCGTCGTTATCCTTTGATGATAAAGTGCGAATCTTAATTCAATGCTATAATAACACCGGTTTCACCCTTTTCCATCGACAATTACCCCTTTGGACCTTATGGAGGATTTGGAAGAGTAGAAATTTGCTTCTATATCAAAATAAGAATACAGTCTGGTCTACAGATGTCAGTAATGCTCGCCGTGATGCTTTGGATGGTCATCAATCCCGAGTCTGCCATATTCAGGAAGTGTTTCTCGAGCTGGTATTGTTGATTCTACAATTCGTCAGTGTTGGCAGAGACCTCCGAATGGATTTGTTAAGTGTAACTATGATTGTAGATTTCGAGAGACAAATGGACCTTCGAAAGCAGCTTGGATAATCCGAGATCAAGGTGGTGTTTTCTTAGAAGCTGGCATTAGTTAGGGTCAAGTTTGTACATCGGTGCTGGAAGCGGAACTTCAAGCATTATTGATGGCAATGCAGCAAACATGGGCAAAAGGATTTCGAAATGTTCAATTTGAAGGAGACAGTCAGTTGGTCTCTAAATTATTGAATAATCAGCAGTCAAAATTTTGCATTGCATAATCTGGTTGAGGAAATTCTATATTGGAAGACTAAGTTTGCAGATGCACAATTTCACTGGGTTCGTCGAAATTATAAGCAAGCAGCAGATTCCCTTGTTCGCTCTTATGATTCTCTTAATTCGTTTCTGTGTTTCAATCTTGTTCCAAGTTGCTTGACCTCTGTTTTACATGAGGATTATGTACTTTCAGCTAATTAATGAAATCTAAAGCAGCCTCAGGTCAGCTCATAAACAAGCATAAGTCTGCCATTACTTTCTCGAAGAAAATGTCACAGAGAATGAAAACAAAGATAAAGGAACAACTACATATAAATCAGGAAGGAGGTTTGGGAAAATATCTGGGCTTACCTGAACACTTTGGCCGCAAGAAAAAGGATATTTTCAGCTCAATTATTAACATAATACACCAGAAACGCGTCAGCTGGACCTCCAAGTTCCTCTCACCTGCAGGGAAAGACATCTTATTAAAGAGTGTTTTAAGTGCAATGCATGCCTATGCTATGACTTGCTTCATGTTGCCGATCTCTATTTGTAAAAGAATCCAGTCCGAGTTTACTAGGTTCTGGTGGGATAGAAATGGGGAAGCAAGGAATATGGCATGGATCTCTTGGAGTAAATTAACAAAAACTAAGAAGAATGGGGGACTTGGCTTCAAGGATATTCAAGCGTTTAATGTGGCACTACTTGGTAAAATATCATGGAGGATTATTTCTAACCCTGAATCCTTACTAGCTCGGATACTTCTTGCTAAATACTGCAAAGAAGATAATTTTTTAAAAGTGGCTAAACCAACCTCTTGTTCCCATGCTTGGAGTTTTGCTCGGAAGAGATCTGCTTAAATCGCGTCTTGGATGGACGGTAGGTGATGGTAAAAGCATAAAAGTATGGTATGAGAATTGGTTGTCTACCTCAGTGTGGAAAGCACCATATGGACCTACAACAGAGCAAGACAAGGAGATGAAGGTGTCAGAATTGATATTAGAGGAATCTTGAGATTGGAATGTTGAAAAGATAAAACAAACTTTACCTCTCTTGGAATCGGAAATAAGAAGCATAAAGTTAAGTGTGCAACACACTAATGATAAGCGAATTTGGTTGTGCAACTCTGATGGTAAATACTCGGCAAAGTCTGGATATCACAGGGCAATGGAAATTAAGCTTAAAGGCCAAATACATGGACAAGTTAAGGATATGAATTGGATCAAGGAAGTATGGGCGATCCCCCTACAAGCAAAGATCAAGTATTTTATATGGAAATGCATCAATCGAGCGGTTCCAACAAGTGACAACCTCCTATTAAGGCAAATGGCGGTAGATCCTAAATGCCATCGATGCAGCGAGATTGAAAGTGTTGAACATGTGTTATTTAACTGCAGTAATGCAATGCAGGTATGGAGAAACTCACCTTTTGTCAATTTCCCAGAGCAAGCTAGGAACTGGCCTTTCCCGAAAGCATGGAGAACAATCTATAAACTCAATGTGCTACCACCCATCGGCATCACCAAGACCCCGCTAGCTGCTTGGATAATCTGGGCATTATGGAAAGCAAGAAATCATCTGGTGTTTAAGAAAATTGCCCAATCTCTGGACGAGACACTAGCAGTGGCAATAGCCTCAGCTCGAGAATGGGAAAAAGCTCAACAGGAGAGTAATAAGAATACACTAAACAGAGGTGGGAGCGAACCAAACCTGATCAGGAACAAGGCGGTGTGCTACTCGGATGCGGCTTGGAGTGCAAAGGATCGAACTTCGAGCTCTGCGTGGATTATCGACTCAGGAAAAGATCCGCCGTGCATAGGTTCTCAGATCCAGGAGTTTGTGGCATCACCGCTGATCGCTGAAGCTCTTTCGCTGCGTTCGGCGATGATTGATTGGCTGGCCAATGACTTCACTCAGATCACTTTCCGATCTGATTCTTTGAAGCTTATCACTGCCATCAAGAATGGAGTGAACATCTCGGAGATCTTTGGCATCCTCACGGATGTAACCTATCTTCTCCCTCTCTTCAAATCTGTGGATTTGGAGTTTATCTCTAGGAATTTTAACAAAGAAGCTGATTCTGTAGCAAAGAAAACTCTATCTTCCTTCCTTTCTCGTTTAAGTTCATGTAATGTGGAAACTGAACCGTTGTAATGCTTTTCTTTAATGAAGAAGCATGTTTGACAAAAAAAAATGGCGTTTAAAAAAAACCATTGTTCTCTCCCTTCTCTTATGTCTCTCCCCTCGAAGGCAACAAAGATCACCATCGTTCTCCCTTCCCGGCAGCCGCCGGTCTCACCGCCGCCGAGAAAGAAACACTGCCTCTATATCTCTCTCTCCCTCCGGTTCTCTGCCGCTACCACTCGATCGACGCGCCCTATAGCTTGGTTAGACTCACTCCGATTTTCTCATCGTCACCTATCTCCGGGCGTGCTCTCCAGTGGCGCAAGGAGTCACCATGGTTGGCCTCTACTTCTGCTTCACCTGAAGACGGCGATGTGAGGAGCATAGCAACACCGTTCTGACCCACTAGAGATTTCCACCGCCGCCGCCATTGATGTCTTCCTCGTCGTAGTTTTTATCGGTTTCTGAATAGTGACTCTTACTCTCCTTCTCCTTTTAGCTTAGTGGCATCCTTCTGGTCTTTGTTTCTAGTTTGAGGACACCTAGATCTACATTAGAGGGTTATGCCTGTAGGTTTAGGTTGAGTAAAATCTTTCCCAGTTTGGAGATCCGTGGTGTTTTGCTTGCTCTGGGTGTGGTTGTTTACAATGGCTCGGTGTTCTCGGTGTTGTCTCGTTCGACTGTGGTTCAGATTTGCGTCGTCACTGTGGTTTTGCTTGAAGCAGGTGGTTTCTATCAACCATTTTTCCCGGAGTTCCCTCCCAAGATTCTCTGCAGGTTACTCCCAATCAGCTAGACATCACTAGATCTGAGCATTGAGGATTGTTTCTTGAACCGAATTGTTAGTGGCAATCAATGGAAATGGGTAAGTATGGCTAGATCTAAGAGTCGATGCTCCTTTCTACTTTAATCTTCGAGTGCCTCTTGTCTTCTTCATCCCCGATGTTAGGCTCAGCTCTCGGCTCTCAGTTTGTTGTATTGTTTTTTTTGTTTTTTCTGTAATTTTTTCATCTACTTTTATCTTTGTATTTTTGTTAGTGCCTCTTATCTTTGTATTTTTGTTAAAAAATTGAATATGAAGGAATCCAAAGAAAAGAAATCCAATTTGGCAGACAAAAAAAAGACCAAAAGAAAACGAACCAAATATTCATATATGAAGGACAAACACATGATCTCTCAATATTTAACAAGTACATATGCCACTCGACTAATGAGACATTTTGCAAAACGAGGGCCACCTTTTTCTATAAAGAGAAGGATCGTGACACATTTGACGTTCAGAAGGCTATGGTAGTCTCCAGACCAACCTCCTATGTCTTTGATCTCCATCCCCTAGTGATGTCCAGTTTGGTGACTACACTTCTCTTCTCACAACAAATAATGATCTCATGGTGAGAACAACTCTTACCATTTTGCTACTTATGTCTTTATTTCAATCATGTTTATCCTTTTATCAAATTAGTAGATTCATGTGTTTCTTCATATGATCGTAGGTTTTTTATCGCCTATATTTCTCCTAAATCCCCTCTTGCTTCATCCTCAGCATGTGAATTTCCATCAACTATTATTATATCTCGACCTCAAATTCACGTGAACTCAATCTTTACACGACATAGGCTTTAACTAACTCGTTCTATGCCATCTGATATTTATGTTGTCCTAGTGGAACCATACCAATAAATAAATATGCGGATTATAACTTTTACAAAATTATTTTCACCAACATATGAGCTTATTTTTGATAATATTTAGAATTTTAATTTTAGTAAAAGTGTATGGGCTATAGTCTTCACAAAATCATTTTTCACCCACTTTTATATTTATTTTTAGGTATTTCATTTATGGGCTAATAGCTATATAGCATTCACAAAATTTATTTTTACCCACTTTTGAATTTATTTTCAATAATTTTAAGATTTTTCATTACTTGGCATATATATACCAATTTTTAGTAAATATCTAGGCTATTGTTTTCACAAAATTATTTTTAACCCATTTTTGAGTTTATTTTTTGATAATTTTTAGATTTTTAATGGCATAAAATGTAAATAAGTAGTATCATATATATTATTCTTGTATAGGAGATTCAAGTAATATACTTGTATAAAAATATATATCTCTGAATAAATGGAAATGTGAAAATCTTAACATGTTTTCAATTACTGGAGTAAATATATATCAAAGGAGGTTGCCAAAAAATTATATCTATTAAATTAAAATAGGGAGTGAGAAAATGCAAAATGGCCAATATATAATTATGGGCCTACTTAAATTAAAGCCCAATAAAAACATCTAGTATATGCGATATGATGCGCTATACGCGCGTGTTGACAGACGCCACTCCTCACTTAGGAATGCCCACGCGCATATGAAGCGCGTTAAGTGCGTGTACACAAAAACCGTGTGATATATATATATATATATATATAATATATATATATTTTTGTCAACCGTTGCTATATAACCCACCAAAATGCTGTTTTTCACCGAAAATCATTTTTTCATGAGATTCAAACGCGTGAACATATAGACAATGTTTTTTCATTCCAGAATAAATTAGTAAAGCCCATTAATTCTAAGGCCCAATAAATTCAAAGGCCTAAGTTTTTTCTTTCGTAACGTACCGCCAGCTAATTTCTAGTCGACATCGCTCTTCCTGAGAGATCTGTGGAAAACGAAAGCGAGATTTATCAGGTAAAACCCTAATGTCTTCGATCTGTCTTGTGTGAAATATCTAATATATTGCTCTTCTGAATCTCTTTTGTATTGCTGAAGTTCGATAGGCTCGACATATTCGGTGAATTTCGTCAATAAGAGATAGCTAACAACATGAGGTATCTCTCTCTCTCTCGATGGTTTTTTAGCTTCGTCTGCGTAATATGGTGCTCAATTCGACACATTCTCACTTTGCGTTTCTCTTAATTTCCTCGCAACAGTAAGCCAATGGAAGAGGATACCAACGTAAGTTTCCTTATATTAATAAAACAATTTCGTCACTGCTTTTATTGATTTGCAATAAGCTTGGTCGCTTTCATAAACCCTCATTCGTCTAGTTTTTCCATTTCAGCAATCACCTTACTCTCTAGTGGTTGAGTAGGACTGAACCTTTATAGATTTTCTCTGAAATTTTGTTCCTTTTTATGTTTAATGGATTCTTTCTTTGCTGGTGACTGAGTCCATATGTGAAAGTGTAGAGCGTTGGCTGTTATCATCTCTCATTTTGATTGATCTAGAGTTGTAACCTCTGTTGTGTAGTCATTTGATCATTACTGTTATAACTCGATCTTACACTAGTTTCCGTCTTTTCTGGTACTCTTAGAGGGATGTATTCTCTCCTCAATAGTCATCATGCTTAATACCTGTTCTTTGCAGGGCAAGACTGAGGAAGAGGAATTCAACACAGGGCCACTCTCTGTTCTTATGATGAGCGTGAAGAATAACACTCAGGTACAATGAAAACGGATTTGGTGAATAGGAATTTTTGAGCTTCGTTTAGTAAAAGTATACCTTAATGAGCTAGATATTAGACAATAAATGTATATGAAGAGTGGTGGTTGCAATGGAAGCTTGTTAACGAGGTCAAGTTTGTATTCAGGTGTTGATCAATTGCCGGAACAATAGAAAACTTCTTGGGCGAGTGAGGGCGTTTGACAGACACTGCAACATGGTTCTTGAAAATGTCAGAGAGATGTGGACTGAGGTAAACCATGTTCTCCTGAAAATCTATCTACTTGTGTGCATCAAATGACGACCATTGTTTGTTTTAGGTACCAAAAACGGGAAAAGGGAAGAAGAAAGCACTGCCGGTCAACAGAGATAGGTTCATAAGCAAGATGTTTCTACGTGGAGACTCGGTCATTATCGTCCTGAGGAATCCAAAGTGAGGGAGAGAAATGTGAGAGGCACAAATGTTTGTGTTGACAGTGATAAAATTCTTGTAGGTAGTTGTATCTTTCTAAGTTGACAGTTATGTCTCTTGTTTTCTTTTGTCCGAAATGACAAGATCTTTTAAGTGGTGTCTACTCTCTATTCTATTTGTGTTCATCAGTCTACCTCTTTAAGCATCAATCTAAAGGTGATAGCATAAAAAATACAAGTTAAAAATCGGTGTGAGGTCCGATCTCCACTACATGATACGAATAGAAAACAAAAATTGGAAAAAATAAAAATAAACAAGAAAAACGAAAAGAAAAGGAGGCTCTCTGGTGGTGACAACAATTACTCTGTTGATGATGAGGTGGTGGTGGAAGAATCCTGCTTTTGGTCTCCAAAGACACGTTGACGGAAATCCTTGACCATAAGTGGGAGTCCTTGGCGTAAAGCCACCTTTGGTTCCCAACCAAGAAGCTCTTTGGCCTTTGTGATGTCTGGTTTCCTCTTGTGAGGATCATCCTCTGTGTTTGGTCTAAACTCTATCTTTGCATTCGGGTCAATCGTTTCTTGAACCACCTGTACAATAAAACCATCCACTCATTTGTATTCAGACACAGACACAATAGATTTGAGAAAATCAGATTATGATGTCACAAGAGTAAAGGGTGAAAAGGACCTTAGCGAGCTCGAGCATTGTGAATTCACCAGGGTTACCAAGGTTAAAAGGACCGACGTGTTCTCCCTCCATCAACCTCATCAGACCCTCCACCTATCACATAAATTTCAAAAGTTTACTAATACAAAATAATAATAATAAAAAAAAAAAAAACAATGTTAGGTAATGGTGAGGGATAGCAACAGGAGGACATGGTAATAAAGTTCCGTTTTTTTGGTCCCATGATACTGACTAATATTCATCCATCCATCCACAAAGTTAATGTCGTATTATTACCATTTACAAATCGTATCATGGAGAGATTGTAATATTTAGTGTATCTGTGAACATAACCAAGTAACATTGCTTTCCCGTGTCAACCCCGTAAATGAGACAATTTAATTATTTTTTAAAGGTGTTGTCTTGGCAATTTAAGCAGTAGGGCTGCTACATTGAAATGAACGTTTCTTTGTTTTCATCGAATCATGAATTTTGTATGTTTTACGAGGAAAAAGTAGAAGAGAGGAATATATTTACCAGATCAGAGACAAACTGGAAACTCCTTGTCTGCTTACCATCACCATAAACAGTCAAAGGCTCTTTTCTTAGTGCCTGCAGAATCATCATCATTACAGGTTTCATTACTTAATAAAGTAGATTTCATTAACTATTGATTGATATCATCATGAAGCTTGCCAATGATTAATCAATAAAACCTCCAACGCACCTGGGCAACGAAGTTGCTAACCACACGACCGTCATCGATACACATCCTAGGGCCATAAGTATTGAAGATCCGAGCAATCCTAACCTGTTTGGCAATCAATCAACCCAGTCAAAATCTCTGTATTTGGTGATTTCTATCAATCACCGACAATGATGACAAGAACCAAAAAAAAAAGAAAAAAAGGAATAAAATACACGAATCAGACCTCAACATTAGCACCTCTGTGGTAGTCCATGGTCAAAGTCTCCGCAGTACGTTTGCCTTCGTCGTAACAACTCCGAACACCTGTTTCAAATTTGCCATAACTAAACACTCTGTATCAATTCAACAACACACAATGATCTCCATCGAAAAACATTTGATAGATTGGTCACTGGTTAACGAAAAAACGAGGGTAAAAACGTCAAATGTCGATGGATGGAAATATCCCACTATGAGAAAAGGGACAGTTCTAAGAGCCGTACGATTTAAGGACCACAGACAAACACTAACTATTTACAGTTCAAATGGTTTGACTAGATCTGGCCCTAAAGGAAGCGTATGAATACCAAACTAAATATAATACTGTACTTTTAGATATCTGCTAACATGCGCTCTGAGGAAGAAGACACAGTCATGCTGCACGTATTGTGAAGAGAGGGAAGTAATTAGGATTACCAATGGGATTAACGTTGCCCCAGTAAGTCTCGACCTGAGGATGTTGGAGAGGGTCTCCGTAGACCTCACTGGTACTTGTCAATAGAAATCTTGCTCCCACTCGTTTCGCTAGACCCAACATGTTCAATGTTCCCACCACATTCGTCTTGTATCACCTTTAGTGAGTTAAAGAAGATCCAAACACAATCCAAAAATATTGAATTTCAAGAAGAAAACCATAATCAAAACTAAAAACAAAATAAAATGGATATGATTGTCTTGACGGGATTGAATTTGTAGTGAACAGGAGAAGCCGGGCATGCCAGATGGTAGATCTGGTCAACCTCTAGCAAGAGTGGTTCCACGACGTCGTGTCTGATGAGCTCGAAATTTGGGTTTCCGAAATGGTGCATCACGTTTTCCTTACGTCCTGTGAAGAAGTTATCGACGACGATCACGCTGTCTCCTCTCGCGATCAACCGGTCCACCAAGTGGGAACCCACAAAACCGGCCCCACCGGTAACTACAACCCTAAGCCCTTTGCGTTTCAGACCTAAAGGGATTTTGCCGCCTACCGATCCGATCCGGGTCATGTACTCGATGCTAGACTTCCTTTGACGAGCCGGGAGATACGATGATACCTCCGGTCGCATTCCGGAATACGAGTAAAGTGGATCCGCCGTGTAAGGCATTGGTTTAGGGTTGGAGGATCCAGAGAAAACTGTGAAAACTAATGTGGCGATGGCAATGCCAACGAGGACGAAGACGAGTCTCTGTTCTCGGAGCATGTAACGGATCGGACGAATGGCTACGAAAGAAGGCTTTACTGTCTTTGGATAGTAAGCTTCCGCTTCTGGTTGCTCCAGCTCGTGTCGCCGGTATGTCAACTCGGACGCCATCTGGTTGTTGTTGTTGTTGTTCTTCTGTCCCAATTGAAATCGGAAATCAGCAACGGAAATTCTGGATCCAGAACCGAAATAAAGAGAAAGAGAGAGAGAGAAAAAGAAGGAGAAGTTATCGGAGTGTCTTTGATTTCAGAGTCGAACTCGCCGGAGACTGAGTCGACCTTTAGGACGGGAGTGAAAAGCGAATTGGGTTTTACCCTCACACTTCGGTTTAATTATGCCCCTTCAAATAACTCGGCCTTTTTGTTTTTCGGATTTGGAAAGTAAAACCATGTTCAAAATGGGACATTTCTTTCAGTTTATTCTCTTTTAAGAAAGTTTTCTTTAACATTAAAAACATATATTTTTTCAGTTATGTATCTATTACTTCTTCTGAATTAATGTTTATTTCAATATCTCTTATATTTTAAAACATTTTCATTCATTACCATTAAGAACAAAGTGAATTAAGATTAGTTAATTATAGAAGAAATAAAGAATAATAATATTATAAATAGAATTGTAGAGAGGCTTTGAACCTATTTAATTAGTAGTAGTAGTTTAAGGACCAAAAATGTATGATAGAGTTTCATAAATGTACATTCCAAGAAAGTCAATAAGCGCCTAATTGTCACTCAAAGCCAAATTTGATGACAACTTTTAGGTATTTCAACGCACCATCACTATTCACCTAACTTATATTTATATATTCTCGTACTATAAAGTTATGTCGGCAGTTTTTATAAATTCACTTTCATAACGTTTTTACTTTGTGCTAAGAAACGTGACATAACAATGTGTTTGTTACCATGGTCGTGGATTTTAAATGTGAATTCTGGCCAGTTGTTGCTTGCTGCTTTATATTTTAACATATGCAAACAAAACGAAGATAAGTTTGTTGAGATATAAAATAAATAAAATGAACTAAGAACTGAGGATCGTTGGCACGAGAGACGAGGATGGTCGCACGTCGGAGAGGGGACTTACTCGTTGACTCTGATACCGCCACGTGGAGCTCTATTATCTCCCCATAATCTCTGCATTACTTTTCTTCTTCACATTACATAAATCACTGCTTAAATCGTAATTGAGAACTCATGACTTAATATAGCTAAATAGTAATATATGTTTTCGTAATTATTTAGATAATCCATACGAGATCATATAACTCAACTCTTCCTCCACAATTTATTTGGTTCATAAATTTATTATTACACAGCAGACCGTGGAACCAAACGACCACGATTCAAACCACAAAGGAGATTAAAGAAGGGACGTTTAGGTCTTGCTTGACCATTACCAACGCCGTTAACCATATCCTTTTGTGCACTCGCAGTGTTGGTAACTCGTATAGGAGTGACAATGATAGAGGCTGGGTCTGCAGTTCGAAGGTCAAGCCAAGTGATGATGTCAGCAAAAACAAGGTCAACGTTACAGTCAGGCTCACCTGACGTCAGAGCGTGCCACATCCCGGGATACAACTTGAGAGTCTTGTCCCTTGTGCTAGCTTTCTCGTACAAAGCTTTGCTTATCTCTGGATCCGTTACTGTATCAGCTTCTCCGTGCAATACAAAAAAGGGCATTGTTATCTGCAAAATCCCATCATGTTTTCTTGGTCAAAGAATTTTTGTCAGTAAAACTCCTATTATCATGGGATAAAGAGTAATGTGGAAGAGATATGAACCTCGTGCAGAGTGTCTTCGAGGTTCATGCTTGTCCTGAGCATTTCAAGTGCGGTTTTGAGCCTAGGCTTGTCTTGATATATCAGCTTGTTGTTCTTTACCTGCATTTACACACCAAACTATTTATAACAAAACTGGATGGTGAGAGATTTGTGTATACATATATGTACTCCACATAGACTATAAAAGACCTCTTCTCGCTTGACGATGTCCTTGAAAGCAACGTTGATCACGTTTTTTGTTGGAACTATTTTCCATTTTGGTATGATTTCTTCGACTCTGGTTAACATACTAATCACCATAGGGTGTGGCTTCACATTCTCAGATATCTGCAAATTCCATACATAACAAATATATCTGCAGAGTTAAAGATCATCATCTCCCTACACTCTGCAATCTATAAAATTGTGAGTTTTTTATTTTTCTTATTTTGACCTTACACATTGGAGCGACAAGAATGGCGCCATTCCAAAAGGAAGGATCTTTTTTGTGAAGCAATAAAGTGACTGCACCTCCCATGGATTCTCCGTACAAGAACCTGCCTTTGTCCATGTATTCCTCTTGCGCTGGTGTCACATAAATTTAACAACTTTTAATCTCGGAGTTTATGATAAAATATAGAAGAAGAGAGACGAATGTTGTTGTTACATATGTAAATGTCATACCACAGATAGAGGTGTAATAGTCGTAGCAATCATTGACAACATTCCCAAATTTCTTGATGTAGCAACGAGCTCCCTTGGACCTTCCATGACCTTCATAGTCCATACCAAAAACAGCGTATCCAGCTGAGGCCAGCCTGATTCGGCATTCTGAAACCAAATACACGTCTCACTGAATTGTTTCAAAGACCGGATAGAACTAAATTTCTCAACCACCCAGCCAATGGATACACACGTAAGTAACTTATTTGATGTACACATCAATTACTCTCTAACCAAGGAAAGACCAAATATTAATTTAAAATGAAATCAGAATAAATAAGACTAGGGTCGTTCTCCAACCCAAACCAACCACCAAAAGTAAGACTTGTTGACCTACCGGTACTATCACCCATAATAACTTAACTTTTCAGAGGCATTTAAGGAGTATTATAATTACAACGTAAACTTTGAGAATTGGTTGTGAGGTCCACAGTGAAATGAATTTATGATCCGTGAGCTGCCATCATCTAGCGATATAGAGATATTAACTATCATGCATCATATTCTAATTATATATATTTAAAAAGTACCTACATAAAGTGAAAAAAAGTTAATTACTTCTCTTCAAGAAATCAATCCAAAACATAAATTAAAGATTTGCAACATTTCTTCTATTCAGTATCATGCTTTACTGGATACAGAGTAGGAAAGAAATAAATCACACAGCCAAGTGAAGGCCATAAGTGAAAATGCATTAAATAGCAATATTTATGGAGATTGGTTTGCATGAGTAACCATTGGAGGGAGGAAGAAGAATGAAGTACCTCTCATGGAGTCGCTGCACTCCATTCCGTAACCTGCAAAAGAAATAAAAAACAATCCCCAATTGAATTGAATATGATTAAATGATCATGATTTTTGTAATTTATGTAATGGAAATCAGCTTATTAAAATAAGCAGGAAGTAACCATGGCAGAGGAAAACAAGAGCTTTGGGAGAAGGAGATGATGGGATCCATCTACAGGCGAACAACTCAACACCTCTCGAATTCCTTATGTATTCCTGTCTCAATTTAAAATAAGATCCACATGAACATTTCAACTCATAATGCTTAACAGAGAATCAGAGAGAGAGAAATAGAAACCTGGTAGTATTTGAATTCCGACGACTTCATCGTCCACGATTGATCAATATGGAGCGAGAGAGAGTGAGAGATGACAACGAGGGTGAAGGTTTTGAAGAGCCGTGTAGTGTCCAATATTTATATACAAGAGTCAAAAGTTACACTATTCTTTTTTTAATTATTATATATTTGATTTATGATAACCAAATTGAATGCTCGGAAATTTGTTGACGTCACACTCAGCGTATGAACTATACAGACCCAACCATTCATTCGTCGGACAAATCGACACAGATGTATGTAATCCTATACTCATTATGTTAAATCGACACATTAATAAGAGACAACTAATATTAATCACATTAGCCAACAAAACATACAAGTTTTCAAAAAAAAATTGAAACAGAGCATCCTACGGAAAAACAAATCTAACCCCGTAAGAAATACCAGATTTAAAAGGGAAAAAAAGAGGAAGAAGATCATTTGACGTACGTATGGTCCCATCGTTTGGTAACACCGCTACGGAACGCTGATTGCAAAACGCTAATTCTCTCTTGGAAGATTGTTTCCTTTAGACCCTCTATCACTTCCTCTTCCGCATCCATTATCAATTCCAAGTGGTCCAGAAACTTCAGTTTGCTCTGCAGTTTCTTCAGCTGAATAAAGAGAAGCAATAGCCTCCGGGTTAAGACCACAACCACATTGGACGAAACAAAGCTTTTACGGTTAGAAGTTAAGCCCAACCTGTTGGTCTATTACTGTCGCAGCTAGATGTTCCATTTCTCTCTCTTCTTGATCAGCCAGTATTTTTGCGTGAGCCGCCGCAGCTCCTAAAGCAGTTGCAACTGCCGCTCTAATTTTTAAAGCTACAGGTAGACCCTGAGTTCCGTCTGCAAAATTACATAAAGATTACAAATCTTAATTCTTGATCTTTCATTCTCGCCTCAGATCACAACACAAGTTACCTTTGTCTTCTTGGTGTTCCTCCATATCTGTATCCTTGTCTATTTCCGCTCTGTGAACAATTTTTTAGTTTAGCCTTGACGAAGACATGGGAAACCAAGCCATAAGAATGTTTTGAGTTTGAAGAATCAAACCTGTCAACTGCTGTATTGGCGTAATCATCAATTTCAAAAATCTCTTTTGGGCATGAGGCTTCATCGCAAAGAGCTGCAATTGCAGCCTTTGCAGCAGCGGTTGTGACAGACGGACCAACTTTGCTTGTCATGGCAGCTACCTGTTGTGCAATATGTAAATGTGTTATCTCTTCAATTTTTTTTCCACGAGAGTTCAAAGGGCACTCTTTGCTACAGTTAAACGCAGCGAGGAAACCAAATGTTACATTCATATAGAAGATAATGAACATAAGGCACATTGTTTAACAATATATTCACCTGTTTCATAAGTGAAATATCACTGTCCGATATTAGTGCAACACGTTTCCTTTTTGCTGGAGGCTCATCTTCATTCACGTGATCTTCCTTTTCTTCCCTGGTTACTGTTCCCTCATGTTCTTGACCATCAGTTGTCACCTGTTCCGTAGGATGGGATGAAAACGAATTGTTTTCTCTGTTTTCATCCTCGGTGGAGATAGAGGAATTGAGTCTTCCAGAAGTAGAAGAGCCCATCAGAAACTCTCCAAACGGAAGCTCAATGAGTTTAGAAATGCAATCTAGTCTACTCTTAGTAGAAACACTTTGTGCAATGAGTTCCCAATCATCTCCATGTTTCAGCACAGATTCTAACAAGAGGAGGATCTCTTCTTCTGTCCACACAGCTGCAGCTGAATTCCCAATCAACTTAAAACTTTCTGCAGCGTTGTTCTTCCCATAATTTCCATTCTTGAAACACTTTTCACATATGTTGAAAATACTCTGCTAACATCATATGTCAGGAAACAAACAAAAGAAAACACACCGAAAAAGATGACAAATGCAAATCCACAGCAAAACAAATTACCTTGTTATGTTGATAGAAAGCAGAATCACAACGTTCTTCACAATGCTCGCAGATAATTACATCGTCTGGCTTCTTCAAATCGCGGAATACATCTGAATAGGAGGTCAGCGGCGGTAGTTTGATGCCGGTCTCAGCTCTTTCCTCAACAAGGGGAGGTGCCGTAATAGGCCTGAAAGAATTAGGGGTTGCAGTAACTCGAATTCCAGCGGGAGTTCCTTGTTCGATTTTAGCATTATCCCCCAACAAAACATGATCACCTTTATTCGAAGAAGATCCAAAATTGATCAATCCCCACTTTTCGAGGAAGAGAAATACTTTCTGAAGCAAATTGACATCGCCCACGAGAAACTTGCGGACACTGGTGAAGGTGAGCCTCCTAGAAGTGTCCTCTCTATACTTATTGATGATGAAATCTCTGTACTCCTTGTAAACTTTGGGGGTTCTAGTGATTGAGCTCTCACTGAAGAACTCCTCAAATTCGCGTCTTTCAATTTCGTGAATATCATCCCACAAGAACCAACCTAAAAAGAAAACCAAATCAATTTCACTGGAGAACCAGAAAGGGAGAAAGTCAATAGAAAGCAAACCCTAGACTAAGAGAAAGCTCTTCGTGACTACGGAAACAGTCGTGCGAGTACACAGTGGAAACCCTAGAAATCTAAAATAATGGTTATGCGTTCAGAAAGCTTAGCGAGAGTTGAAAGAAGTGAAGAGAAGGAGAAAACATACTGGAATGAGAAGGGATAGTGTAGAGCTCGAGCTCTGGTTCTTTCCAGCTTGGATCAGTAGCTTCCATGCCGTTTACGCACGAGATTGAAACACCGATTCCCTCCAATTCACAAACTCAGATAACCAATCTATTTGCAAATCGCAGTGTCCAAATAAATTGGATTTATTTATTAAATGGTCATATTCGGAAATCTTGCACAAAGCCTAGTCAGTATAGAAATATAAGCAGGCCCAAACGCTACTCTCTATCATCAGGACCAAATTGTTACTCTCTTTCGGAAGGCCCAAACCGTTACTCTCTATCAGAAGACCCAAACTATTACTATCAAAAGCCCAAATTCGTTACTCTCTATCAGCAGACCCAGACCGTTACTCTCTAGTCTCTACATGTTTATGATTTTATATTTTGGAATTTGGATTCATTTCATAATTCGCAAATCACGTTTAAACGTTGTAATTTCCCCAAGAGTGACGAAGATTTCCCCAAATGATCCAGCTGGAACAACATTGAAACTGTCCGAAGAAAGTGCAAACATTGATAAAGAGTTTAACTCAGAAAAGGGTTCTTTAAGAAACAGCTCAACAAAAAGGGCTCTATTAAGTTTTACGAATCAATCCGAGCAAACACACACAAAAGAAGCAATCCTCTTAAGTCATCCTTTGGGCAGCCTCTTTTGCAAGAACTCTTTCCTTGGCCTTGGTCTTAGCCTGCGACTTAGAACCCATTATGCCTCCTCCCCACTTCTTCCTGTACTCCTCAAACTTGTCGTTGAAGTTAGCCTATTCACCAAAACCAGAACCAAGTTAAGTTACACAGGTATAACGTTTGGCTTCAAAGTTCATCATTCTATTTGTCAAAAGAAGCTTTTACCTTGATAGCCTCAAGGATTTTGCTGAACTCTAACTTGTCCTCGTTCTTGACAGTGGTAAAGCACACGCAAGAAGCAGTCTTTTGGTGAACAAGCTGAAAGGAAGAGACAGAAATAAAGATTAACCCACCATGTTTATTACAGGGATGTCACCCCGGGATGGACACAACACCTACCGCTCCAAGGCGAGATTTCCCCTTGACAATGCAGTAAGGGACTTCCATCTTTCTACACAAAGCAGGCAACCAGACGACCAACTCAATTGGGTCAACATCATGAGCGATGACAACAAGTTGTGCCTTGTTCTGCTCAATGAGGTAGGTCACATGGTTGAGACCATATTTCAGAACAATGGGCTTCTTAGACTCAGTAGGCTTTCCCTCAGCTTCAGCTTGAGCTTTCTTCAGAAGACGATCTTTCTTGGCAGCTTTGTCTTCTGGCCTATACTTCAGAGCAATCTTGAAGAGGCTGGTTGCTGCAATTGACAACAGAGTAAGATGAGCTCTGAATTAAGGGGAGAAAAACAGAAACATACCAAAGCCTTCTTATGATCTTACAGCAACAACACAAGATAACCTAAATAATCAACAACACTGGCAGACATTTGAATAATAAACAACAGCAGCAACTCCAAAACTAGGTGTGGTGTTTGAAGAGTGAATAACAAAGATCACTGAGAATTAAATAGACTTTTACCAAGATTCTTGTCAAGAGTCTTGGTGAATTGGTTAAGAGCTGGTGGGACCTTCAACCTCTGCTTAAGGATCCTCTTCTGCCTTTGAAGGCGGATTGACTTTGGCCATTTGATGTATCGAGAGAGATCCTTCTTGGGAGGCAAAGCTCCACCAATACCGAATTGTTTCGGCCTCCTCTCAAATAGAGGGTTTGTGACTTTCTCCTGGGAAATATTAGAAATCACAGCACAAACTTAAGAAAAAAACCACAAACAAATAAAGTAAATGTTGGGAAACCTTAAAGAAGACTAGAAGTTTCAACAATAAATTAAGGGCATACCGTCTTCTTCTTGGCAGCAACCTTTACTCCTTTCTTAGGGGCCTAAAACCAAATCGTGGCGTGATTAGATAATTGAAGTAACCAATGAACATACGGTGAAGAAAGCCATTGCCCTCTTAAGCAAATTTTCGGATGCATTTCATTAGCTCTCGACTACCAAATCTAAAGATCCCTAAACCCTAAGAAGATCAGCAATGATCGCCTCAAAACCGTAAGTAAAACGAAACCCCAGTGCGTTCATCGTTAAAACAAATGAATCTGCCTCGTGCCGTATGAAACAAAATCTAATCCGGTGATTATACCATGAAAACAAATATGAAACAGTAAGAACCAAAAGAGATATACCATTGTCGTCCTCCTAAGCTCCAACTCCAAATGGTTTTTCTGCAAAAAGACGGCTGAGTCGAAGAGTATTACTGGCTAGGGTTTTGCCTTTATATATAGTACAAGGGGTAGGGCTTCTTTATTTTGTGAATTAAAATTGCCAGCCCAGCTTAAATACAAATATACCCCTTGTTTTATCTTTCATATTGGTACGAGTTACGCGGTCTTTGAAAAAAATCGGTTTACATATTAAACCTTATCAAATGAAAGCGAGATAAGAAAATCCCAATTAGTCAACTAGATACCTCACTAGGTAAGAGTAGGACCACGTGTCGCATCATCGACCATTCAATCAGTCCATACATTAAATTTTCATTGTGTTATGATGAGATTACCAGTAAACGATATAAATGATGATGGCAGCCACCGTAAAATCCAACGTTTGAACGATCTTATTCAGCGCCTCAGGGAGAAATTTCTTCTTCCGTGATCGGCGAATTGTGAATGCCGTTCACTGAGATAATTTCCGGTACATCCGCATTGATCTATTTCGTCACGTGATTCACCCTGTTTCTATCTGGTCCCCTCCATGCTGTGTTCTTCTCTTTATATTTATCATCTTTTCTTGAGATTTGATCGAGGGTTTTGGGTTCTCGAATTCTCTAAAAGAAACCCAACTTGTTGTTCCGTAGATCTGGCGACTTCTGTACATATTGTGGAACGTGCAATTGGTATTAGTATTGTTATTGATTAGATCTCACGTTTTTGTTTCAGTTACATGCCATTAGATCCTTTGTAGTGTTTAGTTTATGTTACGGATTCTCTGGAAAGAAATCTATATTGTATGTTCTGTTAGTTTCGCCTTCACTTGTTACTATTTGATCGATCTGGCCAAAGATTTCACTAGATTTTCGACGTTGTAAGCTTCTATTTGGTGTGCCAAATTCTTTTCCCCAGTGACAACAAATGTTCTATTGACTTATTAGGTTCAGGGTGGGGTGGAGTTTAGATAAGCTACAATGGCCTCAATTCTTATTCAAACCCAGGAATTGCAAGAATCTTCGACGGTTCTTGGGCATGCAAGATGTGAAAACTACTTTATATTCTCTGGAGAAAGTAGTTTATCAGATGGTTTGAGGGGTGTATTATATTTTATCGGTCTTGCTTACTGCTTTATCGGGTTGTCAGCAATTACTGCACGGTTTTTCAAGTCCATGGAGAATGTTGTGAAACATTCGCGTAAAGTGGTTGCAATTGATCCCATTACTAAAGCTGAAGTCATCACATACACGAAAGTGTGGAACTTTACTATTGCAGACATCAGTTTGTTGGCGTTTGGAACTAGTTTTCCTCAGATTTCTTTGGCTACCATCGATGCAATACGGAATATCGGGGAGAAATATAGTGGAGGTCTGTGTTATTGTTGTGTTCCCTATTCCAAAAAACTCAACTTTTAACTTCAAAGTGATTTCTTATATCATGTTTTGTCCTCTAGGTCTTGGTCCTGGAACACTTGTTGGGTCAGCTGCATTTGATCTTTTCCCCATCCATGCTGTTTGTGTCGTAATGCCAAAAGCTGGAGAATTGAAAAAGATATCTGACTTAGGCGTTTGGCTAGTCGAGCTGGTTTGGTCGTTTTGGGCTTACATCTGGCTATACATAATCCTTGAGGTAACTGTGAAAAGCAGTCTAAACTGATTCTGCTGGATATATAGTGATGAGGTCTTAGATTGTGTTTCTTTTCATGTGTCACAGGTATGGTCACCAAATGTAATTACTCTTGTGGAGGCATTATTGACAGTAGTGCAATACGGGTTTCTTCTAGTTCACGCTTATGCGCAAGACCAGCGATGGCCTTACTTGTCTTTACCAATGTGGGGTTTTCTCTCCGGACAATTATATAAGTATCTGCACCATGAATTCCACTAAAGATTGAGTATTTGTGTTTGTATTTGATAATTGAAGTTCAAGAGGTGATAGACCAGAGGAGTGGGTTCCAGAAGAGACTGATCCATCCAAAGATGAAAATGAGGTTCATGACATCTATTCGGGTGCTGCTCAAGAAGCTGTTGAATCTGGAAACAGAAACATTGTTGATATCTTCTCTATTCATTCAGCTAACAATGATACAGGTACTAAGTATGTGTAAGTTGTCTTCCTGATCTATACGATTCACATATTTATATTTTCTCTGTTAGTGTAATAAATGAAATTTTCCCTGTGACGATCACTTTTGCAGGGATCACCTATCATACAGTAGCAGATAATCCACCTGAATCCTCGAGTAAGAAGAGTAAGGCAAAGAATTCTACTGTTTTTGACACTTGGAAACAGCAATTTGTGGACGCAATAAAGGTAAAGATATTCAACTTAATTAATGTGTTTACATTCTTCGATATCCCAATTATGGTAAGACATCTTTCTTCACATGTTTCTCTTCCAATTCTTAATCAAACAGTTAGAAACAACAGAATCACAGAAAGTTGATAGCATTAAACTTCGGATAGCGAAATCATTTTGGCAATTACTCCTTGCCCCTTGGAAACTTCTTTTTGCATTTGTGCCTCCTTGCATCATTGCTCATGGTTGGATCGCTTTCATCTGCTCTCTCATCTTTATCAGCGGAATAGCCTTTGTCGTCACGAGACTTACCGACCTTATTAGCTGTGTAACTGGTACACACACACACACACCGGTTTTGCAAACTTAAGTATAAGAGTCAGCTTTTTGGCTCTAAAACTCTTTTCATCATGCAGGAATAAACCCATATGTGATAGCATTCACAGCACTCGCAAGTGGAACTTCATGGCCAGACTTAGTAGCAAGTAAAATCGCTGCAGAGAGACAACTAACCGCAGATTCAGCCATTGCAAACATCACATGCAGGTCAAAATCTCAAATCCTTTCTTAAACAATTTTGATCTTAAATCTTATCCTGATCTTTTTGGTAAATATTCCTGCAGTAACTCGGTGAACATCTATGTGGGGATTGGAGTTCCGTGGCTGATAAACACAGTCTACAACTATGCTGCATATAGAGAACCTTTATACATAGAAAACGCGAAAGGACTAAGTTTTTCGCTGCTGATATTCTTTGCCACATCAGTGGGGTGTATCGTGGTGCTTGTGTTGAGAAGGCTTATTATAGGAGCTGAGCTTGGAGGTCCAAGGTTATGGGCTTGGCTTACTTCTGCTTATTTCATGATGCTTTGGGTTGTCTTTGTTGTTCTTTCTTCTTTGAAAGTTTCAGGCATCATATAGAAAAAGCACTAAAAGAAGCGACCCTTCGAGAAAGAAGAAAAAGCCTTATTACCAAACCTGTCTCTGTATTTGTTTTCTTACTTTCCAAGGAGTTTTTATAAAATTATCAAAGTTCAAAGGCAGTTGCCTAAATGTGTTGCATATATAAAGTCTTTAGCCTTTTTAACTTCGTTACAACAGCGAATGATCGAGTCACAAATTCCAGAGACTTCTTATGGAACGAGTAGCTGAGATGCTTAGAACCACAGCAAAAAGAAAGAAAAAAAAAACTTGCTAATTCATTCTCCTGCCGCTCAATCAAAATGGGTTCTAATTTTTCCGATCACCTGAAGTTTGTCAAAGGCTTAAGCAAGAGCGCCGGTACAGGCTGTAGCCGGACCAGCCTCAACCTGTGTCTTCGCTGAGCTGTACTTCTTGGTTATAAATCTGTTCCAAGTTTGCAACACATCAGAGAGAGATTCAGACAAAAATCAAATTTTACTTGGGAACAATTTTATAGAACGCAGGAGATCACCTAAAGAAATCCCTCCATAGCAACTCATACATTAACCAGTTGAGTCCGGTATCTACCGGTCCGTTCCTGAGAAAATCATTTTCTTAAAAAGGTAGCTAGACACATAATCTTACTATGTCCAAATTGATATACCAGAGTTTTCTGAAATATTGCGTTTGTGAGACATTACCTTGGAATTGTGGTTGTGGTTGCTGTAGAGATTGTTTTCTTTAGCTCATCGAACATGGAACGAGGAGAGATGCTTCCCATGGCTAACCAAGGTGATATCTTGCAAGAGAAGTTTGCTTTAAACACACTGTTGTTGCCTCCCTTCTGGTTTCCCTTGCTCAACCGAGCCTGACAATCAGCAGCAAAGCTCTTCAGCCTAGTCCACGCCTCTGTCTCTCCACCAACCATTGTCGGTTTACCCTCCTGGTCCAAACAAAATGTTAACTCCTAAGAAAAGATATAAGAGCAGCAGACGCATATTGGACCTATAGATAAAAGTTCATTGATCCTATGAAAACTCCATTGACCTTCAAACACTCCAATACAAATTTGAACTTTTTGGCAGATTTTGAACCTTAAAACGAAGATAAATCCCACAAGTTTCCACTTTTTTTTTAAATGCCTAAACCTGGAGGCTAGTAATCAATCAGGCTAAGCAAGCATTAAGAAAATTAAAACCTGGCTCGTTCTAGCAGTGGGGTTAATGCCCAGATCCAGGAGAGAAGGAATATCGCCAAGCTCTACGTCTCCCCTAGAAGGCAAGCTTTTCAACTGATCAAGAGCTGCAATTGTCTTCCTAATCTCCAATTTCTGGACTTTTTCCTTGAAAGCTCCGTAATTTGACGGCAAGTCTTCAATTTTGAAGGGTAAATCGTCCATATGATAGAGAGTGCTTCCCCAGAAATACTTGACTTCAACGCCTTCTTCCTTCATCGCCGTCTCTATTTTACATTCCGCTTTAACCTCGTCGTGAGACACTTCCCTATGAGCATACACCGCGTCCGCTCCAATTTCCTTTGCCAATTCCACCAAAATTGCTTCGGGTTTCCCGACACGGACAACTAGATTCGACCCTCTTGCTTGGAGATTCTTCCGGAGCTCCGAAACGGATTCGATCAGAAACTGGGCACGAAAAGGACCCGTTTTGTCGAACCCAGAAGAGGATTTCCCGTAATCTCGAGGGTCAAAGCAATAAACGGGCAAAACGGAGACGCACTCGTCGTTGGCAGAATTAAGACACTCGTTGTCGTGAACACGAAGGTCATTGCGGAACCAGACAACGGCAGCCCGACGAAGAGCGGCGGCGGAGGAAGGATCAACGGGACGACGCGGGACGATGGAGAGAGGAGAGTGCAGGGGATTAGCAGAGGTGGTGGATTTGAACGAGATTCTGGAAGGTGAAGGAGAAACAGAAGTAAGAGGGAGATGGATGAGAGAAGAAGCCTGCGTAGGGATTTTAACGTTGTATGGATGATGAGAAAACAATTTGAGGATCTGAGTTGAGGTGGGAAAAAATGTGAGAGAAAGAGAGGCAATTGGTAGAGAAGAAGGGATAATGGCGAGTGATGTTTCTTCTTCTGGTTTTAGGTTTTCTTCGACATTCGAATCCATTGCTTCCGAGGAACAGAGAAGACTGTAGAGTGTGAGATGAAAGTGGACGATAAGCTCTCGTCGATTTTCTGCCTCTTCCCACACAATTTCGGTTTGGTAAATTATTTATTTTTATTTTTTTTTGTTAAAATATTGCATTTAATTTATTAGAAAAATTTGTTGGCCTTAATACACTTTGGACTAAAACATCTACTTCACCATTAACATTTCGGCTAATAAACACAAAGATAATAGATGTAAAAGAGGAAACGATTTGGAGAATATCGTGGAGGAGACCATACACTTCCTTCGGAGTTTCCTTTGAGTAAATGGCTTGGATTAAGATTTTTGAATCTGATTGAAGTTTGATGAAGTCAAAATCATGAGATCGTGCTTCTTCCAAGGCAAGCTTTATCGCCAACGCTTCAGCAATCATAGGTGATTTGATGTTTTGAACTCGATCCACAATATGGGTTTTCCGATTTAAAATCTGATATACACATATTCTAACTAAGCATGCTTTCTCTTCTTCTTTGTTTCATACTGCATCTGTAGAGATCGTAACTCTGACAGGAAAATCACAGGATTATTGGGTTATGCTAGGGCGAGGCTAGAGCGATCTTATTTCTTGGGCATCTTGCCATTCTCTTGCGTTTGTTATAGCTTTAGTTAATGTCTCTGCCGCAGATAAGACTGTTGTCGTGAAGCATAACTTATTCCTCGTGTTCCAAATTGACCAGAGGATCCATGGAATAATAGCAATCGAATGCAATCCACTAGGAGGTAAGGCAATTCCTATGTTCCCTAATCTGATATACTCTTGGATGCTTTGACCATTATCGGACTGTGGATGGTTATGCAAGGGAGCTTCCTGCCAGATTTTTCTTGAGAATTCACACTCGATGAACAGATGTTCAAGTGACTCTAGCTGATTGCATCGCTTGCAAAGTTCCTGATCTGAAATGCCTCTCTTAAGGATTTTCTCCTGTAGGTAAGGCATTATTTAGGATTTTCCAGATGAATGTTTTGATCTTTGGTGAGCATTTAGGTGTCCACACGTCCTTTATCCAATTCACATGGGTTGCTCTTACTGCGCTTGTCATTGCTTCAAAACTTTCTGCTTTCTTGTTGTGGTAACCTGATTTAGCCGTGTATATTCCATTTGAAGTAGGAATCCAACAGAATTTATCCCTTGCCTCGTATTTACTTGGTTTGATTTTGAGGATCTCGTCTTCTAAGTTAGGAAGAACTTCTCTGATTTTGTCTAGATTTCAGTCTCTTGTGCCAGAGGTGAAGAGATCACTAACAAGCAAATTTTGTTGGTTTTCTTTTATAGGACCATACGAGACAGATGGATAAAGGGAGGATAGTCATGGGTCTTTCCAAACTCTAGTGGTTTCTTCATCGCTAATTAGACGTCCAAGTTTTTCTTCACCAAATTTTTCTTTAACAAATTTTTACCGATAACAATCCCTTTCCATCCGTAGGATGCGTTCTGGGGCACTGTACTATCCAAAAAATACGAGTGAAGTGAATATTTACCTTTCAAGACTTTGGCCAGCAATATATATAGGTTCACTACTCTATTTATTATCAACTTTAGAAATATTGATTGAATTTTCTCTAATTATGAACATGAAAAAAAAAAGAATCGTGTTGTAATTAAGTAGTATCTTTTTATTCCTTCTATTGTTTTGAACATTATAAATGAAAAATTATTCTATTTAAAGATTATAAATTTTAATTGATTTTTATGACAAAAACTTGAATAATGAGTCTTGAAAATACAAAGAATTCTAATTATTTTTGGAGCTTCCAATTACATATTATATATTACCTTTTTTATAATTTTGAGAGACAATGATGAATATAATAATATCTATTAATATGGAGCTTATGGTCAATGGGATTCATAATTTGGTTCAAATTAACTCACAAAATGGTAATGTGTAAGTCATAAAAGACAAGTTGAAAGGAACATAAAGAACCAAGTGGTTAACAGTTTTTTTTTGGGGTAAAAAGTGGTTCACAGTTTTTGATCTGCAAAATAAGTAAAAGAAAAGATGATGAAGACCAACTCTGTTCCTTCCATTTGGTGTATATATATGACCTCTCAATGATGACTCACATCTGCTGCAAACAAATTAAAGCTTCAAGAAATATTGTATAGCTCTGTAAGTAAATGTAAACGAATTATAACGGTTCATGCAGAGACGATCGAAGTATACAGAAACGTTGGAGAATGATCAAAGGATAAGGTTGAGAAGCTCATGTTGAAGAAGTGGAGCGCGTGCAAAAGGACACGAGACCAGAGATCGATCGATCGTGTATGTTGGTTTGCACGTGCCCTGCTTCTCCAACGTGAAGATTCTAACCCGCAATTCCCAAGTGAGCTCTTGTCGAATGAGAACTTTGGTAATGAAAGGTTTGTATATATAGGCCCAAATATTACTCACATACATACATATATATGTGTTGGCATGGCGTGAGTGTGTTTTACGTAAGGCCAAAAAAGAACCATGCCGTTCCATGATGGCATCTCACGCGAAATAAGGGAGAGATTAGAATAATGAGAACAGTAAATTAATGAAACTAGGACCAAACAATACCTTGTGTAAATTACTGCTATAAATCCATCAAAATTGGGTTTTGTCTAAAACGTGGGGGTCTTGTCTGTCCTCAATTTCACAAACTCTTAACGCATGGTAAACCTTTGCTAGCTTGGTGTGTACCATGCATATATGTCTTGTGTTATATTGCTAGCATCCTATGAAGCAGTCGGTCACGCCTTGGCAACCAAATTCTTAGAGTACCCCTCTCACGATTAATGTACCTTAGTATCTACTTTAGGGCCTAGCTAGTAAGAATTCATTAGATTGATTCACGAATATATTGAAGTGAAATGCGTATCCACTACTTACCCACCATTTAATATGAGATTTTTACGTTTTTATTCATTCAAAATTGACTATGTTACATATACATAAATGCTTATATTTTGTATATATCATGATGATAAATTCAGAAGCATTTGAATAAAGAAGATATGAGTGTGTGAAAGAGAGAGAGGGGTCAAAAGGGGGAAGGTGGGTGGGTCGTCAAAGACTGTTTGGGGCAAAAGAAGAGAGGAATAATGAAAGAGTGCGCGTAGGGCTTTGCGTGTTACCCTAATTTTTTCTTACATTTAATAATACTAAAATACACAATACATTCAATATATCATCAGCTTCTAAGGTCCATATGTTGATTTCATGTCTCCCTCCCACATTAATTAATTTCTCTGGTCTATGTTTAATGTATAATCCTCCGCATGAGGATTGTTATAGTTAGTGGGTCTTACTAGTTGAATTGTCTAGTAAATGAAAGAGCTTAATTGGTCCATGAATATTTATATATTATATGTCATTTTATTATGCAGCAAACTCTGTTATTTTCGAATGGCTATTTGCAAATTAAAGTGATGCTAATAAGAGAACACATGTAGATAGTAAGGCAGAGTGTGTCTCCTCGAGCAGAGATGAATCAGAAACAAATCTTTTGTAATGTAAAAAGAAGAGACAGAGAGTCAGACAATGAAGTCATCACCAAATCTATTAATACTTACGTGTCCGTATCACACTCGTGTTTCCCACTTAATGCTGCTCACTCCATTTATTGAACCATCCTCTAACTAATGCTCTTCTTGTTTTCATAACTTTAATGCATTGGAGACTATTATGGAGAGTGTCCATGTATTTCAAAGTGTTTGATGAGAGCTCACTCAATTCTTTTGACGCACGATTTTTGACCTTATAATCGCTTACATCATCATCAACAATGAAAAACAGCTACCCAACAAAGACTCTTCTTTCCCCAATTCAACGTCACATAGATATATAATGATTGCTTCCTCTTTTTTCTTACCAGCTATCCATCCATGAATTCGGAAAGAAACATTAGATCAATATCCACTTTTAGAGCAAAGATTAAACCTGAAGGAGACGCTAATCCATGAGTAGAAGAAGGTGACGAACAATCAGCTTCACTAACACGCAATCAATATGTTTATTGTCTAGAAAAAAAATTATATGTTAGCTAATTGTCGCAAGGTAAGAAAAACTACAACAAGTTTCCTTCTTGCACAGACAATGGAAGAAGTGACATTGACAGATACAAACATCTCAGCAAAACTACCTATCAACCCACATTGTTACTTCTTGGCATAGGTGATGAGCATTTGGTTTTGCTGAATCTTAAAACCTTGAAGTCCCTGCATTGCAACTGTTGACTGCATCTCATCTGCAAACTCCACAAAGGCGATTCCAGGTTTGGCTTCAATCATCCTAACCTCCTTAAACCCTGGGTATTGGCAGAACAGCATCTGAAGCATCATTGGAGTTGTCTCGTGAGGAAGATTTTGAACAAAGAGAATGTTATTTGGCGGTGCTGGTGCCTCAGGCAGATTGGGTTTCACACCACCAGGGTATGGTACTTGTGAAAGCTGCGAGAAGAGTACCAGTACAGACAATTATTAGAATACGGAAAAAGAATCACAAGCATTTCCCAAAAGCATGAATGTGCTAAAGAGTCAAGACCAGAGTTAAACAAATGTTAAGATAACTCACAGGAGGTGCAGCTCCATAGACACCTGGATATGCTGGGTTCATGGCCATGCCCATCTGTGCTGAGTCATGGTGCTGGTCTTTCCTTTTCTTGCCTCCTGCAATTCCAAAGGTAGATTTTTAGACGTGACACTAGATCTAAGTGTACATTTGCAGCAATGGCCCACTTGAGCCGAGGAATCAATAAACAGATAAAACTTCAAAGTCTCACCTTTCTCTTCATGTCTCTTTCTTTTCTCGCGAGGAACAAATGTACCATCCGCCTTGGCAACAACATCTGATTTTGTTTTGGCATATTGTATTCTCTGTCCAAATCATTAAGGTTATGAAAGAGTTTAGCAAACGTTGTTAAGTCGTATTTCCACAGATGTTAGAAAGATGAGAGAACATCTCAGAAAATCCCAACAAGGGTTAAACAATTTTTCCAAAACCTAAATTTCAATTTTTTTGCAACCACAAGGCTTATAAAGGGTCTCTAAAGTTGCAGTTCAAGTAGAAAATCTATCTAATTACTAACAAAGATTCCTGGAATTCAACACTCCAAATCTACAATCATTGAAATCAAAGTAAACTTAAACCCTAGTTATGCATTCTACAAACCCTGGGTAATACTAACAATTCAAAGCCATCAATTAAAAATTTACCAACAAATTAATTGGAGAAAAGTGGACTAGAAGGCGATAATCGTACCATGGGTTTATCGTAGAAGGGGAAGCCATTCATTTTAGCGATAGCAGTCGAAGCAGATTCCGCATTCTCAAATACTACCCAAGCTTGTCCTTTGTGCTTCAACGTCTTAAAGGCCAACACCTCCAATATCTTCCCGAACTGAGAGAACACAGCATTCAGCGATTTCTTCAGCTCTGTTGAGAGTTTCGAATAAGTAAAGAGGGAAAAGATTTCAATAAACTCAAATCGGAAAGGATATAAGACGATAAAAGAAGGTCTTAATCACCATCGAGCTTCACTTTTTCGTTGAGATTGTTGATGTAAATCGTCTGATTTGGAGAAACCTCCGATCCTTGATTAGCCTCCTGCATATCCATATTTCACAAAATCCCCGGCCAAACTCTGCGAAAGGGGAGAATGATAGCCGGAAAGCCAAAATCCAAAAGGCGAGGTTTTTTCCTTTTTCAAGAGCTAACTCTGTTTGTAAAACCCATTATTTAGCCCAATATTTCCTTTATTGGGCCCATTACAGAAAACTTAACTATTAGTGGCCTAATGTTAAAACTTAAAAGCCATAACAAATTTCATGGCCCATTGAAAATAGTAATTTACGCATGCAAATAAATTTTGTTATCATTTATTTTATTTTATGAAAGAGTTATCATTTATTTTATTATCTGTATATATATATATATATATATTAATTATGCATATTGTAAAGTGGTCAAGTGTTATTGTTACTTAAATCTTTTGGATTCGAAATGACTCGAAAGAAAGAAAAAAAAAGTTGATTTAAAAAAGTTAAATGTAAAAATGAATAAAAAAGAGTAAAGGGAGAAAAAAAAGGAGAGGAATGAGTTGTGCGTGACAAGGCCTGATGTAGAAGTAAGCTTGACTAACTGTTACATCATGTCAATTATATTTTAAACTACTAATATAAATAATACATATATATACGTAATTTATGATTATCTGACATTTTCTCTAATTTTTACCATTAAAAATAGTGCGTCTGTATTATATTTGTGTTAAATGAAAGTAAAATTAAGTAACTATCAAGTTTTCAAAAACTAATTAAGAATCTATCACTTAGTTCTTAAAATTAGATAGATATCAATGGGGTCACATGGAGCAAAGACAAAATCCTCCTCCCAAAAATTAACCTTCACATTTTGTTTGGCTCGCCTACCACACAACAATTTTTTTACCTTTTTGGATTACAATCATAAATTTTCATCCCAAGAATTAATGATTCAATGAAATCATTGTGTTATTCTCAACAAATAAAATTGTGACGGGTATCGAATTTTTGCCTCTGAGCGTGGTTTGTGTGGAGTGTCTGGGTGTTTGGTTATGGTGTGTTTGGTTGTAGATGTAGTGTTTTTCGGCTTGGTGGGTCCCGTGAATGTATGGTTTCGAAACCCTAAATTGGATTTTTGCAGATTTTTTTCTTTGGCGGCGATTTAGTTGTGTTTTGCATAACTGGGTTGTGATTCAGATTTTAAACATAACTCTTAAAGATTTGACTCTGATCCTGACTGTATAACTGGGTGTGTGCTGCTTTGATCGTGTCCAATTTAATTATCTCAACATAAATCTTAAAGCTTCTCATTGTCCACAAACATTTATGTGCTTGCTGTTAACATTCTTGTTATCATATAAATTAATTGTTATTGCTGTTTTGTGCACACTCTATAGTTTGTTGTCAGGACAAATCATCATCATCATCGGCACCAACAATCTCTGAATCATCATCTAAATCCGGTGAAGATAGTGGCCGAGAGGAAAAAGTATGACAACCTCCCTTCATGCTGTCAAATGCTAGGAAAATCAACTGGGAGTGCAAGCTAATATCTAATAATATATGCAAAGTAAACTAGTATTCTCTAAATACTTTAATTACCGGTACATGTGTGTTTTGAGAACATTTATATTGTTAAGTGCTAAAATTTTATTTGTAGGTTAACATTATATCCATCCTACCACCAGAATCCTCTCTAACAGAAGAAAAAGACCTAACGTGGTCCGATGAAGAAACTGATGTGAAAGTCATAAAATATTTAACTGATAACTAAATATTTATCAGATAAAAGAGTTATTATAAATTGAATAGAGATATGTGTTTGTAGCTTTTGCGGTTTTGGATATGGAGACATAGTTTTTAATGAACCCTAGTTGACTTACAAATAAAAGTTTTGCGGTTATTACGTATATAAGTATGCAAAACAAAGATGTATCAGGTTGCTAATTTATTTGAAGTCAACTGATTTGTTTGCATATATCATTATAAACAAGTTGAATAATTTGTTGCTTAAGAACTCATGATTCAAACTAAGTACACATAACAGAAATAGACACAATCAATACCCCAAAACACAGACTCAGGCCTAGTTATACACCAGGGACGTAAGTACAAATCTTCAAAAATCATGTTCTAACTCAGAGTCAAGCCCAATTATGCTAGTTACACAGTTATGAGGTTATCAGGTCTTCATCTCTAGTTACAGAGAAGTGCGGTGAGATGATGGACGTTAAACTACAAATATTAGTTTTGCGGTTATTACGTATATAATTATGCAAAACAAATATGTATTGGGAAAATAATTTATTTGAGGCCAACGGATTCGTTTGCATATACGATTAAAAAAAAGTTGAAGAACTTGTTGCATAAGAACCCCTAATTCAAAACTAACTACACATAACATAAATAGACACAATCAATACGCCAAAACACATACTCAGGCTCAATTATACAGTAGGGAGGCAAACATGAATCTTCAAAAATCATATTCTAACTCAGACTCAAGCCTAGTTATGCCAGTTATACGGTTATCAGGTCTTCATATCCGGTTACAAATAAGTTTGGTGAGATGCTAGACTAGTCGTTAAACTACAAATAAAAGTTTTGCGGTTATTACCTATATAAGTATGCAAAGTTAAAGAAATTGCTGCTTAAACTCACCAACCAAGAACACCAAAACTCATACCACACCCAGAAATCAAACGAAATCAAATTCTAAAATTCATCAACGAAAAATACCAAAACCCAGACCAATAGATAATCGGAGCTAGATACAACGTTTCCGAAAATTTATTAATTTAAATTCTAAAATCAGAAACATCAGCCCCAAACCACAAATACAAATCCCTAACAGATTGAAAATTCCCAAAATCGAATGCTTACCTAATAATTTGGGATCCTAGAAGATCCAAAATATTTGATTAGCTTTATCACAGAGAATGATCCAATCGTGAAACCCAATTACAGAGATCTAATTTTCTAAGATTTAGAGATAGTTGATGTGAGCTAATTTGTTTTTTTTAATAGATAGATTAGAGAAAAAGAGAATTTAATTGTAGAAGTTATGTGAGAAAAATAGAGAGGAATAAGATAGAACTACGTGAGACGGGATATGAGAGGTGAGAGAAAGTAGCGACGGGAAAGAATAACTTTTTTTTTTCTTTTTTTAGATAAACGAGTGTGTTATAATACCTTTAATTTTATGAAAAGAGAAGATACGATAGTAGCTTTAGTCTATAACTAATTTCGAAAACTTTATATGACATTCATTACAATTTCCCTTAAATAAAATGTAGATTTGATGAGGCTAAAAAAATGAATGGTGGATTTAATGAAATTACTGAATAGAGGATTATAGAAAAAATAATCTAATAGTAGGTATCCTTCTTTGTTTTATTTTATTTCCTTTTTGAGTAAAATGAATAGTCACAAATGTCTCTATTTTCAGTCTTAACTCTTTTATAAATGTTTCTCTTGCCCTTTTATTGACCAACAATATCCTTTTAGCTTTAGTAAAACTCTAAACGGATAATTCTTTCAAGATATTTTAAATAGAGAAATTGGTCATCTGAAAATTTCTTGAAATGGGAATTGATATTTTATCAAATTTTTATTAACTAATGGTGGAATTTGATATTTAAAGTAGTTTAGTTTCTTCTTTTGATAACTTTGATAGTATTCTAGAGTAGCAAATTACATGAGGGGAAGAGAATTTCAACCTAAGGAATGTGTTGACAGATGGAGAATCTTATCTTCTTCATATGTCATCATTCTATTTGTCTCCCTCTAATTATATACTCCTAATCATATGCAAACAATAATCAAATGTAAAGTTAATGAGAACCAATGGAATAACCCACAGATTTGCTATTTCTACGGGCGCCGTATTACCAAATCCATGAGATTTTAAAACCAACTGCAACATCATAATACTATTGTCACTAAACTTGGCCAATTATTGAACCTTTTAACTTGTTCTATATATTGTAATGGTGTTGAACAGTGATAATCAACAAAAGTGGGAATATGATTAAGAAAATTGGGGAAATGATAAGGAATCAGAAAAAGGCAATGGCGATTACTTTTTTTTGGTCACGAAATAAATGCTTCATTAACTAGGTTCAACTGTTTTAAACAAGCAGAACAGATTTGGCAATAAAGTCAGTCTCTTCATTACAACTACGATTAATAAAAGATAAATTAATTGCAGAGAAAAACTCTCCAAGGGAGATAATGTCAAAGACGATAGCGATAGTTCAGGAGGTGGTCCCGTTCTTCTGATTGCTGTAATCAAAGTCTGGGAATCTGAGAAGACCGAGATGCGAGTGAACTCGCCGCCATGGATGGTCCTGAGAGCTTCTCTCATGGCTAATCCTTCAGCAATTAAAGCTGCTTTAACATGATTTCTGGTGCTAGTTTGCTGGATGATTGTTGTTTCATCTTTTGATTTCAAGATCCAACCAAGACCCGCCACAAGGGAATCTGGTTTCCAAGCGTATCAATAACATTTACTAATTTAATATTGAACTAAAATGTGACCCATGTTGTAATATTTGATCATATATACATCAGTTATATTTAAGAGTAAAATTCCTAAATCTAAGTCAATACAATGTTATATTTTTGACAAAAAAAAAATACAATGTTATATCCTAATAAAAATTAAAAATATTTTCGTTTGCATTTTATATTGAAGACTAATGTTATATATACACTATATGTTAAAAAGAAGTAGAACAGGAATAGACGTAGAGCATTAAGGTCGTTATCAAATATGTAAAACACACTAGAAAATTCCAACAGAAACCCAATTTACATCCTCTTCACGACAAAATACTTATTAGGTTCTGATGTGTAAAATTGGTCTTAAAGCCAGTTTTTGAAATTGACTCAACCAAAAGAAAAATAAAGCTATTTGATGTTAACTTTTTATATATTAAAAATACATATTCATGACTATGATATCGATCTTATGAACAATAATCATTTTATGAAACTATAATAATCAATAATTATGAGTGTAATATTTTTTATATAAAATTGTTTGATAAATAGAAAACGTTGAGAAATACAAAAAACTTGTGACGTATGAGCTATATTGAGTAGAGTGAGAAGTGTAACAAGTTGATGTAATTAAAGGAGTTGTCGAGTTTCATTAGGCAATCTCAATAGACTGAGAAAGCACACAAGTTGGTTCACGAACTTGTTCAGTTTCTTTTTTAGACAGATGACAAACTCTTCGGTTTTTCTAACAAAAGTGGCAAACACTTTTCCATTTTGACCCAAAAAGAACTTTATTTTTCCTTGATACTTTACAATTGTATTATTACACATCAACTTCCAATTTATAATTATTCCTAAATAAAAATAAATGATGAGCCAATAATAATAATATTTTGCTATAAATATCGAGACACTCGAACAACTTACTAAACTAACTCACTCTCTTCCATTCTTCTCAAATCCTTTTGCAATCACTCTCTCAAAAGAAAAAAGAAAAACGATATGGGAATCGGAGAAGAAAGCAGTAAGCCAATTTGGGGTAGTGTAAGCCACGCGTCTTCCGGCTACGCTCTCAATGGCAAAATCATGCTCTCTTCCGCAATCATCCTCTTCGTCGCCATTTTTATGATCCTCTGTTTCCACAGCTACGCTCGTTGGTCATTCCGTCGTCAAGAACGTCGCATTCGCCGCCGTATTCGTGCTCATCTCCGTTTTCTCTCTTCCTCTCCTCAAGACCAACCTCTCGATACGACGGTTCTCGAGAAGATTCCGATCTTCGTTTACTCTTCCACCAAGACACCATTAGAAAAGGAAGAATGCGCTATCTGCTTATCGGACTTCGAGGAAGATGATGAAGGTCGTCTTCTTCCTAAATGTGGCCACGCTTTTCATGTCGATTGCATCGATACTTGGTTCCGTTCTAGATCCACTTGCCCACTTTGTAGAGCTCCGGTTCAACACGAAATCACTCATGTTAAACCGGTCGATGACATAGAAACCGAGTCTTCTTCTTCTTCATCATCCACGTCTTTGCCGTTTCCAATGGAGGCTTGCGAGAGAGAACCGGTTGATCTCGTCGGTATCATAGTAGACACTCCCAGAGAACTTGAAGACTCGAATCCGGGTCTACCCATCCAAAACGAATCGAAAGCGGGTATTCGGGTTTTGTTCTTTAAAAGACTATGGAACTTCAGATAGATTAGATTAATTGTTTTCTCTCAAAAAAAACGCATGAAGTTTGACACGTGGCACGACTATTAACACACGTGGTCCCATAATGACCATCAAGAACATCTGTAATGGTGAGACTCATTGAAGCTCTCACTAATATAATATTAATATCTTTTAGTAGAACATAGTTTGAAATCCATATACAAATATTGATCTCTAATGGTGAGAGGCTCACTCAGTCTCCTTTTGAATCTCTCATCAGTATAATATTAATAAATTTAAGAAAATATAATTTTTTTGTCATTTATCTATTTTATAAATACACTAATATACTAATTTTTATTTAAATTATCATTTTTAATATTTTAATAAAATTTTATATGATTTTAAGGTTTAAATATTTTTAGATATTTTATTTTGAATTTAAAAACTTTTAGTTAATATATTTTACAAATATTTAATTTAATATTAATAGATAATTTAACATATACATAATAGATTTTGTTAGTAGATAATTTTATTTTATAATTTCTGAAAAATAAAAAATAAAAAATAAAAAATAACAATATATAATTGAATTAATTAGTTTTTAAACTATAAGAAATTGAAATAATTATAATATAATTTGAACCATTCATAAATGGACATGTGTCATATGAAAGAGAATTTTGTTGGGTTCTCATGGATTCTTACTTTTGGATAATCCAATGTATAATTAAATATCATAACGATGTCTTTTCATTGGTCGTAGGAAAAAGTCTGCAACCACAATTTATTTCATTTTGTAATTACGTATTATTGGTTGCTTGCTTGCTATTATTACACTTTGATTAAAATAAAATAAACAACACATGAATGATTAAATAATATAAGCAAATTAACATAGTGAATTGATTAAATAGTATAAAGTTTGATTATGCGATGAGTCCACCAACGAAAGGCACTCCGGTTTGTCCGATCCAAGCGTCCCCAACAAGGAAATTGGTAACCGTGAAATTAGAAGCATCAGTAGAGTTAATGATATGATAACCAGGCCAAGTGACTCGGTTTGTGGTACTTGAACCGGGTCCGGTATTATTGTATTCCGCATAGTAAAGCGTACTCAATGCGAAATCACCGGACCAAGCATTCCAACCACTTGGCTCAAGAAAACCGTCAATATAACTCTGCATAACAATGGTTCTAGAATATTCCTTCCATGGTCGACCAAGATATGTTCTCACTGTATAGTTGCCTGTAACCAAATCATCAGCTGGTCTTATAGTACAACCTTGAATCACTGTTCCAGTGTTCTGATTCGGATCGGTACGACCTTGAGCTGTAACTTCGTTCGATTGACCTTGACGAGGTCGACGTGGATACAAATTACAGTTCTGTAATACAACTGCAGCATTACCGAATATGAAATCAACTGTACCGTACACATCACATTCACGATAGAATTGTCTTAGTGAATGTGTGTATAATGTATCTTGATAGGCTTCAAAGCTACAACTATAGAATACAGAAAAGTCTCCACCACTCCTCAATGCAACGGCTTGGCCTTTCGTTGGTCCAGCAGTATTGCGGATTGTTATGTTCACGCCTATAAAGTTAGTACCTGATAAAACTACAATTTCACATAAAAAAAATGTTGAGTTAGTTAATTATTTCAATCAAAAAAATCTGTAAAATTCATTAGTTTATTAGGAAATGGTATTAGGTTGGTTGAGGACACGACTAATTGACGTGGAGACAAGACTTTTAGTGGACCGTCCGACCAAGTCGCCATCCATTGCATGGCAAACTTTATACTAAAAGCTAAGTGGACTTACAACTATTTATATGTTTTGCTAATAACAATTATTGTTTCTTAACCACTAATATTATGAAAAAAATGTTTCTAAAAGAATAGTTGCATCGCACTTGCACGAAGAAGCCATGTTTTATGCACATGTCTTCATATTTCTAATGATTTTATTATAATGTGTGGACGAAACTTGATTGCTAATACTTACTCATCAATTTAAACCGCATAATATATTATGTTCTACTTTTTGCAAATATAATAAATTATGGATTCAATATCAGAAAATTAAATATAAACTTACTGAATGTGGCAGAATTGAAAGTGGTCCATCCATCAACGACGCTCTTGTTTCCAGTGATAACCGTTTGGTTAATGCCGTCACCGATCATCATCACATACCTTTTGTACTTAGGAATCTCAACGTATTCTTCGTACAATCCCGCCGTTACATAGATCAAGAAGTAACCGTTAGTACCGTCAGTTTTATTTGGTGCGGCTGCAACTGCTTCGTTTATGGTCGTGAAGTTTCCCGTTCCGTTCTGGTTCACCGTCACTATGTCGCTCACCTGAACGGCGTCTACTTCGGCCGTTTGGAGTAGCTTTCTCCTAGTAACGGTGTTGTAAACGGCACGTGCCCTTTCAGACATCTTTAACGGAAGTCTACCTTTACGAAAACCTTTGAACTTTTTGAATTTGGCTTGTGGTTGCCAAACCGCTCTCGATCTTTGCCTTTTTGGCACCCAACCTATAATGTCAAATTCAAAATGCAATTTAGTTTTTTTTTTTAATTTGCGGTAGCTACAAGAAAATGTCAAATTAGCCACCGCCTAACCAGCTAAAAAAAAGGCACCGATTAGCCACAGATTAGCTGCCATAATTTAATGACATTTGGATTCTAAAAATGATTTTTTGGTTGTTAGCATAATTAAGCCAAATCCTAGTGAGCTAGACATTTGTTTTCTTTAATTAATGAAACATTCTTGACTGTACAAAAAACAATAATAATATAAATAAAACTAAATTAAATGAAGACTTGGAGCCACATTTTAAGACGATTTCGTGCATAATTAAATTAAATAATTGAAGATTATGTGCATGTTAGATAATACTATTGTTTTATTAATTACCTTTGGAGAAAAGAGCAAGAGAGACACCATAGAGTTTTGTATCGTTGAAAAGATCACCGGAGAGACCATTCTCCGATGCGCTTGCTTTAAGTCCTTCAAGACAAGTCTGTTCATTAGTAATGGCAGCACTCAGAAAAGTATGAGTATCATCGGCCCTAGAAACCGAAAGCGTTTTGGTTGCATCAGCGGTCTTTAAGCTACTAAGGAGGTAGTCCACAGTCAGGCTAGCTAGGAACTTGCAGTCCTCTAGAGCCCCAATGGTGGCTTTAGCAGCCACTTTGCCTTTCCGGTTTAGTTGGTTATCGATCACGGATATGAACCTTCTGGCTCGTGAGATGGACCGTCGAAGAGAGAAACGGCCGTAAGAGTATATGTCCCCCGGCTGGCTTGGGAGAACTGATCTACAGTAAGATGGATCCGGTGCGAATCTACATACATTTGACGGTGACGTGGCTTGTCCGGTCGCCGGAGTTTGTTGAGAGAGAGAAAGAGATGGTGATAAGAAGAAGAGGCAGACAAGAGTTATGAACAAGAACCTGAGTTTCTGAGACATCTTTGAGGTTAATTGTGGTTTTGGTTGATGAAATTGTGTTAAGTTTGTTGGATAATAAATAGGGTATTGAGAACGTTGAATTTGAATACAAATAAGTTCAAGTCAATAATAATAATGTGAGTACATATTAACATATATATAATTGTGGCGGTGGTGTCACAAAATTCAACATATATACCAGATTGTTATAATATTCACACGTATTGATCTGTCTCTCACCGAAATATTAGAAAAAATATCAACATAATTAGGGAGTAAATGGTAGTTTAAGTTGAAAGCTTAATTGAGTTTATGATGTTACTTGAGAAGTCAATATTTGACCAACTTTGGTGCCCTCAAATTGAATTTGTACAACGAGGACGAGATTTTCGTAATTTATAATTGTCAACTAACGTTAGGCATTTCAAGAAAAATTTCGATTTTATATATAACATGTTGGTAAAACAGCACATTACACATACAAAGTCAAGATCTTGACATTATACAATTTCAATAGACTAAAGACAAATTGCAAATAGAATTCCATCTGAGATGTATAATTGGAAGTTTCCATTTATAAATGAATTAAACATTTTTTTGTCAACATGGATAAATTTAGATTGAATGATAGTGCATCTGGAGAAATATTTTGGATCTGAATTTATATTATTGAATTTGAAGTTCATTAAATGATTATTTATTTATTGATTTAAGTTTTGATTTTACTTCGAACGGCATCAACTAAAACGAAATCAATATTATAGTATTATATACTAATGTAGTTGAAGTAGTGTATATCGTTCTAACCATTGATGAATTAGACAATATTGTTGCATTAAATTGTTTGGGAATATTCGTCTGTTTTTAGGTTAGAGGACAGCCAAAAAGATACGTTTTTGGATATGTCTGAATACATATTGACACATGAAATTGAATCATTATAAAATAGAATGTACATATATTTTGATTTTTTTTTTGACAGATATTAATATCTTATTTTATTCATGACCTTCATGTATTTGACCGCAAATTCATTATACAATATACATTAAATTCATGAACAAAATATTGTTTTGTTTGACAACATTCTTGAACAGTTTATAAAACATTAATTTTAAGTAATTTGATGATAAATTCCCCTAAATTTGTTAATATGGTAGGACACTGAGGTTGACTTGTTAAAACGTGTCCTAAAGTCGTAAGTTCGGTTTCCAAGCCCCCCTCATCTAACACAACACGGCGCGGTTTTATATGTTATGAAAACACAACGCGTAAAAAAAGAACATAATACATTAAATGAGAATGGAGTTTGACCGTTTACGTAAACTCAAGAAAATTTAAACGAGTGGTGCAAAGTCAAGCATAAAAAATTAAGTCATGCAGAGTTAAGGTAATTTGACTAAATTTATATTTTAATCGATCAAATTTTGTTTATTTAATTGTATTTACTTAAGCAAAACTTAGTCCAAGTGGTCTTTACTCTAGTGATAGGCGGTAAGTCCATATAATACATACGCATTTGTAGAACCAGTAATCGGGTTCCATCACCTATATTATGTAGGAATTTGGTTAATGAGTCGGTCTGGTTAATGTTGACAAAAAAAAAAAAAGCAAAGCCCACTAGCAATACTTGTTCGAATTACTCGGATAAAGCGTGTGCCTTCTTCTTCCATATTGCATATTTACGAAAAATTTCGAGTTGTAAATTGATATATTATCTGACTTTGAATTCTGAAGTAATACTCACTATTGACTTGCAAATTAAAAAACATATGTATATTATATAAGAAGCACTTGTCCAAAGTCAAATCATAAGTAATCATGGGCTCATCTAGAACAGTGGCCCAATGCAGGCCCATTAAGGGCATTAGGAGAAATCCTGAGTTTCCTCAGGAGAGAAGACAAAAGGACCAACAGTGAAGAGTTTCATCTTAAGATTGTTTTCAAGGAGACGATATTTTTGGAGAATAGCTCCGCTGATTCCACGGTTAATCTCGGTCGGAAAAGAACACGTGTCAGCTGGAGAAAGCTCAAGAAACGCCCTGCACTCTTTGATCATAGCCTTCTTAAAATCCTTAACCTCCGACGGAGAAAGAGTCGCCAAGAAATAACCCTTAGCATCAGTGGCTTGGCTAAGCACCGTCACATCATCAGCCTCGTAACCATATTCATCAGCTCTCTCACATGTAACTCTCGCCACCAGAGGCGGATGTACGTTGTTCTTTATGGGGGCACTTGCCACCACTATTTTTTTTTTTTGCCATTTTATTATGTAACTTTTTATTAAATTTATATAATGCCATCACTAAAAATTAAAATTGCCCCGCCATATTAAGACAGCGAAACCTATTTAATCAATTTTTTTTTATATATAAGTCCAAACCTAAATAAATCCAAAAATTAAATTAAAACTAATTAACCTTACAAAATTTGTAAGCATCTTGCACATCTTTGGTATATATATTTTTCTGCAATGAAACTGGTGAAGACAACTATATGCAATCGAATTGGAGACTAATTTCTAAGTGATTATCTTGTGTGTTTTTATTGAAAATGAGTTGTTTACATCGGTTTCAAATGAAAAAATGATTAAAAAATTTCAAATGTTGAATGAGCATAAAATACTTTTGTGAGAATTCATTGAAGTTTTTTTTACTTAAAGAATTTATTGGAAGTTTTATAAGATATTATTGTGTTATATTTTGTTGCCCTCAGTGAATAAATTTTTTAAATCCGTCACTGCTTGCCACTGCACCTTGGAGAGGGGTAAGTTTAGATTATTGTTTGCAGTAGATGAGACCTTGAACCCGATCATCGACGAAAGTAGTTCTTCGTCAGTGATTGTGGCTACTCCGGCAGCTAACAGAGACGATAGAAGCATCATGTAGGTAATGAAAAGAAACGAACAAGTTTTTGCCATTTTTGATCTTTGTTCAGATGTAGAAATGATATGAGAATAAGGGATCTGACTTGACTGCACGTTTTAAAGCCATTATATACTAATCATTGCATTATTATGCACCCAAAACTGTCTCATTTTGATGCATTAGACGACGTGCAGTAACTATTACAAAAAAATACTACTATATTAATATTTTCGTCTAGAATATATATATATATATATTTCTTCGTAAAAGGTTTTAGTCTAGAATTTATATTATGATATTAATTTCTTCTTATAAGACATGCTTTAGATACATATGCCATTATCGAATTTTTTCAAATTTTCGATTGGGAGTTTGGGATAGGAGAAATATATGATTTTAAATAATTTATTTACTAGTCTTCTGCTCAAAGAGGCTTAATTAAGATCACCATATTTATTTAAAAATCAATCTCGTATTTTAGCGTTTTGAATGTGGGATATTCATCAAAATAGCATATCATTATTTTGAATGTGAGATATTGACATTTAATATTTTTTGATTATACAGATAATAGACGTATTTTACTGCGATATATTTTAACATACCTAGTTAATTTTATATAAATGTGAGATATTCATTCAAGTAGCATATCATTATTTTGTCGTTGAAAGCTTATTCTTATTAGGACACTATTCAAGAGATCATGAATGTATAGTTTTAAAATTTAAAATGGCAAAACAAATGCCTAGAATCAAAGAATGAAAACAGATAGCGCAAAAAACAAACAATCACTGTAATCTAATGATCCCTAAACCGGCTTGGGAGTGAAATAGAAAGGTTCAAGAGTGAAGATGTTCAAGTTGTCTAAGCTAAGGAACTTGGAGCTGTTGGAAGAGAATGAAGCTCCGGTGACGCCTTTGTTAACATTGGTGGGAGTATTACACTTGTAAATTGGAGAGCTCTCAAGCTTCACTCTGCAACTATTGATGTCCTTCACCTTGTGGATGAGTCCATACATAACGAAGTAGAAGTATCCCTTCAAGTCCGTTGGATAGCTAGGAATTGTAGCCTTAGCCACTATCTTTCCGTATGAGTCAACTATAAGACACACAACCTTAACCTTGGCCCCTTGGATTGGGTAGGTTTTGTTGTCAGAATTGCACAAAATGAGACCTTCAATGGCAATGTCAGGCTTTGGTTTTGACATGTTTGGAGGCTTAACCGGTGGTTGTGATGGAGTGTATGCGGTTGGTGGTGAGCCTGGTGGCGGATCTTGTGGGACGAAGTAATCGGCGGTGGCTGCAACCACCATAAGCGCGAGGAGGAGGAGGAGGACGTTAGCGGCGGCGAATGTGGATGCCATTACTGATAGTTATTTGTTTGATCGGTTAAAATTTGATTTGAAGACAGAAACAATGATATAAAATCAGAAATGTTAGCAAGATTATAAGACAAGTGTCAACTGGATAGATAAGAGAAGGAATGTAATTGGGTGCACGTTTATAATTGTGTCAACGTAATAATATTTTTTTTTGGTCGTGCAACGGGGAGAAAACTTTCTCCCGGATTTTGTTCAAAATTAACTAAAAAATCAAATACGAATGAGTCTAACAGTGGACAACCTATTCGCATCGTATACAAATCGAGTGAACAACAGCAGGAACATCAAAAAAAAAAAATTAAAACGTACCGATAAATCAAAAGCATAGTCAGCTAATCCATCCGCAAGACGATTAGCTTCTCCATACACATGCGAGATTTAGATTATCTAGTCTCTAGATAAGAAAGCAAGCAAAACTGAGGACAAACAAAGGACCCGGTCAAGGCGTTTAGCTACACAATTATGAGCCGACTGTCCTCTCTTCCACGTAAATGGACAGCCACAAAACCCCATGTCTACTGAACAGAGTGATTGAATCCAGTCCATAAAGACTCAGGAATCTAGAGAAAAGGAACCATTACCTCCAGTCCGTTTATCACAACGAACGAATAATAGGGTTAAAATCCCCACTAATCATGAACAGAATTCTCAAACCCCAATCCTTGACAAATCACACGAGTTCTATCCCCTTCGGCATGAGTTCAAACACAGCAAGAATATCAATCTTATTCTTCTTAAGAATATATCTTATAGAACTTCTAAAATTGGGTTTATTTGCCCTCCGACAATTCCAAAGTAGAACATTCATCATATCAATGAGCAGACAAACAGAATTACCGGGGCACATCGTTATCCTTGCATCGACGACACTACAATCTCCCTAGACATAACCTGAGGTGGTTCAATATCCTCGATATGTGAAGCCACCATATTACTCTCGTGAGTCTTAGTATCATTCATAACCTCTTGTGCCATATCCATATGTTTTTCATCGGGTGCAAGTTTCACTAAATCTGAAGACGATGTGAAGACTCCACCATCCTTACTAACAACCTCAAGGTCCATACACACACTTTTTTCTGTTACAAACGATTTCATCTCCTGATTAACAGGACCAGAAACAAGTTCACGAGAAGGATGAATTTGCTTAAACACCTTCTTCTTCAGACCCGTCATCTTGCCTGGTTTAAGACCACCTGATTTCTTCTCCTTTCCACTTTCCTTAAAGCGAGATTGATCAGACTGAACTCCCTCCACCAGAGCTGATTTCTTCTTCTCCAAGGTGAAACCAACCATAGAATTCTCTTTATTATCTGCCCCTGAAAGCTGAACCGAGCTCAAATCTGAAGTAATACTCTCAGTACTTAGATTCGCAAAAAGATTCGAAGTCTAAACCACGTCGACATTCGCTTTGGTTGAAATTTCTGCCAAAGCTTTGCTTGATTTCGAACCTGACATATCCGATACTTGAACAAAACCTGCATCAAGCACTACATTATTCTTCTCCTGAACTGGTGGAGCTCCCAACGCATAAGTCACATTAGTCTTTCCTGCTAGCGGTACCACCAAGTGGTTCTGCAAAACATTCTTCTCAATCACAGCCTTAGCCGCATTATTCTGAGAAATCCCGTTATCTTTCTTCCTCAACAAGGCAACACGAGAAGGTTGTGCAACACTTTCTCTCTCCGTATCTGCTACTACCAAAGAAGACTGAGCAGCAACACTTCGATCTCCACTTGTCATCACAACCAAAGCTAGAGTCACAACAACCATATCAGTCGGATTCTCATTACCACTCTCACGAGTAACCATCTTGCGAGGACAATGGTGAACCACATGTCTGTAGATTCCGTACCCAGAACAAATAGAAGGTAACCCCTCGTATTCCACAAAGTATCGTTCCTCGTTAATCAAGATAGTTCCCTTTATCGGTTGCGAGAGATCAACCTCAATACAAAGTCTAGCAAACCTAGCTCTTTCAAAATTAAGCGTTGTAAGATTAACCTTCACAGGGTTACCAAGACCACTTGCAATTGCCAATAGAATCTCCTCATGATAAAAGTTGGCTGGGATATCTAACACCCTCACCCACACTAGTGTTGTGAATATCTCATCACACCTCGAATTAAAATCCGGACACCAGGCTTGGACCATAAGATAGCTCCCAAATACTTTCCAAAGACCACCAGATAAAGCATGTAAGTAATCCTTTTCATCCGCAAAACGTATCATAAAGAATGATTTAGGTAAATCAGCCACATTCATCTCACCCTTTGGCTTCCAGAGATCCGATAACTTCTTCCTCAATGGAACCAAAGCAGCGTTACGACCTAGAACTTTCACTAACATACAATTCTCCCATAGTTTATTCATAGCAACCAAAACATCTGAGTCGATTGAAACCGAGGCTTCACCCGCGAACCCTACCAGCTACGAAAAGCCTATCCACCATCTCCTGCAGACACAAATGACCACCCGACCCTCCTACACGAACCTTCTCCCCCCCCCCCCCCCCCACGAACTCTTCTTCCCTACATCTAGCAGATCTCCAGGCGGTAATCCCCGATCCACTGCCTCCACCATAGCCGTGTCTTCACGCAATGCCCAGAAACCCTAATCGCACTTCTCGCCGTCACGAAGGAACGTAATAATAGTTACTACCAAAAGAATAGAATCGAAGTAGTATTTGAATTAATTTAATGATATGATTGTTTCGTTTGCTTTTTATGGGCCGCTGTAAAAAATTGGGCCAGATCGTGACAATTGGCCCAGTTGTTTTACGTAATTACATGCTTTTCATGATTATGTGATGATCATTTGGTGGGACTTATGCCACGGAATAATTGCAATAAGTATATTCAATTTGTTAAGTTACGAATTATGAATTTGCCAGCAATTGATTAAGTGAAATAAGATAAGAGTAACTTTTTTACTTGATTGTTATTGGGTAGTTGCAAAAAACAATAATTAAGGTGTAATGAAGAAGAGGGTAACTAGAAGAACTTGGTCGTCAAGGAAAAAGACAACTTTGACTTGTCTCTCTCTGTATAAATACCCAATTCCATTCCCCTTTCTATATTTTCATTTAAGACTCTCAGTTCATAAACACACAAACACGTCCAAAGGATAAAGGTTATTAATTTCGTTCGAAGCATCCAAAAAACAAAACACAAAAAATGTGCGGAGGAGCTGTCATTTCTGACTTCATCTTTTCGAATTCATCGTTCGCCGAGATAGAACCGAGCCAAGTTCGCTCTTTCAGCAGCAAGAAGCGTAAACCCGTCTCAGCTAGTAAGTACACTCTTGTTGCTTTCGTTTCTTTTTGTTTGTTTGAACCAGACCTTAATGTGTGTTTCTGTTTGGGAATATCGTCGAACAGTTGGTGGGCAAAAAGATGAGAAGGAGAAGAAACCGAAGAGGGAAAGGAAGAATCTGTACAGAGGAATAAGGCAGAGGCCATGGGGAAAATGGGCAGCTGAGATTCGTGATCCAAGGAAAGGTGTACGTGTCTGGCTTGGCACATTCAAAACCGCGGAAGAAGCAGCTCGAGCTTACGACGTAGCAGCCATCAAAATCCGTGGCCGGAAAGCTAAAGTGAATTTCCCAAATGACCCACCAACACCAAACACTCAAGTAGAAGCTGATTCAAATTCAGTGAATCAAACTGAGATGATTCCAGAAAACCAAGTAGAGATCTTCTCAGATGATATGATGGCGTTGGAGGATTACATGAGATTCTATGAGATTCCATTTGTTGAATCTCAATCAGCGACGGATCTTGGTAATCTATGGACCTTCCAAGAAGAAACTCACTAATCTCTCTTCTTCATCATTCACACCCGGTTTACTCCATTTCAATTTCCCACCCGGTTCGGTTTTCCTTTGTATTAATGCTAATCTTGTATTCAATTTTCTCTTATTATCTCACAATCAAGTGTAATTTCATTCCATATTTCAATATTACCGAGTAAACTTTGATCTAATATTGTCTTGTAATAGTTTTTAGTGCTTTATAAATTAGGTTTGCAATAACAAACACACAAGATATCGTCCCTCTTTTACTTGAAAATACACACATTAAAGAAAAAAGGAAAAACAGTAATCTTTATTTTGTTTAATCGCTAAGAAGTAATTGAGATTTACGTTTATGGTTATCGTTGTACGTTTCTCAACATCAAAGTTGTTTACCAAAAACTTATTAAAAAATATAATAATCGGTACTATAAAATGTATACGAAATCAAAAGATAACTTTTAACACAAAATATGCAGACACTGTATCTCAAATAAACTGCGGTTGTGGCGGCGGCGGCACGGAATCTATTGGCTTGACGCTGCACATGGTTTCATTGTTAATGAATCAACGGTGTGGTTTTCTCCGTGGGCGTTAATGCCACGTTATTAGACTCGGTCTCACTAAGGCCCACTAAAGGCCTACTATCTTTATAAGTCTCTAACAGGCCCACATTTTTTTGCTTAGTGTTTCCACTTTCCAAACCATAATCTCTAAAATAATTCTTCATTGAAGATACACCTTGCCGGTATATATAGTAGGATTATTTACAAATTACATCCAACAAAATCCAATAAGTTAGATCAGACCAGCCGGGGATGTACGCAATTCCAGTTTTTGCTGCTGTGTAGTTAATATATCTCTCTTCAATATATAAGTCACAACCTTTGAATCCATCGTAATGTTATCTATCACCAGTTCCATGGTCTAGTTTGTGATTTGGCTGCAATACGTATCGAACCGGTGCTACTGCTTGGACCGTGGCAGATACCGAGCCTGACTATGAACGAAGCCGTGCAGCCTTTCTCTACACCTTCGCTTTCTATCCACATGTATCCTCCCATCAGCCCAACGAATCTAACAAAAGACACCCATCAACAAAAACTTACCCTTTAGCTGTTTGTGACACCATATGCTTAAAAACTTATATATACTTTTGGATCTTTACCGTTTGCAGAGAGCTAGCCCGAGTCCTGCACCGGATTGGTTCCTTTGAGTTCCAGTCCTAGGCTGTACAAATTTGGTGAAGAGAAAAGGAATGTCTTGCGTGTGAATTCCACATCCTGTATCTTTCACCTGCACCAAGATAATATCATTTAGAATACAATAAGAAGCTTTAGTTTTCTGTGTTAGATAATATACAGATTGGAATAAACCTGCACGCATAGGTAGAAGTGACTGTCACTAGGAGCTGGAAAAAATTCTGGAGATGGTAATTCTCGTAAGGACTCGGGTTTCATGATAGAGGCTATTATGGAAACGTAGCCTTCCTTGGTGAATTTCACAGCGTTGCCCATGATGTTGAGAATAGTTTGCATCAAACGTTTCTCATCACCTATGGCATAAGCTGGTAAGTCTGCAGCAAGAATTAAATTCGTCGATAATTTCTTCACTGATGCGATTGGCTTTATCAGAGAGATGACCTGCAAAGTCAAAGCGCCGCGGTTATTTTCTTGTAAGACATAGAGTGGACTTCACTGGACAATCTAGGGGATTTAGTTTACCTCTTCAAAGATCGCTTGGAGACTGAATGGTTCATTTTCCAAGAGTAAGCTCCCATCTTCCAATCTTGAAAGATCCAGAACGTCGCTGATGAGTGTAGCCACAAGATTGCTACTTTTTAGTATTGTTTCGATCATAACTCTCTGCTCTGGAGATAGCTCAGTCTCAAGGAGGAGAGAAGACAGAGAGATGATGGCATGCATCGGTGTCCTCATCTCATGGTTCATGACAGCTAGGAAATCATTTCGAGCATGTACTGCCATCTCTGCCTCTTGACGGGCCTTGTCTAAAGCAAAATTCTGCTCCATAAGCTGGTCACGAGCGTGCATGGATTCCTCCAGAATTGCAGCGTGTGAGAGAGCCACAGCAACCTGAATGAAGTGAGTCAGAGTCAGGGGACAAATATACAAAATCAAAGGCTGGAAATGTAACTTGGCTCAAAGCCAAGCAATGTGAAGAATGGACCTGATCCGCTACGTTTTCCACGAGTTCCAACTCATGGTCTCTCCATTTTCTTGCACCATCTGTGGGGAGAATCAGGACCATGATAGCGTATCCTTTGCCAGAGAGATCAGACCAGTCGTTGCCTTGGAAATTTGCGAGATGTAAAAGAGGTACACGGACAGAAACAACCTCGGGAGGAGAAAATCTCCCAACTGGAGGCCCAATCTTAGCCAAAGGACATGTATGAGGTATGTGCATTGCTTGAGCGCTATTGAATAGTTCGTTAATTATTGGCAGGTTTATTGGTACACTGCTTCCGACTTGTATTTTGTGGCTCAGAGTATGAGAGAGCTGCAAATATAGACCACTTTGTGAAGGCATCCACAAAGCGCATTCTTCCAGGCAAAGAGTTTTACCGAGCTCGACGAGAGTGGTTCTTAGAATAGTGTGTCTATCAAGCGTTCTTCTGATCCCATGAGTAAGCATCCTCACATGCCTTCCAGTCTCCTCTTGGGTTAGAATAAGACCCATTTCTCTATCTAGCTCGTCGGCTTTCTTCTTCAGAAATAATTCCCGGTTTTTGACACTCAGAAGATCAGGGATAATATGAACCAACATCAATGCAGTTGCACACGAAACTATTGCGCAGGAGACTTTGGCGATAGTCATCACAATCGCAACGGCCTTTGAGTGCATAAAAAACATCCATAGGTTAATGAAATGGGTGGCTCCACAGAGAATGATGAAGGCTCCAAACTGCATGAGCACCCATTTGTAAGGGAAGAAGGCAGACTTCTGTACGAAATATATAAGCTCGAGTGGGATTGAGAAGTATGCAAGAGCAATCAGCGCATCAGAGATATATTGGTACTTCACTAAGAGATCATCTTGATTCACATGCGTCTCAAAACAGTCGCAAGACTCCATATTTGCAGATAAGACCTCTGTGGACCTGGTCAAAGGAAAACCTTTAGAGATTTCTTGGAAAAAATTAAGATTTAAGCTGAAGTAACGTTGGAGAAAAGGCTTGGACTAGAGTCTTGTGAGCTTCAGAAATCTGCTGATAAGCAATCAGATAGATTTGGAAACACTAAGTAATCAAGCGATCCAAAATTTTGAATCTGCAAATGAAACTTTGATTTATCGTTAATCGATGCCACGATAAAAGCCGAATCCGATCTGAGAAACTCAATCAAACACTATACACATCGATCAGAAGAAACGTTTAAAGCAATTAAATCAATCTTCCATTAAAGTTTCACGTAAAGCTAAAGAGATTTTAATCGAAACTCCAAATTGAAAGAGCTTGTACAGATTCGAACATAATAATGTGGAAAGCGAGGAGGACCAAATTGAAGAAGAAGGAAGAAGTAGACATCACAAACCTTTGAAAGGTCGTAAGCGAGGGACCGTAGCTTTTGAATAAACAAAAAGTTCTCTTAGAGATCTTTTGCAAGTTTAAGGAAAGCTTTCATGGAGAAGGAGACGAAGACAGTGAAGCTGGGAGAGAGAGAGATAGAGAAAGGAGAAAAAAGCGTCACGGAGAGAGAGAAGTGGCACGTGCGGAAGCTGACGTGGATAAAGAGTAAAATCAACACGTGAGAATAATTGATGACATGTCAGTACATAATTGGATGGAAGAATGTCTCCCATACTTCAATGGTCCAAAGGCCAAAGGCCTATCTCAAGTGGTCCGTTCAATATATTTTATAATTATTTTATTCGGTCTCGGATATTTCAACGTCTGATAGATTTACTTTTATCCAATACAAATGCAATGTTTCTACTTTTTTGAAGAAAATAAAAACCTGTGCCTTATGTCAATGCAATTGAATTAAGTATACACATCTGTAATATATTTTTCTAGAAGGGAAATAAAATGGTTTTGGTCTACGATGATGGCTATAAAAACTCGTAAATCATAATTATAAGAAATGAAAAAGAAAGAAAAGAAAGGAGATGAAATTAAATAAGACCGAAAAGGGAAGATACATTGAACCAACCATTGATTGAGACAGAGAAAAAATATAGAAAAGTGGAAACAAATCTAACAAAGATAGAAAAGTGTGGGACCATTTTACCTATTTGTGTTTATGGTCCACCCGCTGTTGCTCATAGACATATTCTGTGGAAAAGATTTTTGCGGATTGGAGTCAATAGGAAGGAAATGTGGTGTATACTCGAAGATTTCAATACAATATTACATGGAGGAGAAAAAATAGGTGGCCCAATAAGATCGAAAGCTGAATGTAAAAATTTCTCTGATATGGTGAAGCATTGTCATTTGAAAGAACTTAACAACACAAGGAATTCTTTCTCTTGGGGATGAATGAGGCACACTACTTAGGTCCAGAGTAAGCTGTATAGAGTATTTGGAAATACTGAATGGCACAAGGCATTCCCGGAATTAACGCAGAATTTTCTAGATAATAGGAGATCCGATCACAGACCCATATTCATGAACATTCATGACTCTCACCACTCGACCCAAGGAAAGTTAAAATTTGATAGCAGATTCACAAAGAACCCACAGGTGAGAACAACGATTGAGAGGGCATGGAACAGAAATACGATGGGAAAGGATAGATCTATTACCAAACATATTTGGTTTTGTATACAAGAATTAAGTATATGAGAGAAGGAGAACTCTATTAACTCCAAAATCCAAATTGTTAAGGTTCAAACTGATTTGGAGCAAGAACAGTTGGCTATGGAGCCAAACTTTGACAGGATTTCTATGCTCAAGCATGAACTGATGAAAGCATACCGCGAATACGAGATATTTTGGAGGCAAAAGAGTAGAGAAAAGTGGCTTAAAGATGGAGATGCAAACACAAAGTTCTTCCATGCATCTGTCAAGTCAAATCAATCAAGAAGACTTTTGGAAAAACTGACAGACAAGCACGGCCAAGACCAATTTACCGAGGCATCAAAGGGTCACGTGGCAGTAGAGTATTTCAAGGATATGTTCACCACTTCTAACCCCACTCAGGTGCAACAAATCTTTGAAGGTTTTACTCCCCGTGTCACTGATTTGATGAATCAGTCTCTGACTGAAGTGGTTACGAACCAAGAGATTAAACAGACCATATTCTCCATAAACCCTACAAATGCTTTTGGGCCTGATGGAATGACGGGCTTGTTCTATCAAAATATTGGAAGATTGTTGGGCCTTTGGTCTGCAAAGAGGTCAAAAGTTTATTTAGTATAGGAGTTTTTCCCAGAGAATGGAATCACACAAATCTGTGTTTGATCTCTAAAAAGCTGAACTCGTCCCTTATATATGATATAAGGCCCATCAGCCCATGTTATGTGATTTACAAGGCAGTTTCAAAGGTTTTATCTACAAGAATTAAGGTTTTTCTCCCACATATTGTGTCTTCTGCACAATCCACTTTTGTGGCTGAAAGGCTAATAACCGATAACATCATGGTGGCCCACAAATTAGTGCATAGTCTGAGAACTCACCCGAGAATTTCAAAAGAATATATGGCGATCAAATCGGATATGTCGAAGGCCTATAAAAGGGTAAAGTGGTGTTTCTTAGAACAACTCTTGGTCTCTCTTGGTTTTGCAAAACAATGGATTGATTGGGTCATGTTTTGTGTTACAACTATCACCTATGGTGTATTAATCAATGCTATATTGTATGCACTGAAACCTTATCACACTTAATCACAAGAACACAAATCTCTGGGAATTGGTCGGGTATATCCTTTTCTCAAGAAGGACCTCATATCCACCACCTGCTATTCGCAGACAACTGCCTATTTGTGATGAAGGCTAATGGGAACCAAGTTGATGAGTTCATGAAGATCTTAGACAAGTATGGAGCTGTCTCGGGTCAAAGAGTAAACATGCAAAAATCTGCCATTACATTTGGTAACAAAGTGAAAGAAGAGGATGTGAATGTTGCCAAGACAAGAATTGAAAATGATGGAGGGTTAGGTTTCAATCTGGGACTCCCTGAATGTTTCAATGGGTCAAAGAAGATGCTCAACTCCATACAGGAGAAGCTGAAAGCTAGAATGACAGGATGGTTTGCAAAGTCTCTTTCACAAGGAGAGAAAAAGGTATTACTCAAGGCTGTGGCTTTGGCTATGCATATCCATGCTATGAGCTGTTTTAAATTACCAATAGCTACTTGTAAAGCAATTACATCTGCAATGGCTGATTATTGGTGGAACTCAATGGCAGGGAAAAAAAAAATTCATTGGAAAAGCTGGGAGAAAATGTGGGATAAACGATCTTGAGGCATGGGCTTTAGGGACTTGGAATGCTTCAATCAAGTCATCCTTGCAAAACATGCATGGAGAATCCTTCAAGATACAGAATCCACGATAGCAAAGCTCCTAAATCTCGATATTATCCGAAGAAGGAATTCTTAGAGGCGCCTATTGGAACAAGACCATCCTTTGGATGGAGGAGTATTTGCTTTGGGAGGGAACTCCTTACAAAGGGGATCGATAAAATGATTGGTAATGGATCCAATACTTTTGTTTGGTTGGAGGATTGGATACAAGAATTTCCACCCCCATGGCGAAAGAACTACTTTTTCGACTTAAATTTGCTAGTCAAAGACTTGATAGATATGGATAACCGTGACTGGGATTTGAGCAAATTGCAGGAACATTTTCTGCGTCTTGATATACAAATTACCACAAGGAAGAAACCAGTGGTGGATGAACAAGTTACTGATTCTGGCGCCACTTTAAATCTGGGGACTATATTGTCAAGTCTGGGTATTAGAGTGCAATGCAGATTAGAAAATCAACATTAATCTGAGCAGCTAAAGCTTTGCCCTCTTTAGGGAGTTTAAAGGGACATATGTGGAGACTACAAACCTCTCCTAACATCAGGAATTTCTTATAGAGAGCCTTATCTAACTGCTTTCCCGTGAATGATAGACTGATTACAAAAGGTGTGCCAATTGATGTCAAGTGCTAGAGATGCGGTGAACAGGAGGAAAGTACTAATCATGTGGTCTTCACTTGCACTACAGCTCGGCAACTTTGGGCTATGAAAGATATCCCGTGTCCACAAGGAGGTTTTGATCCCCACTCTTTCCCCTCAAATGTTGATTACATGATGAGAAAGATGAAGGATCATAGCATTCCAATTGAACTTACAAGAACCATCCCCTGGATAATGTGGTCACTTTGGAAGAATAGAAATTCGTTTTTGTTTAAAGGAATTCACTACCTAGAAACAGAAGTCATAACTAAGATAAGACAGGATACTGAAGATTGGTTCTTAGCTAGAATTTTAGACCAGAAAGAGGAAAATGCCAATGCTTAGGATGTTGTTATCGTGGCTCCCACCTGGCATTCCCCACCACCACGATGGCTCAAATGTAACATTGGGTACGCTTGGGACATGAAGAAGAAGAAAGGTGGTGCGGCTTGGGTTTTAAGAGATGAACATGGTCGGGTTTTGCTACATTCTCGATGTAGCTTCACAAGGATGGACAAGCTCTTGGATATACAGTGCAAAAGTCTGTCATGGGCTATTGAGACAATGGCCTCACATCGCATCGAGCGTGTTTTTTTGGCTATAGAAGCCCCAGAAGTGGTCAATGCAATTCTGCGTCCTAAGGCTTGGCCGGCTCTCAAAACAGTGGGTAACGAGATGATAAGATCTCTTGCTTCCTTAACATGGTGGAGAATTGAATCCACTACTCACAGCTCTAATAGAGGAGCTACACTCATTTCTCAAAGTGTGACGAAACAAAACAGGTGGAGATCATATGTGACAATAAGATATCCAACGTGGCTTCAAACTCTATTTGATGATGAGTGTCGTTCGACCTCTTCTATAACTTAGGAAGTTTCAGATAGGCTAATTTTTTTTGGGTAAATATCGAGTAAATATCAAGACATTAATATCTTGACACAACCTCATTTTCACATGTATCATTGTAATATATAATCTTTGATACATAAGAAAGCCTCAAAAACAATAATGCTGGCCTCCCAAGAAAATTTTGAATTATAGTTTCAGGATTTAGCCATTTTATTATTATAACCTAATTCAAGTAAATAAAGCATCAGAAGAAGAAAAATGGTAAATGAAGCTTTGGCTCCAAAAACAACATCAATCTGAGGGACCAATCATCTTCTCAGGAACAACAAGAGTATCAAACTCTTCTGAAGTCAGAACACCTAACTTCAGAGCCGCGTCCTGTATAAAATTTTGAGATTCAAGAGATTTATACAACTGATATAGATAGAGACCCAAGAATTTGTTTCCTGACGAACGATAAAGAGTTATTGTTACCTTCAAAGTAGATCCTTCTTTGTGAGCTTTCTTTGCAACTGCTGCAGCATTGTCATAGCCGATTTTCTGGTAAAGGAGATAAGGATTTGAAAACTTAGCATAGAGGTAAATTCATTTTGAATCCTAATGGTAAAATGGTCAACGTAAAACTGGAGTTTATATTTGGAAACTTACCAGATTCAATGAAGTCACAAGCATAAGAGACTACGGAGAAATACATTAAACAAATAATCAGTCCTAGAGATTATCTTCAAACCATGGACAAATTTCAGACCAACAAACATTAATAAGCCTACCTCGTGTAATAACTTTGAGATCCTTTCTTTGTTGGCCTCAATGCCCCTAACACAGTTTTTCTCAAACGAAGCTGAAGCATCTGCTATTAATCTGATGGACTGTCAAAGAAGTGCGATGAAATGGTTAACATTTGGTATATTTTAGACAGAAACAAAGAAATATCTGTAGTTCTGTACAATGAAAAAAGAGCAACGTACATGCAAAAGAGCACTTGCAATCACCGGCTTGAATACGTTCAACTCGAAATGTCCATTTGACCCACCAACTGTCACAGCTACATGGTTTCCCATAACCTACAGTTTTGTCGGATGCAACCCAAAGAGTCAGGAACAATAAAACCTTTGCATTTAAATTCATGTGTCAGAAAGAATGCACTGATAAATGGAACTTGCCTGAGCACAAACCATAGTCAAGGCCTCACACTGTGTAGGATTTACTTTCCCCTATGTAAGAGATCAAAATTCATTTGAATCAAAACAAATGAAAAGGAGAAATTATGGACAAATGAAAGGTCAAAAGTGCAAAGGCAGATTGCATTCATACAGGCATGATACTGCTTCCTGGCTCATTTTCAGGTAGAACAAGTTCACCAAGACCACATCTTGGGCCACTATAAAAAGACATGTTTAACCATAAGAACATAGTGCATTTTGAAGACAGAAAAACAAATTCCTTAAGATTGGATACATACCTTCCAAGAAAACGTATATCATTGGCGATTTTCATCAGCGATGTGGCAATTGTGTTAAGTGACCCACTGGTTTCAACACATGCATCGTGTGCAGCCTGGAAAAAGGCAGAATAATTTAGCAAATGATTATAATTCAGAAACATCTTGTCTGGTTGGCACGAGAGGCAGAGCTTAATAAGAGTTTCGGAGTTTGAGAAAAATTGAGGTAGTTTAAAGGCTAACCAGAGCTTCAAACTTATTTTCTGCAGTGACAAATGGCAAGTTTGTTTCTTCAGCTACTGCAGCAGCTATCTTTACATCAAATCTGTATAGATATACTAGTGTTACTAACACTGGACTAAGCCCACTAGTAAAACATCAAATTCAGGAGAGATAAACTTGGTATGGAAATAAGTTAGAATTGCGATTTACCCTTTCTTAGTGTTTAATCCTGTCCCAACAGCAGTTCCACCTTGTGCAAGCTGGCCAAAATTCCTAGCAAGTTAGAGCTCAGTAAAAAAATGGAGAAGTACATGAAATAAGATCTTGCAAAGATATCATTTCCCAAACCTGATAGAGGCGGGGTAGAGTGCAGGTGACTCTATTAAGTCCATACTTAACCTGTAGGTGAATTCCAGATTATATGTGATTTTCACTTTTGTTAGAAAATCAAAGATTTCTGTAAATCACCACTTACTTGAGTAGCATAGCCACCAAATTCTTGTCCTAGCGTCAAAGGTGTAGCATCTTGAGTGTGAGTTCTTCCAATTTTCACAATATCTTTAAAATCGAAAGACTGCCAGAAACAAGGTAAGTACGAAACAAAGTGTGTCAATTGGGAAAGAGGCAGAAAAAGGTCAAACCTTAGCGTCTAAAGTGCTATGCAAAGTTTTTAAACTAGGGATCAGCCTCGAATTAATCTCGGTTGCAGCTGCAATGTGCATGACCTATATGAAACCAAACAATATGACCGTCCATAAGTACACAGGAAAGTGAATAAAAAACCTGTTTCATAAACAGCATAACCAATTCAAAAAACTTCAAGCATGTACAAAAAATTGGTAGTTGGAATGCAAATCAAAGCTTACGGTAGGAAAAGTGTCGTTAGAAGATTGTGATCTATTCACATGGTCATTTGGGTGCACAGCTTTTTCACCACGTTTGCGACCAAGAATCTCAGCTGCTCTATTAGCAATGACCTGTGACGAGTAAAAAAACAAAACCAAACGAAGAAAACATAAATACATAGCCTTCTTCTTGTAGCACTATAATATAAGATCCTGAAAACATATCTCCAAGACTGCAGAAATCACCTCATTAGCATTCATGTTACTCTGAGTCCCACTACCAGTTTGCCATACAACAAGAGGGAAATGATCATTGAGCTTTCCCTCTGCTACTTCCTGAGCAGCTTGCATAATGGCTTTCCCAATCGTTGGATCAAGACCATATTCCATGTTAACCTAGAATTATAGTTACTTAATTCATCACGAACCAAAAATGAGGATTTAGCTGCATCATTAAACCCCAAAACCAGTAGCTAGAGATTATTACCTTGGCAGCACATTTCTTCAAGACGCCAAAAGCGCGGACAATTGGTTCGGGCATTCGCTCGCGCTCACCACCGATTTCGAAGTTCTGCAACGATCTCTGCGTTTGGGCTCCCCATAATCTGATACACAACAAACAATTGTGAAAACGTCTTCCCTCGAGAAAAGAGAATATTCAACGTTCTGGAAAAGATCAGATCCCGAACTTATCGGAAGGAACTTGGATCGGTCCGAAAGTATCCCTCTCCTCCCTAAACGACGTCGAATAAGATCTCAGGGCCGTCGCATAACGCAGCACCGCCGCATTTGTTCCACTGGAGAGCCGCCGCGACGCGACGTACATAGCCATGGATACTTCTACCTAGCAGTAATACTGCAGTCAACAAAGAGGCGAGCAAAGAATTATCAAATCACGCATTTCCCAAACCAGAATAACACTACAAATATGTAAATGTAAATAGCAAAAACAAAAACCTTCGAATACGAAGATTGAGATACGAGAGAAGACGACGATTCAAAGGCAGAAGATGAAACAGAGAGAGAGGGATAGGGCAAACACAAATTATAAAGTAACGATTCAACAAATCAACAAGGACGGCCGAAATTTGAAAAGTATGGGCGAAAACATTCTTTTTTTACAATAATATGTTTTTTCCAATTATAGAACTTTCCATTATTTTACGGCAAATATATAGTTTTTCATATTTACAGATTGCCAAACAGTATTTTTACATGTGCAAGAATTTTAACTCTGCAAATCACAAAAAAGCCCAAAATAGTCAAATACTATAGAAACTCCCAAGCAATTGTTTACATACAAATCTCTTTTTTATGTTCAGCTAGTGGAAAAATATACAAAGAAAACCCAAGAAAAGAGGGAACAATGAGCAACAAGAAGAAACTGTTGCTGCAGTATGTAGTAGCTATTGTCTGTGTTATATATATAGAAACTTGCACAGCCAAACAAGAGCGGAAGATCACAAGAAATGGAAGAAAAATAATCAAATCAAATAACAAATTAAAAGCCTTGTGAATGTATGTATGCGTGTGAGTGGTCTTCAATGTCTGGCGCTAGTAGCTTTTCGCTTCATATCTGCAGGACCAAACTGTTTCGTGCCACGAGGACCATTGGTTGTTACCTTCTGTGAAGGTGAAGGACGTGAAGTCGTGTTTGAGTTGTTCCTGCATTTTTTGGAAAACATACAAAAAATTGTTTAATGATTCTTATATGGTTTCATATGGTTTATTACTTAGTGAATAACAATTACCTGAACTGAGGACTTCTTATCAGTTTTGAGACGGGTTTCTTGGGTTTTGACTCAATATTGCTTCTTGGTGTTGTCTTGGAGGATTGGCTAAACTGCCAGAGCAAGTCTGCCTCAGATGAGTCACTTGTGGCTGCGTCTACATCGTCTGTACTGTTGTTGTTTCCCATGAAGATGTTGTAAGAATGTTCAGAGAAAATTCTTGAGGTATCTGAAGACAACTCTCTCCGGTAAAAATCTTCTGGCAGAATTCCACTGTCTGTTGTGCTTCCACCCCAAAGACTCTCCACTCTTCTCATCTCGTCTTGCCTGTTATTCACCATCACTTTATCAACCCACTCACTAGACCCGAAACTTTGGTCCTCTTCTCTATAGGTTTGCCCTGGACTTGCAACTGGTGGCCAAGGTGGTGAGTTTACTGTAATCTCCTCCACTTCACAGCTCTCAGAATCCTTTGTCATGATGTTATTGTTATGAATCTGCAATTACTCAGGACACGTAATGTCCAATTTGAGACATGATTTTAAATCATAAATGAGTTTGAGAAGAGAAGAATCACCTCGATTTCACCAGTTTTGGCTTTGTGTTTCTCAGAGGCACCAGGAGTTGTTAAGATCTTCTTGTGCTGTGACTCCGCTTCTTTTCTTGCAAGTGCTGCTTTAAGAGTAGCAATCTATAAACATAGCAAAGTCCATGTTATTAAGCCAATAAAATACTATCAACCAAGAAAGTAAAATCCATCAGATTCAGTAAGGCAAAAAAAAAAGAAACCTGTTCTTTGAGTTCCTTAACATCTGAAGTATCATTGTTCACTCGTGCAGCACCAAGCTCAACGGTAGCTACTCTCTCTGCAAACTTCAAAGTGCTTATTGTTTCACTAACTGCTTCTGCCTCGGGACTAATGTGGACAAACATCAATGTCTTTGCTTGTCCTCCTGATATAACATATTTGCAATCCCAATTAAGAAAATCCCGAGTTATTAAGCTGCAAATATCACGAACAGGTTACTTGTATTCTTTTACCAAGAGAGTCCTGAAGGAGTTGTGTGAGTTTGCTGTTTCTGTAAGGAACATGTGGGTTCTTATGAGCTAGCGAAGCAATCACATCTCCTAAAGCAGAGAGAGATCTATTAATGTGTTGTGCTTCTTTTAGTCTATCTCCAGTAACCTCGGATTTGTCTACCCTTTCACTGCCTGCTAGATCCACAAGATGCATACATCCTCGAAGAACAGCTCCTGAAGTCAAGTCTCTTCCTTGAACGTGAACAGTCAAGCAGCTGCAAAAGAAAATAGATTAAAAATGTTTATTGAGTTTACATAGGACATTTTAAGATTAAAGAGTTCTCTCTGCCCCTGAAAAGATTTTCCTCTTTACCTATGAGAACGACTGCTTCTGTCGTTCAAGGCCGTTGATCCAACAGCTCGATTCTTATGCCCAATTTTCATTAGATCCATAACATCAAATGTTGAAGAAACCGGAACAAGATGTGCATCTGGTACACTTAGACCCTTTTGAGAGCTAGTCCTGATCTCTAACGTATCAAAAATGTTAAGGAATATGAAACTGAAACATACAATGACCTCTCTCTAATCAGAGCATTAAGAAGAATAACCATCCATGAAAAAGGATATCTTTTGTTGCTTCCATCATCAACCAGAAGGTCTCTAACTTGCTCATTGTAAATCTCAATCATCTGAACCGCAATATCGTAGCGGAATGTGTCTTTTCTTTGTTCAGCAAGGAGAAACAGATCACCAAGAGCTCTGTAATTAACTCCTTGACTCTTCTCTGTTAGATCTTTTGGTCCACTCTAATAAATTTACAAAAGTGGGAATATCAAATTATTCTAGCTTCAATGTGCTACAATCTTTAAACTTTAAAGAATTTCTAGTTCAACTCTAATCTTACTTACCATGGTGAATGTTTTCCCTGATCCGGTTTGACCATATGCAAATATGCAGACATTGTATCCATCAAGAACAGAACGAATCAATGGCTGCATATCAGAGAATACCTCTTCTGCAATAAGCCAGATAGATCGTTCAGGTTCAATTCTGTCAGAGGAGAGTAAGATCAAGGCATTACAATAACAATACCTTGAGTCGCAGATGGGCCAAAGACTTTGTTGAAAGTGAAAGATTTGAGTGATTTGCCATGTCTAGATGCAGTATTAATCCCTATGGTATCATCCTCCATGTTCCCAATTGTACTAGAAAAGTTGGATTGTCCAGGCAAAAATGGCCGTACCCGACAATAAACACGGATGCTACCCTTGAGGTCCTGCACTTGATTATAAAGTTTTCGGTTCTCTTCAAGAACTCGGTGATAGCCAGAAGCAGCATGAGCTAGGCCATGAATGTGCATACCTGTAGACAAGAATAGATTTGTTAGTTTTAAATTATTGGATAATCAAAACTATCTTAGGAAGTAAGAGAAGAAAGATCTGTATACCAAGAGAAGAGAACTCTTCTTGGAATTTCTTCTGCATATACTGCATTCCAGCCCTTGTAGTGTAGAGTGTTTGCCTTAGTCCCTATAAAACATAAACAACAGCGTACGGACTCAGAATCTGTGCTACCATAAACTTGGAAAAAATCTGAATTTTGAATGAAGTAATGTAGTAGTGCTTACTTCTATATCTTCTTGTTGTTGATTGAAGATTGTCAGTTGTTTAAATTCTCGATTTTTAATCTCTTCATCAAGAATCTGGCTTTTCTGATTTGTTTCTTCTTTCTTTATTGCTTTGAAACTCTTCTCTTCTCTCTACACACGCACTTCAATAGTCAGCGCAATCTTTTAACCTACTTTAACAGAAAAGAGAGGAGACTTTACCTTGTTTTCAACGAGAGGTTTAAGAAACGATCTCTTGTTCTGTAAAGAAGCTGATTCTCTTGGAGCTGCTTTAACCTTCACATGACAGAATTTCTTCGATTAGAAGAATTTTGACACAACAGAGTAACATGTTGTGTGAACTAACCAATGCACCAAGCGATTGAAGAAACTGAAAACATACCAAATTATACTGACTTGTAACTCGACTTTCAAACTCTTCGACTACTTTGCTCAGAAGAGATTCAATCAGCTGTTACCACAACATTAGGCACTTACATCAAGAACATAAGAAAGCCAAGTGATTGAAAATAAGCAGAAGAAACAGTAATGATAAACATATATGTATATACAGAAGAGCAGCATGGTGAACTAGTAGAAACTCACTTTAGGCACATCCTCTGGCCTTTTATCTGATAGAACAGCACGAACAAGTGTGCTCAAGGAACCTGAACTGGACTGAAAACATAGACATGAAGACACATAAACGGCAAACATTCCACTTCAGAAAACAAAACCAACCAGAAAATTAAAGAGACCAACCAGCTTGCTAGAATCAGTTTCCGATGGACAATTCTCATTGTTGATTGATGAGGTTCTTGATAAAGAGTTCATGAATGGCTCTGAATTTTTCCTCACAAATGAAGATTTCCCAAGTGAAGGAGGCTTTATGTTGCCACCAAATTTCCAAACTCCAATTCCACCGCTTTGTTTCCATTCATCATACGACTTGATTGCCAGAACACAATTCACAACTCGAGAAGCATTTCCTCCCTACCAAATAAAAAAAGGAGATGCATATTCATGAGCAGTTCTTAAAGTTTCTAAGAAATTCTAAAATCGACGAATTACTGCCACATACTTGCTCAAGATCAGATGCCTCAAATGTTGGAAACCCCATTTCCTGGATAGCAACAAGGAAGTTCCTAACATTCTCAAAATACTGAAATGCTGATAAGGGCGCTCCATCAGCGACAAGAATGGCATCACAAGGACTTTCCACAACCTGAAGAGAGATCAAACTTCTCAAGACCTGCTTCTAAAAAAACCATATATCTCAAAAGGATTCAAATAAAACTTTTTTACCTTTGAAACAGCTCCAGGTTGAACCTTATTGAGGACTTTGCATAGGATAATTCCACTTCTTAATCCAAGCCTAAGCCCTTCTTCTGTTGGCTCGGCAGGCAAATCTTTAGCTGCCACCACTCCAACCATCTTTCTCAGCCAACTAGCCGCCTCATATCTCCTGGATGCTACGCAAATGCAGAAGATCAATTAAATTCTATATAAACCAGCATCTCTTTGTTACAATTTAATAAACCTACCAGAGCTACGATTAGTAGTCAGAATAAGGGATAAAAAGCTATAAGTTTTCAGACCCAAAACATCAATTCAATCAGATCAAACATTATCTGTTAATCATCAAATGCCTCAACTATCAGCTCTACAATTCACAAAGGTAGTAGGCAAAAAGAAATAGATACCAGCTTCTTCAACTCGACGAGACTCTAAATCATGATCTCCCAGCCCATTTCCATGTTGCTGCAACACATCCTCCATCACTGAAGCCACCGTGAAGCTTAATCCTCCATCCTCAGCCGCCATCAACTCCGTCGCAGTGTCCCCAAAAGAGTAAACAACCTCACAGCAACAGCATCAAAATCAAAAGAGACCCCAAAGTAGGAAACAATCACACTAGTCCGATCCCAAATATGATCGGAGATAGAGAGAAACAGTAGAAAAAGAGAAAAAAGGAAGAAGAGAGAGAATTTGGAGAATTCTTTTTCTGGTTAGAGAACTTGGGCTGAGCTTTTAAAAGGTAATGAGAGATTTTTGCAATATTAATAGAGAAAAATACTCATAACCTCCATGAATGCTCACAAATACAAGGTTGTAAAGCTAAGTGCTTTATACTCTGTCCTCTTCACTCTTCCTTCTCTCTAAATTCTCTCCACTCCGAACCTCTTCCCGAGCCTAAGTAAAGCTTCGTTATTTTCCCTCCCTAACCAACCTTAAGGCGTATTTCAGGTCTTTTTTCCCTTTTCCCGCGCGTGACGATCACGCGAGAATCTCTTTCGGTTAGCTTCTACCGTTTTGATTTTTATAAAAAAAACTTACTATTTATATCCATTTTAAGTTCGTTACTTTTTATTATTATTATTGTTGCGTAAACTGGATTATATCATCTCATCAGTGATAATTGTTTGTCCTTTTATTAGATGATACTTTTATAATCCACTAATTATTAGTAACATCATTTTTTATTGATTCCAAGATTTTTGGATATATTTCTACGAAAATGGTCATATTGTATTTATATAAGGGTTAATATATAATTAATCTTTTTTGGTAACATATCATTTATATTTAATTAGTATTGAAAATCATATTCGTAGAAGTACTGGATACACAAATTTACATAAACATTATTAATTTATATATTGTTTCATATGGTCGTGAAAATATAACGAAAGTTTCCAAAAATGAAAATAAGAAAATGTATCGTTAAAACCAACTAGAAATAGATGTAGCTAGAACAGTACTTGTGAATTAGTTGATTCCATGTGTCTTTGTAATGTTGTAGAAGCAAAGAAATATACCTTAAAAACTTATGCTTTAGTATTGAGTGGCCTAAGTGAAACAGCAATTAATTATATTCAATGAATGCTTATATTTGCATAATATTGTTGTTATAATAGAAGAATGTTTGGTGATACATTCCTTTCCAAATGCTGCAATTAGGTCCATTACTATTTTATTCTCTCTTTTTCCCCCAAATAACCATCTTTATTTCATTATTTCCTATATAACATAGGATTTTTTATTCCGCAGATTTATCTTTATTCTCCTAACTTGATTGTAGTTTTTATTGTAAGAATGTTACGTTCAACATTCGGTTTAATATAATTTTTTTGTAAAAAAAGAAAACAAAAGATTCTTTCCCATCTTAATTATGTATATAACGGTCGGTTAAATTATGAAAATTAGTATTTATTACATAGTATTAGAAGGATTCATTACCATATAATCATGTTTATACATGACAAATCTATATAGTAGATGATAGTTTGTAGTTGGGAACACAAATCAAGTAAATAATATTGATGTTTAATCATGTTAATACATAACTGACACATTTAATTAGTGCCATAAAAACATGTAATGACGATTAAGAAGATAATAAACATTGTATATGGGCAACGTGTCAACGTCCTACAGTGTAAATGAGATCACCTTACCACCAAACATTGACGACGATGTTTTCTGTTACGATTAAGACATTTGATTACGTAATAATAATTTAAAATTTAAGATAACATTTGCTATGTAAAGGTAGAGACGAAGGAAGTGGGTTAGCTTCAACGTTCAAAAAATTCAAATTAGTGCCTCGGGACCAAACCTAATCAGGTTCGTAGACGAGCCTAGCAGATAACCCCACGTAGAGCGTCTTTGACAGGGGACCCCACGACTCACAAAGTAACCGAATATGGTTGCTGCTACGACCGACTGTCACCCAAGTCAACAACACAAACGAATACATATCTGCCACGTGTCTTATTTCACATATCCGTGGAAGAGAAAACAACCACTCGCCTACCTTGGCGCGTCTTTGCCCACGTTTCCTTTACGCCTAACCAAAACAAAATTAACGAAGCATAAAATAATTGAAAACAAGAGGTTTTGTTTTCTCCAAATTGGACATTTTGAAATTTCAAAATGTGACCAGATCAGATACCCTTTTATATATATATATATATATATATATATATATATATATATATATATATATATATATATATATATATATATTATTGATTGTTGGTGACCAAAATGTAGAATAAATTTCTTATATAAACACAAATAATTACTGCAATTATATTTCTGGAAAAAAACTTTTGGAGATTAAACAGAAAGAATAAAGAAAAGAAACAGAGCATGTGGGATTTAATCATACTTCCAAGACAGTTTTTGATGTTTCAATACCTTTGCTTCCTTTTTTGGTGAGTTAATTAAAGCATCTTTATTTCATAATAATCCAACTTTTATTCCATTTTTTTAAATATATTTATATTTCTGTATATAAAAAGTGATGATTAATACTCTGATTACACTTTTATTAAAACGATACCTGACATGAATTTCTGATTATCAAGTGCAATTGTATTTGAAGTACACCATATTTTTTATATTTTAGGTCAATCATCAACGAATGTTGTTGAAGTGTAATCACGAGAACACGAGATATATTTATTTGTCGTTTGTATATTAATATATAAAAATAAAATAAAAGAGTAATTGTATGAAAATTGAAATCACCGCACTAAGATGACATGTAATACCGATCCCACAAACATGATTGTAATCGTAATGGGAATTACAAAAATGCTGCCATCACATGTTGTCATCTTTTTAATATGCTTCACTATATAAATATCTTTTTTTTTTTTTTTTTTTTGTCAACTTTATTCAATTACAAGCAATAACATGCCATAATACTGGTACATTATTTACGAAAGTCTGATTTCTAGAAGATCCTCTGATACTACGAGCTAGGAAGTCGGCCTTGTAATTCAGAATACGCGGAATCTGAATGAGGGAGAAACATGTAAAACAACTCCAAAGTCTAGAGAAATCGATCATGTATGAAAAAAAAAATTGGCCAAGTAGAGGGCTTCGTAACCATTGTCACTAGTTCAGAATAATCCACTAAAAACTCAAGTTCTGTCAGCTGGAGGGAGTGGAGACATGTCATTGCCCAGAAGAGTGTCTCGAATTCCGCGTGCAGGGGAGAGAGGCTTATCCGAATACACTGCGCCCCCAAGTTTCGTCCTCCTGACTCGAATGGGAAACTATACCATCCTAGACCAGTATAAATATCAGACTCTTTCCATGAAACATCTACCATACATCTATACCCCGTAAAAATCGGGTCTATCGTCAGGGGTCGGAAAATCCTTTCTTCGTGTGCGTGTCTTATCTCCGTACTGCCACCTGTTTTGCGGCTAATCTCCTACTGAGAACAAAATCCAAGCTTCTGCTTCTGAAGCTGTTGCCTCAACCAGTTTCCTCGGCTTGGTATTCTTATTATTAAACGCATTTTCGTTTCTCGCCTTCCAAAGGAAACATATGAGCCATGGGAAACTCTTGTATTCTTCTTTTTTGGAGATTATCCAGAGGAGGTGATCAATATTAGCGTATACTGATGTCTCCAGAAAGGATGGCCCTGATGGTACTCTTGATAATGCCCAGGCTTGGATAACTGGAGGGCATTCGAATAACACATGATTTATCGTCTCTTCTTCTGCTCCACATTTGTCGTATCGCCTATCACAGCATATGCCCCGTCTTCCTAAGTTAGCTTTTACTGCTAGTTGACCGGAGACCGCTTGCCAAATGAAATGTTTTATTTTTTGCGATGCATTCACTTTCCAAGTTTAAGCCTGCAGATCTTGAAAGTGGGGTCCAAAGAAGTCCATCGATACTGGAGCAATATTTTTCTCCGCCCAATAACCTGATTTGACAGTGTAGAGTCCTAATTTATTAAAATACCATCTCATGCGGTCTGGAGACGAATATCTCGAAATGTGTAGGCCGAGAATCAAATTAGCATCGCCCGGATCAAAAAATTGCCTAATCAAAAATTTTTTCCATAATCGCGTATTCTTTCCTTTTTCTTTATTGTTTATTTTCATTTCCTCGTATTCTTTAATGCTTTTTACTTCAATCATGAATTTTTGCAAACATAAATCAATACAACTGCAGAATAAACACACATTTTTGCATCACCATTTACATCCATATAAATTGTATATATATGTTCCTTTATATATCATCATCTCTATCACATTATGAATATATAAGAACAATTAAAGAATAAAAAACAAAAGATGTATCGCATGTTTTTCATAGATAGATAATTACATACCCAAAAAGAAAAGCAAAGTGAAACAACAACCCATCAATTTCATTATTATTCCATTTTATTGTCTTTTTCCTTTTTCATTTCATTTTAATTAAATTAAGGAAAAAAATTCCTGAACTAAACACACCTTTAATTTAATCGTCATCATCAAAAACAATACATCTTTAAAGTATGGAGCTTTGCTCAGAAGGTACATGACTAACGAGGAAACGATGCACCATTTCAAAGCTAGTGAAAGTGATTACTGCTGCAGGAGTTGTTCTCAGGAGATTAGTGGCACAACCTCTGTAAAAACCTGCAAATCCATCTTTCTCAAACACTTTCTTTATGCAATCTCTCACGCCTGAGTAACGTTTCTCACTGTGAAGCCCTTGCTCTTGAAGCCTAGCTCTTACAACCTGCAGCAAGCCACGAGATCAACAGTTCATATAAACCCAAAACCAGATTGAGAACGATGCGAGTCTCTAGAGGTTTGTACCTCGTGTGGGTATGTTAATGTGGATGCAAATATCTTTGCAATCGAAGAGGCAATTGCTACATCACGAGCACTGAGATTATCAACTGATTTTTCACCTGTTGAGTTTCACAAAGATTTTAGTTCAGCTTATCTCCATTGTTCTCTACTTCATATTCACAAGATTTATGAATCAAATTTACCTTTATTGGCCAAATAGATTTTGATCATCTCATATGTAGGAAACTGGATGGCAACATGACTGATACCAGCTAGCGCTGGGATAAGACCACTGTTTGATAGCACAAAGATGGAGACAGAGGAATACAATCATTTTTAATAGAGACATTTGATCAATTAACAGAAAAAGTGTTGGCTAGATGAGAAACCTGTACAATCCGCGAATTCCCTCCTCGTAAGATATTCTCCTTAAAGCAGACAGTGTACTTTTATATGGCACTATACCAACTCTCATTCCTTGTGTCTGACAAAGAAGAATCAAGGTGTTGGAAGAATCAAGGTGTATCTCATTCCTTGATTCTAAGTTGTAACATAAACTTATATCTATGTCTGGTGAGGTTCTTCAGGACTAAACTAAATGGCTAAACTTTTGTAGTATCTACCAAAGAGCTAAGTAAAGCAGGTGTATACTAAATTAATTAACGTTCCCTGTCTTACTTGATTCCATAACTGCATATATATCAAAGTCAAGCGAAGAAGAAATGGACCTGCAGTCGAGTCTTGACAACCCAAAGAGGATTTGTGGCTATTGTAGTTGCAGCACCAGCACCAGAAGCAGCTAATACGTTAGAACCGACGCTGAGTTTGTGATCCTCATCTAAATACAAATAGAGAAGAAGTTTTTTGAGTCTTGACGAAACAAGATGCAGAGACAGCCACTTAACGTATTAAACAGGTTTTGAGATTAAGGACTAACCATTTGAAATTAAAAAGCTCTTGAGCTGGTCATATATTGTAAAATAAACCTACAAAAAGCTTAAAACTCCAATAAGTCCCCATTCAAGAAATAAGTGGAATGACGTAAAGAGAAGAGTAAAACTTGAACTCACCGCCCAATTGGAGAGAAGAGCCATCACAGTTGGGGAAAGTCCACGGTATAAGCCACGCATCCCTTCTTTTTTGAAGATCTGCTCAAGACTGCCAACAATTAGACTACCTGATCAAAAAACAATAGGAAATGATCAAAACATTAGCAATTGAATCCAGTTTTAAGGTTTGAGCTATTTATGGTGGGTGAATGTAAACAAAGGAGAAACCTTTGATTTTTCCATCACCGAGCTTTGGCAGCCCATGAACTTGGAACCTCGTTTTTATAACATCAAGAGGACACACAAACGTAGCAGCAAAAACCCCTGAAAAAAAATCCGAATTTGAAACAGCAAACAAAATCAACATGAGTTTCGAAAGAAGCAGATCAGAGCATTACCGGCGGCGGCACCGGCTGCCGCGTTGCAGAGGACATTTTTGGAATTAGGAGGATGAGAATTAGCGGACATCTCTTGGATCTGAACAGAGAGGAAGACGAAGAAGAAGAGCCTTGTGGAAACGCGTCGCCGAAGAAGAGGAAGAGAATGGAAAAAACGCAGTTTCCTCTCTTGAGAGGGATTTCGCGGCCAACCAACGTCGCATTGCGGAGAAAGATCCGGAGTCCGATTCAGAGGCAAATCCTTCCTCTTTCAAATAATTCGAGTCAACGCAGCGACTGATTAAATGAATCTGAATAACAACACGAAGAACATCGAAGAAATCGCATAGAATTATACACAACCCAGCCGTATTTGTTTACCGGAACAGACTATTCAACGAGAGGGAGCAATATCAGAATAACACAAAAAAAAATTAAAAAGTTTTGATTTTTCTTAGAAATAAACAATTTTTACATGGCTCAGATTTCTTTTAGTAATTAGTTGATTACTAACTATATTATAGTACTTTGTTTCTCAATGAGACGAATCAGACCAACCAAACTCTGGTCCCATCACGATGCCTTGATTGTTATTACTTATTACCATTGCCACAGATTATTACTTAGTATGATTAAGCTGGTGGTTGTATCAAAAACTAAGAAAAGAAATAAAAATCACATCATTAGAGCCTAAAAGAACACTCGGCTTCAGTTGAGCTATAATGTTATTTTCTCTTCTCATTTTCAAAGAATGCTCTCTCTTCTCTTTCTCGTTTGTATATTACCTCTCACTCTCAGTCAAAACGTGAAGATGAAGCCATGCAGCATTAGCCGTCGATATAACTCCGTTGCAGTGTTCACGTGAAATGTAATTTCAATATATCATTACATATTTACATTTTCTTATGTTATTGTGCTTTAAGTTACTAGCTATCTCTTCTACTAATCTAAATTGTCTTATCTATGCAGATGGGCTTTGTAACTTGTGTGCAAATCATAACCACATGAAAGAGCTGTGTGTGATCGGATCAGCTCTTTCGCCGATCATATCATTGCCAATGCATTTCCTATATTGGTCAGGTCAATTTTCTATCCTCTTTCATTTAATTTTTTACAACGTTTTGAACATTTTGTTATTTTAAAATCTTTGCATAATTTTGAGAGGCTTTTATTAGTAGATTTGCTTAAACAATTTGAGAACTAGTCGGATGTTAGATCCCGCCATTTGACCGTTAGAGATTCTAAATATTCGATTTGCGACGTAGATCGAACATTTAAGTTTTCTGAAAGCTTTTTAAAAATTGATACTAAGTTTGCATAGTGATGTTACAACTACCGGGATTTTGAATTCCATCATTTTTTTGATCGTTAGAAATTCATATTTTATTTGTTTTTTTATTGTAAATGCCTATTGATTTTATTCGGATTCAACATATATAAAATATAAAAAGATCACAATCACAACATTTTCTTTGAATAACGTAAGTTATCTAAGTGGTGAAAGTACAACCGAAGTAGAAGAAAGTTTAGGTACATCGCGGTGCACGATATTCCCCTGCGCCATCAATATCGATTTGTAAATCTCCACCAGCTTCTTCTCATCATACTCATTCGACGTCAAACCCGACCCGTACCCATACGACCCGACGACCCGAGTATTCGCTAGACGCAGCATCATGTTAACATAAGAATCTCTAAGCCACGTCAATAGCTTCTTTGGCGTTGCCTTCTTCAAGATCTTTAGCTTTGGCACTATCTTGATCCTCCAAAACCGTTTCTTCCGGTTCGGATCCATTTTGACCCGCTTCACATTTTTCCGACCCGATTTCGTCTTTTTCGACGACCCATCTAGCCTTTGATATCCTTTCAAGCTCCTCCAACATCTTATCTCCATAACTCTCTCTATTGTGTCTTATGTAACCTATCTATAGAGATCTAGTGGAAGCTTTTAGTGAGAGAGAGAAGAAGAAGAAGACTTTATATATGTTTGGTTTATCACGGATCGATATGCATTCGATTACATAAAATACTATATAGTATAATTTATTAAATTATTGTGTATCTCCAAATAATTAATACTTCATGTAGGAAAACGTTAAATAATATAGTAAGCTACGTTTGAATTTCTCATCCCACAATAACAAGTCATAACAACAACATAATGATCATATCGACAATGGAACTATGGTCTATTTTTGGTTGGGAACTAATTTCATAAAACGTAATTTGATGCGTTTATTGCGAAATATCAATGCTGTTGCAAACTTGCAATAATGGCAAGGTGTGTTTTCTTATACTCTCAACCTCCGATTATATCATAACCGTTGGATCTCTTTCGTCTCGTGAATGGGCAACACAATATGAATGTTTCATGCTTCTTCTTGTGTATTTCTTTTAAAGTATATGAGTGTGACGACTGACAAACTACCACTCTACCACCAACTCCTCTCTCATCTCATTTATGTGATTTCTGGAGTATTCACTTCGGCCCATTTATGGTGAAGAAAAGCCCAATATGTCTGCATTGAGAGTAGATTCATCTGACAGGTGTTTAAGACTTCGATATATCCTAAGCTGTTATTTCCGTACTATTATATTTTTAAATGTGTCTTAATTACAGCTACTAATTAATTTTAATTAGATTTAATATATTGATGTCGACTGTATTTTATAGAAAAAAAGTACTACATAAAAATCCGATCGAATTTGAACGGAGCTCCGACGTAAAGAGAAATGGATAGTCAAGATGGATTTGGGTACGGGTCGGGTCAGAGAACCTACATTGGTAACCGTAGGATGGAAATCGTGAGTGGCAAAGGTAATCACGGAACTCAAGATTTTCCTCCATCATTGACGCCTCCGCCGGGAGAAGTAGCGGCGCGTAGGAGTAACGCGTCGTCGACAAAGTCGTCTTGGAGTTTAAGCGATGCGGAGATGAAGAGGAAGAAGAGAATCGCGAGGTATAAAGCTTATACGGTTGAAGGAAAAGTTAAATCAACTTTGAAGAATGGATTACGTTGGATTAAGAACAAATGCTCTCAGATTATCCATTGATTTTTGACTTCCTTTTTTTATTTATTTTTCCGGCGAATTTTGTTGAAGGTAGTCTTGGTGAATGCAGTGGTCGCCGGATCAAAGATATTAAACATCTCCGACGACTTATTTATTTGAAATGTTGTGCCAAAATTAAATAAATACAATTTTTGTTTTAAGAATATGATCGTCTTTTCTTTTCTTTTTTTTGGTTGGCTTCAAATTGATTAATTGTATCACATGCATTCAAGTTACTATTTCATTGAGCTTGTAGTTGTAGGCTTGTAGCATTCTAACAATAAAATACACACATATATAGGGAATTGAAGTTTATGGCTCTATTCGCTGGTTCAACAAAGACAGAAAATTTTAGTCGAAAAGAGTTTCAGAACTAACCAGAAATAACCACATATCTCGATCTTGATAAACATAAAATCTCAAAACAACGATTCTACAAATCGTATCAGTTTATAAGGTCTCTCGACGCCTATTCTCTTAGCCCTTGAAGCCTATATAGCTTTTAGATTTAAGAAGAAGCAACGAATGTGTTAAGGATATTTTTCTTGAGAGTGAGTTCATCAGCTTTCACTGGACTTATAGACTTCCCAAGGACTCGTCCAAGCCGCTCGGCTTCTTTGTTAGCATAGTCTGAACCTTTTTCTACGTACTTCTTTGCGAGTTTAGAGTAAAGCTTTCCATACCTATAGAGATCCAACATGAAAAGCTCAGGAATTTTAAAGAGACAACACTCTTGATCGATGAAGCATATTACTACCACATACCTTGCTGTGGAGCCCTTGAGGTTACTTGCTTCCTCTTCGATGCGAGACAAAACTGACTTCTTCTCATCTTTACTAGCTGCAACCAACTCTTTTACCAACGCATCTAAGCTCTCAACAATACCAGCCTGTGAAGGAGAGAGGAAATCAACAAAAGCTTTCGATTTTAGAGGGAAATGGTGATTCCACAGAAGACCTGTTGTTACCGAACCTTTGAAGTAAGCTGTCCTTTACTGTCTCTGCTGGTTCCAGATTTCTCGTTGATGAAGTTTACGAAGTCATCTAAATCCCTGCCACCGTCATAATCATGACCAGCTTTGTTGTCCTTTGGGAAGAATTTCAATGTTGGGAATCCACTTACTCCGTATCTGAGTATAAGGTAATTGTCTTCATGTTTTAGTTTTGCGAAATATAAAAGACTTAAACAGTAATCAGTAAGTAAACAAAAGTCTTGTCGAACTTACTTCTCGCCGAGGGCTTTGTGTGCATCAGCATCCAAATTGGCGATGACTACACCTTCTTCCTGCTTAAACACCGTGGCTACCTTCTCATATGTCTGATGATATGAAGAATAAACATTAATAACTACGCGAAGAGGACTATCAATAAATTTAAAGTAAAGAGATAGTTGAGCTTACTGGAGCGAGTGATTTGCAGTGACCACACCTGGAAGATGGAAACTTGAAATCAGAAGATGGCATAAAAGCAAAATCATGACAGTGAGGAAATTAATAACAAGGTTACCATGGTGCATAAAATTCAACCAAGACATCTTTGTTTTGATCCAGAACAACCTCATCGAAATTGTCAGGTGTCAAAACAACCACGCTTTGTGGAATTGCAGCTAATTTGACGTTGGTACCTGGTAACCAAAGTGACATCAATCAGTGAATTTCCAGCAGAATTAAATGATGGTACATGTCCCCAACTGAACCTGACTCATTCATTAACCATGATTAAACCAGTTTTCCACAAAAGTAAATTTGTATAATCCCAAATAGGACAAGCTTAGCTACTATTATCAATGAATATACCTCCTTCCTTGTTCACATACTCAGCCAATGCTTCAGCATTGCGTGGACCCTCATACCTATTAATTAGGTACATACATGAGTAAACAATCATTCTTTACCTAAAAAAATACTTATCCAATAAGTTATCTGCTTAGGGAAATGTTAACGCTTACTTCTGAGGTTCAAGAGATCCTTTAGGAAACCATTGAATGGTTGGATATCCACTAACACCGTATTTAGTACAGACAGTCTTTTGCTCATCACAATCAACCTTCAAGACAACACACAAGTTGAAAAATCTATCGTCTCTCAAACAGTGGAGCTGCATACAGAGTTAAAGTAACACTCACCTTGGCAATCAAAACTGACTTAGCTTTTTTGAAGCTTGCCCCGAGCTTTTCATACTCTGGAGCAAGTTTCTTGCAGTGTCCACACCTATAATAACACAGAATTAGCAACTTCATCCTTTTCATCTTAAAGTTCAGAATTTTTTTTCTTAAGAGTTTCTAACAGTCCAAATTTACCAGCACATCAGTAAACTTGTATTGCTCAGTAAAACATAGAAATGAATTTCGATTCAAAATCTAGAACTAATTGGCAATCAGGCTAATGAATCTATAAGACTGCTATTACAAAACAAAACATTTCCAGAGAAATCGAACAGAAGATTTACAGATCAAAGCAACGAATTTAACAAAAAGACCGAATCTTTATCCTTGGAACCTAAAGATATTTAGATTATTATATTTTTTTTAAAAGAGAAGAAGATCGGATTGAAAGATTGATCCGTACCAGGGAGCGTAAAACTCGACAAGAGCTCCTTTATCTTTACCAACTTCCTTCTCGAAGCTATCGTCCGTCAAAACAACTACATCGTCAGCTACGGCTGAAACCAGAAGCAACGCGAGTACGAAAAAGCCAAAACAGATCTGAGATTTCGCCATTTTTTTCTTCTTCTCTCACTTGGAGCTTTGATCTATAGAAGAAGAAGTGTTCTGTTATTAAACGTTGCTCGTAATCTCTTCCCTTCGAAAAAAAGATACGGAAGAAAAAAGTAATAATGACATGGCGTGATCCGAATCGTTGATTTAATCACATATAAAAACGAACGGTGATTAAGTGTTCAATTTACGTGGCTGGGTTACATGTCAGACTATGAATGGCTTAGGCCTCCACCTCTTTCACGGGGAAGTGAAGAGAAAGAGTCTTCCCAAAATCTAAAAGGAAGACCCTATATTTTCTTTAGTTTCATTATATCGCCCTTCATTTTAAAATATAAAATTAAACCCAAATCAAAAGATGGGCCTAAAAATGGAATACTGGTTAAATAAAAAAGGCCCAATTATTCGGTCATTTAAGTTAATGGACTAGTGTATATGAGGCCTCACCGAAATCAGACAGTGCAACGGTCCAATTATTTTTGTTGTATACTAGAGATTTATATTATGGAGTTTTTTCTTTGTTTCTAAAAAATTTATTTTCTGTATTGTATTAGTTGTATTTATGTTTACAATGCCCATTAAAAGAATGACCAATAAACTCTAGACATATTAATTTAAAATAATATTTTTTTTTATCAACATTGGACCACAACTGGCCGACCCATTAGCCAAATTCCTACATAATGTAGGCGATGAGATTCGATCCCTGGTTGTGAAAGTGTGTTGTCTTTAGTGGACTTACCGCTTGCCACTAGACTAAAAGACACTTGCACTTTTTCATTAATTAATTCTAGACATCATATTGATTGAAATAAAGAAAATAGATAAAATGATTAATAATTGATGGTTATCTTAATCTATATGCATTATTCAAAAAAATCATATTTTTGTAACGGAAGTGGTAAAATATAAAAAGAATTTAAGAAACGCCAAAAGAAGAGAGATGAAGGAAGAGTAGATATCATGGGATGACGAGGGCGATTCCAAATACTATGGAACCAAGTCGGAGTTATGAGAAAGCGATATTTTTACTTATCCCTCAATAATATTCATCTTTCAAGACAATACTGTCAAGTTGCCTTCTATTCATAAATTCATTTTCAAGACATTAATGCATAGCTCTAAGTCCAAAAATGAATGTCTAGCTCTAGGTCCCTTTATGTTTTAGACTTTACCACAAGGTTGTTAATTACTACATATTTACAGGACCGAATTAATTCCATGTCTCTACAATAAACAAGACAAGTCTGCGTTATGGTTCCAACGTCCATACTAATTTGATATCTACTTGTCTGCCTAGTTTCGTACAAATGAGTTAGAGCTTGGGACACTCAGATTCGATCATGTCATGTGCTACTAATCACTTGCATGTCACGTGATGATTTTGTAATTTTATTTATTAACAGATTATTAAAGTCAACTAAATATACAACTAGACTGCGTACCTCGTTATTATTTTACGAGAAAAAAACTTAATACATGATATATATAATTAAACTAATAATCTAATATTAATAATCACACACAGACAAAAAAACACATATAACATGTTCAAGAGAGAAGCCAAGAGACTAAGGCATTTTCTTCATCATGATCCAACGGTTCTCCAAAGTTGTCACAATTACTCTTCCCAACCGTGTCCTCATCATCACCTTCCAAAAGCCAAGACACCACTGAACCAGGACCCTCTTTTTCATTCCAAAGGTTATTATAATTATTGTCTTGCCAAACACAATTCCAATCAGTCAACGCATAATCGTTGACTTGGTTCTCGTAATTGATAAACGATTCCACCGACGGACAAGACTCAAGATTCCTTCGATTGGATTCGGTTCCTTCAGATACTCCTTGTGTAGTACTATTCAACTCCATTTCACCACCACAAGATGTATTATTCACGTGGCTTGGTTCTGACTCTTCCAACGAAAGCTCAATGATGTCATCATCAAACGATAGAACGCCATTATCGTCATTAATGATCATCACATTTTCATTACAATAATCTCCATAGTAGTCACATGCTCCTTCGGCTCCACTTAACTCTATCATTAAAGCTACTTTTTCTTCACCCACTTCTTTAGTAGTCTCCATTGCTGACGTTTTCTTAATTTTACGAGGTTTTGTTCTGTGGGTTTTAGGTTTCATGGCGGATCTACTTGTTCTCCCAAGTCTACGTTTAGACTGCGGCGGCTCCGGCGCCGGAGCTCCGTTCATGATTAGGTTCTGAGAGGGTGAAGGCTTCCTCATGAAATTGTGGAGTTTACGGCTAAGATGAGAGTTCCAATAGTTTTTAATTTCGTTGTCTGTTCTCCCTGGTAGATGACTAGCAATTAGTGACCACCTACAAATATTACATTAATTAGTATTCATTATTCACAGTTTTGAACAACCTTAAAAATGAATAAATATTACTACTATTATTGTCTTCGATGGATTTTTACTGTAGCAGATTAAGGTTTGACTTACTCTCAGTTGACATAATATCATCATTATTATTACATGATATATATATTGAATTGAAAGCACTTGTCCGAATATAAATCGGGAAAGAAATTAAGAGATTGGCAGATAGAAAATCAATTTAGGGATTCAGACTTAAGAGAGTACCTGTTTCCCAAAGTGGAATGTAATTTAACAACGAGTTCTTCTTCTTCTGGAGTTATGTTCCCACGCTTCAGGTCTGATCTTAGATAGTTTATCCATCTCAATCTACAACTCTTTCCACATCTTTTTAATCCTTTTTTCCAACCAAAAAAAAAAACAATTTAGAATATACATATAGAATAAGAATATCTGTGTAACAGAAATAAATAATACTGTATATTTATATGGTGTCTAGGTATATATGACTACTGCATTAACTAATCTTGTATTCAAAGCAGAGTTGGATATCAAATCAGCTTAGTCATCGTATAGTATGATTCTGATCCTGATTCTTCTCGTAATTAATAATATAGAACGGACAAAATGTATTAATACGCATTTGTCCGTATATTATAAAGTCTACATATATATAACCAATCCTTTGAAACACACACTTGGCAATAATTTATAATATATATACACGTACATTTACAGCCTACGATGACTGTGACTGACAAATAGCCAAAAAACTAATACAAAACAAAAATTAACATAAGATTGATTACGTACTGCAATCAAGCTTATAATAAGCCTACTTAATAAAAAAAAATTCTATCAAACATTAGGTTAGTTAGTATTGAATGATGTTTTGTAAGAAAGTGTGAATACAATTACCGGCATTTTTAGGGAGAGATCTCCAAGATCCTTTACCGTTGGATTGAATGTAGTTGGCGAGAATCTGATCTTCCTCCGCCGTCCACCGCCCTCTTTTAATCCCGACCTTCTCACAACACGGTGCTCTTCCCATTTTTCAGTGTGACCACAAAAGTCAAGCTACAGAGAGAGAGAGTGTAAGTGTGAAAGAAAGGGAAGTTACTGAGTGAGAGAACACAAATGCAAAAGTGACTGATTTGGTATTTATAGCAGAAGAAGAGATATTTAATTTAATCAAAATAGGATTAAAGAGCTCGAGGGAGTAGGGAATGATGACACGTGTGTGGTTAATACAATGCCACGTTGGTAAATAAGGAGACTGAAGTCGTGGCTAATTCACCGTCGAGAGACTCGTGATCGGTTCGGGCAAGCTCGTCGTGGTTCTCTTACACACTAATTCTTCTAGTGTGTGCCGAGATTATTAATTGACATAACTTTTTCACACTTTATTATCATTAAAAAAATATTAGAGGAACGTTATAGAAATTAATTGTTGATGGTCACGTGAATACGTAGAGCACATAGTAATCGCACATTTCATTTCTTTTGTTATTGAATAATATCATTAGCCGGATCTTGGTCAATTGACCAGAGATCATCTTTGCTCGTGTAAACTTACTCTTATATACTCACTTTAACTTAAATTCATTTCCATTTATGTGCCATGTTTTTTCAGCAACTTGTAACTCATAATAATTTTGAAAGTTAACGTATATAGTATTTATATGAATATAATTTCTCGATAAGCTATAAACATTACGCGCTAAAATTAAACTTGGGAAAAAATTGATTAGTCCATGTGTTTGTTTTGTTTGATTAGTTCAAGTCAGAACTCTCCGTCTTAAAATGAAGTCATCATTAGATGATGTGGTTGGTTTAAAGGAAGCAACCAAGTTAAATCAGTGAATATAAACAACACACAAAGTTGAATTGAATCGTCCGCCATATTGGGTGAAAGTACAAATACGGAAGTAAGTAACAATAAAATTGGAGAGAGTGTTGTGGAGAAATAAATAACAAAGAGGTTTCTATATGAAAGTATGAGAAGAAGCGCACCAATATATATTTACCTCTATTTACTGCTCAGCTAACAATTTGTTCCCCACATGTCATTATCTATACAATGCTTCGTATGGTCTTGTTGCCTCTTAATTTCTTTCGATATCTGCAATATTTATTGTTCACGTTTCAAACACGAATGCATATTATTCATATCTAATATTTGCAGAATTTTGTTCTTTTCTACAATCTGCATAACAGCAAATTGCAGCTTTTAAATTATGCATTACTCTTCTCGTTGTCACGGGACAAAAGAGGATTGATTTAGGCCCAAGTACATAAATTTATATATTGGGTTTACGTATACTATTAGATCTAGGCCCAAGTGTTTGGTTGACTTTTTATTGGCTTGACCATTCAACGTTTTTTTTCTTTTTCCCGTCAAATATCATCTTTGTTGAGCATAACGTATGTTGTCAGACAATACGGCAGATCGTAAGAATACAGGACATGAATCATCATAAATAGACTAATTAAAAAGCACTACAATATTTGATTAGAAGTAGAAGACTCTTGTTCATAGATTTGAACAAGTGAAGAGTCCACATTCTCCAAAGGCTCCCATGTAGCATCAGCCATATCAGTCCATTTCACAAGATACTCTATCGTCTTCCCATCGTCTCCCATCCTCTTCCCAATCACTCTCTCTGCTACAGCATACTCTAGTCCATCTTCATAGTCCCTCACCACATCTTCTGCCACGTGTACACCTTTCACCCACTCACAATCTCCACCGTCCTTCCATCTGACCAAATACTCAACATCTTTACCTTTCCCTCTTTTCTCTACTATCTCCTCAACCTCTACATATTCAAACACTTGTCCTTCCAAAACATTGATCACTTTCTCTAACCCTAATCTCCTCCCAAATTGCATTGGGTTCCCTTTCGGCGTCGTTTTCAGAATCTCCTTAGCTAGTTCCAAACACGTTAAACCTCTCTCGTCTTCCACTTCGATATCAGCACCAAGCTCCACTAACGCAGCCACTACATCTGGTCTCACATAACCAGCAGCCATGTGTAGAGCCGTTAAGCCTCCTTTAATGTCTCTGTGGTCAAGATTGGCTCCAGCCTCAGCCAAAACCCTAACACACTTCTCTGAACCCAAACCTGCAACAAAAAGCAGAGCCGTTCTTCCGTTTTCATCTACTGCATTAACGTCTCGATCAGGACAATCTTCAAGTAGCTGTGACAAAGCCTGCTCATCGGCTTTTCTAGCTGCAGTCCACCAAGGTGTCTCGTACTCCGAAACTACATCTGCTGCGATGTAACTCGATGGAACCCACGACGGAGAATGTCCATCTTTCCACTCTATCAAATACTCCATCGAACCACCTGCTTCTTCCGCTGCTGCTCGGCTTCCAATGATTCTGTTCACTTCTCCATATGATGACTCATCATCATCTTCTTCCAACGAGGAAGTCGTTTGTTCGAAGTTTCTTTGTACCGCGAAGATAGCTCCTCGGAAACACAATTGCTGCTTCCGGATCCATCTGATTGGGAATGATTCAAGGGAGAAAGCAGAAGAAGAAGATGAAGATGAAAAGGATTTTGGAGGAGAAGAAGAAAGTAGTTTGATGCGAGACAGAGACTGATTGATTGCCAGAGCACAAGTATCCATCCCCAGACCTTTGCATAATCGAAAAGAAAGAGAAGAGAAGGGAAGAGAGTTAACGGGACTCGCTGGATTTTCTTGGAGATAAGAAATCTTAGCCACACAATCAATTATTATAATTATAATATTTCAAATGAATTTTGCAAAGTTTTTGCATGGTAAAAAAGAAAAGTTCATATTTGGGCTTATTCCTTTATAAATTCGAATCAAAAGCCCATAATTAGTTACAGTAATACATACAATTTTCTCACCCTTTGCCCATTTGTCAATTCTTTTTTAATCGACATATAGATAATATCCTATCTATAATTTAAAAACTAAATTTTATCATGTTTGATTACACATTTATCTAAAGTTAAACTCGGTCAAACTCACTTCTCCGTTTCACCAAACTTATTTTTCCGGATGACTAGGTAAAATAGTGCTAAAAAATTGTGAAACTATTAAAATAATGCTCATATTTCAAAGTTACTTAAATAATGCTAAAAAAATTTTAAAGACGAGATTCCTCTTTTTTACTTTGTAAAAAATAATTATTTACAAAAATGCCATTAATGACATCTGCAACGCTGCAAAATAAATCTGCAAATAATAAATCTACAACATATGACAAATTTAATATTTCTCGACAAATATGTTTTGTTTTATGTAGATTTATTCTTTTTTGGCAGATTTATTTTTGTATTTGAGAGTGTAGTAGATTTATGTTTTCGTAGATATATTATGCATTGACAGATTAATTTTACCGTTGTGTAGATTTGTTTAATCTAGTGTAATAGATTTTTTCCTATCGGTAGATTTTAATTTGGTTGTAGATTTAATTTCATACGGCATATTTGTTTATGCAGATTTTATGTCCTTTGTTGCATATTTGTATTATGTTAGAAGATTTATTTTTATTCAGTAGATTTTATGTTCAGTGTTGAAGATTTGTTTCAAATTGGCCGAGTTATTTTAGAAGATTTATATTGTATTGTTGTAGATTTATATTCAAATCATAGATTTATTGTCACTTAGTAGATTTGTTTCTGCAGATTTTATGTTGAGTGTTGCAGAGTTATTTTTATTTCGTAAATTTATCGTGTAAGTATTGCAGATTTATCTGTGTAACTGTGTATGCGTAATATTGTAAATTTGTTTTAATTCTCGTAGAATTATTTTTTGTTTTTATTCGCAGATTTAATGTTAAGTGGTGTAGATTTACATTCGAATGGAAGATTTATTTTGAATTAGTAGATTTTTCGTGGTAAATTTGTTTTGAAATTGACATGTTTGTATGTGTAAATGTGTATATGCAATGTGGTAGATGTGGTAAATGTGTATAAGCATTGAACTCTTGAAATATTTGGATATGAAATCAGCTCAAGGCACGATCATGTATTATTCTTTCAACACATTGTTACTGATGCTTCTCGATTTCCACATATATTAGTGGTATCTCACATGTGCCATGATCGTAGAACTGCTTACAAACAGAGGAAAAGTGGGTGAAGACATAAGATCCGGTAAAGATTTTCGTATTTTGTTCTAACTTTGAATATAACTGTTTATATATCTTATAGTCCATACCATTTTTCTTGATCGTTAAACCGGGTTTCTTAATGGGTAAATTGACTTCTTTATTGACTTGCAAGACCACAAACTATAGTTGTCTTCATTGTTGTATGTTCTGTTGGCTGTATAGTGTGGATCTGTTAAAGTTTTTGAGTAATTATTGTTTTGGTTCAGGTGTAAACTAGCTTCTTTACATGCTCCACCACAACCTTGTCAACAACTCTAAACTAATTGATATCAGACAATATGAAATTGCCGAAACTGTTTACACTGCCTCAAGATAGGAGAAAAATGTACATCGCATTACAACTAAATAAAGCTCTAGCTACCGGATTAGATAAGACCCGGTTTGGAAAACCAAACCACAGATCAAAGTAAACCAGGTTAAACCGAATTCTAATCAGGTATTAGATGAGTGGGACTGTGGGAACTGTTATATGAACAAAAGAGTAACAGAAGACTGAAGACGAACTGGACCATCAATGTTACCAATTTAATATCGGTTAGGAGTTGAACCCTTTAGAATAGCGTGTCAAGTAGTTTGAGAGATGTGTGAGTCGCCACAGATTTGAATTAGGTGAGAGGCTTGCGCTGCTGTGAGAAATCTCCTGAGGAACGTTTTTGGAGTGGGAGTGTATATTTTGAAAGCTAAAATGCTTAAGTACTACTTGGTTCTCCATTTCCAGGACCTGATCACATTTCCATTCACGAATTAGTACATTGCACACTTTCTTTTTCGAGGAGTAAATAACAATCTTGGTATACCTGATCTCTTGTGTAGTTGTTATCTATAATGAAGCAAAACTCTTCAATGCGTGGCGCACAAATTTCCTCATACTTCCTGTAATGTTTTAAGGAAAGATAAAATGTGTTTAGCTTTATTACTTAGGACCACTAACATAACACTAACAACTTGAGTCTTGAAACTAAGTCCTTAAGACTCGGAATCATCACTAAGACATTGAATAAGACAACTTATTATTCTTCAAAGATTCAATTAGTAAGAAGAAGAGACAGAGAAACCTTCAGTTCCAAATACAACAATTCCAACTTCATCCTACTTGTTGTAATTCAACTGCAACAACAGACCGAAACAAAAGCCAATAGTAAGATATCGACATGATTAATATGAGCAACAATTTCAGAAAAAAGAACAAAGATCGTTACCTTCTTATTTACGGCATTCAATACAGAAACCAATCTCATTTATCTTCTCTTCTCATCTCATGCCTTGTTTAGAATGAATCTACAAGAAATCGAATAGATCTACACGAAATCAACATCACCACATCTAAAAATTGAATGAATCTATAAGAAATCTGCAGATTTGAAACTATAATCGAATACATCTTCTTCTCCAATCACGAAATAACTTAAATCTCAAGGAAATCAACTTAGCAACATCTCAAAATCTCAAAAAAAAATACACGAAATCAAGAATCCAAAAACCAAAAGGGAAGCCATCTAAGAGAAATCATGGAAAAGAAACAGAAGAGGAGGATGTACCTTCGCCGAGTCGCCGAGTCGCCGAGTCACCGCCGTCTGAGAGAACCCGAATTGCCGCCGTCGAGAGAGAGGAAGTCACGATAAAATCGATTTAATTAAACCCTAGAAACAATTATGAAAGAAAATTGTTGTTTTAAGTTTAGAAGTAATTATTTGGCTTCATCACTTTTCCTCCTGAAGTCAACCGCAAGAAGTCAAACTAATAAATTCACAACAAAAAAAGTCAATGTACTAACTTCTTAACTACTTCGGTCTTTTCTTTTTTTTGTTAAATGCACTAATTTGGTCTTTGTTAACAAAATTTTAAGAATGATCAAATATTGAAAGACTTTTGTATATTTATAAAGTTTTGAGATTTTTTCGTTGATTTAGGAATAAAATAGAAGAAAAATATAGATAATTGGCTTTAGTGCTTGCGTGAATAAAGCCTGTTGTCAAGGTGAAAAAGCCAAAGAGTCTCGTGTCTCTAGAAAGCCAAGATAATATATTCACGTTTTAGTTTTAAAGATTAAGCAAAGGGATTGATAATTCATTATTCCACAAATAAAACTTTACATCAAAATTGCATATATAAATATATTTTTTTTTTTTGGTTTTCTATATATAAATAATTTTACAAAGAATACTCTACTTGTTCGTATTAAATAACATCAACGACCCATCTCGAAACTAACTAAGGATTACTTTACATGTTACTCATAGTATATGTAGATCAACAAACAAGTATATATTATTTTCTAATAAGACAATCCAATACCATTCAATTATAGGGCTAGTTTCTTCTTCGAAATCATATTGCAAAAAATATATTTAACCAAAAATAATTTCTATTTTATTTATAGATTTTAAGATATGTCTTGGAAGTAAAGTCTACGAATTTACGCTTTGTCTAACTTTATTGATCTCTGTTTCTTCTCCCTTATCTAAAGAGGTGAATTTTCATTAATGTTCATTAGGAACTTAGACTTCCATTGATAAAATTATATAATCGTCTAGTGACAGAAATAAAAACTTGGAGAGTGATATATTATATAGTGATTAGAATAATTTTTGCTGAATAACATAATATAATTCAATATTATTAATATTTAATTATTAATTTTTTAAATAAGTTTTGAATATATTATAAATATTTCTTATATTTAAAAAACTAATAATTTATAAAACTAAATTTTAAATTTAAATATTTTATAAATATTATAAAAAATATAACATATTTATTGCTTTGTTATTATAATTAATTTTGTTACATGCATGATACATAAATTATTTAATGATGTTGTGAAGCTCAAATTATGGATGTAATTTTATATTATTTGTATTTATTGGATTATGTAAATATTATTCGTATTTATTAGATTATGTAATAGAACTGGTTGCATGGTACATATCTTTATCAAAATATAATGTAAAGAATAGATAGAGAATAAGGTGATGTCACGTCGCAATATTTATATAATCATATTATTAAATAGTTTCATCATTATTAAATAAATTCAATCATATTATTCCATTTGAACCATACGTCTACGATCATAATTTTTGAAAGGTGGATGGCTGAGTGTTTATTAGGCTGAGACTCATTCATGTATGTATCGTAATAGTAAATATAAATAAAAGTTAATATTATTTTATTATTATGTTTTAAATAATACCAACGACCCATCTTACTACCAATCAAAGCTTTACATGACACTAATATTATTATATAGTTTAATTTAAATTGTTTGCTATTTTTATTTTCTAATTGGTTATTAATCATCACCGAATTGCTCTCAGTCTGGTGGTTAGGATGATCCAGCTAATGACTTGGCACCAGGGTTCGATTCCTATATGTTGCATTATGGTAGCTTAAAAAAAAAATTATTAGAGGTGGACTTTAGACAATGTATCGGGTCTTGTCGATCCAATATTACGAAAAAAAAATTGGTTATTAATCATCCCAATACCATTAAATGGCAGCCAAACTTTGTAGATAAAGAAGTCATCCGAATATTACTGACGTGAGTTAGACTCATCCACTGTTTCTAGGCAAATCTCGATAACTCATCAATAATAATAATAACAATAATACTAAATTGGTGTCCATTGGTTAAATTCTGATAAAACTGTTTTCAATAGTATTAATTGATTTAAACAGTATTTAAAGTGTCGTAGGCAAATTTGAGCTTATGTGATTATAAATGATATGAAAAAAAAAAAAGAGGAAAATTGAAGATAGAAGTAAAGTGACAAAATTTTGGTGCAGTAATGATATTCAATACTTACATCGTTTCATTTGTATTCATACATCATATATTAATAATTTTTTTATTATTATTCGTTTTTCATTTTTTTGACGGCTGAATGATTTGTCTTTCTGTACGTAGACCACTCTGTCCAAACGACTGAAACGCTATCGCTGATTGGTACAAAATGTTCGGTTCGGTTCAATGTTTAGCAGGTGAGAGCTTCGTATTTAACCGGGATTGGATGATTAAATCCAGCCCGGGTTAGTAGATTACCAACTGCTGCTAGATCTCTACAGAATACTCCTTGGTACGCATTCGAATTTACCTGTTTCTGTTCACTGTTTCCGGTTATCTTTGTAGAACCAGATTTTTTTACCTGTTGGTGTTCTTCAATCTTTTGAGCCTGAACCTGAACCTGAGCATGAGCCTGAACCTGAGCTTGAGCTTGAGCCTGAACCTGAGCTTGAGCATGGACCTGAGCTTGAGCCTGGGCAATGTTCATCCTCTGTTTTTCTGCTGCCGTCTCCTGAGCTATGATCGCCGTCACTGCGGAATACCCTTTTTGAATCAAACGATAGAGCAAGAGCGAAGACATCTTCGCTCGATCTCTAACCGAATCAACGTCGTTTTGATCTGTGAACTCACACCGTTCAATGAAAGATGAGGCTCTATCGGGTTTGTATCTCAAACAGAGCAATAAATGAGCTCTATCGAGCTCTGATCTGGTGCATCCTCGTCTGACTCCGATCAAACCGTAATAATCGACATTTCCTATTTCTCCATTTGCGATTTTCTGCTTCAATTTCTGTGTTTTCGTTGTCAAGACGCACAACTTCCCAGGAATTTCTCTGTATTTCACATTGTGTCGCTTCCACACCGGACCTGGAAGTTTTCGATCACGTAAAATGGTGTTGTATAGAAGCTTCAAGTGTTCTAGATCATGAAGCGAATCTGGATAACACCGGACTGTTTCCAGAAGTGCGGCTCTGGTTTCAAGCGCTTGAATACACGACGGTTCGAGAGCTAGGGTCTTATTGCAATCTGCGATGGCCTCCGCGATTCTACCGGCGGATCTATACGCGGCGGATCGATACATATAGCATTCGGCGAGGAATCCTTGAGGCGCAGGGCGACGACCATCGACGATCTTCGAGAAGTGACGGATTGACTCGGAGAAAAGTCCGGCGTCAAGCGCAGCGATTGCAGCAGCACGACGACGCAAAAGTAGCTTGATATGAGCGAGGAGATGAGTGAAATTCTCGCCTTCAATGAGGCTCCGTGGTGGAGAAGAAGCAGAGGAAGAATCAGAGAGGAGGAGAAAGCTATCATCTGACCAGCAAATACTCCGTCGACGAAACTCGGCGGAGGCAAGGCGTTTCCCGGTCTGAAGCAGAACCATCGCATCCTCCATCAATCCTAGATGACAACAAGCTTGCCCCAACACCACATACCTGGAAAAAATCCAGCGTTTTAAAATCAAAAATTACGTTTTATGCGGCGCGTTTGTTTGAAGTAGTTAAAAGAATTAAGGAAAATTACCTCCATTGTCCTTCTTTGTCACATTTTTTACAAATCCCTGCCATAACTTTCTTCTTCAAGTCGGAAACAGAGAAGCATTTAAACGACGAGTCACGTCCCGGCGAAGAAGCGCCGGAGAGAAGTTTAACTCCGTCGCGAGAAGAGGAGGAAGAAAAAGAACCTTCCGATGAAGGAGATCCTTCTTCTTCAGTAACAGAGAGTTTAAGACTGGGAATATAATCCTGAAGCATATCAGCGACTTCCTTGAAACGACGGAGAAAGAGCAAAGATCTAGCTTTGAGCTCTAACGCCGTTTCCAAACGCGGCGATATAGATAACGCTGCGTCTAGTAAATGAACAGCTGAAGCGACGTCGTTTAGCTCCTCAGTTGCCATTAAGGTCCTTGCATCCTTAATGTACTTATCAACAAGCTGAGAAACAATAAAGAAAGAAACTTTTTCAACATTTCTGAATCAAATCTTCAATTTTTTTCCAAATTAGAGTTTATTTAATTATCTTACCTTTCTCTGAGTGAACCACCAGTGCTTCTTATCGCCATTAACATTAGGATAAGCCGCCATTAATGTTGATTAGGAAGAAGTTTTGATTAGATCATGAACAAAAACAGCAAAATCTGAAATCTTTCAATTTCTCCCCTTCCGAAATTCCTTGCTTCTTCTTCCTCTCTAAGATTCAAAAAGAAAGATAGAGTGAATGTGTGAATGAAGAGAGAAAGAGAGGACTATAAGGAAGAAGAGAGAGAAAGAGATGACAGCTTTGGGCTCAAGAGAAAGCTTTGATCCTTCAAATTCATAGCTGGCACCATTTTCTCTTTTACAGATTCTCTTCTCTCTCTCTCTTCAATCAATATCTATTATCTACATTGCCTTTATTTTAGTTTAGGTTTCATTCCCTTAATTTTACATTTAATTATCACATAATCTCTTATTAACAATTTAATTAAATTATTTTACGTGCAAGTAATTTTTAGTCTAGTGGTAGGCGGTAAATTTACTAAGACATGCGTATTTATACAAGTAGGGATCGAATTCCGTCGCCTACATTATGTAGGAATTTAACTAATGCATCGGTTGGCCCAGTGTTTGAAAAAAAAAATTAAATTACCTTACATTTGTTTAACCTATCAATTCCAAATTGACCTGAATTTTTAATCATTTCCTTAACGGTGTGGTGATCAATCTTTACATATTGTTAATTTTGCATAGCTTTTAGTATAATCTTTCTTTTAAACACATATAAAATTCTATGTATTTTTGTCGACTGAATCCGATAGTTAAAAATTTAAATAGATGATTTTGATACCACATTTTAACCCTTACCCTCATGTGAACTATTAAAATAAGTTTTATGGAATAAATTTTGGGTTATAAATTGAGCTTTGTTATCTCATTGTTCGACAAACTTTCTTTAAAAATAATAATATAGAGGAAGTTTTTGTTTAAATATACTCAAAAATTACAAAAATTTTAACATAGTTTTAGTCGAAGTAGTGTCAATGTTTTATATTATCATGTAATTCTAAACCATGTAAAGAATTTTTTTTATCATTGATTTAACTAAACAATACATTTCGAAAATTAGTTGTGGTTATAAAAATTGGATAAAAGTACTTAAAAAGTATAATAAGTTTAATAGCTCAATCGTAGAAAATAAAAAGATGGGCTAATATACTATTATTCTTTTGATTAAAATTGGTAGGTAACATGGTAAGAACGTAGGTTGATTAAATTCAGCAAACATTTACGTTATAATGGTATATTGGAAGAAACATTCTATAGTACTTTAACCTTGACGCACGATATGATTGCATTTTGAAGAAACCCATACATATCGTTTATGATCAACTCTATTTTTCTTCCTTGAATGTATTTATAAAATAAAGAATTGATAATGCGAGGTTTGAGTCTTGACCATGTGAATGTTTGCATATAGTGGCACGTTATAATGCTTACATAGTGGATTCATTATCTTTTTGCATGTTATACAACCATTCATAACTAACATTTTGGATTTCTTACACGTCAATAAACAATGCATAGTTGAATTGGATATATACCTTATAATATCTCTATCTATATAAATTTAAAGTATCTCATGCATGCGTTTATACGACAAATTACAAGACTTTATACATGCAACTATACTTACGTGTCATAGGTGTTCTAAACATTAATCGATCTAACTATCACGTAAAATCAGAAATATACTTAAATTAGAAATAGAATGGTGCGTTAATTAAGGACATTGGATTGGTGACTGTCACGTCAAAGCATTACCGTAATTAAGTATTTTATTAATGGTTAAATGAATAAGTCTATAGCATTATGATTTGTTTTAACGAAAAAAGTGATTTGTTTCTTAATTATCTTGTAAGCTGTTAGGAGATCAAGACAAGACTCGAGCTATTCACAATTTTGTTTTTTTCTCCAATTTTGTCCATATATTTTCGAGATAATAAAACTAAAAATAGAATTACGGAGCAAATTTGATTAGGAACTTACTTAATTAGTTAATTTGATTGACAATGATGTCTAAAACATGTCATTAAATGCAGTGCCACGTCAGAAAAGCCCAGCTCAGCTTTGTGCACTGCCACACATAATTATAACAATAATAATAATGATTATTATTGCCTATTTGGCTTACCAAACTCTTTTAATTTCTTTTCCTGTATTTGTTATTATTATTTCACATAATAAAAAGACATATATACAACTTCGTATAATCGGGGCCATAAGTTTGTTAGAAAATCATTCCAAAATTAATCTTTCTTTGATATAAATCTTTAACCGTACAATGACATTTTAGTTTACTAATTGTTAAAGAACGAATCATTAGGTTGACATTAACATACGATTGCCTGATCACTTAGATTTTTTATTAATCTATTAATGAAGTCAAAGTGCAATCACAATTTATTTAGCTATTTCGATTTATTAGAAAAAAATAACGTCAGAAACAGCAATCACAAATTCACAATATGAAAGAAAAATTGGTAAAAGTAGGAGCAGTACTGAGATTATACTCTGATTGGAGCTGTGGCCATCGCAATAATTGCGGAAGATTCCACAAGAGTCTGACTTTTTTAAATTGATGCGAACTATATATATATATATATATATATCTGTTGCAATGAAAACAAAACTGCTATTAAACACAAGAAAAAATTACGAAAAATAAGACAAATATGGTTATGATCCTGTATAATTTACAAAAAAAAACAAGTCTGGTAAGAATAATACGTGTCTCTACATGCAATTATTTGCCTATACGTTACCGCAACATGTTCATATGTGAAGCAACCAACACAGTTCATCATTCTAACTTGAATCATGCCTCTTCGATCATATCATTCTAAACTAATAATCAAAAATCGAATCTATAATATTATTTTGTTGGATAGAAGATAAAGTGTTTGTGTTGGAATCAGCTTCTTAGCTAACAAGTATTCATTGGTAAAATTTTCAACATATATATGTAGTGTTATTAAAATAGAAATTATCATCACAAAATTAAATAATAGGAAGAAAAAAATAAACAAAACCCGTGAGAAACATCATACATGTTGGAGTTGATGATCGATGTAACACATTAAATAAAAAGAGAGCAAAAAAACAAAAAGACAGACTCATCATAATGAAGTTAATCATAAGTGGAAAAAACACAAGTTCTGCTTCAGCCTCAATTATTTTTATATTACAATTTCAAATAAATTTGTTGCTTATAATAAAATCAAAAGGAATTTATAATACACTTATAGATAAGTGTCGATATTTTTTTCAATTTATTTCTCATGGGATTCTTTGTTTTTCTTCTGTCAAGAGACACTTAGCCCTTATGATTGGGAACTCTATTTATCTGGATAAGAAAATCATTATCATTCAATAACTAGAAAAATATAATTATATTACAGGTACAACTTCCCCCTACATTTATTTGGACCTATATATGTTACATGTGAGCTATATATGTATTTCTAAACTCTTGATTTTCTGACATTATTTGTTGAAATTTTCATATAATCCATCAATTTTTGTTAATAATTAGATTAACAAAACCACAAATTCTCCAAATCCTTAAATATATCACAAGTGCAAAAATGATTTTCTGAAATCAAATTTAGATGGAAAAGCCAACAGCCATACCATTTAACTCTTTGACCAAATAAAATTCTCCCCATATAATCGATATTATAGGTTTTTTTTTTTTTAAATAGATATTATAGTTATAAAAATGAGGGTATAGCTACAAATATTGATACGAGAGACTGTCAATGATGGAGACGTTAGGTTTAAAGGAAGTGGTCACAGATTTTGCCAGGGTGGTTCGAGTCATTTTAAAGCACACTGTGAACCTATCTGTTATTATAATGACATCTTCAAGATATTTTTAGTTTTGATTATTATCGTATTAGTAATAAGTTTAAAAATACTAAGATATATTTAAAGCTGTGGTTTGCTTAAACGTAATTAACGGTCCCCATTTTTTAAAACATGTTTGTATTTGAGGAGGCATACACACTGACGTCACTTCGACAAATGTAAACGCGAATATTATATACATTTTTCTTAAGGACACGAATATTATATACATTGCATAACGCTATCGCATTTTGTTAAAACCCTAATATATGGTATTTTCAAATTAGGTACGGATTCGTGCCTAAATATTGTAATGACCAAAAATTTCCAAGTGATAACAACGGTTTAATTTGTATGCAATAATAAAAAAAAACATATTCGATCATTGCGTAATTCATATTATATAATGACTGTATATCTTTGATAAATACGAGTTTCGATATATATTTCGATAGACCAGAATATCATAAAATATTATACAATATTTTCTCCGTTTCATTTTATTTGATGTTTTGCAAAAAAATTATGTTTCAATTTAATTGATATATAAAGATTTCTATGCAATATTTATTGTGTTTTTAGTGTTTTTGACATTTTGAATTCTGCAAATTGATTTGTGATCGATTATATTATTTTAAAATTTGTGATAAAACATGTTTTATTTAGATCAAATATAAAATTTCATGATTTTTTAATCTGTGTGAAAAAACCTAAAACATCAAATAAAATGAAACGGAAGTAGTATATAATGAAAAAGTTGACAAAATATACACAAATATGTCATAATAAACGTACATATGGGCAAATTCGTTGCATTGTTCCAAAGAAAATTCAAAATCTTTATCATAATAATATTCTTACAATTGGGATTACAAAATGCTCGGCAAATGGAACCATATATATCCCAAGACATGGGTTTTAGATAGAACAAAATAAATGTCCGAAGGAATAATATTAAAAACCAAAGGATATTTACGTTGGGAATCAAAGCGAGCATCTAGTTATGCTCAAGTTCACACAATTTAGACTTGTTTGAATTTTGAAATTAATAGATTTAGGAATTTTTATAATCTGCAAAAACTGAAACTAATCAGAGAGACCGACCTCTGTGGAAAGGCACGTGTTCTTGGATTAGATTTCACGTGGGAATGAGTTATCCATGTGCTATTCCATTCAAAAGTTCCTATTTTCCGAAAAATTAATCATATTTTATTTCAATTCTTAATCTGTTATTCTAAAGCATTTTGATCTATACGTTAAGCAATATATGCCTTGTTTTATTCGTTTAATTATGAAATAGATAGTTGCTTATGAAAACGAGGTTGTTGGATTTGATTTATAATAATCATATAAATGTATTCTGACACTGACGTTGAAATATGATTTTACTAAAATGAAGACAAAATTGGTCTTAACTACTAATTATTATTTTTGACGTCATTAAAAGTCGTCATATTTTTTAGAGTATGACAGAGAATACTTTTTGAAGAAAGAAAATAATAAAAGAAGAAAGTATCAAACCAGCTTGGCAATGCTTTGCTGAAAAGTACTTGAGAATAATGCAAAGAAATAAACAATAATTAAAGAAATTCGAATTGGAATATTGAAAATTTTAAATAATATGATAGTTAATGGAGGACAAGAATCAATCCAAAGGTGTAGTATGGAATTGAAAGTAAAAATAAAAAGGGAATGTTAGCAATAATTGGATAAACATGTGATAAAAGTCTGAATTCACACAGACTTTGATAAAAAATAGTTTTATGAGCTTTTGTTTTCTGGATAAAATGTGAATTTATTACCAAAAGGAAAGGCCTTATATACAAAGAACTAAAATAGCTTTCTACTAGTTTTCTGGGCCTCAAAAAAAAAAAAAAATCCAGCAGAAACTAAAGTTCCAAACATCTAAGTTAAATAGTCATCACCCATTAGCAAACCATAAGGAAAGGAGACCATGATTTCCTTTCTGATTTAGCCTAGCGAGTAATATATCTCTAATAAGCCGGTCAAGCTTGACAAGCAGAGCATCAGTGGCAGAGGAGATTCCATTGTATGGACGGTTGTTTCGTTCCTTCCAGAGCAAGTAAATAAGGGCACCAATCTGACTAAAGTCTACAGTTCCTATGATTCTGGTCTTTGTATTAGATGTATCAGGCTTACTAATAGAAACACAGATGATGATCTAGCAAGCTTAACTTTCGTAGTTCTGAGCCTCACAATATTCCCTGAAGTTAACTCAACCCAACTCTTTCATTCTGTTTGCACCAACACTGTATAAAACAAGTCAAGAACAAATCTTCAACTACTAACGAGACTGAAGATGAAGACGCTGATGAGGTTGAAGAGAAGGTAACAGAGCTATGGAACCGGGTGAAAGAAAGACATGCCAGTTGGATCCACAAAGAACATCTCATCATGGACTATTTTAGAGATGAATTGATGCAAAGGAAAAACTTATTCCATGAAACTTACAGAGATCAAAATTTTGAGGACCAATTGGTATGCGAGGCAAAAGGATGGTTACATGGACATAAAGAATTAGAACTTGAATGTGGAACATGTGAACAGAAGAGACACGCATGTGCTAGAGAAATTGAAAGACGAGACTGGAATGAGAAGCAAATGAAGGAGGTGCAAGAAGAGGTGGCTGTGCAGATTGGGGATGAACTCTTCAGCATGTTAATGAATGAAACTTTAACTGCACTCTACCAATGGTGATTCCACTCATCTGAACATCGCAAAGAGAAACATCAATGCTTAAGTTCATACATGCTCTCTGAACCAGATTCCAAAGCATAACTTGGCACTACCTTGATAAAACCTGCGACAGGAGACAATTGTAACAATCAAACTCACTCAGGTAACATAAGTTTAAGAGTGGAAATTAGTAGGGGAAACAGTTTTGATTAGAGCTTGAACTAATAAAAGCTCAGTTTTTGGTATACTTTTGTAAGAATGAAGCAAACGAATAATAATACAATGTACATTAACCACTAAAATATAAATGCCTATGTTTCACTCTAATTTGTAGAACAAACAATATGTACATACATGTCTTGCATAGATAACAATTGCTAAACTACAACAAGCTAATCATAAACGAGTTAAAAAATTGAATTCAATCTAAACAAATTAGCAAATATCGTTTGGATTCACCCCATGAATTCAATAAAGAAGAAAACATTTAACGTAAGCGCTGATTCACGATCACAGAGTTTCAAATTAAATATCTAAATCATAGAACAGTCGGATGCAGGAAACGATTCAAAAATGAAGAAAACATTTATCGACAATCAATTAGACATAAAAATGAAACGAAATTGCAAAAGTGTATGGTTGAAATACACTCGGAGAAAGAACCAATTTCTGAAACATCGAAATCGAAAGACACAAAATCGAAATTGAAAGACATAGATCAATATTTTGATCGATTATAACGAAAAACAATGATTCAGAAACAGAAAATTGTAATCAGAAAATCAATTGCAAAAAAAGGCATATTTTGAAGTTAGTAGATTTGAAAGATCATCTTTAAAAATGGGTAGAGAATGAGAATTAAATATGATAATTTCTCAAAATAAAAGTATTATAAAAATGTGGATCGTGGCTTTTCTTGTTTTAACTATTTTGGATCTTATTTTATTTTTTCACATTAATTATAATATATGAATATTTTAAATAATTTTACAAATTTTCTTATAATATGAGAATATTATTAAATAATTTTAGAAATATTTGAAGTAATTTTACAAAACAGAGAATATATAAAACAATTATTTACGACCAATTTCTCCTACAGCTTGGAAAAAAATCAAAAGTATAATGAAAATTTGGATCGGGGCTTTTTCTGTTTTAATTATTTTGGGTCTTATTTAAGTGAATATGAATAAGTTTAAGTTTTATGTAAAAAATGAAAAATGAAAAATGAATAAAAATAAAAATATATATATATGGGGCACGTGCCCCAGTAATGACTTCAATTGATTTTCACTATCCAAGCGATGAGCTTCAATCGAAAACAAAGTACACCTTTCTCCTTTGATACGAATCAATAATAAAGGACAAAACTTTTCCGCCATAAAAACGAGAAAACGGTCAAACAAAAACTAAACTTTCCCGTTTTTGCGTTTTAAATACTGTAGTTTTCGATTCGCCAAAAGAAACACATACAATTGTTGACCAAGCCAAATCGATACCCAACTAAGTCAACCTAACAGAAAATTAACCCCGTTAAGCTCCAGTTAATTCCGCGTTTACTTCCCCGTTAATGGCCATAACAAAACGACGAGTTTAACTTAAAATCCCCAAATCAAAATTGCAAACCCTAATCCCCAATTTCGATCCTCTTTCCGCGAACTGTGATTCTCTTCATTCATCTCTTTCTCTCATTCTTTGATAGAATCGTGAATTGCAGATAGTTTTGTGAGTTTAAGATGCCAATGAAGACTTGGGCGAAACGAAAAGCACTTGAGTTAGATGACGATTTCGATTTCGGCGATGACGATTTTGGCGATGGAGACGGTGAAGAAGAAGTGGGCGACAATGAACAAGAGAAGGATTTGGACGAAGAAATTGATGAAGATGAAGATTTTAACGCGGTTGGGAATGAGATTGTACCCGTTAATGAAGATGCTTCGATGTTTCTGTCTACTGAATTTGGAGAGTTTATGAATGGAAGTTATGAAACAGAGAGTGACGATAGCGGCGATGAAGTGTTGGAAGATGACAAAATCCCAGAGCACTGGTCATCTAGTGAAGACGACGACGAAGAACACATGAGAAAGCAACAAGAACAAGAAGATTCACGAGGTGAAGATGAGATCATTGCGCTAGGTAAAACCTTTGGTTCCGCTGCAGAATTCAAGCTTGCACTGTTGAGGTATTCTCTTAAAACAGGGTTTGACATTAAGTTATACATGTCAACCCAAAAGAGATTAGGTGTGATATGTTCAGATAAGGAGTGTTCGTGGAGAGTGTATTGCTCATATGAGAAGAGCAAACACAAGCTGCAAATCAAGGTCTACGAGCGGGAACATACTTGCAGTAAGTCTGGGTACTCTAAGCTGCTGAAGAGTTCAACCATTGCTCAGTTGTATGTGGATAGATTACGGGTAGATCCGAAGTTGACAGCAGAAGTCATGGCAGCTGAGATATTGCGATCATACAATCTGCGTGTTAGTGTTGAGCAGTGTCGTAGAGTCATGAAGGAGCTGAGAAAATGTCATCAAGAACATTTTTCTCGTATTTGGGATTACGAAGCTGAGCTTCATCGGACCAACAAAGGAACAATTGTCGATATTGAAACTACTCCAGGTGCAACCCCAGGAAGTTTACAGAGGTTTGATCGAATGTATATATGTTTTGAGGCACAACGAACTGCTTGGAAATCTCATTGTCGGCCAATCATAGGCCTAGATGGTGCCTTCTTGAAATGGGATGTGAAAGGCCAGTTGCTTGCGGCAGTCGGCAGAGATGGTGATAACAGAATCGTGCCAATAGCTTGGGCTGTGGTTGAGATTGAAAACAATGCCAATTGGGAGTGGTTTGTGAAGCATTTGAAGGTCGACCTAGGACTTGGTTTAGGAAAAGAGTACACCATCATCTCTGATAAACAAAAGGTGAGTGCATTACTTCTGTATTGTACCGACATTAACCTACTCTTTTTTGATGTGTTGGCTTGATTTTGTATTGTTTCAGGGGTTAGTAAAGGCTGTCCATACCCAGCTTCCAGAGGCAGAGCACAGAATGTGTGCTAGACATATTCTCGGAAATTGGAAAAGGGATAATCATGACATGCAAATGAAGAGGCTGTTCTGGAAAATAGCAAGAAGTTACACAATGGGCGAGTACGTTGAAAACTTATAAGCGTTGAAGCAGTATAGTCAAGGGGCTTACAATTCACTTCTCAAGCAAGATCCACCTTCATGGTCACGAGCTTTCTTTAAGGTTGGTTCCTGTTGTAATGACAATTTGAATAACCTATGCGAATCATTTAATAGGACTATAAGGGAAGCTAGGAGAAAACCACTTTTAGACCTTTTAGAAGACATAAGACGACAGTGTATGGTTAGAACTGCTAGAAGATGTGCCATTTCACATAGGGTGAAGACTCGGTTCACAACTAGTGTGCATGCTGAGATCAACGGTACAATAGACAAGTCTAGGGAGTGTGTGAGATTCATTTCAACGAGAGATATGCATGAGGTTGAGGTTCATGGTTGTTCGTATCGGGTTAAAATGAGGTCTAGAACATGTGGTTGTGGGAAATGGCAGCTCAATGGCATCCCATGTGAACATGCTGCATGTGTTATACTAGCCAAAAAACAAAATGTTGAAGATTATGTGTCTGAGTACTTCACTACTCGTAAGTGGCAGCAGACATATGAACATGGCATTGAGCCTGTCCAGGGGATGAGGTTATGGCCGAGGGTCAATAGATTGCCAGTGTTACCACCACCAAATAGGATAGGCAAGGCTGGAAGACCAAGGAACTATGCTAGGCGCAAGGGACAAAATGAATCAACATCAAAAGGTAGCAGTTCAAGGTTAGGCCGAGGACATAGGGTTATGACATGTTCGAAATGTCAAGAAGAGGGTCACAATAAGGCTACTTGTTCAAATCAACAAGCAGAGCCCATAGCTAAAAGACCTAGAGGACGTCCAAGGAAAACAGTAAGTTGACACTTCCTTTTGCATCTATGACACTTCATTTTGTACCTATTTGCAACTATAACACTTAATTTTGTTTGTTTATATAGCCTGGAACACAAGAAGGGATTTCACCTGCAGTAAGTTCACAAATTACCGGATCACAAATAGTTTGTTCATAAGGTGGAGCCTCTCAAGTTTAAGATTGCATCAGCCGAAGACCTTTGTTATGCTTTTGCCTTAACAGACCTTTGTTTTGGACCTCTGTTTTATTATGTTTCTGCTTTGTTTGGACCTTTGTTTTATTATGTTTCTGCTTTCAGACCTTTATGTTATGCTTTTGGTGTCTTACGACTTTAAGTATCAATGCAAAGACAATGTTTCTACTTTCAGTCCTTAACTCTCTGCGACAATGGTTTAATTGAACTCAAGAGATTGAAATTGAATTTAATTGTTGATAACCAATTACAGCAAACACATACAAACATCATCTTCAACACTACATACTACTAACAACTGCAACATCATCCACTTAGAAGACATTTTTTGCAATTAACACAGAGAAAATGGACACTAAAATACTGAGAATACAAAGAATCCTAATCATCTTCAACTCTCTGCTCTCTTCCAATCCGTTTTTGTGCAGCTCATACACCACCTCCTTTGTAACGTCGACCTTTATTTTAAGCTTATGTAGCTCAATGTCGATGGCGTCCACTTTTGATCTTAACCCCTCAACCATATGAATCTTTGAACTCATATCTTCGACTTCCTCAAGCATTGCTTCTTCTACCCACTTAAAAAGGTGGCCCTACATTTCTCAAAAATCCATCAATTTCAAACACATTTCAATTTCGCAAAAACACTCGGGTATTCATAAATTTACCTTCTTCATCGTCGAACATCCAAAGAATGGACGCCCAGGATTTTCCTGTGTCTTTGATGTGTACTGCTTCACCTCAGCACCACATTCACAGTGCACGTGAATCCCATGTTTGTCACCATTAGAGCTCTCTGATATCGAACTCATGTTACGAAGGGATTGAAGAGATAGAGACAGAGAGAATCGACGAGAAAGAGAGAAACAGATGAGAGAATGAGAGAATGAGAGAAGAGATCGAAGAAGAAAGTGCGAATAATCGATTTAGAGATCGTCGAAGAGAAGAGACGGATCGGAGAGACAGAGAGGAAGAAACAGAGAGGATCGAAATTGGGGATTAGGGTTTGCAATTTTGATTTGGGGATTTTAAGTTAAACTCGTCATTTTGTTATGGCCATTAACGGGGAAGTAAACGCGGAATTAACTGGAGCTTAACGGGGTTAATTTTCTGTTAGGTTGACTTAATTGGGTGTCGATTTAGCTTGGTCAACAATTGTCTGTGTTTCTTTTGGCGAATCGAAAACTACAGTATTTAAAACGCAAAAACGGAAAAGTTTGGTATTTGTTTGACCGTTTTTCTCCCATAAAAACTATGTGAAGTGAATACCAGACTTGTTGAACAATGAAAGAAGATACAAAAACTCTTGTTGTGATAGCTTTGAAGATCTCTTCTCCTCGAAACCACCTTCCTTCAACACATTCATAACTTTCTCCTTGAACTCTGATGTTTCTCCTCCATCTCCTTCTCCCTCATCCATCTCCATATCATCGTCATCCATTAAATTATCATCATCTTCGAGTTCCATGCTATGGTCACCAAAATCCATGGTGGTGTTTAAAGCAGCTTCTCCACCTGAGCCATTGTTCTGCAACGAAGCTAAAACCGCCTGAAGAGTCTTGTAATTCTTCTCCAGCATCAAGAGAACAGACTTTTGCTTGAAAATTGATCCCAATGTTTTGTTCTTTCTGATGAAACAAACTCTTAAGAACCCATCCCACTCCTTCTTGTTCACCTGAGGACCAGGCTTCCTTGGTTCGATTCTCACAACAGATGAATCCACCTTTGGAGGTGGGCGGAAATTGTTCTTCCCAACTTTGAGAAGGTGGGAGACTCTAGCATATAGCTGAGTGTTGACTGATAAACGGCAGTAGAGATTGTCTCCTGGCTGAGCAACAAGTCTCATGGCGAATTCCCTTTGGTACATGATCACAGCACATCTGAAGCTTGTTGGATGGAAAAGAAGTTTGAATGTGAGAGGAGATGATATCTGGTAGGGAATATTCGCCACACATATGTCAAACCGAGGAAGCTCGGTCTTAAGCACATCACCTTGAATTACCTTGAGAGACACAACAGGATACAGAGACCAATCAATCTCAGGGAGCATTAGCTGAAAATAGTAAACTACCTCACTTGTGCCTAAAAAAAACAATTCTTACAGGAATCAATGTTTCACAGTAATTACCATGATACGAGAATTAAAATTCTAAGACCCAAATTCTGTACATTCCTCAGAAAGCAGAGAAAAGAGTTTTCGTTTTACCTTCAAGCGATTAGAGTAGGGAGTCCCTTGAAAACGGCGTTGAAGCTCGAGAACCATACGGGAATCGAGTTCGACGGCGATAACTTCTTTACCAGCTTCTAGAAGCTTCTTGGTCAAATTTCCAGTACCCGGACCGATCTCGAGGATCACATCGGTACTCTTAATCCCGGCTTTCTGAACGATCGAATCAACAAGCAGAGGGTTTTTAAGAATATGCTGGCCTTTAGATTTTTGGAAGGATATTCCTCCTTGGTAACGGTTCGATGGAGCTCGATTCGGCTTCTCCTTCCTCACCTTGCCTCCCGCCATTGTCTATCACGGCTGCAGAACAAGATTAGGGTTTTTGTTTTAGCCGCCTTTCTATTTAACCTATTCTGTTCTTTTTTTTTTTTTTTTTTTTTTTTCTCGGTCGTCGTTATATTTAAATATGTTTACTTTTTTTGTCTAATCAACCGATGTATGTGCATTTTGGTGGATTAAAAACTTAAAATAAATATAATTATAGTCCACAATTTTGATTAAAAATAAGTTTTATTGTTCTTTACATGGAATGGATTGAAATTTCAAGTGTGTTTTGTCTTTGATCAAATAAAACTTCTCATCTGTGTTTAGATTGGCTTCAGTTTTACAGCGCTCTACTGAGCCTTTTAGCCTTTGGGACTTTTGACAATTCATATCTGTGTTTAGATTCCCTATCTCATTTTAACGTTACATTGGATTGCGGTTATTATACGCAAGGAACTCCAAAAAATGAATACGGATGCTGCCATATAGTAAAAAAAATAACAGTGAAAGACAAATTCATCATCATATATGTTAGTATTGCAACTAGTCTTGCAAGTGACAAGAACATATTAACTTGTGACAAAAGAGTAATGTTTCTGTTACAGACATGCCGCGAGTCTTAATAAAACGACCCCATCTATATACATGGACCTATGTCGAGTCAAGTCGGGTGACTACAAAACAAAACCGACTTAATTTACCAATGCTTTTTAATCTTCTTCGACTATTTTCGCTGTATAATATAATTTTCCTTGTAAAAAGATTTTTTTGCCGCAGCCTAATGAGTTTGCAAGATAAACAGAGAGAGCAAGGATCAAAAGAAGCATACCGGTGTTGCCTTAACATCAGGTAAGCTTTCTCAAAGTTTTTGTGAACTTATCTCGGAGTCGCTGTATCTTAGAAAGCATTTGTACGTTTGAAGAGAAATAAGATTCAGCGTTTGAGAGCATTGTATCCACGTCGTGTTTAAATGATTCAGTACTTCTGTAGTACTGATTCTCTAGTCTCTCATGAATCAGCTCAGGGTATAGAGGAACCGGGAACCTGCAATTGATTGTATGTGCACAAGCGGAGTTACACAATGCATAAATCAGAAAGCCAAGTGTTGTGGGGTACAGTACCTATTGCCAAAATCCATCTTTTGAGCAGCTTCGTTTAGCTTTTGGATCCCATAACTATCCTGAAGAATTTTAAATATATATAAACAAACACAAATAACAGTTAAGAAGGCAAAGCGAGGATAATAGAAATTACATATGTGAGAAATGAAAGTTTTGGGAAAGAAGACAAACCTGATGCTTGCTGATTGACTTCACTAGTCCAGAAAATAATGAACGCAGCTTCTCTCTTGTCTTATCTTCCATGATAGAGTTTTCCCAGGGATTTTCAAACTCCCACGGGCTGTGACGATCTGTGTCCCCAGTTTCATAGACAACTCTGTATCTTTCCCATGGACTATTTGGGAAGTCAGTGGATTTAGCTTGTGAAGACTCAATCGTACAGGGCCACCACTCCCCGTGTTCACCAGATTCATTTCTCCACCATACACGGCACTCAGCACCTATTTCCCAGTTCTTCTGAATTGCAGCATCATATCGAGCCTTCTCCACAATAAAATCAGGGAAATTAATGAGATCAGGAAGTGTCAGTTGAAACTCTTTGCGGGAGGCATGTGACGAAGAAGAATCCAGAACCCTAAGAGTCATTTTGCAGCAGCTCTCCCCAGAACCACGATATGTATCATAGTTGAGTTTCTCGACTTTGCAAATCTCTACAGCTCCTAGGTTTCGAGGAAGATACCTAGATCGATCCCTGTCATTTAATTCACTAGATGCAAGGAACTCTTGATGACCCTGAATACGACAGTCATTGAAAGCTTATTAACTCCAGATCTAGCAAATTAATACATGGAAGTGAACAACAAATTACCATCCCAGAAGGACCTACCTGCTTGAAGTAAACAACTTCATCCCCTAGCTGTGGTATATAACGGCAGCTGTCGTCGTGTTTACACAACATTAACCATGAAATTTTTCTTGAGACATTATCCAACTTAATCCCAGATCTAGACCGGGACCCAGTTTTTGAGGTAGAAGGCCATTCTTCAAGTGATGCACCATCGTACACGCTTGCGGAAGAAATTCCTTCTTTCTTTCTTTTATCAACACATCCAGAGCCCAATCGTATACGTGGTACACTATTTCTTGCACAAGATTCACTTCTCACGGATCTTTTCTTACGTATAACATCAGCTGTAACTTCTCCAAACTCAAAGTCATGTAGAGGAGAACCTCTAACAGTATCTATCACCGATTCAGTATCCATTACCGGATTCATGGAAGAGGGGGCTAGAGATGCAAGCCTATCTTTACCATCTGCTAAATCATCCGCAAGCTCATCAGGCTCTAGTTTATGAGGACTACTGGGACGCCGAAGCTTTAATCTTAGTCGTCGAACTTTCATTGGAAGACCAGACACAGGTTCAACTCTGGATATATCTTCACCCCTGCAAGAGAATACAAGGAAATATATATTGTGGAGGTTAAATATGAACAAAACTTTCTTGCTAATCATAATCAGATTTTCCATACCCGTTAAATGTTTGGGCTTCTTCAATGTTCTTAGACACAGTTAATTCAGTAGGTTCACAAACAGGAGTATCTTCTCTCCACTTGCACATATTCTGGTCTTGATCTGAAGAATTTATCAACTGATTATCAGCCTTTTCTCTCAGTGGCGTATTTAAAGAGTGGGGAATATCGTGAGACCATGAGTCATCTTTTGCATCTACAGAACTTGACCCGGGTTCTCTGGAGTACATACCAATCGCTCTGTTATTCTCCTCCAAAGATTTAGAAGATAAGTGCTCCAAATCATTCTGATTTATAACATCTTTCTTCCTTTCCACAGAGTCTGCAGGCTTCTTAACAGAAATCTTTACAATCAACTTTTTCTTCTGTTTGTCATTTGAAAGAGATTCTAACATTTGAGATGGTTTGTCAAACTGTGGCGAAGTGGGTATGCTTCTATCAGATCCACTGCTGGATATATCATTATCATCATCAACTTCATCGGAAGAGCTCCCAGAAATTTTAGAAAGCAAGGATCGAGCATTTTGGGCTGCTGCTCTTTGCGGCCGTGATGCCTTCACATCAGAAGATTTTCTTTTTGAAGCCTTCACACCAATTCTTCGGCTCTTGGTTCTCTTGTTTCCAGATTTCGAGCTATCATTCTCATCCAAAATCCTCTTATCACGTCTTCCAGATGAAGTAGCGACCTCAGCCTGATAAAATGGGGGTTAGTCAATTGTTATCAACAGAAAAAATCACATAAATTAAGCAAAACATACTCCCGAATGTTTTCTTCTTCTTTTCCACTGATAGCTATTTTCGTGAATATTTTCAACGTCACTGTCCTCGGAACTGCACTCAAGCTCATTTGACGAGTTGGAACATGGGCTTGCCCTAGCTCCATCAGAGGAAGCTTCAGCATTATACTCTGAATCATTGTCGTCACTTAGAACTTCGTGTTCTGGTTCCCAGTACATAGCATCTATAAACTCAGGCAATGGCTCAATCAATCTATCGAGATCAGCCAAAGGAGGCATGATATAATCTTGACCTAAACTAAAATCAGGGCCAACTGAAAACTTTATCGAGGAAGGATGCCATTCAACTCCTAATGCACCAAGTCTGCGTTGCTGAAAGATTGTCTGGTCAGGTTCTGGATACGGAATCATACCTGGAAAGATAAAATGAAACATCAGAAATATATTTCATGAATAACCTACATCTTGCATAACTGACATAAAGATAAGCTTTTGGAAACAAACTTGAATCACAAAGAAGATCCTGAAGGTTCCTTCGATGGGGAAGTAGCATAGTCTCCTGCACCATAAAATTAGAAAGCTTTAAATTAATTTAAAAATAAAGCAAGTGCAAGACTGCAAGAGTATAAAAGTTTGGCAAGGTCTCTTAAAAAGAGAGCAACAAATATTAGAAAGAAAAAGATATAAGTATTTGAAACAAGCCTGATCAAGAACATGTCCATTGGTATCTCGAACAAGAGGACGATAATCACCAAGGAAGAACTAAACAAAACAAAGTAAAAAAAAGAGAGAGTCAGGACACAATATAGGATCACTAGAAACTACAGCCATATAATAGAAAATTATCATGTATCTGGGATGTAAAATCCACAATACCTGGTCATATTTTGCATTCTTTTGAGATTCTCCTTGTCCTGTGTTTAGAAAATATATCTGGCCAACTTCATCTGAAAGCACAATAGATGTCCCATCTCTACACAGTGCCAATGAAAACGTATAATAAGTAATCGATTCCATAACTTCCATGCCACTAAAAAAGGCTTTTAGAATAAGATGTCTCTACTGATATACCAACTGGATATGCTTAATATGAAAGTTTCTTCTAGTTTCAGACTCAATAGCCATGTGCATGTTTTACTGAATTAATTTACAAACCTCTAAGACAAAACAGAGAATATAGAAGATCTTGTCCTGGGCATTTCATTGTTTACTTACTGTGAAAACTTTCCATCAACCAACTTAAATCGCCCGATTTCGTATACTTTGATTGGTATACCCTCCCATATCTAGAAGAAAAAATCTAAGGAGGTAAGTGATGCTACATAGAAGATCAACGACTATTCCTATCCAAAAAATGAAACTCACATCCCAGATGATTGTTTTCCCATCATAGCCAGCGCTCATAGCAATCCGAGGATTGAAAGGATGGACATCCAAGACATAGGACTACAAAGAGAAGATAATTAAAACCAATTGATTACACTAATATTAGTATCTCCTAAAGCAAGTCGGAGATGAATAACAAAACTTGAACATAAATGCAATATGGAAAATATGGGATACTCGGCAGAAGGTCAACATCGAATGAGAAGTACGATGAAGCATAAAGAGTTCAAAAAGAAGAAAAAAAAGACATATATCTAGCACCAACTAAGGTCTCAAGAATACGATAAGAAATTAAGGGGGTTTTTACCGATTCACTGTGACCTGTTAAACAATGCACTAAGCTACCATCAGCAGCATTCCAAACACAAATCCTGCAATCTGAAGAAACAGAGGTTGAGGAAAACAGAAGACAGTAGTACGTTCATGTAATACCAACAACTGACCAAAAAAACACCAGTTTTTAAGTGTTATGTATGCTACTATCCACGATTTGAACACTGTGAAACTGAGAAAAATCCATCAAAATGGTAATCTGTGCATATAACATTTACCCATGATAGCAGCAAGTACAAAACGGTTATCCAAGCTCCATATAATCATATTGACACCCCGTGGTGTTGGAAGAAATCTTTGACGTGGGCCTCCTCGAGGAGGTTGTGGAGGAAGTGGAGGAGGTGGAACTTTCAGATGATATCCTTTCATCCAGCGTCCAGATTTCCCCTGGAAATATAACATCAAGGAAATTGCGAAAGTGATGATAGAATCGGAATTTGCTGTCATTAATTTGCAAAGCACCGATGCATTCTGTGGTATTGATGAAACTTACATGGAATTTACGTGATCTTGGAGTCCATATAATTGCACTACCATCGCGAGAGCAAGTTACTATGTTGTCATGACAAAACCTAGCAATCAATAGTAATAAACCTTAACTGGGTCCAAAGTAAGATTAGAGGGAATATAGAGGAATGACTATAAGTCCAACACTTAAAACGTGAAACAAACCAGGAATTCTTAAACTTTGGGTAACTATCTTCCTTCAGAGTATCAGCTGTTGAAGATTTCGGAGCCATAGCACAACCACTAAAACAAAATAGAAAATACCCTTTTAGATTTCTTTTCATGTTTTCCAACCAACAAAATGCACAGTGTAAGATAGGCATCATGTTTGCTTGAAAATACCTAAATTGCACATAGTTGACATCATTCTCATGGCCACGTAGAACATCCAGCTCATGAGACGGCTGTTCAGCATCATCCAAGTTGGGTTTTGAGGCACTCCAAACCTGCAAGATTATGGAAATACTGACAATCAAGACTAACAAGTAAACCAAAATCAATTAACATTTTCCGCAGCTTCTGCATTACCAAGGAGGATAACTAAAGTTGAAAGTTTAACACAGACCCTTGCATTGCTGTCAGAACTACCCGTGACGAAAATGGTTCCATTGGCATTGTATGCACAACATAATATTTGATGGCTCTGAGATGCATTGCTCGTGTATGCCGCATTGGAAGATGTAAAATTGCTTTTTCCTAAGATAGATTTCCAATGAGTTCTATAACAGAACAGATTTTAACATCGAACAAAAAATAATGATGTAACACTTCTTACCAGTGCTAGCATCTGATGGACTTGGAACATAAATTCGTGGAAGACATTGAGAATACCTAGCATCCCAGATACGACAGGTTCCATCATCTGATGACCTACAGAGATTAAAAAAATGATTACCAATCCAGGAAGTAGTCTGTAACATTCAAACAAATGATCAACGGGTGGTCTTAAACAGAGCGAAACAAACTAGTTGAAATAGAAACATCTTGAACAGAACTCACGATAAAAGTTGGTAAACAGATGCCTGTCTGGGACTGAAAGCAATGGCAGTAACAGCTCCAGTGTGTCCTCGTAATACAGAAATTGGCATTCCATCAGGCAACCGCCACTGTCATAAGAATCAATACTATCTAACTGCCAAATAAATAAAAACATGTAAGAAATTAAAGACTAGAATTATATTCTTACCACTCGAATCACAAAATCATTTGAAGCTGACGCCACCAAAGCATTGTTTGAACTAACGGCCAAGTCTGTGATGTCACCCTACAAAAGACATGCATAGGCGAGAACTAATTTAAATAGAGTAGGCCACAACTTATGTCTTACAAATATGGAAAAGAATAGCTCACTTCATGCCCGCGGCAGCTAGCCAAGCAAAGTGCAGTTTCCATTGACCAAATTTTGACCAGCCGGTCATCAGAACCAGTGATAACATATCTTCCAGAACGATCAAATATAGCTGTGCAACAAAAGTACAAATAGCCATAATGTTACCATTATACCCAACAAAGATATCAGGTGACAATAAATGGTACTTCACTGATGTACATACTGCATTATGACTTCCAAATGCACTAATCAGAAGATACAAACAGATGGGTAAATTCCAAAGTTGCACATGTAAGGAAACTAAGTAAGGAATTCCTACAAACCAGAGATCCAACACAAAGGATGTATTGTGAAGATCATACCGCAGTAAACAGCATTACGATGTCCTCTGAGCTTCTTTATATTTTGCATCTTTTGAACCATTGTTGATGGTTTTGCAATAGCATGACAGGCTGAAAGAATGGACGGGGCACGGTGGTGTTTTCTGAAACCTCCTCCAATTTCTCTGAGACTTAGGCCACGAACTTGATCGGCATGCATATGCGGCCAGCGTAAATATGTCGCAACATGCCTACCTTTCTGAGATTCTATATATTTATCTTCACAGAGGGAAAAAAACAGCGATTGAGAATCAGTTGCCATGGGTATGAACTGGAGAGATTAAAGAGGCTTTCCAAGTTAAACCATCCCTGGAGATAGACCTAATTTGTCCTACATGAGCTACTTCACCAGAAATCCTAACACAAGTCATGATCCCAAGTAAAGATTACCAACACCAGTAATATAAAATAAAATTCTAAAATACGCAGCCCTGGCACCATTACGTCCAAGGTTCATGTCTTTGGTTTTTTAAATTTCATGGATAAGCTTTTAAAACTGAGGCACAACAAAGTAGATAAAAGGAGTTACTACGTACGATCCACAAGTGAAAATTTTCCAGTTCCCAATAGTGTTGGAACATCAGCAGCATTAGGAGTAATTCCTTCAACTCTCATGTGTGAAGGGAAGGGTGGGTTTAAGATTAGTTGTTTGAGTAGCTTCACCAAGTGATCCTTTTCAATATGAGGATACCTGTCAGTAAAAGAAACATGATAACGAAGTGATGGAAGGAAATAATAATTGGCATAATTACGGAGATGGGAACTCTCGGATACAGTATGGCATATTCTAACAGACAACACACATATTGAGCGACAAGTCCATAGTAACTCAACAACAGATGAGCGAAGTAAGCAAAAATAGAAACTATACCTCTCTGTCAAATTATCATAACTCAACGGGAGGGAGATTCCATCATAATCAGAAGGCCCACTACAAGTGCCACTTCTTGACCACCAAGAATGATATCTACGAGGCAAAAGCCCTTTTTCCAATATTTCATCTCTCAAGAGCCCAAAGGTTCGTTCACAGGGGCCAGAAGAAAGAAAATGCAAAATCAGAAAATAGACTTCTCTAAGGTCCATATTTACATCAGTTTGCGAAGAATGGCAAGCAAGTCTCTCCTGTCGCTCAAGAGGAACATTTCCTTGCACCACGTTTGCCAAATTCGAAGTTTCCATAAACGGAGTAGATTTGTGTATCCAATCCATGGCCTATAGAGGAGAAGCACGCGTCAACTAAATGCCACTGCTAAAGTGAAATATGACTCCTTAATTTAAAGCACGCACTAACTCATCTATATAGTAGCAACGAACACAGAAACACAGATGAAACATTCAAGCAGTCAATGCAAAGCCGTCCTCGGTAATAGAATTGCCCGCTTACCTAATAAACTAGGGTTCTTTTATAAATTGGAAACTGAAGTAACCTTTTCTCTTCAGGATCATCTGTGTCAATGTATTGGAACCAAAAGTTACACAACGCCTGAAAGAGAGCTTCGCCAAACAAAGCGACTGAAAGAACCCACAAAACATCACAGGGAATTGGATCGTTAAGTATTGAGACACAATATTAAAAGCTCCTTTACGCATTCTCCAATAAACTCAACGCTAATATAACGATTTTCCCCCAATCAAAAACCCCTAAGATCCAATTTCACAGGAAATCACCCATCATACATCAAAATGAAAATCAACAAAGACTCGCATTTCGTAACCAGAAAGAGAAGATAGAAACCCTATAAAGAGCTAACCTCGCACAAGCTAGGGATTAGTTAGATCAAGAGAGACATACAGCAACTACCCAGCACTAGACGAGTAGCTAGCGAGAAGAATTTTAACTCCTCGTTCAAATTGGAACCAGGCGAAAGGATGAAACCCGAGAGACGAGCAGCGAATTCGAATGATTCCTGTAGGTCACGAAAATGAGAGACGAAGAGTAACAACGTTACATTCTGCGAATCGTCTCCATCTCCAGGTCGAGCGAACAAGGAAGAACGAAACAAGACCAGTGTTGCTGTTTTTTTTTTTCTTTCTTTCTTTTTTCTTACCGCTGTGAGATTTTTCTGGGAACTGGAAATTTGGAAAATAAAAACAAATTTGAGAACAGATATTAATATGAAGAGTTTTAATAATAAAAGAGAAGAAACTCGGCTACGTTTGTGTGAAAAGACAGATACACCCCTAACTTGTTGTGGCATCTTCTTAAACTGCCTGAAGATTGTAGGGGTAAACATGACTTTTAGGTACTAATGACGCCGAGCCAAACAAATAGATCTGCTTTATTTTGTTATTTACTCAAAATTCATATATGAATCACCAATGCATCATTTTTTGTTATAATTTAGTTTTTTCTTACCGCCAAAATTTATAAGTGAACGAATTCAAAATTGCAACTAACACAAAGAGCCATAGACCAAGCACTCATTTTATTTATAAAAAAAAAGCAGTTTATACATTCTAATGCTATAAGATGTGTGGTTTTGTATTTATTCATTTAGAGATCACAAATTTCACAAATTTCGTTACAAATATTTGTTAAAAATTCCAGTTTTTCCAATTTTATTTCCCTTCAATTAGGTTCAAAAATTTCTCTTCCTTATTTCAATCTGTTACTGCTTCGAGTGACCTTGAGATGGCCCATTATTGAGAAAGCCTTACGGCCCATTATTCTCTGTGTACGAAAAATCTTCTGACCCATAATAATAACCATCCCATGATCATTTAGTTCATTACCATCGATCAAAACTGTTTTACTACCAGGCTCTCTCTAGCTTCACATCAGTTTGACACATAACTCTCCAAACGTGTCGATAAGCAATCAGAGAAAAAAAGGGACATAAGCAATAGCAAATATGAACATCACAGATTCGTATTAAAAAACATAGAAATATAAGAAACATCTGGTCTGGTGTGTATTGTACTATTCATATTCATTATCACATTACAATCATCAACCAAACGAAATTACACAAGACAACAACGACATCATCAAACATCGGCCTAAGTTTTTTACCATTCAGATATCAAAAACATTATTAATTATCATAAGTACGACACTCATCAGTCTCAGGATTATCACTGCAATACTCTTCCAAAGGATCTGAGCCAGTAGCTTTCTTCTTGTCTCTAGCGTGACTCGCCGCCGCACTCAGTTCCTCAACCTCATCCCACGCCGCAACACACTCGCCACTCACTGGATCATCGGCGCATGTCTCCTTTGCTTCTTGTATACTCTTCTCCACCTTATCTGATATTCCTCCTTCTGGTGTCGCCTTAACCATAACCATCCGCTTCATCGAACCGAATTTCCATGGGTAATTCAATCGGACTGGAGCAGATACACGAGCCTCTGGTCGAACCACCGCTCGTGGAGTCACGACGTTGAGACCAGCTGCAGCTATGGTTGTCATCGTTGGAGGATTTTGATGGATAGAGAAGAGAGTTTTTTTTTTTATGCGAAGAGAAGAAGAAGATAAATATAACTGCTTCACGTCTATTAAATTCTGTGAACAGAATCCTCTTATCTTCTAATAGCCAATCATATGGTGCCGCGTGTACTTATTGGTATACCATGAAAGATAGTGATTAGAATAATCTCCAGGGGTCTTTCTTGACAGGTTCAACATCACGACAAATCTGGCTGCGCCTCGAGCACAAGTTCCGCAACAACAAAGATGCTTGTGCTCTCCGTCTTGACAACGAGCTACGAACAAAAGAGATCAGTGATATGAAAGTTGCAGCTTACTGTCGTGAGATGAAGAAGATCTCTGATTCCCTAGCCAATGTTGATGCTCCTGTTCAAGACAAAACCTTAGTGATGTATGTTTTGAACGGTCTTAATGCCAAGTTCGACAACATCTGAAATGTGATCAAACATTGCCAGCCATTCCCCTCATTTGACGACGCTGCCAGCATGCTTCAGGATGAAGAAGACCGCCTTAAACGTGCTACAAAACCAAATCCAACACACATCGATCACTCTTCTTCATCAACAATTCTTGCAGTTTCTGAAGCGCATCAAATCTCTACAAACCAACGCTCAGACAATCAGCAATACCAAGGCAGAGGAAGAGGCAGAAACAGCAACAGAAACAGAGGCAGAGGTCGAACCAATCAGAACACACCCCGACAGAACTACTCACCGTCTCCGTTTCCTAGTTGGAATCCACCATTCTGGCCTTCACCATATCCGATGTGGAATCCACAGTGGCCTTACCCTCAAAGCAATCAGCAACAACCCAATCAATACCAAGGAGTCTTAGGATCACGACCACAGTACAATAACAACAACACTCAACAGTTTGGTAACAACCAGAGATTTGAGCCAACAACGGACATGCCGCAAGCGCTAACATAGCAACGCTACAAGATCCCACAGACACTCAATGATATATGGATTCTGGTGCAACGTCTCATCTCACATCAGGAACAGGTATCAAAATTCAATCTGGTTTTAATTCTAGCATTGGAAAAAGTGTTATTGTTGGCAATGGAAGTTGCATACCAGTTGCTGCTTCGGGTACTTTAAAGCTTGTTTCTAATCCTCGTCCTCTCACTCTAAATAGCATCCTTGTTACTCCTGACATTATCAAGAATTTAATCTTTGTTCGTCGTTTCACAAAAGATAATTCATGTTCAATAGAGTTTGATCCATTTGGTTTTTCTATTAAGGATCTGGGTACCAAGGTGACAATTCTCCGCAGTGACAGCACGGGAGATCTTTATCCAGTTTTTCCTTCGGCGTTTCTTTCTCAGTCCTCCGATATTTGGCATCAACGGCTTGCTCATCCAAGCAATGAAACTCTCAAGTCTTTGATGTCAACTTTTCATTTTCAGTGTAATAAGCAGACTACTTCTAAGTCGTGTAATGCTTGTCAACTTGGCAAGCATGTGAAACTTTCTTTTCAAAAATCTACTTCTAAAGTTACTTCTCCATTTCAAATAATTAATTCCGACCTATGGACATCACTGGTTCCAAGTCTCTCTGGGATACAATACTATGCTCTTTTTCTTGATCAATTTTCTCATTTCTTATGGGTTTATCCTTTACGCAGGAAAAGTGAGGTTTTTGCTAAATTCTTTCAATTCTATGTCAAAAATCAGTTCAAGATGGACATACAATGTGATAATTGGGGGGGGGGGGGGGGGGCGGAGAAGTTTGACAACACTCAGTTTCACGATTACTTTGCTGAAAAGGGTATTTCGATTCTCATGCCCACATACATACATCTCAACAAAATGGAAGGTCAGAACGGTATGATTCGAACCATTAACAATGTTGTTCGAACTCTATTAATACAGGCTCATCTTGTATCTTCTTTTTGGGTAGAAGCTCTAAACACTACAGTTCATATAATCAATATTCTTCGTTCTTCAGCTATAGAGAATCAAATTCCTTTCACCGTTCTGTTCAAAAAGCCGCCATCATACACACATTTACGCGTATTTGGCTCCCTCTGATATCCTCACTCAAATCTCACAAACAAACTTGAACCAAGGTCAGCTCCATCAATTTTTCTTGGATATCCTCTATTACATAAAGGATACAGGTGTTTTAACTTTAAGACACGCAAGATCATCATCTCTCGTCACGTCACCTTTGACGAGACCACCTTCCCTTATTCTGTCACAAACACAGTTCCGTCATCGGTTCATGACTTACTCGAGAATGAATCCGAGCCTTCTCCAATACAAAAGCGCTTCCTCTCTTCTTCAGCACCTTCATCTCCAAATACTCTTCCTGTCAATTCTGTCCCTGCTGCTATACCACCAGAAAATGAGCTGCAGCCACAACGTATGGTAACGCGGTCTCAAAGAGGTATACACAAGCCCAAACAGATTCTTTCACTAAATGTGAACACCATTTCTCCTCTTCCAAAGGGTTATAAGCAAGTTTTAGAGGATCCATCAATGACAGATGAGTACAATGCTTTAATTAAAACTAACACATTGAGTTTAGTTCCTAGACCTGCAGGTGCAAACAAGTTCAATGCAGATGGCACATTGTCAAGATACAATCACGGCTAGTAGCAAACGGCAAATCTCAGGAACATGGCATAGATTTCGATGAGACGTTTAGTCATGTGGTCAAACCGGCAATGAAGATTCTTACATATTTTTTCACTTTGTTGTGGAAATTATGGACTGACCTCTGCTTGGCCATATTGTAGAAAAGAAACGCTAATTGGGCCACTACTAAGGCCCACATAATCAGTCACTAACATGAAGGAGATACGGTGCAGTCACCTCTTCCGATATCTTGGAATCATGATTTTTTTTAGGGAATGTTATCGAAAATGTCATTTGAGATGTCAAAATTATCTCAAATGTCATAGGAGTTTTAATTTACCTAAAATGCCACAAAACATTATGTTGTGGCATATTGAAAAGATGAAATTGCCTTTGTGGTTTTGGCAAAACAAGGGGAGAGAAAAAAGAAGAAAAGAGAGAAGGTGATGGCATATAGAGAAGAAGAAAAGGGAGAAAGGAAAGAAAGGAGAAGAAAAATAAAAGAGAAGAAAATTAAGAGGGCATGAAGAAGCAGAAGGAAAATGATGGAGAAGACGAATGAACAGTGAAACTCATGGGTGTACAATAGACAAATTACATGTCTACCATACACATAAACATGAGGGACAAATTTTTGTTTTCAAATAGAGGACAATAACATAGCAATGGAAGAGAATGGCAGTGAGAGAAAGGAGAAATAAAAACGAGATACAAATTACATGTTTTTCATGGACAAAAACATGGGTATGAACATTAACATATGATGGAAAAATTTAAAAATATGGGATACAAATGACAGAGCAATGGGAAGAATGACATGTGCTAGTGAGAGAAAGAGTAAGGAAATAGGAGAACCGAAAGCGATAGACATGAAACGTATGAGACAAATTAAAAACATGGGAGGCATGAACATTAACAATGGACATAGACATATAGATTGATATGTCCATATAGGACATATAGATTGATATGTCCATATATGACATATAAATTGATATGGACATGAATATGAGCTGAGGAAAAAAACAGAGAGCTTGTCCATACTGGCCAATATTCTAAAAGCCATTTTTGTCCATGTCAGACAGAAGTTTGTGTGCTTATGCCATTTGTTTTCCACTAATTCAATTCCACTGCATCGCTCACTATTCATCTGTCTTCTACAGTTTAACTGGAAAACTTCTTCAGGATGATTGCAAGAACTACAATAAACTCTTTCACGATAATGTCCAAGTCTCCCGTCTCCCATGTTTTTAAATTTGCCCTCATGTTTTATGTCCATGGGAGACATGTAATTTGTCCATGTCGGACAAAATTTTGTCCGCTTATGTCACATGTTTTCCACTAATCCAATTTCATCTCATCGTCTACTATTCATCTGTCTTCACCAACTTCACTTAAAAGCTTCTTTAACTTAACAAAAATCATAGAGATATAGATGGTGAAGAAAAAACAAAAAGACGTTATAAATGAATACTTTGTTTAGTAGAAACGACGAAGCATATAAACTTTTGAAATTAGAAGAAAAAGAGAAAATGATAGAGAATAAAAGACTTAAAATGGTGAATCAAACTCACTCAATTGCCAAAGAATTTTTCATGGGTAAAATTGTCAAATCCAAACAAGGTTAAAAGTGTTTTATTGTATGAGAGATAATTTATAAACTCATGTAGCATTTGGAATAATTTAGGATTTTTTGGTGCCATTTGCAATAATTTTCTCTTTTTTTTCTCTGGTTCGTATGATGACGTGAGTCGTATTGTTGTGAGTTGTGAACCGTCGAATAAAAAATAAAAGCGAATCATCGCACTTTAAAAAGGATTAAACAAAGTCAGAATGATGCGCTTTCACAAAGCTTGTCATCGTTTTTCACTTTCGCCTCTCTGCCATTTTTCTCCGCCGTCTGCTTCTCTCCTTCTACCTCCCAAGCTTTCCGGATTCTCGACGCTGCGTACGCGCCGTTGTTTATCAGTTCGCCGATTCTCCGGAAACTCGTTGACTCCTGCCATGTCTTCACATTCTGCTTCTAGACTTAGCTGTCTCGCATCTGTCTTTCCTGGAGGTGCAGAAGACGGTGGTGGAAGCTCTAATGGCGCTGCTTCTGCCTCTGCTACGGCAGCTGAAGATGATGGTATTGGTCCTTTTCCACCGGTTTTAGTCTAGCTTATGGATCTTGTTTATCTCTTGACCAATTGTACTCTGTGAGATATGTGTGTTTACTCATATAAGTTTTGTGTGTGTTTGAACAATATAGAATTGGCTTTAGGCACTGGATATCGTCTTCCTCCATCCGAGATCAGAGATATTGTCGATGCCCCACCAGTCCCGGCACTGTCATTTTCACCACATAGGGATAAAATCTTGTTTCTCAAGCGGAGAGCTTTACCTCCGCTAGCTGATTTAGCCAGACCAGAGGAAAAGCTTGCAGGTGTTCGAATTGATGGACACTGCAATACCAGAAGCAGGATGTCATTCTATACTGGTTTAGGAATCCATCAGTTATTAGCCGATGGCACTTTGAGTCCAGAGAAGGAGATCACTGGTATTCCAGATGGTGCCAAGATTAACTTTGTTACATGGTCCAATGACGGTAAGCATCTGGCTTTCAGTATCCGGGTTGATGAGAACGGAAATACTAGTAAGCCAATAGTATGGGTAGCTGATATTGAGACTGGAGTAGCTCGACCACTTTTTAAGTCACAGGATATTTATCTGAATGCAATTTTCGAGAGTTTTGTTTGGATTGATGATTCCACTTTGTTGGTGAGCACCATCCCTTCATCTCGTGGAGACCCACCAAAGAAACCTTTGGTCCCATCTGGTCCCAAAACTCTATCAAACGAGACGAAGACTGTTGTCCAAGTTAGAACATTCCAGGATCTGCTTAAGGATGAATATGATGCTGATTTATTCGACTACTTTGCCACGTCCCAACTAGTATTGGCTTCTTTGGATGGTACAGTTAAGGATGTTGGAGTACCTGCGGTATATACATCATTAGACCCTTCGACAGACCATAAGTACTTGTTAGTAACATCACTTCACAGGCCATATTCCTTCATTGTGCCTTGTGGTAGATTTCCAAAGAAGGTAGAAGTTTGGACAGCTGATGGCAGATATGTAAGAGAGTTATGTGACTTGCCTCTAGCAGAAGATATCCCCATCGCCTCCAACAGTGTGCGGAAAGGAATGCGTTCAATAAATTGGCGAGCAGACAAGCCGTCAACCCTCTACTGGTAAGATTAGAGTGATTCACATGTATGTACATGTTCCAAAAATGTGATTTGGAAATGATTCGTTTACAACTCTTTGAGATTTGTAGGGCAGAAACACAAGATGGAGGTGATGCCAAAGTGGAAGCTTCACCACGTGATATAGTTTATATGCAGTCTGCGGAACCATTGGCAGGAGAAGAACCAGAAGTTTTACACAAGCTCGATCTTCGTTATGGGTAAAAACTAAAATCACAGCAGATATTGTTGATTTTTATGCCATCTTATCAACAAACTGACTAATTTCATCAAAGCCTTCTGTCATAGCATTGATCCAAATTTAATTCTGCAGAGGAATTTCCTGGTGTGATGATACATTAGCTCTGGTTTATGAATCATGGTATAAAACAAGACGGACAAGGACGTGGGTTATCTCCCCTGAATCTAAGGATGTCAGTCCACGCATCTTGTTTGATAGATCATCGGAAGACGTATACTCAGATCCTGGCTCTACCATGCTGAGAAGAACTACTGCTGGAACTTATGTAATAGCAAAGATAAAGAAGGAAATCGATGAAGGCACTTATGTTTTACTGAATGGAAGTGGGGCTACACCACAAGGGAATGTTCCCTTTCTTGACTTGTTTGACATGTAAGCCTGACCTGTCAAGGACTTCTCTTTCTTGCGCTTTTCCTCTTGTTTTTATTGGCATCATGCGGTAACAAAACTGGTAATGTTCTGTTCAAAATCTATACAGAAATACAGGCAACAAAGAACGAATCTGGGAGAGTGACAAGGAAAAGTATTTCGAGACAGTTGTTGCTTTGATGTCTGACCAGAAAGAAGGAGATTTAAAAATGGAGGAGCTGAAAATTCTAACATCAAAGGAGTCTAAAACTGAAAACACCCAATATTCTCTGCAACTTTGGCCTGATAGGAAAGTGCAACAGATTACAAACTTTCCTCATCCTTATCCCCAGTTGGCTTCGTTACAGAAAGAGATGATCAGGTATCAACGAAAAGACGGAGTACAACTTACTGCAACACTATACCTACCACCAGGCTATGATCCGTCAAAAGAGGGCCCTCTTCCTTGTCTGTTTTGGTCTTACCCTGGTGAATTCAAGAGCAAAGATGCTGCTGGGCAAGTCCGTGGCTCTCCAAATGAGTTTGCAGGCATTGGTTCAACTTCTGCCCTTCTTTGGCTTGCTAGAAGGTATCAAACATGTTCTAATTTTATGCTCGTGTAGCATTATATTATGTTTCTTGCTATTTCAGGGTCAAGCTTGTTGCTGAGTATTAGCTTATACAATCTGAAATCTTTTGCATTTGCCAGGTTCGCTATATTATCTGGACCTACTATACCTATAATTGGTGAAGGTGATGAAGAGGCTAATGACAGGTACTGTGATATTTACTTTCAAAAGCTGGTTGCTAAAACATCTAGAAACCTGTGTCATTTTGTAATTAAAACAACTTTCTCAGATATGTAGAGCAATTGGTTACAAGTGCCGAGGCTGCTGTAGAGGAAGTTGTCAGGCGTGGAGTAAGCATGCTTGATTCCACTCCCATCATCTTCCAATTGTAATATTATACAAAAGTGTTTAAACTTTGTTTTTCTCTGGTCCTCCTTTTCTAGGTGGCTCATCCAAGTAAAATTGCTGTTGGGGGACACTCCTATGGCGCGTTTATGACTGCAAATCTCCTTGCTCATGCTCCTCATCTTTTCTCTTGTGGAATAGCTCGATCTGGCGCTTACAACAGAACACTTACGCCCTTTGGTTTCCAGGTGCCATGACCATTCTCTTCGCCGTCTCATTCTAATAGTTATTGACTTGTCTTTGGTTAAGCTTTAACTTTGCCTCAAAAAAGTTCAGAACGAGGACCGAACTCTATGGGAAGCTACTAACGTCTACGTAGAAATGAGTCCATTCATGTCTGCTAATAAAATTAAGAAGCCAATCTTGCTCATCCATGGTGAAGAAGACAATAACCCTGGAACTCTAACAATGCAGGTTATAACTTCAAACAAATCTCTGGAAAGGATCAGATTTCAGTCCACACCAATTTTCTCTGCATGGGTTCTCTAACTAATTTCATTTTACATACTTTGTATAACAGTCAGACAGATTCTTCAATGCACTAAAAGGCCACGGCGCTCTTTGCCGTCTTGTAATTCTTCCGCACGAGAGCCACGGGTACTCAGCACGGGAAAGCATAATGCACGTTCTATGGGAAACTGACCGTTGGCTTCAAAAGTACTGCCTTCCAAACACATCAGATGCAGATACAAGTCCAGACCAGACCAAAGAAGGCTTAGATTCTGTAGAAAAAGTAGAGACCGGCACAGGAGGTGGTAATCCGGAGTTTGGTGAGGACGAAGGTAGCTTCAAGCTAAGGAGATTACTTCTCTGGTAAAGTCGCTCACCCAAAGCATAGAATAAAACCCACAAATTTTTCTTACTCTTGATTACTTGACTCAGTCTTTTTAAACTGCTGGTTATGCTTCTTCAGAGTCCACAAAGATGCTTCATTGGCCCTGTACAGCATTCGCATGGGCTTGCAGAAGCAGAGAACACCAAAAAGACAGAAAAGGCAGATGCAACAGAAACTATTTTTCATAGAACATTCCGATTCATAACTATGTGGAAAAAGGGTTTTTAATACTTAAAATGTTGGAAAGAATCTGACAATTGCAATACTTCCATCAATAAGTTTCAAAAATATTCACCTTTTGTAATTTCTCAGGCAGCAAAACAATACAGAAGAGATCATGTCTGAATGAAAATCCCATTTGAATTTGTTTATACCTGAAAAATCCCATTCTCAGATTTTATTCTTAAGAAACCCAAAAGAAAAACACAGAACTCAGATATCATCGGCCTTCAGAAACCAGTTATTAAGCGGCTTTATTGCTCATCAGCAGCTACAACACTGATCTCACCTCTCTCAAGCAAATCATAGAAAGCTCGCGTTTTCCTCTGTTCGTTCCAATGATGCATCTTCCAAAGACCACCAGCAGCTAAACCAAGTGCCAAACCGATAACTAACTCCTTCACAACACTAGGCCCTTTCAATGTTGCATGTGCAACCTTGTGTCCTGCCATCTCTTCTTTCTTTTTTTTCTCAACCTACCAAATGTTACAGCAAACCCCAAAGATCAAACCTAAATCAGTAGTGCCCTACAATCTCACCACACAAAAGCACAACCAACTAGATGTCTCCAGAGAACTTGGATCAAACATAATCTCAAATCAGCGTTCTTCTCTATAATAAGCTATATATATACAAACATAAACATTGAGTGGAATAATCTCAACGATCAAACATGAATCAGTCCCTACAATCTTCACTAAACAACCGCTAAAAATACAATTCACTACCAATTCACATTGACTAAATTTGGCTCTCTTCTTTATAAAAACAAGTTTTCTTCTAAATGGTCATTTGAAACTCCATATGTGAAAGGGAATACAGACATGAACGTATTAAATTTACTGTCAATGGATCTTCCTTGCATTAGGCAATTAGTGGAAGATCAAAACTTTGAATCAATATCAATGACATAAAACAGCACTCTCCAGCCTAAAAATCAGAACACGAAAGAAATTTCAAATCTTCCCTCGAACGAAAATTAAAGACGTTTCGAATTAATAAATAAACACGACCCGATCCAGATCGCCGCAATAAGAAGAAGGATCGATCCGATTCAGTTAAATAAAAAATCACTCTTTAACATCCATCGTTGCCTATCTAGAAGAAGAATCAACATAAAGTGGAAACCCTAAGAAAACAAAAGGAATTGAGAGAGATCAAGAGATGAAATTGGGAATTTACCAAGTCGGAGTGTGGAGATAGACGGCGACGAAGAAACGAAGAGGATTCAGGTGTGAAAACTGGTAATAATAATATCAAATCAATTGCTCAGTTTAGTCTTACGCTGATGGATCAAATAGTTATACCATCTCACTTGTTGGGCTAACAACATCTTAGGTCAGCCCACTTATCTTTTTGTCTTGGGCCCTAGCCCACTTAGTTTATTTTACTTTTTTCGAGTTTTTTAATGTTCAACGCAACATATTTTGTCGAATTTAATTGATATTTATACAAATTTTATGTAAAAATTAATAAATTTGATTATTTTATCTTTGTATTATTAAATGATCACACATAAATAATTAAGTAAAAAGTTACTATTTTATTAATTTATTAATATATGTATAAAATCCGTAAATAGAAAGTACATGTTTTGGGAAGTTTTTTTTTTTTGAATCATGGAAAACTAAAAAAAAAAATTCGAAGATATATGGATCAGTGATAGTACTCTTTTTATAAATTTTCATATATTAGAAATCGAATCTCCTAAATATAGTAGTAGGAACAGAATTAAAAGTCACCGCCGATGACGAAAAAAAGAGTACAATGTTTACATAAATAGAATATAAAAATTGTGGCCAAATGATCATATTCCGACCTAATATCACCGATTGGAATTTAAAGCTCTAATTGGATATCATTATTTCTAAAAAGTGAAGCTTTAAATTGGTAAAAAAGTACGAGATATTTTTGCAGCCGAAGACATTTATTAGTATTTAATTGTAGATACAGATCCTGGGCCCAATATATATTGAACGGGCCACCAATATATGGTCCGTGTGCGTGCAAAGTAAAGTGGGACCCAGTTTTTCGAAATGTTCGCTTACCAACCTGTGTTCCACATTTTCCATGATATGGTCTTCGACTCTTCCTCGCAACTTTAAATTCATTTTCCTCTCTCTAACCGTTTTTTCAAAATGTCACCGTCTTTTTGCACCGGCAGATTCTCCGCCGCGCTTTTCGTTCTCGTAATCTCCGCCGTACCCATTTCTTACCTTATTTCCTTAGAACGAGCCGTTCCTTCGACGCACGTCTACTCTTACCAGAGCTCCGGCTTCCTCCGCGAATGCGCTAAATGGGACGAGTTAGGTCGGAGATTTCTTGTTTCCTACATGGACGGTGGTGGTGGAATCGGAGAGGTTGTTCCTACTAGAGACTCCGAAGAGCTTCTAAAGGAAGTAACTTTGGTCAAAGACGCTGACCTAGCTGGTAATTGTTCCAACGGACTCTTTATCGACCGCGACAGAAACCGTCTCCTTGTTGCTGTTGGTGATTTGCTTGGAAATCGGTACAGTGCTTTAGTGGCCTATGATTTGTCCACATGGCGTCGTATTTTCCTCACCGAGTTTAACGGCCATAGTAAGCTCATCGAATTTATCTGCATAGCTCTCTTAGTGACTCTTCCGTTGACGATTCTTAACCGTCCGATTTCACCATAGTACCACAGTTTTTTATCTACAGTACTATCTAGGTACACGTTGAATTCAAGTTGAATGGCTCTCAGATAGATGGATACAGAGAAAGTCTCGCAATTTGTGAAACAAAAGGAAATTAGATAGCAGAGCTAAAGTTCTCATTTTTTTTGTTGATCAAGCAAACCAACTGTTGATGACAACTGATTTTTGTCTTTGTTTTCAAATTTGAGCAATGTAGGTAAAGAGATATCTTATGCGGACGATGTAGCTGTTGATACACAAGGCAATGCTTATGTCACTGATGCAAAAGGCAGTAAAATCTGGAAAGTTGATGTTAATGGAAAGCTTGTGTCCACCATTAAAAGCCCTCTCTTCACTCCTCCTGGCTGGTACAATAACTTTGTCGCTCTTAACGGCATTGTTTATCACCCGGATGGCTTCCTTATCGTTATCCACACTTTCTCCGGTCTCTTATACAAAATCGACCTAACCAATGGGGATAATACTAGTAATGTCTCTGTCATTAACGTTTCTGGTGGCACATTGAGGTTAGGAGATGGGCTTGAGTTGTTATCTCCAACCAAGATTGTTGTTGCAGGTAATCTCAACATCTTTAGTAAAGTTCTGTATTTTAAGCCTACCAACTATCAAATTTGGATGTTGAAGTCTCCTGTTTGTGGTGTTTTCAGGTAGCCCATCGTCGAGACTGGTAGAGAGTTCAGACGGGTGGCAGACGGCTACAGTGACTGGTTGGTTCAGCAGCGGTATGGTTCATCGATTAGTCTCATCAGCTACCGTGAAAGACGGAAAAGTTTATCTAAACCACATAGTTGGGTTTGGGTCTAAGAAGAGACACATTCTTGTAGAAGCTGTGTTTTAGACTTTTAGAAAAAGAAAAAAAAAAACTAGTTAAGTAATCTCATCTCTGTATGATTCTACTGAAATCTGATGTAAAGCTTTGTCTTAATCAAATTTCTTTTAATCTATACACAATCATTCCTTATAAGAATTAGCAAAACTTCAAATGTATAGACTATAGATTTAATACAAAATTTGTATAAAACATTTAGAATAGTTACACTTTATTGTCACCTTCATCATCATAATGAAGAGTAGTAGTAGTAGGTATAGAAATATTAACAGGAGTAGAAATGCCACGTGGATTTCTTCTTCTCCCTGGTTCGAAAAGTAAAATCATACCAAACCACAAAGAGCCTTTAACCAATCTAACCATACCAATCGTCACAACCATATAATATAACCACCAATTCACAAAGTCAACTATTCCCACATCCAAATTAACCTTAACATCAACATGGATTGGTAATAACAACAATAATGCTCTTTTAGCTTCTGCTATACCAACCAAAGCCTCTACTTCATCTCGAAGCTTCCACCACCACAACGTCCCACAACTAACGGCCAAAGCCACTCTTTCCACCACCGTCTCTTCTCTCCGTTGACTTTCCTCTTTTCCGAATAACGTATTATCAACCACCGGTCTCACGATCACTCGATGCCATAGAAGCATTACTTCGTGAAGACCAAAGAAAAACACAAGCCTGCTTAAGAAATTACGTTCGCTTCCGATGATTAAACCGTTGGACATCGTTGTTTCGAGGCCTAGTCCAACGGAGATCTGAACAAGGACAAGTGTAAGCCATGCGATGCTGACATGTGGATAAAAAACAATCGAACGGTTAGGATCTGTAGCTGTGATCTTGGTGGTTAGACCAAGAACTAGAGTATATACGCTTATCGACGAAACGACGACGTATGTGATCACCGGATTCATGTAAAGGAAGAGAGAATAAAGGAAAGATGATGATTCGGTTTGCGGCTGCGATTTGATTAAGGAAAAGAGGAAAGAAGCTGAAGAGAGACGACTAAGGAGAAGGAAAGAGAGAGGAAGAAGAAGGCTTAAGAGAGTTGTTGTCACTAGCCGGAAAGGCATTACAACCAACTGCTCCGCCTCTCTCCGCCACTTTCCGCCGCCGGAGAAACTCATTTTGTTAAAGTTAAGAAACAGAAAAGCAGTTTATGTGTTATTTAAAAAGCTATGAAGGTTTATGTTTGAAGGAAAGAAGGAGGAGTGGGTGCCATGTCTATAGTTTCAAGTTAGGTTTGATGAAAAAGAATCATTCAAGTAAGCAAATTAACTAAATACATTATCGAGGAGAGATTATAGTATTATTATACAAACGCATAATAAGATGACTTGATTATTAATACAGGCAAAAGAGTGATTGAGATATCGTTGCCTTTATTCTTTCCAAGTTATATATGTTTCTTTTTCCTCTACGCAAAATTGTCAACTACTAACAAAAATTATGGAGAATGATAATTTTTGGAAAAAATACGGAAACAACGACGTATTGGTGATCCATAATGCTTGCTTGCTTGCTTCCAATAATAGAGCATTTCGTATCATGTCTTGAAAATAAATGTATTTATTATGTTAAACCGAGATAGCCGTTGAAGATTTGTATATATGAACGGTTATGATGTGATGGTTTGGTAAAGCCAATGGACGGTCACGATCTCGTCACAAAGGACAAGTAAAAAAATTTAATAATCTAGTCAATGATCAGAGAAGTTTGAAAGCAGTCAAACTAAACCATTGTCTTCTGTATCTATATAATCAGGAAGCTATGTTCTTCTCCTTTGGATCATAAAAATCAATCAATATCTAAACCCGGTGCATTCTGCTGTTCCTGAACCGCCTTGTAGCATTTGAGGCTGCATAGAGGAAGATTAGTCTTCGAATCTCGATACTTGTAAGGATTGGTGCATGATGGACCCGCACAATTTTCCTTCGGAGGAGGGTAACTACAGAGATTAAACAAAATACTTAAGACATTGTTATGATATGAAATGTAGAACACAAACAGACCAAAAGAACATTGGAAGCTCATGTCAAGAGCGTTCCTTTTCTGTATCATTTCCTACTAACAAGCCGATGTTGCAAAATAGTTGTTCAAATTAATCGGACCCAATCAGCTACACAAATTAGGCACATAGAATCATTATCTGGTCTGACTCCAAGAAAGATCTTGTAAGAATGAAAAGAGAGTAGCATACCAAGATGGTCTTTGATCGAAAATGCTAGGTACTTTGTCAATGGGAAATGAAACAGTGGTTCCATTAGGACCCATTATTGTTCTGATGTAGCAAGTTGAGGCTCTCTCCTCAAGTGCAGCCTTCTCCTGCAAAGCATTGACTTGTTTTCAGCAACTCAGTTTTACTAATAAAGAATGCATAAGGTGGTTTATCATGTGCTTATAACCAAGTACCTGAGCAAATTCATCGAGTCGTTTTTTATTTTTCTCTTCACGCTTCTTCCTACCTGAATCTTGACCTAGAATTTTCCGAATGGCCTCTGCCTGTAAAAACAAAACCAATATCATTATCTTGTGATCCAATTCGTTAATGTGCATAGCACAATAGAGAAAGAAAAAAACGAACCTCAGACTCCCTTGCAGCCTTCTCAATCTGAACTTTTCGCCTTTGAGCAGCTTCAGCCTTCTTCAATTGCTGCTCCATTTCTGAAAGATTCTCCTTTTTCCCTATTGGTTAACATAAGTTACCACAATACATTATGACCCTTCATTGCGAAAGATTTATGCGGAAATAGCAAAAGATAAAAACCTTACTTCTTGATGTAGGAGGCAATCCATTTGAAAATTCAATCACGCTTGATTTGCCAGAAGCAAGCGCTCGCTGACGACTAGTTAAAGTTGATTCCCTCTTATTATCATTACCAATCTCTTTCTCATCAGAACCCGCTTCAAGATCCTCCAAATAATCCATGTCTTCGGATGCCTGTTCAGACTCAGCTTTCATCTTGCCGGAATTTTCTCCATTTGTAATCCCAGATGGCTTCAATTGATTCCTTCCTGATTCAGTATCTTCATTACACACAGAGACTCTCTTATATTTCAGTTTTTCCAAATACCGGATCTCATCATCATTGTCTTCATCGCTATCAAGAAAACGTTTCTTAGGGGCTCGTTTGCTCTTGCGAACCGAGCCAGTTGGCTCCCCTTGTTTTCTCTTCCCTGTCATAGATCCGTCTATCTCAGCATTCCAAGTTACTCCCTCAAGATCAGCCCTCTTATCTCTAGGCGAATTACAATAATCTGAACTTTCCTGCAATGAAAGAAGATTTAATGAAAAAAGATATTAAAGTTTACAGAATCTAAACTGTCAAGAAAGCCCAGCACAGATATTAAGACACAATTTAATCCTCTTCATTAGAGTACCCAAGTTAAATGCATAAGAAAATATTTACAAATTGCTATCCATAAACGTCAAACATTTACTAGTTTGAGCCCAATGTCCTCGCGGTTGGTTCCGCGGGGAGATTATGGGCCATGAGGCCCTAAAAGAGTATAGCATTTACTGAAAAGGATACTCAATGCAAAAGTTTAATAAAAGTACTATAAAACTCATTGGATGTAAGACGATTCAGCAACTTAAGTATAAAAATTAGGATAATTCACCTGCAATTCATGGTTAGACCCAGTAGTACCATTCACCGGTTTTGACGACTTTCTAGATGAGCCATTAGCATGAAATAGGTGACTCACACCACGAATCTTAAGTTTCGTTTCTCCCTCTAACTCACCCAAACGAGTTCCATTACCATTGATCATATTGTTACTTTCATCTTCCCGGTTAGTATTTTTCAAGCTGGCAGGTGCAAGCAGACCTTCAGTAGAACGTTTATTTCGATCGATGATCTCTCTCTGCCTAATATAATTGTTTCCCCTTTCAGATTTAGCTATAGATTCAGCCCTTGATATACACTGGCTAAGACTAAACTCTTTCCTTCTATGGTTGGTATCAAATGCCGGTATATCATCATTCGAGATCTTGCTGAGATGATCTGAAGGTGTTAAAAGATTCGAACCTTCAGGGCGAGGACGGCGACAACTCAGGCTACGTTTCTTCCTCACAGCATTCTTCACACCATCATAATGAGCACCACCATTATCTTCCATTATAGGGTATATATATTGGCATAAACTCTCTTTACACACTTGACAGATTACCAAACTTTAAGTTGAAGTGAGAAACCCTCAAGCTCCAATACTGAGAAGCAAAACATGTAAATCATCAGACCAATCAAGCATATGGAGGGATCACAAAAACGGCATCGAATGAGAACTGAAGTTCTACGAGTGTATCATCAAAATCCCAGACCAATTAAAACGAGTGATCAATAGTAAAATACAAACAAGGACTAAACTTTCCTAAACGCGGGCACAATTTCTTACGGATCCACAAGTTATGCCGAATTGAAAACCAACACTAACGATCGAATTAAGACCTAACGAAAAGCCGTCATGAAGTACAAACACATGAAAAAAATACAAACTTCAAAAGAGCAGGCTAAATACAATACGATCATCAACAATAAATAATTAAAACAACACGAAGAGAAAAGCTCTGAAGAATACCTTGACTGCTCAGCAGAGACGAACCAGAGTTTGACGGCGAATTGGGAGAATAGAGAAGATGATGATGATGATAAGAAGAATCCCCATAAGTAAAATTTGGGTGAAAAATCGAGAATTGAAACCAGGAAGAATTAGGGTTAGAGAAAGAATTGGGAATAAGAATTAAGACAGCGAGATAAGAGAAGTAGTAAAGAGGTGAGAGACTAATTATCTCATCGTCCACCATTTTTTGCTATTTCAACACCAACCCACACACACATACAAAAAAAAAAGTAATAGAAAAAAAAAAATTAATCCAAAGATCCCTTTTTTATCGGTTATGCGGGTATTTGTTGCTCCCTCTTCTTCGACAACTCTAGACTCGGTGAGCCGACTCAGATAGTGACTCGTTTTCCTCTTTCCTTGCTCTAGAGACAGACGGAGTCTCTAATTTCTCTCGTTTGTTTCCATTTTTGGTTTTCTCTTCTGCTGCGTCGATTCTGTATTTAGACCAGCCGGTGCGCATGTTAAGAAGATGCGCATCAGTGTACGTTAGCTCATACTGCTTACTGTGTCTCATGTCATGATGTCATAAAAACACGTGTTTGTTTTCTTCTCACGTGACCGCGATGTTCAGATGCAATTAGACGGCATACCAAAGGCCAAATTTTTAACCCAAAAAATAATAAAAGTCCATTGTAGGCCCAAATGTAGAGACGTTGACAAGTCAACTCCCAGTGAAATTATTTTTACTTGGGATAGTTTCCTTCCTAATCAATTTGCAATCTAACGGAAATGAAATTAAATAAACACGAAACCCTAAATTCGTCGTAACAGAACTTGGCAACAGTTGAGAGCTTTGCTCAAAGCTAGAGCTGAGAGAGATAATCAAACTCAATAATGTCTAATCGGAAGTTCGGAATGGAAGGATTCGGCATAAATCGGCAAACTACCTACAGTTTTGAGCGATCTCAAGCACCGCAACGTCTTTACGTCCCTCCGTCGTCTCGCGGCGGAGACAACTCCGAAGATGCCGATTTAGATAACATTGATTATATAGAAAACGAAGAAGCTGGGGATGACGTTGAAGATAGCGTCTCTACAGCGGCTAACGGTGGCGAAGAGGATGAGATCGATCCACTTGATGCCTTTATGGAGGGAATTCACGAGGAAATGAAAGCCGCACCTCCTCCTAAGCCAAAGGAAAAATTGGAAAGGTACAAGGACGATGAGGATGACGATCCTGTCGAGAGTTTCCTCAAGGCGAAGAAGGATTTGGGCCTGACACTAGCAGCCGATGCTCTTAACGCTGGTTATAACTCAGACGAAGAGGTGTATGCTGCAGCCAAGGCGGTGGATGCAGGCATGCTGGAGTACGATTCGGATGATAATCCGATTGTCGTGAACAAAAGGAAAATCGAGCCGATTCCAGCTCTGGATCATAGCTCTATCGATTACGAACCAATTAATAAGGATTTCTATGAGGAGCTGGAATCGATATCGGGTAAGTCTCTATGCCTTAAAGTTTGTTTGTTTTTTTATTTTAAATATGGGTGCTGGTGTTGAATTCAAATTGATCAATCTCTTAATCCAGCAATGAGTGAACAAGAAACTTCGGATTACCGTCAGAGTTTAGGAATTCGTGTGTCGGGTTTCGATGTTCATCGGCCAGTTAAGACCTTTGAGGACTGTGGATTTTCCTCGCAGATAATGAGTGCTATCAAAAAACAAGCTTATGAAAAACCTACAGCCATCCAGTGTCAGGCTTTACCTATTCTGTTATCTGGTCGAGATGTTATTGGCATAGCTAAAACTGGTTCAGGTAAGACTGCAGCATTTGTTCTTCCCATGATTGTTCATATTATGGATCAGCCAGAACTTCAGAAAGAAGAAGGTCCAATTGGTGTCATATGTGCCCCAACCAGAGAACTGGCTCATCAAATTTTCTTGGAAGCCAAGAAATTTTCAAAAGCATATGGCCTACGAGTCTCAGCTGTATATGGTGGAATGTCTAAGCATGAACAGTTTAAGGAACTTAAGGCAGGATGTGAGATAGTTGTTGCTACTCCTGGAAGGTTGATAGACATGCTGAAGATGAAGGCTTTGACAATGATGAGAGCCACATATTTGGTTCTTGATGAGGCAGATCGGATGTTTGATCTCGGATTTGAGCCACAAGTAAGGTCTATCGTTGGCCAGATTCGTCCAGATCGCCAGACTTTACTCTTTTCAGCCACTATGCCTTGGAAAGTTGAAAAGCTAGCTAGGGAAATCCTTTCAGATCCTATTAGAGTTACAGTTGGTGAAGTTGGGATGGCCAATGAGGATATTACACAAGTTGTCAATGTAATACCGTCTGATGCTGAAAAACTTCCTTGGCTACTTGAGAAGCTCCCTGGAATGATTGATGAGGGTGACGTATTAGTGTTTGCTTCAAAAAAAGCCACTGTAGATGAGATTGAAGCCCAGCTTACTCTAAATTCTTTTAAAGTTGCTGCTCTTCACGGTGATAAAGACCAGGCATCACGAATGGAAACTTTGCAGAAGTTTAAATCTGGAATCTACCATGTGCTAATCGCCACCGATGTTGCTGCCCGAGGTCTTGACATCAAGTCGCTTAAGACAGTGGTCAACTATGACATTGCTAAAGATATGGATATGCATGTACATCGTATTGGTAGAACAGGCCGTGCTGGTGACAAGGATGGGGTTGCCTACACACTAGTTACACAGAGAGAAGCTAGATTTGCTGGTGAATTAGTAAACAGTCTGGTTGCTGCGGGTCAGAATGTGCCTCCAGAACTCATGGATCTCGCCATGAAGGTAATAATAGCTCCTCTTCCTTGTTAGCGTTCTATTTTTATTTTTTTTTGTATCCCCCATCATGCTATGATTGTTCATTCTACTAGCTCCATTCCACCGCTCTAGTTTCATTTCCTCATGGACGAAAACATGTTTTTTGAGTCAAATTTTACCTTTGTAAATCAATAGGATGGACGATTCAAGTCCAAGCGTGACGGGAGAAAAGGAGGTAAGCATTCTGTAGCTCTATCAGTATTACCAAGAGAACCTTTTCACTAGTATGTATTTGAATCAGAAAAGGAAACAAGTTGTGTTCAATGTCTGCTTTGCATACATCTTATTTTCAAGTGTGTGTATTCATACTGAACCCGTGCATGATCTCTTAAATCTCTTATGATGTAGGTGGGAAGAAAGGCCGAGGAAGAGGTGGAGGAGGAGGAGGTGGAAACAGAGGGGTACGTGGAGTTGATTTTGGTCTTGGTATTGGATTTAACTCGGAATCAAGTGGGACACCATCTTCTAAACCTGCACCAAGTAGAAGCGGGGCAATTAATTCTGTGAGAACCGGTGTAATGGCCAAATTCAAGAATAGCTTTGTAGCTGCAACGCCATCAAATCCACAAAACCAATGTTATCAAAACAAGAGACCATCCCTAACAGGCTTTGTCTCAGGTGGTACCATTGGTGGGGACATGGGTAGAACTCAGAGTCAAGCTCCTCCCCCAGTAGCACCTACTCCTAACGCCTCATTACATAACTCTAGTCAGAAGCATCCACAGAGGTATCAATCCTTTAACTTCACAGTTTTGTTTTAAGTTGTAAGTTGTAACATAGTATCGCTTTGTTTCTCTTAAAATTGCAGTTCTGAGGGCCGGCTTAGAGAGAGGAAGAGGAGAAGTGGTTGGGATAATTGATTGCGTCATATTTTGGATTTTGGTGCAAATGTTTCACACAACAGAGTAAAAAATGAGGTTGTATAATTTATTTTTGTGTTGTCCTTCTTGTTTCAGCTTTCGAATGTATAAGAATTTTCAGTTGTTAATGATCGAATTCTTCTTATGTGAGATGATGAATATAAATTATGAAAGGGGTTCAAATTACAATGATAATAAAAAATCCCTCGAGTTTCAGACAAGTAAGGCAAAGCTTTTTTTCACATGTCTTGAAGCAAAGTGATGGACATGATCTCTATTGGAGATTTAGGTTGATATTGTTCATCTGTCTCAACCTCCTCAATCTCCTGAACGACGCCTTGTCCCTTGACAACTCGACCAAACACTGTCAATTTCTCGTTCAGATCTGCGATCTGTGCAGATACAATGAAAAACTCGAATCCTCCTTGCTCGTTTCTTGCTTTAGGAGTTCCCACCATGAATTCTTCTTGTTTTAAACTGATCCAAGACACATAGGGAGTTTCCATAATTAGCCTGGAAAAACAAATCTAATGCTTTTGTCATGTTTCCTAAGGAGCTTTAGAGCCAACCTGGTATCAAGGTTCTTCTTTTCGAGTGCCCAATCTTTAACAGCATTGAACTCACCAGAGTCACCAGCTTGAATCACAGAATGCTTTACAACCCGACGGAATAAGAAACCTTTGAAGTACCCTTCTTGACTGCGGTATGACAAAACACAGCAAAGTTTATGCAAAGAGTTATGTTTTAAGGCAGTAAATGTTTTGGACCTAAAAAAAGATTTTGCTTACCATAAGTTCATGAATTGGTCAACAACATTGGGAGCAGTTTTCTGGAACAGTTCAATGGTTACTGAACCTTTGCCTATATCCAAGGTCTAGCGATCAACAAAGAAAAGATAAGTAGTGGTAAACAAAAAAAGAGAATACTACGAGGGAACAAACCATAAGAGGCATATTGTAGGTTGAAACTCACAGCAAACCGCGGGACATTGGCCTTCTTGATTCCCGGAAAGGCTGCATCCTACAGAACAATCAATTATTCCCATCAAACGAAGAGCATAACTATTGTGACGGTCATGAAACCACCAAAACAAGAAGCGGGGGCTAAACCACTAAAAGCGATATAGACATACCTCAAGAACTGATCTACCATTGCGTGTTGGGATCTCAGATCTGAAATTCCACAAGAATTCCTCAGTGTTTACTCACAACGTGGACACCAAGAAACTAAGCACAAGTTTAATAATAATATCCTAAACTTGTTCAACTAGTCTAAGCGTATGGTATTAGAGAATTAATCTCAAAATTTCATAGAGAGAGAGAGAGCAGTAATGAAGTTGAGAAAGTAAGGAACCTCTGAGTCCAACGTCTATAAGCAGAGAAGAGGACGAAGATAAGCAATAACACAGCCAAGCTGTAAATTACGATGCTGGTTATGCTTATCCGAGTCGGTCCTTTCTTCTTCTTGCTTTGTTGTAATAACGCTTGAGGTTTGATCTTCGCCATTAGTTGCAGAAAACTTCAGATCGCTAAAGACATGAAGAAGAAGACCGAATCATAAATTCATAATCATTAGGAATCAAAGACAAAAAGGCATCAGATTCGGCATATCAGGAACAGTTAACTTCATCAAACAATCAAATCAATATAGAATTCGAGATTGATAATTATCTTTCCTTTATCTAGAATGGACGAACAAAGTTCGATTTGACGAACAGAGTACGATTTGACGAGATTCGAAAAAAATCACTGATCAATCCAGAGTTCTTCAAGCAAACACACTCGAAATCAAGAATAAACAAAATCGAAAACTTGAAAATGAAATCGAGCAAAGACACACTTACCTGCTACTTCGGTTGAGAAGTGAGTTTGTGTTGTGTTCCGCAAAGTGAGTGATTTCTATGTCTGCAAATCTATCTTGGCTTTAAATGGAAAAACATGAAGATTGACGGTATAACTCTCTCACTCATACAGAGGCTCCGGATTTACAAGTGACTGTTTTTGTTTGTCAAAGTGACTTTTTCATTTTTTTTGCTTTGTTGCTCAATTAAAATTTAACTTCAATTTAGAAACCAGTAACATCGTAAGAGTCTAAAAGCACAAGATCTTGGGTTTAGAACCAAAACATTAAAAGCTCCTTTCTTTCTCCGACATCTTTGTATCTCCATTGCTCATCTCTACTCTTCCTAACAACACTGCATCACAGAAGAAGCTGACATTTTACTGCACAATAAGACCAAGTTTAGAGCTCAGAAACCAAATCAGCCTCTCCTGAATTGTAATAAACATTATCAACTGTTCATTACCTGAAACCTTTATGAACATGTTGTTTCAACAGCTAGTGTTGTTACTGGATGTACTAAAGTATTCTCCTGGTCCTAAAGACACAGCACGTAAACGATGGAAAATTTCCTCATTCTTCTAAGATACTAATCAAAAACATTGAACTTCAAGTGTCATTCTATAAATTATCTCTAACCGCTGTGGACAAGGATTGTTGTTCGAGTTTGGTATTCTGTTCCGATAGATGAGATTGAACTTGCTCGCTGTTTACGATTTCCCCTTGGCTGTGATTGTTTAACGGGGGAGATGTGACTTTTTGATCTTTTAGCTTTGTTTGCTCTTCGATCCATCTCTCAAACATGGAGTATTCCTCTGGTTTCTCCCACTGTGTGATAATTTATAAATTCAGTTTATCCGAGATATGGCTTCAGAGGAGTAAACAACAAAAGAGAGAAATGTATACCGAGCTTTCGCAAGTGATGCAGTGGAAATAATATTTGTTCCCATCTGGACAAGTGTGTTCACTCCAGTCACACTCAGGGCTCACTGTATTTTGATCTTCAAGGGATGCATTTGTATGACTAGAAATCTTCTGACTTTCGCTTCTAGTCTACAAAAAAAGAGTTACAGATATGAGATCCTGCATATGTATTATGTATCTAAGAGATCTATGAAACCTACACTGTCTAAGTTAACTCTTAAGTCCAGAGTACAAGATTCATCTACCATTAGCAGATCCTACAAAGGAGTACCTCCATGCTAGCAGTCTCAGATTTCTGATGCTTCTCAACGTTTTGAGGTGGAATATCTTGATGCACCGGTTTACGAACCTCAGGTACTGCTTGAGTATGTTGGTGCGGGAAGTGATTTGCCTGCGAAGCAAGATCATGATGCTGGACGACTCTAGGGGCTGCAGGTTCTTTGTTTTCCCATTGGGGATATGGTTGTGGGCGCCAATTTGGGTCAAATTGTTGCATTGCAGGTGGAGTGTTGAAGGTAGACCTTGGTTCCCCTAGACGAGGTTTTTTAGGATCTGCAAATCTAACCGTCAGAGGCTGATCAGAACCCTGAAAGAGACAGAAATACCGGAAGTCATGAACAGTGTACACCATTTAAACATTGAGTCATTTGAAATATAATAAAGAACAATCTGAACTACCCGCATGGTAAAGACACCATTTAAACCTTTGATTGCCGCTAGTGCCATCTCCCTACGAGAAAACTGAACAAATGCATACCCTGCAGAGCGCATGGAAGTTAGTCTTAAGCTGCTACAATCAGGTTTCATGCTATCCAAAAGATCACACATTACACATTTGTTAAAGACACACAATGTAAGGCTGTCACATTGAGACAGAGAGTTGGTGAACGAACGAAACTGACAAGATTTTAATGCAATCATGTTTCCTAAGAGTATGTTCTGCAGTTTTCCAAGAACTGATGTAACAGTTTACTAAGGGCAACTATCTTTCATATGGAAGTTTTACATTCAGTTATCAAAGATATGAAGAGTGCATAATTTACTGGAGGAGATGCTACAAAATCTGAACAGTTCACACAAGGGTGTCTGAAAGAAGCATGATTCAAAGTTGTGCACCAAAATATGCAAAGGCAACAGACATACCGCGACTAATTTTCATGTCATCAAGTGCCATATAAATATCTTCAACGACTCCGTACTTAGAGAATACCTGAGAAGAGTACATTTTGAGAATCTATTCATAACAAAGTAGGAAATTTAACAATTACTGGAGAAAAAAACAATCTGTACACGTATCTCTCAATTGTTAGAGAGAGAAAAAATTGGATTAACTGAAAGTTAAAGCAGAAAAAGACTTATGCATTACCTCATGAACTTCCAATCTTGTGGTTTGTCTGTTGAGGCTTCTAACATATAGTTTATCTGGAATTTGCACAGTGGGAAAACCTAATATACAGATGAAAGGAGAATACACAAATGAAGAAAAAGAAGAGAACATCTTTCGTACTCTTTACTCATGAAATTTGCTCTTCTAGAAAAAGGGGAGAAGGAGAAGCAGTTGAAGGCATGAGAAATCAAATACTAAGGTAAAACATTATAACTACCATTGTCTTTCTAGTTATAAGTTCTGTCTAAATTTGTGTTCATATAAGCATGGACACGTACTCTTACCAATCCGTTCCCGTTCTGCGTCGGCAAATCTGACCTTGACTGGAGCCATTTCCTGAGAGTAATGAAACAAAATTTTGAAAAGAATCCCAAATCAGCGAATAGTGTTTAAAGCAAGACATTGCAGCAGCTAAAACCCACCCCAGGAAAGGTAAACTGGTCAGTTAAAGCTGCAATGGCTGCATTACCCTCTTCTATGTTTTTGTACTTTACAAAACAGTAAGCTACAAAGATACAAAAAGGATGTTATAAGCAAACTGCTAATCCCAGAAGTAAGAATATTAAATGAAAGGCAGTAGGAGAAAAGGTTACCTGTTCGTTCACCAGTTATCTTATCCTTGGGGAGAATGACCTCGGTGACATTACCATATTTTTCAAACACCTGGCGAATCTGATACATAACACATATCATCGAAAGTCAATACTTAGAACTCGGAATCTAAAAGGAAACATCTCATAAACCATAAAGAGTAAGCCAAGAAACTTACATCGTCTTCGGTTGCTACCTGTGATACCGGCGCAATATATAACTTGGCAATACTACCATCAGCAGTATCTTCATGTATACAAAACAACAATCAGAAACTCGACAATTCCAAGAAAGTAGTAAAGCTAGAGCTAGTCAAGAAACTGTATTTTTTCTAATTGGTGAAATCACCAAAATATACCACCTTTTGTTGCATCAACAAAATATCTGATATGAAGCAGAAAAATACAAATCAAAATTGGAGATAACCTGTAGCTGATTGAGACCGTCTCTTCCTCAGGTTGCCACCGCAAGGACTAGGTGGAAAAGGTGGAGGAGCGTTATTATGATCAACGATCATATTCTTCTGTTGGCCGGAGTAATTGTCGAGATGCGGCTGATTAAAACGATGGTCTCTGTTATCGTTTTGAGGATACTGGTGATATCCAACGGCGGGGACATGCGGCGGATGAATCTGATGATGATGAGCGTTGTAGTTGTTGTTATGATAATAGGGAAGTGGTGGAGGAGGACCAGGGAAGGCGTTTGCGACACGCCTATCCATCGTGAACCCTAATCAAGTCGATTAATCAAAGTAATCGGAATGTATCTCCGGCGCCGGTAACGAGAGAGTCAGTCGAAGGAGTTTCCCGTACCAGACCTGTGGTTCGTTTAAACAATAAAATCTGAGTACTTAAACGACAACTTCATGAGCTATTCGCCAACGGACTCGTCTACTCCGATACCAGGAAACTAAAGTCGAGCAAAGTCTTTACCTCTTGTCTTCTTCTTCTTCCTTGTTCGGTTGAGAATTAAATATCTGTTTTTTCAAAGAGAAGATTTTTATTTTACTGTGAATATTGTTTTTTTTCAGCCAGATAAGTTCAGTTTTCGATATTCCCAATAAACTTGGTGTAATATAGTAAATACATAAATTAGGTTAAAAATTGGAGCTTTTCTGTGTCTTCTCTTGCGAAAAGACGATATTTAAATTTCAAAAATGGAAGTCTTTGGTGGCCAATGTGTTGCCGAATTTTTCTTCCGTCGTCAAATCAATCCAAGGCTTACTCATACTAATTTGCTTTCAGCGCTAAAATTTTGCGGGATATCTCAGTCCCCCGACAACCTAAAACTCAAGATATCTGGACATCTCCAATTTCTTAATCCGAGGTACGCTCGACGAAAGAATGCTTGATCTCCTCGAGATTTTTGAAAAGCTTTTGCTGCAGAAACATTCGTTACTCCTGGAGTCTCACAAGTCTGCTTATTACTGGACGGCTGTTGAGTGCACGCTTATATTCATGTGGCCACTGATTGCTTCGGATGGCTTCTTTACTGAAGCCTTTGAGAGGGTATGGATGAAGCGGGTTAGGATTTTAACAAAGAGTCGGAGAAAATTGGTGACACATGACTTGTTAAAATGGAAGACTGATCTGAAGAAGGCCCTAGAGGATCCTGAGGTTTATCAGCGGATTCGTGAGACTAACGTCAGGTACACTTCTATTTCCTTTCTGAATCAGCTTCTCAAAGAGCAGTGGGCATTACTTGGGAGTTCCTCTCTTGAATCAGTAACCCAAAGGAGGTTTCTTAAGCCCAAGGCTGTGAACGTAGAGGGTGATGTTGTTTACAACAGTGGAGACCTAAATGCTGTGGATGAAAGCATGAGCCATTTGAAGAGTGACACCATAGAGAATGGGAACAATAGAGAGAATGCTGATAATATTAAAGAAATGGGATATCTGGAGAATAAGAGGATTGATAAAGTAAATAATGAAGCAAACGAGGAGCATGAAATGGGTGCAGAAGAACATGAGCCATGTCTTAATAAGGGGGACGAAACGGCTGCTCAAGAGCTCAAGGATCTTTCGTTAAAAATTCAAAGACACATCGAATCCTTCCCCTAGTCAACTAAGTCAAGGACAACAACCTAACAATGCATTCGATCACTCCGATGATGTCACTCCTCAACCTTCTCAGGTGAATAGGACTCAAAAGGCAAGACCTCATGTCAGAAGGCTAAAGAAATTTTGGACGCCTGAAGAAGTGGAAGCTCTGAAGGAAGGAGTAAAGAGTATGGTAAATCATGGAAATACATAAAGAACACAAACCCTGCAGTATTCAGGGAAAGGACAGAGGTGGATCTAAAGGATAAATGGAGGAACTTAGTTGGTCGGTATTAGTAACATCTTTTGGGAATCATGCGCTATAGCCTATAGGTATAAAATTGCTGCGGAGTTTTGCCTTTTGTGATTTATCAATTGTGGAGAAGATTGTGGGAAAGGGTTCATCGTCATTTGGCATGGTCTTCCTTCAAATCGCTTTCTGTTCCGTTCTGTACAGCACTGACTAGGATTCCACTTTTTGTCTCTGAGAGTCGTTGTACAATTTTATAAAGACCTCTTACGGTTTTGATTGTCTTGGATCCTTTATCTTGTAATGAGGTGGTGAAACTCTGGTTTAAGGTTATATATATTGATTCAGATGAAAAAAAAAAATTATATTATTGATTCAGTTACATAAGAAAGAAAATAAAAGCTTACTAAAAGCAGTGTACATCACTAGAGTCTTGTGTCTCCAAAACAATCGTAGCAAGTGCGAGTCTATACGCACAAGATCTTAAGTTTCTAACCAAAACATAAATCTCTTTCTTCCTCCGTTTCACGTCTTTGTCTCTCCATTGATCATCTCTTAGTCTCCCTAACAACACTGCATCACAGAAAGCTTCCGCTGACGGCTTTTTACTGTGCACAATAAGACAAGTATTAAAGCTCAGAAACAAAGGTCAACCTCTGCTGAAGTGTAATCAAGATTTTGTGAGCTTTTCTGTTTTTACCTCCCACGGGCAAATCCTGTCGTTACAAATCCGATTGGCCATCTATGAGATTGTGTATGAGTGTCCTCCGGGATATTTAGTTCCCAGGTTCCAGAAGGTTGTTCTTGGAAGTATGAACTTACAGAAGACTGAGGAATTGTAAGACGCCCTTTGTCTCCTTCACTGCAGTTGTAAAACATAATGCAGTATGCGCGAAATGTGATCCCAAAGTGAAATAGTTTTTTCAATGGATTACAATCTATTGAACATGATTTCTTGGAATTGTTACCTGGATTTGAGCAATGATATGTCTACGACAGATGGTGCACATACAACCGCGCCTTCTTCGAAAGAACCTTCCTTGAAAGCATGTAGAAGAACTCTGACGAGGCAAAGTTTAGTACTATTCTGATCGATCTGAACTCTTGCATTTGTGTCATCTTCTTGAAGCGTCTTCTTAAGGTTTGTGTTTGGTTTTAAAGTGTTGTTGTGAGGTAATAAAAGCAACTCGTCACTTGTGAATGTTTGGAAAAAAGTAGTCAGCGTATCTGAAGTTCTTGCCACAATACCATCAAATAGATTACCACCATAACTGAAACATTTCACTCCATTTTTCTCATGGCTTATAAGCTCTTGATTGGAACGCTCTCCAATAGAACGTGTGACGTGGATACTATTCCATGGAGGTGGAATGGGAATTCTGAAAGGTCTTACAGTAGGAGGGCGCTTTTGTGCCTTTTCCTCCAACTCTGCAGCTTCGTTCATTGTTAAAGATGAATATGCTTTGCAGTCAGGAAAATCCGATGGAAAAAAGGGCAAACCAGCCTGGAAACAAATAAGACAAGCTTCAGAAATTTACGGTTCAATAAAGATTACAGAGTAAGAGAACCCAGCGTTTAACATTAGAGGAAAAGTTTCAGAGAGCAGAAATATACATCACAAGACAGCCAGCGTTTCTCCCGCTGACCTATTGCATGAGCTCCTTTTGAGACAAAGGCGTTCCAGAAGACTTTGTTCCAACTAAGGGGAAGTATAAGAGACCATCTGAAAGAAAATACTAATGATTAATTGTGGATCATAAACGACAATGAATCTAGATAACATCACAGAACGATTCAACCAAATTGTAGATTACCCAATAGGTGCATTCCCAAGTTTTTTATGTTTGAGAAGCAGTAAAGGACAAGACCTGGAACTTTTTGGCCTGCTTGATACCTTTGGAATCTCACAAGCAGGATTATCATGGCAAATAGAATCCATACGACTTTGATGCTTTTTCCAACACAACAAGTTCTCTTCTTCTGGAGGGGGCAGCTCACTATTGCCATCCCACAAGCACTTGAAAACTTCAAGAAAGGTTCTATCCTCACTATTCATTGTCGTATCTAGTGATTCAGTAGGCTCAGTTTTGGTCGTCTCAACTGACACTGAACTATCATCACATGGATTATTGGGGATTAGCCGTGGATCCGTGACACACCGTGCTAAAATAGCGGATGATGATATGTTCTCGTCTCTGTATGGATTAACAACGTTTTTAACTTTAGCTTTTTCCATTGAACACTTTCTTAAGATAGAGAATTCTTCTGAGCTACTACAAAGACAAAAACCATTTAAGATAAAATATTTTTTTAATTCATTTGTGTTTTTAAATACGATCTATATTTAATCAGATGGCTCACCTTGTAACAGAATGTAGGGTCTTTTGAAGAAGATGAGATGCTTTTGGACCATAAATCTCAATTTTTGCAAGCTGACCCTCGAGTGAAAAGCAATTAACTGAGATACCTGTCTCATTCATCTGAATGAAGGAACTTCAGGCGTCAATATCTTCAAAAGCATATGTAATGCAAAATGCAAATTACTAAAGACGAATCTCAGCTAGAGACACCTAAAAATAACCTCAATAAAAAACAAATAACTACCTGTTTTTGACAAGCTACTTTAAGAGAAGCATATCCTTCACTGAAGGAAGAGGCATGGATCCACACCCAAACCTTTCGAAACTCTACTTGAGCCTCATTTGAGACTGGAACATCAGTTCGTATGCCGTCACCCCCTTCCTCCTCATCTCTTCTCTTAGGTAACTGAGAAGGTCTCCACATATAGATTACAGGAGATAACGCCTGAGAAACTGGTGGTTCGACATTATAAAGCTGAGGAAAACAAAATAGTTATGGTTACATCCTGCCTCAGTTGTCGTTTCTCGTTAAAAAAAAAATGAAATTCATAGGTTCACCATACCATCGCGTTTTCATAACTAAGACCTGTGAGAATAGAGTCGAAAACTTCCTTGGAATGAGATGACGGAGAAGGCTCCAGTAGCATGTTTAATATCGACAAGAGTGAGCCCTAAGATCCAAAGCCAACATACATCAAGATATTATATAATTACAACAGAGGTAGAAAACATTTTAAGAAGAATCTCAAGAATAGGGTAAATGCCTGCCTCTGGACCCTCCAATTGCACAGCAATGTGATAGCTTGCATCATGCACAAGAACACCCTGCCTAGACTGCTTCAAGACATCCCTAGATCCCCTTCCTCTACAACCATGAAAAAAAAAAACCATGAACGACATTTTGTACCTAGCAGAAGCAACAACGCCGCAAATTTAATATTACCTTCCATGTAAACCAAGAGGAAGGTGAAAACCCCAAAGCTTAGTCATAGAAAATCGTTTAGCATGCCACACATGTGTTCTCAGCCTCTTTGTTCCATCCCCAGAGGTACAAAACCCTGATTGAGGGTTCCCTTTAAGTTCCATTCTCCTCTTAACTCGTCTACTAATCTTTGTTTCATGGTCTCCTTTTGATGCTTGACCAATCAATGACTCTGACTTTTGCCTCTTTATATTACGCCTCTTTGCAGGTTGGTTGTTGTAAGAATTTGTCCTTCTCCTCTTGTTCCTCTTCGACCGAAAGTCCTTGTTCAAACGATCAGAGATAATCGAGTGAAGTGATTTAAGCTCGGCTGCTCGAGCCTCCGAGAATTTCTGGACGTTGATTTTGCGAGGGGCAAGTGACAATAAATCAGCATCTCTTTTCTTATTGTTCCCATTAGTAGTAGAAGCCATTTTTGACATAAACCAAATCCAGAGCTATTTGAATAAAAAACCGCGGTGTCCAGAACCCTAAAAATCCAAACTTTTCAGGATTTTCGGAAGAACAAAATTCACTAAGACAGACTTTATATAATTTCCAATCTCAAAAAGAAACTAGGGCTTTATTACGCTCGAGGAAATTGGTTCGGGCAATATGACGAACAGTTGGCGCGCAAGCCGCAGCAGCAAGACGAGGTCAAAAAACACTACAACTTGTGAGCATCAGAATAGTAGATGAATATGCAAAAGACGAGATAAAGAGAGAAAAACAGCTTCTGTCGGCAATTTCGGATGATTTATAAATCTGAAATTTGTACTCGAAAGAAGGAAGCTAAGAAATTTTTCGTTTCATGTCAAATCAAATAAAACCGCAATACTTTGAGAAGAACAATACATATAGGGTCCAATTTCCCAAACACACACACAAAAACGAATAAAAGGGCCCTACATATATTTAACTAATGGGCCTAACAGCCCGCTAAACATGTATAGGAAGATAAGCAAGCCAATCATCTTTGTCAATAAACGAAATATTAACAAGCTCAATAACGTTTTTTTGACTCTCCTCCTTAAGCCATGGAACTCTCCCTGACTTGTCCGCTCCAGTTCCAGTACAACCATACTCCACAAACGTCGTATCATTCTCACAGCCTTGAGCTCTCCAAGCAGCCCAACCAATTGGCAAAACAACTTCAGAAAGTTCACAACAGTAGAAGATAACACGTGCGTAAGGCTCCCAAGCTCGCCCTAACAACGCTTTGCCTTTTCCTGTAACATTACAGTCTTTGAAAACAAACCCTCCGTTATCTTCCGGTGACTTCCTTCCTTGCGCCGTTAACGTTCCGTATGGTTTCTCTGGTTCGTAAACTCCCACCGTCAAATTCAAAGTACATTCCTGAAATGCCGCACACACTGTAGTTAGACAACTTTGGCTACACTCGAGTCGAGGTTATGAGAACCATGTAAAATCCCTAAAATACCGCACACAATATGGTTAAAGAGTTTGAACCCAAGTAGCATGTCCTAAGTTATTTTCTCTCTACCGTGTTGGCTTACCCATAGTTTTACTCTAATGGTAATTAAAGATTAAAGGTAATCAATACAAATACACGTACCTCAAAAAGAGATTGAGCATAACCAAAAATGACATCAATGGCACCAGAAATAACGCAACGTTTGTAGTAATGTCTACCATAAGCGTCAAATAACGTATCTTGTAATCCATCGAAACTAGAATCAATTATTAAGTATCGATCTCCAAGCATTCGAGCAGCCACTGCTGGTAATATTGTCGTTGTTGAAGACGAAGAAGTAGTCATTAATGGCACATTATATGTATTCTGCCACAACATAAAATTAGAATCCATCAACGTCCAAACACTTCATTTAACTATACTAAAGAAACAGAGATTTGATGATGTACTTTAAAAGTGATGCCGGAGATGACGATGTTGTCGGAATATGAAGTAAAAGTAGAGCTAGTGTCGGTGGCTTCATGTCCATCGTTAGCAATTATCGTCTTTTGAATTCCTTCGCCTTGCATATAAATGTATCCTTTATCTTTTGGTATTGTTACATTTTCCCTGAATGTTAATTATTATAAAATTACAATATCGTATATAAATCATTAAATAAGTGAAGTCGAAATTGCCAATCTTATCCATTCAATTGTTGAAAAAGAAAAGTGAAGTAGAATTTTGAATTATTATGAAAATTTGTTTCTACCAAAATGAATAGTATTATAAAAAATGTGAATTTTTACTTTTGTATTAATAAAAATGTGAATTTTGTACTACTCAAAATAAAATAAAAATATATAAACGAGAGATTAAAATATATTAAGTATTACTTGTAAATGCCGGCTTTAACGAAAATACGAATCCATTGTTGATTGTTAGGAGGGACTGAATCGATTGCACTTTGAACTGTTTGGTAACTCCCGGCATCGTTAAGATCGACGGTCATGATTTCACCTAAATATTCGCCGGAGTTATAATCCTTCCGTTGATAGTTACCCCATGCGGCTGATCCCATCACCAACAACGTTACAATTACACAGAAAATTATGTAAATCTTCATTTTACAAAATAATTACAGATTACAATGTTTAGGTAGTAGTTGTTGTTGTTAATACTTACTTTCTGTCTTAAATCAGAGTTAGCTATTCACAATTAGGAAGAAAATCCAATGCTGTAACATATAGAAATATATTTCATTTTCATTTTGTTATGGTGATGAATGTATTGTTTCATTGCTGTACAGATTTATTTTATTTTTTTGTCACTAATTGTTGTACAGATATATTGCTATAATTTACTAAATTATTCCTCTTACCAACACTTAGGTTCAAATACTGTAACTTTTAATTATCATGAGTTTAACTCCAAGTCATTTTTAACTAACTAGAAACTGTAATAAGTAATAACTAAAAGAAAGAATCACTCCGTCGGGATTTTTTTCTATTTTCAACCCTGAAATACAATAGTTTTGAATTTCTTAAAGATTTGCTTTGATTTCTAAACTGGGAAACGGAGATCGTATCATAAATAGTACTAAGATTAAGACAATTCCCAATTAAGACATGAGTGGCTGTTGTCAGATCGATTCATATCTAAACATGGTAAGGATACATGAATTGGTAATTGAACAGTAAAGAGATTCGACTGCAGAGATTTATTCCCGAAAGTAGAAAGGCAAATCTTGATTAAGGATTTGCATCGAAATCGTATAAATCATCACTCAAAACTGGAAAAAAATAAAAAAATATTCCTCGATTGAAATTCGAACAGAGATCCATTAAAACGAAAATTCAGATTACGAGTTTGTGAGTGAATCTAATCCAACAGCAAAATTCGAATTCTCTTATTTTACGTAAGCCTTCGAATTAGAGTCAAGCACAAACATGTAATATGAATCTTCTAATACAAATCTTATCATCTTCTTTTTTTTCTCTCAGAGACAGACTTTGACCAACGCCATCGTTGAGAAAAGCTTCTTCCTTCATTGCCGATACCTAATTTGTATATCCAAAGTGTCGGTTCATGGATCACTGATATCAACGTTAAAAGCCCAATTTCAATCTCACCCTTAATATTGGGCCCTAGGTTCAATCTCACCCTTAATATTGGGCCCTAGGTCCAACTTATATTACTTTTTCTGGCCCAACATTTATTTTAACCTCTAAATATATTATTATTTTTTTTGGTCGGGAGCTCAAGTTTATTATATAAATCACATAACATATTACATCGTAATATATAATCTTCTTCTATTGTTTTAGTATATTTTCCGAAAATTTGAGAATTTAATAAATTTTGAGAAAAAAAAAAGGATTTAATTTGAGTGACCTACGCGTAGAGGAGGATATAAGAACATGTGCAAACACGTTGAGATTAATACAAAACATATATATACATATAACGTGCTAAGAAGCTATCAATTTCGACCATTAAATTCTTCATCATGGCTACTTAGTAGTATTATATATATATAACCTAAGCTACCTTAATTAGTTAGGTACTTTTCACGTTACCTTGAACCCATATTATATACACAAGTAACACAATACACTCATCAATCATATGCGAACATTAAGCTAATTATTCTAATTAATATATATGTTTAATTAAGAGACGTATGAATGTGTAAGAGAATTTCTAAGTACAATGTTTCGTCTTAACGGCGATGGGACAATACATTGAATCTTATAATCTCCGAGGATGTTTGAGCAAAGAACATAGACTTTAATTAAGATGCTTGAATAAAATCCACTCACGGAAATAGAACTTGTTCATCCACAAAATTCAAAGGAAACATAGAAGATCATTGCATGTTCTTATGTCTTTTAAAAATCTAGAACCTTATCCCAATTCCAACATCGTTATCTACTTTGTCCTAAATTATATTTATAAAATAATGATCCGAGAGAGTGCTTTTGTTATATCGCTAATTAATTACTTTATAGGTAATTGTTAATTCATTGCGCCGGCTTATATCCGCTGGATACAATGAGAGATGTATAAAGACTTATACTATTAAAAGCAAAAGTATTATACATAACAACCAAATAGTCTTATTTTATCATCTCGTCGACAATGCTGTGATCAATTCAAACTGAATACATTGTATGGAAAGTATGTTTGGTTAAGTGTTACATCAGCTGGTGTTTATTTCATTCAAAATCGATTTATATGTTTAACTATGTATCGGGTTTTGTCGATCAAATTGTTGTTAACTAAAAATATGGGTTATATCATAGTTAAATTTAAACTAAATACTTTTGTACTTTGGAAAGAATACAAATCATACACAAAACAATACAATCATCATCACATCAATTCTTCGAACTAATTGGTCCTAAAATATAAGATAAGAAATAAAATGGAAAAAGGGAAGAAAGGAGGAATAAGACAGGGTGATATGAATGGGAAGAAAGTTGGTGTTATTAAGCATGGAAGAGAGAGTTGGGTAGTGATGAGAATCATGTGAATGCATGTGCTTTGATGACATGTCCTCTTATTCAAGCCTAAACCCTAATTATCATCCATCAAAACACACCACATTTTTATTTAAAAAGCAAAAAAAAACCATGTGGACACTTGTCAAATTCTCATCCAATTCTTTTGAGACAAAGTGAACCTTCTCAGAAGCTGTAATCTCCATTTTAAGTTATATATATAAGTCCTTTATCTATCTCTATATAAACAAAGTGCATGCGACTCGTCTTTGCATTATATAAATCATTCGATCTTTGTCTATACAATATTCTCTGATCAATAACAATATGGCAGTAACATTAGAAGGACAAAGAAAGGAATCGATTTGGGTAATGATGAGAAGACAAAGAGCTCGAAGAGCACTTGTGAAGAAGATCATGATTCGACCAAGGAAGAGTTTAGAAGCTTCTAGAAGACCATGTGGTGCGATACATAGACGAGTCAAGACGTTGAAAGAGCTTGTTCCTAATACCAAAACATCAGAAGGTTTGGAAGGACTTTTCAGACAAACTGCTGATTATATTTTGGCTTTGGAAATGAAAGTAAGAGTTATGCAGACAATAGTTCAGATTTTGACTGAAACTGACTGTGTTTAAAATACCTTAAATATAAAGTTTATAAATCTTATTGGATTTTACGATGTTTTTTAGTTTTAATTTGTTCGTGTTTTATTTTTATTATTTCGTGTGATTGTCTTGTGTTACTATATAGAAAAGGAATTTGGGTTATGTTGTTGATGTAGACTTTACAAAAAAAAATTATGAAGAGATTACATTATATGCATATTTATATGTACCACATTATATCTGAACATACCACCAATTTATTATACAAATATAATTGTTTCATTGGAGTATCATTGAAAAAGAACAATTCAAATCTACATTATGAAGAGGATTTTAATAAAATTAAGCTCATCTAGTTAAAGAAATACGAATGTGGGAAAGATAACAAGTGTTTTGCCAATAAAATCAAACGATTGTGTCCAGAAAAGATTGTATTGGGCCGTGAATGTGCGTGGGCCACGAAATCAAATAACAGAACCAGATAATAAAACCCATCCAAATATTTTTGTTACCGTTGATATTTCTATCACTTCCTTTCAAATACTAGCAGAAATTATGAACCTAAGTCCAGACTCATTTATGGAACTCATGGAAAAATGGACATTCTTTTCAAAAAGATCGTGTAAAAGTGAATATTAAGAAGATTTCATTGAGGAGACTATTTATTGTATTAAATAAAGTGAATATTGTATTAAATTCTATCAAATAATTGGTGTAACTGTTGAAATAAATAAGCTTTTATTTCCTACAGATTGGACTGCTGTCGCTGTGATAGTGATATATAACAGATACAAAATTTTGAATGGTCACGAATTATAAGCCCTTTTATATATTTGACATGACACGAATTGGTTGACATGAAATGGACCGATATTTGTATTATCTCAACGCAATTTTGGCCTTCTAGAAATAACAATACACGTATATATATTTAATTCTCTGATATGAAAAATTCAGAGAGCTTCGTTTCTTATCACAATCGTAGTGAAGTCCTGAATTGGGCTCATTCCAAAGAATTGTGTACGCACGTGATTGCTACTAAATTTGAATTATCTGAAGTTATGTGTTTCGTGGTCAAGCTCGAGCTAAATGCAAACTAAACCTTTACCTAAAAACATTCAACGTGAATTGGATCGTTGTCCAATATGAATTTACGGAGATATGTGAAAAAAAAACAATTTGTACGTGAAAATATATTATGAAATGAATAAGTATAACGTAATGGGCAGCTACCATCAGACAGGATTTTATATAAATCAGCATCTTGTTTGATGCGGCGATTAATAAATAAAATAATATCCCAAAAAAATGTGTTTACTTTGACTTACTCATGTGCAAATACCAACGTAACAGTTATTATTTTATACTTATTTTTGTTTTTCTTTAACTCTCTTCCAATTTTTATATTAGAAAAAATAAAATTCACTTAGTCAATTTTTTCTCCAATGGCGACACGATATTTTCAATATAGGTCTTTTTTTCTGACAATGTATTTGGTAAGAACGGTAATCGGTAGCTATCACAGCACCGGTGCCGTCTTTCCTCTTTGTTCTCTTCCCTTTGCTCTGTCTGATGTTTCTCCTCTCTCGATTTTGCGATTAAAGTTTGCGCCGAGTCTAAGATCTCTTCAGATGGGACTTCCGACAGTGGTCTCATATAGTGGTGGTGGTCAATGGTGGCTCATGTGCTATTTCCGGAGCCAAGGAACGGTAAGGTGGCTCTCGGATGGTCCTGGCTCTTTTACTCCTTTGTTGCAATTTCGTTAGATTTGTTCTGTTTGGGAGTTTTTTTTCTATAATAATTTTTAGTTGAAGATCTTCTTTGAATCTAGATAGATCAATAGTTTCTTTCTTGACTTGACTTAGATCAACGGTTATCTTGTATTTGTACTTGCCGTATCTTGTCTTTTTGTCTCTTGAAACTATTTGGCCTTTGTTAATATGGTGGTTTCAGGTTCAGCTACTTCATAGTTGTTGATTGTTTGGCATGGTGTCCTAGGTTTTCAAAGATTCATTTTGAGGTTCGTATATTGGATGGTATTCTCCAGATGGTTCATCTACATTTCTCCTTTAAAATTTGGAGGTTTTAAGGTTTTGAGATTCAGTGGTTTCGGTCTGTGTTATTCTCTTGCGAAACTCCAGTTCTCCTTCAACATTAGATGATTTTAGGAAACCCGTTTTATACGCGTCTAAGTTCTGCATATCCTTTTTGACATTTTCTCTTTGTGATGTTCAAGACCCGCTTTTGCTTTTGTTTGCTAGGATCACCTTGTCTTCGAGGGTTTGCTTGAAGTGGTAATCTGTCTCCAGTTTCTTTTTTTGTCTGCGTTCTTTTCTGTCATTTTGTGCCTTTTATGCCGTATTTGGTCTCGCCTTTAGCTCTTGCTCGGTTTCTTTCCTCGATTTCGTGCACTTTTGGTTTTATCTATGTTTACTTTAACAGTCTTCTTGGGATTACTCACAGTTTGGTTTTGAGTTTTGGTTACGAATTAGGTTTTGTTGCTTTGTGGTTTTAAATCTTTATCTAGGTTCTTTGATTTTTCTTTGTTAGATTCTCTTTTTGAGGGTATTAGCATCTTTTGTTTGGGCTTGTTTTTGCGAAAATATTTCTATTTTTCATCAGTTTCATTTATATTTCTTGTTGTAAGATTGTTGTGTTCAATATTTTGTTATATATCTTTGAATAAAAAAAATAGTTTAACACATGAAATTCAAGTTGCGTTTGAGTGTTTATGAAAGATTTTTTAAAAATAAACCAAAAAAGGCATTTAATTATGGAATCGATTGCTACTTATGAATACACGATACATAAGTATCAAAGATATAACCTACGTGGAATTATCCCTCTAGAAGCTTTTTTTCTTCTTATGAAACACATTTCTTATTTATAAATATTTTAATAATAAATTTACACTCACGCATAATTTTGTAATTATTTACAAAAGCTCTCATTTAAAATGATTTTTACATTCATATGAAATTTTTAAAGATTTGACTATATTCTAAAACAATGTATTGAGTAGCGGCGCAGGATTACGTGGCATAGTGGAAGACTGGTGACTAGGAAACCTGTGACTCCTGGCCGGACTGAAATTATTTTATATTATAATCAAGATTATCATAATTTAAGATTCTTTTTGTTAATCTTAGTAATTGTTTTTATCCACTATGTTCAGGGCGATGCCTCAGATACATTTTTTTTTAACATTTGTCTAGCGCATTTAATTTATGGATAAAATTTAGAGATATATTATTTTGTCAAAACAATTTAGAGATATATATATCTTATAAATTTGATGTATTTTATCACAAATAATACACTAAACAAATAGAGTTTTTAAATATTTACAAATATTTTAATTGTTTATTAGAATTTCAAAAGTTATAATCTACAAATGGTAATAATTTAATAGTTTAACATGTCTATTTTAAGTAAAAAATTAATGGTTCAGTTGGTTTGTTTATGATTTAGCTAAACATCATGTGACAATTTTGAATTTCACATAACTTCATATAGATAACTTTAGTTATGGATCGACATTGATGACAAAAAAAAACATGTCAATCTTAAAGATTATCTAATTAATTGATTATTTATTTTATTGAAACAAATAGATTTAGAAAATTGATTTTGAAATTGTGATTGTTTTCAAATTTGTTTTTTAATTGTTTTTTGTAAGTTTTTATTTTAGAGCCATATTTTTTTAACGGGTCTATTATATTATTTATTCTTGGCACTGGTTATGTTAAATGAGATCCTAAACGTATCAAGGAAGCAACAGTAAGACAAAAAAAAATTAATATTTGTCTTTATCGTTCGGTGATACGAATCTGCCTTTTCTTTCATCAGTTGAATCATTATATGATTTAATTCAAGCTTGACCTCCATCTTAGAAAGAAAGAAAAAAAATACTTGAATGAATCGGAGTAATTAGCTGATCAATTAAGATATAACTTAGTTGATTAATTACATTGAAATAAAATAAAGGTTCACTGTGTTGGCGATCTAACGGCAGGAAATGAATGAGTAAAAATAAAGGGATGAATTTTGGGCCATTGGATTAAGAAAGTGCCAAATGGACTATTTTAAATTGATGGGACCCATAAGCCGACAAATTAAGACACGTGTAATATTTAGAAACGTAGGAGTAAACCATCGATGTGCGTAAACACCGAGCCGCGCGTCTTTGGGCCGACCTTTGATTAAGACTCTTTTTATTAATTAATTAACCTATTCATATAATTTCTAACCACAGAAAATTATACAAAAATCAAAATGGTAAAAAATAAGCGTAAGGGTTAACCATAATGAAAGGCAGAATTGATTCAGACAGGTCGCATGTCTCAAACCGGAAAATCATGACACACGGTCGATAAAATAAAAGATGAAAAATAAAAATTGGTTCTAAAAAAAGATGGAAAAACAAAATCATGGAAGCATGCAAAGGAGAGCTAAGTTTGCAAGCAAATTATACGGTAAAGTGGGTCACCACTCACCACTCAACTCTTCTTCCACACGTGCATGCTTCTTCACTTAATTAAAACATTTAATTCTTTACAAAATTCGAGGTAAATATTTTCAAAAAAGAATAAAGCAAATCGATAAAACATACGAAAAAGAAAAAAAAAAGAAGAGAAATTGAAATCTTGACTTTAATAACTTTAGCTTTTTTTTGCTTCTTTAGTCATCGGGATCACCGCTGGTTATAAAAAATCTATGAAGCATGCAGGAGTTATATAAATCTGGGCCCTTTCGATTTTGCTTTGGGTCCACGTCTCTTTATTTAATCATAATTTTACTAATCCTTTTTTTTCATTCTTTTACCTCCATCAATTATTGGTGTTAAAAACAAACTTGCCCATCTTTAATTCATGTGCTTTGACGATATTTTAAGTTTTATAAACAAAAAACACGACTCTGAACTCACTATATTGAGAAGCGTCAAATTTGATGTCACAGAACTTATAAATATTTAGATTAAGATATAGTTTTTATTAACTAGAAGATGTAGCAGAATTAAAGAAAGAATGTTTCACTTCAGCTGCAGGCTTTTATCAGATATCTGTTTCACATTTCTAAAAGACAAAAAGGAGATGTGAACACGGTCCATTAAATTCGGCCTTTTTCTTTTCTTTTTTTTATGATATTAATATTTAAATTTTCCACCACCTTATTTTGTTTATTAAATTTATAAAATAAAAAGCCGAGAATTTAGATTCATACGTGATCAAAAGTAGAGTCAATCACAAAATTATATTCTGTGTTACAAATTACTATTGCTCTTTCTCTAATAACACCGAAACAATACTAATCTAGATTAAATTATTTTTGATCACGGACAACGGTCTCACCGCTCACACGTGTCTCTTGTCTTGAAAAGAAAACAATCTCATCACTAAGATCTATCCATTACGATTATAGATTATATATAAAAAAAAAAGAATACTAAGAATAATGTTTAAAAAAAAACAAAAGAAAGACAAATTTTGTGTACACATTGATATAAAGATGATTCCCATGCACACGAACCAGCACCGAGCATTTTGTTAATATATATATTTTAATAATTTCTTTATTTAATGCAACAAGTATATAATTTACGCTTTATTTAATTTCACACTAGCGATAAAACCCGGTTTAAATTTCGAACCAGTGATAACCGGACGTGTGAGTGTTTACTGTCTGCTCTGACTTACGCAGTTACGCGTTGACCAACGACTACCATTTTTGAATTAACTTGGTGGGTAACCGGTTACTGTGGTATCTTCGTACCGTATATGTAACCTGCTATTGCCGGTAAACAAAAAATCCATCCACCATTTAACACAAGTCTGTGACAAATATCAAATCCTTCACCCATTATTATCTCTTTCCTCTCTTTTGCCAAATTTCATCTCTCTCTCTCTCTCTTCTTCATCCAACCCTAAAAACTATCACTTTCCTCCTCTTAATCGAAAGGATCGTTCTTTCTGTATTTTGATTAGTCATTTGATTTAGTGTCAGTCTCTGTTTTGATGCGATTTCTCTGTTTTTCTATTATTTGACCAACTTTTCCGGGAAAGCTCACCGAGAGAGAAGAAGAAGAACAACAATGGAGTTTACAGATTTCTCAAAGACGAGTTTATATTACCCATCGTCACAAAGCGTTTGGGATTTCGGAGATTTAGCGGCGGCTGAGAGAAATTCGTTAGGGTTTATGGAGTTATTAGGTTCTCAACCTCAGTATCAAGACTTTGCAACTGCTTCTCCTCATTCCTTCCTTATCGAAACGCTTCAACCGCAAACGCAAACGCAAACGCAACTGTCGGAGAAACTGTCTTCTTCTATCGTCGCAGCTCCACCCTCAAAGGCGTTCACGACTGAGCAATTAGTGACGTCAAAAGTTGAATCTTTATGTTCAGATCATTTGTTGATGAATCCACCGGCGACTCCAAACTCATCGTCGATTTCTTCAGCTTCAAGCGAAGCTGTTAATGAAGAGAAACCGAAGAGAGAAGACAACGGAGCAGAAGAAGATCAACAAGAGAAGAAACAGTGAGATTCATTTATTTCTCTAGTCTTCGAAAATGATCATGTTATGAACAAATGCTGTTCGATAGATAAGACTCCATAGAATCTAATGGTTTCTTTTTTTGTGGATGAACAGATTGAAACCAAAGAAGAATAATCAAAAGAGACAGAGAGAAGCAAGAGTCGCATTCATGACAAAGAGTGAAGTTGATCATCTAGAAGATGGTTATCGATGGAGAAAATATGGTCAAAAAGCTGTAAAAAATAGTCCTTTTCCTAGGTAAAACATCTCTATCCTTTTGACTCAAATCTCTTATGTCTCCATTGGGAAAGTAATAAGCTTTAAAATATCCATCCAACATTGCCTTTTTCTCCTTTTTGTTTCTTTTATGATTTGCTCTTGGGGACATGCATTATGTTAATTTCTGGGATCTAGTGTCTGATTAATTCAATGTAAAAAAGACTGAATTGTTAGGCTAATTTTGTGTAATGGTGTTTCGTTTGCAGGAGTTACTATCGTTGTACAACAGCTTCATGTAACGTGAAGAAGAGAGTGGAAAGATCATTCAGAGATCCAAGCACTGTGGTTACAACTTACGAAGGTCAACACACTCACATTAGTCCACTCACTTCTCGTCCAATTTCCACTGGAAGCTACTTCGGATCATCAGGAGCTGCTTCGAATCTCGCTAATGGCTGTTATGGCTTTCCCAATGTTGAAAGCTCAACGTTAATCTCTCCTCAGTTCCAACAGCTTGTTCACTTCCATCAGCAACAACAACTCTTGTCTTGTTTTGGAGGAGTCAATGAGTACCTTAATAGTCACGCAAATGGTTATGTTGATGATGATCGTGTGAAGAAGAGTCGGAGTTTGGTTAAAGATAATGGACTTCTTCAAGATGTTGTTCTTTCACATATGTTGAAGGAAGAGTAGTAGATATAGTCTTATATATATAGTGTTGTAATCTATAATATATAATATATCTTAGGTTTCTATTTGTATAATTGTCTAAAGAAAACGTATCATTCGTTCTCGTGAATGAGATGATTTCTTGTTGATCTAAAATCTTAATTAAGGTACTAATTAAGCTGAAAATTACGAGACAATATATTTAAAATTCACTGTTAAGTTAGTATATAATTGACACAAAACTGTAGAAGTTTTTATTTGAAGTTGTTGGAATAGTTATGATTTTGTAATCAACTTGTCAATCACATAATAATATTGTCGTTATGTAAATTACCGACCAAAGTCTATGTAACTATAGTTGCCTTAAATAAATTGTTCTATGAGCTATGCATGAACTTTATATCATAGCTAAGGCTATTGGAAACTAATTTGATCAACGGTTCTCATGCATTCTAGGGTTTTAGGTCAAATCAGTTAGTGGACTTTTTTAAAAAATTTTGCGTCAACTAAGTTTTTGTCTTGGAATCTGGAAAAATTAACTAATATAATACGATAAACAAGATTATTTAAGATAGATAAGTAAAGGGGAAATTAAATGCGAAATTGGAAGCATAAACCCAACAACTCCTACCTACTCTCTTATATGTTTTGATCGACACTTCATTATTCTCATTTTTGATTATTATTTATTTATTTTATTTTTCTTGATGTTTCATGATTACACTAGACGTGTACACTTTCATACATGTTTAAAACTGTAAAGAAAAGAAAAATTTGTCACTCTTTCCACTGACTTCAATTTTTACATGATGAAAACTCTGTAGTTTTCCACTTAATTTAAACGTGGTTATGTTGAAGTTATTATCTATTTTATAGAGTTACAACTGGAAATCTATGAGAAGTAAGAAGAAGTGATCTGGTTAAGGGTTGGACTGTGAAACAGAGCAAGAACAATCAAAGTTTGTGTCGACCCAAAGTGCAAAGACGTGTGAAAAAAGACTAAAAAAACAAATTAAAACACAAAATATATAAATAAAAGTAAAAAAAGCAGAGAAACAAGTTACCATGCAATCAAGCTTTAGCTTTCCGTAACTTTTGCAGCCATGTGTGTGTGAGAGAAAGTGATAATAGAACAAGGAAGCAAAACACACAATCTTATGAGGTAATATCACTTTTTGTCTTTTTGCCTTTTTGTCTAGTAAGTGCATTCTTCTATGTTTCGTATTGTCACCTTTTCGGTGAGTGATAATCCCAATTCAAAGGTACATCATCATTGTCCCTAACAAAGCCACGAACGAAAGCATTATCGTACCAAAAACTCTCGATGGTTTCAAAAGTAAATCACTAAAAGATGAAGTTGAGTCAAACAAGCCTTAAAAATGGCTATAATACATGGGCCAACCAAGATTAAACGTGTGACTATGTTTAATGGGCTTTTCTCAACTTAATGGGCCTTTGGTTCCGTAATCAAGTATTGAAAAATGAGGGGTTAAATTGTAAATTCAAATAAGCTTATCGTTAAAGAAGGAAAATCCTCGCGCCACTAATCCTAGCTTTCCTTTTTCCGTTGCTATTGGTTGAGGGCTTTGAATTGATTCCTCTTGTTTCATTCGTAATGGGTATGGAGAGAAAACGGAAGGTTAGTTTGTTCGATGTTATGGAGGGTCCTTCTCTCTCGGAGAAGAATACCAAATCCGACGGTCTCGGAGTTGCCGCGTCGGCGGCAGGTGCAACCAATCTGATCAATAAGTGGAATGGGAAGGCTTTTTCGCAGAGGTATTACGAGATTTTGGAGAAGAGGAGAGATCTTCCGGTGTGGCTGCAGAAAGAGGAGTTTCTCCGCACTTTGAATTCTAATCAGACGCTCATACTCGTCGGTGAGACTGGTAGTGGTAAAACTACACAGGTGAAATTCTCCTGCTTTTTCTCTCCCAATTTGTTCTATTATTGATCTGGATTTTGGGTTTAATGTGCTTTGATCATGAAAGATAAAAAATGCTGTTTTTTATTATTATTGTACAGATTCCGCAGTTTGTTTTAGATGCTGTGGAGGCTGAGAACTCAGTTAAGCGTAAGAAATACGTGGTTGGATGTTATTGACCCTGGTTTTGCTAAGCAGAAAGTCTACAACCCTAGGATTCGTGTCAAGTCATTGTTGGTGTCCCCAATATCGAAGGCAAGTGCCCACCAGAGATCAGGCGGTGCTGGTAGAACACATTCTGGTAAATGTTTTTAGGCTCTACACAGAGAAAAGTTTCAACAATGACCTGCAGCCACAGACATATCCTGAGATACTGAGATCAAATCTTGCAAATACAGTTTTGACATTGAAAAAGCTGGGTATTGATAACTTGGTGCATTTTGATTTCATGGATCCTCCTGCTCCTGAGACACTGCTGCGGGCATTAGAGGTTTTAAATTATTGGGAGCATTGGATGATGAAGGTAACTTGACGAAGACCGGTGAAATAATGAGTGAATTTCCCTTGGATCCACAAATGTCGAAGATGCTCATAGTCAGTCCTGAATTCAACTGTTCAAACGAGATTCTTTCTGTTTCTGCAATGTTATCAGGTACGTCTTCTGTTCGTAATAGTTTAGTTTGTCTTCTCAAAAGTTGATCGTAGATGTCTAATTCCTTGAGCGTACAATGTTTCACTTCCCATTAACGGCAATAGGTCTTGGTCTATGAGAACACATTTGAAAGCATGTCATACACATGGAACATCTACTGCATACATGCAACACATGTGTCTTCCTGAAATTCATTTGTGTGTGTGTGTTTGCCGTTGGACTTATAGATTTAGGTTGTCATAAGCAGTTCACTAGTTTGGGTTCTCCATCTCCATCGTTGGGGATGTCTAAGTAAAAGCTGATACATTTAGTTGCAGTTTCTCAGTATTCTCTCAAGCAAATGGTATCGTCTCTCGCCTCTATGCATCTGCTGACCTCTTCCATGGGCATATTCTGTTATAAAACCAATTCTTTCTCTAGTACCAAACTGCTTTGTCCGGCCTAGAGACGCTCAAAAAGCATCAGATGAAGCTAAAGCTAGGTTTGGACACATTGATGGAGATCACCTGACGCTGCTAAATGTGTGCCACGCCTATAAGCAAAACAGTGAGTTCTCTTTTCTCTACCTGTCACTTTTCTCTTACAGCTGCTTAAGGCAACTAAATTTAACTCACCAAAACTTACCCACTTGAAATTCTTACAGATGAAGACCCAAGCTGGTCTTTTGAGAACTTTGTCAACACCAGAGCAATGAAGTCTGCAGACAATGTTAGACAGCAGCTAGTGCGGATAATGTCGAGGTTTAATCTGAAGATGTGCAGCACGGATTTCAACAGTCGCGACTACTATGTCAACATAAGGAAGGCCATGCTTGCTGGTTATTTCATGCAGGTGGCTCACCTAGAACGTACTGGCCATTACTTGACCGTCAAAGATAACCAAGTATGTCATCCTGTTATAGATTTTAATTTTCCAATTAAATAGAGACTTCTTATAGCTTACATCTGATGGGTTGCCTGTAAATTCTGGTGGCAGGTGGTTCACTTGCATCCATCCAATTGCCTGGATCACAAACCAGAGTGGGTGATTTACAACGAATATGTCTTGACTACTTGGAATTTTATTCGCACTGTTACAGATATCCGCGGTGAATGGTTAGTTTCCATCCGTTGTTCCTCTCTTCTCTTGTTTGTCAAACATCCGATCAGTCAAAAAATCTGTAAGAACTGACTCTCTCTGCTCGTATACAGGTTAGTAGATGTTGCTCCGCATTACTATGATCTTTCCAACTTCCCCAACTGTGAGGCAAAACGAGCCCTCGAAAAGCTTTATAAGAAGAGGGATAGGGAAAAAAACGAGAGCAAGAACCGGAAGTGAAGAGTTTTACTCTCCGATTCTACGTGAAAATTAAATTACTCGGGACAAGAAGAATTTCTTATCAGTCATACATAAGACAACCTTGTTTTGTCCTCTTGTTTTGTAAGGTTATGTTTAGTACTTGCTTTGTTTATGTTCAATGAAAGAAACTTGCATTACCCAAAAGCGTGTTATAATAAACCTCTGTTTTTAGGTGATTGACATCTTACAAAAGCTGTGTCGTAACTCTATGTAATACAGAAATGTCCGTTTCCAATAGTCTGATTATGTTTAATGGGCCTTTGTTTTTTTTATACAAATATTGAAATAAGAGGGTTTAAATTGTAAATTCAAAGAAATTCATTCGTTAAGTACTGAAAATCGTCGCGTCGCTAACCCTAGCTTTCGATACCCGATTTGATCTGACCTTTAATTGCTGGTGGGAACAATGGACGATTATACTAGAGAGATGATGGATCTCAAGACATTGGTCACTCGAACCCTTGAGAAGAAAGGTGTTCTAGCTAAGATCCGGGTAAAATTCATTTTTTTTGGCTGAGATTCCTCTAGTTCGTGCAGTACATTATTGGGTCGTTTTCAAATTTCGCAGAGATTTTTCTATGGGGGAAATGAGAATCGCTGAAGATATTCGCTTGAAAAAACGTACATTTTCATAGGGTTCATGATTCCAGATCCTTGGTTAGTGGATTGAACGTCTTGATATTTTCTAGATGATGTTGTTTACTTCTGCATCTTAACATCATGTGAATACCCAAATTCATCGTATTTAGAAATTGAGTCTGTGAAAAAGGTTGTAATCTTGATTGTCAGCTGAATTGGGTTCTTTTAACATTTAATTTGGAGATTACAGAGTTTCTTCGTCTGTAATTTTTGCTGATTGTTTAGTTGCTTTCTGCAGGCTGAGCTCCGTGCCAGTGTCTTCGAGGCAATCGAAGAAGAGGATAGAGTGACAGAGAACAATGGACTTCCTCCAGCTTTGTTGGGAAGCTGTAATGATGATGCAAAGATGCTTCATGCTCTTCCTTCAGGTCTTTCACAATTTTGAGCTGTATCTTTCGCTACACTTCTATCCTTTGAATCTCTTATCTTTGAATGGTTTGGATCAAAATGGTATGTCTTTTTGTTTGATTTATAATCCTGCCATGCTTTCTTGACTCTTTATAACTATTGGTTTGTTCAATATGTTAAGCAATATGGACATTGAGGTTTTGTGCAGGATGAGTAGGTCGTTTGATCTCTTTTAAAATGTCGAAATGCAGGGAGGTTGCTAACTGCATTGATTTGTGAATACTTGGACTGGGCACAACTAAATCACACGCTTAAAGTTTATCAACCAGAATGCAATTTGGTAATCAATATGATTCCTTTTCTTTGATTTTTTATATATATATAAATATATATAAAAAGATATATGTATTTCGTTAAGTAGATTGTAGATGAACTTTTCGTACTAATGTGGTGATCTGAAAACATATACAAAGGCAAAAGACTCTTGGAAAGCTGAGTTACGTGACTTTAGCAGCAACAGTGGTTATGATCTCAATAGAAATGGAGATAGCAGACCGCTCCTTCTGGATGTACTTGAAGGATTTTTGAAGTTCGAGGTATTTTTATTTCTTTCTAAGATGTCTGTAGCACAAAAAAAGAGTGGCTTTTACTATCTATAACTTATGCACTCTGTTTACAAGATTTACAACCATACTCCAAACAAAGTACAATATTCAGCTGTACTACATGATTTATGTGCTAGTGTGTTCGCTTCCTAGACTGTAACTGAAGATGAAACAAGTTTGGCAAAGTCTAAGTATAAAGTTCTTTTCACATCCGTTCATAGTAGGACCATTATTATGTGTTGATGTATCCTCCTCAGTCTTAGTGATCACTACTTTTTTTGTTTTGCTTTGTAAACTTCTACAGAATATGACAGAGGTCAGTAATTCAAGGAGAGATTCAGAAACTAAGTCCTCATCAAGCCTTGAGTCCAGGAATCCTCCTCGCAGATCATCTGCTTCTGATAGCTTACCTCCTCAACGAAGGTACACATATCTGCAACTCCATGTTATGCTAAAATCAAAGATCTTAATTCTTTCATGTTGTTTCTGAGTCTGAAATGCTGCTATTTTAATGTTTAAAATTAATGGGCAGGCCGATTTCTTCATCTCAAGCATCTGGTGAGTGAGCGTTTCCCTATATTCCTGAACTTCTTGTTGAAATATGTATGTTTCTTGATATTTGATACCAAATAATTCAATGAGAATGTTTAGACCAAAGCAATTGGAGATATGACAATGAAGATGAACCAGAAGAGGTTATGAGAGCTTCTACGGCACTGGAAAATCTTCAACTGGATAGGAAAACTCGGAACCTAACATCATCTTGGAGGTAAGCTTTAAGACTAATAATACGAATATTGTACAGACAAAATGTGTAGTTAATCTGCTCCATATTGGTTTGGTCATCTTGTAGGAATGCAAGGGATGGAACAAGTTAGGAAGAGAGCAAAGATTGATAAATCTTTCCATAAAATTATGCTTGTGAATTGGTACGTTGATATATATATATATCTGTAATATCCGTGGTCATCATGTTTATTGTTTCCTAAGCTTATTATCTGTTTTGTCAAATTAAATTGTCTTCTTTTCTTTCTGCCTAATTTTGTTTGGGATTTGAACAGAGGATACTTGTCTACAACTCTATTCTCATCTAGTTTTTATAAATTCTGGTTCAATCATTCGGTTTAATAATTACATTTCATATTTAGACTCAATACATCAATTACCAAACGAGTCAAACAACAACATTAGAAGCTTTATAAATCATCGTTTAACAATCGATTAATGTTCAGATTACATATTATAAAAGCAGAGTGTCACATGCTTAGTTTACAATAACACTGAACTTGAGAGTAACATCAAAATCATCATAGATAAACAAACTACACTTAGATCATGATTCATGAGTGAGGACCTGATTATTATAAACCTCTGTTTTTAGTTGGTTGACATGTTACAAAGCTCTGTGTTGCAACTCCGTAATACAGAAATGTTCGTTTCCAATAATCTAAGGTAGAGTTTCAATCCAGCTACTGGCGTCTTGCTTCTTCACTTTGGTCATCTTCATCAATCTCCTCAATTCCATAATACTAGTCCAGTCTCCTTTGTTGCCATCAAAAGCTGCAGGATGTTCTCTTTTAAGCTTTGAAATTCCTTCGGCAGCAACCCCACAGAGTTCCAAACATAAATGCAATCCGCAGGCCCCAAGCAAAGTACCCCATATAACAACATCAGGCTCAGAAGGCATTCCTTTAATCAGTCTATCTGCTTTATCTAATTGACCTGCTCTTCCAAATAGATCCACCATACAACCATAATGCTCCTTTTCTGCAGCCATCCCAAGCCTATCCATCAACATGAATTGCTTTTCACCTTCTTCCACTAGCCCAGCATGAGCACAAGCCGACAACAAGTTAATGAAGGTAACCTGATCAGGCTTGTAACCGCACTCAATCATCTTCTTGAATTCCTCTGAAGCATTCACTCCTAATCCATGTCTCGCAAAACCTCCTATCATTGAATTCCATGAAGCCGGATTCTTCATTTGCATCAATTCAAACACACTTGAAGCAGCGGTAATATCACCTGCCTTGGCATACATATCTATGAGAGACGTCGACAAGACTAAGTCACAAGCCATTCCACGCTTTGTGATCATTGAGTGAAATTGTGATCCCATAAGAGGCGATGAGAAAGCTGCACATGTTTTTAAAACAGTTGAAAATGTATAGTGACTTGGCCTATAATTTCCAGATTCAACCATTTCCTGAAAAAGCATCAATGCTGCACTAAAATCCCTGCTCTGGACGTATCCATTGATCATCACAGTCCAAGAAAAAACATTCCTTTGATTCATCTTATTGAACAATTCCCTAGCTTGATCAATCTTCGTGTTGTTTATGTATCCAATCAACATTGTGTGCCAAGTAATGATGTTCCTAACTGACATTTCATCGAATGCTCTCTCACCATCTTCCACAAAGCCTAATTTCATGTAACCCATTATTAACAAATTCCACGAAACCACATCCTTGAGCAAGATATCCTCAAAAACTCTTTCTAAACCCCTCAAATCCCTTAAGCTGGTGTAGCCTCTTAACAAAGAAGACCCAATATAAACGCTTAAGTTAAGTCCTAGCCGAATAGCAAGTGTATGAAACTGTACGATAAAACTAATTCCCGATACTGCGTCTATTATCGCAGGGATGGTAAATTCATCAGGATTTAACCCCGATCTCCGCATCTCAAGGAAAAGCCTCAACTAAAGGAGGAGTAGTATTACATGAAGGATATTCAAAGAAGGACACGTCGATGGAGTTTCTATGTTTTTTACTCCATAATATTGCAAATTGAAGCATTTAGTGCCTTTCGTAAACCAATTAATAATATCAAATAAAGTGTTGTAGTTCTAATCTTTGGTTCTAGATAGATTACAGATGGATTTGTTTGTTTGTATAGTATTGAGTATATTTTTGTAGTAATCCTGAGTTTGAAATCCTAAAAGCAAAACAAATGAATAAAAACATAATCATTACAAAAATGGAAGATATCAAGCAACTGACCTTAGCTTAGTTGAGAACAGAATGTTCGTGTACAGATAATCTCTACGTCACTGCAAATATTTTTTGTCTTGGTCCGTACAAATAACGTAATAATTATGGATACACATTAATAAATAGAGTCTACATCTTTAATAAACTATAGAAAAATCAGAAATATTTCTGATAGCTTCTATCGTAGTAAATATCAATATGTATTAGAACACACAAACCAATCAATCCAGCTCGAATTATTTATTTACGGTTCATATATTTTAGAAAATCAGTTCTGAAAAGTTGTCAGCGACCAATCCAACGGATCATATATAAAAGAAATTAAAATTAGTATTTTAAGAGGACTTTTGTCAATTTTGTGTCAAACAATCGAACCGCTTTCATTGAATCGGTAACAACAATATATACAATCAATTTTGTATCAACTCTGGTTTAGCTGATTTATTGGTTCACTTAAACTAAACCAATTTACATTGAGCCAAACCAGGACCTAACCAATTTGAATTTGAACCTGTTCAAAACATTTAACAGCCTTTGTCAAATTGAAACTTTAAATAATGTAATAAAAGAGTTTAGAATTTGATCAAATTGTTGAAATTAGTGTTACGAATTTAAAGATATGATAAGAACTTAGAAAGAACAATAATGCTTCGTCTAATTCGAAATAGATCACGAAACCATTTTCAACTTTATTTTTGTCAACTTAATTTATTGATTGCTCCACCTTCTAACTGTTAAGGTTCAGCCTAAATCACCAAAAACAGAACAAAAAGTGCAAGTCCAGCAATACTTTAAAATCGAATATTGCTCATAAAACCAACAAAATCAAGTGATTTTTTAATCATTTTTTCCATATAGATCATGGTTTTTTCATAAACCTACACATGATAGGAGGCTGCAGAGATAATAGATTAGAACCACATATATAGATTGACCGACTTTTAATTTATAATCATCAAAAGATCTACAGAAGATATTTGCCGATAATATTATAACAAAACACCATGCTTAGAAGTCATTCCTAGTTTGACTTTCTATTTATTACCTGATCACCATGGAGCTGTAGCAATAGTCTTAAACTTGAGCTCCAACTCTTGAATCTCTTGCTCCTTCATTTCTGTAAATGATTTCATCTCAAGTATCTTGTTGTCCGCCACTTCCACCTTCTCTTTGGCAACCAATTCTAGTCTCTTTAGCTCCTGAATTTTACGTTCTAGCTCAGTCTTTTCTTCTTCAAACTTGAGCCGTTCCATCTCTTCAGTTTCAATCTTCTTCTCAAGACATTTTCTTTCCTCTACCTTCTTTGCTCGTTCATTTTGGAGAGCCAACAAATTGTTGATTCGTGATTGAGGAGTTGCGACGTCAAAACCGTGCTTGTCTAGCTCGGCAAAGGAGCTGCTGAGCTCACTCAGTTTGCTTGATGAAGCATTGAGCTGCAGCTTGTTTACTTCTTCTAGTAACCCATAGAAGGTTACTACCATACCGACTGCTGTGAATTCACGGAAATCTTCTTTAGCTTCAAACAATGGACCAAAATGAGGATTCTGTGGTGTCCTTTTGCATATTTCTTGTCCTTCACACGTTTTCCAGAACGGTGACTTCTTTGCAAATGGCAAAACCGTAAGCGTGTCGTTCGCTTGTGTTTCCTCAACCTCATCAGTAATAGCAGCCTCATTAACAACAATCGGAGTTTGATCGAGCTGTGTTTCCTCAACCTCAGCAGCAACAGCAGCCTCATTAACAACAATCGGAGTATGATTGAGCTGTGCTTCCTCAACCTCAGCAGCAACAGCAGCCTCATTGACAACAATCGGAGTATGATCAAGCTCTGAATACATCAACGCAAAATAAAAAAAGCATTGCTTTAACATATTCTTGGTAATTCTTAAAGTACACTAAGCTTACTATGAAAAAAAAAATGCTTTAGTATATTGAAAAGATTTTCAAACCAGAAGGTGTATTTATCCACGAGGAGAGAGGCTGATCATCAACTTCATCATTGCTCTTATCAATCGAACCATTGCAAGTTTCATCTACAAGAAAAAACAAATGATATAACAAAGATTTGGCATGATATAACAATAAAAAAACGATTAATAAGCTAATTGCTAGTTGAGACATACCAGTCTTCTTAAAGTCTGAATTTTGTTCTTCTTTTCTTTTTCTTTTTCTCGTCCTCCCTTCACTATTCTTCTCCTCAGACATCTAAATTAAGAGTGTAAAAGCATCATTTTATAAATAACACTCATGAAGGCCACCAGGTAGTGGAAGCGAGAATCATTATGTTCAAACAAAGAAATACCTGTACCTTCTTTTGACTTGAATCATTTTTCAAACCATTTACATTTTTCATAGGCTCAAGAGTCTTTTTTGGGGATGTCTTTCCTTGAGTGTTAGCCTCTCTTCCTTTCAAAGATGTACCAAATCTTTTGGCTGGAAAACAATACTTGACACTAACAATCAATTTCCTGGTGTGAAAATTTAACTAAGGAGCTAAAGAAGATCACATTTACCTATTGGTTTTGCTTGCAAGATTGTAGACAGAGGAGTACTATCATCATCAGTCCTCTTCTTTTTCAATCCTCCAGCAGCCTACTTTCAGGTAACAAAATTGTAAAACAACATCAAACAGATGACAAAAGCAAACAAAATTTGTGAGTATCTAACTTACAGCTCCACTTTTAGCATTCGTGATTGTCTCCTCGCCATTTTCCTCAAAAGTTAGGGATCGTCTCTTAGGAGTCATAGGTTTTGCACCAGAACAAGAGCGTATTGACTTCGTCTTTATGACGTTGGAAGGAGTTTCTTTTACGACATTTCGCTGAAAATGGAAAGAACATAACAGCTTCAATTCATACCAACTAACCAAAACTCAACAGAAATTTGATTGAAATTTGTAAAATTGATACCTTTGGACCCTTGTGCCAAACTCCATCTTCCCATACCTGATAAGGTCTAACATCCGCTTCTTTGAACCCTAATTGCTCATTTGTAATCCCTAAACTAATCAAAAACTGATTCTCAGAGAGAACTCCCCTCACCAACCCCTGATGCCATAGTGAATCATGAAAAGCCTCTACACACTCCAACAATTTATACTTTTCAACTGACAAAGGAGGCGGTATAGGTCTAATACTGCACGAATCGACGGTCAGGTTTGTTTCCTCACCATTAAAGCTCAAGAGATTAGAGTGCTTGACAATGTATTTCTTCTCGTCATCTACTTCAATCTCTTTAACTACCACAGCAGAGAACCACGCAATTTCTTCTTCATATCTGTCAGACAACACTTCAACCATTGTCCCGGAGCTAAACTCGGAGTTATCCAATTCCTTCAAGAACAACAAACGGGAAAAACTTTAGTCTACTCTAAGACTTTCAACCAAAGCTAAAATATTTCTCCGTTTCAGCCATAGCAGAGCATGCAACAATAACAAAAGTTAAAAACATAGAAAGCACAAAACTTAAGACATCTCCAACGAGATCATAACATGCAGACAAATCAAAAGACAGAAAAGTTTCAACTTTTAGCATGAAAGCAACAAAATTGAGAAAAGACACACTTCGATTACACCAGCCTCGTACCTGAAATTCTGGATGTTCCCATTTCGAACCGGTCCAGCGAAGATGAGCTCTCAGTTGGTTTCTCTCGAACTCAATAATGTCTGGTGGGGAATCATAGTAAACCCAAAACTTGTCATTCTCCAATATCTTAATAACTACACCGGTCCACCATCCGTCTTTGTGGTCAGCATCCACCATCGACCCTTCTTCCAAAAAGACACCGTTGTATTCATGCTCTGGCGGAACCGGTCGAATAAACCTGGGTTCTATAAGCTCGATTAAAGGAGAAGATCCGTCTTCGTCTAACAAAGTCAAGTAACGAACAGGAAACGTTTTACGTCTGCGTCTCGATTTCGAAGGATTATCTTCGATAATCCCTCTGAACCATGCATTATCAAATCCTTCTTCTTCCGAACACACTTCTACTTCACAACCTTTGGTAAATTTTTCCTCCATTCCCTGAATTTTCTAATTTCGCTACTTAACTAAAGAAAAAAGTATCCCAACAACCAAGATAGTAACAAAAAAAACCGCCCTTTTCCTCTTCCGCAGAAAACCCTAAAAGAGAAAACCCCAGAGCCCAGCTACAGACTTGATGTCTTAATTATGAGTCCGAAGAAATTTGTCTAGAAATTCGTTCTAATTTATTTTTTTGGCGCGATCAAAATTACAAAAGCAAAAAATAAATATATTTTTAATAGGCTGGGCCTGTATTAGGCTTATATTAACGAGGCCTATAAATATTTTTAGTGGGCTGGGCCTGCATTATGGTTATAGCCTCTCACAGACATTAATATCGTAGACTATTGTTGGCCTATTTTTAAGGTAGTATAAATCATTTAAAATTAGTTGGTAAGAACAGAGGAATTAATAATGTGCAACAGAGTGTTTTAGCTGAAAAATCCATAAGCTTCATCTAATATCTAAGACTCAAAAGACATTTAAATAGAAGACTGATGGCTTGGATAATTCCAACATCCTGAGAACAGGGCGGTATCAACTTAAAATCGCCGTAAAGAGGGAAATACGTACACATGACAATATGGGCCGAGTAGAGAGATTTTAGAGATCAGAGGCTTTCATCTTTCTCGGACGCTTATGAGCAGGTAAAGGACTATCTGCTTGTCTTCCAGGACCCTGTAGAATTCACAAACATATATTGTAATTGAGATATATTGGTTTATATATATTTATGAGGAATTTTTAGAGAAGACTCATTTGTATCACCTTGCGCTTCTGTTCCTTCTTGACTGGTCTTTCAGCTGAAATCCACACACGAAGTTAGAAATGGTTAACAAGTAGGTACAACACTGAAACAAAGAAGAGAAAGGAAATGTACCTCCAAAACTGAATGGGTCAGGTGCAAATATCCGTTCCTAATTAAAACAAAGGATAAGAGAGATCAGTATGAAGATCAAATGCAGTAAGAATCAGCAATTTTAAGTTTGATGCTCACTTTTGGAACGTCTGGCATTGCAGCATATCCCCCTTCACGATGTACTGAACCTTCTGATTCCTTATATTGCAGCTGAAATTACGACCAGACCATGTTTGGCAAGAAGTTATAAAAACAAACAGCTGTGTACTTATGAATCTATGTGTAATAAACTTGTATCTTCTGGTTTACCTGCTTCTGAAGATTCAGCAGTGTTAAGATTTCTTTTCGTAATTCAAGATGCTCATCACATACAGTTTTTGTAGGAACCTTTGGCTTTAAATTAACCTGTATACCGCAAACACTATATACTCAAAATCCATTAAGGAAATCTTGAGTAGCTCCAATCATATAAGCTGATAAGAACCTAGCTTCGAACCAAAAAAATATCCCAACAAGTATAAATTCAAATGCTAGCTTGAGAAAGGGTGTCTTATAAGGCATTAGTTAAGTCACAGTCATCAATTAATAGGAAACATAAGCAAATGATGGAAGACAAACAGAAAGAACTAAACAGAACAAGAAAGTATAGACAAACCCCGAGATCTTGCAGAGTCTGCTCAACACGCTTGATCGTTCGAAGACCAACAGCGGAGCTTGCAGCTTGGACCATTTGTTCAAGTCCATAGGTTCTCAAGTATACATGAAGCTGATAATTTGACAGATTCACCATAAAGGTTCGGATAAATAGGAGAACCAAGTCGAAAAGGGAAAAAGAGTAGAAGAGAGAGACACTTCACTCACCATGCGCAGAGAAGCAAGGGTAGAGGCATAATCTGCCATAGTTAGTGTTGATGGAGCCACAGCAGTGGGAGGAAGTTGAGAATTAGATGATGGAGATACACTACGCCCTGGAACAACCCCATCAGCTTTATCAAGACCAATGTTCTCATTTGCCGACACATCAGGCTCTTCCGCACGCTAGACAGCCAGAAAGACGAATAGAGTTAGAAGATGATGAAGATAGAGGTTCCATATGCGTCAAATGTAGAAGGGTATCTTCAATAATGATATGCATATGTCATCCATTGTTAATTAGTTAATACAAGTGAGTCTATAAAATTTAGGACAGCACTTACACGTGCAGCCAGTCGCATCTCTGTGATTCTTTTAGCCTCGGCAAGAATCTGTAGTTGTGGGAGACGGGTAAGAGAAAGCAAAGAACTATTTTATTTATTCGGCTGCACGTGCATTTAAATTCAAATAGAAAAACCTCAGCATCTTTCTTCTCCTGGTGTCTACTCTGTGAGAGGACCATGGACAATGCCCGCTTGCGCTCTCTATCGCGTGTAATATCATACGGCTCCTGTTTATGACCAATATATTGAAAATCAGCACTCAGAGTTATGTTCTCTCCAGATTACACGACAAGAATAGATTGCAAAATAAACTACAAATATATGTACATAAGAGTTCTTAGTTTGCTATGAAGGAATTAGGAGAAGCTAACCTTCATCAGAGGATGGTTTGCAACTTCTGCTGGAGACTGAGCTCTGGCTCGCAGCAGGGCCCGGGTTACTACAAAAGAAAGTACGTAAGAGAATTCTCGGTTCTTATATTTTTTAAACGAACCCTGGTGCAACAAGAGATAGAAACAGAGAAGAGAACAAAGATGAAAACAAACGGTGCCAGTGAACAGACAAAGATCTGAAAAACAGATAAGGTTCAACATACCACTGTAGTAGCGATCCTTCAATTCTTCCACACTTCGCAATAAAGGAAATCGATCAGCTATTACAACAAATCGGAGATCAAACTTTTCACAAAGTTCAAACAACTGATCTGTCTCTTCCTTAGTCCACACCTGCAAGTTGGAGCAAAATCAACCAAGTCAACATAATCCAAAACAGGCATGTACAGTAATTATGTAGGACATTCATACATAAAAGAAAACAACTGCAGCTAGACTACGAACATAAACTCTTTCTTAAGCAGACACTTACAGGGTCCATTAAATGATTCTCATACTCATCGTCCGTGTATTTCAAAATATCAACTGACTGCATTAACAAAACAGAAAAAGGGTACGAACCTTAAGATGGAGGTTATAAAAAGATGTCAGAAAAAGCAGAAAGAGAGAGACGATATTAAGAGTAGCTCAATGAAACTAAAACAGACAGTCATCAAGGCAATATAATACCTTGTTATATTTGGCAAAGGAATAGTCACCCGTTGGTGGAACATCATTTACCACTCTAACCTGTGAAGAAATGATAAATCCCAAATGCATGAAATTAACAAGAAAGTATGCTGAGGCGTTTCTGAAATGAAATTTTACAGATAAGGAAACTTTTACCCAATGGTAAAGCTGCAGATCATCTTTCCTAGCAGAATTTGTGAAGGGAAGCCATTGCCAAGTGACCTAAAATAAGGGCACTTAGCAGATTAACATTATCATCAAGCCACGCAAAAAAACTCAGCTAAAGGAAACAAAATAATTGAACATGAAGATAGGTCTTAAAGCCTTTAAATTTAAGCAATACCAGACCTTCTCATCTGCAGGAGGACGGCGCTTTAAGTCGATAGAAGGCATAAGAGGTGCAACGCCGCCGGTAAGCGCATAAACCTGCAATTTAAAAACGACAAGGAACAAACAAAGTTATTCGGAAGAAACAAACAAAGTTATTCAGAAGAAACAAATTAAATCAATCGCTTCCAAGGAATGTTGAGAATTGTTCAAACTCACTTCGCGTGAAATCCCATCGGGTTTCCTGTGGGATTCTTTCTGGGGTCGAGCTTTCTTCTCCTGAGTTAGAGACAGTGGAGTCTTCGGCAACCCAAGAATGTCTTTTGCGTCCGTACCACCCATTGTGATTAGGGTTCCGAATTCACTGGGTAGCTATCATCCCAATCCAGAAGCAGGAAGACCTTCAGTTCGATCAAGATCCTCTTCGTTTCAGAAGTTAGGGTTTCAAATTCACTGAAAGATAGGAAATTAAAGAATTTGAGGATTTCAGAATTTAGTCCCTTTTCAGCGCGAAAGAAATAATCACCACAGACGGCGTCGTTTCCTCTATCGACCCTTTCATGCCAGTTCGGTTCGGTAACTTTCTCCGTATAAAGATCTCCAATTTGATCGGTTTATCAATTTTATCTGATAACATAGTTTGGAATGATCATTTTATGGCAAAAAAGTCAAAAAATAAACAAACTTCCAACAAAATAAACCACGAATTCTCGTACTTTCAAATAAATTTAGAACTTTTTCGTTAACCACCAAATAAAGTTTCAATTTCTCATTGATTATGTAATTTAACCCCAATATTAATTTTTTAAACGAAATTAATTAACTTTGTTAATCCCAGTTAACTGTTCCTGTTAATTCCAAAGTTAAATGACATGGTCAGTAATAAATTGAGGGTTTATTTATTAGTCAACAAAAAAGTTTGATGTTTATTTTGTAGTATGAGAATTCATTATTTATTCTATCTCTTTTGGTAAGTTGGATGTTTATTTTACTTTTTTCTATTATTTTTTATTAAAAAAAACTAAAATATATCAATCAGTTTACTAAAATATGATAAAGTAGTCCAATTTTATATACCCAAGAAACATAGTTTTCAAAAGGAGTATCTAGAAGGTTGTCCAACTATCGTTGACCGATTACGAGAAAAAAAACTCTCTCTTCTACTCTCATTGTTTCTTGTTGAAGATGAACTCTTTCTTTCACTTTACCATCAATGCTACAAATCCTGAATGACTATAATTCACCTTTGCTTTTTCGCTGTCGATTCTATGTTAAGCTTTCAACATTTAGCTATGGTTGTTAAGACTATATACACTCACACAAACCCACACACATGCATATATATTCATCATATGGTTATGTTCAATGTTCATTGTTCGTTGCTCAATGTTATTGCTTAATCAAAGTTAACTTAAGCATCGTGCGACGTTGGAGACACATGGCGTCGATAGTGATGTTCTTTAGAGCACTGATGAGTTGTCGTCTTATGCCTAAAGACGAGCCAAAGACGACAGCAGCAACAGAGGCTTTGTCTTCGGCTATCAAAATATACAGAAATGTCTCCGGTGACAAGAACACAAGTCTTTCCGAGGTTGATATAATGGGACCTGCGCGTGGTATCAAAAATATGGAAGATGAGTTCTACTGGATTGTCGTCGAGAATCACTTGTTGATATGAATCTTTATAAGCTCAATTTATAAATAACGTGATTTCAAATTCTTGCATAATTGTTATATTGTATCATTGGATCGACCATGCATATTTCACGTGTACGTATATTAACAACATAAATCTTGTGTTTTATTATATGTTTTTAACATCTTCATCCAAAACTATGTTGAGTTCTGACAAAATTATTAGTTTTATGTTTAGTCTTGTACAAATCGGACCAAACCAACATGACAGATGAAGCTAAGAAAACAGAGCATGTAGTCCTAAGCATGTTGAGAGAGATAGGTTTTATTGGATAATTTACATATATTACAAATCATAATATCCTTAAGTGATGATCAGATATTAATCTAAGTCGGAAGAAAAAACAAAACGTATTATAAATGAAGTCAAGATTCGTATACCCCAAGGCCGTATCTAAAATGGCATCACGCAGGAATGAATATTAGAACCAAAACGTGACGCAATTGAATTCCTTCGTTTTCATATAATTTCCTTAATTATACGAATACGATATGGTGTCGTGGCACAAGTACTGGTCCTGTAAGAACCAAAAACTCTCTTCATTACCCCACATATTGTCCCCACCACAGCCCCAATCGTTGAACTCTCCCAAACCCATTTGACTTACCGGATCATAACCCGACCCGTTTATCACTCCGCCTTGGATGTCAGATAACGTCTCAGCTGGTGAATTCGAAGACGTTGCCGAGGTCTCTGAAACCGGTACGAATTGCTGCTGTTGATGATGATTATTCGGGTTAAATTGAACAAAACCCGGTTCAACCGGATTCTGTTCGTCGATAAGTTGACTTGGGTCGGGTATCATTGACTCCACCAGCTCACACGTGGCGGGTGATGGTTGGGCGTTGATTCTCTCCACTAATCTCGGCATCCAAACATTTCTCATAGTCTCTTTGAAAAGATTACTATTAACATCACATCTTAAATGCTTAGCTTGTTTTTGAACTCGAGTTCTCCAATAATTCTTTATTTCATTATCTGTTCTTCCTGGTAAATACTGTGCTATCTTCGACCACCTAAACATTTCACAATTTTTAAAAATAAATAATCTGCATTTTTGGTCATATCATAAATAAATTAATTAATTAGCAATAATATAATATACCTATTTCCCCAAAGGGAATGGAGTCTAAGGATCATAAATTGTTCTTCAAGAGTGATATTGCCTCTTCTAACATCAGGACGTAAGTAATTAAGCCATCTTAGTCTGCAACTCTTACCAGTTCTCTTAAGACCTGCAACATATGAATATACACATAAGTGTATGAATATATGTATGAGTATTTAGAGATTGATGATGTTTTGAGTAGATACCAGAGGAACGAGCGATGTGATTCCAACGAGCATCACCATTAAGAGAGACGAAGTTAACGAGGATTGCATCTTCATCTTCAGTCCATGGACCTTTCCGTACATCGGAATCTTCTTCATGACTTGGAGAGTTTGAGTTTCGCTCGTAATCTTCCATTTTTGTTTATTAAAAAAACTTTAATGGGACAGAGAAAAGGTATATATTATATATATAGATAGAGAGATGAGAGATGAGATGCTGTGAAAGGTTTTCTTGTGGATTAGATTTGAAGTGATTAAGGAATGTGCGATTTATATATATATATATATATATATATATAGTGTAAGAACACGAGAATAATAAATGAATATTTTATCAAAATAAGGATATTTGAAAATAAGTAGAAAGATGAAGAGTGACTTGAACACGGCAAAAGTGTGATGTTCAATTATTTTTCTGTTTCTAGAGTGGAATTTAACAACTGTTGTAGTTTAACTATCTTTTATATATAATTAACTTTCTATTTAGTCTTTCGTTTGTGTAATTAAAAATACAAAGGTTTGACCATTTGGAGGAATAGTAACACGCACTCTCTGGGTTTTTTTTTTTTTTTTTTAACATCTAATCATTCTAATATTAAATCGACAACTCGATTCATAATCTAAATTTTTCAAATAAAACAAAATGAGATTCAAATTCACCACCTTATGTCTAGCTAAATCATAAACAATCCAATTAGACCACTTGTTTCTTAGCTTATTTTCTTACATTGATAAGAATTCTTCTTCTATTTTTATTTATAAAGTTTCTATATTTTACCATACAGCTATCGCAGACGTATATTGTCGTATTATTTCTGTTCATAAAGACTCTTAATACTATGGGCCAAATGATTTTTCATTTTTCCAGAGGACTAGGAGTGGAATAAATTACTGTTCAAAATAATCTTTAAATAAACACACAATTCTTTCTTTTTTCCTTTTATTTTTTATTTTGCCAACACAGATAAAAATACATGTTCCATATAAAGAAAATTCAATGTTTTCTGAAATTATTGCAATAGTTATGAAAGAAATATTAATTTCCAAATTAGAATGTAAGTTAAAAACATAGGACTATTGACATTTAAAGTAAAGTAAAATGTGAAATGGAGTTAGGCAAGTTAGAGACTTTGCTTTTGAAATTGTAGACACATTTTGTTTCCGAATGAAGAGTATTCAAAGAAACGTCTTTCCTCTTTATCTATCACTATGACTTATTTGCATATATTTATTTTTATAAGACTTTTCTCAATTATTTTCAACAAAATTTTATCGTACGTTAGAATTCTTATTTTTATACAAAATAGCTGCCGTAAAAGAAAAACACTTGCAAGTTGCAATAGTATTTTTTTAAGATTAGAATGAATATAATATTATATCAAAACATTAAGTGTTATTTTCACCAAAACGTGTGATATAAACACAAAGTTTATTGATTCTTATTAGAAAGATCTATCGATTAGTGAAATCAATTATGGTATATTAATAGTTAAATGCATGCATATAAGCATATATTATGTCACTAGAATAAGAATGTGTAAGCCATTAAAAGGAATGAAGCATATATTCAATAAACAAAACATTCCTATAATTTAAATATTATATTGGGTTAAATTTAACATAAAGAAACAAAAAGAAAGATTGATTACTTTCAAAAAAAAAAAAAAGATTGACATTATACAAATGTGATACTTACATTTCAGGGAGATCCACTCTGTTAAAAAGAAAGATCGAAAATTGATTGATTTTTTTTTTGTCATCTGTAAAATTGATTTAAAGTGAAAAAGAGTTCAAGTAATGCAAGTAAAACGCAATAATTAATATTATTACACAAAGACATTTAAATAGTAACGTCCATAGTTGTAGGGAAAGTAACAATCTTGATTAAGTGGATGTACCTGAGAACCAAATCAGATCTAGATGTCTTTATGAGACACTTGTCTGATTTTAACATTTAGCCTAGGTCAAAAATATACACACATGTCAATTTTTATTAGAATGTCAATATAGGTTAGATTTGGGTTGTATCAATATCTTAGACTTTTTGTGATTTTTTTTTTTTTTGTAAAATCTGATTCACTGAATTGTTACATCGATTGGAATTGTGATATCATTGACAACCCAAAGACGGTAATTAATGACAAAAGAAGAAAATAACAAATTCTTTCCTACGAGAAAAGACTAGTCTATGTGTTCAATCTCACTTAACTATGTGGACTATTTTGAAAATATGATTTTTTTAACTACTAAATTGCATTAGGAATTCGAAAAATGTATTTGGTGAGATAGTTAAAATATTCATTGCAGTTTTATTTCAAAAAATCGTATTGTTTAACATGATATTTGTTATAAATTTGGATGATTGAGTCATGTACTAGATTTTATTGATATAATTTTTAAAAATAATATATATATCGATATAACTTCAAAAACCTTTTAAAACAATTAAGAGGAATGTAACCACGATCTAATGATCTCATTCTCACCATTCAAGTTATATTGGCTTATTGTATATATATAAAAGGAGTTTAATTTGGTCCAATAAACTAAACTAAAAGACAAGCAAAACAAGAGAAAATATACAAAAAAATTAACCAAAAAGGACGTTTACGAGCAATCATAATCAGAAAAAGTAGCAAAAGTAGAACCCACAATCTTTATAACTTACACGCTCAAAAGTCTGTCATATTCAAACACAAAGCCTCTTTGTGTTTGTCATCTGCTTATGTCTATTTCTTATCTGATGCGACGTTACACATTAGCCTCCAACAAATAGTCCTTATATATCAATTGAAAGGTCAATCCTAAAAATTCCAATATAACAATTAAAACGAAATATTATAGGGCAACAGATTAAAGACACTCTAAAAGTGAAGATGGCTAATGAATAATACTATACTGTATTTATATTATATCTCCTATTGATAGATCCGTTTTTGAGCTATGAAGTCTTTGTAACACTGTTCTTAGTTACATTTCCTTTAGCAAAGTTAAATTCTTTAATTCGTTGTTTTTACCCTCTATCTTTATTCTTAACTTTTAATTGTAAATTAACATCAAAGAAAATGAAAACAGGATCAGAAAATTGGTCTTAACCGTTTACCGATATCACTGACATATGTGCAATTTGGTTTTGTGAATATTGCTTATAAACATGATATTGTTTTTATCAAAAAACAACATGATATTGTAATAAATATTTGATTGTGCATATGGCGTAATCAAAGATGACGTATAAATGATGACGCAGAAGAGAATCTCTCAAGAGAGTTCGAACTTTAAACTTTAATTAAAGCATGTGGTACAAACTCTAAAGCCATAGATGATAGAACTTGCTTGTTTGATTAAAAAAGAAGATTTGTTTTTTGGTTGTGTGATTAAAAAAAAAAAAGATTTAAAGCATCTATTATATTTTCCCGTCAATATTTGGACGTTCTATATGTCTACGTTCGTATAATTAATTAATTATATATATGTGGTCTATTAATACATTGGTGATCCATTGACTGTTTAAGGTTCAATGTATCAAATAATCTTTGATAAAGCATGATATATATGATATTCCCTTTAAAGAAACATCCCATAATCAAATATAGAATTCAAAAGAAGTCTGCACTCATATTTTTAATGGTTACAAATAAATATTCCAATAGTACGGATTTTATTAAATAATTGAGAATCCTGAATCTAACATTTTTTTTTCAATTGAGTAATAAGTTCCAACTGTTACATAGTACAATTTTTCTATGTTATAATAGAAAAATGCACTTTTAATCTCTAAATATATTACCTAATATATTACCCATAAGTTGTTTATATCTAAAAGAATAATTAAACTTACTCCAGTTTACATGTAAGTAAAAACGTAAAAAAAAAATCGCTTTAAGAAAATTATATTATAAAGTCATGATTGAAGATCATATCATTTTGTTGGAATTTTAAAAATCATTTATAACGTACACATGTAAAACAGTTAATATTCTTTATACTGGAAAAAATAGATGGTTGAGAAAAATAATACGAGGTTCTAGTTTACTTGAATGGCCATTTTAAAAGTAATATAAAGATGTGTGTTGTATAAGTTAGAAAAATACTAAAAGAAGAAAATAAAAGGATAATTAGTAAGAGGTCTACCATTAACATAATAAGTAAAAGTCTACCATTAACTGTAAAAAGTGTAAATAAAATTCGAAGTAAATGTAATTGCATGTTGCCTAAACTCGGACACCATAAAGTTGACTTTGATTGGTCGGTATAAATTCTGTAAGGAACAACGATTTCAAAGTAAATGATATTCATATACAATAATGGAAACATTATGAATATTAAAGAAGCACAAATCAAAGATGACCGGCGATGATTATGGTAAAAGTCAGATCTTAACCGACACTTTTAGCAGGAATTTCTAAGACATCGTATGAGACCCACTTTCACATTCTTATTCCCTTTTTTGTCAATTTTTGCAACACAAAACACGTTTAGCTGTTTTTCACATCAGAATTTAGGAGTTTTGTCAATACCGTTTCAAGATCACAAAGTATGGGTTTAAGCTGCTTGATTGAAGATCGGGTACTTTGGGCTTTAATAGGCCCATAATATGTAAACTACAAGCCCAACTCTAGTGAAAGATGGTTATATCTTCTGATTGTAATTTAATAGGCCAATGATTTGTATCACTCTAATTTTATCAGACACATCAACTTCTTCTCGGATTGGCAATAAAGTCGGATTCATGGTCAAAGTTCTCTAATTGGAGCTGGATGAGATCCAAATTCACCACCCTACGTCACTTCTTGGCACATAAAATTCTTATAAATAGTTTTTTCTTATTGGTTTATTACTCTTTCATGGGTTTGTCTCTTCGTGAATTTTTATTTTAATATCGCGATTTTTATCTGCTTCTATGTGAGATAGTGAGATGTTTGTATCTTACAATGGAAAAGTTTTCAATTGTTACAAATGAGGTACAGACATAAAAATGAAAACAAAAATGTATAAATCAAAATATAGACAAATAGATGGAAAACAACATACGTGGATAAATGAAGAATTGCAAAGGAAGTAAAACCCACGTGAAAATGTGGCGCGAGACATTTGTAACGACCGACACCTGAGAAGAACGTGACTGGACTGGTTGGTTCATATGAACCATGAGATTGCTTCATATGGGCCATTAAGGAAGTTAATGGGCCCAAATCAAATGGCGCGTGTCTCTCACGGTTCCTCTTCACCCAGATAAAACTCTTACTGTCAAAGCAGTCGTTTTGTTTTTTGGTTTTCAATGTCAAAGCAGTCGTTCTCACAATGAATCTTATTTTCCACGTTATTAATTTTGCTTTCTTAATTATTTTAGGTTTTCCTAGAATTATTTAAATTTTTTTATAAAATTTCAGAGTTTTCTAGAATTATTAATGATGAGAAAGTTCTAGTGAACGACTACAACTGCTTACAAAACTCAGACTTGATGTGTACGGTGCACCTGGAAGCAGGGAATAACATCTTATATTCTCCCACAAAACCGTAGCTGTTTCTAGTGTTTCTAAGTTTTCACCAAACGCCAATCAGCACCGTGTGATCTCATACTTACACGTGTACGCTCCTGATTTCATGGTCATAGCTAATCCAAGCGCCTATATTAACTCTGTTTAACTCGTTACCTCAAGTCTTAATAAGTAAACACAGAAGAAGCAAGAAAACAAACACTTCTCTCGATCACATTTCTCTAAATCCTCTCACGTGTTTCTCACATGGCTCCGGAGCTTAAACAAACCGCTGACACTAAATCCACCATGACGGTAACAAAACCGTCACCACCAGTCCACAACATTGATCGAGCATACGTCACGTTTCTAGCTGGAAACGGTGATTACGTAAAAGGAGTCGTTGGTTTAGCCAAAGGACTAAGAAAAGTCAAATCGATGTATCCACTCGTTGTTGCGATTTTACCAGACGTGCCTGAGGAGCATCGTCGTATATTGGTTGACCAAGGTTGCATCGTCCGTGAAATCGAACCCGTTTACCCACCCGAGAATCAAACCCAGTTCGCTATGGCTTATTACGTGATCAACTACTCTAAACTCCGTATCTGGAAGGTACGTACGATACGCCGTCGTTTACTTCCCGTTTTGTGTTTTAACCATATATACGCCGTCGTTTTACAATCACTTTGTAAATGTGGTCAACGCTTGTTTTGTTGATGCAGTTTGTGGAGTACAGTAAAATGATATATTTGGATGGAGACATTCAAGTTTACGAAAACATTGATCACTTATTCGATCTTACTGATGGAAATTTATACGCTGTGATGGATTGTTTCTGCGAGAAAACATGGAGCCACACGCCACAATACAAGATTGGATATTGCCAACAGTGCCCAGACAGAGTTCAATGGCCAAAGGCAGAGCTTGGAGAGCCACCAGCTCTTTACTTCAACGCTGGTATGTTCGTGTTCGAGCCTAATCTGGAGACTTATGAAGATCTTCTAAGAACCCTTAAAATCACTCCTCCGACTCCTTTTGCTGAACAGGTAAATATAAACTAAAACCTGACTATGTTGTCATTTCTGCTTGTTTTGCTCTGTTTTAACATGTTTTAAGGATTTGATTTTGCAGGATTTTCTGAACATGTACTTCAAGAAAATATACAAACCGATTCCTTTAGTGTACAATCTCGTCCTTGCGATGTTATGGCGTCATCCAGAAAATGTTGAGCTTGATAAAGTCAAAGTAGTTCATTACTGTGCAGCGGTGAGTTTCTTTTGTTCCAGGATCGCTTGATCTAAAATAACAAATATCATGTTAAGTTCTGACATTAATTGTTTTGACTCTGTTTCAACAGGGTTCGAAGCCATGGAGATACACAGGGAAGGAACCCAACATGGAGAGGGAAGACATAAAAATGTTAGTGAAGAAATGGTGGGACATTTACAACGATGATTCATTGAATTACCAGAAACCTGTAGCTACTTTCGATACAGAGGCCGAGTTGGTGAACCTGAAGCCGTTTATCACCGCTCTTACTGAAGCTGGACGGGTCAACTACGTGACTGCACCGTCTGCTGCTTGAGTATCAGGATTCAGGACTTATAAATTGTCGGTGAAGTAGGCTCTTGTCTATGATTTCAATTTCTTCGAAGGCTTGACATGTGATTTGTTTTGCTTCTTTTCTTCTGTCTATAATGTGTGTCTTTTTGTATTTTTGCGTGCATCTTCGAAATCCCTGTATTGAATAACAAAATGAAATATCCGGAAACTGGTTTCAACTTCAATTCTAAGATATGAGATGATCAGTTTTACATCGAAATTGAAACGTTTGGAACAAAAGTGATGTATCCACTTCAGGACAAAAGAAAGGCCAAAAGTAACGAGTCGTTACGGCCCATTGGGCTTCTCGACCAAGGATTGTGTGTTTTCGTTATGGGTCAATATAGTACGGCCCATCACTTAATCAATATCGTTCAATAAAACAATTTAGAATTTACCTTATCCAAAAGACCCATTGGGCTTCCCGACCAAGGAGTTGTGCGTTTTCGTTATGGGTCAACATAATACAGCCCATCACTTAAATAATATTGTTTAATAGAACAACTTAGAATTTAGCTTTCCTAAAAAGCCCTAAGCTAAATTCTGAGTTGTGCGTTTTTTCACTCACATACTCGAACTCGAACCTTCTTCGTTTGGTTTAAGTAAACCGGATGTGAGTTAACCAGCAATACCGGGTTAGCTGTCATGAAAGCTTTTATAAATTAGAAGGATGAATCATATCCATTGATTGTTCTCGAAATGGTCGGTCCTTATGTCTGAATCAATTGCGTCCAAAATGGTAATGATTCGCGCGTTAAATTAAATTTTCTCAAGTCAAACTATAAGACATTATTACAAACTTGAGGTTCCAAAATTTTGTCGATTTTTTATTTATTTTTAAATTAGCTGAATTGAAATGATTAAATATAGAAAGAAATATGAATAATTATAGTAAAGAGTAAAAATGTGTTGGCTGTTTAAAATGAAAAAATAAGAAGTGAGACATGATAATGAAAAGACCCTACCAAAAGCATTATAATAGTATTTGTAGACATTGGAAGTCTAGCCTTCATGCATCCATGTTTCACACTTTATTATCTAAGTGGACGACAATATATTTCATTCATCCAATTTTTTCCAAATTTATTTTGAGAATTATATCGAAAACTCTAGATGTTTTGTTCTTTTATTCCTTTCAAAATATGTAATAATATTTGTACTAGTATATATATATATGGATAATCGAGAAGTTTCATATTTTAAAAATATCGCCGGTTCCGACCAGTGTAATCATTCTTTAAAAAATATCAAAATTTTTAACACTAAGAATGGATGAATCATCTTTTTTTTACCATATATCATTTCAGGGAGTGAGGAAACTAGCGTGAATTCCCTTCCTAAGTGAATCGAAGTTGTGACTCTTTAAAATTTTGGTACCAAGCTTAATGTACTGACCTATCATCATTTGGTGACACTAATATTATATATCAGTATATTTTTACATGGAAATGAATATATATATATATATATATATATAGATGAACTTTAAATGGAGATGAATATATATAGTTTTTGGACATCAAATAATGTTACAATTCCTTAGATTCGTAATGCATTATGCAAGGAGAGATTCAGACGCATTAACAAACAACTCACAAACGTTAAGGAGACGTCGTTTCAAACAAAGCTAATCAATTGCTTTAGTTCTTCTTTTTTCTTTGCATACATGTAGACCTTTCAAGTATTTAGCTTACCAGAATTTTATTGGTCAAAGGTTATGCATGACATCTTACTCCTTATACAGAGTAAAGTACACAACTCATGACTCTTGTGCAGTAGTTCGTTTATACTTCTATTTACTTAGTTTCTATATAAATATTTAAAACATTTAATCGAATATATAATACATATGGTTATATAAAGATTTTCTGATGAATAAACATGCATAATGCAGACTCGGTTTCGATACAGAAATTATCATATAAAGATTTAAATCAAAGTTAAGGCAAATTTTGTAAACATTGGAAAAACTTATTTTGGTATATACATGTTAATGAATCAATATAACTAGTTTTTTTTTGTCACTACAATATAACTAGTTTTTGAAGTTGAAAAAAACATGAGAAATGAGAAATGATAAAGGAAAAGGGCCTACCACTTTGAGAGGTGTTTAATTTAAATTTTGTTAATATTGGAATAATCGTAATTATATAGAGAAAAACAGAAGTGGAGGTTCGGCCTTTTATGGACCCATTATCTTTCTCGGCTTTATACGTACACAGTTGGCTTTGTCTTTACTGATCACTTCAATTTTTTATTTTTACTTAATAGATTTAATGATTTTGTTTTTCTCCATCAATTGTCTCTCAATCATATAAATTAAAAATGTATTGCTGGTTATGTTGTTGGTATTTGGAAATGATAAGTGATATGTGTGGACGTAAATGGATGCGTATGTGTGTATATATGCAGTTTAATTGACCAATTTAGTGACTGATAAAAGATGCAAGAAACCTTGTATTTGGGGAAAGTGAAAACGAAGACATCTGCCTATTTCGTATCAAAGAGGTAATGAGTAATTAATGAAAATATAAACACAATCTTTAGACAATTTTAATATGTAGTTAGGTTTTAATGGTTTGTGCTTAGAATACGGATGCGTGGATATAAAATTGACTAAAACGTATCTAAACAATCTGATCGCACCTAGTAAAGATTGTTTTGTTTCGATACCGACCAAGACCAAGATTAAATATTTATACCCACACGTACGAAATTACCAATCGATTTACAGCAAAAAAGTAAAGAATCTTTCTTTATTAATATCCAAAGAAGTGAATTCATGTACGTTTATGATTATCATGATCACTTACCACTTGACACATTACTTACTTTTAAAAATGTTGTTGTCGAAACGAGTACACAAATTGTATAGTGTTTAATTTGTTAATTAATACTTTTTCTAATCGTTTGAACTGTTATGGAATAAACAAGACATAGACGGACCCATGAGGAAAGGTCCCAATACGAAGTATATGCCTTTTTTTGGAGAAAATTACGTCATTTGCAATTTGGTAAGCCGATTGTCGATTACACGATAATGTTTGCAATTTCCATTTCATCACACTAATCTAACTATCTACGTATTTATATTATCCAATAAGTTCTCTTCACTTGTTTTTTTGTTCTAATGTATAAATTTGGATTATTATAAAGAAAACTTCCCGAGGAAAAGTGTGATCTTGATGTGAATGTTTGGTACATAATTAAAATCCAGGTAAGTTTTTTTGGAAGCATGATATATAACCTAAATTCTATCACCACGTTGGATTACATGTTTACATGGTAGGGTGTGTTCAGGATTTTAAAAAATTTGTATGTTTGATTTTTCTGCTATGCGAAACAAGAATATATTTTCCTAGTCACTCATACATATATATATAAGTCCATGTTTTAAGTTCATTTGAATGCCTAAAAGTGGAAATTTATCTGTAGGCTGCACCACCCAAAACAATAGTCTAGACCTAGTTTCAAAAAAATTATTGATGAAAAACTAAATTTTGTATCACCTTAAATACGATTAAAAATTACTGTAAATTATAAGCAATCTATATCACGTACATTTTTTTGATAGTATTTGTCGTAAAACTAAAAGTGTTACATATTTTAGTGAAAAATTAAATTTTTTATCAATCATAAACACTAAATATATATGAGTCATTTGTCAAAGGCTCAAAGCTTTACAAAAACAGTGAATAAATATTTATAAAAATTACAATCGATGGATTAATAAATAAGGTTTTCAATTGTATTGTGGTTGTGATTGCGTCTGAGTTGTGTAGAGCACATGGGTCAGACCAAAACTCTATATATTACGTATTTGTTATATATGTTGTAAGCACATGTACGTACGTGCAAACAATTGCATATATATAATATTATCATATTTGTTTTTGGTGAAACATATTTATAATATTATGATATTATCTATCTAACACACGTAACACGACCACCGAGCAATTTCAACCTCTACAAATACACTTTTTTATAACTACAAAATACACTTTTTCTGGGACCAATCCACAATTATCCGTACGCTATCAAATATTCCGAATATACATATAATATGTATCTATATATCAAAAATAAATTCTCGAGAGTGGGGCATGTATAATATATAGTATTTAATTAATTTGATTGGCCTTAAGTAAATTAATTACTCTTAAGTCTCTTATTGGGTCATGTTCAAAGGAGCCATATTAAGCACTGCGGGCGAAACCGCAGCCAAACATTTGAAAGACAACTTTTAAACGTATCTGAACCCAAATCTCAACAAATTAATTTTATTAATTTAATTAGTGAAAAAGGTAAACTAATTAAAAATTAATTGGGATGGGATAGTTAGGTCAAGTTTGCTTCTTACTTCTTTAGATTCTTTCGTGTGTTTTGTTGAGTTCTCACTATTGCCACATCCTTGCATCATTATATATCTTTTATATATATATATATATATATGCATAATATCTGCAGTATTTATGATTATTTTCAATATTTAATCGATAATTCTATAATCTAAATCCCATAAATCCTTACTTTTTTATGAAAGTCTTAATTTCATAAAGATTATGAAAATAACATATAACTCAGATGAATGACTAGTTTTTTTTTCTCGCTTAAAAGATTTATAAAATTAAAAAATTTGTTTTGGTAAGTGGTTTTTAGTCTAGTGATAGACGGTAAGTCCACAAAAGATATATGCACTTATACATTCAGGAATCGAGTTATACTGCTTACATTATGTAGGAACTTGGCTAATAGCCGACTATTTGTGGTCAATATTGAAGAAAAAAGATTACTGATTTTTATTTTGTAAACATTGTTCCATTAGAATATTTCCCTCGTTTATACAAGTCGAAAAAAAAATTGGAACATTTTGTAAGTGGAAAATTTATTTCGGATCATAACTTTATTATATAAAGATATGTTTGAGATCGTTATTCGGAGTAAAAGTAATAAACAGAAAACCTCACAAGAACATATATTAATGGAGTAATTATTAACGAATAAAATGAAAAATTATAAGATTAGGGTATCGATGGAGCAAATAAGATTCTAAACATGCAAGTTGGCCAATTAATTATCGAAATAAAACACAGATTGAAGTAAAGCAAGATATTAAAATCTCAAAAAAATATATATATTATGATAAAGCATTTGAAATGAATATATATATATATATATATATATAAGAGATTGATGAGACAGCCAAAACAAATAACTCCAAGCAGATGCATGTCAATCTCACTTACTCACTCACTCACTCACTCACTCACCAAGGAGACCTTCTTTTTATATTGTAACGTAACCTTTTTTTTAATATAAATTACTTAGCATTATCTTTTTATTCAATAGTACTGTATATTCAGTCTTTTTTTTTTCATAATTCTAATGATATAAAATTATCTTAATCATGGAGTTGTTAAATTCTTTACAGTACAAGCATATTAAATATTCATTTTTTTACTAAAATTTTGTTTTATATATAGATATTTGATTTTAAATCTCCATAAGAAGGAAAATTATTATACTTTTGACCACCTTTTTTGGGATTAATTTCGACCATATTTTCGTTAAGAATTATAAGGTACCTTTGGTACCAAATTCACGTAATTCTCTCGTCTCTCCTAAATCTTTTTTTATCTTTTCATTTTTTTTTGTATTTTTGGATTGTATTTATATTTGTTCTTTATATAAAATGAAAAAAGAAAAAAAAAACTTTTTTGCCTTCAGTAGCTTATATAAATGGAATTCCCTTCAGCTTCTTCTTCCATGCCAGTTGCCACCAGACATTTCATAATACATTGCAGCAGCTCATGTAATTCAACGACTCCACCACCCAAATCAAAGTTTCATTTTTTTCCCTCTATTTCTTCATTCGATTATCATGTAAATTTGTTTCTTCCATGTATCCATCTCCAGTTTCTTCTTCGAGATTTGATCTTCTTCTTACGAACCTTCTTATTGGGTTCCTCTGCATTTCTATTTCTCTATTATTCTTCGGTAAACCTTGAATGAAGAGATGCTCTTCAACATGGGTTTGTCCGGTTTGAAGTAGTTCATTGTTTGTTTCCCCCTTAAACGGGGTTTGAGTTTAATTTTTCTTCTTCTCGAAGAGTTATTATTTTTCCATCGGTGAAGAACTCCAAGTGTTTGACGAATTGAGTGAAAGAACAGAGGAACAGAGCAAGTGACTGAGAAAGTCATGGAAGAGACTTTTGTGCCTTTTGAAGGAATCAAAAATGATCTTAAAGGAAGATTGATGTGCTATAAGCAAGATTGGACGGGAGGATTCAAGGCTGGATTTAGGTACTAACTAATTCAATATGAATATTCATTGATTATACCTTTAATTTTTTTTCTTCTATAAATATGAATTATTCATCGATTCTACGCTTTAGGATTCTGGCTCCCACCACCTACATATTTTTCGCGTCTGCTATTCCTGTCATCTCATTCGGTGAACAACTGGAAAGAAGCACGGGTAAATTTTCAGTCTCCGGATAATAAAGTTTCAACCTTTATTCAAAGATTTGCAATTTTAACACTAAGGGATTGAAATTGGATTGTGGGATATCGCAGATGGAGTCCTCACAGCTGTTCAAACCTTGGCATCCACTGCCATTTGTGGCATGATTCACTCGGTTATCGGAGGTCAGCCATTGCTTATACTCGGAGTTGCAGAGCCTACTGTGATTATGTACACCTTCATGTTTAACTTTGCAAAGGCGAGACCTGAACTGGGACGGAACCTGTTCTTGGCGTGGTCTGGATGGTGAGTTTTGATTTGCTTGAATAGAGGAATCAGGGTGTTGAAAATACGCTGAAACTGTTTGAAATCTGTCTGTAGGGTTTGCGTTTGGACTGCTTTGATGCTGTTTGTGATGGCTATATGTGGAGCTTGTTCCATAATCAATAGGTTCACTCGAGTAGCTGGTGAATTGTTTGGACTGCTTATTGCTATGCTCTTCATGCAACAAGCCATCAAAGTAGGAATTCTCTTCAGAAAGATTCTGAATTTTTAGATATTTGAGAAAATGTGGGTTTTCTTCATCTCTCTAACGCATTGATTATTCAGGGGCTAGTCGATGAATTCCGCATTCCTGAACGAGAAAATGAGAAGCTGAAGGAGTTCTTACCTTCTTGGAGGTTTGCTAATGGGATGTTTGCTCTGGTCCTCTCGTTTGGCCTTCTTCTAACTGGGCTTAGAAGCAGAAAAGCTCGATCTTGGCGGTACGGATCTGGTAAGTGAAACGACATATCTATATAATGAGGTGGAGTCTTCTTATTACGAGGATTGAGACCAACATTTACACATTTGCGGACTCTCGAAGAAGCCCAGTGACTCAATTTGCTTCGCTTGCACAGGCTGGCTCAGAAGCTTAGTAGCTGACTATGGTGTACCACTCATGGTGCTAGTGTGGACCGGTGTCTCCTACATTCCAGCAGGAGAAGTTCCAAAAGGAATTCCTCGGCGACTTTTTAGTCCAAATCCTTGGTCGCCTGGTGCTTATAGCAATTGGACAGTAGTGAAGGCATGTCTTTTTCTTCGTAAGTTCACCCTCGTACGCGCTTCTACAAACTGAAACATTAGGACTTATAGTGCCTAGTGACTTGAAAAATCTGCAGGAGATGCTTGATGTTCCTATTGTCTACATAATTGGAGCTTTCATTCCTGCCTCGATGATTGCTGTGCTTTACTACTTTGACCATAGTGTAGCTTCACAGCTCGCACAGCAGAAAGAATTCAATTTGAGAAAACCATCTTCTTACCACTACGACTTGCTTCTTCTTGGGTTTCTGGTAAGAATTTACAGACAGAAATAAAAAGATTTATCTATCTGAATTCATTTTTGGGACCCTGGTTCATAATCAATACCACAAATGCAGACCTTAATGTGTGGTCTACTTGGAGTCCCTCCATCAAATGGTGTTATTCCTCAATCTCCCATGCATACCAAGAGCTTAGCAACTCTCAAATATCAGGTAACATCACTCACCACTGTCTTATTTGTTATTCAATGTTTTCCTGAGTTTAAATGTTGACGTTTGCCATCTTTACAGTTGCTTCGCAACAGACTGGTTGCAACAGCACGAAAAAGCATCAGAACGAATGCGAGTTTGGGACAACTTTATGACAACATGCAAGAAGTGTATCAACACATGCAAACACCATTAGTATACCAGCAACCTCAAGTAAATATATAACTTCCAAAAGACTTACAATTTTTGTCAATAGAACATGATATTTAGAGTTAGTTCTTTCCGCTAGCAGGGTTTAAAAGAACTGAAAGAATCAACAATCCAAGCAACTACATTCACCGGAAACCTCAATGCTCCAGTTGATGAAACTCTGTTTGACATAGAGAAAGAAATTGATGATTTACTACCAGTCGAAGTCAAAGAACAACGGTTAAGCAACTTCCTTCAGTCTACAATGGTAGGAGGATGCGTTGCAGCTATGCCTATCCTTAAAATGATCCCAACATCGGTCCTTTGGGGTTACTTCGCCTTCATGGCCATAGAAAGCTTACCCGGAAACCAGTTCTGGGAAAGAATCTTACTTCTCTTCACCGCACCAAGTCGCCGCTTCAAGTAAGTAAACTCCTCCACTTTTTTCCTCACACTTAACTTCAAAACACTTCCGTTTTGCTCAGCTCTGCCACGTTTCTATTTACAGGGTTCTTGAAGACTACCACGCTACATTTGTGGAAACTGTTCCATTCAAGTCAATTGCAATGTTCACTATTTTCCAAACTGTTTATCTCTTAATCTGCTTTGGCCTCACATGGATACCAATAGCAGGAGTCATGTTCCCTTTAATGATCATGTTCTTAATTCCCGTACGACAATACTTCCTCCCTAGATTCTTCAAAGGTGTTCATCTTCAGGACTTAGACGCAGCAGAGTATGAAGAAGCTCCAGCTTTACCCTTCAATCGCGCAGCGGTAACAATATATATCCCAATTACATATTCAGTTACTCTGTTCTTTTCCATTACTTTGTTTCTTTAGCTTCTTATATTACTTTTTTCAAACAGGAAACGGAGATTGGATCTACAACTTCGTATCCAGGAGACTCAGAGATTCTTGATGAAGTCATGACAAGAAGCAGAGGAGAGTTCCGACACACAAGTAGTCCAAGGGTGACAAGCTCGAGTTCTACTCCAATGAATAATCGAAGTTTGTCTCAAGTGTTTAGTCCACGAGTGAATGAAATCAGGTTGGGTCAAATGAGTCCGCGAGTTGTCGGTAATAGTCCAAAGCCGGCGAGTTGTGGGAGGAGTCCCTTGAACCAGTCGTCGAACTAAGTTTACACATATTCAGGAAGCTTGATATAAATATAAAATCTAATGAGGATGGAATTATAAATGTTTAATTAGTTAGTTAATTTGATATTTAGCCCTTTCTAGAAAGAAAGAAGAAAATAATAAGCTTCTTGAATCTCTCTTATAAGTTTATGACTTTATATGTTTGTGTGTGTGTTTTGCCCCCTTTCTTGATGTTTAATATTTGACTCTTTTGTAAAATGTGCTTATTTCGTAACATATGTAATGATAAGGGGAAAATATATAAAAGCATTTAAGTATAAACGTTAAGAAATCTTTTATTTATATCGACTTCTTCCTCACTCTCAATCTTATTCAGAAATTCTCCACTGAAATCCAACTCATCTCTGGAAGATCAGTATTGACGAGTAATCAATCTCCTGAGTTTCTAACGAAATATAGGAAATCCATCTCATCTTTGTTCAGTCTAGTCAAACAGCAGCTGAACAAAAAACCTGTACAAAAGTTACATTATAGAGAGTACAAGGGTTTGACCAAAAACAAAACATAAAAAAGAGAGTACAAGGTATCAACTATGTAACTTTTTTTTTTTTTTTTGTTATATAGCTACATGTTTTATTTGTAACTAAACATATTTTTGTGACAAATTAGTTATAAGATAAACTTTGTATCTGTGTTTGTAGCAAATTACCAAGTAGCAGAAATCTGTCACAAATTTTGTTACGAAATTGCTGCAAAACATATGGTATTTAATTGTTTCAAAATTGCTATTAAAATTTTGTGACAAAAATTAGTAACAATGTGTTTCGACATATTTGTGACAATATATTCACAAAAACCTACAAATTACACATAGTAAATTAGTAACTAATAGCTTCAAAATATATCGTATCAATTTAGTTATAAGAAGGTATAAAATATTTGTGACAAATTCTTCACGAAAACCTACATATATATTACTCGTAGTAAATTAGCAACCAATACATATATTTAATACAAAAGCTTTATCTATACAAATAAGGTTTGACAAAGTTTTTTTTTTGATAACTGAAGAATTCCCAAACCTTGTGGGAGGGGTTTGGACAATTCTCATAGTGGAGGTGCAACCCACGAATAGACCCGCTCTTCGGGTATTTAAATGAGCTATTAGATAGACTCATATCCATGTAAGGGATGACTGAAGAATTGTAACTTAACGTTGGGAAATCGAACACGCGATCTTGTTAAGACTCGTACCAGTTTTTACCGCTGGACCACAAGACTTCAGACAAGGTTTGACAAAGTTAAAGGACGATGTGGTAAGGAGTAACATTTTGCACACATGCAAATAAAATATACATAAGCTGTGATGTTACATACGTACGCTCTGTTTGATTCATACATAAGAAAAAGCTCACAGTGAAAGAGTGGGAAACATATGGAAAGGGAAAGCTTGAGAATGATTACAGTTTAAAAGCAAAAGCGCAATTAAATGGTTGTTGAGCATGATCTGGTTCAAGTTTTGTCATGTCTTTCGAAGAACCACTATATAAAACAATTCAAGGGTCAACTTCTAGACCAAATTAAATAGAACCAGACCAAGGCCAAAAAAAGTAGAAGAACGTCACGAGTGTTCGATGTCAATAAGGAAAGGTAATGCCACAAATAGTTTTAAACTTTGTCATAATTATGAGAAAAGTTTGAAAAGGAATGATCTCTATTTAAAGGAAAAGATTACTAACACTTGAGTAGAATTATTATGAATGAGAGGTCACAAGCCAATTGAACCCGACCCGACCTCTTTGGAAAAGAAAATAACTTTTATATCTATATTAAAATTTAGAATTTATTTTGCTGGTGGTATATATATATATATATATATATATTCAAAATTACGATGTCAAAAGAGAAATCATATGATTATATATCATATATGATTTGTTGGTAATTATTACTTAATATCATCATTATTCTGTTGTTAAATTTGGGTTTGAGCAAGAAATGATTTTGCACTTTTGGTAGTAATTTTAATACATCACGAATAGTAGGTCTCGAGTTCTAACTTAACCTTTTAGTTTATTTTAGATGGAATAGTGATTTATATTTATATTTGCTATGTTCTATGCATGTTATAGTATTAATTTGAGATTTCGATTAAAAAAATTGGAAAAAAACGTGGATGGCTAAGAAAAGAAGAGCTAGTGAAAGAAACAGCTAAACGTGTTTTTTATTGGCATTAAGCATTGACTCAATAGATAGTGAAAGGTTTTGTGTTTGTATCATTGATATTCTTGCTGTCTGCAATAATTAAAAACAATAAGTTGCCCTATTTGATAGGTCACAGTCTAAACCATACAATGCAACTTTGTGTTATTTGTCTTTTCGAGTTTTTGTTTTTGTGTTAAGACTAAAACAGAACTCTTTCGCTTTCATTCATCTCAGAAAGCAAACCCACACACAACACATTCTTCAACTTCACTTTTGTTTGAAGACGAGATTAGACATACTCGCTGACCCCTTTCCACGTGTCACAATCCTACAGACCAAACCCTACTCTTGTTATCCACATCTTCTTTATAATGTCTCTGAATTAGACCGTATAAAACAAAATGTAATGGACCTTTTTTCATCACTCATAGGCCCATAGTAACGCGTTTGTTCAATTTGAATTTTGAAATTCGAATGAAAATCAGACCTGTTGAATATCCCAAATTGAAACCCTAAATCCCTACACCAAAAGATGAAATTTTGATCGTTAGTTTTTGTGTCACTTCCGAATTAAGTTTCGAAAATGGAAGTCCCCGACAAATTGGTAGCCGAATTTGTCCTCCTTCGCCAAAACAATCTCGGGGTTCACAGTACTACCCTGTTATCGGCTTTGAAACTAGTAGATTCTGAAGAAAGTGTAAAGCTCAAAATAATTGCTGTTTTGCTGGACATCTCCAATTTCTTAATCAGAGGTAAGATCGACGAGGAAATGCTTGACCTTTTAGAGACTCTTGAGAAGCTTTTGTTGCAGGAACATGCGGTAATGATGAGTTCTCTCAAATCTGCTTATTGCTTGACTGCTGTGGAATGCACGGTTAGGTTCATGTGGTTAGTGAAGCCTTCGGATGGCTTACTCGGCGACGCCCTTGAAAGGATTTGGAAGAAGCGGATTGGAATGTTGAAGGAGAGGGAGAGCGATTTGGTGACTTCTGAGTTGTTAAAGTGGGAGAGTGATTTTAAGAAGGCGTTTGAGGAACCTGAGATCTACCAGAAGATTCGTGAGACTAACATTAGGTACAAGGCCATCTCTTATCTCAATCAACTTCTCAACGAACAGTGGACACTAGTTGGGTGTTCCACTCTTGAACGAGAGGCTCGAAAGAGGTTTCTTATGTGCAAGGATCCACCTAATGCTTCTAGGGAAAGAGGTAATGATACTGATAAAACAGGTGATGCTTTTGATAATGTCAATGAAGAACTCGGATTCGGTGACAAAGAGGGCAGAGAGAGAAGCAATAGAGAGAATGTTGAAGAAGTGGGAGGTGTGGAGAATTCTGATTGGACTGAGAAGGTGAATGAACAAGAACAGGAACATGAGGAACATGAGCCAAGTCATAGTAAAGGAGACGAAACGGTAGCTCAAGAACTTAAAGAATTTCTGTTGGAGATTCAACGACTGGTCGATCATCCCACGAGGCAAGAGCAGGAATCTTCTGCTAACGATGCAATGGACCAGTCAGTTGACGTCACTCCTCAGCCTAATGTGGCAAATAGAACCGAGGCAGAAAACAATGAGAGAACATCATCTTCTGAAAGAGTTCGACCTCACCTACCAACCCCGGAACCTCTGAATATTCCACTTTTAAGAAAATTGAATGCACCACGTCCCAGAAGGCCAACGAAATTCTGGTCGCCTGAAGAAGTGGAAGCTTTAAGGGAAGGAGTCAAAGTGTATGGTAAAGCATGGAAAGATATCAAGAATTCGAACCCTGTTGTATTAGCTGAAAGGACTGAAGTGGATTTAAAAGATAAATGGAGGAATTTATTAGGTCGGTAGAAGTAGGAATCATGCATAGTCGCATGGGTGTTTTTGGACAGTTTGGTTTCGAGATCTTGTGGAATATTAGCCTCTTGTATTAGAAAAGGACTCGCTCTGTTGTATGGTAAAGCCTGTAATGATCAGTCCGCAGAACATATATATTTGGGTTTTTTAACATCATTCTTAGGACTTGATGACCTATATTGCCTTTAATGCAAAATTAGGCCCATAAGGCCAACATACATCCTTTTTCCTAAAAACTATCATCACGTGTACAGATTTTAAATACAATGACAACAATCATATTCATTTGGGTTAATTTGGGAGGAGAATTGTAAGTTTCACAAGATTTTTTTTTTCTTTTTTCTTTTAGTAAAGTATTGATTACTAGACTTTTTCACGAAACATGTTTCTTTTATTAATTAGGTGACGGATTCTTAGCATCGTGTTAGAAGTTTACTAATATTAAATCAGTTTATCATTTCCAGCTATAAAAGTGATGTTAGTATATTCACTTGGTGATTACACTAGGTAAATGACTCATCTATCGTGACAGTAATTTAAGTGGTATAAATGACACATAATATGGATTATAGCAACAAGTTTAACTTAATTATTCATCGATTAATAAAGAAACATTAAATTAGTATCCAATATGATTTAATTGGATCATGTATCTATATGTATGTAGGTGAAGACGTCACGTTTATTTCTTTTATGAATTTGTCAATGGTTGAAACATGCAAAAATAAAATTACGGACAGGATAAAAAGCAAATGCTTGCGTGGCATGTCTTTTCTTTTGGTTAAATAACTCGAGACGCGTCTAGAGTTCTCTGGACCGTCGAAATGAGTAGGAACCCAGTCTCAACTACTGATTCAACGGTCCAGATTCATCTTCCTATCAACACAAACACATGCACTTTTGAAGGTCAATTTTGTCAACAAAACAAGTTTCCTACTTCTCGAACAAGCTATACGCGATTCACGTGTGAACGTAATAAGACATCATCAGATTCTTGTCGGTTAACCAAATTTCCACAAATACCCTTATAAAAGTCGGTCAGAGAGCATATAGTTAGTTATTCAACAATAGAGGGTGTTTTCGTCATTTGGACGTAAGCAACGCGCGTCAATGCCAAATAAGCAGAAAACACTACACGTGTCATCATTCATAAGTGTCTTGTTGCCGCCTTGTAATTATATTTTTGACCGCCACGTGTCTTTCCTGTTAACTTGTAGCCACCGGTTACAGGTCACGTATATATGTCAGAAGATACACACACTTCTCCAAATTTTCTTTCGTTTACGAAGCGTTAAAAAAAAGCACGCAACTTTGTAATTTTCTCTTCCGATACAAGTGAGGCAAATAGCCAAATTAAGTAAAAAATTTCTGAAGAAACTGAAATTGAAGGAAACAAATTTGAGTTTTTTGATTGATTGATGTATATACAATATGGTGGCTGAAGCAGAGGTTGTGTTTCAACAGAGTTTGCCGGTGGTTCTCGATGTTAAAGTGTTTGGAGCACCAACCGGCGTTAAAGATATCGACGTCGTCTCCTCCGTGAAATCACCAGTTTCCTCGCCGAAGTTGGGTATCCGTCGACCGGCGGCGTCGATCTCCGCCGACTTATCGACTTCTATTTCGGTTAGTGTTTCCGATAAAAGTTGGACTTTTAATTTCCGTTGGTTTGCGTTTTTTTGTGTTCTGTTACGAGAAATTTGAACACCTACGCTCTGATAGAATCCGATTATTGGAGTTACCTAATTTTTTAGATATAAAGTTCTTAGAATCTCATCAAAGAGGATTGTCTTTGTTGCCTTCAGGGTTTAAAATCTGGTGATTCATTTTCGGATGACGATGATGAAGATTGCAGTTCTAGTGTCTCATTTTATGTTCCAGTTATTCGCTCTGGGAGCTATTCCGATATTGGACCTAGAAGATTTATGGAAGACGAATACATTTGCATAGATGATCTATCTTCTCGAGTTGGATCTCTTAATGAGTTGCCAAAGCCAAGTGCTTTCTATGCGGTATTGCATTTTTTGCCTCCTCTGTCAATTAGACGATCAGTCAATTTAGTAGGTTTTAATCTGGCATCCTCTTTTTATAGGTTTTTGATGGCCATGGAGGACCAGAAGCAGCAGCTTATGTAAGGAAAAACGCCATTAGACTATTCTTTGAAGACGATAAGTTTCCAAAAACCTCGGAAGTGAACAGTTCTTATGTTGAAGAGGTCAGAGGTTCTTTGAGGAATGCATTTCTTCAAGCTGATCTTGATTTAGCAGAGGACCGTAGCATCGGCTCTTCTACTGGTACCACGGCTCTTGCCGCCCTTATTTTTGGAGGACATTTAATGGTGGCAAATGCTGGAGATTGCAGAGCCGTTCTCTGTAGAAGTGGTGTAGCCATAGACATGTCTCAAGACCATAGACCAATCCACTCGCCGGAAAGAAGAAGGGTTGAAGAATGCGGTGGCTTCGTCGATGACGGTTACCTAAACGGTGTGTTATCAGTCACTCGAGCTCTTGGCGATTGGGATATGAAACTACCACGAGGCTCAAAATCTCCATTAATCGCAGAGCCAGAGATTAAACAGATAAATCTAACAGAAGAAGACGAGTTTTTGATAATGGGATGCGATGGGATTTGGGATGTGTTGACAAGTCAAGAAGCTGTTAGTATAGTCCGACGAGGATTACGTCGTCACGACGATCCAATGAGATGTGCTAGAGAACTTGTGATGGAGGCTTTAAGGCTAAACACGTTTGATAACTTGACAGTTGTTGTCGTTTGTTTGTCGTCAGTTGATGTGGCAGCGACTGTAGAGAAGCAACGGTGTTGTAGTTTGACGGCAGAGGCTTTCCATAGTTTGAGGAGCTTATTGGAAAGCTGAATGAAACGAGAAAAGAAGATAATGACGATAAGGTTGCCTTTTGTGTTTTCATTGTTTTTGTAATGTGATCACTGCAGATATAACTGAGAGTTTTGTTTTATTGTGTTTGTTTTATCTACGTGCTCGTATTTTTGTTTAAGTGGTTATTTGTTTCGTGTACATATATGTTCTTGTGTTATTACATTGAATTAAGCTTATGTTGACAAATGGAAAATGGGTATTTTTTGCAAGTGGTTTTTTGTTGTTTTAATTGATTTTGTTTTGTGCAAGTCGAGTTAGTGGCAAAACTTGTGACCATTTGCGGATTAAGAAAATAAAACTTGAGAAAAATAGTCTACAAGTTCACATATTTATCAAAAGTTTGTATTTTAATTAAAAAAAGAAAAATCTATAAATTGTCAAAATTAAGCATAAAAGTGATAAACAAAAGAGATTTTGGGAAGTCTATAGTCTACAGATTTATCATTAGGTCCATTATCCATTTTTTTGTCCAGTTTTTTGTTTTTTTGGCTTCCATGCTAGTGACAGTGTGACACCATTAGTAACACCAATCGGTTATAATTGTCATTTGTCAACTACTAGACACTACTTGATCTAATAATAGCTGATTAGTTGTTTGATTTCCTACTTATTATCTTAATCAGCTAAATTTTGATCTCTCACTTGATGCCTAACAAAATTCGGTAGATTCCGCATTGAAATTTAGAGCAATTAGAATAGTCGTTTCGGATGTATATAGCCAATTTTGCTGACAAAAATGAACTATAGCTAGTACACTAATTCCCTTATAATTTTTCAAACTTAAGAATTTTCATTTACCGTTTATGTAAGTATTTTCTATTAGAGCACTAAAACAAAGAATTGTCAATGACACATTCTGTGCAATTTAGTCTATAAATACTTGTCTGGACAAGTTTATCTCAAGGTAGTAAAATCAAAATTGATCAACAATGTCAGGAAGCAGGCAAGTACTTAACTATAATTGTCATTTTGTTTTGTTTTTTATTATATACACAAATATTTTTTTATTAATTTATTTACGTGAATACTCGACTATGCAGTAGATTAGATGGCAAGATCGCAATTATAACAGGTGGAGCCAGTGGGATTGGAGCTGAAGCCACTAGGTTATTCACAGACCATGGAGCCAAAGTGGTCATCGTTGACTTACAAGAAGAGCTTGGTCAAAACTTAGTTATTTCGATCGGGTAAGACAAACCCACTTACTACCGTTGCGATGTTACAAACGAAACTGAAGTAAAGAACGCCGTTAAGTTTACTGTTGAAAAGTACGGTAAACTTGACGTTCTGTTAAGTAACGCCGGCACCATGGAACAACCGGGAAGCTTCCTTGACTTAGATCTCAAACAGTTTGACCGAATAATGGCAGTTAACGTTCGTGGTGCAGCGAAGTTAGGTGGCCCAGGAGCTCATGCGTACACAGCGTCTAAGCATGGTCTTCTCGGGCTTGTTCGATCAGCTTGTGGTGACCTTGGGAAGTACGGGATTAGAGTAAACGGCGTCGCACCGTACTCTGTGGCGACTAAGATGAATAGTTCCGATGAAGAGACGGTGAAGATGGTGGAGGAATATTGTGAAGCTACAGGGATTCTTAAGGGTGTGGTGCTTGAGACTAGCCATGTGGCTCAAGCTGCTTTGTTTTTGGCCTCTAATGATTCGGGTTACATAAGTGGTCATAACCTTGTCTTGGACGGTGGTTATAGCGTCGTGAAACACGTGGGTTTGGGCTTAATTAAGATCGTGATGTTACTTGTTTTTGTTTTTTTCAATAAATAAGACTTTTCTTATGAAAATTTTAAATAAAATGGCATTCACAAATAATTCCAAGATTGTTATATGGAATTTCACAGAAAATGAACGCTTATACATAAAGTGAACTTGAGAGAATTAATAATTTAATAAAATAAAACATTACTAAAATATGTGTGTAATAATTAGACAGTCAACACTATTCTTGAGCCTTTTAAAAGTGCAGCCCACATGGCACGACAGAGTTGACTTTTAGCATACACAAACATGTATTAATATCAACACATAGTTGTTGTCGTAGTTAGATCCTACAAATTTGTAAAATTCAATTCAACAATGTCTGGACAGAGGCAATTTCCTCATCTCTCGGTCCATTTCTGTTCAAATTTATACGTAAATATGGTTTTATAAATATTGATTTATTTCTTTGCAGATTGGAGGGCAAAGTCGTAATAATCACCGGTGGAGCAAGTGGGATTGGGGCTGAGTCTGTCAGGTTATTTACTCAACACGGTGCTCGAGTCGTCATTGTTGATGTACAAGACGAGCTTGGTCAAAACCTTGCCGTTTCAATCGGAGTAGACAAGGCGTGTTACTATCATTGCGATGTTACGAAAGAGACGGAAGTTGAAAACGCCGTTAAGTTCACCGTTGGAAAATACGGAAAGCTTGACGTTTTGTTTAGTAATGCCGGAGTTATAGAGCCGTTTGTGAGCATCCTTGATTTAAACCTTGACCAGTTAGACCGAATGGTTGCTATTAACCTTCGTGGCGCAGCTGCGTTTATTAAGCACGCGGCACGTGCCATGGTGGAGAAAGGCACGCGCGGCTCCATTGTTTGCACGACTAGCATCGCGGCTGAGATCTCCGGCACCGCACCACATGGGTACAAATTCTGAATTCTCAAAAATAATTATTTTCACAGCATTTTATAGAATCTTTTTAAATAATAATATACAGTAGATTCAACTTTATTATCACTAAAATTTGTAAAAAAGTTGAATTAAAGAAAAATGTTTTTGATCTAGCTCTTTTCAATCCGGTAGTTAAATGTACCGGCTCAAGTATCTAGAGTTCAACTCAACTTCATTTCATATAGTAGTTAATAAGAAATTTTAGGAATTGATTTGGGTTATAGGTTAGATATTGTCGACTAAATTGTTTGAGAATTTTTTTTTGGTAACTAGTAAAATGTTTTTTTTGTTGTTTTTTTATCGGGGTTCAAGTTACGTTAAAAATATGGTTATGATCAATCTAATTTTTTGACTAAAAAAGATTATGAACTAATTTATTTAAATGTGAATTAAAAACAGGTATACAGCGTCTAAGCATGGATTAGTGGGATTGATAAAATCAGCTTGTGGCGGATTGGGACAATATGGGATAAGAGTAAACGGCGTTGCTCCGTTTGGAGTGGCAACACCGTTAGTGTGTGATAGTTTCAATATGGAGCCAAAGGTGGTGGAGGAGAACACGTTAGCGTCAGCGAATCTAAAGGGAATTGTGTTGAAAGCTAGCCACGTGGCAGAGACTGCTTTGTTTTTAGCATCTGATGAGTCTGCTTACATTAGCGGACAGAACCTAGCCGTTGACGGCGGTTACTCGGTCGTTAAGCCGTAGCTACAGCAACTTGTTGGCCACAAATATCCCATGATGAATTATTAATTTTAATTATTGGGTCAAAAGTTGACCTGAGTTAGTGTAGAGACATGGGGATTGAGAAGTTTCTGAGGTTGTAATTTGCCTTGAAATCTGTGGATGTTGTATTTTTTTCTTTTTTATGGAAACTTTCATTATTCATCCAATTGCACATCTCGAGGAGGATATAATTATCCTAACAAATACAAGCTTTTACTATTTTCATTTCAAGAATCTAAATAAATATTACTACCACTCTAGTGAGCTAATGGTCCTTTCTTATGGGCTAATGGGCCTTTCCAGTGGGTATTGAAAGTTAAATTTAGGCCTGGACAATGGGTCCGGATCCTGACCCGAACCTGAATCCGACTCAAAAAATCAGATTTGGGTCAGGTTTGGATCTTAATAAATACCCGATGCTATTTGAGTATTTCGGGTTTCAGGTCGGGTTTTGGGTCGGGTTCGGGTAAAATTTAAAACCCGAAGTAAACCAAAAATAACCAAAATTTAATGTGCTGGATCCGAACTGGACAAGGATCGGACAGAAACTGGACACAAGCTGGACTCGAACCATATACATAAACATATTTTTGGTTTAGGTTTTGAAAATACCCGAATCGGACTCGAACCGAATCCGAAATTTATATATATTCGGGTATTAATCAGGTTCTTTTTACAGACTCGAACCCGAACTTCCTAAATCCGAATCCGACCCGAATTTACAAAATATCCGATCGGGTCCTCTCCGCCTAAATCTAAAATACCCAAATTCGAAATATCTGACCCTGATCGGATTCGGGTACCTGAATGCCCGCTCTTAGTTAAGTTATTGAAAACTGAGTTATACATATGGATGCTATTAGCTGGAGAAATCCCCACAATTCATTTTTTTTAAAGATATTGAAAGCTAAGTTAAACTAATTCTGACTTTAAATGGTGCATTAAGTCGCACTCTTCAAGTATAATATATACTAACTCTCTCTCTCTTTATCTCCATTTGGAAACCGTCAAACAATGGCTGGACTCAGGTAACTAAGTGGCTACAAAGCATTTATACATGTTTACTGATTTACTTACATAATTATAACGTTCATAAGCTTATTTATACAAAGCAGATTGAATGGCAAGGTCGCGATTATAACAGGAGGAGCTGGTGGGATCGGAGCCGAAGCGGCTAGGTTGTTTACGGAACATGGAGCTAAAGTAGTCATCGTTGACGTACAAGAAGAACTTGGTCAAAAAGTCATCGATTCGATAGGGCAAGAGAAAGCAAGTTTTTGTCGTTGTGATGTTACAAACGAAACGGAAGTCGAAAACGCCGTTAAGTTCACCGTTGAGAAATACGGAAAGCTAGACGTTCTTTATAGTAACGCCGGTATTATGGAGCAACCGGGAAGTTTCCTCGACTTGGATCTCGAACATTTTAAACGAACCATGGAAGTCAACGTTCATGGTGCGGCTGCTTTTATCAAACATTCAGCTCGTGCCATGGTGGAGAAAGGAACTCGTGGTTCAATCATTTGTACCACTAGCGTTGCGGCGGAGATTGGTGGTCCTGGACCTCATGCGTACACGGCGTCAAAACATGCGCTTATTGGACTGATTAAGTCAGCTTGTGGGGATTAGGGAAGTATGGGATTAGAGTGAACGGTGTTGCACCGTATGTGGTTGCAACGGGGATTAATAGCCGTGACAAGGAAACGACGAAGATGTTGGAAAATTATTGTGCCGTTACGGGGATTCTTAAAGGTATGGTGTTAAAGGCTCGACACGTGGCAGAAGCAGCTTTGTTTTTGGCTTCTGATGATTCGGTTTACGTTAGTGGTCAGAATCTGGCTGTTGACGGTGGTTTTACCGTCGTTAAGCCCATGTAAAGGAAAATAGAGTTCTGGTTTTATATATTATATAAATCATGAGTGCCTTGTTTAATGATTCTCCTTTTCTTTCTTTTTTGTTAACATTGTTGAATGATTCTCACTTTGAGATTATGATATTCCATATATTATCAATGCTTTGTCTTAGTGGGAGTTTTACCATAAATGAATTATAAAAAGCTTTAAGTTACGTAAGTAAAACAATAAATTTGAATATATATATATATATATATATATATATGTGTGTGTGTGTGTTTTATATGAATAATTGGTTTTCAATATAATTGAAATAGATTAAACGTGTTTCGTATTAATTCTTTTTCTTAATTATAACGTGCTCCGACTTAGACAATTTACAAAGAGCTAAATTTCATAGTATAATGTAGGCTCAATTTTGGAACCAACAAAAATTTTAGGCTCAGTTTACAATGCCCAATTTTTTCGAGAGTCTCACAACTATTTTTGGGTCCAAGCATAAAATGGTCATCCATATTTCACTGTCAAAGTGTCAATTAAATCATGAGTACCAAACGGTCAAATTCACAACTGGTCGTATCACTATCACATCACGTTAGAAACAACCTATAGAATTTGTTTTTGCCAAAAGAACCTATAAATTTTCGAAACTCTTGTTTATTTGTTTACCAATTAAATACACACTAACCACATAACAAGTTCAATTAATGAATATGTCCAATGTGTCTATAATATATTTAACTGTCAATGTACTTTAATTTTTGTAGTAGATTTGTGAGTATAATAATTTATTTTTGATTTCTTATTTATTAGAAGAGTTGTACATATCTTCTTATAATCCATTGAGACATAGAAATAGAACATTATGGTTTGAAAGCTGGTCGGACTCGTAAACATTCTCTAATACATTTTCTTTTACATTCTACGTCATCGTAACACGGAGGCAAACAGTCCCTTAAACATGTAGGGTTTACAACTTGTTGAGGCATTATTTTTTCCATCCTGCATAACATTAACACCCACGAATCTCATGAAAACATACAGATGAATGTGTATATGAACGTAATCTAAGATACTTACGGTGAGGGAGATGGTAGCGAGTGATCTTCATTTGACTCATTTTCCATTCCATTGCATGTTTGAAGATGACATTTTATTATTATCCACGTCGTTATCATCATCATCCACACTTTTTGAACCATTTTCTTTCTACAATCTCTGCAATTTCTAGATAAATGCATAATTCTCTGTGATGGAGTTTAGATTTTGGATTATAAATTGGTTGTTGTTAATATGAATATGATGACAAATTTTTTAAAAATATAAATTGTGGGACTAGTGGGCGCATATAGACGAAGATGAAGATGAAGCTATTAGAAAAAGCAGATATAGTAAAACAAGCTTTTTACTGGTTTCAATACTAGATCGAATAGCAGGTAGTTTTTACTTTTGTAGCAGGTGGTAAGTTCTCTAAAGGTAGGTGCACTTGTATATTCAGAGATCGAGTCATACTACTTACATTATGTATGAATTTAACTAATGGACCGATTAATTGTGATCCAATTTTGACCAAAAAAAAAAACTATTAGATCGAATATTTAACGCTATAAGTAACTTTGGTTTTTAATGAATTCAAATATGGATAAAGTCTTGTGTTTCTGTCTACCCTTTTATAGATTCATCATATGCATTACTATTGATTCATGTGGACCCTAGAGTGGTTGATAAAAGGGTTAGAATATGAAGCATATGCATTGAGGAAGCATCATGCAGTTAATAAAAAGAAGATGGTCACGAATACTAAGGATTCCATTGGTGATATTGATGTTAACGGTGCAGAATATAGTGCGGTGCATGATAATTGTATTGCAAGATAATTGCGGTCCAACTAAAAAAACGAAACAAAATATATATTGATTGATGATAATATAGCGGTGTAGGACAAAAAAAAATGTAATCTATAAAAATATAAATGCGGTACGATTTAATGAATAATATTATAAATCAGAATTATTATAATAAATTGATTCTAAGAGAAATTAAAAAATCAAAATTATAATTATAATTTTAAATGTTTCAACATTAAATTTTGGTATTTTTTTATTTAATTATACATATATGTATTTACGTAACTGCATATCTGTGATGTTTTATTTTTGCTTTTGATTTCAATAATAAAATATAACTGACTACTACAAATTTACATGTATGTTAAGCTTTATTTTAATAATAAGAATGTCCCGCACTAGTAACCCACAGACCGCACCATATATCATGCTTTTCATTTAACAAGCGCGGTTATAATTTGTTGAGTAAAACTGGACCGCCTTTTGTGAGATTGACTCCCGTACCGCGTTTGTTGAAGTGCAATAAAATTACTTGATTGGTGACAATTTGTTGATCCGCTTTTTATTACTCTGGTACCGCGTCACCATTCATACTCTAATTTGGTCATATTTTAGATAATTCTCAACAGTCAAAATTTTGTCATGTTTACTTTTTGATCATGTTGAAATTTTTGACAGAGATAATGAATACATTGTTTGATATTTGTATGTTTTAAGTGTTTCATGCGTCTATATGTTATAAAGTTTGGTCATGTTATAAAGTTTTAATACTAGATTTACCTAACAATATTAAAACTAAGTGAATTTTGGATTCAATTATTTGATCTAATCATTTGATCGTTAGAAATTTCATAAGCTCGATTTGTTTTGTTATTGTTAGGTAAATTTGGTATTGAAATTTTAAATGTTATACTAAATCTATATAACAATATGAAAATTATTCAGATTTTGAATTTAGTCATTTGATTTATTCATTTGATCGTCAGAAATTTTATAAATTCAATTTTCTTTTTATATTGTTATGTAGATTTTGTACCATGCAAGATTTTTAAAACTTTATATATAATATATAAGGAATTAATTATATACATATTAAAAAAATGAGCAATTGTTCTATGAATCTTATTCTTTATTTGACTTGATGATTAACTATCTCATTTCATTTGTTTTCAAGTAAAGTATGAATCATGATGCGACAAGGAGATTCGGAAGAGCAAGATATTGATTAGAAAATGAAAATTTTTTCCTATTTATGGTTTTCATGTAATAGAATTTATGTATGCCGAGTACAAGTGGCACAATGGTAGTGGTCACTTTATAAATTCTCAGGTATCAGTAGTGGCGGATCCAGAAAATTATTTTACCGGGTTCATCACATATATAAAAAAATTATAAAATATATTTCATAAAAAATAAACCAATTATTCTATAAATAATAAGTAGTAATATGTGATATAGAGTACCAATAATAATAAAAAGTCTACAAAATCACCCTGCGGTTTTTCATATCCTGAAATCTCTTCACCACATCCTCATTTGTAATAGATTCGAACAAATCTTTCTCGACAAAACAAACTAAACAATCATTCATAAATTGATCTCCAATCCGATTGCGTTGTTCTGTCTTCACAATCGTCATTGCTGAAAAACATTTCTCTACAGTTGCAGTAGCAACATGTAGAATCAAAATCAACTTCAAAAGCCTAAATACCAAAGGATATGACATATGTTTTCGTGTTTCCACCAGCAAACGAGCAAGTTCTCCAAAACTCTATAGATGAGTAAATCTGTCATCACTTAGCTAATTGTTGCTCAAGAGATATGCACTCTCCATGATTAAAGTCATATGGGTAGAACGTAGATAACTTCATCACCTTTGTGAGGTTGAAGTCAGAGAAAGAATTGATGGGAGATAAAGAAGCTGCACAAATAAGCAATTCAGTGTTCACCTCGTTAAACCGATCATTAAACTCTTGAAGTTGCAAATCCAAAACAGCATATAAACAGTTGATCTTGTAGTGATGCATGTTTGTAACTCCTGATTTTCTTCTTGGTTTTCTTGAGTCAACAAGCTCTTCCTCCATGTCAAGTTGTTCTATATCATGTATCTTACAAAAAGATGAAACTTTAACCATAAGAGAATCCCATCCATCATCCTTAAACTTTTGGAGTTGCCTCTTAGTTGATTGCACCAATGACATATCATTTAGAATATCTTGATCTCTCTTTTGCAGAGCCATGGACAAGCTATCTGTGAGCCCTAAAATGTGTATCATTATGTGCAAATAGAACACAAAATCAAAAGTGTGAAAGTATCTCAGAATACCATGTGCTTGACGTCTTTTGGAGTCCTCTGCGCCTTCACTCTCAACACATTCAAGCACTTTAACAATATAATAAAACAACTCAATCAAACGCAATAAAGTTCTATAATGAGAGCCCCAATGAGTGTTCCCTGGTCTTTGAAGAGAAACTTCTTCATTTAACCCTTTTCCAGTATTGATTTCACCATCTTCAATTCCTTTCTCAATTTTTTCTCTATGACTATCTCGGAGCATATCTTTCCTTTGTATGATGCTCCCACCACATTCAACAATAGAGAAATCATATCAAAGAAATCTCTAATATCAAAATGTTTTTTGGCAACTGCAACAACAACCAATTGAAGCTGATGAGCAAAGCAATGAACATAATATGCTGATGAATTTTTTTTCAATATTAATGACCTTAGCCCATTGAATTCGCCCTTCATGTTACTTGCTCCATCATATCCCTGTCCTCTCACCTTTTTAATACTCAATCCAGATCTAGCAAACAAAGAATCAATAGCAGATTTCAAAGTTACTGAAGATGTCTCGCTCATATGAGTAATACTGATGAATCTCTCTTTGACTATCCCCTTTTTATCTACAAATCGGAACACTACTGCCATTTGTTCTTTATCTGAAACATCAGCAGACTCATCCACCAACAAACCAAATACATCATGGTCAATTTCCTCCATAATATATTTGACTACTTCTTCTGCAAAACAATGCACAATATCTTTTTGAATCTTTGGAGATGTCATCTGATTGTTTCCAGGAGCATTTTCCAAAACAACATTACTCACAACTTCATTTTGTTCTGCTGTGTATTTCAAGAGTTCCACAAAATTACCCTTATTAACAGATTCTTCTTTCTCATCATGACCACGAAAAGGTAAACCTTGTCTCAGTAAGTATCGAGAAGCATCAATTGAAGCATTCAACCTAATTCGATACTCGTTCTTCACAATATCATCTTGTTTATGCAAAGTATGCTTGATTGACTGACCTTGGTTCATCAAATTTTCACACTTCATGACAGCACTATTATGAAAACTATTAACACCTCCCACATGCTCTGAAATTTTCTTAAACTTATTCCAACTAGAGAAACCTTTGGTAGTCCATGCATCATTTTGTCCACCTTTACCAATATTATCTTTAAACAAGTAGCAACATAAGCAAAAAAACAACATCTTTCTTCACACTATACTCTAACCAATTAGGATATTGATCAAACCAAGCAGGGTTAAAGCGCCTCATTATGCCTCCTATCGAGGTTTGTTTAAAAATATGACCACGAGGTTGGCAAGGACCTCTCAAGAGATATGCACGAATTACCTCATTTCTTTGATTAGGATGGTATTCTGAGATTTGTTTCCTATCAGCAGGATCCCATGATAGATTTTCTAACTCACTTTGTGTTGATAATGAAGCTTTTCTTTTCAAAAACTTCTCCATTGATATGCCTGAAATAATAAAAACTAACAATATTACTATAAAATAAACTCATATAAAATTAAAATTATTAAAAACTATATAACTAATAGGAAAAAAATAAATGATCACGTTTCTTTTAACTTCAATCATTATTTTGTCCACCAAAACAAAGAAACAAAGTCAATAAAATACATTACTTCACTATTAAAAGAAACAATTCATTTTTTCTAATTTCTCAAATCTGAATAACAATACAAATTAAATAGATTGATCAATTATATCTAAATATAGATGAAAAGTGGAGAAAATTTAATTAGAATTCATTAACAATAAAATTAAATCTCAATTATGTACTTACTTGAATAGATGAGAATTAATAATTGCTACTCTTTTTTTTTTCTTCTGTAAATAAAATCTTAAGGAAGAAGAAACAATTAGGTTAATTTGAATTGAATAGATATAATATTGTGTTTCTTAATTAAAAGGAAAATTTCTTTAAAAGATGAAATATGTGATTTGTTAAAAAATTAAAGAGAGTTGTGAGAGATATGATTTTTTTGGATAATTATTGGGCCATAAAATTTAAAAAAAGTTAAAGTAATGAGTGTAAAAAAAAAACTAAATTAAATTAACAAACACGTGAATGAACCCTCTCTCTTCTTAACGGACGAAATTAGAGCTCCTTCGTGTAGCGATTACGGGTAGGGCGAATTTTGACCCGGTTACTCATTTTCGGATCCGATAAGTTTTTATAATTGGGCCTAGATGAGCCGAATAATTAGAGATTCTGATCTTTGGAAAATTAGGCCGAGCTCCGTCTTTAAATATATGATGAATTGGGACGAATCTCTCTCTAATAGGCCCATAATGCAAGCTTTCTCATTTTTTTCTTGAACGCTCCATCATCATGCATAATTTTTTTTCCAGATTTTGGGTGTGTGTGTGTCAATTGAACCCTCTTTTTTCAATGTGGGTCCGCTTTTGAGCACCAGATTCGATTACTTTCCGATGCAAAGAGAATAAAAAAAAGAGGATTTATGTATAAAATGTAGATATACTACCCTTTAATATTGAATAAGATGTAATTTCCATATGAAATGTAACTTTTTCTCATCTTTTTGTAAGTTCAGAGTCAATCTAACTGTCAATCACGAGTTACCAAACGGTCAAAACTGCTGGTCGTTAAAACTTACCAATCAATTTCTAGAAACTCTGCTATTCATTTACTGAAGACAATGGCACCGATCATTTGCTGGTACGACTTCATCTGTTTTACTATAGTCTTGGCTTCAATCGTTGTATCCTTGTGGATTCTATTCCGTAGAGAAAGAGGCTGCTTACAATCTGATGATACGGTGCACGAAAGCTTCTTAGTGCTATATAGATCAAAGAGCCTTAGTTCGACTCAGTTATGGACCAGTTGCTGGAGAAGGTTACATCCTGGCTGGCTTCTCTTCACTCGTTCAATCTCTTTTGTCTCAATGGTTGCTTTGTTGGCTTGGGACATTATGAAGTGGGACACAAGCATCTTCCTCTATTACACAGAGTGAACTTTCTTCTTTAACTGATTTAATTTGGATCATGAATTCGTCATTCTTTGATTTATGTGACTTGATGTTGTAACAGATGGACTTTTATCCTTGTGATCATCTACTTTGCGGTATGTCTTAACAGCTTAAAGCTTCCCGAATAAGAGAGTTAAATCGGTTTTGTTTCTCTTCATCGATTGGTTCCTCTGCAGATGGGGATTGTAGCTTCAATATATGGTTGCTCGGAATATTCCAATGAGCTAACATTAGAAAATGGTGGAGATGAGGTTGAAGATAAGGTCGGAGATAACTTCAGACCAATATTAGGCGTTTATGGTTTAATCATGCAGATAATTTATCAGGTTAGCGTCAATACAGAGACCCAAAATTTTGTTCTATACATTCATCACATGTTTATATTACTTACTATAATAGATTTACACTAGCAAAATTCATCTTTGAGTATGCTTCTGTGTTATAGACAAGTGCTGGTGCTGTAGTACTTACGGACTTTGTATTCTGGCTACTCATAGTTCCTTTCCTATCGAATACAACTACTCACTTCGGGCTAAATACGGTAAGAACATTACAACCTTTGTCCAAATAAGAACTCTAACTCAAAACATCAACTTATCGAGTTTATGTTTAACCAGCTGATGATTTGTATGCACACCGCAAACGTAGGCTTCCTCATACTTGAAACAATCCTCAATAGCCTTGTAAGCAAGATTCAAAATTATGAGAAAATGTGTCTATTCTTAAAAAGAGCCTATTGGAACTGTGTATTCTGGTTTCAGGCATTCCCTTGGTTTCGAATGTGTTATTTTGTGCTATGGAGTTGTCTCTATGTTGTTTTCCAATGGATCATCCACGCATGTGGCTTCACTTGGTAAGCAATTAAGCATGATAATCTAGATCAATTCTAAACAACAACCAATCTGAGCAGGAAGATTTACTGTAACCTATCTATATTCAGGTGGCCATATCCATTTCTCGAGCTCGATAAGCCATGGAGTCCACTATGGTACTCATCTTCTATATAATCAATCTTATAAACGTTTTAAAACCGTACACTAACTAAAAACACAACATATTCTCAGGTATTTATGTATGGCAATTGTTCACATCCCCTGTTATGGAGCATATGCAGCAATTGTTAAAGCCAAGATCTCACGTTATTCCTATTTATTCCCAAATGCTTTTGTAAAACCCTAATCTCCTAATACAACCAAACATTGAAAATCTCTGTAATCTGAAGATTTGACAGTGATATATCAATCATGAAACAAGATTTAACGAGATTCCAAGCAATGGTGATGTGAGTAGCGGATTAGAAAGCATATAAAACCTAGAAAGAACCAAAGATGTTCAACATAAGATCCATAACAGCAAAACGAAAGAACTTCCAAAATCAAAAATGTAAAAGCAGTATTCAATTCAAAGATAGAGATCTACTAATAAGCGAGATCATTTATTCCTGAGCTCCTTCTTTCTGGTAAACGTATGTGAGACCACACTTACCACAGTAGTGACGATCGAAGTGGCTAGCCATGAAAGTTCCAGCCCCACAGGTTGCGTTAGGGCACTCCTTCCTCAGACGCTGAACCTTGCCTGAGCCATCGACCTTGTAGAACTGGAGCACAGCGAGCTTGACCTTCTTGTGCTTGTGCTTGATCTTCTTAGGCTTGGTGTAGGTCTTCTTCTTCCTCTTCTTCGCACCACCACGGAGACGAAGGACAAGGTGAAGTGTCGACTCCTTCTGGATGTTGTAGTCGGCTAGGGTACGTCCGTCTTCGAGCTGCTTTCCGGCGAAAATCAATCGCTGCTGATCTGGTGGAATTCCTTCCTTGTCCTGGATCTTGGCCTTCACATTGTCGATGGTGTCAGAAGACTCGACCTCGAGAGTGATTGTCTTCCCCGTTAGGGTTTTCACGAAGATCTGCATCTTTGCGCTTCGCGAGAGAACGGCGGTAGAAAATTTCTAAACACACTCTATGCTGAGAAGAAATAAAAGAGAGGTTGAGAAACTAGGGTTTTAAGTTCGCATTGTAAAATACGTGGTTACCCTTATCTCAACAAAATGGGCTTTAATTTATATTGGGCCTGAGAAGTAAAAAAAGGTTAAAATGAATTAATTGGAGATGCGGGGGATCGAACCCCGTGCCTCTCGCATGCAAAGCGAGCGCTCTACCATTTGAGCTACATCCCCATGCTGTTATACATTCCTACGTTTAACTATCTATATTAATACGTTTTTAGAGGAAGAGCAAGTATCTTCCTTTAAGACAAATCCATTGTCTTTTGCATTTTTTATTGAAGATGAACAATAAATCAAACATTTAAATCTTCAGTTTTTCTGAACGAAAATATAGTAATCTAGGATCTAAAAATACGGTGAGTTATAAATTGATTTAAGTGAAGTCATAATTGGTTTTTAGTGATTGCTGAGCTAAACGTCACTAAAGAGTAATCACACCAACCGTAACCATCTGTCACGAGAACGACATGGTTCGATATCAAATTCCCGGTTTATACACAGAAATTCCGGTTCAGGCTTATAATTAGTTTGGTTTGGTTGGTAGTAATTACACTGACTTTAAGGGTGAGTGACGTGCTGACTCACGCATCATTCATGGGATTCATTCCAATTCCATGCCGTCAAGCTGAAATATAACCGGCTGGGGTTGTTGATTGACCGGTAGTTCCCGTAAAACAAACAAAAGGAAAAGCAAAAGTCACTACTTCAACAAAAAAGGATAATAATTAAATTAGATATTATTTGGATTTAAGCAAATGACTGAATGAGAGAGGAACCGGTAAATGTCATTCTCTATCACCAACTGCCACTAATCTCAACCGTTGAAACATTACATCCAACGGCTATGATTCATACACATGCATAAAATCAAGTAGATTGTCAACTCCAACCAACTAATAAAACCTGTTTATTTTCTTTTTTTTCCTTTAGTGACTTGAGATCACCACATAACCAAATTTTAACACATCAGTTAAAATTATTAAATACGTATAATTTTAAATAAGTAATTTAATTATATAATATGTAACTATTTGAATTTTCAAATCAATGAAAGTTAATGCAGATGATCTTTAATCTAGTAACAAATAATAAATTTATTAAAAATAGGTGCATTTGCATATATAAAAATTAAATTTTAGTGTCTAAATTATGTAGAAATTTAATTATTGGACATCAGTTAAAATCATTCTTATTAATACAACCCAACCTTTTCCAAAGAGAAACGAAAATAAATGGAATATCATAAGAAATGTCCAACCGATTCAGCCGGTAGCAAGTTGCTTTGAGGTTAAAAAAAGAAGAAACAAAGCTTTTGTATAAAAGGAAGACGTGCAATGGCGTTAAGGGTTGTGTCCAGTGCTTTTGTTGTGTCGGCTGCTTCTGCTTCTGTGTCTGCTTCCCTCTCAGATTTGCTCTTCCTCTCTCTTTCCACAGGTTTGTGTCTCTCTCTTTTCACTATAGCAACTCTCTCTTTCCCTCTGTCTCCATTTGATCAGATCTGTGTGAATCATTTGCGTCTTTGTGGTTTGGGTGAGATATTGAGTTTGTCTGATCTCTTTATGCTCAAACTTTGTAAGAATTTGTCGGTCCATCGGCCAAAAGTATATATTTCGTCTCTGTTTCCACTCACTGATCTTGACTTTGTTCAACGGTTACATTAAATTTGTTTAATCAGTGTCATAGTTTATTATTATATTATTGTTGTTATCCACTAGATGGTTAAAGTTACAACTTTGAATAGATTCCATTAATCGAATGCAAAAAAGGTAGGTTTTTGAGAATCTATTGCTTGATTTTGAGCTCTTTGAATTACTGAATGTGTTGTGATGATGATATTGTTTGTGGCAGGCTTGTAAGACATGGAATCGTTTCTATTTACATCCGAGTCTGTGAACGAGGGACACCCAGACAAACTCTGTGACCAAGTTTCAGATGCAGTCCTTGACGCTTGTCTTGAGCAAGACCCTGAAAGCAAAGTCGCATGCGAGACTTGCACCAAGACCAACATGGTCATGGTTTTCGGTGAAATCACCACAAAGGCTAAAGTTGACTACGAGAAGATTGTGCGTGATACTTGTCGTGCCATTGGATTCGTCTCGGCTGATGTTGGTCTTGATGCTGACAACTGCAAAGTGTTGGTTAACATTGAGGAGCAAAGCCCTGATATTGCTCAAGGTGTTCATGGTCATTTCACCAAACGCCCTGAAGAGATTGGAGCTGGTGATCAAGGTCACATGTTTGGGTATGCCACTGATGAGACCCCTGAGCTTATGCCGTTGAGCCATGTTTTGGCCACCAAGCTCGGTGCACGTCTCACTGAGGTGAGGAAGAACGGGACTTGCCCCTGGGTGAGACCTGATGGGAAGACTCAAGTCACTGTTGAGTACTACAATGAGAACGGTGCTATGGTCCCTGTCCGTGTTCACACTGTTCTTATCTCGACTCAACACGATGAGACTGTCACTAACGATGAGATCGCTTGTGACCTCAAGGAGCATGTGATTAAGCCTGTGATCCCCGAGAAGTACCTAGATGAGAAAACCATCTTTCACCTAAACCCATCTGGTAGGTTTGTCATTGGTGGGCCACACGGGGATGCTGGTCTAACTGGACGCAAGATCATCATTGACACATACGGTGGTTGGGGAGCTCACGGTGGTGGTGCATTCTCTGGTAAAGATCCATCAAAAGTGGACAGAAGCGGTGCTTACATAGCTAGACAAGCAGCCAAGAGCATTGTAGCTAGTGATCTAGCACGGAGGGCACTTGTTCAGGTCTCTTACGCCATTGGTGTCCCTGAACCATTGTCAGTATTTGTTGATACATATGGAACCGGAAAGATTCCAGACAAGGAGATTCTCAAGATTGTGAAGAAGAACTTCGATTTCAGGCCAGGCATGATGACAATTAACCTTGACCTCACAAGAGGTGGCAATGGGAGGTTCTTGAAGACTGCAGCGTACGGACACTTTGGTAGGGAAGATCCAGACTTCACCTGGGAGGTTGTTAAGCCTCTTAAGGCAGAGAAGGCTTAAGAGTCTGCTTATCGTTTATACTACGTTTATGTTGTTTGAAACTCGTGAATCGTTTCTTGTTTCCAGTCTCAGTTCTGGTTTGTTTCTGTCTGAATCTGTAACTCTTTCCTCAGCTCTGTCTTTTAGTGGATTCGCCCTGATTGCTATTAAACCGTGTGAAGGGACAAGGAATTTTCTTGGTTTCTACCTGTATATACTTCCCCTGCGAATTTCATATCATAAATACTGTGCGGAGAAAATTCAAAGATAATGACAGAAAGAGATTTTTCTGCTTGGAGCAGAGGACCAAACAAGACATCTTCTTTTTTCATCTCTTCAGTTGTATATCCTAATACACATCTCTCTGTTCTCACCCAGTTTCATATCCATGTCGGAAATAGTGAAGCGTATCCTTATTTGTGCGATAGATCTTGCGGTTCAAGTGATCTCCACAAAAAAAGCCGTCTGCTTCAAGAAAGAGGTTGATGAGGTCAAGGTCAAGGTACGGAAGTTCTTAGAGCTGCTTGAGAACGCACTTATCGCCAGCTCCAATCTCTGCGAATTTCCAACCGGCTACGTCATCTCGAAAGCTGAGATTGTGCTTCATAAGTCTCTCTCTTTGGTCAACAAATGCATCCCAAAACTACGGAATCGTGTTTTTTTAATCATCCCCGTTTCCACTTTCCAAAAGATGCTGATTCTGCTTGATAGATCCATCAATGACCTCTCGTGGCTCCTCAACGTCTCCATTCCTTCGGAAGATGGTGAACGAGAGTTGCTTGGTCTCCCACCATCCGCAATGGACAACCCAATCCTGTTCTTGATCTACGAACTTATGGCGACTCTCTACACGGGAACAACAGATGAGTCCTGTGAAGCTGCTAGGTCGATGAGAACATTGGCCCGTGATAACCCGAGATACGCAGAGATGATGATCCGTAATGGAATGTGTTCCGTGTTCGTTGAGATTCTAAAAGTAGGGTCGATGAGGGCTCAAGCAGAGGTGGCTTATACCACTTCAGTGTTGGTCGCGAGCTTCCCTGAGAGCCAAAATACTTTTGCACAACACGACGTGATTCAGCTCCTATTGAACCATTTGGTGTCTAAGAAGACTCGAGAGCTAGAAGGTTCCTTGTACGTGAAGGTAATGGCAGCAAAAGCTTTGAGGGAGCTGGCCAAAGGAAATTCTACTATCTGCAAATGCATCACTGAATCAAAAATTCTTGTGTGTTTCACAGATTTGATTGAGTCGGAAGACAAAGAAGTTAGATCCAACTCCTTGATGGTCTTAATAGAGATCTCTGCTGTGGCAGAGCGAGACTCTGACTTGAGACGTTCAGCTTTCAACTCCAAATCTCCCGTTTTCAAGACCATTGTTAATCAAGTCCATAAGCTCATTGAAGAAAATGGAGAGATGGGTTTACTTATACCATACATTACAGAGATTGGGAACCTGGCAAGAGCATTTAGAGCATCTGATTCACAAATGATTGAGCAATTGGTGAGGCTCCTTGGCCATCAAGATCCAGAGGTATTAAGAGAAGCACTTGTAGCTCTAACTAAATTTGCAAGCCTGTGTAATTACTTGCACAGAGATCATTCAAAAGCAATAGTAGAAGCTGGAGGAGCAAGGAAACTTCTTGAGCTATCTAACTTGGGTTGTGAAATTCGTATTCAAGCTTTACAGCTTCTGATCTGCCTCGCAGTAGATGTACCAGAGAGTGAAGAAGTCGTCCAAGTGTTGGAATGGGCATCGAAGTGATAAAAATCTATGTAGAAATGTAGTTGTAAAGTGAAGATGTATGTATATATGTTCATAGGATATATATTCACCATTAAACCCAAAATAGGGAAAGAAAAAAGCTACTACAAAAAGACAAATAATTATGTCATACAAAAAATATACTAATCACAGAGAGAGAGAATTCTCAGGTTCCAGAGAGAAAGGAGAGGCTTTTACACACAACAACAACAATCTCCTAAATCCAGCATGTCTCTATATTTTATACTCATACAGTTACATATAGAAATCACACCTTTATGGGTTTATGTAAGTAACATTTATATATCTTCAACATACACTTACTGCACTTAGCTTGTTCCATAGTCCAAGAGCTCCCACCTGAACGGTTGAAACACATAGAGAACTTCCGGGCAACTCTTGAACAGAAGCGCCACACAGACACAAACCGCAGCAATCGCCACCATTGACAACATAGCTGGTCTGTACGCTACAGATCTGCGTGATGTCCCATACACCAGTTTATGGTCACAGAGCTTGCATTGAAGCTTGTTAAACTGTGTGATCTCTAGGGCTGATGTCACTGGGCCTGATTTTGGTTCTTTCTGCTCTCTGTCTGCGAAAGAGTTAGGGATATTGACCACAACATGATCTTCAGTTGTTGACTTTTTATTGATCTTCCGTTGAATCAAGTGGATGTATGAGAAATGACCGCGTAAACGTGCATAGTCTTCTGGTGTGAAGCCTGTGCTGTCTCGGGATGTCTTCCACGCTTCAATCCCCACCTGAATCAGATGCCAAAAGATTAGCGTTTTACTCAGAGAATCAAATTTTATGGTTCACCAAAAGAGGGAATCAAATTTACCATTGCAGGATCATCTGTTAGAGCATCCAACACATCTTCTGAACCATCTTTACCGGCTGCAATGTGAAGAGGTGTTAAACCAGCAGGGCCAGCAGCATCAGGTCTAAACAAGCTGTTCTGTTGCTGCTTGGGAATGTATCTCAAGAGCATTTCAACCATAGGCTTAGAGTTTTTCCTCACAGCTCTGTGAAGAAGGCACAGTTCTAATAATGTGGCATTAGAGGAAGAAGAAAAATCACCAACAGCTCCTTCAAAGAACATGTTTAATAGCTTTCTGATCACAGCGCACCACTCTCGATCCACTGAGAACTCGATTAGCCACTTGAATCGTATTAATGGGAAAGCCCCTAGATTTGGGTCTGGATCCCCGAGCTTACTCCTGTGAAGAAGCCAACCAATTTCATGAATGAAATCCATAGCTTGCTTAGCCGAATCGGTTCCGGTGAACTCTAATGCAGTTTCGAGTGCACGGATTTCAGAACAGACATCGTCTTCTTCAACCACTATGAAAGGGAAGAAACTGCTGCTGAGGCATTGGTCTTCAATCTGGAATATCAGCAAACAACTCTGAGTTTAATGAAAATATATGTGACAGTTTGTTGATAATCAAAGCAGAAATAGAAAGTTCTCTCACCTCCATAAATCCTCGACCGCTTGTTACTGGCAAATCACAGGAAAAATCTACACACTCAACAATCTCGTTATTCTCCTCGAGATCATCATTCTTTTCAGTAGTCGAGTCATGTGCTGTTTCCTGAATCAAGTATTTTCCTTCTACAGCGCAAAGTAACCTATAAAAGAGGTTGATCAAAGACAGTTAGACATCGAAGAAGATGAGGAACAAGAAGACGAAGACAAGGCCAAAGCTTCAAAAAAGAAAACCGTGTGCCAGGTCGACGGAGATTGATGCCTTTTACTGTAAACTGAGCCTTTCCCTTTGCAGCTACAGCGAGTGGTCTAACACTAATGATTTGGCTGTAAATATGGCTTCTTAGAGGTAAGGAGGTATCAACAACAACCTGACCTGCAACCCCAGATTTATGTTAAATACACAGAATTCTTGAGAAGTATTCACACGGAGAAAGTATTCTCAAAACTAACCATTAGATACAAATGCAACTTGGTTTTGCATCCTAACATATATCCATCCAGTTGTCCACAGGGGATCATCAGAGAGATCAAAAAGTTTCCTTAAGCTAAAACCAAGATCATCAGAAAGCTGCAAAGTAAAAAAGGAAGGGAATGCAAATTCATCAGTCTGTAACTTCTAAACAAGATAAGATGAAATGTCGTAGAAGAGAGAAGGAAATTAGAAAGCAAGCTTACTTCTTCCCAAGCAGTTTCAGCTTGACGAAGATATATGGTCAGTACAATACAACCAGGCCTAATGTAGCTCTCCATGTCAGTTGGACTATGTGATAACCAGTCAAGAATCTGAATATCAAGAGATTAACAGATCAGTATAACTTCCAAAATCAAAGCGGAAGAACTTGAGTAATCAATCAGATTGGTACCTGTCCACGCAAGACAGCGGGAAAATCATTTGGCTCTTTCCCAAATAGTTTGAACACAATCCTACCAGTCCGCATCTGAAGATGGATTCCAAAAAAAAAAAAGAGAAGGTTACAGCTAATTATCAGCACGCAGATAGATCCACATAATAATGATCAAGGTAAGAGATTTAAATACCTGAGCATCTTCACTGGAACTTGAAGGTGACTGGTCAGATGCTGAATCTGAATTCCTACTTGTCTGAGGTGGACTAGATTGATGTATCCACGAAGGATAATCCAAAGAACTGGTTGCTGGATTAGTAGGAGGAGATCTTTCAAGATCTGTACCATCATCTGAGTCTATATAGATATCATTTAAATCAAAAGCATTCATTTTGACTTGTTTTTCTGATCTGTTCTTGGTAGCTATTCTATCGGCATACAATTCTTGCCGAGGAATTTCAGGTGCATTTACTGAAAGTTGCTTTAAATCCTCTTGCGGAGCTTGCTCAATTCCAAGCATACCCGAGGTTCCGATATTTAAGGGAGCTTGAGATCCTCCTTGTATAAGAAGATCTACCAAGTTTTTCCCTAATTGTTCTCCAGCGTGGCTTACGAGGCTCTTCAGAAGATGAGACATCAAATCTTGATCACCGCTATGGTCTTTAGCTGCAAGGGATAGAACTTTAGCAGTTGATACAAACAACTTCAGAGTAATCTATATATATATCATAGTAAACACCGTACAATGCATATTGGAGAGTATCTTCAAGAGACTAATCAACAGATAATTGCTTGATTGATCATCACTAGGATTCCCGTTAGTGCCAGGTTCAGGATTGGTTTTCCTCCTACGTTTATTATGCCCAGCCAAACGTCTACGACAACTTCTCTTTCCTTCATCAAACTCCTGAAGAAGATGAAACCTGCAAGACAGGACAACAAAGTTGATCAACCTTTTCAGTTACTTCCATCAGACTTAAGAGGCTTCGAAAGATGCATACCTACTACATTGCTGACAAAACCGCTGCATGATACCACCAACAATCGCACTAGTAGCCTTGGAATGCATCTCACACACCTTATGACGTCTATGATAATCCTTAACTTTACTAAGGTCAGCTTCACAGTTTTCTACCTGACAAACCGCCCGATTTGTCACACCTCCTCCGAATTTCGTTTTCTTAACTACACAATTCCCTTCTCTTTCACCATTAAGATCAAAACCATTGTCTCCTAGCTTCAAAGTAAGACCACCACCACCATTGTTGTCTCCTTCTATGGCAACAGCTCTCCTTTTCTTCTCTACTTCTCCTGTCCTTCTTACCAGTAAGTCATTATTATTACCTTCATCAGAGCACGACGAGGAGCTATTTGAAGAGTTTCCAAGTGGGAAAAACTGACGTCCAGTTGTTTCACTACTAGGATTCAATTGTGTAGCCACAAAGAGATCACCATCCCATTTCCAATCATTCAAATCCCACTCCACAGTCCTTTTACCTACCGACCTTAGATCCATAGCTCTACTAAGCCTATAGAGATGTTGAGCCTCACCTTCAAATCTAGCTTCCATCACAGATCGTATGTTCTCTCGAAAGATCAAATTCAGGGTAGGGAATAGACTACCTTAAAGATATAAAACAAAGCCTAATTGATCTTTATAGATCGAGAGGTAAAAAGAAAAAAACACAAACTTTCAGGCTTTTTTCCTAATCAATCTCGATTCTTCCCCAGAAACCTAAAAAGGAACAGAGTGACAGATCCATGGTTCCAATTTACCTCCAACATAGATGACTATAATCCAATAAACTGATAAATCAAAAACCTTTCTCCATCAAAGACCCCTCGGAACCTCTTAATAGCCTAACAGTTAATCCAATAGCTGTTCAACCCCACTAAACAGAAAAGATAACTGACCTATTGAACTCCTATCAATACAAGGAATAATAACTCCAGAATACAGCTGGCGAAACCTTCAAAGAGCCACCCACTGGTGATAAAGACACGATGAAGAAGAAGATGATTATGTGAATCTGCGTTTGTGGCGTGATAGAGAAGAGTATGTATGGTAATGGTTATGGTAGTACAAAAGGTTAGGGGAGAGAAAGATTGAGAGAGAGAGAAAGAAAGATACAGAAAAAATAATTTTAATTTTATGAAAAACAAAATAGTGGTGGGGACCACTTTTACACTGATTTAAAAAATATGAATTTTTAGTTTAAGATAAAAAAAAAAGAAAAGAAAATTAATTGTCTATTCCCATGTGAAGCAGTGTACTTACTACTTTACCCTACACCTCCCCACTAATGGTAGTCAATAATCACCTGCCTCGCAGGACATGGAATGATACAGTGCACTGTGAGTTATTTTATCGTCTGTGTTGTGGTGTATGGTAAGCTTTTAGTTGGTTACGAGTACTTGGGAAGAAATCGAGTGTTTCTGCGACTAGTGAACAACCGTAGTAATCGCTAGTTGACAAAGTAAGTGTCGGTGTGTAAACGCGGTTTGACTTTGACCAAAAGAAACAAATACTTGTCTTCTGTATCCTGAAATGGGTCAACCTTCGTCTCTTTGTGGTCACCATGTTTTGGGCTTTCTTGGCCCACTAATAAGCCCGCTTTCTAAACCTACTTAAATTAATAAGATATTTCCATTTGGTTTGTTGTTAATTCGTTTTTTTTTGTTATTTCCTATTTGGTTTGTTGTTTATTTTATTTTTCTTTGTTTATTTATGATATGTTCTCTAATATTTGTTTTTTTTTAAATCGAATTTTATTAGTGCATGTGTACAAAAAGAGACAATTCACATGATAAATAAAACAAAGAATCCGATGCGCCACGTTGGCTAATGTTTTTCCATGTTCCTCGTCATTGTAGCTTTAGAATCTCGATGGATCTAATTCCATTGAATTATGTAATTTCGTAATCATCCTAAAAGTATAGATTTGTTCCATCTTTTTAATAACCATGATGCTGATAATACATTTAGTTATAAATAAAACTCAAATATGTTGAAGTAGGAACCGAATAAATAGACAATAATGAATGAGAATAGTATCTCACCAACAACCGCAGCGGCAAAGTTCCGGCAAATAATTCACATAATCTAAAAGAGGAAAAAATAATTAACGTAAATATGGTTGATTAGTGTTATAATATAATGTTGATATAAAAAGACAACATGATTAATCTAGAACATGCCCATATTTTGTTCACATGCATGATAACGACTTAATATATACGACCCACAACTCACCAAACCCCATCATCAATTATTTATTTCTTATATATTGTTTGTCTGCAAATATGTAACGCGGAAACACAAAATTCTTTTAGGAAATTTTATTTTATTACATTTCTACTCTTTCCTTTGTAATTTTCCAGTATTGTTCTTATAATTTTTGTATAATGTATAGAACCTAGTAAGACTAATATACGCATGAATTTATAGTTAATTGAATCTTTTTCAAAGGTATATCTAAAAGATGACAATGCAATAACCATAAAATATATTGAAAGTGGACTTTTTGACCCATATATATAGAAAAATGTGATATGATTGCAATTAGCCAATTACTATATCACAAGAGTTCCTTATACCAATAGTACATATGTTTTTTCGTCAATTATTTATTTTTTTAAATAATCAGGAATCAGTAATGCAATGAAAACAAAATAGACATAAATCTAAATGATATAAAAACCCGACATAAATCCAAGTTTATAACGACCAACCGAAAATAAAAACACGGTTTGTTAAATGGCGGCCGGCGGCGGAATTCACGCCGGCTTTTATCAAACGATAAATCCGGAGTTTTATTTTCCATTTGGTAATAAAATAAATAATCAAAAAATGACGTGGCGATCTGGTCCTTGGACTTTTTGGATTTGTCAAATAATCCAACGGTTTATCTATTGACAGCTGTCAAGTGACAGCGTTTAAAAAAAGTCAGTCAAAGTTTGGAGAGCTAATCGTCTGTTCTATACTCACCGATGATCAAGCTCAATTTCATTATTACAAATTTACAATTAATTAATTAACAAAGCGTTTTTTAACTTTTTTCTTCTCTCTATAATTTTCGTACGCTCAAAGATTATCTCTTTTATCGTACACAAATCTCTTCGCCGATTTTTAGATCTCCGGAGCTTCTCACATTCCGTTTCACTCTATCTAGTTACTCTTTGTTGTTTTTTTTTTCTGCTTGAATCGAGGTATATAGCTTCTTCTCAATTTGTTCTGTTTCCTATTTCTAGATCTGTCGTTGGTAGTATTTTTTCCAGATTTGAATTTGGTAAATGTAGTAGCCATAACTGTGATTTAGTTCCTCTTTATTGTATAACGAGTTGGGTTTTTCACTTGTTTTTTTTCTTTCTTTTTTCATTAAAGTTTCGCTGTTGACTTGTGTTTAATATACTACTATAGTCTCTCTGTAAGGCGAATTTGGAGAAGATGGGCTGCTTCGGCTGTTGTGAGGAAGATGATATTCATAAAGCTGCTGATTATGGAGGCCAGAACTCAGCCAAACACTTCGGAGGTATCTGAGTAATTTGTTTCAATTATTTATTATTAAAAATTAAGACTTGGCAAGTAAAAATCAAGACTTGGAAAAAAAATTCGCGTAGTTAAATTTAAAGTCTTTGACTTTGTGTGGAATTAGTCTCCTCATTAGAGTTTTGATTGCGGTGCAGGCAATGATGGAAGACAACACGCCTCTGAAACTGCACAAAAGGGAGCTCCGATTGTGAAGGTGCAGCCTATTGAAGTACCTATTATTCCTATTAGTGAACTGAAGGATTCAACAGATGATTTTGGATCCAATGCTCTCATTGGTGAAGGCTCTTATGGAAAAGTATATTACGGAGTATTAAACAATGATCAGCCTGCAGCTATCAAAAAGTTGGATTCTAACAAGCAGCCAAACAATGAATTCCTTGCTCAGGTTTGGTTGGAACTATTGACTTCCGAATTGTGTCACATTGTCTAACTTTGTAGTGAAACTTGATCATTTTAACTTGCTTGCAGGTTTCCATGGTGTCTAGGCTGAAGCATGATAACTTTGTTCAGCTTCTTGGTTACTGTGTTGACGGGAATTCACGGTTACTTGTCTATGAATTTGCCAAAAATGGATCTCTACATGATATTCTGCATGGTATAGTTTTGATTGTAACTAGTCCACACACACTTCTAGACTTTATTGTGGGTATTGCTTAACTTTAACATCTTATGATTCCTCAGGGAGAAAAGGTGTGAAGGGAGCACAACCAGGTCCTGTATTGTCGTGGTATCAACGAGTGAAAATTGCAGTTGGAGCTGCAAGAGGGCTTGAGTATTTACATGAAAAAGCAAATACTCACATTATTCACCGTGACATTAAATCCAGCAATGTCTTACTCTTTGAAGACGATGTTGCTAAAATTGCTGACTTTGATCTCTCTAATCAAGCTCCTGATATGGCAGCTCGCCTTCATTCCACTCGTGTCCTTGGAACTTTCGGTTACCATGCCCCTGAGTAAGTTGGTAGAGTTTATTGTGAAAACATCTATAGTGTGAGCTCTCAAGTCAGAGAGTCTGAGCAAATGGTATTCCTTTATTCTTCATAGATATGCAATGACTGGACAATTAAATGCCAAGAGTGATGTCTACAGCTTCGGGGTTGTCTTGCTCGAACTTCTTACAGGTCGAAAACCTGTTGATCATAGATTACCTAGAGGCCAACAAAGTCTAGTCACATGGGTACCAATCTTTCTCAGTCTCAACACATTCTTTATCTTCATTATAATAACAAGGTTATTAACCATGTGAACTGTTACTTATGCATCAGGCCACACCTAAACTGAGCGAAGACAAAGTTAAACAATGCGTTGATGCAAGACTCGGTGGCGATTACCCTCCAAAAGCTGTTGCTAAGGTATTAGAACAAACCCACCAATTGCGTTTATCGTTAAGAAACGTTCTGTTTTTAATTTCAAATGGTTGTGATGAAACGCAGTTAGCCGCCGTTGCTGCGTTGTGTGTGCAATATGAAGCAGATTTTAGGCCGAATATGAGTATTGTTGTCAAAGCTCTTCAACCATTGTTGAACACTCGAGCCACAGCTCCAGGCGAAGGAGTACATTAGCCAACCACTTTCTCAACCGTCTCGGCTTTTCTCTTTCTTTACTGAGACACCAATCTAAACTTATTGTACATAATCCATAGAAATCTCCATAATGTTTTATTTTTCTAAAAAAATAACCGTTACTCTGTTTCCACAAATATTTCTGTTATGAAACTTTGATTTATATGTAGATAATGATATGTTTGTGTTACTTTCTTTCTGGAATACAAAAATAGAATCATGCAATGTCCACAGATAACAACAATGGCCACAATTCACTCATAATCATCCATTTATTCTTGAAAATAGTCAAAATTAAGAATCCAAATTTAGAGAAAGCATAGAAATCTTTATATATACTTAACCTATCTTCGTCCTTTTTCTATCTATTCCTTTCCAATCCAAGTCCAAAAACCAATTGAACAAAAAAGAAAGAAAGATGAAGACTCCAATAAAACTCGCCTTTCTCGTTCTCTGCATTGCCCTCACTGCAACTGCTCACGAGGTTCCAACAAAACGTGACGCTGTTACACCAGAACACGAAAAAGCCGTCAAAGGAATCTGCAGTGTAGTACAAGACCAACGTCTCTGTACCATTACCTTAAGAAACGTCCCAAGCGATGATCCTGCAGTTTTGGTCCGTTACTTAGTAACAGCTGCAGAAACATCCGTTAGAAAGGGCTTAAAGTTCCTTGCAGGAATCAAACCCGAATACAAAGGAAACGCCTTTGCAACAACCTGTATCAACGGCTGTGAAAAACAACTAAACAATGCTTTAGAAGACTTTGCAGATTTCTGGAAAGCTGCAGGGAAAAACTTAACAAGCATGGCTGAGAATTACTTCACATGTAAGAAGAAGATGGACTCAATCTTCAATTACCAATCGACTTGTCTCGATGATATTTATGACAAGACGTTGCAGAAAGTGATTGAAGGAGGAATTGGGCTTGGGAAAAAGATGAGTGGTGAGTCAGTGGATGTGTTCGCTGGAATGGGCAAAGTCTTCAACACTTTAAACATTAAGACAAAACTTAACCAGAAAGAAACCGATGCTTTGCTTCCACCACCTTTGTCCTTTTATTACTATTGATTTTATTTATTAAATTTATAAATTTCGAAAAAAAAAAACAAAAATATAATGGCTTGGGTCGATGGTGATGAATAATCTGCATTGATTTGGTTTGTTTTTAAAGATGTTTTTAGAAATCTTTTTACCAAAAGATTCCTTTTTATGTATGTTTGTAATTATTATGTTATGATTTATAATCATGTATGGACCAAGTGATTGGAAAGGTTATGGAAATATTATGATTATTAAATATTAATAATAACTTAATCAGTAACGTATATTGATAACTTGTTCTTAGTTTTATATTTTCAAATTAATTGCTTAACAAAAACAAATTATATACAGAATAAAGGAGACCCAACATTACTATTTATATTTGCCTTAGTTTTCTTCTCCTACATTTTTACTTTATTTTTCAATAGTTTACATAATACATTATTAATGTTAATAAAAACAGCAAAAACCAACGGAAAATTTGTCATTATTATTAGTTTTTCACCTTTTCTTATAATAAAATACGTCATTGTTTAATATATCAGAATTAAGTTTGATACGCCGAATTGCTCTTAGTCTTATGGTTAGAATGATCCAGCTAATTACTTGATATCATGGGTCGATTCTTACCCGCTGTATTATGGTAACTTAAAAAGGAATTATAAGAGTGGCTTAGGCTATGGATTGGGTCTTGTCGATCCAATTGTTGAAAAAAAAAAGAAGTTATGTTTGATACATCTCTATAATTCAGTAACATATAATTGGAAACAAACTTTTACCAAACATGCTACTATGCTACTCAAATTTAGCTCCTTATCAAAAAAAAAAAATGCTACTCAGATTTCGTTGCTAAATCATATTTTTGTTTGCTTCATTTATGTTTTTATGTAATCCTCTCTTTTTTTGTCGTCATATCATGTAATTGTATAATTGGTTTCTTATTAGTATGCATATTTTTCACCCAAAAAATAAACCAACTTATAAAATTTTCATATTGTGTGGGTCACACATTATAAGGCATTAAAATAAATATTAACTGCAAATGAGAGAAATGTAAAAAAGAATGCTTAACCAAATTGCTACAACTAAATAATGTATGAAACAAATATAATTGTGTATTTAATATTAACGATGAATTAATAAGCATTCAGGTTTATATCCCTGAAAAATAATATTTCAGATCATATAGATTATGCATAATAATTAGTAACCATAGAACTTTATATTTGAAACGAGAAGTTCACGCGCATTTTCGCAACAAATCAACACGTACGATGTTCTTTTAAGCCGTACCAAAGTCACACGTTTGCTCTATTAATGTTAACTAACACTTAAACTCATACTACTTCTGTCTTTATTTTATTTTTAGTCAATAAAGCTACCACACCTTCTAATTAGGGACATAAGCCATATTTATCTTGAGATGACTAATTTTAATCCTCACAACTAAGCAAATTTTATTTAAAGCTCGTAAATTCGTTCCTAATTTTAGAAACCAAAAGCTTGTATAAAAACCTCAACAATTTATCAGAATATCTACTGGCCCAAGTCATTAAACAACTTGGCTTTTATCTAATAAAGCCCCTCCCTCTCGGATTAACCTCTAATAATACCGGAGGGAGACCAAAAAAATATATATAAAAAATAAAAACAAAAAAAAAATGATAGGAAAAGTTGTTGTCTCAGTGGCCTCTATTCTATTAATAGTTGGAGTAGCCATTGGAGTCGTTGCCTTCATTAACAAAAATGGAGACGCTAATCTCTCTCCACAAATGAAAGCAGTTCAAGGAATTTGTCAGTCTACTGCTGATAAAGCTTCATGTGTCAAAACTCTCGAGCAGGTCAAGAGCGATGACCCTAACAAGTTGATTAAGGCCTTCATGCTTGCTACACAAGATGCATTGACCAAATCATCAAACTTCACAGGTAAAACTGAAGGACACATGGGTTCAAGCATCTCACCAAACAACAAAGCGGTGCTTGATTACTGTAAGAAAGTTTTCATGTATGCTCTTGAGGATCTTAGTACCATTGTTGAAGAAATGGGTGAAGATCTTAACCAGGTTGGAAGCAAACTTGATCAGCTTAAACAATGGTTAACTGGTGTTTACAACTACCAAACTGATTGTCTTGACGATATCGAAGAAGAAGATTTAAGAAAGACTATTAGTGAAGGTATTGCAAGCTCCAAGGTTCTTACTAGCAATGCTGTTGATATCTTCCACTATGTTGTTAGCACCATGGCTAAGATCAACAACAAGGTTGAAGATTTCAAGAACATGACCGGAGGAATGTTCCCTTCAGACAAAGGAGCAGCTCCTGCTACCAAAGAAGCTACCCCTGCTGCTGAAGAAACTCCAGTGGCTGATCCAGATGGTCCTGCTCGTCGTCTTCTTGAAGATATCGAAGAGTCGACCGGTATGCCAACATGGGTTTCTGGTGCTGACAGGAAACTTATGGCTAACGCTGGACGTGGTGGTAAAGGTGGCAATGGAGGAGCTCCTAGGATTAGAGCAAACCATGTTGTGGCTAAGGATGGAAGTGGACAGTTTAAGACGGTTCAAGAAGCTGTTAATGCTTGTCCAGAGAAAAACCCTGGCCGATGCATCATCCACATTAAGGCTGGTGTTTACAGAGAACAAGTGATCATCCCTAAGAAGAAGAACAACATCTTCATGTTCGGAGATGGTGCAAGAAAGACTGTTATTACTTACAACAGAAGTGTCAAACTCACCCCTGGAACCACCACTTCCCTTAGTGGCACAGTTCGTAAGTCTCATCAAACCCTAAACACAATTAGGTTACAAGTTCAAGTTCAATATCTGTCTCTTTGTATCTAACTCATGTTATGTATTATGCAGAGGTTGAATCTGAAGGATTCATGGCGAAATGGATCGGATTCAAGAACACAGCAGGTCCTCAGGGACACCAAGCCGTGGCTATCAGAGTGAACGGAGACCGTGCTGTGGTTTTCAACTGCAGATTTGACGGTTACCAAGACACATTGTACGTTAACAACGGTCGTCAATTCTACAGAAACATTGTCGTTTCAGGAACAGTTGACTTCATCTTTGGCAAATCAGCAAGTGTTATCCAAAACTCACTCATCGTTGTCCGTAAGGGAAACCCTGGACAATTCAACACAGTCACAGCCGACGGAAACGAAAAGGGTGTAGCCATGAAAATCGGTATCGTTCTCCAAAACTGTCGTATCGTACCTGACAAGAAACTAGCAGCAGAGAGATTAACCGTTGAGTCATACTTGGGAAGGCCATGGAAACAATTCTCAACCACTGTGATTATGAACAGTGAAATTGGAGATGTGATTAGACCAGAAGGTTGGAAGCTTTGGGATGGAGAAAGCTTCCACAAGACATGTAAGTACGTTGAGTATGGAAACCGTGGACCTGGAGCTATCACTAACAGAAGAGTTCCTTGGGTTAAGATCGCTAAGACTGCAGGTGAGGTTAATGACTACACTGTGGCTAACTGGTTAGGTCCTATTAATTGGATTCAAGAAGCTAATGTCCCTATCACACTTGGATTATAAATTGTCTAAACAAATCAAAAGAGAGAGTAGTACGTGTTCATGTAAAAGGTGACAATACAACGTCGTTTCGATTGGGAAATATGGGAGATGAAGTTGTAAGATTTACTTGTTTTTTGGTTTGTCTCACGAATGAATGATGATGAGGGGAAATATTTTTTTTATAATTTATGTTGTTTTATTTTTATTTTTATTTTCTATGTTTTGGAATATGAAAATATTTCCGCTGTGTTGTAACTATGTTCAATAATCTTTCAAAAAACATATATATATATATATATATATATATATTTTTTATGTTTTCAATTTTCAATTTTATTAAATCTATATAAGTACAAAGAAAAGTTTAAAATCCTTTCTTTTATATTTCTAAACTTCCAAATACACAAAAAATAAATAAATACTACTATTGTTTTTTTGAAAACGCATTGGATATATACGATTACTATTAGAACACAGCAGGTCAGCAGGTCCTCATAGTATTTTTGATAATAATCAACTATACTATGATAATCCTTGATAATAAAAACTTCAAACACTCTTGGAAATTTTTTATTTTCTTTATTTTTTGTCAACAAAAAAATTCTATTGAGAATGAAAAACTTTTTGTATTGTTGAAACTTTAGTTAAATTAAACATAGTTTGCTTAAAACATTTATTTACAAATTTTAAAAATTTAGTTAAAATTGTTAAGTTATATTAAAACTTAAAACACTTCTAACGGACGAAAGTTTCGTTAAATAAAAAAAAGTTTTCTTAAAATATTTATTTACAAAACTTTGAAATCTCGTTAAAGTGCCAAAATTTTGTTACGCAAAAAACATATTGGAACTTAAAACATTTCTAGTGGACCAAAGGAAAAACTAAGAACTGGATGTCATGTTTGGATTTGTTTTCAACATATTGAAATTTTGACACTTATACTTAAAATAAAAAACTTTTTATAATAAAATGAATAAAACATTTTGTAAGGAAAAATATAAAAAAATTCGACTAAAATTTGTATTGAACATTTTGGTATAGTTGAAAACTTATAGTTAAATAAAAAATAGTTAGATTAAAAAGCGTTTATTTACAAGACCTTAAAAATTTAGTTAAGAGTGTCAAATTACTTTACGTTAAAAACAGGTTGAAACTTAAACACCTCTAACGGACCAAACAAAACCTAAAGACAGAATGTCAAGTCTCGATTTTTTGTTTTCAACGTATTGAAATTTTAACACTTATCGAAAACATTTTGTATAAAAAAATGAAATAAAAATATTTTATATAGTAAAATATACAACGGTTAAAATATATGTAAAATATAGGTTAAACAAAATCTATAAATGTACAATCCTTATTTTTAAAAATGTAAAGACTTATAAAATCCGTTTTTGAAAAGTGTAAAGTTCAACTTTTAAAATCAAACAAATAGTAGAATAACATTCAAGAGTTAGAAATTTCCTTACGCACAAGTGTTTTCTGTTGTCCAGAGTTGATCACTTCCACATACGGACGCACTGAATCTAAATAAGACATTTCAGAAAGGATTTTGAAATTAGTTACAGATAAAAAGAAAAAGATTTTATTTTACAAAAAAAAGAAAAGAAAAAGATTTTCAGATTACTGACAGATAAATGAAAAGGATTTTGAGATTACTTACAATAAATGAAAAGGGTTTTGTATTGTTGTTGGTGACGTGATGTTGGGTGAAAACTGCATCTTCTAGAGAAGTGACAATGGATAAAATACTGAAGCAGACAAGGAAAACGAGTTGAGTCAGAGAGTTTCAAAGAATTAGTTTGCAGTTCTTGTAAGCACGCCAATTACTACCAGCGAAGCGAGGTTTTTGTTTTGAACCATCAACTGTTCAGAGAATCCAAAAGAGATGCATTCATCAGTATCATTATAGGAATTCACTCATATAAAACGAAACAAACAAACTCTGTGCAAAGCAAATAGATTTACAGATTCAGAAGAAGAAGAAGAAGAAGAAGAACCTTAAGACTCTGTTTCTCAGGTATGTTAGCTCTCGTCTTCATCATAACGCTCTCTCTAAGAAAAAATTTCCTTATTGGTGAAGAAGAGTTTGTGAAAGATCGAGTACGACCAACAATGAGGATGCTTCTTCTTATATAGAGGACTACGAGGAGGAACAACAGTAATAAATCAAACGGTAATAAAAAGAAAAGGAAATAAGACGAAACGGTCAAAAAAAGTGAAATATTAAATTTAAGAAAAAAAGGAAATTGAGAAATATATAAAGGTAAAACTTGAGATTCGGATGAAAACATTTGTGTCGTATTGTTCCTCCTTCTATCTTGCAATCTCTCGTAATCTTTGGATCTCGTGGAGCCTTTTATCACCTGTGTTAAGTTGGGAGTTTCACTTTTCCTTGTGCCGTAGCTTTGAACGCGATTCTTGTAAACGTAAGAGAAACGAAGGAGAAACAAGTGTGGAAGATTTTCGAAGATGCAATTTGTTGGTAAACTTTCTTTTTATCCGTATGAATGCAATGACGATATTACCCTTATTAGAGATTAACAAAAACCCTGTCCTTTCATGACTTCCATATTTTTCTCGACGGCGAATAGGGCAACCGCCGTCACAAGCTCCGGCGAAATTTTGAACGCTTCGACCAATTAATCATGAGGGGAATGTTTCGGGTAAATACTTTGAGTTATCTGATTCGGTCTTGCTCTAGAGGGACGACGCATCCAATCGACCGTACCATGCGGTTGTTTCTCTCGTCGAAGATGGTTCGTCTGTACACCACCGGTAAGTTTAAATCAGTTTTTTAAAACTGTATGATCTAGATTACTTTGTATCAATCCGTTGAAGAGGCTTGTTAGTGTTTTCATCAATGTTAGACTTAAAACTAAGAACCAAATCTCGATTGATGAGATTAACATTGCAGTGAATTCCAGTATCATATTGATTGAATTGGAATCTATGATGGCAGAAATAGAACCTCAATTGTCTCCAGATCTCATCAAGATAATGGATCAGAGACTATCGGCGATAGAGCACCGAAATGCTGTTCTTCAGAAGCTTATAGACCAGGTAATCCAAACATTGCAGTGCATTGTTTTATTAAGTTTTCCTTTTTTGCTAGTTAAACCTGACATGATCGATGAACTGTGTTTTCTGTTGATCGAAGACAGCCTGAGTACTCACCTGCAGAGTTTTCAAGAGCTAATAAGGAACTTCGGAAGCTGAGAGAGTCAATGGAGCTGATCAATGATTTGAGGGCCAAACAAAAGGTAGTTAATTTGCCTTAGTACAATACAGTCTTCATGTGTCTAAAAGATGATAATTGATTAGGTTTAATCCCTTTTGGCAGGAGATTGATGGACTAAAATCTCTGGTGACGGAAAGTTCAGAGGATAAGGACATGCTTGATATGGCTGTAAGTGAATTAGATGAAGCCGTAGAAGAAGAAAAAAGACTTCAAACTTTTCTGCTCAAGTCTCTACTTCCTAAAGATGAAGCTGATGAGAGGGATTGCATTTTGGAGGTGAGAGCAGGTACACTTATGAACTAATGCTTCTTAAACACCTCTTCTTCCAGCATTATCTATGCGTTTCAAAAGCTGTGCGTAGTTTCCTTTTCTTTCTTTTTTTCATTTTGACAACTGAATAATGTGGTTTAGGTACGGGTGGAGAAGAGGCTTCTTTATTTGCCATGGACATATTCAGAATGTAAGTTCATCCATATACTGCTGGTAGAAGCTTATATTCTTATTTCGTACTTTAACTTGAGTTCTTTAATATCCGGTTTTGGAATATTTATAGGTACGAGAGATATTCACAGAAGAAAGGTTGGAAGTTTGACATTGTAGACATCACAGAGTCAGATATGAAAGGATATAAAGCAAGTATTTTTTATCTTACTTACGTGAATATTATTGCTTCTACTGTGGCTCTATTCTAGTTGCAGCTAAGATCTTGAATATAATTGTCAGGAAGCCAGTGCTGCAATATGTGGAGCCAGTGTCTACGGAAAACTGAAGTTTGAGAGTGGTATTCACAGGGTTCAGGTATGTTATATATGAATCATAGTTTGATTTTTCTCAAGTCTTTAGACATTTTCATATAACTTACTCTAGTTATTCACACTTGAATATCTTTCCTCAGCGTATACCAATTACAGAGAAATCTGGAAGGATTCACACCAGCGCTGTATCTGTTGCTATCCTTCCACAGGCTGATGAGGTACAAAAGTTCTTATTTTTGACGCCTCTTATAAATATTATATGTCAGAAAGGTATATTATCTTTGATTAATCTTACGAACTTACATACCCTTGGATCATGTCTTACAGGTAGATGTTCAATTAAGGAATGAAGATTTGAGGATTGATACTTACAGGTCTGGTGGCTCGGGTGGTCAACACGCCAACACAACAAACAGCGCAGTCCGGATAATCCATCTTCCAACGGGGATGATGGTCTCAATCCAAGACGAAAGATCACAACATATGGTACTTAACCTTTATTTCACAGGCTACCCTTTACTCCTTCAAATTTTTACATCTTACTGAGAGAATTCATATGATATCTTTGTAATAGAACAGAGCCAAAGCACTTAAAGTACTCTGTGCAAGGCTATATGAAATCGAAAGGTTGAGGATACAGAGTAGTCGATCAAAGCTACGGTCAGAACAGGTACACACAAAATTAACAATCTTTTTATTATGTTTTCAGAGAAACCTTGACATGATTTTATTTTCTAGCTGATCAATGTGTAATCCCTTTAACAGATTGGCAGCGGAGACCGATCAGGAAGAATCCGCACATACAATTTTCCACAAGGGCGAGTTACGGATCACCGAGTGGGAATCACTCACCATGCCATTGAAGATATGATGCAAGGAGAGAATCTGGACATGTTCATTGATGCCCTTCTCTTACGCCAAGAAATGGACGCCATTGCGTCTTTCAGCTCCACTTAATACAGAGGTAGACCAAATTCCAAAACTCTTGACCTGTCACAGCCGTTAGTAGTAGTAATAAAAAAACCAATTGAAAGCTGTGAAATAGAAATAGAGGGAAAAGAGGAAGCCAGGGAAGAGGCAGTGCATGGGTAGAGACAAAACACAGTCGTTTAATGTTTTTGTAAACTCAATCCATGCTCTGCTTGTTCCCTGTCTCTCTCATTACCACTTGTTTGCCTTCTTCTTTCACTGCAATACCACAGTAAGTCTTACCCTTCTAAAACTGGCCAGTTGCTTGAGTTCCTTTGTGTTTGCGTTATTTCTTAGGTTTAAATACATTTTGTAATCGTAATTTCAGTACGGCTTTGTGGTGTACTACACAAGAATTCACTAGAAATATTTTGTACTCCGTGTTTAGCGAAGTCTTGTACTTCCATTGTTGGTCTCTTTGTATTGCTGACCTTCGAGGTCAGCTGGAGAGTTTATATTTTGTACGACATTGGTTAATTGGAAGGTAGAGAGAAATAATTAAGCTGCCACGTGGTGGGACCTAGGCACATCGCTAGTACATTATTCTCTTTTCTTTCTTTGGTTGGTGGTTAAATTAGTACATTGCTCACTTTTCAGTACCGTTACTACACAACCTCTATAAACCGGAATCTAAGTTTTGGTTCGGTTTTAAATAGAAACTAAGAACAATTTTGCGTAAAAATAATCATGAATTTATATTAAGTAAATATAACATCAAAATCAGAGAGATGCCATTCTGCAATTGCTTCATCTTTATAAATCTCCGTACCAACATCCACCGATGTCCAAATCCTCCTCGCCGGAGTTGTACCGACATAACCAAATTAAATCCCAAACCGGGAAAATCAAAAGAAACAACAAAAAACCAAAACCCGATTCAAATCAATTAATTACCTGGTAGAAGTAAAGCCTACTGGACAAGCCACCAACATCAAGCTCCCAAGCTCTCGGGTCACCCACCCAACCATCACCCAACCGCGTCGGATATCCATATTCACCCCAAACCGGATGAGACAAAAGCTGAAGAATCTCCTGAGCTTGTGGGTTACTAAAAGTAGCTCCCAAGCTCTCGGGTCACCCACCCAACCATCACCCAACCGGATCGGATATCCATATTCACCCCAAACCGGATGAGGCAAAAGCTGAAGAATCTCCTGAACTTGTGGGTTACTAAAAGCATCACAAGTCCCCACTGGAAGCTCAAGATGCTCAGCGTTTCCAGGGGCACAATAAACATGGTAAGCCTCGTAAGGGAAGCTCAGGTGGTCCGTACGGTGGACTTTGGACAGCTGTGGATACTCTTTGGGTAGCACCAATGTGGAGTTTCAGGGTTTATAATCATCTCTGAGTAACGGGTTACGTCAGTGGTTACATCACCGTCGCAGGGCTTGCCGTTGTTCTTCCAGTAGCTTCCGATGTCAACAAGGTAGAATTGACTCTTTGGTCCTCCTCCTTGTTTTATATTTAGAGTTAGTCTCACTTTAAAGTTTGGTGACTCCGGAAGCTAAAAACAAAACACACATTTCTAAATTAGAGATTACTTAAAGACAAAAGAACGGTTTAGAGTTCAGTGTTACATACTGATTTGAGCATTCCTCTAGTGTTGTAATGGTACCCACCAGAGAATCCTTTAGTAGCATCAGCTCTGAGGTAAAGCATAAGCCATGGGTACTTAACTGAAGTCTTAAGCTTATGTTTAAACACCCAACCACCAGCACCAACTCTCTTCTCCCACACAACCTCGTAATAACTTATCCCGCTCAACCCATTTCTCAATCTGCCTCCAGCTCGTACGTACCATTGAACCATCTTCTCATGGTGTGACCATCGCGCATAAGCTCGGTCTTCTGGTGGTTCAGAGCCGGTTGGTTCATACAACCGTTACCGAAACAGGGGAATTTTCCGGGTTGATTGAAAGGTGGGATCTTTTTGCCGTTTTGAGGACAAAGACCAGATTTTGTGTCGTAGTTTCCGTTTTTGAGCATTACCATCCAGAAACTCCATGGGTTTGGTTTGTCTGAGACTTGACAGATAGAGCCTAGATAGAGTTCTTTCTCGACTGCGTAAAGGTCAGGGTTTTGTAATGCTGATTCTGATATAATTCCTGGTTTAGGCTTTCCGATTCCTAACTTGTTATCCGAGTCTGATACCTTGTGAACCAAGCAATAACCACCTGTCCAAAATTCCAGTTTAAAAACAGAGGAAAGAGAAGAAAGCTTAATTGTGCTGTTTGATTCCTCTTTTTTCTTGTTGTATTTAGACGAAACATCGAAGCAATCAGCGGCACGTGGACTACCCATGTGAGGAGCTTCGAAACCAACCTCATTGCAGAAGTTCCAAGCTTCAAATGCCACTCTAAGACCATCTCTCTTCATCCCTGGATCTCCAACCGCTGATTGCTCATCTCCATTAACAAGGAAAAGCAAGTTAATCACAGCCAGAAGGATCCAATCCAATCTCATCATTCGTTTTTTCCTCGGTTTCTGCATTTAGTTTTCCTTTGTTTTTGGTTAAATCTATTTAAGGTGTTTGAGTGGAGTGAAGTGGTAGTTGGTGAATGATTCAATAGTTTAATAGGAGTAAATGCTCTGTAAAGTCAAAGAAACTGTTAGTCTTCTTTGTAGCTATTATTGAGGGATTAATCATGACTTGCTCTAATCTTCAGAACATTTTTCTTCTCTTTCCAAACTTTTAGGTCACTATTAGGCCCATGGGCTAATGGCTTCATCGGTAAACATACAAAGACTTGAATGTTCAAATTTTCCAAATTTAAGATCCATAAATACGAGTCAAAGGTTTTATTGTGATTTCGTTGAAAAGTCATAATTGTCTTTAACACTTGTCGAGATTCTCCAAAAACTTAGTGGGAATCAAATGGAAATATTGGTAAAAGGTCTAAGCCTAACTCATAAATGGTCAATATCAACTAGTAGTTGGCTTGTGATCAAGATTATTGGAAGTGTTCTCGTGAAGATAAGCATTTTTAGTGGCGTACTTACAAAATTATTTTATCTCGGTCAAATAATTTAAAAAAATATAATATAATTTATTTAAAAAATTTATCATAATTTTCAAAAGAATAAAGTAAAACTCATAAATATATTGAAGTATAAAATAAAAAAAACTGTCAAGGGAAAGTTTGAACTATAGTTTGGGTGTCACATGCCAAAAAATAACAAATCAACTTAAAAGTTTTTAACAAATTTGGCTAAACTAAAAATATTTTATCTAGTCAGGAAGTGTCATTTGACCACCCTAACAAATCGGTCATATATTATATTATATGACGCCTAAAACACAAATAAAATTAATGTCCTTATGAATTATACTAATTTTTTTATAATAGAATAACTAAATAGTTTACTATTAAAATAAGGTTTAAACTATTGTAAAACGCACATAATAAAATTACTTAGATTACTATACTAAGAGGCATAATTAGTTTTGATGCCCTAATTTTTTTTATAATATATGGTGTTTGATGCCCTAAATTATACTAATTTAGTTCAAGCTTTAGTTCATGACCGCTATTGACCCTATGGATCTGCCTATGAGCACTTTTATATGTGTCTCTTATCTCTATATTAAACTTTTTTGTTTCAAGTATATATTTATTAAAATAATATTTACTTCAAAAGCTAATTTTATAGTTTCAAATCTCTTTTTTCTTTTTTGTCAATTAAGCCTCACATGAATCATAAATGGTGGGAGTCATTGTAGCATAGATGCTTTGAATAATATTGCAAGTAGTCTACAACAATTTATTTTATTTGCAAGTACTTGTTCTTTTTTATTTGGAAAAAGTATATGTTTCATAAAATATACGTGGGTAAGTGATAAATATAGAAAGAACATTGACGTCAGGAATGATGTCAGGCTCGTAATTAATTACACCGACATAAGATTCATTGATTCTATAAAATGAGCACAAGAAGAAGTAATGCGAGACCATTTCTCCATTTGATAACATATAACAAATTTTGTAATGTTGACTTTGTTTTTGATCGATAATTAAATTTGACTTATTTCTTGCTCATGAAGCATTTCTATTCACGTGATTCCAACTTAGAATTGTAGTCAGATCACAAAATACTATATATTATATGTTAGACTAACTACACAAACAACTATATTGGAATTTATTTATTTTATTTGTTTGATATAAAACAGGACAATGAATGTTGACATTTAGTGTAGTGGCAGAAAGTAAGTTTATTAAAACATGCGTACTTATATATCAGAGATCGAATCTCACTATCTACATTATATAAGAAATTGATTAATGGACCGATTAGTTATGATCCAGTGGTTGAAAAAAAAAACAGTGCAATGAATCTTTATAATGCGCATAGGCTTTATATCCGTTGGCAAAACGCAATTATGATAACAAAGGGATTTTTGGTGTTGTCAATTTGTTCATAGTTACAATTACCACCAACGAAAAAGTCAACTTAAGACGAAAATGATAATAATTAGGTTGCTAACAAAAATTTATTGACAAAAAAAAAAAAGAATAAGGACGTACGGAGGCTGATACAACATAGCTAATTGTTAGATATCAGAGATAATTATAAAATTGTGAAAAAACATGACCAGTTTTTAGAATAAATGAACGTATCATGAATGATATCTTATATGGTCCATAAAAACTCAGAATAATATAACTCCAGTTGAATGAAAACAGCTAGACTTCTTGCTGTAGTCACTTCGCTTTTTGGCACTTTAAATTAATCATTTGGTCAGCCTTATCAACCCAGAATGGTCAGATATCTTAGTTTATTAACTCAACCAAATTTTATGAAGTTGTTTTGACATATTTTTGTATATGTCTTGATAAAGTCACAGCTTGCTCTCCAAGAAATAAACGGAGTATATATTATAACTTATAAGCTCCCATGAGCTTTTATAAATATCACTAACACTTATATATAAAATATATATTTGTAAAGTATAAGCAGAGATCTCTTTGCACATTTTTTCAACAGTTCACTTTTCTGCTTGTTCTTGATCCTTTTCCAGGTATACATATAATGATTCTCTGCTATATCTTTCTACTGAAACTCTGTACTTTATGATTCTGAGTTTTGTCTGCACCGAAACTAGTTGTAATTGACAATCTTGCTTCAGGTTTTGAAAAAATGAAGTATTGAGAAAGAAAAGAAAAGAAAAAAGTAGATCTTTAGGATCTTTGTCATAGTTGGTGAAGACTGATTTTGAATAAAAAACAATTTTTTTTATTGTCTTTGTTACTTCTTGGCTTGACCTTTATGTTCCCTATTTAGATATATACTCTCTCTTGAAGATCTCAACCCAAAGATTTAGAAATTTGTTTCGTCTCTCATATGTTCCTTTGAATGCTTAGGATTTAAAGGAATCTGTGAAGTTCTAATGGCTTCAGAAAGTGGTTTAAACGGAGATTCAAATATTGTAGAAGAGGTTTCTGGGACTAAAAGAGGCAAAGAAGAAGAAGTGAAGAAAACAGAGAAGAACAAAGAAGAAGATGAGAAGACCAAAACAGTTCCATTTTACAAGCTATTTGCTTTTGCCGATTCATTTGATTTCCTCTTAATGATCCTTGGGACGCTTGGATCTATTGGAAATGGTCTTGGTTTCCCTATTATGACCTTGCTGTTTGGAGATCTGATTGATGCTTTTGGAAAGAATCAGACTAATACAGATGTTTCCGCCAAAGTCTCCAAAGTAAATCAAATGATGTTCTTGTCTTAGTTGTGATTCGGTTTGAAGATTTGACCTGCTAATAATAGTTTCTTAATTCACTCATAGGTTGCTCTGAATTTTGTATGGCTTGGAATTGGTACTTTTGTAGCTGCTTTTCTACGTAAGTTTATTGGATCTGTCAAAAGATTTAAATTTGTGCAATAGAAGTTCTCAGACAAGAAGAATCTAAACGTTTTTGATGTCAATGGATGTGCAGAATTGTCTGGTTGGATGATTTCTGGAGAGAGACAAGCAGCTAGAATAAGGAGTTTGTATCTAAAGACAATCTTAAGACAAGATATTGCTTATTTCGACGTTGATACGAATACTGGAGAAGTAGTTGGAAGAATGTCTGGTGACACTGTGCTAATCCAAGATGCCATGGGAGAGAAAGTAAGCTTACTGATAACAAAAGCATTGTGAAGTTTCAAACTTCATTTGGATTGAAAGGAAGACGTTTTTTGCAGGTGGGAAAAGCTATACAACTTGTATCAACATTTGTGGGAGGCTTTGTGATAGCTTTCATAAGAGGATGGCTTTTAACTTTGGTTATGTTATGTTCAATTCCTCTTCTTGTAATGGCTGGTGCACTTCTCGCTATCGTCATTTCTAAAACAGCTTCTCGTGGACAAACTGCTTACGGCAAAGCTGCAATTGTAGTTGAACAAACAATTGGTTCTATAAGAACGGTAATTAGGCTTATTTATACACATTCACTTAACTAAAAGACGAGTCTTAGAGACCATTTTTTCTTGTTTTCAGGTAGCGTCGTTTACTGGAGAGAAACAAGCTATAAGCAATTACAATAAACATCTTGTTGCTGCTTATAAAGCAGGAGTTATTGAAGGTGGTTCAACTGGATTGGGACTTGGAACTCTCTTTCTTGTAATCTTTTGTAGCTACGCATTAGCAGTTTGGTATGGAGGAAAGTTGATATTGGATAAAGGGTACACAGGAGGTCAAGTTCTCAATATCATCATCTCTGTTTTAACTGGATCCATGTAAGGACATTTCATGAATAATGTCTCTTTCCTGTGTTAACTTACTACTCTGAAACCTAAGTTGAGATTTGTTTTGTTCCTTTGTTAGGTCGTTAGGTCAGGCATCGCCTTGCTTAACCGCGTTTGCAGCTGGTCAAGCCGCTGCGTTCAAGATGTTTGAGACAATTGAGAGAAAACCTGATATAGATTCATACAGTACAGATGGCAAAGTTTTGGATGACATTAAGGGAGACATTGAGCTTAAAGATGTTTATTTTACTTATCCGGCCAGACCAGACGAGCAAATATTCCGAGGTTTCTCGCTACTTATCTCGAGTGGTTCAACTGTGGCTTTAGTTGGACAGAGTGGAAGCGGGAAATCTACTGTTGTGAGTCTAATTGAGAGGTTTTATGACCCACAAGCCGGTGCAGTCCTCATAGATGGGATCAACTTAAAAGAGTTTCAGCTAAAGTGGATCAGAAGCAAGATTGGACTTGTGAGTCAAGAACCGGTTTTGTTCACTGCAAGCATCAAGGACAACATTGCGTACGGCAAAGAAGATGCAACAATTGAACAAATTAAAGCAGCTGCAGAGCTAGCAAACGCATCTAAGTTTGTTGATAAGCTTCCACAGGGTTTAGATACAATGGTTGGAGAACATGGTACTCAGCTTTCAGGTGGACAAAAACAGAGAATCGCTGTGGCTAGAGCGATTTTAAAAGATCCAAGGATCTTACTTTTAGATGAAGCAACAAGCGCGCTTGATGCAGAATCTGAGAGAGTGGTGCAAGAAGCGCTTGATAGAATCATGGTTAACCGGACTACAGTTGTGGTTGCTCATCGGTTAAGCACTGTGAGAAATGCAGATATGATCGCTGTGATTCACCAAGGCAAAATCGTAGAGAAAGGTAATCATCTAAACATTCTTATACGCTCTCTGCATATGTGTGCGTGTGTCAGTCTATATAAGTTGGTCAATTTGGATGAACAGGTCCTCACACAGAACTACTAAAGGACCCCGAAGGAGCTTATTCACAGCTGATTCGTCTACAAGAAGAGAAGAAAACCGATGAGAATACATCGGATGAACGAAAGATGTCATCAATTGAATCATTCAAACAATCTAGTTTGAGAAAATCATCTCTAGGCCGGTCCCTAAGCAAAGGAGGATCATCCAGAGGAAACAGCAGCCGCCATTCTTTCAATATGTTTGGCATACCAGCAGGAATTGACGGAAACGACGCTCAAGATCAAGAAGAGGATACGACACAACAGAAAACGGTACGAAAGAAAGTCTCAGTCTTCAGAATTGCTGCTCTTAACAAACCAGAGCTTCCAGTGCTTTTACTTGGATCAATATCCGCAGCAGCAAACGGGGTTATTCTTCCTCTTTTTGGCATACTACTCTCAGGCGTAATCAAAGCGTTTTTCCAACCACCTGAAAAGCTAAAAGATGATACGAGCTTCTGGGCAATCATATTTGTGGTTCTTGGCATTGCATCCATCATCGCCTACCCAGCACAAACCTTCTTCTTTGGAATAGCCGGATGTAAACTAGTGCAGAGGATCAGAAGTATGTGTTTTGAGAAAGTGATTCACATGGAAGTTGGATGGTTTGATGAACCAGAGAATTCGAGTGGAACCTTAGGAGCAAGGCTATCAGCAGATGCAGCCACTATCCGTGGTCTAGTTGGAGATGCTTTGGCTCAGACAGTTCAGAATCTTTCGTCTATATTGGCTGGTTTGATCATTGCTTTTTTGGCTAGTTGGCAATTATCTTTCGTCGTCCTCGCGATGCTCCCGCTTATTGCACTCAATGGATTTCTATACATGAAGTTCATGACAGGTTTCAGCGCAGATGCAAAGGTAAAGTAGTTACTATACATACACAACTTCAATCTCTCTCTGCAGCAATCATTCGATTAACATACCTGTAATCATTGGCAGAAAATGTACGGGGAAGCAAGCCAGGTAGCGAATGACGCGGTTGGGAGTATAAGAACTGTTGCTTCATTCTGTGCAGAAGACAAAGTGATGAACATGTACACAAAGAAATGTGAAGGTCCTATGAAGACAGGGATTCGTCAAGGCATAGTCAGTGGTATTGGTTTCGGCTTCTCTTTCTTCGTCCTCTTCGCTTCTTACGCTACCAGTTTCTATGTCGGAGCACGGCTTGTCGATGATGGCAAAACAACCTTCGACGCTGTTTTCAGGGTATAAATATAAAAACCATTACATTTACAATGCAGTTTCTGGGGGGGGGGGGGGGTTTCTGATGTTTACAATGCAGGTGTTCTTTGCTTTGACAATGGCGGCAATGGCAATTTCTCAATCGAGTTCGTTATCTCCTGATTCCAGCAAAGCCGATGTAGCTGCTGCTTCAATTTTCGCAATTATGGACAGGGAATCGAAGATTGACCCAAGTGTTGAAACTGGAAGAGTATTGGACAATGTTAAAGGAGACATTGAGCTTCGTCATATTAGTTTCAAATACCCAGCTAGGCCAGATGTTCAAATCTTCCAAGATCTTTGTCTAAGTATTCGAGCTGGAAAGGTACAGATTCAAAAACTTTTCTTCCTTTCTTGCAGGAAAACAAGGCAAAACCTTTAAGAAAACCTTCATCTTTTTCTTTTGTCTTTTTACATTTTCAGACAGTTGCTTTGGTCGGAGAAAGCGGAAGCGGGAAATCAACGGTGATCGCTTTGTTACAGAGGTTTTACGATCCAGATTCAGGTGAGATCACTCTTGATGGCGTAGAGATCAAGAGCCTGAGACTTAAATGGCTGAGACAACAAACGGGACTTGTGAGCCAAGAACCAATATTGTTCAATGACACAATCAGAGCCAACATTGCTTACGGCAAAGGAGGAGACGCGAGTGAATCCGAAATCATATCTGCAGCTGAATTATCAAACGCCCATGGATTCATCAGTGGTCTGCAACAGGTAAAAACTCAAGCTTTAAGGTTTTAAATTTTCAATTTCCCAAATTCAAGTTGCGATTAATTAACTGAATTTAACTTTTAGGGTTACGATACGGTGGTGGGAGAAAGAGGAATCCAATTATCAGGCGGGCAAAAGCAACGAGTAGCCATAGCCAGAGCCATTGTCAAAGATCCAAAGGTATTGCTACTCGACGAAGCGACGAGTGCTCTTGACGCAGAGTCTGAGCGCGTAGTCCAGGACGCTCTTGATCGGGTTATGGTAAACCGGACCACAATTGTGGTGGCTCATCGGTTGTCAACGATTAAGAATGCTGACGTAATCGCCGTCGTTAAAAGCGGAGTTATCGTTGAAAAGGGCAAGCATGAGACTTTGATTAATATCAATGACGGCGTTTATGCTTCGTTAGTTCAACTTCATCTGACTGCATCTTCTTGAAAAATTATTTTGTGCTCCTCTATTTTGTATTTTTGTCAATTATACCCCTTTATTTTGTAATTTTGTTAATTATGCCCAGAAATTTATGTGTGATCGTGTGATTAATCTTATTAAGAAAATTTACAAGAACGAGCATATAATCATCAAAAATGCATTAAACAAAGCAAAATATTAAAAGATAGTTTAACACTATAATATATTAGAAGTATAATGTTATTTATTTTATTTGTTTGCATCAGCTTTAATTGATATAATCGTTACTTTTATCATGCTATAAGTGATGTCTCGTACGATTGTAAAATATCCAATAATAATGTCAGTTGTTATAAATAATATTAAATGATATATAATGTATTATTTGTTAATAAGTGTTATAAAATAAGTAATTTTATATAGTGTTATTTGTTTAAATAATATAATATTATTGATGTTATAAGCCTTTTTTTTTTAAATGTAAGACTACGTATCATAATTTTATATATGATCCTGAATTCAAAATTTATGTACTGCCGTAAAAGAAAAAGCGAAAATAATTTGATAAATAACCAACCATTGATTTACATTATAACAGACGAAAACTTTTTTTCTTGGCATTTTATTTCGATTTAAACACAAAGTACATACACGTACGTAGACTTATATTAGGGTCGACCCAATCTATATGGTCCCTAAAACCTTTTAAAAATGGGTTGTTTATAATGGAAATTGAACCCTCGTCAGAGATAAGCAAAGTTTCAATTAATTGTATTAAATGAGATTTTTGAAAGTTGATGCTCCTAAATTTTATATATTTTCTAACGCCTAAAATCCCAATTTCATGAACTTTAGTTCAGAACCGCTAGTTCTTATATGAATCAAATATCTATAATGGTAAGTTCTTGAAATCTTCAATCTTCTCACTGTAGACAAGACATCCTATACAAATCAAAACAAAATATTTAAGGTTACTGTAAGATTTTTAAATCAGATTAAAGAATTAATTAACACTTTAAAAAGAATAATTAAGAGTACTTACTCCCACATCACCAACCATCATCCAATCACCTTCTTTGTCCGCGTACGTTAGCACAGGACTCTTCGCACTGCACTTCTCTTCTTCTTCAGCCCCTGTGTTTTTAATCGTCATTAATTAATCTGTTATATTTATATATAATGAAATCTAACCTATGAAATAGTAAATTTGACAAACAAACAAAAACCCTTATGAAATAGTTATGGGCATTATTAACCTTCAAACAAAAGAACGGTAATGGACACAAGTATTTATACATATAGACAGATAGATACTTACAGAGAATGGAGGCGTTGAACATGAAATCTAGGGTTCTGATCAAGTCATGATAACCATTAAGAGACATTAGATCGATCTTTCTTCCAATTGGAACTCCTTCAATGTTTACTTTAACGTAGAAGCTCCCTACACTGTTACACTCATTCTCTTCTTCTTCATCTACAGCAACCGCCGCATATTCCGCTTCTTCTACCGCCGGAGCTGCAGCGGAATATCCATAACCACCGTTGAAGTATTGTGTCCCTGAGGATGTCCCGAAGCTGAGTCCGAGCCTTAGGTCCGTACTTAGGTTACGAGTATTTGAAGAACTACCAAATGGATTGCTTTTGCTGCTACTCTCTATCGATGAAGACGATGAACTTTTGCCTCTTCCCAAATCTGACTAATTTCTCTCTATCTGTTATTTTTTAAAATGAATGAATACTTTTAGGTCGAGACAAATGAGTGATGAGCCGCCATGCTTGGTTTTTACGTGTGATGTTTATATAGAAGATAGAATTTTTATTTTATTATATAATTTGATTTGATATTATATGGTCTTGGAATTTTGTTTAAAATTCATATAAAAAAGCGACGGTGGAATGATCAGACAGTGTCCGCTAAAGTTGTTGTTAGTGTAGCAGAGAAAAACACGTGTCAAATTATGATTCGGTCAAAGTGTTGGTTATGATTTTGTGGGTTCGGATTTCTCTCTAATTAATACTTCTAGTTCTATTAAATACAGTTTGACGAACACATTATTTATAACCAAAAAATATATTTGAGTTCAAATATATTTATAAATTAATTATATAAAACGAAAATTAAAATGAATAGGCTAAGAAGTGATAAGTTTCACTGCCTATATTATGTAGAAACTTGATTATTAGGCCGATCAGTTGTGATCCAATATTGATATTAAAAAAGGTGATGAATCTTAATAAGGTATTCGCAAATACAAAGTTAGATTTGCCACATTCAAAGAGCTTTTATATTATATAGTTTGTAAGCACTAGAATTTAGATATATCACGTGGAAAAAACAATTATATTCTTTCAAAATAAGAATTTATAAAAATAAAAATTGGAAATTTACATTGTCCTAAACCATGTTCAATGCATGAAAGATTATCGTGACGCGCATTGAGGGATTTGTGGAATTACTTTTAGTAACACCCATTTCCAAAATTAAATTTGTTTTTATATAACCTCGATACACTTAATTAACAATTAATTTAATTAAACAAATTATTTTCAAAAAGTAAAAAAGTGAATGCTTGCTTAATCATCGGGTAAACACTTCTTTCTTGTTGACAAAAAAAAAACACTTCTTTCTTAAGTTAATTAATTATGTTTAGTTCTGCTTAAAGATAATTATGACGAAAATTACGATATAAAAGCATGACAAACGTTTAAACCTACGATTGATGATTCGAGTCCACGTCATTAGTCAACATCAGATAATGCGATTAACGTTCTACTAATTAAACCAACCCGCTACAAAACCGGTTTAAATCGGTCCATTTAATGATGTAAATCATACGTAATATGTTTTCGAAGAGAAGTTTCTAAAATGTGTAAATAAATAGAGAAAAGAGGGAGCATGAGTAATGAATGGTTCACCAAAAAGAGAGGACCAAATGAGAGTTCCTTTGTCTATAGAACTTAAGGAGACGTCGCAATTCACATATTTGTAAGCACGAGATAAAGGCAAACACACACACTCACGACTACATTTCTTGTCATTCCCCACGTGTCACTTTCTATTTCCACGTGGACTTCCTCTATCTCAACTTGTACATTGTACAATCTATTATGGTCCTAAAATTTCATTGAAATTAAATTCTATGTAATGAAGAATCAAACTTTGTCCTTATGAATTCATTCTATTGGAAAGCAAAGTAACATGCAACTTGCAAGCATAGTTTAGTTTACTTAGTTAAATAAGATTTTAGTCGGAGTTTTATAGATTTAGACACTGTTTAAAAATATATATTTAAAATGTGCTTACATATTTAGGTATTATTTCGTATTTTAACTTTATGAAATTATATTTTATACAAATAATTTTACCATATTTTCACAACTTACGAAATCTAAGTGAATGTGTAATCATTATGTATGATTTTTCTTTTCAAATTAACTTTTTATTTTATTTTTAAATAGTTAAATTTGTGAGTACTTTTATTGAAAGTGTTTTTTCAAAGCTTTTTGTGGTTTCTACATAAGTGATTAATTTTAGTTTATAGAGTGAAATAATATAGGGAAATTAGTAGAATTTTTTGTGGTTTCTACATAAGTGATTAATTTTAGTTTATAGAGTGAAATAATATAGGGAAATTAGCAGAACTAACGCAAAAAAAATATTATAATGCAGTAGATGACACAAAGCTCTAACACATACAATATTTTCTGTATTTTGTATATAATTTGTAATTTTGCCCTTTTTTCATTTACCCTAAAAAAAGTAAAAACAAAATTTCAAAAAGAAACTGTCACAATTACTTTCTCTAACACACTAAATCAATTTCTCTCTCATTTTATCCAACACTTATTCTTTCTATCCTCTCTGCATCTCTTTTTCTTTCATCTCTCTATATTCTCTGCCTATGAAACTTCTAATTCTTTTTCTTTTTCGCCGAATTTTATTAATCGACCACTGTATTGTCGAAATCTACGGTATATCATTCCCTAGATTCCGATTACTTAGTAAGTATGTTCTCAATGTCACATCACTTTCCCCATATCAAGTTTTGTTCACAACTGTATGTTCTGATTTTGGTTGCCATATTTTCCATTATTTCTCTTATATTTCGTCGATGCACATAGTAGTTTATTAGTACTTGTTCTTATTGTTCCTATAATTCAAGATCCTATAATTCAGGTAACGTTCTATACTATTAGTCTTTGTGTCTTTAATATTGGCACAAAGCGTAATACCTTGTACTATATAAAGTTCTGTAGCGTATATACATTCTATACCACATAAAGTTGTTATATAGTATACGTATGCTGACAAATCAGTTTCATATGGATTTTTCACCTTCAACTATATTACCTCGTATGCACAATGTATAGGATACGAACCTAGGTGATGATAATTCCCACGTTGATACCGATGACGATGGTATATTACCTATGAATGTTGAGCCAATGCCATTTACTGCGGTAATATACATGCTTCCTCCATTAATGTAATATATGATTTGTTCTCTGCTCTACTTATTTTTATTATATTTTTACTTATTAATTTTGTAAGATTACAACATGTAACAAACATATCTATAAATTATTTAGTGTGTAGTAATTCTAATAAATATAATATATTGTTATAATCAATACTTGGTTGTTATGTATACAATTCGTGAGGCATTTTGCAAAATTATTACTGATTTTTATACGGAATAATACATAGAACATTCTAAATAATACATGGACTATTCTGATTAATATTGAATAATCTATCGACATATATACTACATGTATAATACAGTAATAATAGTAGTTCTATTCAACACACATATGTAGTCTTCCAATATAAAGTTTATAATATTATTATATTGACTTCCGTAGCTTTTGGTTGTTGTATACTCTAAAATTAAAGATGTGGAATTGAATAACACCAACATAAATTGTTAAATCTATATTGCCACCAAAGAGAGATTCATTATACTATATCAAAAGAAAAGCTACATGAACATTATATAGTTATCATAGTACATCTGTTTACTATATAATATAGACACACTATATAATCTAAAAAATTCCAAGATATATACCACAACGTGTAAATATACCATGATATTTTCGGATCATAAGCACAAAAGGTACGTACGAAACAAAATGGCCACATCAGGGCGCCAAATTTTTAAGAATAATAGGCAGATTATGACACGTGTAATCATCATAATCTGACGGTAACGATGTATTGTAATTCTGAAGAAATTATAGGGTCAAAATCGTCTAATCCTTCTGCGTCGTAGATACGCAATTTAGCTTGTGTTTGTTATCTCGAAATTTCAGTTTCCCCGCCTCTTTCACTCCCTCTCTTCTTTCTTTTCTTTCTCAGAAATTTCGAATTTCTGATTCATCTCTCAATCTTCCTCAGATCATATATTCAGTTAAATTTTCCGGCGATTGCTTTTTTTTTTTTTCCTGTGACCACTTGTTCGACACCGGAATTAGGAGTCGGAGACTTCAACCGCGAGCTTCCGGTAAGTAATTCTTAGTTATTGCTATCGTCGTTCATTTTTCTTCGAATTTCTCTTCGATTCAATGTTTGATTCTCTCGAAATTGGTGAAATATTGTTGCGATCTATGCCCCATTTGGATTATATGGAGATATCGTCTTCCAGTTCCGATACTGTTTCGTATTGTCTTACAAAAGCGGAATGTGTTAGTATGAAATTTGTGCTAGAAATTTGTGATTAGGGTTTACGAATCTGGAATTCTTTCTTTCGAGTGTCTTAATTTTTTGTTTGCTCGATATTTCCGGTTTGAATATACTTGTCCATGTAGCCATCGTTTCAATTAGACAATTATAACCTGTTTCTTCTCTTGTTTTCCACATACTATCCAGATCTAGCACTCTCTTGTTTTGGGTCTTTCTATTGCCAGTGTTTGGATCTTTTTTTTTTTTTTTTTTTTTCAAATTGGTATTACTATAATCGGAGTATTATATTGATTCTCATCCAGTATATACCTCAATGTAGTCTGCTTTGTACTGCTTTAGCTATCTAACTCAGATAGCAAGTATTTGTTGCTATCACGGGAAAACCTGTACTCCTTCAATAGTTATTGTAATCTATGTATGAGTGGCTAAGTGTTTGTCGTTATTTGTATATTTTTTTCCCAGTAAAATGGTTAACGTTCTGTTGATAATTTTCAGGAAAAGATGAGCGATTATAGAAGCTTCGGCAGTAACTATCACCCATCAAGTCAATCTAGAAAGATCTCCATAGGAGTTATGGCTGATTCACAACCGAAGAGAAATCCTGTGCCAGAGAAGGGTGATGGAGATGTTATTTCTAGAGTAGAAAAGTTAAAATCAGCCACAGTACCTGATCTACAAGCGCGTAAGAAAGATTTAGGTAATTTAGCTGGCAAGCAGAGGACTTCAGCTCAGGCCGCAGAACATGTGACATCACCATGGAGGTCTCCGAGATCCTCTCATCGAAAATTGGGGACTCTGGAAAATGTTCTTTCTAAGCAAACGTCTTGTTTGTCTGGTAGAAAAGGATCAAACAAGGGACTTAATGGAGCACATCAGGCAGCAGCTTGTTACTCATTTAAAAAGGTTCCCAGCTCGAGTCCTCAGCATAGTCATGGTGAGCTCAACGGTGGAAGGAACGATGAAGGGATGAATAGGAGTCCAGAGAGGATAGAAGAACCGCCATCTGCAGTTTTGCAGCAAACGGTTGTGTCACAGAGAGAGGAGACTGATAAACCTGAGAAAGAGAAGAATGGAGGTACTGCTGTTTTGAGATCAAAACTGTGGGAAATATTGGGAAAAGCTTCACCAGCAAATAATCAAGATGTGAATTCCGAAACCCCTGAAGTTGTGAAGACCAACTTCAAGTTAAGTCAAGATAAAGGTTCAAATAATGATCCTCTTATTAAGCCTAGACACAATTCAGAATCTATCGAAACTGATTCTACAAACCCCGACAATGCAACCAGAAGGCCAGTAACTAGATCCTTGTTGCAGAGGAGGGTAGGAGCCAAAGGTGTCCAGAAGAGAACCAAAGCTGGTGCCAACTTAGCTCGCAAAAGCGTAGAACATGTAAATAATATATTTTCTTTTGAAGAAGGTTTGCGTGGGAAAGCTAACACTGCTAAGATTGCCAGTGATATGCCGAAGAAACAAAAGGGTAGAACAAAAAACACCGTTGTACAGTGCCGTAAGGCTCATTCTCGGAAAAAGGATGAAGCTGATGGGATTCAGAAGGAGACGAGCAAGCGTAATACTCCACCACGTTCCGAGAATATGGGAACTAGCAAAAGATCTTCATTTTCAGACAAAAAGAGAAGTTCCCATGAGGTTCATCAGCAGAGCAAATCTTGGAAACAGAAACCAGATATTAGCAGGAATGAAGATGTTCATCCATTGCCGGAAGCTGCAACAGCAGCTACGCCAGAGATGTTCCAGGGATTAAAAAAAAATGGCGATAAACAAGAAAAGCCGAGTAATGTTTACATGGAAAAGTCTGTTGAGCCAGACAACGAATTCCAGAGTCCAACGTTTGGATATAAAGCACCAATCTCAAGTCATTCTCAATGTTTTTCTCCCGAAGTATCTCCTTTGCAACCCAGGAATATTAGTCCTACTTTAGATGAGACGGAAACACCAATTTTTAGCTTCCGTACTAAGAAAATCCCTCAAAGACCTCCTACAGGCCAAGCGTCAAACACAGAAAGGAGATTGCCTGTAACCTTCATAAACTCAAGCTGCATTATCTAGACTTATGAACCACTTTATACATTCTTCTTTGACCTTTGTATATCCTTATTTATTGTCAGGATTTCTTGGAGAAAAAAAGAGATTATTCTTTCAGAAGAGAAAGTTCTGCTGAGCCAAATGAAGATTTAGTTCTGTCAGATTCCTCGTCTGATGAGAGAGACTCAGATGGTTCCGGAGATTTATCAATGTTGGGCCATTACAACAGTATGCTTCTTATTTTCTTTCCCTATGCCATAATATAGTAGCTGGAGGATCTTATTTTCTTCGTAACATAATCCATGTTTTGCTTTCTCATTTAGGTCCTGACGAAAAAGAAACTGCCAATTGGAGTAATGAGAAATCTAAGCTAGGCTCTAGCTCAGCTAAACGAAAGTCTAACCTTAAGGGCACTGGACGTGTCGTGTTAAGTCCCCCCTCGTCTTTGTCCAAAGGTATAATGCTCAAGTGTAAGTCATTACTGTGATTTTTTATACTGCACCCTCATTTATTTTGTTCTGGAAATTGAGCAGGAATTTATAAAACTGATTTCTTCCAGCATTGTTCAGAGATGGACGAAGATGAAGGCTTGGGAAGGTCTTGTCTAGATATAACTAATATTACATTTCTATTTTAAATCTTCATTCCTGTCTTAAAGTTGATTAATGACCATGTCTCAGGGCTGTTGCATTGTTCAGCTTGGCTCTTCAAAACTTTGAGAAAAAACTAAAAGCTTCAGCTGAAAAGAAGTCATTAGAAATTATAACATCAGTCTCTGAGGAGATACATCTAGAGTTGGAGAATGTCAAGTCTCATATCGTAACAGAAGCGTATGTTTCTATAATTGATTCTGCATTTTTCCTTTCTAATATTTCAATTAACGATCTTTCTAATTACGGCACAGGGCAAAAAAGAGTAACCTAGCCAAAACTAAGAGAAAGCATGCCGAAACAACATTACAAGGTACAGCAACACATCGTTTTGTCTTAAAGTACTCGCGATCTTGCTTCACTCTGGAACCTTCAGTTCTGCTTGAATAGACACACACAATTCACCTATCTGTCCTAAACTCTGATCTACTGTGTTCACTGATGATATTTGATCGAATTACAGAGCAACAAGAGAAAATGAGAATTATCCATGAAAAGTTCAAGGACGATGTCAGTCATCATCTTGAAGATTTCAAGAGTACTATTGAAGGGCTTGAAGCAGACCATTCAGAGTTGAAAGGAAGCATAAAAAAGCAAAGTATGTTCAGTTTTTCAAATCTTGCTTTCCAATACAAAGAATACTAACACTATAACTGCTATGAGACATGATCATATTCTATATAGAACAGAATGAGGAAACAAGTGTCGCCTAAACTCACTAATTGGGGTTATCTCTCGTTTTCAGGAACATCACACCAGAAACTCATAGCGCATTTTGAAGGAGACATCGAGACAAAACTGGACAATGCAACCAAAAGAATCGATTCTGTCAACAAGGCAAGTAGTCTTATTTTGGTCCGAAGACTCATTATTCAGAAAGGTTAAATCATCATTTCAAGGCATAACTTATATTGATGTCTATGTTTCACAGTCTGCGAGAGGAAAGATGCAGCAGCTGAAGATGATTGTCGCAGAATGTTTGAAGGATGTTGATGTGTTAGGCTGACCTGAGAATCCGAGTCTCACACAATCAATCACATGTAAGTCTTTGATCTCCATTTCAAAAAGGAAGTTTAATTAGACGAACTTTTGTTTATACTTTAGTGTCTCATGGATTGTAAATGCTTCCACTCCTTTCATTCGGTTTATAGAGTAGTAGTCTCCTGTTAATTTTGAACCACAGACTACAAACAACTTATAACCTAAGAGCCTTTTTTCTATAGCAATTGTGAAGGTTAGCTTTTATTTGTTTTGCAAGCAAGTGATGGATTTTATTAGACCAAATTACAAAGAAATTGATCATTTAATACATCGATTGGTAGCTAATGGTTAAGAATTGCACAATTCGGCATCTATTGAATCAAACAAAAAATAAAATGTTGAAGATATTTTTCTTTGGAAATAAAGATCACAGATGATTTGTCTACTTTTCATAAATTTTTTTTTTTTTAAATGAGTAGAAAATTCATGAATGGGATAAATAAAGGTTGTCTTCTCAAAGTAAAGTGCAGAAGACGACAAAAGTAGGAGTAGTTAGAAGAGAGAGACAAAATAACATAAAGGGGTTGATGAAGCACGCGGCATCACGTGAAGTGCACGTGAATTGTGGGCCTGGAAATTATGGGTCCCATTTAAGAAAGAAATGGGCCCATCAATTGTAGAATGAGTCCATACAAACATGTCTTTATGGCGTGAAGGTTCTTTCCACTCACAGTAATTCTTTCTTTTTAACTGTGAACTTATAGATCAGCCTTGGTTATTACTACAGTACTATAACGATTTTGAATAATTAAATATTCTTTACATAGTTTGGAGTTTGGTCCTATAAGTTCTAGAGTTCTAAAAAAAATGCGTTTAGAACAATTATTTGCATTATTGTTGGAGCATCATGAGAGATTTGTGGTCCACCATTATATATAACAAAAACCATGCATATTTGAGTGTGTTGTATTTTTTGTTGTTTTCGTTTATTCCAAACTAATTATAATTACTCCGAGTAATAAATATATTCTCACATGGTGAATTTGACTATTAAAATATTATGTAAAATTGTGAAGCACAGAAAAAGGGAACGGTGGAGAAAAGAAGTCGGTCATAAGATTGTGTTGTGTCTCTCTTACTCTTTCTTTGTCTTTCACTATCGCCCATACATAACACTTACCAATTCCATACACTTAATGCGTCTGATAATTACGTCTTATTTTATAAAGCGTGTTTAAATTCTCAAGAATTTTACCACAAAAAATAAAATATAAATAGGAAAGTCTCAATTACGGATTGGAGAATCAGCATCTTAGAATATAAATAAGCACCTCTTCATAAAGAAGACCAAACTCTGAAGTCCAAATCTCACTGATTCTATTATCAACAAAGAAGTAAAACCAAAAGCTCTGTTCAGTTTACTTCAATGGAAAAAAGGCCCTTTCGATCATCATCATCAAGCTTCAAACCAAAGTAAGTTTCTTGATTTCGGCGATTCTTGTTCTATAAACATATATATCATGTACGTACATGGAGCGATGTTTGTTTATACGTGATCACTGTTTCTGTTGCAGATTAAACGATCAAGATTATATGGAGCTAGTTTGTGAAAATGGACAGATACTTGCAAAGACTCGAAGCCCAAAGAACAGTGGTTTTTTTCAGAATCGACGTACGCAATCTCTCTTAGATTTATATGAAACTGAGTACGATGAGAGTTTTAAGAACAACATCAAAAACCTTGGAGATACACAAGTTATTCCTGTGAGTGAGTCTCAGAGGCAACGAGATCAACAAACGATTGAATTAGAGAGAAATGTTCCGAAGAACGACAAACGTGTTACATCATCAACATTGATTGATGATTCTGCAAAGAATGCTCCACCTGATGAACAATCTGCAGCTGTTGGAAGATCAACAGAATTGTACTTTGCTTCTTCTTCGATGTTTTCTCAAGGAACTTCGACAGATCTAAGTTGCCGTTCTTTAAAAAGAAAGTATGAAGATATTGAAGAAGAAGAATCAACATATTTAAGTAATGTAAGAAATTTTTCATTAGATTCTTGTCTGAAAATTCTTTCTGCAGATGTTGATCATAAAACAAAGTTTTGTAAATTTTTCTTTGTTTTGCAGAATTCGGATGATGAATCAGATGATGCAAAGACACAAGTCCTTACAAGGACAAGAATAACAATGATTAAGAGAAAACGAAGCACAAAAGTCTCCAGGTTATCTGAAAGAGTGAGTTTATATAAACACACTCACATATCATTCAATTTCATCTCAATGTAATGATATTAATTAATGGTAATTATTCGTAAATTAGCAGAAGCGAAGAGATGACATCAACAAGAAAATGCGTGCTTTGCAGGATCTATTACCTAACTGTTACAAGGTTTGAGATCAAACTTAAACCAAATTAGATTGATTGTCACTTGATTAGAGAGTTAAATCTTCTCGTTGCATTGAGATTTCTGAATATGTTTCATTGTTTATAGGAGGATAAAGCATCATTATTAGATGAAGCTATCAAATATATGAGGACACTTCAACTTCATGTTCAGGTATTCAAATTCATACATCACTTCAGTAACAGTTCTTGAGTTGTTATTGCATCTACTAATAATCGATGTTACAGATGATGAGTAATGGAGTAATAAGACCACCTCCAATGTTGCCATTAATGAGTCATTACTCTCCGAGTCTGCATATGAATGGAGCAGCATCAGCAATGCTTCAGTTTATGCCTATGAATGTTCATGGAACTGGTTTTCAAGGGATTAACAATGCACCATCATCACAAATGCTGAGCTTTCTTAATCACTCCACAGGACTAATCTCTAACTCTCCAATCTTTTATCCACTGGAACATAGCTCTCAGCAATTCGTTGTGCCTTCCTGTGTTCCTCAGACTCAGGCTACTACTTCTTTTACACAATTCCCAAAGTCTGCTTCGACTTCAAATTTAGAAGATTCAATGCAGTTTAGAGGAAGCAATGGTTACTATCGCTCGGTAAACTAAAAGATTTGTACATAACTGATCTCTTCTCTTCAACTAACTGACTTGGAACAAGTATATCATCTACTTTGTATTATTAGTCTCTCTGAGATTTCGTTGTTTTTCCTTTCTCTTACGCAAGTTAACACTGTGTATTCCCCAAGTAAAACCCTAAACTCAACTAAAATTGTGATTCCAAGATGACTCGTTGTGCCTTTTCAACCTAAATCGTGGACTTTGAATCACCTTTTGCCAAGTTGTGAGGCAGAGAGGTTTTTAAGTCCTAAATGAAAAAGGGGTTCTAGATTGGGCTTGATGGGCTTTTTAGTGGACTTATATCTTAACTGGACTTAATAAAACGCGAAAATAGCAGACTGAATTAGTGATGAGGTGCCAAGAAACAGGTGGTCCAGTTGACTTATCCTTGATTTAGCTAGGCACGAGATGATGAGTTCAAATTTCACTCTGCTCTATTGGAAAAACTTAGGTTATGAATCAAGTTTTATCAATCTAATGGTTATTTCTTAACAAAAAAAAACTAGTGATGAAGGTCCGGTAGGTTTGAAATTAATGTAAAGATTCTTTCTTTAAAAAAGATTAGTCTTAATTCATAAGTTAATTTGATACTTAAGGAAAGTGGATAGTTAAGCCTAAACTAATTCTTTTAAAATAGAGATTTGTAACCACTTTCTTTAAATATAAAACCAGACGAAAGTTGTATATGCTATACATTAAATTTTATATTAAGGTCATAATGTAAATTTAATTTCATTGATAGTATCCAATAATTTTTTTTTGTCAACTGAAATTTATTAAAAATCCAAAAAAGATCAAGTGTTCCAAAATAAGAGAACAATAAAACAGAAAAGGCAATGCCAAACAGATACAGTTACCCAGCCACGCTCAGTTCGAGCTTCTTCGATCGTCATCCAGAACAGACTTCAACCAAAAGGGTTCTCCTGAGGCAATAATTAAGATAGAATTTTTGCTACTTTGTCACAATAAAGGAAAAGTGAATGGTCTTTTTTACATAACACTTAATAATTGAGAGCCACAATTCATTAAAAAGCAAACTTCTACACTCTCACTACACATGTTTCTCTCAATGGAGTTTCTGACCATAACCAATCTTTTGGCACTTGTTCTTCTGCTAGTTTTTGTTCTGAAGATATGTGAGTGTTGTTGGATCCTTGTTTGGCGACCATTAATTTTGTCAAGAAGGTTCAAAAAACAAGGAATCTCAGGTCCTAAATACAAGCTATTATACGGAAACATCCAGGAGATAAAGAAGATGAAGATAGAAGCTACTTTCAGTTCTAGATCCCAACACCAACGATATTTTCCCTCCGTTTATCCTCGTTTTCAGCAATGGATGTCTCAATACGGTGCCGTTTTTTACTTCGTCCTCTTGGCTTTATTTCACTCGCATGCGTAACACACAAGTTATCTGTTGTAATACTGCAGGAGAAACATTTCTATACTGGAATGGAACAGAGCCAACGTTATGCATCTCAGATCCTGAACTAGCTAAAAAAATCTTGTCAAGCAAGTTAGGTTTTTCAGTTATACCAAAGAAGAGACCAGAGATTCTCATATACTTCGGTAAAGGACTTCCCTTCAGTGAAGGTGGTGATTGGTTTCGTCGTAGAAGAATCTTAAACCCTGCTTTCTCCACTGATCGGGTTAAGGTCATGACGAAATCTATGGTGGATTGCACATTGAGGATATTTGAGGAGTGGAGAAAGAAGAATAAGGATGAAGAAACAGAGCAAACTGAGATTAAGATGGAGATGTACAATGAGTTTCATCGATTAGCTGCTGATATGATAGCAACAACTGCGTTTGGAAGCAGTTATGTAGAAGGAATCGAAATCTTTAAAGCACAAATTGAGCTTCGTAAAACTTGTGTTACTTCTGCAACCAAAGTGTTTATCCCTGGAACACAGTAAGTGTAGTTACTCTTCTAATTTCACTTGATGTGATCAGCAAGCAGATTTTTGAGTTTTGTTTCTTTCCTTGTATTCCAAGGTATCTTCCTACTCCTTTGAATCTTCAAATATGGAAGCTCGATAGGAAAGTAAAGAACATGATCAAAAAAATCATAGCTATGAGACTACAGTCCAGAAATTACGGAGATGATCTTCTAGGAATCATGTTAAACGCGGCAACATGTGAAGATTCTGAGAAAAAGATGAGCATAGATGAGATCATAGAAGAATGCAAGACTTTCTTCATCTCAGGTCATGGAACTACTTCGATTCTATTGACATGGACTACAATGTTGCTTAGCTGTAAAACTTCTATGACCAAACTCTTTATCCCTGGAACTCAGTAAGTTAATCACTCTGCTACTTTCAGTTCTCTGTTCAGACGATTTGAAGATAATTGATCTTCTTTCTTGTGTTCTAAGGTACCTTCCTACTCCTTTGAACTTTCGGATATGGAAACTGGAGAGGAAAATGAATAAGTCAGTCATGAGAATTATAAGTTCAAGACTAGAGTCAAAATCGGATTACGGAAACGATCTTCTGGGAATCATGTTGAAAGTTTGCCAATCTGAAGGGAACGAACCAAAGATGAGCCTTGAAGAGATCACACATGAATGCAGGACTTTCTTCTTCGCAGGTCATGAAGCTAATTCAAATTTACTAACATGGACTACAATGTTGTTGAGCTTGCACCAAGATTAGCAAGAGAAGCTTAGAGAAGAGATTTTCAAAGAATGTGGTAAAAACAAAACTCCAGATTCAGACACTTTCTACAAACTCAAACTGGTAACATACCTCTTCCAGAATTAGAATTCAAAAAACGTTTCTTGTGGTTAAAGAAAACTGTTTATATCTTGCAGATGAACATGGTTATCATGGAGTCTCTTCGACTTTACGGACCAGCGCCAGTTTTGATTCGAATAGCATCAAAAGATATAATGCTAGGTCACTTAGATATTCCCAAAGGCACAACCATAACTCTTCCACTTCAGAAGATTCATAACGACAAGACTCTTTGGGGATCTGATGCTGAAAAATTCAACCCAATGCGATTCGCAAACGGCGTTTCCAAAGCTGCAAACCATCCAAACGCTCTCCTCGCGTTTTCAATCGGGCCAAGAGCTTGCAGTGGCCAAAACTTTGCTATGATTGAAGCCAAAACTGTGCTCACCATGATTCTTCAACGGTTCAGGCTTAGCCTCTCTGACGAGTATAAGCACGCACCAGTGGACCACCTCACTCTTAAACCTCAGTACGGCTTACCCGTAATGTTTCAGCCTCTGTAGGATTCACTAAATGAAACTACTTATCTATACCTTACTTGTATCGCAAGTTAACGTATGGGCCGCCTAATTCAACACCGTTGTGGTAATTAGGCTTTTAAATCTCACTTTCGGACCCTTAATGGGCCTAATAGTTATTACTGTATTTTGCCTAAAGCCGATGTAGTTATTTATCTGACAAAGGAAATGGACTTTGGGCTTGGTTACGGTTTAGATGTATTCCCTTTTATTTATTTTCCTTATTCCATTAGGTTTTACTTTTCTTATTTGCAATTACTCCTTTGTCTTCATTATTTTTGATTAAGTCTTCGAGATTACAAACTGAGTTTGCTGGGTTATCTCTTGTAACTGAGCATCCACGATATCCGACCTTTGTTTCCTCTAAACATTGCTTCGTTCTATCTTTAATAAATTCGTATTCTCTTCTCAATTTCTACTCTGTCTTTCCACATCATCAGGTACTCACATATCTTTTTGTGATTTTGGGTTTTGATTATCTATAAAATAATAATTAATATCTCGATAAACTATTGAAATTTCCTTTATTTTTCCTGATTCCTAGGTGGAGTGAGATTCTCAGCTCGTGTCTTTTATATATTTATATATATATATAGGTAAACTTTTATAAATGAATACTAATCATGAAAAAATATTCGTTAGCGAAATTATTTATTTATCAATAAATAAATATATTATTCATTTATCGATTAATGAATTTTTATTCATTTAAATAATACTTTTGCACATTTTTATATTTTTGTATGAATAATTACTTTACATATTGTAATGTATAAATGTACCTACCAAGTAATAATTTCATTTCAAGAGATTTTATATAAATATAATATATATATATATATATAAGAAATTGAAGAGATTATATTAGTAATACATGAATTGTTTGTATGTGGACTAAGATACATTGTATTATATTAGTAACATACATTGTATGTATGTGAACTAATACATGAGCTGTATTATGTGGACTAAGATACATTGTATTATATTGTATGGAATATCTAGAATCTTAGAAAATGTATCCAACATACACTACAAACTATATATATAGTTCTACAGTCTTGGTTTGGTAAGTAATTCATTATACATTACTGTATCTTTCTTAACATTCAATTTGATGGCGAGGGCCATATGTGAACATAAGAAAGAACATCCAACACTTGCAAATTATTTCCGACATTGCAAGATACGATATGAAAGACTTGATGTTCCTGAAGCATAAATTGATAAATTAGATGAGATGAATTTTGGTGGAAAAAAAAACTATAGGCTCCTTTTTTGTTAAAGAATAACTTATTGTACGAACATTGTTGATTGGAAAAAAAATCTTTTTTAATATATATATATATATATATATGTAATGAAACATGATGATTATTCATTTATATTTACATAGAGGTTTTAAGGATTTCAAAAAAATTATTCATTAATGCATTTAGTGAGGTTATTCATTTAGCCCTTTACCCCAAGTCGGGACCGAAAAAAATTATTCATTTATCGAGGTTATTCATTTATCGAACATTCATTTATCGAACATTCATTTATCGAGGTTTACCTGTATTTAAAGTCTCTCAATCGTAAGTTAGAGGCATGACACAATGTTGAAAAGACAACAGACGAATGTGGAATTTCCACCACAAGATATTGTGGAGCTCATACTCGAGAGACTTCCTGTAGACTCTCTGCTAAGATTCAAGTCTGTATCTAAGCAGTGGAAATCCACAATCGAGTCCCGACGGTTTCAAGAAAAACAGTTGATATGTCGTCAGCAATCACGAGGTCCAGATCTTCTTTGTGTGTCCGTTTATTTTACTGGTTACGAAGATCCAAGTGGTAAAGCTGTGAGGTGGTCATCAATAGGTTCTACAATCAAGTTGAATACTGAACGCCCTATGATCGGCTATGGTACTTGTGATGGTCTGCTATGCCTCTTTTGTTACTTCACACCGAGTGTTGTGGTGAATCCAGCCACTCGATTTAAAACTCTATTCTCATCTAGTTTTAATAAATTCTGGTTCAGTCATTCGGTTTAATAATTACATTTATATATTTTGGTTTGTCAGTTCATTTGATGAAGTTTACAAAGTCATCTAAATCCTTGCCACCGTCATAGTCTTGACCAGCTTTGTTGTCCTTTGGGAAGAATTTCAATGTTGGGAATGCAATTAATTAATTACACCGTATCTGTGTATAAGTTTATATAGAATCACAGCTAATTTGAGGTTGGTACCTGGAAACATGTTCACATATTCAGCCAATGAGAAAACAATCATTCGTTATCTCTATACAAAAAATAACGGAAAGAAACTTATCCAATATATATCGTCTGCTTAAGGAAATATAAAAGCTTATTCTGAGGTTCAAGGGAGATCATTTAGGAAACCACTGAATGGTTTTGCTCATCACAATCAACCTTCAACACAATACACAAGTTGAATTATCCTCACCAACTGAAACATATGGAACCAACCTTGCCTTTGATAATTAGGGGTAATTTAGGAATTAACTAGAAAGATCCTCAAAACGATCTCGCGTTATACAATAGTTTATAGAGAATATGATATATTATCATATACTGATAAAATGTTATAAATAGTTTATAGAGCTAGAATTTGGATTATGCTAATAAACCCGCGTGACAGGTGTCTGCTACTCTTATTGTTATAGTTGGAAAATGTCTAATTACTCGGTCTCTTAAGAAAAGTGATAACCAATCTCGTGACGTTATAGAATAAAAAGTGTCTCATTTTCTAAACGACTTAGAAAACAGTCGATAATATTTGCTATAGATTTTTGAAATAATTATAATGTCATGGCAATATCCGAATATTCGGCTTTATATATATTTATTAAATTAGATAATATTAACTACCGAGGGCATAGACGTAAAACCATGCAAAATCCGGGACTTGATATAATCCAATAACATCTTCTATGAGTTGACTCTATTTACACTCCATAAAGAAGAAGAAGAAGAAGAGCATGATGATCAATTCTTCTTCAATATTGGACGAAGATTACGATGATACTGATGATGGATTTCATTATCAAACAAGGCAAAGTAGTTTCTCTAGGTTATCTATCTGTACAAGCTCCTTTCATGAAGAAGACGATGAAGATAATTGTACAAGCAATCCTTCAGATTTGGGTAATTTTGTTTCTGCTATGTCACTAGAGAGCTTGGAAGATGACGTTGGAGCAGAAGCGGACGGAGAAATCTCCGATGATGGTGATGAGTCGGATTCTGACAAGGAATCTTCTGGATTTTATTCTCTTCCGACGATTACATCTCGTCGGAGAAGAAAGCTCAATATTTCCGGCGAAGAGAGTGGCAGTAAGTGTAATTTACGTAAACAAAGAATGGTATTAACGAAGGTGGGAAAGAAGTCAATGAAGATGGGATTTGAAGAAGTAAAAGCTCGTAGAGATCTCGGGTTTGATTTGGAAGTTCCGGGTCGGGTTTCAGTATCCGCCGGGTCGAACCGAGAGATTCAGACTAGTAGTGGCGGTAACTCTCCCATTGGCAATTGGCGTATCTCAAGTCCTGGTAAAATATTCACACATTTACAAGTTTTAATTAAGTTTTTAATTTTTTATTTTTCAGTAATTGATTGTGTTCATATAATTATAATAATAGGAGATGATCCAAAAGAGGTTAAGGCAAGATTGAAGATGTGGGCACAAGCTGTAGCTTTAGCTTCTGCATCACGTTAAGCTTTCTTCTGTTTAGGGTTTATCTTTCCAACATATTAGTTCTTAGTTTTTTTGTTTTGGTTTTTGTTCTTAGTTCCTTAGTTTTTACGAGTTTTTTTTTTCTTGTAACGTAACTCGTTTACTAGGATATGTTGTTTCATCGAATACTGAAAAAATAATGCTATACAATTACTTGTAAAAAAACATTCACGCGGATTGTTTTTACTCATTAGATGGTGTTTTGTAATGATTATGTTGATCTTATAAAATTATATATATTCAAGCATTTCTAAGCTCAAGGACCCAAAATCAAATCAAAACACTTTTATATAAAGTATGAGTGTGATTGATTTAGGTCGGATACTTTGTGTTTTAGAGTCCAAGGAATATGTTCTTCTTCATTTTTAATTGATTATTATAAATGTAAGGACATAAACTGGTCTGGTTATCGCTTGGGAAAAGCATGTGAGAAGGCTTGAAGTGGAGATAGATTCGGAGATTGTGGTTGGTATTCTTAAGACGAAGGTTTGTGACATTCGTCCTTTGTATTTCCTATTATATTTATGCTATGATTTTTTATCGAAAGATTGGATAATCCGCATTAGTCATGTGTATAAGGAGGCAAACCAGTTAGCTAACGGTTTGGCTAAATATGCGTTTACGTTATCCTATGAATTTCATTCTTTTGATTTGATTTCGCATTCTTTGATTTCTTTATTGGTTAATGACGTTTTTGGCTCTGTGTATCCAAGGCAAGTTTTAATGTAAGTTTTTTTTAGCATTTTAATAAAATTGGGAGCTTGACTTCCATCCTTTCACCAAAAAAAAAAAGCACTAATCAGATTCGCTGATTTATTAATTAAAGAGATCTTAAAAATTGTAATAAGAAAAGTCTCGATAACTTTATAACAATTATGTCAAATCCAATGTACGAGAAAAACGAGACCAAACACATAGCACAATTTGTGTGTTTCAGCATTTCTTAATAATGGTATGATATGGTTTGTAAAGAATCAGTAAACTGTTTTTGAGTTTGAAGATGTCAACAAATTCACTTGAAGGTGAGATCGTGACATGTTTTGTCACAAGGGTAAGGACAATCAATGGCTTTTACTGTTGTTCGGTCAAAATACCAATCACCAACAGATTCAGCAACAGTCTGCAACAAAATGGAGGAAGCAAACAAATTTGCAGTCAGATTGCAACGAAATAGAAAGTGTTTACGAATTGTCAAAAAAAAATGTTTACCTTGCCATGAAGAGTAGGAGAATCTGGTGCATGCCAAGTGTCTTGTCTTTCAGATTGGCAATGTGCGAAGCATGAGTTTATGAACACACCGTTATGGCTCGATGTTGAGAAAGATTTTACAACATTTAGCATTTGCGTCCTGAAGTCTGTATTTTGACATAAGAGAAGGAAATAGAGAATTAATAACCATGAGGATGATGTAGTTTATAGAATAAGGTTTACTAACGGATAGTGAATAAAAAAACTTGCCTTGGAAGAATTGGATTTGAGTTGAATTACAATGCGAGTGATCTGATTTGCATGCCTTCCACGAGCCGCTTAAGTCAGCAGATGGAGGAGCTAAGCTCTCTTGCACCTGATGTAGATAATGTTGTTATGTTATGTGAATGAAAACGTTTGATAGAAGTGAAAGAGAGAAGCAATGAATGAACCTGCCAAGCGTCATATGCTGCATTGAGAAGAAACATCGGAGTCTTAATGTCTGAAACTAAGTTCTGGGGAAAGAAGCACTGTGGAAATGAAACAGGACACAAGGATTAGGATGTAGATGCTCGTGTTTTTATTGATGCAAGCTTTGCTCTTGGACCAGTGAATGTTATTAATAAAGTGAGAATTATACCGAAGTTGGATCTAACTGCTTTGTACAAGTAGTGGACAGTTCCTTTTGGAGGTGCTAGAATTTGACATAATACAAAGAAATGGCGGTAATGGTCAGATATATAGAATGAAATCGTTATCATCCACAACAAGACAGTCTCTGATTCTGAGATCACCTGTATTGTAACAACACCTTGGAACATAGTCCGAAGCGAGTGGCCTCCAGAGACATCCTTTCTACATTTCAATTTAAAGTTCATAAGCTTGATGCAGAGTTAACTAAAAGATCTCAAGAAAGAAAATTTAAGTTGAAGAGGTTTACGCATCCATAAACATTCCAGCATCACTTAAGCATTTTGCTTTTGTAGAACCCGGAAAAAGTGCCTTGAACTGATCACAGTGCAGGATGGAAGCTAAACCTCCGGCTGAACATCCTGAAAGTAGAGCCTGCAATAGGTATTTACTTGCAGCTGATTCAAACATCAAAGAAAGAGAAAACTGCAGTAACTTGAAAGGCTGATAGTTCAAAGCAAATGCAAAACCTGCTCTGCTTTTTGCATGCCTTTAGACAGTAATTCTTCCATAGCTGCTTTCCAAATCCGTTGTCCTCTATAGTAAAGTTGCGAGCTCTAGATCAAAGACATTATAATGTCCATTTAAGTAACATAGTAACTAGTTAAACCTTACGTTTAAGAGAAGTGATTAATATAAAGGAGTGTGACTAACCTCATCCTCACTATCGCCTGTGAAAGAGGCACCATCGCAGTAACGCAATTTGACTCTGTTCCAGTTGAAGAAATCTGCAACAAGGTATAGAATCAATGCAGGTGAAGATACTTAAGTATTTGCAACAAAAGTGTGTAAGCTTTGCATAGAGTCATGCAGGATGGTAACTTGGACTAACCAGGATTCTCATCAGCTTTATTGCTCAAAATTCCAGTGAAGGCCAAAACTTTCTCCATAAATTTCGATGAACCACGGCGAGTTGTTTTCCGGAAGATACAGCTCCTGCGTGTGTTGCACCATCCTCCACCCTGCATCACAAGTAAACCAATTATAAAACCAGAGAAAAGAAAAGAGAAGTCAAACATGAATCTTCAACATTCAAAACAATAGTGAGCAAAGACTAAATATTACCTCAAGTTGGATAAGCCACTTGTTAGCACCTGATCCAGAACCACGGTGTATATGATAACCAGGTAGTGTTCCATCTAGACACACTGCATCAATATTTATTTATTAGAAAAAGACTCAAGCTTTAATCATATGAACAATCCCGAGGCATTGTAATCGCAACACCAAAATTCCAAGCTTCTAGGTAATTGTATTCAATCAAATTGGTCTTTTGCAATCTCTTTAATTTGTATTAATGAATGCTAGAGGAACATGTCAAAGAAATTCAATTTCAAGTATGACTAACTCATGGCATTCTCAAAATCACATATGAACGAACAACTAAAGATACAGAGAGAAAGAGAGAACCATACCAGCTCCTGTGGAGCCAGCTTTCTGAATCAAAGTGAGAGGCACCATGAGAAGGTTCGAAGAATCTGTCGCCACGAATTGACTCTCAAGTAACGAGATCTCATCGTAAGTATCTCTCATCTTCTCAATTCCATGGCTAGATCCACTCACAACGACTCCACACAGCCAAATCCAGCAGATTCTTGCAAGAATCCGCAACACACTCTTCATCTCCGTCGTCTTCACAAGCTGATAATTTGACTTTAGGAAGATAGATTGCCGTGGAGGAATCTTCTTCTTAGTGCATGTGTGATAGCGAATAAAAGGCTTAATGACTTTTTTTCTGGGAAATTCTTTACCAAAATCTCAAACTTTCATAATTGGTAATAAATTGATTTACGTCACAAAATAATCTTAGGAATTAATGTATATTCTTCTGCAATTAGTGTGACAAAGATACTGCCCTTTTAATTTTATTTTTTAAAATTAATTATTTATGACATTTTATTGGAGTATTATTAGAGGATATAATTGTTAACAGATACGAACATGACAAGTGTGTGTTTGTCGGTTTTTGAATGTTCCTCCTCAATTACTGCCAAATCTAATTTAATTAGCAATAGTTTAATTACTACTGTCTCACTTTAACACTATCTTACACCGCATATGCATCGCACGTGGTTTGAATGGTCCATAATGAGGCCCATTATAATCATTGGGCCAATTAGAAATTCCTTCTTTCTTTTTTTGTTGTTGATATTCCTTTGTTTTTCTTACGAGATTCCATCTTTTTATTTTAAATTTTGGTTTGTTGAAAAGTGAAAAAATAGAAAAGTAAATTATTTCAAAATTTATTTCCACACAATTAAAATGAATATGCAATTAATACTTTTTGATTTTCTTGACTTAAATGTATACGCAATTGTCATTGCATTAGATGCCCACCCACTCCAAAAACTTTTTGTGCTTATTCTGAGATATTAAAATAAAAAATAATGAGTTAATTTAGTGGATGATTTTGAAAATGGCTCTGGTTTTGAATCTGTTGATACAATAGTAGGAGTAATAAATAAATAAAAACAAAACAATGTGAAACCAAAAGCACAATTTTCTTGGGCGTTGAAAGAGATTTGTCAGTAGTCAGAAACTCAAAGAGTGGATTTGGTTTAAGTCAAACCAATTGTTTTGTTTTGTTTTTATTTTATGCTCCTGGAGTTGGCTTCTCTTGCATTTTAGGCATCACTACAATCTTCCAAATTCATTTCATTTTATTATATTAATATACTTAAACATATAGAAATTGGTAATTATAATAATATAATGTAAGATAATATTAAGAGAGAAGACTATCACGTTAACATACTTCAACGTTCAAATTATATAATATAATTAAGATTGGTCAAATCTTATGAGGAGCAAGATTCAATGCAACTAATTATAAAAAAAATTAAGAACAATTAAATAAACAAAACATTGATACGAAAATAATGGGTGTGAATAAAAAAAGGACCCACAAAGAAAGAAACTTCAAACCATGCAAAGGGTCCATCGATGAGAACAATAATGACGTGAATCACCTCTAATTGTATACCTCCAATCATTTGCAAACCCATTAATATATTAATTTTTTTATATCAAAATTAGATCGATAAAACTCAATCAATAATATAAACCTTATAAAGAAAGAATCGAATCTTAATACTAAGTTATTAGTTGAATTATGGTAGCTAAGTGGTTAATATATAAATTTTCATTTTTTTTTTGTAAATTCGATAATATAAAGGAAAAAACCCTAAAAAGAGGGTCTTTTCTTTTTGCATCTTTCAACGCAAATTTTTTTCTTTTATTTGTTCTTTAATTTAATCTATTTTTTGTTTTGTTTTTTCTTACCCTCTCAAACCATTTGAAAACCCCGAGAAAGAGAGAAGACCGATGAGCTAAAAAAGAAAAGGAAGAAGGTAAAATTAGAAATCTGGACTTACTTTAAGAAAAATCAAAACCAACCCCATTACAGTTTTTAGTCTTCTTCTTTTCTCCTAGTCTTCATCTCTTTGGATTAGGTTTCTAGTTTTATTTTACTGAAAAGAATTGGGTCTTTAACAGCTGGTCGTCTCTGCATGGTTCAATCTCAATCTGGAATTTCTTCCTATTTTAATTTTCTCATTTCATTTTTCTGTTTTTTTTTAAATGGGTACTTTTGGTCAGATTCCCGTAGAAATCTAAAGGTGCGTTATTTTCCCTTACTGTCTCTATTTGCGTCCGATGTGTTCAATACACTGTCTCTTTGCCGCTGCTTAGATCTGTTTCCAGATTCTACTTGATCCATCTCCTTATTCAAGCTTTGAACAACAGTGAAAAGGTCAGATCACTGTCTATGCGTCCATTTCCAAAGCTCTGAAGCCAAAGATTTTGGGGGCATTCAGCTGAATTCTTAGTTTGGGGGCACACTCATACTAGCAGGTACTTGTGTTGCTTTTCAATGTTCAGAGATTGAACCTCAGATGATGCTTCGGTTCTGCAAAACGCGTCGGATCTTTATAGGGTTTATAAGGATTTCTGGTATTTCACCTGTTGTGTTTCTTCTATTTGTTATGTGTTGTGGTACTGCAAATTGCCGAGACTCTTAAGAGGTTGAATAGAGGATTGTGCCTCGAAGGTGTTTGTAGTATTGCCTGAGTGATGGGAAACGGAACTTCCCGTGTTGTCGGTTGTTTCGTGCCGTCGAATGAGAAAAACGGCGTCGATTTGGAGTTTTTGGAACCCTTAGATGAAGGTTTAGGCCATTCCTTTTGCTATGTTAGACCAAGTATCTTCGAGTCTCCGGATATTACTCCCTTTAACTCGGAGAGGTTCACGATTGATTCAAGCACCGTTGATTCCGAGACACTCAATGGATCTTTCCGAAACGAGGTCGTTGATGATCCTTCTTTCTTGAATAGACACAACAGTAAAGGTTTAGCGGAAACTACGTTTAAGGCTATTTCAGGTGCTTCGGTTAGTGCCAATGTTTCCACGGCTAGGACTGGGAATCAAATGGCTTTCTGTTCAAGTGATGTTTTGGAGCCTGCTGCCTCATTCGAGAGCACATCCTCGTTTGCTTCAATACCTTTGCAGCCTGTCCCTCGTGGTGGTTCGGGACCTTTAAACGGTTTTATGTCAGGGCCTCTAGAGAGAGGTTTTGCATCTGGTCCTTTGGATAGAAACAACGGTTTCATGTCAGGGCCTATAGAAAAGGGAGTAATGTCGGGACCTCTTGATGTATCTGATAGATCTAATTTCTCGGCACCTCTTTCTTTTAAACGTAGGAAGCCTCGATTTCAGCGGTTTATGAAGAGTGTAAGCGGACCAATGAAAAATACATTAGCAAGGACATTTTCTAGACGATCTGGGGGGTTAAGTTGGATGCATCGTTTCTTCTTGCATCCAGAGACTAGGGTTTCCTGGATTGTTGGAAAGGAAGGTAAGTTAAATGGTGATGACCCGGAAAGTTGTCTAGAAAGCAACCGTAACTTGCAATGGGCCCACGGGAAAGCTGGAGAAGATAGGGTTCATGTTGTGCTTTCGGAGGAACAAGGATGGCTCTTTATTGGGATTTATGATGGGTTTAGTGGACCGGATGCCCCAGATTTCGTGATGAGTCATCTTTATAAAGCTATTGACAAGGAGTTGGAAGGTCTTCTGTGGGATTATGAAGAGCCATCTGTAGATAATCCATTGCAGCCAGACCAGGAACCTCCTACAGCAGATAACTCATGTGATCCAGAAACTATCAGTGAAAAGCACTCAAAGTCAGTACTAGCAGGAAGTGAAGAGGCTATAACTGATTATAATGGCAGCCTTGGAAGTGTCGATACTCAGATTGCTGATGGCCCACCTGGAAATTTAGCAGGTCACAGCAAGAAAAGTATGAGACTTTACGAGCTATTACAATTGGAACGGTGGGAAGAAGATACTGAACATTCTCATGGAGGAAGTGTAGCTACAATCGATTTGACCAATCAGGTTGAAAATCCATCTACTTCAGGTGGAGTAGCTGGAACTGATTCGTGTGACACCGAGAGTAATGTTCTTAATGGGGTTCCGACCTCGGGACAAAGCCATGGGACTAGAAAATCGCAAATAAGTTCCAAGATAAGAAGAATGTATCAAAAACAGAAATCTTTGCGGAAAAAGCTATTTCCTTGGAGTTATGATTGGCACAGGGAAGAAGGGACGTGTGTTGAAGAGAAGATAGTGGAGTCATCAGGACTGATTAGGAGACGCTGGTCAGGAACTGTAGACCATGATGCTGTTCTAAGAGCAATGGCTAGAGCACTAGAAAGTACTGAAAAGGCTTACATGGAGATGGTAGAGAAGTCTCTTGACATAAACCCAGAGCTTGCACTAATGGGTTCATGTGTTCTCGTAATGCTAATGAAAGATCAAGATGTTTACGTGATGAACGTTGGAGATAGTCGGGCTATCTTAGCCCAAGAAAGGCTCCATGATCGTCACACTAATTCTGGTTTTGGGAATGATGAGGGTATTGGGCATAAGAGTAGGTCCCGAGAATCACTTGTGCGTATGGAACTGGATAGAATATCAGAAGAATCTCCAATACACAATCAAACAATTCCGAGCAGTGTCTCAAACAAAAACAGAGATGTAACCTCCTATCGGTTAAAGATGAGAGCTGTTCAACTCTCAAGTGACCATAGCACAAGTGTGGAAGAGGTAAATATCTTTGACCTCTTTGTTTATGCTTGATTCACTGGAGTAGTAGCGAAGATGCAAAACTTCGTCTCGTGTTTTCCAAAAAGCAAGTTTTCTTTTTTATTTGTCTCAGGAAGTTTCACGGGTTAGATCTGAGCATCCGGAAGATGACCAGTCCATATTTAAAGATAGAGTCAAAGGCCAACTAAAAGTCACTCGAGCTTTCGGTGCTGGTTTTCTCAAAAAGGTACGAACAAAGCTGCAAACAAACTTTCATAATTGAATGACATTTAGCCTAATTCATCTTCGTAATATTTCATGTTGTTGCAGCCGAATTTCAATGAAGCTTTGCTTGAGATGTTTCGAGTAGATTACATTGGAACAGATCCATACATCACCTGCGAACCGTGTACAGTCCATCACAGACTCTCTTCAAGCGATCGTTTCATGGTTTTATGCTCGGATGGATTGTATGAATATTTCAGCAACGAAGAGGTTGTTGCTCACGTGACTTGGTTCATCGAAAACGTTCCTGAAGGCGATCCAGCTCAATATCTCATTGCAGAGCTTCTATCTCGTGCTGCCACCAAGAACGGTACAGATATAACAACATCTAACTGATGATGTTCTGTTAAGTACAGTCTTTGTGTAAAGCAGGCCGGTTAATGTACAAATGATAACATTTTGGCAGGGATGGAGTTTCATGATCTATTGGATATCCCTCAAGGAGATCGAAGGAAGTACCATGATGATGTCTCTGTGATGGTTGTGTCACTTGAAGGAAGGATTTGGCGATCGTCTGGACAATATTATCCAGAGAGAAAACAAAAATTCAATAGATGAATTAACCAAAACAAAAATTAGAGTTTCTCAAAATTGGCTTATTGTTTTCAAACAATCTTTCAAATTCCAGGAGTAAAAAAAAAAAGCTTAATTCAACTGAGGAATAGGAGTCGAGCTCTTATCGCAAAAATAGTAGAAGCATATGATCATCTTTTGACTGCTTGTTGACACCCTGATCCTTCATATTTTTGATAGGTGTGTGTTATGTTTCTTTTTTGGTTTTCAGTCTTCTGTTTTTAGTCTTTATTATGTTAGATTGTCTTATTATGTATCTTTTGAGCTTATTTATGCTCAATACTTTTGGGAAAAAAAAAGGCCTAATTTTATTTTCTCCCTTCACTATCCAAAATTTATCATATGATTAACTAACTACAATCAGACCCTCTACAGTAACCAGAGGTTTTCTCGTTTGGGAGACTCTAGGAGAGAAAGAGAGTTTGAAACCTGAAAAGTCAACATGTGGACCCATAAAACTCATGGTCGGTTGAATGCACGGCCGCGTCTGAGTCGTTTTGAGCCGTTAATTCACGATTTCGTCTTTATTCGTTAACTGGGCGGAGTAAAATCAAAATTGATTTTCCGGCTTCTTTTTCTTCTTCAATGGTCACTAATCTTCTGCAAATGTGTTCTGAATCTCTCGTTTCAGATACGATATGTTTTCTCTTCGAAACCTCACTAGCTTCGTCACTTTTCCATCGCTATATAAGCCGTCGCCGCCTTTACGTCGTCGGTTAGTTCGTTGCCGACTTACGGAGGCGGGAACTTTTGCGCCTCTTGATGTCGTCTCCGGAGAGTCGGAGCGAGCGATTGGTAGCTTAACTGAGTTTAAAAATGACGGTGGCTGGAAGGTGGAAGATGAGGTTCCCGCCGCCGAAGATGGATTTGAAGGAGGAGCTGATGGTAGTGACGATTCGGAGGAGGAGGGAATTTCAAGTATTCATGTTCCTCGTGAGAAATACATCAATGTCTCTAAGTCTGATCTCATTAAGGGTATTGTAACGATGCTCTTCGATTCCCAAGACGGAGACGCTGATATCTTTCTCCTTCTTTCCTCGTAAGCTGATGACGATACCCACAATTATTGCGAATTGCACCAAGGTTGCTTATTGGACTCTCTCTTGACCTGTTTCTTGAACTCTTTAGGTGCTTGGACTCTATCCTTCATGCGGAGCACAAGAGGGTTTTAGAGCAAATGAGAGAGGATTTCGTCGCTACTCAATCCCTGGAGGAGGTAAATAGTGGTGGTGACTCATCGAGTGACGAAGATAGTTCTACTTCAGACGGAGAAATTAATTCAGAGGAGGAACTTAACTCGAATGCCAAGAGATCTGAACCTAGGAATGTAAATGGATACGAGGGTTTATCATTCCCTTTGGCTGATGGTTTTGACATTTGGAACTTTTTAATTTCCTCTGGCAAACATGCAAAGAGACGTTCGGCTGAAAGGTATTTAGAAATTTTGTGGTATTTTTGGCGAATTTCCATTGATAGAACAAATTTTAAGATTTGAGAATTTCTCTGTTATGAAAGTCTGAATATAACTTGATGATATTGGAATTCAGTGTAACTGCTGCAACCCGGTTCCAGCGTTCTTTCATTCAGCTCCTCGACAATGCTGGTTTTGAAGAGCTTTCAGCTAGGGATTTAGCATTGACTTCAGCTCTGAACACGGATTACCTTCTTACTTTACCTGTATATGTTGACTGGAAGAAGGCGTCAGAATCCAATGCTATTGTCTTTAGGTAAATGTAATATCTTTCGAGGCGTTTATAGTTGTCTTTTTTTCTTGCCAACGTGCTATATCTAGTTCTGTATAAAGAATTTGCTTATGAATCACATCTTCTTTGTAGGCGTGGATATACAACTGAGAAGGAGAAGGGTTTGTTACTTGTGGAGAAGCTAGACTATATCCAGTCTAAAGTTCTACAAGGAATCTTGTCAACTATTGCAAAACCCCTGAGAAATGTTGGAAAATTGATAAACGAGGTCTGACTTTATATAGTAAGGCAATATTACGTTTACATGATCATGGGAAAATTGCATTTAATGCATATATGCAGGGCAGGTTTACTACTTTCAAAGACCTTTGTGCTTTGTTAGTTTAAAACTTGAATAACATTTTTTTTTCTTTGAATTTCATGAACAGGCCTTAAGCGAGGCTTCTCAAACTCAAGAAATTCAAGACTTGTCAGCAAGGATGAAAGTTTGGCTCAAGGAACTATCCCTTTTTAAGGAATCATATCTCGATCAAACTTCTGATAGTTTCTTGGAAGAGAGGTTCCTTGCAGATTCCATCCTCCCAATGCAGTTAGCAGCACAAAGGGCGGTCAGTCGATATGAGGGGCTTCTGACACCTGTCGGTCCGCGCGCGAAGCTATTCAGAAAGTTGCTTGGATGGATTGGTTTCATTTCTCCTGCTTATGAAACACCATTGCAGCTAGCTAATGATAGTAATGCATCGGAACCTTATTTAAGGTGTGTGGCTTTTTTCTGTTATCTTTGCCACTGTTTTGGTCTCTATTTCATGATTATGAGAATCTCTATGTTAATATCAGATATGTTTTACATGGATTTAATTTCCCGAATGAAACTTTATATATGTTCACATTCTTTATATATGTTCACTTAATCTAAAGAAGTCTGAAAGTGCCTAGATGTGTTTGTATTACTTGTCTGAGAAGGTCATTGAACTATTAATTCAAACACAAAATTTATTGTCATATCATTTGAGCTAAGCAGTAAAGTATTCTTTATTCAGGCCAATTTTCTTATCAAGGATGACACTGGGTGATATATGGAAACCTGCTTCAAAGAAAGCTTGTGGAAATGATGTTTGGAAAAGAATAAAAACTTCGATTTCCATTCTTTTATCACCATCAACTCTGCAGGTTAATCATCTTCTATGCAAATAATTGCATTTTTTCCAGTCTATAGTGTGCAGTACACTGTCAAACTTCCTTATATGAAGGACTTATACTATGGCCACAGTATCACATTTCTTAGATGACTCCGTCTGTTTTTGCTCTTCGGTGAATAGGAGCCTGCGTTTGAAGAACTAATTTTGCTTTACACTACGGATGCGAGTGAGAAAGATGATAAGAATAAAGATGAAACACGATCATCGTTACAGTTGGAGATATTTGAGAGAATTCCAATTCCAGATTTACCTGTAAGAATATCACATCTATATCATGAGTGTCACATCATATTTCTTTTTCCGCCAGTGTGCCTTTTCTGTAGCTTTCAACATCGTTTTTATTTTGATTGTTTTATATAGGTAATTTTCCCTCACAAGAAGCTTTACTTTCGCATCATAGACACAGTAAGTGTGGTTGGATTGCAAACTCATTTTTTTCTTTTCTAATTATCTTTGTTGACCCAATCCTTTGAATCTTGTCAGATTCGTCTGGATATCGCTAGTATTTTGGGGCTTACAGCATATTTTGTAAACTACAAGTTTGAGAACATCTCATCATCCCCGTATGTCTCTTGTTCTCTTCCTATAATACCGCTTACAAAACCAAAGAGTTAACATCACTCTCTTTGCTACACAGATCAGCACTATTTCTTGATGTGATCGCCATCACTGCTCTGGTAATTTATGCAACACGCGTGGTTTTGGGTTACAAGCAAACATGGGATAGATATCAGGTGAGTTGAAACTCAACTTGATACTCTTTTTACTACAAAGGAATTTAGTGTTCTCCCTTGCAATTGACTACTCTTCAGTTGCTAGTAAACAAGACGCTCTATGAGAAAACCTTAGCCAGTGGCTTTGGTTCCGTCCATTTTCTTTTGGATGCCTCAGAGCAGCAACAGGCAAGATTTCCGTCACTTTATTCATTCTTATTCCTTTCGGAAATATGTATGGGCGTTTTCATATGGAAATATGTTTTTACTTATATGGTTCCAATTACTTGCTATTTGCAGTACAAGGAGGCAATGTTGACATATGCAATTATTCTTCAAGCAGGAAAGAATCAGGTTAGACATATCCAGTCACTCTTTTTTTCTGAATGCCTTGCCTCATTTTCGGATAGTTCAAGTTTGTTCACAGATGCTCATGAACAGACTATTTGCCTGCAGAATTTGTCTGACCAAGGAGTTCGAGATAGATGCGAGAGATTCATGTATGACACATTCAAAATAAAGGTAGGTATAGAAAAGCTTAACTCTTAGAGCAACATCACTACACCTTGTAGCTGACTCCTAAGAAACTTGTAGGTTGAGATGCGAGTAGAAAGGGCTATTAGCACGTTGCTGAGACTTGGTCTAGTAACAGAGACAATGGTCGATAACAACACCAAGCTACAGGCTGTTCCTTGTCCTCAGGCTTATGTTTCTCTTAAAGAACTTTGGAACAGTCTGCTTGGTTAAATATATTTCATGTTCGAATGAAGCAACCGAGTAACAATTTTGCTACACTGTATAAGATCTGTATTAAAAACCCGAATAGATTGTACATAAACAAGATCTGCTAATATATTGTTCTCTCTCTGTGATACAGTTAGAAACAGAGTTTTCTAGATTTGTCCGACTCTCACAGCTCGAGGGGTTGAGATTTTGTAAAGACAAATACTCCTCCTCCTCCCACAGAGCGACCCAAGAGCATATTATCATCGAGATACGAAAGGTAATACAATCCATCTACAGATCTCCTGTATCAGAGGAAAATCTTTAGGATTCATAGTCATATCTTATAAGTTAAAACATAGGTTCTTGAAATGAACATAGTTCATTGTTTACCTTCCTGGGCTGGTTGCATTTACTGGAATCTGAGCTTTGAAAGTTCGAATAAACTGCAAAATCTGGAACATCGGTAAAGAATTATTAGCTTGGTCGTCCTCTATGATAGGTATCGGTTTCTATGCATTGGTACCACAGTTTTTTCTTTCTTCACCTGTAGGGTGAGAAATGAGCGTGGAATTATCGCAGGTGCGATGAGAGCTTGAAGCTGCTCGTTGATGTTAATGTTTCTAACACTTATCTGCAAAAATTCCATGAAACTGAATTCAGGTTTCTTTTGGAAACAAATACTGAAAGCTTCGAAAGGAAGAGACTTAACTGACCTCTTCAAACTGAAGGTAGATGTTTCGATCAGAGACCTTGTCGAATTTCGCAGTAACAAGTGTTGCACCTTCTTGCTCCTGCCAAGGATTCATTTCAGTTAATTTCTGTAAAATGTGAAATTGATGGGTTACAAGAAGAGAAGAAGAAACCTCTAACAAGCTTGGGACACTCCACTGAACAACATTTCGAATGATCCCACCATCTGATCGATCTCTGCACTCAAACTTCTGAAAGATCTGCCCTACCTGATCAAAATCCAGGAAGGCTTGAAACCAAATCCAAACAAAAGTTTTTTTTCTTGCGTCATCTGATCATCATCATCATCATCACTAGATTCACCACCTGAAAAAAGGGAAATCTTGAAGCAGCTTCAAAAAGAACAACAACATCAGGTGCAGATGAATATTGTACCCTCCATGTTCCATCTAGCTTCCTTAAATCAATGGCTTCACCGCCATTAAATCCTTCCACTGTCACCTGAAAAGTTTCTAACAAATCCATACTCATAAAAAAAACAGACTTTCTCCTCACTCAATACGATACAGCAACAGCATCCAACACAATAACTCTACCAGAGCCTCCTCGATGACAGATCGTTGATCAGAAGTGGCAGTGAGTCCTCTTGGAGTGTCTTGAACAGCTCTCAAAAGATCGTGTTTCTTATATTCTAAGTCAAGTTCATTGTCGACGACGACCTGAATTATGACTGAAACATAGTCACATCATTTGTTTCAGACGAGCAAAAGAAAGAAGAGCGAAATGTACAGAGAACGTACCCTAGCCGTCGTCTCTCCAGAAGCTACAGCTATTCGACCCGAGAATCTCTTCTTATGACCGGTATTGATGCTTGTACCAAAAGGGTTGATTCTACAAACGCGAGACGTTGAAATCGCAGGGCAAGAGAAAATCGCTGACGCAATTCGATCCATATTCGGACGCCACTCGATAGATAAAGCTTATCCAAGATAACAAAAAACAAAATAAGTCGGAAGCTTTCACAGAGTTAGCTTTGACCCGCAAAAAAAAAGAATTACTCTTTTTCTCTAAATTTTCTAATGTTTTTATTTTCAGTCACAGAAGACTAATGTCTTCGAGAAAATAAGAAAACAGAAGGCGAACAAAAAGTTAATTCAGGCGATACCTTCAAAGCTCATAAGCTATTCGAGGATGGTGAGAAACAGGTAACTGAGAAGGAAGATACAGCTTTATTTTCTATATATTTTTTTTTAAAGATAAATAAATCGTCGCGCGAAGTCTAACACTCATACGTGGCCGTATTTTGACCTGACACTGAACCGGCTCAAGTTTAATTTACCGAAATGATTAATATCCACCGAAAGTATAGAATCTCACAAGTAGCAGTAGTACAAAATGAACCTTAGAGACTAAACCATCAAAATGGCACAGTACAACAAAGGCAAGGCCACGTTTTCTAAGATTTGTTTCTTTTTATCAAACCAAAACTTATAGCAGTTTTCTTCTTTTCTTCAGTAAGAGCACATTAGCCATTGTTGTCAGGTTGGTGTTGAGCATCATGTGCAATCTCTTCATCTTCTTCACCATAATTAACCCATGGAAGCATTGACTCAAATAACACAGCCAATGGATTCCGATTTGCCACATCACGTGGAGGCGGTGGTGCTTGGTTGTGACCGCCGCCTCCTCCTCCTGCAGCCATTTGCTCTCCTCCCACCATTCTTGGAGCAGCCACAAAGTTCTGCAAATTGTCTGGTGGGAGAGTTGGCATTGAATCAGAGAAATCATGAGTTGATAAATGAGAGTACCTGAAATAGATTTAAACCATATGTGATTATCTCTAGCCAGAAAGAAAATTTATAAATGAGACTTGAAAACACTTACTGGTTATTCTCAGCAGGGAAAGCTTCTTTCCTTGCACAAAGCCAGTCCTTGGCTTCGTCTCCGTTTCGTTCCAATGACTCAATAACTAAATCAGAAGCACTTCGAAGCAATTTCTGAACATCTGGAAGCCTCCATATAAGGTAATTCCTCTCGACATAAATGTTGATAAGGTGGTCCAAGGACGGGTTATTTGATTCATCTGATCGAAAGTAAGAATGCTTGAGTATCTTTGTCCATGCCTGGTCTTTTAAAGGTACTTTGTCTACTAGCTTCTTCAGTACTGTCGGATGAAGCATCAAAGCTTGTTTCATGAGATCCAACGAGCTTGACTTATTTGTGTGAGTGGCTTCTGAGCACGAGGAAGACTCCATCTTCTCAAGATAAACACGGGCTATAGCAAGAGAATAAGAGAAATTTGGGAAAAGCCATAATGAGTTGTCACTTCGATACTCCTCTGAGAATTGCTCCAGCCATGCGTACTCCTCTGCTCTTAAAGCAAAGTAGTCAACACAAAACAAAGCCCCCACAGGATCATCCGTGTCCAATGAAATCAACAGCTTGCAGACCTCTAATGCTGACCTATGACAGCCACGCCGATCCATGTTTCTCATGTGAGTGAAAAGCGCCGTGAAGAATGGCTTGTTTGTCTCGTGGTTAAACTTTAACCGGCAGTTACCCTGGAACGGAGTGAACATAGGATGCCACGCACGCTCCAATCCATACAAGCATTTTCCAATAGCATCTGCAGCCATATCATGATCACCAGCAAACTTAAAGTAGTCCGCCATAGTTATGAGCGACTCAAGATGGTAAGGATGATGTATAAGGACACTTGCTACACCATTCAAATCGTGGATAGCCTGTGCAGCCTGGAAAGCCCTCTGAGCCTGCTCATATGAGGATGAATGGGTATATCTATACACAAAAGAAATGTATTTCACTAGACTTACAAAGTCACAATGTCTATATTCTATACACACCCAATAAAAAAGTTACCTAAAGTAGTTGATTCCATCTTTGGCCTCTAGAAATTCCATTGAGAAAGATCGATCCCAGCGAGCCCAGTTCTCCTTTGGAGATATCAGAACCATCTTTGTGATATGATGAACTCCACGTCTTCCCCCTCGTCCTTGTCTAGAGCTACCACCACCTTGATTGCCACTCTCAAATGATCTCACAGCTTTTGAACCATACATTCTCTTCAATTCGTTTTCAAGGTTTAGATACTTGGGATCTATTTCCAACACATATCGTGAAGAAGTCTTTTTCGAAGAATCAGCATTTGCTTTTGTCTCCTGAACGTTTTCTTGCTTAGAGTTAGCATTGAGACCAAGTTCCTTTAAAGTTTCATCCAAAGAGATTTCAGCCTTAGCAACATCGGAACCACTCTCTTTGTTTTTCTTCTTTTTCTTCTTTTTCGACTTATTCTTTGACATAGACTGTACATTATCACCGATCCTTGACAAATGATCTGCATCGTCTTTGTTATTCTTCTTAACTAAAGTCTCATCATCTATCTCTACCTCCTGCAATCAGACATAATTGTTACAGAAACACTGTAAACATGAATAATCAAAGATGAGCAGAATACAGGGATTGCTCCAGACCTCAGAAGGAAAACGCAGAAAAATCAACCTATTTACTTTATTTGCATTCATTTTAACACAAGTAACACACAAATTTAAAATCTACGATCGCAGTTATCAGCAGATAGACATACTCAAAGCTGCAATCTTTGAAAACACAAAAGCAATAAAAGTCCAGATACTACAATCGACCCTACATCTAATCCTCAAAATTAGGGGGTAAAATCAGATTAGCTGACCTTTTCGGAGTCGGGATCCTCATCACCTTCGTTCAAGAGATCAAACGGATTAATCGAAGAACGAGCTCCCGATTCTTCTTCCTCTTCTTCTTCTTCTTCTTCAATTTCTTCGTCGTGATGGTTTTGGTGTTTTAAGTCTTCATGCTCCTTGAGAACCTTCTTCAGTAACCTCCCAGACATGTTACTCCAGCTTCGTCGTCTCGAAATCCAAGAAGGTCGATTTACGACGGCGGAGAAAGACGGCGATTAACCCCTCGTTTTCTCCTCTACACTCTCGTGACCTTTAGGAGGAGGACAGAGTAAATTTCCGGTTAACTAATAACCGGTACATTAAAACTAACCAATTAGATCCCGAGATAACCAAAACGTTCGGTTCTTGACCGTGTGTAAAACTCTAAAAATATAATAAAATCTATAAAATATCAAAAACAAATAAAAGAAGTAGGTAAAAAATGATTTGGCGAAGGCAATAACTCATCTATTTACCAAAAATAAATGTAAAAACCAAAAGATATAACAACCAATTAAATATAAATAAAGAAGCTAAAAAAAGTGAGTAAACTTGTAAAGGCTATAACTCATATATCTATAAAAAACGAGCGTAAAAACTAAAAAATGTAAAATTTATTAAATACAAAATAATTCAAAAATAGGTGGAAAATGATTTTGAGAATGGTTTAACACATAAATTTACCAAAAAATAGTGCAAAAAAAAACAAAAAATCTATAAAATATCAAAAATAAGTTAAAGTTGGGAAAACTAATTTTGTGAAGGATATAACCCACATAGTTACCACAAATAGTGTAAAAACCAAATAATGTAAAATATATAAAATACCAAAAATAGATTAATAAATAGGTGAAAATGATTTTGTGAAGGTTATAATATATAACTTTTCCAAAAATGAATGTAAGAACTAAGAAATATAAAATCTAATAAATATCAAAATAGCTTAAAAAGTGGGTAAAAATGATTTTGTGAAGGATTATACTTATACCCACATATTTAACAAAATTGAGTTTTTATTGGACTTTATATGCTTAGCAAAAGTATATTGGGCTCATGCTTTTTTGGGCTCTTTAGTACAATCACAATTGGAGCCATCAGGAGTGGGTGAGTGGGCTATTGTGCATTTCAATTTCTGGTTTAGCCACGCATTTTACGTTATATCCAATCATGCAAAAGGGGAATATACAATTATATAAATTTTTATTATATACAGCTGTTAATTTTATTGGAGAATCTGATTAAATTAGAATCCAATGCTTTCGGCAAATCTCATAATTAGAGTCACCACAAGGACCGCTAATTATCTATTTGTACATATCTTCACTTTTACTTGAAAAGTTATCTAATTCACTCACTATGATGCTCTTAATTCTTTTGTCTTTTTTTTATCATCATTATTTGTCCCTGTTCCTTAATCACTTATTCATAATTTTGGATTTTTTTTGTCAACAATTTTGGATTATATATTGAATATTACATTATGAATTTAATTTTTCTAATATAGTCAATAGTCAGAAATCTCATACCATCATCATTATGATAAACAAATCATCCTTCAATTATTTTCTTCATTACTGACTTTTCTAGCTCTTTTACAAAAAGATAAAACTATTTCTACACTTTTTATATTTTTAATTTTCACCTAATTAAGACTCTAATCATAGCAGTGATCAAAGTGGACCCACTTTGGGCCCATACACGCCACAAAGAAACACAATCCAAAAGCCCAAAGATGTTTTCTTTTTAGCTCAGTTTATAAATTAATCACACTCTCTTGCTCCTCCCTATTCTCCAAACATCAACGAGAAAAATGAATCGGAACCTGAGAAATGCCATTATTGCATTCCTTGCTCCACTTCCTTCTATTGTTTTCTACATCTCCTTTCTTCGTAATTACTCTTCAGTCTCCGATTCAGAGCTCAATTCTATTCACTCATGGTGTTTGAATCACCCGCTTCTATTAGCAAATCTTCTCTTCTTCTTAAACGTCAATGTGCTCTTCTGGGTAATCGGTTTACTTCAATCTAGCCATTGGGTAAGCATCAATCATCTCCAAAATGTTACCCATTTGTTAAAGTTTCGTATTTTGATCTCTTTTTAAAATGTCTGATTTTGCAGATGATCGACGTGTATTGGACTGTGATACCTGTAATGCTGGTCCATTACTTCGCTTTGCATCCATTGGGACAGTACAATAAGTCAAGATCCATTATTGTCATCATTTTGACATGGATTTGGAGTATTAGGTTGACTCATAACTATTTCCGGCGAGAAAATTGGGAATGGGGTGCTAGAGAAGACTGGAGATTCAACGACTTACGGAAACAGTACGGAAAACACTGGTGGTGGCTCTCCTTTTTCTCAGTCTACGTTTCGCAGCAGGTAAATGCTTACTAACTGTTCGATGATTTGCCTAAAAGAGCTTGTTTTTCTTGGGTAATTCAATGCTTTTACTTTTTGTTTTCCTTTTTTTCTCATGAGAATTAGATTAAAGTATTTAGCTACGAGTTCTTCTCTATCTAGGCTTCTAATTTATCTGCCTTTATGATAATGATTTGGAGAAAATATAGTAGATTCTTTGGCTGCTTAGCTTGTACCTTCTGTTTCTCATGTCACTTTTTGTTTATTTTTCGTAATTTTGCTCAGATCTTCCTCATTGGGATATGTTTACCTTTATATGTCATATATTCCATTGATGCGCCTCTAAACATCTGGGACTTCATTTCCTTAGCTATCTGTTCGATGGGAATTGTCATGGCATACTACGCAGACACACAGCTTCATGAGTTTGTAACTGGAAACCAAAAACTCAAGGAGCAAGGAAAGCCTAAAATCCCCAATCTAGACACAGGTTTGTGGCAGTACTCAAGACATCCTAATTACTTGGGAGAGCAATTGTGGTGGTGGGGATTGGTTATATTTGCTTGGAACCTTGGTCAAGGATGGACTCTAATAGGTGCATTGGTCAATACTCTGTGTCTGGTCTATGTAACAATTCTTGTTGAGCGTCGGATGGTAAAACAAGAATACAGAGCTGAAGCTTATAGAACATATCAGAAGACAACCTCGGTGTGGATTCCATGGTTCAAGTTTCATGCTACAACTAAAGACAAGAACACTTGAAGTAGCTGTGGTTAGTTTCAATCAGGTTCCTTAAATTGTGTATTATTGGCATCTTTTGGTGTTTCCTGTGCCTGTCATTATTATGTGTTGGTTTGGTGTTTGGTTTGGTCTGTGTAAATTGGTATGGTTTTTCTCTTCTTTCTATTTGAGCTCTTCATGATTATTTAGTGCTTTTGAATCAACTCACTATTTGCTTGAAACAAATGAAATGGAAATAATTAATCATCAAGTCAAATAAATAAATAAGATTAATATAACAATTACTCATTTTTATTATGTATATAATTCTTCTTTTTATTATATATAATGTTCAAAAAAAAATTTGAATGGTACAAAATCTATATAACAATATAAAAACAAATTCGAACTTATGAAATTTCTAACGATCAAATGAATAAATCAAATGACTGAATTCAAAATCCGAATAGCTTTTACATTATTATATAGATTTTGTATCAAAAAAATTTTAAAAATTGAAAATAGTTAAAATTTCAATACCAAATTTACCTAACAATAAAAAACAAATCGAACTTATGAAATTGCTAACGATCAAATGATTAGATCAAATGACTGAATTCAAAATTCCCTTAGGTTCAATATTGTTGTGTAAATCTAGTATTAAAACTTAATAAAATTTGAAAACATTTTCCAAAATTTAAGGAAAAAAAAACCAATATTTCAAAAATCAGTTTCTAACTTTACGTTTTGATTATGAGAACTTGTTTCAGTATTTCTTCGATACACACGAGCCATTTTCTCTTACGTCACTCTCCGTCGATTGTTTCCCCGGTAGTTTCGAGAGGTACTTCCATCGACAAAGCTCTTCTCCTTCGTTTCTTCATCTTCTTCTTCTTAGCTCCTTCTTTGTTTGGTAATGCATGCAGAGTTCACGATCTTGTACCCATCGGCTTCTTCATGGAGTCTTCAAACAACGTTAAGCTTGTTGTTATATTCTCTGAAGACGCCATGGTCGATTGCTCCGAGAAGGACTCATGTTAAAAACTTGTTTTGAGAGTTTTCTCTGCTTTTGCTCTCTAGAGTTAAAATGAAATGAAAGAAGGATTAAGAACCAAATCGTTTCCATGATACATACTTATGTAGTAAAGAAGACAACAGTAACAACGAACAGTAACAACGAACAGTAACATGATATGACTAATTCATATATTAATAATATGTTTGGATAAAATTGATTTTATGTTACAGTATTTTCTCAGACTAGTCACAAGAACCTATGATAATTGTGTCAATTCAGAAGAAAATCTTCTCTTAATGCTTTTTTAAATGTTATCTATCACATCAAATCTATCGCAAAAGAGCTTATGTTAAAGAGTGATGGATAGTTTTTCTCATTTCTTCCGACTTCAGTTAACAAAAATAAATAATACGAGAAACCAAAAAATGCCTTAAAAGATAAAAATAATGACGCACTAAATCAACTCCATGCAATATATTATCATTAATTCAAAAAACTGTTATTAAATATGTTAGTTAAAACTTTTAATAATTTCGTTTGATAATATTATCATGAAAAAAAAGAGTATATGCCACAAATCGGTTAGATAATAATCCTGGAATATACCATATAAGAAGATAAAGTAGTTGATAACATCAAATCTTTTTACAAAATCAAATGATTTCATTATAAATACATAAACGAAAACAGAGTGAATCATCCAAGAGAAAGCATATTTCAGTAACACAAAACAAAATGAAGAACAATCAAAAAACAATAGGTCTCTTTCTTTTATGTGTTTCTTTGATTTGTTGCCTAAGTCTTTTGTTTTCTCCGGTTTCCGGTTACGTATTCGGTAGAAAACAACTCCGGTTTAATCCTAATGGTCGGTTTAAGATACTCCAAGTCTCAGATATGCACTATATATATGGTTTTGGTAGATCGTCCCAATGCTCAGATGTATCACCAGCAGATGCTCCTTACTGCTCCGATCTCAATACCACCTCCTTCTTACGCCGTACTATTGCCTCCGAGAAGCCCGATCTCATTGTCTTCTCCGGTAACAAAACTCAAAACACATATAAATACATAAAAACCAAATTTATCTTATGAATGTGTATAAGTCTTTGCTTTTGTTTTCTACTTTTTTATCAGTGTGAATATTTAACTTAATATATGTTAGCACAAATCCATATTTTTCAATTCCAGTCGATAACTAAGTTGTATGTTTGACTAGATAAAAATGAATTTATGTGTTATGCTTTATTAGAAAAACTCAGAATCAGACTAGTCGTAGGATCCAATTAAATTGTGTATATTTGACCATATAAACGAAAATATGTTATATGCAAAACACATAATTAGATTAGTTGTCTGTATCATCTCTCTGTGATTAATTGGGCTTTGGTCTAAACCGCAAGGTTAAAGAAATATATATCTAACACAATATTGTTGTTTTTCATAATGCAGGAGACAATGTATATGGACTATGTGAGAACCATCACGTAGCAACAGCAATGGATATGGCATTTGCTCCGGCGATCGAATCAGGGATTCCATGGGCCGCCATTTGAGGAAACCACGATCAAGAATCCGACATGAGTAGAGAATCATTAATGAAATACATTGAGAAACTACCTAACTCGTTGTCTCAAGTAAACCCTCCTAATGCAGCTTGGCTATATCAAATCGACGGTTTTGGTAATTACAATCTAGAAGTTCATGGTCCTTTGGGCTCGCCTCTCTTCTTCAAATCTGCTCTCAATCTCTATCTACTCGACGGTGGAGATTACGTGAACCAAAAGGGTTTCGTTTACCAATACGATTGGGTTAAAACCTCTCAACAGAATTGGTATGAACATACTTCTAAATGGCTTGAGATGGAGTACAAAAGATGGCCGGTTCCACAGAATAAGACAGCACCGGGATTGGTTTACCTCCACATTCCGATGCCGGAATTTGCACAATTCAACCATTCGTCTGACATGACTGGAGTTAGACAAGAGAGAACATGTTGTCCACCAATTAACTCTGGTTTCTTCACTAAACTTGTTGAAAGAGGTGAAGTCAAAGGTGTTTTCAGTGGTCACGACCATATCAACGACTTCTGTGCTGAACTCCATGGCATTAACCTTTGTTACGCAGGCGGTGCCGGGTAACGTGTGACACACGCTTTATTACTTGTTAAACCCTTACTTGTTACTCACGCTTCTAGTCATTGTTTTAGGTATCATGGATATGGCAAAGTTGGATGGCCAAGGAGAGTAAGAGTGGTTGAAGCTCAGCTTGGAATGAATAACTATGGACGTTGGGGAGATGTTGATTCAATCAAAACTTGGAAGCGACTTGATGATGAGAAGCTTTCATTGATTGATACTCAACTTCTTTGGACCAAGAATGCAAGTAAGTAATATCAAAAGTCTAAACCAATTTTGAATACATTGAGCTGATATTTTATTTTGATCTTAATTTTTGGATTATTGTTTTGATTATTGCAGCTCTTGGGTCAAATTATGGCTTTTCTTGCCCTAATATACCACAGAACTAATCAGAAGATAGGGTTCTTCTTCTACTACTTCTTCTTTTCTTTTTTTTTTAAAAATTTATTTAGATCTTTGTTTTTGTTTCAAACTATTTTATCCATTTATGGTTTTGTGAAGAATAATAATAAAGAAATCAGTTCAGCATATCATTTTCTTCAATTATTTTGGTCTATAAAAATGAGTCAATTCAATGAGTATGCTTTTGTTAATCTAATAATATAGGGAAAATTATATAAATAGATATTAATATAGGGAATAAGTAAGAAATATTGGAAAGAGTGAAAGCGCGGAGCTCAAATTAACCATCATTCAATTTAACTCTGACTCGTGTAAACGCCAAGACGTTTGCATGTTTCAATTAAAAACTGTATGACGTTTTTCTCAGTGAGTTAAAAAGTTCACGAGACAAGAAAATCCCCAATTCTCCTCCACCTAGGGTTTTATTTTCACATCATACCTATATAATTCTTTTAATCTAAATCTACCAAATAAAATAGAAAACAGAATCCAGGAAGTATAAAATTGGATAAAACTATTTTGTCTAGATATGTTTTTAAAAAATAAATTAAAATTATACATATACATACGTATTTGATGATATTCTATTGATATCATCACTATATTACTTAGAAACAAATATATTTGTATTTATGGATGTTTGGAATATAAACAAGATTAATATCCAAATTTTTAGCATGACTTAAGTTAGCTTTATTTTAGTAAAAGACAATTCATAAATTATACAAAATATTTGAAAATATTAGTAATCACAACATATCAAATATAATGAAAAATATACATAGAAATATATGGAATATCTTATAAAATATATATTTCAATATATTCAATAAATGCATGTGAATTGTCTACTACTTATAAGAGTTCAAACTTCAAACCAAAAGAGGAACACCAAAAAAAATTAGTTTATAGCCTAATAGCCTATAGCTTTTCTGTTAATAAAGGCTATCATTGAATAATTAATGCATCAGAAATAATAGATCGTACCTTTTTTCAATCGCTCGACGTGAAAAAAATCTCTTCTCCTTCAGCAAACATAGACAACACAATCATATATTATAAAAAATAAAATAAAATATGTATAAATATATAACTATTGTTTTGTCACTGCCCATCTCCTGCAACTCTGCCTAACTAATATCCAGCAATTGCTTCAGAGAAAAAGCAGCTGCAGCTGCCATATTTAGTAACCAAACGTAGAAACCCATATCCAATTTAATTGCAGAGACAATTATTGATTATACGTATATAAATACAAAATTTAGCACACATATATAGAGACAATTCACTTTTCTGAGATAGCCCATCAAACTCTGCAATTTTCTGACTATGGAGACGTACCAGAGAGACATGGGTTTACACTGATCCCAATCCTAGTTCATGTCTTTTCTTATACATATCTCACTTTGGTTATATATTCCCAATATTTTCTACTCTATATTCTGACTTACAATCTTATTAAATAACCTATGATCTGTTTTGCCATATTTATACAATAATTTTATGATTGAATGCAAGAGCTACTATGCATCTCTACACGCAATCAACATTATAAACATAAAATTTGATCCCATTCTTAACCAAAGTGATTGTGGTAAAAAAAATTCAATAAACACAACCGCCAAAAATCTGTAAAGAATTTCAGATTGTTTCCAAACTGTTAGAGAAGGTTTCCAAACTGTTAGACGGTTTCCAAACCAACTAATTTAAAATAGTTTGGATGTCGTCAAAAAATTTCATACATGTTTTCAACGGTTTCTCCTAGTAGAAATCAGTTTTACTTGTAGTATAAAAGATTATATTCATAATCATATAGACCATATATATGCATATTATTATTACAACATATCATTTCTTAATTAATTTAAAATGAAATCAATGCATTATATTATCACATATATTTAATTATGTGTGTTTTTTCATATATAAGAAACCAACTAATTTCATCATATCATTATTGATCCAAATCAAAAGACAATGAAGACTTTCCTTTCTTAGAGAAGTGATCATCTTCATTGCTGTTTCCAAGTCGTAGCTGAAACAAAGAGTCAGATTGAGAAGCTCCACGTGGCAAACTTCCACCGGAAGATGATGATTCCTCCTCCGTACTATTCGTCATTCCGTTCTGATCTACACATTCCATATCAACTCCAAAAAGCCTCAACCTTTTTCCGGCAGTTCCAACATTAATCTCCTGATTAGCTCTTCCGTGCATCATCACCGGCACAGATTCAATCACCAAAGGATCACCCACCACAAGGGAATTATGAATCCTCTGATCCATTGACCTAACGCAATAACCATATCCAAAATCTCTTGGAATTTGATGATAACTATAACCACCGTGAAAACGTTGCTGCTGATGGTTATAAAGATTGTAACTTGTGGAGGTTGGAAAACTGTAAAACCTAGGAAACATAGCTCTGGTTGAGAAGTGAGGATGTTCAGGGACTTTAGCTTTTCTCCTCCAATCGATAAACAAACGAGTACCTTCACTTCCTGAATCCCCAGCACATCTTTGGAAAGAGACAATATCTCCAGCATCAAGCTTTTTGTCTTTAACGAATCGACTCCAACCTTTAGTCATGACATAGCTTTGACTACTGTTCCAATAAGAGTAACGAAACCTCCATGATTTTCCTGTGAGATCTTCAAAGTTTAAAAGCAAACCTTTTTCGTTTGATGATGAATCTAAAGGAAAGTATCTCTCTGCGTGTTGCTTTGGGATCACAAGTCTGTTTAGTTTCCCAACATCGCTTGGAGTTACAACTTTGTCGAACATATGCTCTCTCTCTGCTACTACTGCTTCTTCTAATGGCTTTGCTTCTACTACTCCTTCTTCTTCCTCCTCTTCTTCTTCTCCATTTCTTGTAAGAGACAAATCCGTCATCATCTTTACAAGTATCAGATCTCTGAATTGTGTTGCTAAGATTGGGTTTTTAGGAAGGAATTCGATGAATTAGGAACTGAGGAGAGATGCAAAACCCTAACTTTGAAACGAGAGGAGGAGAATGGAAGTAGAATTGGAGAAGCAAAAAGGTTAAATTGGTGATGTGAATGACCTAATTATACATAAATAGAAAGTGGGTTTAGCCTAACTTCACTGATCATCGATCAGAACCAACTCTCTTTCTGATTCAAGCTATATAGCTAGCTCTTAGAAATCAGGGAAAGAAAACAAAAGAAAGCTCAGGAATTGAAGAAGAAGAAGAAGAATGAGAAAAGAAGAAGAAGACAAATGATGAATGTCGTAATGTTATGATGAGAATGATGGAGAGATATGGGCAAGAGAACCAATCTAAAGGGACCCATGAATAATCTGGTTCAGTTCATGTGACCTTCTTGTCCTTTTACCACCATCCTAGTTTCTTCTTCTTCTTACCTTTTTTATTTTCTATTACATACTAATATTTATTTTAATAATTCTTCGTACAAAAGTATTATTCGTTTGCCAACTAAAATCCCCCAAATCGATCAGATTTGTCCAGCTAATTACATAATCTATGGTTGGGATATTAGGAGAAGAGAGCTGATAATGTCGTGGCTTAGGGAGAATTATGTGTTTTTTTCCTTAGATTATAATCTTAAAACTATATATAAACAATCAGATGATTAATAAGTATATATATTCAACAATTTCGTCCTACTAATTGCTAATTATCGAAAGAACAGCTTTTTTTTTGGAAATTTTCACTTTTAAAATATATACAAAATTTATGTAAAGTCTTATAATACTTAATGAGTGTTACATGTGTTTACTATTCCAGTAGTTGAATTATATTCTTTTCCCAATTGTAAGGGATGCATTTCTTTTTTTCCAACAAGAGATGGTTTTCTTAAATATCAATCGCACTTCTATATATCTTACCTGTCTTTTCTTTTCTTAGTAATTGGATTGATAAAGTTTAATTTTTTAAACCCTAAGGTTTTCAATAAAATGATATGATTCTTTGTGGAGTGAAACAAGAGGATAATCAATAATCACAGTAATTAAATTTATATTAAAAAAGGAGAAAAGATAAACAATGAAAGGTTGAATTCATGTTTAGGACTTCGTGTCTATGACCAATAATCCTACCATTAGAGAAGAATTAGAACCTTTTTTCTCTTTTGGTCGGCAGAAAATGAGAACCTAACAACTGATCTATAAACCTATAAAAACATTTCGAATATTAACACTAAACCTAATATAAATATTTTATTTTTTTGTCAAACATATAAATATTGGTTTTTACCTTATAATCAAACAAAAAAAGTGAAACACTCTTAATTTGATCTATCAATGTTATTTGGGCTATAAATTTAAATGATTTCTTAATATATAAAGTGTATTTAAAAAGTCTCGGATTGAGAATATATCATTTTTTCTTTTCTTTTTATAATTACATATTCTCAGTATTTTCATTTTACTGCTCGCTTGAAATGTCACAAAATCTATGAATGAGAGAGACAAAACAAAAAATGGTGTTTGGGAATTTCTTTAATTCAATTAAATATATTAATGAATATATAGATTGTCTTGTTCTTGGAGTGGCCAAAGAATCTTAAGAGTTTGTGGCTCAAGATAATTAACTTTTAAACAAGTCTTTTTGTTTTTAATCCACGAAACAAATAATGTAGTAATAACCTTACAAGAACATGACGTAACAGTTGAACCCTGGCAAAATCCTTAACTAATAATTAATTGTTTTCACGTATAGTCAATGTTAATCTTATAATTGTGTGTACGTACGTGGTCCTGACAAAGACTAAGCACTCTTCGCGATCCCTTTGTCCAAATTTCGGTTTAAATGTATACCCAATAGCTGGTTATAATCATTAAAGTTTATGTACTAGTTTGGTTGTATTTCATGTTAATCGAAGTCACTACTTAAACCACTTTTAATTTACTGATGTCAATCTGTCACAATGTTTCATTAAGTCTTATGAAAATTGGGTTAGAGGAAAATAAAGAAATGATCAAAGCAGTAGGTAAAGGAACATTGATAAATGTGGTCCAATGTCTCATCTTTAGTACATAATTGGTTGGACATAAAAGCTTTCGACTCAATACATTGTTTTCTTCTGTTTTTTCGTTATTGATTCGAATCTTAATGATCAATACAATAGGAATTGTTTTGTATCTTAATCAAACTTCCAATAACATATATATATATATATATATATATATCAAATTCATCAACTTGCAATTGAAAGATACACTTTTATGCATGGCATTTCTTCTTCTTTGTAAATTTCCAATGTTTCTCAAATGCATCTCATAATATCTATCAAGGCACCTATAAATATATGATTGTCTGAATTAAAGTATTAGGCTGCATAATATCAGCAATTAAGTATTTACAATATAAATATATATATATATATATGACTAGTACAACTTTAGGAATGACTTTCGGCAAATATAATTAAATACTTCTTCCGTTTCAAAATATAAGGGATTTAAGGATTTTTATTTTGTTTCAATTTATAAGATGTTTTGTATAATTCTATGTAAAATTTAATAAAGTTGATATTTTTTTACTTTAAATATTTTACAGAATTATCTATGATTGGTTAGAACATATTTAAATTAAATATTAAATCATTTTTAAAAGCTAATAAAAATAGATAGAGTATCTATTTTTGAAGTTTTCTTTATCTGAATTCGATTCTAAAAAAATTGTATTGTCTAACATGATATTTTTTGGATTTTAGAGATTAAGTTATAATTTTTCTAAATTAAAAAATGGCGGAGAGCACAACTTAAGGCAATACGACTAAATTCTATGTTTGTAACTTTGTGTAAAGTTAAATTCACTCTGGTTTTATATATTTGGAGTTCAACGCCAAAAACCACATAATTTCCATATAATATTTTTTGAAATTATAAAGAGAATTTTGACAATTTATCGGGTTTTTGCCTATTTAATTATTGACTAAAACCAGAAGAGAAAAACTTTGTGTAAATGAAGACTATTCTTTTTGTTCTCTATTAGCTTTTTCTTCTTTTCAATATTTACAAAATAATTTATATAAATTATCATCTTTATTGTAGAGATGGAGAGAAAAAAGAATAATACAATAAATAAGAAGAAATGACGAGGAAACCGTAGCGTCGTCCTTTTCAAAGCTATGAAGCTATGCCCTATTAGCCAATTGGGGACCTCTCTATTTCTATTCATCTCACTCTTCAATTTATATCAAACTATTTGAAATTTTGAATACATTCTATATATATATATATTTGATTAATAACATGTTAGGTTAATGACGTTCTCTAATGTAATTCCGTAGATATTTCTAATCAAAACGATTTGTCTAATGGTGTAATTTGTTAGTTTATAGGATTAAACTAGGATTTCACAAATCCACTTGATAGTATTAGTAGTTAAATAGAAATACCAAATTAGCTTATGATAATGATGGAGAGTAGGTGTATAAATATAGATAGATGAGCATATGAAAATGAAAGATAGTGTTTAGAGTAAGGACCACAATTTTGTATACTCAAAAAACAAAACAAAACTGACTTTCACTTATTAACTCTTGTTTTGTTTAAATGCCCACTCGCATCTCCCTTTTGCTTTTCTCCATTTCCTTGAATCTTCTTTTTTCCTTCAAAGTCTTCTTATCCTTTCAATAGCTAGGGCCATGCTCTTTACATATCCTCATTTATTGTAATTGGATCTCATCATAACCAAAACTAATGAGAGTTTCAAAGTTCTTTTTCATATTTATAAATTCACCATGCACTTGGAGGATTGCATTTTGTCAATAAGTTTAATATCCACATCTTTTGTATTTGGAGTTTGATTCTTAGAAAATCGTATAATCCCGTGTAATAATATCCACTGTACATGTCTCTCCAATCTCAATCATTTTTTGAACAATTTGAACGATAAATGTCTGATCCATAACAAAATCTCTAAAAATCTAATAATATCACTTGAAGTAAACATGATTTTCTGAAACCGTATTCGATGGAAAAATTAGCAAATGTAGCACTCAGCAATTTGACCAAAATATTTTCTTTGAATCCGATCTCAATTTATGCATATAATTTCATGTAAATTTCACAAAAGGAAAACAGAAAATACTGATTATATATTACGACCATATAGATATACGGTTATTAATGAATCGATACGGGCATGGGAGGGATGGCTTTTGCTAGATCCATGGAGGTATGTAATATGATGGGAAGACAAAACATAGCCTTTAGAAAATTAGGGTTTCTTTGTTTTCTTTATATAATATAATAAGTTTTTGGGTTATATTGGACCGTAACGATCTCAGTAGAGTCATTCGTGTTAATTTAATTAAATATAAAAGAGAGATATGTTAATAAGATCGGTCGCCATCGAAGAGGTAGTGGTGAAGTAAAAGGCGGTCCATATTTTTATAATAAACTTTTAAATAAGAAAAATGAAGAAATGGTGGTGCGATAATGGCAACAACATGTTCCAGTTGTCAATTTGTCCCCAGAGTCTAGGACTCTCCCTCTCTCTAGCCAACCTTCTCCTTTAAACTATGAACAATGGTTACATATTCTAACAACCTCATTTTTCTTTTTTTCCACTCTACATCATCTTCTCTTTCTTCCACCTAATCATTCAACACAATTTCAACAACTTTACAATAGTTTTGTCTAATAAAATTCAACACATTACCCCACTATTTTTATTTTCATTTATATATTATAAATTTATAATTATTAATAACTAAAACTAAGATAACTTAAATAATAATAGAAAAAATCAAAAATAATTTTAATAAAACACAAAATATTTAAAAAAATAAACACACTACAGTTTAAAAAAAAACCACAACACACATGATTTAATTGTTACGACAAATTTAACCCAACGATCCGAAGAAAAACATGCTTTCGCATCCGGAATCACCGACGAAACATTGTGTCGCCATATCTAGGTTGATTGGCAAAGTAGTCATCAACCTATCTTTGATTTGCATCTACGTGATCTCTTTTGAAGTATTTTCTCTTGCTACGAGGTGCGTAGTCCTCCTCTATTTTTTTACGACACTCCCTAAACCGGTTGACAATATACTTTTCTTCAATTTCACACTGTCTTTTGTAAATTTCGATATCAAAAAAAATTATGATGGATCCATTGATATTTTTAGTATGATGAGATTTGTGGTATTGGTACATCAATGGAAGAATGTGCTCTCATTTATAAGAAAATGAGTAGTTGAAATCACCGGACTCCAACTAAACATTACGTTACACATTAAATGATAAATTTTTTCTGTGTCAAAATTTAATGAAACAAGTATTTATTTATAGAGTTAAAAAATGATAGATTTTGGTATAATTTTTATTTTTATTTTTTTGATTTATAAAAACGAAAATAATACAATTGATAAGTTTTAGATTAAAAAAAAATCTTAAGAACATAAACGATAAATAAAAATTTGACACATGGATAAAACCACATCTCTCCTCTCTCATTTCTGGTCTCATTTATATTAATTTTTTATTCTTTTAAAGACGTTGAATTTATTAACACTTTAGACTATTTACAATGGGATGTTGAATAAAATTATTCAACACCTTTATTCCTACAATGGGGTGTTGAACACCATGTTAAATATGACATGGATTCAACCATGTTGAAAAAATTCAACATGTTGAATCAAGAGAGATAAGAGATAAGTATATGAGGTGTGATACTTTAATTGGATGAAAAATTTAATTATAAAGTAATATATATAAAATTTAAATTACATGGCAGAAAGAAAAAATAAAATAGAATATTATAACAATAAAAATGGGTGTTGAATATACAAACCAAAAGTCATGTCATTTTTTTTCACTTTTCAACACCCTCATTAGAAGCATTAAGCAGTTGAATCTTTTGGAGGCCATTGTAAGTAGTCGTCTTAGTAGAAATCACATATCATCTTCTTTAAGCATGCATTTTTAAGAGCTCATGTGCAAAAACAGATCATAAGTTCTATAATAGAGTTATTTATACGAAAAACTAAATACATTTTTACTATATTTTTTCAATCAATAATTGAATTGGTAAAAATCAATAAATTGTCAAAATCCTCTTTTAAAATTTCAAACATTATATAAAAATTATGCGATTTAAATCCAAGTATATAAAACCAAAGTGAATTTAACAACTAAACTATTTTAATATGTTTTTAATTTTACATTTTATAAACATATAATCAATCATGTGAAAAACTATAGTTGATTTAAGTTTTGATTAAATTTATTATTAAAGTTTCACATTTTTCCTTTTCTTACTCTAGAGTTTTTGTTTTTTTTTTAAATAATTATTATCATATATTAATGGTTACGACACATAAATGCAAAATATACGGTGGGGTCAATTTGTATGGAAAAATATAAATACAAAGGAATCAAACCCTTCAGGTTGTCTCATCTCTGAAAGCCAAAAACACTATTGAATTTGCAAAAATAGAAAGATATATATATATATATATATTTATTGACCTTATAATTTATTATAATAATTATACACTTACAAATATCATAGTATTATAATAATGTATTGACTTTGATGAATATATAATTAAGGAGTCTGCAAGAGCAGCAAAAGTCAGCTTCTTTCTGCATGCAGCTCTTATATATTAACATTCATTTTACTGTTCTCATTATTCATTACCATAAGCATCCATTCTTATTATTATACATAAATGCATACTTACACGTGTCGGGCCATATCTTATTATTACAATAATAGTATTAAGAGAGTAGGTGTGGTCCCTATAAAAAGTGAGGCCCAATAAAACAAATATAGATGATAAATCCAAAAGCCCATTTATTGTCTAAATATATGTATGCTACTCACGTTTAGTCGCTTTCTCATTTTGTTGGATCCACACTATCACATTCTCTGTCTATATTTGTGCTATATATTTATTTCACTGTACACTGTTATCTATTGCACACAGAGATATTTTGTTTTTATATATATTTTCTAATAAATATAATAATAAGTTGGCAAAAGAAAACAAAAAATAAATAAATATCGCACGTGTCGGTTCATATATGAGTTTTTTGCTTGGTTTTGTACAGACAAGCTATGGTCCAGTTTATTTGGGCCTATTTAGTTTCTAAAGCCCAGTTAGTTGAGGACTTGACAATATTTGAATAATTTCTTTTTGTCATTTATATCATTTTTGTTGTACATTATTACAATTTAACAAAAATTGGGAAAGTGGAAAAATCATTTAAGGAAAAAGAAAAACAAAAAACAACTGCAAAAGCCGTATCATATAATTATGAGACATATAAGATAATTTTCATATATTTATATATGCGGATGCTGCGAAGAATCATTTCTGCTCCGTCAAGAAATATAATTTGTTGTTGTTGTTCATCTCCTCAAGGTATGGAGGATGTACTCAGCGTATAAATCCCTGTATATTCCCAAAACAATGCAGATTCGTTACTTGATTTTGATTTAAAGTTTGTGTTTTTAGGGTTTTTGGGTTTGTTAAATCTTACATGGAGTACTGGATTGCTTCCTTTGCATTCTCTGATGGTAAGAAATCATTCACAGCCACCTTCTTGTTCTCGTTCTTCTTGTCTATAAAGCAAACACGATTTTAAGTAAATCAATTGATTGGTTGCTTAAATTTGATCAGATGTGAAAAAAAAAAAGGATCTTTACAGTCTTCGAAGAAACGACGGATTTCAGAGAGACGATGTGGAGCAAGTTGTTTGATGTCAGTGAAATGTTTGTACTCTGGATCATCAGCACACACGGCGATGATCTTGTCATCTTTCTCTCCCTGTAATATTTAGATCTTTGATCAAAGCTCTGATGATATGATTTCATTGAAATTTTGGATCATTTTGGATTTTGAGGTCTGTGAGTCTTATCCAATGCTTTTAACTTTTAGATCAAAGCTCTTTTGATGATGATTTGCAGGATTGATTCTTAAGCAATATCAGTTTCTAATACTTTCAGCTCTCAATTGTTAAGTGAGAAATAAGAAAGAGCTATACAAGTTGAGAGGAGAAACCTGATCAATCATGGGCATTAATCCGATGGCTCTAGCACGGAGAAAACATCCGGGAAGAACTGGTTCCTACGCTACTCAGAAGCGAAATCGGATTAGAAAGAAGATGTGGGATTTGATGATAATTTATGATGTTATGAGAGCAAAGTTACCTGCATAAGCACAAGAACATCTAGGGGATCGTTGTCTTCACACAATGTTCGGGGGATAAATCCGTAGTTGTGAGGATAAACAACAGATGAGTACAAGATCCGGTCAACCTGAGATCGAATTCAATGTCAATCATGCAATCAGTTTAATTAAGGAGAAAAGAATATAACTGTTTGGGGAAGATTTCACATACCTTGATAAGACCGGTCTTTTTGTCGAGTTCATATTTCACTTTGCTTCCCTTTGTGATCTCAACCACCTGATGCAAGAGGATCTTGTTAACAGACCAATATTATGAGATTAAAGTGGGCTTATTTGGGTTATTGGGTGAGAGAGACATACCACATTGAACACATTTGGAGCTTCAGGACCAATCTCAAGGTCGTGCCATGGGTGTGCAGCTACAGATCTCCTGGATAGAGTTGAGAGAATCCTCTCGTTCAGTTTTGGAACTGGACGAGGAGATTGATTTGAGTCCTGAGTTTCTTCATATGTTTCTTCACTCATCTGTCATTACATCAATCTCAAAAGTTATACAGAATGTGAAGAAGAGACAGAGCTGATAATCCAAGAGATAATCAGGGATTAGTGTTAAATTACCTTTGGATCTTCTAGGTTTCAAATGGGACAAAAACAGATGTGGGTTCTGCAAAAACAGAGCTGTGTTTATATATACGAGAAATCCGAGTTTAATAATAGCATAACGATTTAGTCAAAATCGAATTTGATACCAGAGATATTCTTTCTCAACCTTTCAAATTCTTTTCTAGAATAATCAAATATTCAATTTACTTGAAAAAAGGAAAACCAAAACCAAAGGTTGTACTTGTTTTTGGTGTTTCTTTTTGCTCTTTGCCTGCACGTTGTTATAATCGTGACCACCAATCGCAATCACGATTTTTTTGTAGCAGAACACGATCTTGCGTAATTGAGAATATAAAAAACAAAGAAAAACGTTTCTTTACTCTAAAGCAAAGCGTTTTAAAATTACATACATTAAAAAAAAAACTAAAGTTCCTCTGTTTTTAGGTTTAAGTCTTAGGGAGATAGATAGAATCAGGAGACATAGAAATCATTTGAAGCAAACTCGAATTCGAAAACGTTTCTTCAATTCCATCTCCTTTCTTATCGAAACCGCATGAACCGCTATTACCAGCGATCTGCAACAGCTCTCTAGCTGCATCAACCATCCCGAATTTTCCATCATTACCAAACAGAACGCACCGAGTCGCTATATCAGCAACTAAACCAATCTGCTCTCTGAAAGCCACAGGCTGCTCATGAAAATACATAGAAGGGTCCACAATTTCTTCAAGCTTACCGCTTCTAATCCTCTGCAACGCTTGAGTCACTGTCTCTTCTGTTTGCTTTAAACCAGTCACAATCTCTAGAAGCAAAACTGCAAACTCGTACATACTAGTATCAATCCTCTGTTTCCTTAGTAAACCAAAGCCTGTGACTTTAGCTTGAAAATCTTCGTCTAAGAAGATGTAACTTGAACCAATGTTGTTGTGCAGGATCGGTGGATAACTCTCGTATTGAAGTAAAGCTAGTAAACCAGCAACTTCAGCTGCAATGTTAACTCTCTTGCACCAATCAAGACCTAGATTAAATCGATCTCCAAGTAATCCGTTTACCGGATATTCGTAAACAACAAGTGGATTATATGCAATATCCATACAGAAACCTATGATTCTCGCAAGGTTTCTATGCAAAACTGCAGATAGATGATCAATCTGAGAGGAGATCTCCATAAAATCAATCTGGTTTTCGCATAGAACCTTGTGGACGATCACTCGAGTACCGTTTTTGAGATTGCCTGAGTAGATAGTTCCAGTTTTGCCTTGTGTGAGTTTATGTGATTCTTCAAACCCTTTAGTGGCTTCTTCTAGCTCACGGTATGTGAAGAGACGAGTTTTGTTGTAACCTTTACGAAACGAAACACTAGTAGTAGTTGTCGTAGAGTGATCAAACTGTATATCGGTGTGAGTTGTTGTCGGACGTTTAAGGAGACAGAACATTGCTAAAAGTGAGCTAAGTATGAAGAGAGGAGCTAAAACACCTGCAGATGATTCATGATTATAAGCAAGAACTTTAGTTCAAAGTGATTTATTTGAAATGTTCAATAGTTACCAGCTAAAATGGTGAGTTTCTTCCTGCTGTGTTTCTTAATCTCGCATTTGTCTCCATATGCTTCATTTCCGTTTCTATAGCAATCTTAATTAACAGTAAACCAAGTTAGTTGCTTACGGCTCAAGCACCACTCTTCTGATATAATTACTTCATGCTGACTAGTGACTGAAGCTACTGAGCTCAAAGATCTGAACCAAAACTTAGCCGATCTAATTGAAACCATGAAAAGGATTTGAAAACTCACATTTTAAGCAACCGGTTCCATGGATAAAGCCATCGCCAACAAAGCCATCACGGCACACACAACGAACACTTCCTTCAATGGACGTAGCGTTAACAGTTTGAGCCTCAGGATCACAAGTAGACTCTGAAGAGTTTCTCGGAATCGCCCACTCTAACTTAACTCCTCGTTTTCCTGTGGTTGTCCCTCGTGGAACAACCCACGAAGAGAATCCTCTGCATTGATATTTACTAAAAACTGAGAAATCTTCACCGGCATGCCACGCGCTGTGATCTGACAAAAGATAGCAACATAGAATATCTCCACCGGAGGTTTCATCTTCTTCTCGACCATCACAACCAAAAAGATCGTCAATTTCGCAACCGGCTTTACAGAGAGACGAATCTTCACAGTTGTAAAGACCAATTACGTTTTCAAAAGAGATGGAGAAGAATTGGTTTGTGGAGAAAGGGAAAGATCGTAAGTCGTTGACTTGACGACAAGGAGGAGAAGAAGGGAAGTCTACAAGGAGACCATCAGTGAAGAATTCAATGATACGATAAGTTTGGTTGTTTATATGAAGAAACAGAGTGGAGGAGTTTGTGCAAGAGAGTCGAAAAGCGTCAGAGGAAGAGGAAGAGAGGTGAAAAGGGAAGGATACTGAGAAATTTCCACACTTTTCCGGTGAACGGAGAGCTTCTGGTTGAGAAAGAGAGAATGAAGTTAGAGTTTGTAAAGTTAAGAGAAGGAGAAGAAGTAGAAACAGAGCAGAAGAAGAAGAAGATGAAGAAGAAGAAGAAGAAGAAGAAGAAGGAAGAAGAAACAGAGGATGCATTTCAGGTTTTAGGTAAGAACAATCAATGAATACAAAGATGTTTTTGTATAATGTTTGTTAAAGAATATTTAAGACTTTGTATTAATGCATCAAAAGCTACATTCGTGGGACTTGGAATTATGAATTTTTTGTTATTTGGGAATTGTGAAAAAACTATTTGTATATCGACAAGCGTGTGTGCACAGTTGTTTTTGTTATAAACTTAAGAAATCACTTGGTTTTCGAAATTAATTTGGTTATTATAAGATAATTGGATTTTGGACCTAAAGAGCGCGAAAGAGATACTACACGTGTTAAGATCTTGAGGTCTACACGTGGAAGAATGAACGGTGGAGATCCGAGTATAGAAATTGAGGAATTGGAGACTAATGGTCTGTTGAATAGCTAACAATTTGCACCATGGGACCTCGAGCTCTCCTATTTTCACACCAAAACGCTAATCTCTTGTATTAATCACATTTTAATATGATTATATATATATATATATATATATGTTGTGAATGCAAGATTAAACATTACGGAATGTGTGAGATCTAAAGGTTACTCGTACTCTTCGCAAAGGCTCTTGTCACGATGCTATCAGTACCGTTTGGTAACAGTGACAATCATATTCATATACTAACTGTGTGAAAGGATTTTGGAGGAAATTAGACAAAAAGATTTAAACAGTTCATGATTTGTTGATCATACAGAGTCAATGTTACAGGAAAACTATAGACAAGGAAACAAATACAAAGGCCTCAAAAGACAAAGAAAATGTACCAGTGATCTTGAAATCTTAAAACAGAATACAAATAGATAATGTAGAGTTTTATGTCGAAGCTTGAGTTTCCATCCGTATCCGTTTAGGATCTTTCTGTTCTGCATGAATGATAGGATTGGCGTTGCTGATTATGCTTTCTTTGGCTTCCATGGAACATCTTTTGTAAGGTTTGAAACCTGTTCTTCCTCTACTTAGCTTTGAAGTACTCAATCCGATTCCAAGAAATCCTGTGTTTGTCTTCTCTTCTTGATGATGATCATCATCTACTGGAGTTAACTGAGCTGTGAAATTAAGATCAAGTGCCATTGGATATCTATGTTGTTGTTGTTGTTCTTCCTCTTCTCTGTGTTCGTCTCGATATGAGAAAGTTTGTGGTAATGTCTCTCTGGAGAAGAGAGCTCGGAAGGCAATTCGACCCTGAAAATTTTATATGTGGTTTTAACTGACTAGTATGAGAAAAGGTTTGATATAAAGGAAGTAATCTCTTGTCTAAAGTACCTCGTCTGATACAGACTTCCATGGATCGGTTATACTGGAGCTGATTCTACTACGGCGTGCATTAGACTCTGAAGTTTGAGGATTGGCGGTGTCTGCATTTACTTCTTTCACATCACCATTAGTACCATCCTCTTGCCTCTCTGATGCATCCGGCTCGACATCATCATTACTTGAGGGAGTGTTTGAGTCACATGAAGATCGGTCAACTTGTTTTCTGTCACCTGCTCCATCTGAACCCTTTGCATCAGTCTCAACTGTTGCAGAAGGATTCTCATGACAATCTGGTTTACAATCATTTTTAATCTCCTCTGAGTCCAATGAAGATCGAGCCTTTGATGCATCAGAGTGATCTTGATCAATCTTCTCTCGGCTCTGCGCTGATACATGTTGTAAAGTGTTTGTTTTTCTGTAGTCTACATCACCGGATGGTCCAAAAGTAGTTGGAGGATGACTAGTGAAACCACCTGAACTAAATGGAGGACATAACGGTAGCAAATCATTAGCAGCCCACCAAGCACTTGCAGCTGCAACGGTGGCTGCAGCCATGGCAGCCAGATTCGGAGGTGAGTTCCCTTGGCCAGGTAGACAACCACCAAATTCGGGTGGCCAAAACGATGAGGAGAAAGTTGCAGCATTATAGAGACCCGGTGTCTGTAAAAGGGTTGACAGAATATGGTTAGGAAATGACTGGTAATCGCCTGCAAGGGTGTGGGGATGACTATATCTTGGAGCCTTAATCTCGTCTGGCTCAGAAGGAGGATGCGATAGAGGACTTGTTATCGAGCTCCCCAGTGGCAGTAGCACAGGGATAGGTTTTGGATAAGTCTTAGGTACTTGCTCATTATTTACCATAATGTTTTCCAGAGATTTTGCTTTCAAATCATTGCAATTCTCTGAATTTGACTCCTTTCTCATTCTGTTATTCTGACTCCCCTGTTCCTCCCCCATGTTAAGTTTCATTGAAAGTACTAAACGCTATAAATCTTAAAGATCAAATGTGAAAGTGGTTTTACCTCTTCCTGTGAAGGTAAAAACTCTTGAAAAGTGCTTGTGTTTAATGCCTCTATGGAACTTTTATTCATGGAGGATGCATCAGAGAAGTACTGATGAGTGAAACAATCTGAACAATTGTCTTCCGGTTTAGATTGTTGCCGTTTTTCATTGGCCATCTAAAAACAAAAAAGGTAATCTGCATCAGTTAGATGAGAAGCAATAAGACACAATACAACAAGATGTCATTAACCATCAAAAAGTCACCTCAGGAACCGCCACTTTTTCTGATCCAGGTGACTTTTTTCCATCATTCACACCCGTTTTTAACATTGGCATAGTTCCGCTTCCGGTCTTTCTAGGATAAGGATTGCTTGGTTTTCGTTTAGGCCGTGGAGGAGGAATAGCTATGTCTAGTGCTTGACCCATAGCTACACCTTTAGCTTCAGCATCTTTCTCTACCTAAGAGATGAGAGTAATCTTAAGTACATGATTCACCAAATGAAACAGAATTATACTCTTCTGAACAAGCTATGCATAGTGAGTAAATGAACAACATATAGACATATATTATACTCAATCACTCATGATTTCTTCAACTATCTAAGACTTATAATTGCTCATTACTAGTACACACAATCTATCTAAACCAAGAAGCAGAAAACTTGCCTGTCTCGATAAGTCTTAAACCATAAAGCCAATGAGGATGTAAACAGCAGTTTCAATTTTCAATCGATATTCACAGTTACCTTAGAGAAGAATTTCTGAGCATGACTTCTTATCTGCACAGCAGTTTTTGTTGCCACATGCTCTGTCCAAACGAAACAAAAATAATAACAATTAGTTCAATGAAGAAACACCTTTGCAAACACACAAAAACATAAAGAAAGAAAATTCAATTCAACCTTCAATTTTCTGCCATGCTCTACCATAAAGCCTCAAGGCTTCAATGAATCTATTATGTTCTTCCTCAGTCCACCTTTCACGTTGCTTTGTTATCGTATATGGCTTCCTCGTCTATATTAGTGACAAAACTTTAGTAAATCCTCTATCTTTTCACCTACCACACACACATATATGTATGCTTTAATTTAAGTAAGTTACCTTAATAGTCAGATCTTCTCCAGACGAATTTGTCTCCATCACTAAACCTTGAGATGAGAAGCTTACACAGAACTTCAGATCTTCTCTTACGAATTCCACTAATGCACAAAAACAAAATAATAAAGTCAGGTCGTTTTTCATCAATTCAGATATCAAAGGAACATGAAGCAAAATCAATCTCGAGAAATTAAGTACCTTTGAGAGATTTAATAACAAACAACTCAGCCTGGACTCAGTGAAGATCCCATAGTTCTCGGAAACTTTGAAATCAGAATCTAAATTTTCAATTTCTCGGAGAAGAAAACAGTGAGAAATTGGGATGACGAAGCAGGAGAGTGGTTTCTATTTTGATCAAGGAAACCACAAAGAACAAAAGAAACCAGAAGTTACGGAGATGGACAAATCTCAGCCACTATAATTTTCTTTCCCAAACTAATAAATCTTTCTTTTTTGTAATAAGATTTTAGTGTTAGATTTATTTCGAGGCTACAAAAGAAACTGGTACGAAACTGCTAGATGTCAGTTTTTTAGTGGCTAATGAGATGAATCGGCTTTGTACTAATTTCCATTCTTATCCATCATACACACAACTCGTTCATAACTATCTCCGTTTATAGGCCACGAATCTAGGACTGTCTCTGAGGTTAAAACAGTCAATGTGTAATAATATCTTGATATTGTGGGACCTACAAAAGATCGTTCATCTTCTCCACCAGTGTATTGATAGAAACATCAGTGGACCCTGGAATCTAGGGCACTTCTCGAACAATTCAACGCGCATTGTGTGGTTCATGACACGCGCTATGTACTCAAACGGACCAAAAAACAAGGCCCATTTATTTATATTGGGCTTTATTGTTTTTAATCGGCTTCGTTCTTGCTGAGCTTTGTTCTTTAAACCAAGTTAAATGTCTAATTGTAATTAATTGTAATTGTTTTTTATTGTTTTGAAAAATCAAAAGTTTTTGTAGAAAATTAAAATTAAATCAATCATATTTTATTTTATTTTTGACTCTAAAATATGATTGGTTTAATTTAACCTTATATAAAGATTTTTGTTTTTCAAAACAACAAAACGAAAATCATTCAAATTAGGTTTTTCCGATTAGCAATTGTTTTTGTTTAATTGCTTTGAAAAATATTTTTTTTAATGAGATTTTAAATGAAATCAATTATATTTTAATTTTTTTGAGTCTAATAGACGACTAGTTTAATTTCAATATTTCAATCTTTTACAAAAAATTTTGTTTTTCACAGCAACAAAACGAAAACAATTCCAATCAGGTTCATGCTCTAAGCTTTGTTCGTACAATTTTCTGTAATATCTATGATAATGTTTTTTCTGTAGTCCATTTGTAAACTTGGTCCATTTTTCAGAACATACTTGAAGGATAAAAGAATAGAAAAACTATATGGAGACAAAGCTTGAAACTTTTGCAAATGAAAGACACATCTCATATATAGTCTTGAGGAATTTACAACACTTGACATAAATGGATGATATTATGAACTAAAAGACCAGAGGTGTGGGGAGAGAAAGAGAGGACGAAAATTATTTAGCTACACGAAGGAAAGAGGTGTGCTTTGTTAGATTCTTTGATTTTCCTTCATTTGAATTCATGAATAGCCCTAAAAGGCTCTTCTTCTTCCCCTGTTTCAGCTGCTCCCTAATATATCTTTGTATGTATCCTTGACTTTCTGAAACAGAGCCTCCCTGAAATACAGTGTCCTAGAGAATCTGAGTTCCATAACTCAATACTAAACGAAACCATATGCAGATTAAAGCATATATCTAATCAGGTTATAGAGAAAGGGCTTAACCTGTCTGGTTTGAAGATCAGGTTCTTGTAAGTGAACCACTGCCACACAAAACAAACACATGTTCAAGTACCATCACAGATCACACAAATGAATTAAAGAAAACTAAACAAATCTTTGAGATTGAAACTAGCCTTGAGAGATTCAAAAGCACTAATGAGAAGGAGCAATCCAATTGTGCTATCAAGATCTCAATATGACACACTAAATAGCATTTGTAAGGATTCTCAAATTAGAGGACTAATCTTATAACCAACAAGTGATGTGATTAATCATATAAATCCTGGTTCACTAACGCCTGTACAGATTCAAATTATTGCAACGAAAAGGTGATTGAAGTAGAGAAACTTACTCCAGTGTAACCGATGCCTACAAGTTCAAGAACACCAGGAACCAATGGAAGCCTATCGATTGCCTGTTTCACAAAATCAAATCCTGAAATCAGATCAAAGAAGCTAAAATCTAAGGTTTTACAGATAGAAAGGTTCTTATACCCACCGAGATCATTCCAGTAGATCCCCAAAGAGCTACAAAACCAGCAAATGCAAGAGAACCAACAGCGTACTTATCCTCCACTTTCTCCCACTTCAATCCAAACAATCAAATTCAGTTCAAAATAAGGATCACAATCATTTCAGGGTAAAGATTAAAGTGAGAGAGTTAATACAGTTTCTTGAGCTGTCTTGACTATATCCGGTAATTCTGTACCCTCGACTTCGGTAGTAGTAGTAGCAGGAGCTTCACCAACTTCAGTTGTAGCTCTCGTTACAACGTTCCTCACAATTTTCCGACCTAAAAGTCCAAACTTCATTTCAAAAATTTCGCATTTTTTAAAAACTCGAAATTGGGGAAATAAAGGTTACAGATTTAGGAAACGGACAGTAAGCAGTGGCTTTAGCAGCTCTGCTCTGAGACTGAATCGGCTGAGGAGGGAGCGTGGGAAGTGAAATACACGACGGAGAAGAGGCGGATGCTTGCCGAAGAGCAGGAGCTTTTGAATCGATGATGGTCGAAGAGGAGGAGACTGAAAGAGAAGCCATGGCTTTCAGAGGTTCAAGCCTCGGAAGAATTTCACTGAAGCTAAACAAATCAGAAAACAATTAAGTATTATCTGAGATTAATGGAGAAGAACGCTTTGCGAGATAAAACCAAAAAAGAGAAGTCTTGGTGAGATTTTTGTGAGATTTGAGTTCCTCTGTGAGTGAGCAGTCGGAAACAATTCGACCACTCGTTTTGGGTTTCCCGATCAGGATAGTGCTGACGTGGCGGATGTACAGGCGATCTTGGAGTTTTCATTGGATAGGATTGGGTTTTTGGTTTTATAAATTAGTGACTGAGATTTTCAAAAATATTTTTTCATTTTGTGATTATTTTGACTAATTATTAGAACACTTTCAAATATCCACTGAAATTTATCATAACTTTAATATAAAAAGACTACATATATTATATATAATTTTTGAATATATATTAAGTAACATAATTTGTAATTTGTCATTCATAAAACATAGTTTATTGCATCCATCATCTTGTCAATAGTCTGCACAATTTAGAAACATGAAATGGGCCTTCCATGGACAAAGGCTAATGGGCTTTTTCAGATTTGGGCTGAAACGTTAGTCAAACATTGAGACCCAAGCTGTCTTGGTAAGGATAGATAATAATGAACAAAAGTCAAACCCCAAAAAGGAGGGCAAAAGCAAAACAAAAAGACAATGATGATTGTTTCTGAGTGATGAATGTAATAAAGACAGAGAGGTCAAACTTCTTCATATACATCTATCATCAAGTGGGGACCATTTCTGTAAGAGTACCCTAAAACGAAGTCAAGTTCCATGCCGAGAAGACTCCAATTACATTACCAACAAAAAACGGAATTTTAATTTTCGCCACTCGAGAAAACGCAGTTACGAAAAAAACGTTACTTTTTGGATGTTTCAGCTTTAATCAGTAGTCGAAAATCTGACGAACCGCCGCCGTTATCTCATCGGCTGAACACAAATTGCAGTCGTCTTCCATCTGTGCAAATACAGAAACAAAAAAGATGAAACTTTTTCGGCAATTTTTATAATCTTTGAAGGATTGGTTTTTAAGGTTTTACAAGTACCTTGAGGTTGAAGGAATAAGAGACAATTGTATTGGATGGAGATGTGATGTTGAGATGAAGAACTGTAAATCTAAGACTCTCGAGTAAAATGATCGATCTGAGAAGTTGTCCTTGTTTCCTTGTGCATTGAATTTTGAGATTGACGTGACTCTCTATCACTGTCACATCCATTTTGACTTTGCTGATTTGTTCTACTTTAGTCGCACGCAACTCGTTCGACGAAAAGTCCTTTAGATTGTCATCTTCTGGAATTTGCCTTGTGCTATCTGTCTGTTTAGTTGACTTTTGAGCTTCAAGGGACTGCAAGTGTTGCTCTAAGATCTTAACGAAGTCTATTGCTCCTCCTACTATTGACGCTTGGTCTCCCTATGAACATAACAACAAATATTAATTGAGGAAGTTTGACAAAACTAAAGGTTGAAACTTTCATCTATGGTTTTAGTTTATACCCTTTGGATGTAGGAAGGTGGAATGAGAGAACGGAGTGAGTTAAGATGAACGTTCATTTGGCGTCTACGGTTTCGTTCAACTGCAATGTGTGTCATTCTCTGATTCTCCATTTCTTCTATGTTTTTTGCTGGTTTAGTTCTCCTCCTCTTTCTCTTTTCTCTTGTCTTTGATGTTTGCAAGTTGTTGTTTTTGCGCTTGCGTCTTGAATTAGCATTGTCTAGTGGGTTCAACGAAAGTTCTTGGCTTGAGATGACTCCATCTAAAGATGGATTATGACTGTAGTGGTTGGTTTCAGAATTGATCGGTGATTGAAACTCTGGAACTTCATGTGGAAGATAGTTTTCGAGTTCCCAAGGCTTTTCAAGTGTCTGAAGAGAAAGAAGTGCTAGAAAGTTTGGGTCTTTGAATGACAAAAACGGACAAGGGTCTTCACTTTGTTGCAGCATTTGTAGAAATGGAATCGTTGTGTCTTGTAGCACACTTGGAGTTGAGAGTTGCTCTTCCTCAAAGGAAAAGCTTGGATCTTCCTCCTCTACAGATCTTTCAACTTGTAAGCTTCTTCTCACATTCAGTTTTTGATCCAAAGGCTGCAAGAGAGAAAACACAGAGGAATGAAAAATCTTACTAAGTGAGAGAGAAAGAGAAAGAAGTGAGATTTAAAGGAGTTTTGAGTACTCTCATTACTGTGGGTTTTGGTTAGTGGGTCAATGTAAGAAACAAAATTAGAATGAAAAATGGAATGTTTCAAAGAGAGGGAAACAGTTGAGTGCATATGTTAGTGTTTTCGGTATAACAAACATACAAAGCATTGAATGCAATAATTCTTTTTAGACTCATTTGGAAGGAATAAATGCAAGTCGACATCTATGATTTCAATAGTTGAAAGAAAAAGATTAGAAGAAAGAAAAAAAACCAAAAACGTTCCAAATTGAGATAAGATACATTACACAGAGCTTGTTTTGTCCTTCAATCCTCTCCATTAGAAAAGCTCAGCTTGTTCTCACTCTCTCTCTCTCTTTTAAGGACAATGATGGGAAGAAATAAATGTGAAGCGATTTAATGAAGTGTAAACAGGAAACTAACGTAGTCACTTCTGGTTATGTAAGTTTCTGAAGCTAAAGCTGTTAGCTTTATATAGAACAAAGGTCTTAACTTGATGTCGAAGAAAAAATGGGAAACTGAAAACGAGACTTGAGAGATAAAAGAGAAGAAAACAAAGAGGTTAAAATATGACAAGAGATGTTAGTTTGAGGACTGAAGATGAGTTGGTGAAGGCTGAGCAGAGCAAAAGAGAGGAGAGAGAGAGAGAGAGTCTCTGACAGAAGAAAGGTCCCTCATAGAAACATTATTGGCTGTGGCAGTTTTGTCTGGCAGCAAAGACAGACAATTGTGGGGACTTCTGTTAACACACGGAAGACGAAGAAGAAGAAGAGAACTTCCATTGATTTGCGTTTTCACATTAATGAGCTTTTTGTAACCCAATTAATATAAGTTAAAGTCTCTGTACTCATTCATCTCCTCACGATCAATCCTTTACTCCCTGAATCTGTGGCTTCTTATCTACCATTAAACATGTAAGTGTCGATGCCTTGGCTTTAAGGGTACTAACCAGTGTTTGCCTGTAAATTATCATTTACTTTTCATATGATTCTGTAAAAATAAACAAAAGTTCCCCTTTTTGCCCTTTACTTATCTGCAATATTTACAGGATTCTTTGGATCTTCGTTACTTCAGAGAACTACATACTTGTTGTCGATCATATCCGAAGATATTATCTTAAACAAGAACACACTGGATCGTAATAAGCCACAAGAGAAGACCTTATCCATGTTCTCAGTTGTGGCCTCTGTTTATTTCACGTGCTAAGTCTAACACAGCCAAAACAAGATCCAACACAATTCACCCAGAAAACACGATTAAATTTGTCTGCATTCTGGAGATTTTGTTCATACAACTGTTCATAATAAGAACCAGAACCGCTTACAAAAGTAAATAAAGATTTAGCCTTTACATGAACTTTTAAGAATACATAAGAGATCTAATCAATAAATCAGGGTTTGGGAGACTTTATCTCTGCGTGTACTTGTTGATGCAACTTAAAGCTCTGGTTACTTACTCTCAGGACAAACATGGCCCACTTGTGACTCATCAATTAAAATCCTAACAATCAATCAGATTCTGCTTTCGAAAACAATCACAAGCCTTGTAACTCCTAGGAAGATGATGAATCTTAAGTGAAGGAACACCTAATCTCAGTAAAGTTAAAAAGATGACTTATCTGTTCTAAGCAGTTGTGTCTTTTCACCATTTTCGAAAGAAGGACAAAAAGTTTCTTCCTTGAAGAGGAATAGTGCTTACTTGTGCTCAGCCAAACATGACATATAACTATATCAATATAACCAAAACAGAGGAACACGAGAAAGTGAAAAAAGTAGAAACTTTATTGCGATTTTATTGTTAACGAGAATGCTGATACAATAACCTCTCATCATAAGATCTTGTTTTGCTTTAGCGCTCGATTTGTATTGTTACATGACTAATGTTATACTCCCTGTTGATGTAATCAATTACCTTGTTAAGAACCATATCTGCGTCTGCTTCTGGTCTGATATTGACATGGCAAGCCAATAGCACTTTTCCCACTGTGATTGCCCAAATGTGAAGCTCATGAACAGCCACCACTTCTTCCATCTCAAGCAAACCCCTTTCAAGCTGTGTAGCGTCAATCTCTCTGGGTGTACTCTCCATCAGTACTTCTAAAATGCTTCGAATCATGTTGATGGTTGTTCCCAAGACAATGACCGAAAATACGAGCGTGCAGATCAAATCTACTATTTTCCATTCAGGTTTGTACCAAATTATAGCTCCTCCAATCATAACACCAACACTCTGGATGGAATCCCCAAGGACATGGAGATAAGCTCCTTGGACATTGATGTTTCTCTTTTTCATCTCTTTTCCCGCGACTTGAGGCTTTGAGTTGTCCAACAATGACTCAGTAGCATCCCCATAAGCATGGTGCTTATCTTCTCCATGACTATGACTATGACCATGATCATGATCATGATGATGATGATGGGTGGTAACAGTATGGTTTCCACCGTGACTATGATGGTCATGCCCATGCCCATGCCCATGTCCATGCCCATGATCATGGCCAAGCAGAACAGCCATTATGATGTTCACCACCAGACCAAATGCAGCAACAAGAAACATAAGGAATCCATTAACCTCACTGGTCTCAGAAACAATTCTGACAATGGCTTCATAAACTAAAATACCCGTGAGCAACCAAATGAGCTGGATAGATACAAGAGCTCCCAAAATCTCAATCCTGAAAAACCCATAAGTCTGCCTTGGAGTCGCTTCCCAGCCAGCAGCCCACAAGGAGAACAAGGAGATCGCAAAGGCAGCAACATCAGAGAGCAAATGGGCTGCATCGGTCAATATAGCCAAACTATTGGCCTTGATGCCACCAACAACTTCTACACTCATGAACAAAAGGCATAACAGCACTGCGATACAAAGCTTTCGCATCGAAGCAGTGCGTTCCTGGGCATCCCCGGAAACATTCTTAGAATCTGAAAACCCACACGGTGCTTCTCCACAGACTTTACTTGCCGGCATTATTCTTTGTTCATCAGATTTCCCAACATTAACCTCAATGATATGAGACTGTTGGGGACTTGAAGACTCCATCTGAAAAGAAAAGGTTAAGTAATTGAGACAACAACGAAATCCTGCGGGACCTAAAGAATTCAATAACAAACCACAATCAGTTACCTATAAAATAAGATAGCGGAATCCGAATTCAATGTGAATTGAACCACAATAGGTTTCCGAAATTAGTAATCTGGTTCAGCAAAAAGAAAGCAAATTTATCCACAAATATCAAATCAGAGGAGCAGGACATGTATCCCACTACTGCTTACTGCTACAGAAGGAGGAACTCTTCAAGCAATACACATAAGAAGGAATCTTAAACAAACAAACTAGTGAACGCTTTCACACCATATAATAATCATCACAACTACAGTCGAACCCTAAAAAAAAAATTTAAAGACATAGCAAAAAGACTGAATCCAAGTTTTACCTCATTAAATATAAACTACTGTATAAGCGTCCCTATCAGAGCAATTCCAGATGTCAGAGCTGAAAGGTAGAGAATCTAGAAACCCTAACACGAGTTATATAAAAACGCAGCTATGCAACAGCAAATACAGAAACAAGTTGGGACAAAATAATAATAAAAATCGAAGCGCCACCAAAAAGACTAATTCCCGATTTTGAAGAAAACCCTAGCTAAAAACGTGGCTGCTTGAAGGTTCAGAGAGCCGAAAGAATTGAAAACCCTAACTCGTAGCCAAAAGGAAAAAGAACTCACCAGAAGAGAAGCGAGATTTAAGTTCCAAGTTTGGCGATGAATGATTTAATATATATATGTACAAAAATTGAAGATTCAGTGGCTTAAGAAGAATCTCAATGGAGGTCTCAAGGCGGGCCAAAAGAAGGAAATTCCCCTTTTAGAAAAAAATCGGCAAATTCACGAGATCCACCTACCTTTTTTGAACCCTTCTACTTATTCCTCTTATCTGCATCTGACTGGAAATCTTTCTGGACGGTAAGAATGAGAGACACGTCGACGAGTCCCACAGACCGTAATATTTGCTGTCATACACTTACAATGATTGGGGTCTTTATTGACCGGTCTGGAATTTAAACCGTTAGGGAATCAATCAATTGGCTTTTTTTCGGTTTGGTTTAGCTTCCGAGAGGCGGTTTAGCTACATGATTTGGTCTTTTAAATTTCATCTGGTTATATTAATAGAAAAGAGAACCATTACATTACAACATGATAAAAACACTTTATATCACCGGCAACATAGACCAAATAAGAAGAGATAATGAAACGGTTACCGGAATTAGAAAGAAACTAAGACAAAGTAAAACTCAAGATAAAGCTATCCTAAATTGTAAGAGCTAAACAACCAGGCTGCACAGCTATGCAAGAACGGTTAAAGAAAGTTTATGGCGAATAAAAGCACAAGCTTGTACACCGAAAAGAAATTATTCTACACTCTTTGCAAACTCGAACAACGAATACGAAAATAGACGAATGACTAGATAATACCTTTATCGAAGCCCAAGAAAAGATTGGGTCTTTTAAATATGGCAAACGAAATTGGAATCATTGTTTTAGCTAGCTTGATCATTGATATGCCTTGGAAGGCATTCATAAGGAAGAGGAAAGCTCAAGAGCATCGGAATACCGAGATTGAACCTCAGCCATTGATTAATATGAAATAGTAATGCGTTGGCATAATCAACGGTAAAGATTGAATAGTGTTAAGTCACATTGTAGCTGAACATTCTGTATAAAAGATAGCTTCGATTCTTTGTAAAAGCTATCCAGGCATTTGTGTAAAAGATTCTATCTCTTCAATACAGAGAAAGTTAGAGAGTTGCAGAGATCCTATTCATTTCTATGCTAATCTCTTAACAATCATTTGCATACATATATACAAAAGTTACACCAATTTCTGCGATTAGCTCTGAGAAGATGCCAATCAAGTACAAAGAAACACACTAAAGATAACAACTCTAAATAAGTTTTTATATTATAAAATCAAAAAAAAAGAAATTGAGAAAGACTTGAAAGAGTTTATGCTGGGCTTCAGGCTTTAGTAGATGAGTCTGAGTTGACGGTACGAACAAACTGGCCTTTAACTCGTGGACGTTGTTCTGCTAGCTTCTTTCTGCTCTGGTATCGAACCTGTAATCCATTTTTTTATCAATTCGATCTGTATTTTTATTCATATACTGTTGTGATGGTGAAGCTTGTGGATCTCTTACCTTTTTATCAAAGCATCGATCTTTTCTCTTCATTCGGAACTTCATTAATGCAGCTTCTCTCTGACTCCGACTCCAACTTTGTTGTACATTCACATTTTCTTCTTCCTTTGGTTTCTCCGTGCTGCTACTCTGTCCTGCAAGCACCTCACTGTTGTTGCACGTGCTTTGAGATCCAACTTCTAGTTCTTTGCTAGCTTTTAGACGATTCGATTCAACAGGCAAGGGGGAATCTTGCGGATGTTGTACTTGATTTGTAAACGTTACTGTGGCTGGAGGAATTTGATTACGGAAGCTTAAGTCTTTCTGTACACATTGTCCGCTCCTGCTTGATGATCCGATATTCTCCTGGTTGCTACTCGTTGTGGCGCTTCCTTGATCAGATCTTACTTTTCTTAACTTCTCATGTGATTCGGATGGTGTCTTTGGCTCACCTGAACTACTGGCCTCTAAAGCAACCACGGTTTTCTCTTCTGGCTTGCTATTCTCAAGTCTGCAAGTCAAGTCAAAATAGTGAGTAAAACTCTAATCAATAGATATGAGACACTCTATACAAGCAAGCAAACAGACCGTGAGAAGGCTGAAACATCAGAGAGGCTAAGCTTTTGATGCTTGCTTTCATCTTGGTTCTCGAAACTTCCAGAACAAGATCTTTTCAGAGAGAGTCCAAGCTCTGGACCAACATACTCGTCACGAGAGTTGTCTCCATAGACACACTCCGGCCGGTTGTCGATTCCACCAATCAAATCCATTGTTACACCAAAAGATTCAAGCTTTTTGTCAACTCTACCCGAATCCTTAGACTCTTCTCTTTCATTCAGTGATTTGACATCCTCCATTAGCTTATTGTGACCATCGTAGCTTCTAGCCTGCATAAGTTGTACCATATACACAATATCAGCTTCTATTGAAATGCAACAAACAATCGTTTTAGAAAAGTGACAATAAAATGCAACCTCAGATAACGAACTCACAGCCAAAACCCGTACAAAAAATAACCAAAACATATAAACAAGTCATCGGTAACATTTATACCTGAGCACCACTTCTCTGATCGGAATGATATCTAGAATCTGCACTAGTTTCATCAGTATTTTCAAGGTGCTGCTCTGGTAAGCTTTGAGCATGAGCAATAGGATCGCTACGTAGCTGAATCATAAACAAACACACAATAAGTTTTTCAAACTTACAAATCAACGGAAGGTAACAAATATCAAAACACCAACAAAAGGAAAAGGGAAATAACTTACACTAGTAAGTCTTCTCCACGCATGCTGCCATAGATTTTTCAACTCGTTTTTTCTCATGGGTTTAATTAAATAATCAGCAGCACCTCTCAGCATACACTTCAACACCATTGTGATGGAATCTTGCGAAGACATCACTATTCATTTTGAAACACACACACAAACAAAAAGAAGCATGAGTACAAAAAGACAAAACTCATAAAGAGGCGTTTTCACAGGTATAAAGGACTTTGGGGTTCACCATCGTACTTATGACAGGAATGTTCTTGCAAGCTTCATGCTCCATAACCAAAGCAAGCAAAGCAAAACCAGATATAGATGGCAAATCCAGCTCTGTTAGTATAAGATCAATGTTATGTGATTTCTCCTTTAGAATCTCCCACGCAGCTAAACCATCGGAAACAGCTACCACTGCTTTGAAACAAAAACACCAGGAATCGAGTTTAATTTCCCAGTTCATATATAACTCATAACTTCGAAAATTAACACACACACACATATCAATATAGAAAGATAGAAGCAAAGCTAAACATAAGGGAATGAAGAAAAGATCAATCGACCTTTATAACAGCATTTTCGAAGAAGAGCAGAGATGATTTGACGAGTTGAATCATCATATTCGACTAATAAAACCCTAAGCACCGTTTTAGGCAAATACTTCTCCCACTGAACAACTTCCGATGACTTGCCTCTGTTCTTCATCGTCTCCATACCATCATCGCTACTTAAAACCACAATCTCCCCCATCGATCAGAACTCAAAACAAAACAAAAAAACTACAGAAAAATAAGCAGACCTCGATAATAATAACAAAGTCAAACTAAACAAGAATCTCGATCAACTAGATTTAGATCTTAATCCGCTCAAGGATTAAAGAAGATAAAAAAAATATCAGATATTGTAGTGAAGACAAAGAAGAAGATGAAGATGGATGAAGAAACTCTTTTGTTTGGTATTCTTTGGATCAGAACCGCTCAAATCGTGAAAAAATATCTTCTCAGAGAAAGAAGACTTATATGTTCAGAGAATGAACAATATAGAGAAAATCTAATTAACGGTGTATAATAAAGGGGGCCGTCATTGGGCTGACGTGGCTTAATATGGGCCATTGTTTTGATTTTCTGTGTTCGCGGGTGATTCTGTGGATGTGGTCCTCTTCTACCAAGGCCCACATTACACGTGTCAGTAACCTAATAGCTAGACGCAAGTGAAGACATTCGCCGCAGTATGATCTAGTGGTCATGAAGATGACACGTAAGCTTCTATTGTATTTGTGTGGCTAAGTTTGATTTACAGATTTTGGTTGATATTATTTTTTTTTTTCAATAGCTTTAGCCTCTATGCATCATTCAATTTGGATGCTTTTTTTTTTACAAAAAGCAAATTATATTAAATGTTAAATTAATTACTTTCAGTACTAAATGCCACTAGTACATATTAAATTAATAAAAATGGATTTTTTTTGGGGGTGAAAGAATAATGAATTTTTGTGGATCGGAATGGAATTCTAGAACCATCTATTAACTTTGCTTTAGCGTAGAAAAATGTTCAATCAAATTAATAAATAAAAATATATATATACATGTATGATAACGACCAGTGATAGACCCAAAAAATTATTTTACCAGATTTATAATATATATTAAAAAATAATAATTATATTTCATAAAAAAATAAACCAACTATCCCATAAAATAATAAGAAGTAAAATGTGATATAGAAAGCCATTAATAATAAACAAATTTACAAAATCACCATGCGATCCTTCATATCCTTAAATTTCTTCATCACAACCTCATTTATAATAGATTCAAACAAATCTTTATCGACAAAACAAACTAAATAATCAAAAATTGATCTCTAATCTGATTGCATCGTTTTGTCTTCACGATCTTTATTGCTAAAAAACATCTCTCTAAAGTTGCAGTAGCAACATGTAAAATCAAAATCAACTTCAAATGTCTAAATACAATTAGGTTAATTTCAATTGGGTAGATATAATATTATGTTTCTTGATTAAAAAGAAAATTTTCTAAAAAATGGAATATATGATTTGTTAAAAAATGAAAGGAATTGTGAGTGATGGAGTTTTTTGGGTTCTTATTAGGCCATAAATTTTCAAACAAGTTAAAAAAGATATTGGGCTTTAATTATACTAATGGTGTCAAAATAAAACAAAAGAAATCTTAAGGTAAAAAAACACATATATGAATGAATGAAGCTCTATATAAAATTTCGTCGAGTTGTTCTCACTCTAGTGGTTAGGATGAACTAACTAAAAATTGGCACCAGGTTCGATTCCTATCCGCTGCATTATAGTAGCTTAAAAAATAGATTATTAGGGTTGAGGTTTAAGATATAGATCGAATCTTGTCGATCAAATGTTGACAAAAAAAAAAAAAATCCAGAATTGAACCCCCTAAGTATACATGGGTCTGCCTTTGATAGCGACACTTCATACTTATAAACCAGTTTTCATAAGCTTGCGTGTTTATATGAATGGCGATAAGCATATAAGCTTTGTATGGCCCACTTAGTTAATGGGCTTTGTAAAACTCAGGCCTTAGGCTTGTTACAATGGAGCTTTGTATCACTTTTTTGTATAGCTCTAAAATAATAATAAATTATATTTTATTTAGAGGAAAAAAGATCCGTTTTCTTGCAACGGTCTTTTGACTGGTACTTTTGTCTTCATAAGATCCCCTTTGGAATCCAAAGACAATAATCATTTTACTCTGAGAACCGTTAAAAGCAAATGATCACGCGAATTCAAATTAATTATTACGAGTATTATAAAGTGAACGATGCGATGCGCGTATAATCCTAGATTTAATATAAAATAAAATAATACGAGAAAATTCTAGGTGAAAGTGAACGATGAACAAATCAAATTAAGGATCTTATTTTTAAATGAAATAATGAGAAAAATTAAAAAAATCAAGAACAGCAATGTGATAAAAATTATAACAATTTGAAGAATTACAAAATGTAAAAAAAAAAGGGGGGGAATTCAAGCTTATCCGAAGCTTCAAAATCCAGTTTGGGTTCAAAAGAAGATATAAAACAATTCTTCTGAACCTGAAATCCCCAAAATGAATGTAATTTGATGATGCTTTCTGCATCAATCTTTGTTTTTTTTAATAAAGAATCCAAAGAAAAACGGCCTCAATGCCTCTCTTTGATTCTTTGACCTAAAATGCAATGTGGATTTTGAAACCAAAAAACAAAAAAAAAAAGAACCAAAGAATTTGACGATGGTTTCTTCTTCTTCATCCTCGTTCTAAGTACTTCTAATTGAAACTCTAGAATCCTAAAGACGATGAATGAATGTTTCAAGAACATGTTGAAGAGATTTTGGTGATGATGAGTTAGTGTACAATGAAGTTTGTCCCTTGCTCTGGCTACTGAATCAATCCTCTATCTTGATGGTTTTTGTTGTTGTAATTGCTTTATGGTCATCTTTGTTGCTAGCTTCAGCTGCTTCTGGATTTGTTGTTGCTGCAGTAATAACTACTGTTTTTTCTGTTGTTGTTGTAACACCTGATACAAAACAAAACTAACAATCAATGATGATTCAAAACAATGAATCAAATGGTTTTGATTAAGATAGAATGTAGTGAAATCAAACCTGTGGTGGAAGTTGAAGAGGATGAAGACGGAGATGAAGAAAGAGCCAAAGAAGTTGGGAGGGAGAGGATTGGAGGTGGAGGTTGCTGAGAGCTGAATTGCTGCTGAGTACTGAAGTGTTGCTGATGGGGCAAGTAAGGATATTGCAACACAGGTGGAGGAGGAGGAGCACTGTACTGAAAGCTGAAACCTCGGTGATGTTGAACTTGAGCTTGATTGCTACTTTGTGCTGCATTGTATTGAGGATAATAAGGATAAAAGCCATGATACATTCCTGTTGATCCTGATGATGGATGTCCCATATACGGTGAAAACTGTTGTCCTCCATAGAGATGATGATTGTAGTAGCTCTGCAAAAAAAAAAAAAAAAAAAAAACACATACACAGAACAACTTCAGTCAATGAAAATGGAAACACAAACCTACATTGTGAAAGATCAATGAAATGAACTAACCATTCGATACATTCCCTCTTGAGGATAACCAGAGAATCTGCACGAAGAAAGAAACACAAACGTATAAGGCTTTTGTTACATATTAGCAAGATCTACTGATGTGATGATTAAAGCTTACCCGTAAGCAGAATAAGGAAATGGGAATTGACCAGAATGTTGTTGTGGTTGTTGATGAACAAAAGTAGAAGAAGAAAAAGAGCCTCGAAACTGAGGAGAAGGAGCAACTAATCCTATTCCTGATCCTGGTGATCTGAATCTTCCTGTTCCCACAAATCATGTTTCCTCAAATCAAGACTCTTTTACGAGTTATTCAAGTCAAAACTTCCAAACAAATTAAGCTACTTTCCATTACATTCTAGAGAGATAGAAAGAGAGAGTAAAAACAAAAACCATGTCTTGGAGAAGTGGGAGGACGAGGCTTTTGAGCACCAAGACAAGCAAGATTGCAATTTGCTCTTCTTCCATCAATCACAGGATTCATATTCTGACAAGCTCTCATTGCAGCTTCTGCTTCCTTAAACGTCACCTGATCAAATCAAAACCGATTCTTTAATAAAAAGGAAAGCTTTTTTTCCTTTCTAAGAAACAGAAACTAAGAAGAATGAAGAAGGAACATACAAATCCATATCCTTTGGATCTTCCAGTGTTCTTATCAGTAATGACAACAGCTTCAATGATTTCACCAAACTGTTCAAAGTAAAGTCTCATTGTCTCTCTCTGCGTCTCCCAAGCTAATCCTCCGACAAAGATTTTGGTTAACTTTGTATCACTCAGACTATTACTATTACTACCTTCCATCTGAAATTGTCTCTGTTGAGCCATCTGATAACTTTTATTTCCCAAAAAAAAACCTAACTCACATCAAAGATTCAAACTTTGTTCTCTCTATTGCTTCCTTAACCAAATCTCCGAAATTTAGTTAACAAAACGAACAAAAACCTTAACTTTTCACCTCCAAAGAATGAAAAAAAAAGATTACGTAAAGAGTGAAAGAATAGAAGAAGAGGAAAAAACCTCTGTATGTGTTGATTGAAGAAAACGAAAAGAGAGAAGCCAATAAAGCTGCTAGTGGGAACCCACGACAATGGCTACAGCGAGAGAGAGAAAGAGAGAACCAATTGAAATATGAAGAAAAGCCAGAGACCCAATTTCACCTTTTTCGCTGTATTTATATATGTATGTGTATTTATCTCTGTTGGGACCGCTGCATAGACATTTGCTTCGCTGTCTTCAACCTTCCTCTCTTGAAATTACAAATTCTCGATTAAATATAAAATAAATATCCAAACTTCGACCGTTCTTCTCGGAGAATATATAAAAATATCTGTGAGATAAAGTTTTAAATCCTTTTTTTTTTCTCTGATCGATTCGTTTCTCTCTATACAAAAGAGAACAATGTGATCGATTTTTCGATTTTTTAGCAGATATAACCGAAAAAAATATAGGTAATGGTATAATTTACAAATATGATTTTTTATTTATTTTGTGGGTCTTGACTTTCTGGCACAACCTTCTAAATTCTCTCTTTTCGTTATTTTCAAAATTTTTGGATGCTTTGTGTTCTTTTTTTTCTATAATTCTTTTTTAAGAATAAATCAAATTTATTACAAAACAATGAGATAATTATAATTTTGTGGGACATAGTTTAGCTAGTTTTAAGACAGAAGCCAGGTTGGCATCCTCAAAAAAATCCAGAATTGCTATTGTCTTTTCAAATTATCCCTATTACTATTATTTTTTTCATATTAGCCCTAACTTTTAATAGTCTGTTAGTACTTCATTGTTTTTTATTCGATCAGAGCCGTCAAATGTTTCATCTGTCACTATTTACTACTATTAACTAGTATAACGGTAATTGTTGAATTTTATGCATTTTTCCATATTTTAATAATTATTCAATTTTGTAGAAAACTCTGAATGAAAGACAATTTAGTTAAATTTTTAGAGAAATTTAAGTCATATTGCCTTTCCTAGTTTTACTAGGGTCTTTTGTACACTTTAAGACAAAATTACCTTTACTTTTGTTGACTCTACTTTATCTTTCTTCTTGGATCTATGATTCCTATTTCTTTTCTCATCATTTTGTTATTATACATAATAACTTTGACAACATCTTTATCAACTCCAATCTCACGAACTCATTTTCATATGGTTTTCCAATTTTCTCATCTCTATATTTCGTAGGTTTTTTAAGCAATGTAGGCACATTATGCCTTTACTTTAAGCAATGTAAAAAGTTTTCATATTCTTTTGTTTTTCATTCTCTCTTTCTTTTATCGCTTTCTTGCTTAATGAAAAATCATTTTCCATCATCATTCCGAATCACGGCTCCATAAGTTGGTTGCCTCAATTTTATGTAGATATATATTCTCTGTTTTATAGTTTTTTCTTTGTTCTCTGTCGATTTTGTTTATTTGTGTCTTCAAATCTAACATTGTCTCTTCATCTTCTTAGATATTTAGGGCTATTTTCTTTATTTCTTTCCATCGATTTCGTTTACTTGTTCTTCAAATTTATTTTTGTTTCTTCGTCTTTTTATAAATTTAGGGCTTTACTATTTCTCTTTTCCATGTTGAGTTTGTAATGGCGATGGTGTTCTTTCGACTTTCCTCGACCAATCCCGCTTTGTATGGTGTGTTAATGTTTGGTCATGGCGACCGTGTCTCTTCGTTTATTCTCCCTAGTTAGCAAGTTCTGTAGTTGTTAATGGTTATGTTTTTTTTTCTTGGATCATAGTAGATGCTAATTATAGTCTTGCATGCTCTGTTTGATCTTGCATGCTAAGTTGGCATGATGTTTGGTAACAAATGTGAGTTTGGTTAAGTGCCTTGAATCATTTGCCATAGCCTCTAAATCTATTCTTAGCAGGTCACTAGTGATTGATTGTTAAATATTTTTTTGCGTATTTAGTAGCATGTAACTATAGTTGGACCCCTTCTCTTAGCTTTTGCTTGCTAATTCTAAAGATGTTTGCTACCTAATGCGACTAGCTTAAGTGCCTGGATGTTGCCCCTAAATATATTCTTATCAGATCCCTCGTGATTGACTACTAATTACGATAGCTTATAAGCATTATGTTAACCTCTAAACATTCTAAATACCATGTACTAATATCTCTTACTCATTTGGACCGGCGAATCAATTTTCCACTAACTTTTTATTAACCTGGCATTACGTCGGGGTTCGGGGGTTATCCGCCACCAATTATGTTAGTTTATAAACATTACATTAACCACTAACATAAACAAGACCCATCTAATATAAAATTCTACTTTGTAGGTTGATGTGACACCCTGTTGTATATAGTTCTATACAAATTATAATTTTTTACTACCAACCTCAACCCGCGTATCCTTCAAAACCTTTACACACGCGTATCTTTGTACATATACATATATGTTACAATTTTTGTCATTGAGCATCACACTTATTAAATATTTAATTATTGTCTACGTAAGAGTTATGCAACAGTTTTAATTGCATAATCCTCAATTTAATAAAATTTCATTATTTAGAAAAGAAGAAAACAAAAACAAAGTAACGTCCCGCAAGTATTATCAGTGCCGCACCTAATTGGAAGGGTGTGAGTTCACATTCGCGGGACAAAATGACAGAGGAAAAAATAATAATATTAAAATAAAATATACTGTTGCGTAACTCATTAAATAACGTCCCGCAAATTTTTTATACTCATGAATGGTAACATTTGTTTATTTGTGTTCGAAATCCGCGAAAATATGTTCACCATTCACTGCCTTGTAACACATTAGTTTTCAGATAACTCGATTAGTGTAAAAATGAGGAAGAAAAATATTGAATTTGTTTTCTTTTTCTATTATTATAAGTATTGTTAATTATTGTATTAACAACACATGCATGAAGGTATGAAAGTCAATTTATCATGCGTGAATTTGGCAGTCTTATACGCTATGTATATATATTGTTTCCATAACAACATCTATTAGTGATTTGCATTCATATTTTTATTTGGCACCAACTAATAGATTTGCATTAATTGGTTTTCATTAACTGCATTGCATTAAAAATATTTCCAAATCCATTAAAAACATTCTATTAAAAAAGGTGTAATGTATTTTTATCAGAAACACACACAAAAAAGGTGTAAGATTCATTTTAGATGATGGATAGTGTCGCACTGATAAATCCACATGTGGCTGCATAATACAGGCAGGCATGCACATGTTTATGGTCAGCCACTTTCCAATATTATTATTTAAATTCTCTAATTAATTATTTTTACCACTTGCAAAAGTACACCGTTAGATAAGGTTACACTTTTTAATCCGACGGTTATAATCATAAGACTTGACCACGCGTACGTGGTCCCGCGTGCATGGGAACATTGATCGCAGTGACGCGTGACGTGTCCAACGATTTTGTTTCCTTAAAGTCTGAAAATCGGTTAGAAACACTGTTGATTGGTTTCTTCTGTCGTGGCGTTTGAATGTGACAGCGAATCATACGGATTCCGTTATTTTGACAGTCAGTCAACGCCACGTGGTCGAATATTCCTCCAACAGCTGGGACTTAATAAAAAAACTCCATAAGAAAAATAAATTAATACTATATCTCATTGTTGGCTTAAAGCCCATTCTTTAACCTATGTATGCTTATGGATCATAATAAGCCCATTAAACTAAACTTTTTTTTGTCCGTTCAGATTTAGTTAAATCATTTGAGCTTGGTTCGGTTTGGTTACTAGCTACTAGCTAGCTTATACATTTATGTACAATGAAACATATATAGCATGTAATGATTAGCTTCAATATGTTTTCACAAATTTAGATAACTTCTAATAGTGATACTAAAGTCAAACTCTAATTGATGAACGATATCGACGTCCATGAAATGTACACCTTAACCGGAATTAGTAAACCGAAGCTTAGGACACCTAGTTATACATAAATTGCTATTATGTCACTACATATAAGAACACAATCATCACGAAGAGACAAATCTCATATACATCTATTACGATATCATATTTTTCAAAAAAATTAAAATAAACGCGACATATAAATAAGCTGAAAACATTATCTTTTAATACATAAATTGTATAAAGTACGAATAAATGTACGCAAACACATCAATGTGACCAACATGGTACAAAATCAAAGTTAAATAATGGTAATAATTTAATGTATTTAGAAGATACGCACACCTGATAATCTCATGCATGCAATTATTTTAAGTCGAAGTTCGTCAAGAGATACCAATGAGTAGAAGAACACAAATATTAGACGACAAAGATTTTATTAAAATCTAATTATGATTTGGAATCAGGTATCAAGCTGCATCACTAACCAGCAAATTTTGGAAGTTATTGAGGTTTTTTTTTATTATCATTCACACAGCCTATCAAATTTATCACTCGTCTGTCTAAAATCTCCTAATTAAAACGTATAAATATATCTGATAATTTTTTTGATAAAATATCTAAGGGTAAGCTTTTCAATATTTAGTATGGTAGTGATCTTAAACTATAAAACCCTAGATCTTCTTTACCCAAAATGTGTAACAATATATTCTGATACCATGCATGATACATATAATTTTAGGGTTTTTCTTATAACTGGAGTAATATAATCCAATTTAGCGGAAACACTATAAACATTAAGAATACATGATTGTATTTTGCAGAAATGATTAATGATCGTATATATTTCAGCTGACCAAATTTTATGGATAATCAACTACAAAAAATCAGTCCATTCCAAACAGAAGTATTAATCTAAACAAGGTCTTTCGACGGATTTTAGACAGAATTTAACCGTCTAAAAACAGATCCAAAATTGGATTGAATCTTCATAAAAATATCTCAAAAACTTGACTATATGCAGTTTACTTAATTTACTTCTTGGGTGCAACATTAATTCTCTTAATTTGGAATATCTTCTTAGTTATTTTAGTGCTTATGTTGGACAAGTTTGTTATACTAATTAAGTATGAAAATAGTAATACTCACTTTATATAATCGCAAAAGTGGTCCAAAAGCAATGTTAACTACAGATTTGCCCTTGGCCATTAAAGGAAAAACTGAGTGTGGAGAGTCATGACGTTTCACCACTAAGGCTTAACAAATTTTGACGAAATTCACCAAACTAAGATTGCTTCCCATGCAAACTTTCATCTTTCTAGAGTCATCACTATTTCTTTATTTTTATTATCTTCACTCTATTTTTTTAGCAATCATTGTGCATCATTACCAACTAATTAATTACTCTTTATTTTTTTTTATTCGGCAATATAACCAACAAAATTCACCTTTTTTAATAATAAATGAAGACTTTTCTGAGTTCACTCATCCTAATATTGTTTTCGCTCAAATTCAATGATAATATTTTGACAAAGGCCTCAATGAAAACTACACAAACCTCTTTTATTTTAAAATATTTTACTATTTCATCAATTATTTTAAGTAACAGTTTCTTTACATAACTTTTATCAATCAAAATTATTAAAATACGAATTATATATATTGTTGCTTGAAAAGAACTAATGACGCCCATTAAAATATCAGTAGGTTTTGATCATTAGTTAAAAATATATTGGATTTCCATCGAAGCATAAGGTCCAATAAACACATGTTCTTGTTAAGACACAAAAAATGTTGGGTGTAATGTCATTATTCAAGCTACAAAAAATAATGATTAGAAGCATGAATTGTGGAATAGCAACAAAATGATTCTGTGTTTGGACGATTGCAAAAAGGCCTCTTAACTAATTGTAACAAAAAGTCTTAGTTCCAACCACATTAACACATTATTAATCTTGTCTTCTTAATCATGTTTCTACACTATTCTTATACGTATTTTTACAATCATATATAGTGTAAGTGATTCATATGTGGTTTTGACGTCATCATTACTTTTCTTTCACCTCATCTTTATATAGTGACATAATTCACTAGCATAACGTAACAACCAACTTCTAAGACTAATAATATTCATAATTCATTAATTACATATTTACATCCAAAGACTTTGAATGCCCTAATAAGAACTGTATATGTTACTTGAATTTCAAAGCTCAAAATTGTTATTTTGAGATAACAGGTTTAGAACGATTTTCACATACATCTAGAAATAACATGTTAGAATGTTCCTAAGATAAAATTCCACATCGAAAATGTTAGAATTATTATAACCTATATATATATGAACTCTTGTTACATTCCGAACAAAAACACTCCTTGTCACATCAACTAGTTTTCTTTAGTATATTATTAACCTTTTTGGTTACTTTTGTAGTATAATTATTGATGAAAAAGCATATGTTCCGGATGGAAACTATATATGTAACATACATGCCCTATATATCTCGACTTTATGATTATTAAAATACATTTGTGTGTGTGTTGCAATATGATTATATGAGAGCTCAAATTATTAATACTTATGAAGAAATATTGGAAAGCAAAAGGGAGAAAGAAGACGAAAGTAAAAAGATGGAAGCTCTGGTTGTTAAATAGTTTGAAGGGAGGTGGTTTTCTATAGAGATTTTTATGGTCAAGGGTCATCGTTACGATGTGGCCTTGCTTCCTACAATCTAGTTGCTTTTTGGGTCCTACTCTTTTCCCCTTTGATTACTACTTCACCTTTTGTCTTTTTCCTTTTTTCTTCTTAATTATTTAGTTTTTTTTTGTGCTTCTAAAAATCTACAGAAATATAAATATATATACATACTTATTTAAAGATCTAAATAGATTTTGAATATGCATGTGGCATTTCATCTAGTGGCAAATTATTCTGGAATATGTTTTGGTGGGGTTTTAATAGTTCTAGAAAGTATTGAATAGGAATTAAAATCAAAATTCGTACATTTGATGTTTTGTAGCTTCTTCAAAAGATAAGAAAAAATTAGTATCACTTTAGAAAGGCTCAAAATATATTTATGAAAAATAGAAGGTGTGATTTGAAAGTACTAATTGAGAAAAAGAATAATAATCATTAAAAAAGGACAAGTAAAATTAAAATATCTCTTGGGAGAGATTTTCTTCTTTTTAAAAAAAAAACGCTCTGAGGTATGCTATAATTTAACTTTCAAACTTAATAATGAAAACAAATGTAAAAGCTTATGAATAGAGTTGAATTTAATAATCGAGAAAAAAACAAAACAACAAACTGTACAAAGAGACACATGCGTTTTCCTCATGCATCTTTGTATTTAGACAATAATATCGATAAAGATATATAAATAATGACTCATTCTCCTTTAGCTCTCTCACATTCTACAATTTCTCACTTTGGTAGTTACAAATAAAAAAACATCTTTTATATATGCTCTGTTCTTGCTTTGATTCTTAAACTCATCTTGAAACCTCTTTAATGATGTCAAAATCTATGAGTATATCAGTGAATGGACAATCTCAAGTACCTCCTGGCTTTAGGTTTCATCCCACCGAAGAAGAGCTTTTGCAGTATTATCTCCGGAAGAAAGTTAATAGCATCAAGATCGATCTCGATGTTATTCGTGATGTTGATCTCAACAAGCTCGAGCCTTGGGATATTCAAGGTTTATTTCTATCTCAATCTCTTAATTTAGTAAATATTTTTCGTACTTACGAATTTTCAGCGATTTGCCAAAAAATACAAACTTTCAGCAGTTTATTTCTATCTCAATCTCTTAATTTAATAAATATTCTTTATATATACGGCTTCTTAGTGATTTGCCAAAAAAATACGAATTTTCAGCGAAATAATAAATGGCTGAAAGTTCGTATTCTATTTACCGTTCGTGTATATATATGTAAATGGTTGTGTCTTGTTCATACTACTTTCTATTCATGACGTTTCTCAAGTATCCTTTAAGAGAATGTGACTAGAGTAAAGAAAATGTACACTTAGTTTGTTGTTTGTTCATACTAGGACCTAAGTGAACAAAGACTGAGTTAGGTTTGGTTAATTATTATAAATCGTTTAATTTTCTCTAATTAGTTTTGTCGTTATGCAGAGATGTGTAAAATAGGAACAACACCACAAAATGATTGGTATTTCTTTAGCCACAAAGACAAAAAATATCCCACAGGAACAAGAACTAACCGAGCAACCACGGCCGGATTTTGGAAAGCAACAGGCCGGGATAAGATCATATATAGCAATGGCTGTAGAATTGGGATGAGAAAGACTCTTGTTTTCTACAAAGGTCGAGCTCCTCATGGTAAAAAATCTGATTGGATCATGCATGAATATAGACTCGACGATAATAACATTTCCCCTGAAGATGTCACAAGTCGTGAGGTATGTTTTAATTCATGATATCATAAAATTTATGGTGAAGTTTTGATTATGAGATGTTTACTTCCTATGAAATTTTTAAAATTTGGATATTTGGTTATAGATGGGGTTTTTGCGCTAATTGTAAGAACAAAAAAAGAAAGTACTAAAGAATATTTATATTATTTTTGAAGGTGGTGAGTGTTATAATTGTCGGAGAAGGATCACAAGACGAAGGATGGGTAGTGTGTCGTATATTCAAAAAGAAAAGTCTTAACAAAACCCTAAACAGTCCTACCGGAGGAGCTTTACTGACAGCCGGCGGCAACGGAGGAGATACGTCGTCGTCTCAGATGTTCAACGAGGATGCTCTCGAGCAATTTCTAGAAGTTATGGGGCAATCTTGTAAAGAAGAGCTAAATTTAGATCCTTTCATGAATCTCCCAAATCTCGAAAGCCCTACTAGTCAAACAGTCAATAACTGCCACGTCAGCAACGTGGTTGATACTAGCTTCGTTACTAGTTGGGCAGCTTTAGATCGTCTAGTGGCCTCACAGCTCAATGGACCCACAACATATCCAATAGATGAAAGCCACGTGGAGCAATCACCGTACCAAAGCCTAAACCGGTCTGGTTCGTATCATACCGGTTTAACTCAAGGATATACACCAGAAATGGAGCTATGGAATTCGTCTCAATCGTAATCGCTTGACGCATTTTGTTACGTGTCGAATATTGGAAATGGAGGGAAAGAAAGAAACACACAGAGAGAGATAAGATATTTCACATTTGTGTAAAAAGATATAATCATACCATATAGTTGTTAAAAACATTTAAAGAAAGTCAGATTTGTGATAATTACAGTGGTTATGTGATATATATGTAAAATAGATTATATTAAAAGAAAATTGAGATGATAATAAGAGATCTCAAAAAGGAGAGATTTCGTTATCGATATTATATCTCATTCATCAAATTGTCTTCCATTTATTTTTATCTTCCTAGGTACATATATAATATATGCATATTTTTATGAGTGCGCTTGTATGTTTGAGATTATTGAGTATCATTATACAGTAGACATAATATTCTTCCTTTTTGAAGGAGGTACAATTTATTATTATAAAAAAAATATTCTAAATCAATCATAGTCGGTAAGTGATCTTTAATTTAGTGGCAAGATGATAAATCCACTAAGACATGCGCACTTGCACAACCAGAGATCAAATCTCACCGTTTACATTATGTAAGAATTTGACTAATGGACCGGTCAATTATGACCGAGTATTTGAAAAAAAAAATCAATCATAATCGATTAATCTCACACATAGTATCCAGTGACATGGTATTTAAGATCAGATATTTAACCTAATTATATTCTCTTTCTTGACTATTGTTATGTACAATAAAACATGTGCTAATTTTTTAGATTCTACAAAAGATTCGATAATTAGGGAGGAGAAACGATTATGTAAATATAAAAAAGTATTTTATGCAAGAAAACTGTTTTATTTTTATTTAAAACCATATTTTTAAAACATCATGCATACATACATACGTAGAAAAAATCATAATTAACAAAATTATTTCTGCTCACATCAATCACAATATAAATCTAATTTTATCATTGCACATCACAATTAATGCCTAAGAATAGATAACCTAAAAGCAACAATAAATCTAGTAAACTAGGACGATTCAACTTGGTTCTACCGATTAGACAGATTTTCTGATTATTAATTTATAAATTATCAAGCTATTAATGTAGAATTTGGTATTCTCAGGAAAAAAAATCCATTTGGAGATTAATTACCCAAAAACTTTAAAGAATCGATGAAGACAAAAGAATTTTGAAACCATTAATCTCTTAGAACAGTTAACAAATAAAATAAATAAATAAATCTAGATGCAACCAAAAATTACGAATGAGAAACAACATTGTTATATGGATTGAGAAAATTATTGGTAGAAGTACTTAAGAGCAATGTCAATATCATCTAGATTACCATCACTTTTTGTGTCTTTGAAATAAAGTCACTAAAAACCAAAGTATTTATATTACTAATTTAATAGCTGTTAAATAAACAATATAAAGTAAATCAAACCCATTATAATACTAAAAGCAGGATCATATGTATGAAAGTTGTAGAAACAAGTTAAATTAACTTGCATATCATGTAAATGCAATAATGAATAAGAGCATTAAGTCTTTGATGCTTTAACTTGGTATGAAATTGTTACTGTTTTAGTAATGCTATGAACACACAACCGTACGGGAAAAACTTAACTTAGTTAAGTAATTAAGTGTTATTTTTGTTGTTGCCACCAAATTCAATTCCAGGAACTTCACATAATATTGTTATGAATTAATTTTTGTAACTATAAATTAGATTTTGTTGATTTAATTATTAGAAAAAAATACTATTAGCCTTAAAACAAATTAAAACCTAGAGTAAACATTTTGTTAGTTAAGCTTCAATAGTTTGTAGGCTAAGATAACTTTAGAAAAAGAAAATTTAGAGTTAAGATAAAACTTAAATGTTTCTAGATAGATTTAAGAGTTATAGATTTCTATTTAGAATAGGATTAGGAAGAGTTATCAAGAGACTTTGATATGTCTATATATATATGTGTGATCATCGAGTCTATAATGATTCACGAGAGAACATTGAGAGCTTGTGTAATTGGTTGGTTTTGAGTCTTTATTCTAATTAATACAAAGAAAGTAATTCTTGAATAAGTTAATAGTGTTTTAAAAGAAATTTTATTTGGTATCAGAGCAAAGATCATTGTTTTAATTAAATAATCGGTGATAAAAGAAATCTTGAGCCATGGGAGACGATGTAAAACCAGTCAAGAAAGGTCAAGTACCATCTTCGGTGATGTGTTCGATGCTGAACTCAACAAATTATCAAGTCTGTGCGATGAGGATGAAGGTACTCCTTCAAGTGCACAAAGTTTGGGACACAATTGATTCGGGTTCAAGTATTGAAGAGAAAAATCACTTGGCCATAACTTTACTGTTCCAATCGATACCAGAAAGTTTGATTCTTCAAGTCAGGGTATATGGGAAGCGATAAAGTCAATAAACATTGGAGCAGAACGAGTAAAAGAAGCGAGGCTTCAAACTCTCATGTCAGAGTTTGATAGAATGAGAATGAAAGATTCTGAAAATATCGATGCTTATTTTGGAAAGATGTCTGAATTTGCATCAAAATCTACGGCACTAGGTCAAGTGATTGAAGAGTCAAAATTGGTTAAGAAATTTCTTAACGGATTACAAAGAAATAGATACATTCACATAATAGCATCACTTGAACAAGTCTTAGATTTGAACAAGACTAGTTTTGAAGACATAGTTGGAAGGCTAAAGGCATACGAAGAAAGAATCGTTGATGACGAGAGTACTGAGACTCAAAACAATTTGCTATACTCAAACGCAAATTATGATAACTCAAGAGGACAAGAAAGAGGAAGAGAGAAATGACGTGGTGGTTCTAACTCACGAGACAAAAGCAAAGAGAAGAAAGATAGATCGAATATGGTTTTGGTGTGACAAGAAAGGTCACTTTGCTTCCGTGTGTCCAGAGAGAATGAAGAAGCGAACAAAGTGGAAGAAGATGAATTTGAAACAGAGGAAGCGGATGAGTCACTCTATATGCATGAGATCATATTTCTAAACGAAGAAAAAGTGATGCTGAAGAAATATGAAAACTCAAAAGAAGAAGGGTTATGGTACTTAGACAGCAGTGCAAACAATCACATGTCAGGAGACAAATCTTATTTTACAGAATTAAACAAAAAAAAAAAGGAAAAGTCAAGTTTGGAGATGGTTCTTGTGTTAACATTAAAGGGAAATGGTCGATTCTCTTTCAAGCTAAGACAGGAAAATAAAAACTTATGAAAGAAATCTACTACATTCCAGACCTAAAAAACAACATTCTGAGCTTAAGGCAAGCAACAAAATTGGGTTGTGAGGTAATAATGAGGCAAGACTACTTGACATTGCATGATTTAAGTGGTAGATTACTAGTAAAAGTTAAGAGATCTACAAGAAGATTATACAAGGTTAAGCTTCATATTGGAAAACTGATATGTCTCCACACAAAGATGGAAGAAGATGCATGGAGATGGCATGCACGACTTGGTCACTTCAGCTTTAAAACCATCAAAGACATGTCAACTCAGCAGATGGTATATGGCTTACCAAACATCAAAGGAGAAAAACAGATTTGTGAATCATGTTTGGTAAGAAAACAAACTCGATATTGTTTTCCAAAAGCAAGTGAGTTTCGATGTTCAAGTGTATTATAACTTCTACACGCTGATCTTTGTGGACCGATTTCACCTACTCCAGCACAAAACAAGTATGTGTTTGTGATCATTAATGATCACACACGGTACATATGGACTATTCTACTAAAAGAGAAAGGAGAAGCTTTTCGAAAGTTCAAAGAATATAAAATCTTAGTAGAAAAGGAATTGGAGAAAACAATCATGACTTTGAGAACAGATAGATGTGGGGAATTCATATCAAAAGAATTTCAAGAATATTGTGAAAAGAACGGTATCAAAAGGCAATTGACATCAATGTATACACTGCAACAAAACAGAGTAGTCGCAAAGAGAAACTGTACACTAATGGAGAGGACACGAAGCATTCTAAAGGCAATGAATGTACCGAATTATTTATAGGGAGAAGCAATAATACATTCAACATACATAATAAATCGTGTATCCATAAGAGCACTACGAAAGCAAACTCTATATGAATGTCTTAAGAACAAGAAACCAAACATAGGGCACATACGACTTTTTGGTTGCCTTGCCTATGCAAAAATCGAAGCTGCTGGTTTTAAAAAGCTGGATGATCGTTCTCAACCTTTAATGCATCTAGGAATAGAACCAGGTTCAAAAGCCTACCGACTCTACAATCCAACAACAAGAAAAGTAATTGTTAGCAGAGACATTACTTTCAATGAAAAAGCTGTTTGGAATTGGAAGGGAGCAGATGAGAACAACATAAATAAACCTGGTATGTTTCACTTTACATGGGGAGAGATGCGAGATAATGGTTCATGTATTTTTATAGCTGAAACTCATCAAGAAAGTGATGGTAGCGACAACGAGAATCATAGTACACAACAAACAGAGGAAGAGGTTGAAATAGAGCAGACCGAGGAACAGCAACAACATGATCTAACATCACACCAAAGTCAACCTTTGCGGAGAACAACACATGAAGTTCAACCTCCTACGTATCTTAGTGACTATGTGCTACACGTTGATGATGAGTGTGAAAGACTTCTTCTTTCACTCAATAATGAACTATGAAGAAGCTAAAGATTCTGTTGAATGGACTGATGCTTGTTTAGAGAAGATAAAATCAATCAACAAAAACAAAACATGGACTTTAGTTGATAAACCATACAGTGTTAAAGTTATTGGTTTGAAGTGGATCTTCAAAATAAATAGAAACGCAGATGGTACCATCAATAATTTTAAAGCTCAACTTGTTGCAAAAGGATATGCACAACAATCTGGAATAGATTTTGATGAAGTATTTGCTCTGGTATCCCGCATAGAGACAATAAGACTACTCGTAGGTGTTGCAGCTTCAAGAGGATGAGAGATTCATCACTTAGATGTAAAAATTGTATTCCTACATGGAGAATTAAACGAAGAGGTTTATGTGTCTCAACCAGAAGGATTTGAAAAGAACAAACTAAAGGAAGGAGGTTTAGAAGACTGTAATCCAACTCATGTTCCAATGAAATTCAGTTTAAAGTTTTCAAAATCTAATGAAGAAGAATCAGAGATTGATGCCACTTTATACCGAAGAAGAATTGGGTGTTTAAGATATCTTTTACACACAAGACCAAATCTTGCATTCTCAGTTGGAATAGCAAGTAGATATATGCAGAAACCGAAAGAATCATATGGAAAAACCTTGAAACATATTCTAAGGTACTTACAAGGCACAATCGGATATGGTGGTTTGAAGTATAAGAAAGGAGGATAAATGTCAATAACATGATACACTGACAAGAGCCATTGTATAGATATAGACGATGGACGAAGCACTACATGACATATTTTCTACTTTGGAGAGTCTCCAATAACGTGGTGTTCACATAAACAAAAAAAAACATGTCATTTATTAAAATTGAAATGGTTACTAAGTATAGAAAAAACATATTACAACAACTGAAAAAATTTCAAACTACGTACGACAAAAAAGTCATGTATATATGTGTATATATATATATATATATATATATATATTCCACGTGTTCACTTTTGTGTGTTGGGTGGAACGTTCACGTACTATTTTTTCCTAATTTGCTACAATTAGAAAATTTTGATTTCATGGAATCAAAAAATATCATGCACGTGTCCATAGTAGTAATAATAAATATGTATTAATATATAGAGGTTAAGTGGTGGAATTGATAGGCGTAAAAATTGTTTTTTAAAAAGTCTCTTAAAAGATAAACAATCTTTTTGGTTACAAGATAAAAAGTTAAATCATCAAGAAATTTTGTTTTTGTTTTTTTTATTCACTGATATAATTAGGACATAAAAACTAAAATTACCATATAATTTAATTTATCATTACTAGAAAATACAATTAGCTAGCACTAAACTATAACAATATGAGATTTCTTAAGAAACATCAGTATGCAAATCTTTAAAAATATCAATCTATAAAGAAAACAACAATATATAAGACTACAATTATTAAAATCAAATAAAAGACAAAATATTGATCACTGGTCTCAAAATTGTTGTTTTCTACCTGGAGGATTTGAGCAAAAGCCTAACTAATATTCGTGAAATTAGTACAGGGACTAATCTGATTCCATATTCTCTAAAAAAATTGAAGTATATACAATTTCATTTTCATCTGGCCAAACAATAATAATTTAGTTTAGTTTTTGGCGGAAATCAAATTCAATACTAATAATTTATACTTTATCCAAATCAATCCACTAAATCGAACTTACTGCTTAGTTTCATTTCTCAAAAATTGTTTTAAAATCTTTTGAAGGTTCCATAATCATTTGGACCTGTACACTTTTTGGACCAGGGGTCAGATTCATTGTCTGAAATAAAAATAAATGAAATAAAAATCAATCTTCTTTTATGATGTTTGTTGTTAAAACAAAGAAAACAATGGTTTTAATTGTAGACTTTGTAATTAACTAAAATGATGAAAGTAAATTCAAGAAATAGTATAAGTTTAATATTAGATACGTGCATATATATATATATAATTATATACAAAGATCTCATGACATATATATGATAATAACACACCATCTTTTTTCCGATCGTGACTACACAAGATCAAATCGTTTCACAAAGGAAAGAAAATTAAGCCGAACGTACGTACGAGAAGGGATTTGCCCACAAAAATTAACCTAAAACTTTTTGGAAAAAGGGTCAATTTAATACTGAACAGCGGAGAAGAGGAGAAAGAGAGAAATCCATTTGAGATTTCGATTTCGAATTCGAAATTGAAAGGGATGAAGAGAGAAATCGATTTGGGGCAAAATCTAGGGATTTCAATTTTTTTGAAGGTCAAAACGCTGCGTTTTGCTGATTTCGTTAACCCAACTAACGACGCTTAGTGTCTGTTAATTTTGACTCACGGTGAACCTAATATGGCGTGGTCAACTACAAGTTTGTGGTTTATTTGGAGAGAGAAAAAATTCAAATTTAAAATGGCAAAAGCGCCTAAGTTCAGCATTAAATTGACCGTTTTCCCAAAACTTTTTACCTTTACTTTGTTGCTTCTTTATATTACACTAACGAGTTTCGAGGATGATTATCTCAAGGCATTTTGAGAATTTTTCTCTGTTGATGCTTCTTTAATCTATTGTGCTTTGCTTGTCTATATCGCTTACCCATATCTTCCTTTTACCTTTATTTAATGTCTAACCATTAATCATACTTATACCTTATCTTTAACAAACCCACAAGGATTATGGAGAAAAAAACGCTTAAATCATTATCAGAAAATGATAGCCAACTCATGAATCACCTTCTATTTTTTTTAACTATGAAACTATAATTTTTTTTCTTGTCTCGTGATTTAAGTTTAGATAATTAAGCTAATGGTTCTCGTATCACATGTTTGATTCTACTCTACACGTGTGAAAAATTATAAAAAATTTGAAAAAGTGAATTTAAGGTTACAAATTAGATTTTGTTGATCTAATGGCTATAAAAAAAATTATGCAGATATCATGATCTTTAAAAAATATTGAACAAAAATGTACCGATTATTGGACTGCCAATTTTTAATAAAACGCATCACAATAAAAATAGTAGAGAAATATTTTTGTTCATGTGGTTAACGTCTAGTTTTGTTTATTTTCATGAGTTTGAATCTAAAAAATCGTCTAATATATTTTAAAATTTGGGTTATTGATCAAAATTTTACCGATAATTAAATGGTCGATAGAAAAAAAATAGTGTTGAAGGAGATGATTGAAGGTAGGTGCGATGGGATGGTGTAGCTCGTTCCAAAAAGGTCTAACATAAATGTGGAATTAAAAAATATATATTTTCCACGAACCATAAGAGTTTAATATTCTTGGTTTCTAATGTGAAAAGAAATTAATCAATAAAGGGTGATTGGAATCTTCGGTTTAATTTTTTTTCTCTTTTGATTTTCCATCATTTTGATATGACCAGAGTTTGGTCGGAAGCTATTACACTTTGATCTTCCACTTTATTGAAATAAGATTCGATTTTTAATTAGTTAACAACTTAGCATGTATTACTCTTTTTTTTTTGTCAAGGTAATGTATTACACTATATGTTAACATTTAGTGAGTATTCATCATATACATATATATAAATAAATAAAAAAATTTGAAAAACTTTTTCTATTAGATTAATTATATATTTTACTGATTTTCAAACCATTACTTAGGTGATATGACCCGTGGGTGGGAAATTTTTGATGTTTTAAAATAATTTTTTATATATAATTATTTTTTAAAAACATATTCTCCAAGTTTATATGAATCGTATAATCCACTAAATAACTTTTATAGCAGGCATTAATTTCCATAAACTTGGGCGATTTTTTAAGAGTTTTGCAAGACTCGTGAGAATAAAAATAACAAGTTTAGAATTATCAAAAAAAAACTATTGTTACATATTTGACCGTTATGTCACCTGAATATGATAGTATAACTGTAGACATTTATTACCCAATAATAATTGTATAATGAATGCCTAAATAACAAAGAAGCGTTCACTAAACGGAACTTTAATTTTTGGAGAATGTTAGTAATTCGTGATTAATTAACAATGTAACAAAAATATATTTTTTAAAGAAAAATAAGGTGTTGCACAACCAGGAATCGAATTCCACCGCCTACATTATATAGAAATTTGGCTAATGGATCGGTCAGTTGTGATCCAGTGTTGACAAAAATAAATAAATAAATAAGGTCATCAAGTTTAGTTGGGTTTTAGACTGAATCAAGTTAATGGGTTACTAACAATGTAATGGGCTACTATCTCCCAAATAAAATGCTGGGCCTGGGCTGAATTTTGTCTTATATATACTACAATTTTTGTTTTTCTCAATTCATAAAACTGAATATTTTTTATCAAAAAGAAAAATGAAATCATATACAGAGCTACAAAAAAAAATCAACTGTACGTATTTAAATTAAGAAGCTTTTATGAAATTAAACGGATAATTAAGTAGTGAGAAATTTAGCCAAATAGTTCTGGCTACCATCTAAGTTGGCAAAATAGACCAACATTTAACTAAATTAGGTAAATTCAGAACTAGTTATGTGCTCATTGTTATGTTCATGGAAAAATACCTTAATTCTGAATCATGTGTATAATATATAGTTTAAATGACATGATATATTGGAATGATGAATCGATGAAATAATAATGAGAGAAGATGATAGAAACATGATGATTAATCTTATCTTACAAGCATCTCATATCTCAACCGGAATATCATTAATTTAATCAGACTAAACCGGCCTTTTACGTCACGCAAGCTCTCTATATATATAAAAACACCAAATGCAAATTAAATACATTCGTAAAGAGACTCCATTTATGGCATTTCTTTCTTCTTCCCAAAACGCTGCGTTTAAGCGTACTCTTTTTGTATTATACTGTATATCTACTATAGTTTTTACTACTATTGCTACACCACCTGAAGATCCAGTCAAGTGTGTGTCTGGAACCACGAATTGTACAGTCACTAACTCATACGGAGTCTTTCCAGACCGGTCCACATGTCGAGCCGCCAACGTGGCATACCCAACAAGTGAAGCCGAGCTAGTCTTTGTCGTGGCTGCAGCCACTAAAGCCGGACGTAAAATGCGTGTAACCACTCGATATTCTCATAGCATCACTAAGCTCGTGTGTACCGATGGAACCGATGGTTTATTCATTAGCACGAAGTTTCTAAACCACACAGTTCGAGCAGAGACGGGAGCTATGACTTTGACGGTTGAGAGTGGCGTTACACTTAGGCAGCTAATTGCTGAAGCGGCTAAAGTTGGGTTGGCTTTGCCTTATGCACCGTATTGGTGGGGACTAACCGTTGGTGGTATGATGGGGACTGGTGCTCATGGAAGCTCATTGTGGGGTAAAGGAAGTGCGGTCCATGATTATGTGACTGAGATCAGGATGGTTAGTCCTGGTTCGGCCAAGGAGGGGTTCGCAAAGGTTAGAGTCTTAAGTGAAGCTACAACTCCTAATGAGTTTAACGCAGCTAAGGTTTCTCTTGGTGTTCTTGGCGTTATCTCACAGGTTAGATCAACTAACGATTTTTTTTTTTTGGTAAATTTATTTTTTGACGAAATATATTTAATCAATTTATTTTTTAATAATGTTTTGATTTGATGAAATAATTTCGTAAATGTTAGTAATTTAAATCACGTTTTGAAAAAATATTTTTGACCTATATATTTTGGCCACTCAATTGTAGTGTACAATAACTGTTTTTCTTACCAATTTCTAGTAGTTTGTTATTAAGAAAGAAATCATAGCTCTAATACATTTTTATCATAATGGCTAATAAAGGTGACACTTAAATTGCAACCGATGTTCAAGAGATCATTAAGATATGTGATGAGAAATGATTCAGATTTTGGAGATGAAGCCATGACGTTTGGGAAGAAACATGAGTTTGCTGATTTCATTTGGTTACCAAGCCAAGCCAAAGTCGTCTATCGAATGGACGACCGAGTACCGGTCAACACCTCGGGCAATGGTTTGTTTGATTTTTTGCCATTTCGTTCACAACTCTCTGTTGCATTAGCCATCATAAGATCCTCAGGTCTATCCTTAATTCTAAACAAAAAAATTCATAAAATAGTTTTCTCTATTTATTAAATATTAATTTTTGGCTTAATTGAATTAACTAAGAGGAGACGCAAGAGAGGTTTAGAGATGCGAATGGAAAGTGTTCAGGAGCCACACTAATTTCTTCTACTCTATTTGCCACTGCATTTGGTTTAACCAACAATGGTATAATTATTTAAATTTTTGTACATTTTCATTGATTTTACATTATATTATCTAATTTAATTATCGGTTTTAGGCGTAATTTTTACCGGTTATCCGGTTATTGGAAGCCAAAACCGGATGATGTCATCAGGATCATGCTTAGACAGTCTTCAAGATGGATTAATCACAGCTTGTCCATGGGACTCACGTATCAAAAGCGAATTTTTTCACCAAACAACATTCAGTGTTCCACTTACTCAAGTCAAAAGCTTCATCAATGACATCAAATCTCTTGTTCAAATCGAACAAAAATCTTTATGTGGACTTGAGCTTTACTATGGTATTCTAATGCGTTATGTTACATCTTCTCCAGCTTATCTTGGAAAAGAAACTGAAGCTTTAGATTTTGACCTAACTTATTACCGAGCCAAGAATCCTTTAGCACCGCGACTTTATGAAGATTTTATCGAAGAAATCGAGCAAATTGCGTTGTTTAAGTATAACGCATTGCCACATTGGGGTAAGAACAGAAACTTAGCATTTGATGGAGTTATTAAAAAGTATAAGAACGCATCAGCGTTTTTGAAAGTAAAGGAAAGATTTGATCCGGACCGTTTATTTTCGACGGAATGGACGGATCAGATCTTAGGGATTGAAGGAAACTCGACGATTGTTGGAGATGGTTGTGCATTGGAGGGTTTGTGCATATGTTCGGAGGATGTTCATTGTGCTCCGACCAAAGGCTATTTGTGTCGACCAGGAAAAGTTTATAAAGAGGCTAGGGTTTGTACACGTGTCAATGGCGATAGTGTGATTCAATCAGCAAGTTATTAGTCTACATTGCTTAATGAATCAGAAATCGATGTATACATATTGTGACGTGTGTAATTTACTAATGAGCTGTTGTGATATACGATAATTATGTCGGAGTTGTAATAAATTAATTGGAATTTTTGTTGAGACACGAAGCCTAATGATTTCGCTGTATTGGTTCAATGGTTTTTATACTTTCTACGAATGGTGATGGCTATTAGTATACTCATCTGATAATTTTAGGCTTTTAAAATTTTCGCTATATTTATGTGTGTTCATATAATACTAATAGATATTGTAATTAAGATGGTAAAATAGTATTTTGTGAGTTAATATAGTTAATGTATAAAGAATTTTAATCTATGTTAAATAATTTAGAATGACAAATAAAATGAAATAAAGAGAGTATATGTTTTTTTTTTCAAACATGGCTTAGAAAAATAGCTGGTCAAAGAGTTAAAATTTAAAAAACTACGAGGGAAATACTAAGAGCATCATTAATGGGGGTTTCTTAGATGGTTTCTTAAGTATTTTATTATTTTTTTCTAAGAGACTCTATATAAAAGTTCTTATTTAAGAACCTTTTTTAGTGGGTCTCTTAATTTTTTTCTTCTTACTCTACTCTCTTTCTTCATTATTAAAAAACCCAAAATAAAATTTATAATTAAATATTGTTAAGAGACCCAAAATAGGTGTCTCTCCAATAATGATGCTCTAAGAGCATGATTAATGTAAGAACCCCATTAGGGGTTCTTAACATATTTTTAATTATTATTTTTAACTAAGAAACTTAACTAAGAACCTTTAGTTTATGTGGGTTACAATGGGAGAACCCCTAATGGGGTTCTTAAAAAAAAAAGTTTTAATTTGATTGTTTTTATTAAACATTTTAAACATACAACATATTAAACATTAAAAATAAAAACATAAAATATATTCGGTTCAAATAAACCCTACAAAACTACCACGAACACAAAACCTAATTCAGATGGATTTGACTTCATTCGACTTCGATCATGGCTACTTTATTGTAGAATACCCCTAATTTCGCAGAACGAAAATAACCCTAAAATTTCTAGAGAAATCTGGAAAAAAAATCCTAAAATCGTTCACATCAATCAACCGATAATAATCAAGATCTAAGAGGTCAATCATCACGATTCGTACCTACGATAAGAAGCCCCTTTATCTTGGCGACGTTGGCGAAGCGGTTGCCGACTTTTGCTAAGCTGTCGCCGCAGTCCAAGAGGAACCCGAGAGGAGGAAGAGAAAGACTCGGGAGAAAAAAGTCTCGGGGAAACAAAACCAAAATGCTTCTACAGTGCACGTACCACTCATATTTGGCCACGTCACTACTAAGAAGAGGATCTTAAATGCCTTAATTAAGATCCATTTCTTACCTAATTTCTATTTTAAAATTATTATTTTTAACTATTTGGGCTTAAGAAACCCATACTCTAAGAAGGCGAAGTCAAAGTGTCGAATCTTGAAATTCCAAAAAGTCGCCAAGTAGACTATCCAAATCTAAACTAGATCCGGGTCACTTCCATTATTGCATTTAATGCTCGTTATAGTAATTAATTCATGATAAATCAACAACCTATTGGTTTGTGTGATCAAAAGTAGGACAACACAATTATTAAAAAAGAAACTAATACTGTATGGATACTAGCTAATAATGTTCTACATTGCATGTATTACAAGATCTTGTACCACAATACCACTCATTATAAGATTTATAATTTGAATTGAATACAGCGAATTCATTTATTTGGTCTACCCCCAATTGACTTTATGTAAATTTTTGATTTGATTATGAAGGCAACGACTGGTGAAAAATTGATTTACGTAACACCATGACATTTTCTAATTCTCAATCTTTCTGATAAAATTGGTTTAAAAAGACAATTTGAATAAAAGAAAAGAAAATTGATTTATGATCACTTATATTAAAACTATTGGGCAAAAAGCCAACTTAATTTCTTTTATAATATACCCAACTAATACGTGTATTAGATCATTTGATATTGTTTAGTCATTTCATACTTGAGTTCTTGTATGTTACGAATCTTTATGATATATTGATAGTTATTAGCTGTATGTTTATCAAATGTATAGTTTATATATATTTACTAGTACTAGTTGAAGTTTATTTTTTTGAAAAAAGAAAAAAAAAAAAATATATATATATATTGACTTGCTACTCTGCTTAAAAAAATTGCATAAAGACGACTTGGTGAATATTTTGACTTGGTACATTTAATAAGAAAGACAATTAACACGACTACGACTATGATAAGAATTTGGTATGGTATAAAAGAGATTAATATGACTGTCCAAACTACGATTAATCAAATTGATTAGTCGTTAATATTATCTTACTAGGTAGCTTGAAAGATCTCATCTCAACCTTATCCAATTAAAATAATCAATATTTAAATCGCACTAAACCGGCCTTTTTTTGGCAGCCCCTAAACCGGACATTTTACGCTACACATTTTCTATATATACAAAGCCAACATTCTCAATAATTATTCAACAAAACTCTATCGAAAACAATGGCATTCATTTCTCCTCTTTCATATGGCTCTCGAAACGTTGCGTTTTGCCGCACCCTTCTTGGGTTATATTGTGTATATGCACTTGTGCACATGGTAGTTTCAACACCACCCCAAGATCCTGTCCAATGTGTGACAGGAAACACGAATTGTACAGTCACCAATTCATACGGAATGTTCCCTGACCGTTCCACTTGTCGAGCCGCCAACGTGGCATACCCAACAAATGAAGCCGAGCTTGTCTCTATTGTGGCTGCAGCCGCTAAAGCCGGACGGAAAATGCGTGTAACCACTCGATATTCCCATAGTATCACTAAACTCGTGTGCACAGACGGGAAAGACGGATTGTTCATAAGCACAAAGTTTCTAAACCACACGGTGCGAGCCGATGCAAAGGCTATGACTCTAACGGTTGAGAGCGGCGTAACGCTTAGGCAGTTAATTGCTGAAGCGGCTAAAGTTGGATTAGCGTTGCCTTATGCACCATATTGGTGGGGATTGACCGTTGGTGGTATGATGGGAACCGGTGCTCATGGAAGTTCATTGTGGGGTAAAGGAAGTGCGGTCCATGATTATGTGACCGAGATCAGGATAGTTAGTCCTGCCTCGGTCAATGAAGACTTTGCAAAGGTTAGAGTTTTGACCGAGACTACAACTCTTAACGAGTTTAACGCGGCCAAAGTTTCTCTTGGTGTTCTTGGGATTATCTCTCAGGTTACCTTTAAACTACAACCGATGTTCAAGAGATCGTTAACATATACAATGAGAAATGATTCGGATTTTGAAGACCAAGCTGTGACTTTTGGAAGTAAACATGAATTTGCTGATTTATTATGGTTACCAAGCCAAGGCAAAGTGGTGTACCGGAGAGATGACCGAGTACCGGTTAATACATCGGGGAATGGTTTGTTCGATTTTATACCATTCCGATCACAACTCTCTGCGGCTATAGCCATCGTAAGATCATCAGGTACTCAAAAAATTTTAACGTAATTTTTTATATCAATGGCCTTATTGAACGTGGTTGGTCACTTAGTGAAGAAAACGTAATCAGGTGAATTTTAAACTAGTGTCATACAAATTTAAAACTTTTAAATTCAACAACCAATATTTAGAAAATAATAAAATAAGTCTATGGTTGCCAAGAGACTATCAGGAAAATAAATAAAAACAACTTATATAAGTTTCTATAAAATATATAATTTATATCTATATCTATAAAATTGTCATACACGTAATTTTAATTTGTCTTTTTTGTATAATAATTCAAGAGGAAACGCAAGAAAAAATCAGAGATGCTAATGGGAAATGTGTGGGAGCCACTTTGATCTCATCTACACTGTTTGCTACATCATATGGTTTGACCAACAATGGTAATTATTATTTTCAAATTTTCATACAATTTCATTAATTATATATATATATACTTAATTGCTTACTCTTATCAAAAATATGTAATGTCACTAGGTGTTTTCTTTACCGGTTATCCAGTTATTGGAAACCAAAGCCGTATGATGTCATCAGGATCGTGTTTAGACAGTCGTGAAGATGGATTAATCACGGCTTGTGCTTGGGACTCACGTATAAAAGGAGAATTTTTTCATCAAACAACTTTTAGTGTTGCTCTTACGCAAGTTAAGAGTTTTATCAATGACATAAAATCACTTGTTAAGATTGACTCGAAATCTTTATGTGGTCTTGAGCTTCATTACGGTGTTCTAATGCGTTATGTTACATCATCTCCGGCTTATCTAGGGAAAGAAATCGAAGCTTTAGACTTTGACATAACATATTACCGAGCTAAGGATCCATTAGCACCGCGACTTTATGAAGATTTCATCGAAGAAATCGAGCAAATGGCTTTGTTTAAGTATAATGCATTACCACATTGGGGTAAAAACAGAAACTTGGCGTTTGATGGAGTGATTAAGAAGTATAAGAATGCAAATGCGTTTTTGAAAGTGAAAGAGAGTTATGATCCGAATGGTTTGTTCTCGAGCCAATGGACCGATCAGATCTTAGGGATTAAAGGAAATGCGACAATAGTAAAAGATGGTTGTGCATTAGAGGGTCTGTGTATATGTTCGGAAGATGTTCATTGTGCTCCGACCAAAGGTTATTTGTGTCGACCAGGAAAAGTTTACAAAGAAGCTAGGGTTTGTACACGTGTCATTACCGACAATGTGATTCAGACAGTAAGTTAATAATTTTCATTTTCTCTTCTTTTGTAATTAAAATAATTGCTGAAATTATTGTACTAATGATAATTAATGTCGTGGCGACAAAAATTGGAATTTTCGTGAGGCATTTATATTGCCTAATAATTTTACTGTATTGGTTGCTATATTATTATTTATAAATTATAATATGTTGTGTATGTTTATAAAATACTTTTTTTCTTGAATAAACTTGCTTCAGTACATAAGACCTTTTGTTTACAAATAATTCATTGGCTACAGCAAATCTCTTACGATTATTAGAAAAAATATATAAACTGATTTTATCATTTCCGATCTCATGAGATGTACTAGGTTTGAGCCTTTGAGGTTTGACCGTATAACCTTCTAGCTAGATATTTTAAAGAAATGATATTTTTTATATAATAAAACTCAAGTAATGTATTTGGACAAGATTTATTTGATAAAATATCAAATATTTGATTTTTTTCATTAATAAACGTGCTTCAGTACATAATCAAGACATTTGGTTTATAAACATATCATTGACTATATCCAATCTCGTACTACATCCTAATACCCTCAACATACGCCCAACCTCTTCGAAGCGCTCCTGACTTCAACGTCATTGCATAGATGGATTTGACTTGGTTAGAGCCAAGTGATGTGAGAGACTTCAGCAGTATCGCATTCACCAATATTCTTCCAAACATTCTTCGTATTCCAGGATCCGATCTTGTCTTTCTAAGACCGGATATTTCCATCCAGTTGATTCTATAGCCATTCTAAGACAGTTTTCCAGAATTACCGAGCTCAGATTATTCTCATAAAGTTTGTCTAAATCTTGTACAACGAATGTGCAGTCATGACATTTTTAGAAAACTTAATCTTAAACACATAAAATTGATTTCATGATCTTTGATCTCAAGAGATGTACGAGGTTTGTACGAGTTAGATCAAAGTTAATTACGATTACCCGTTAACCTGCCAGAAAAAAAAGCCATTTGACTAAGCACGAAATATCACACAAGTTTGACTGATCACGACCTATCACACAAGAAATCTGTCATGTTGGAAAAACGATTTCAAATCTTACTAGCCATTGCATAATGAAAAAAAAAATGATTTTCTTTTTCCTTGAAATTTGTCTAAATCTTGTTCAAGGGACATGCGGCCATAACATTCTTAGAAAACCTAATCTTAAGCATGTAAAATTGATTTCATGATCTTTGATCTGAGGAGATGTTCGAGGTTTGAACCTACTGTAGTTATATATTATCAAGGAGTACATAACATATCTATATATGTAAATTAATTGTATATTTGTTTTCATGTTCTCTAGCTTATACTATGCATATATTCTGCTTATGAATAATAAGAGATATTTTTCGATCACACCACTATATGGCGTGCACGGACGGGAGCGACGGATTGGTCATAAGCACAAAGTTTTTAAACCACATAGTTAAAGCCGATGCAAAGACCATGACTTTGACGGTCGAGAGCGGTGTAACGCTTAGGGAGTTAATCAATGAAGTAGCTAAAGTTGGACTGGCTTTGCCTTATGCACCGTATTGGTGGGGACTAACCGTTGGTGGTATGATGGGGACTGGTGCTCATGGAAGCTCATTGTGGGGTAAAGGAAGTGCAGTCCATGATTATGTGACCGAGATCAGGATAGTTAGTCCTGGCTCCGTCAATGAGGACTTTGCTAAGGTTAGAGTTTTGCCCAAGACTACAACTCCGAACGGGTTTAATGCAGCTAAGGTTTCTCTTCTTGGCGTTCTTGATGTTATCTCTCAGGTTAGGTCAATTAAATTTCCATTTTTGGGTTTTACTACAAAAGAGATGTACCTATATATATATAACCGATGTTTCTTTTATATAGGTGACTTTTGATTTGCAACCAATGTTCAAAAGATCGTTAAAGTATGTAATTAAAGACGATTCGGATTTGGATGATCAAACTCTAACATTCGGTAAAAACCTTGAGTTTGCGGATTTCGTATGGTTACCGAGCCAAGGCAGAGTTGTGTATCGAATGGACGACCGAGTACCGGTCAACACGTCCGGCAATGGTTTGTATGATTACTTGCCGTTTCGCTCGCAGCTGTCTGTAGCATTAGCCATCACAAGATTATCAGGTTCCTAGCTAGCTACCTATCAATGTAGAAACTTATCTCTTCAGTCGCTATCATGGATATATAACAAAACTGGTTGCTAAATAATAGTGAAAGCAATGGTTACCTAACTATTCCAATAATGTTTTTAAAAATATCATCTTGCTATTATAATTTTATTTTCCAATATATATATTTTAATTTTTTCTTTTTTTATATGTAATAAAACCTTAGAGGAGACGCAAGAGACACTTAGGGATGCGAAGCCACATTAATTTCAACGATACTGATTTCTACTGCATTCGGTTTGACAAACAATGGTAATTTATTTATAATGTAACAAATATACAAAATTTTCAATAATCTTTTTAAAAAATCAGTAACCAAATTCACACATTATTAATTTTTTTTTTTAACCAGCTCTTTCTTTATTATAAAGATGATGATAGTCAAACCTTTCAATGTCTCTTGCAAATATAAAACTCGTGATGTCATGCAGTTTTTAAGAAAAGAGCTCGATCACATAAATATTAAATTAGATACGTAAATTAAATCTTTTTATTTTTCAAATACATGAGGCAGAGCTCTGATTGATTGATATTTAAATGATATTTTAGATATTATATTCACCGGATATCCAGTAATTGGAAGCCAAAATCATATGATGTCATCAGGATCGTGTCTAGATAGTTCTAAAGATGGATTAATCACAGCTTGTCCATGGGACTCACGTATAAAAGACTCAATTTTCTATCAAACAGGATTCAGTGTTGCTCTCACACAAGTTAAAAGTTTCATCAATGACATTAAATCTCTTATCAAGATTGAATCAAAATCTCTATGTGGCATTGACCTCTATAGTGGTGTTCTAATACGTTAGGTCACATCTTCTTCGGCTTATCTAGGAAAAGATACAGAAGCTCTAGATTTTGATATAACATATTACCGAGCTATGGATCCATTAACACCGCGACTTTATGAAGATTTCTTCGAAGAAATCGAGCAAATTGCGTTGTTTAAGTATAATGCATAGTCACATTGGGGTAAGAACAGAAACGCTGCGTTTGATGGAGTGATTAAAAAGTATAAGAGTGCAGACGCGTTTTTGAAAGTTAAAGAGAGTTATGATCCGAATGGTTTGTTTTCGAGCCAATGGACTGATTAGATCTTAGGGATTAAAGGAAACACGACAATCGTAAAAGATAGTTGTGCATTGGAGGGTTTGCGTATATGTTCAGAGGATGCTCATTGTGCTCCGACCAAAAGCTATTTGTGTCGACCAAGAAAGTTTACAAAGATGCTAGGGTTTGTACACATCTCACCCGTTAGTTTGTCAGACATTGCTAATGATGTTGTAATAATAGTAAACAATAATGTTAAGTTGCAATAAAAATTGGAAACTTTTTTTTTAAATCGTGAAAATTGGAATGTTTTTTGTTAAGGCACGATGCGATAAAATATTGAAGAAATGCGAAATATACAGAGAAAATAATAAGAAAGTCAAAGTCAAAATCCCGTGTCTTGAAGCTCTTTGAGAAGCTTCTCGAATTCCTCTAATTTGTGTCCCAATCGCTCTTGATTCTTAACGGCTTCGCGTTATTGTGATTAACACCGTTATCTCCAGTGGACTCGTCCGTAGAGATGATAGCTTCATATTCGTTATCTTCGTCGTCTTCTTTTTACCGGCTATTGATCGCTTTCTGAATCGCCAAGAGCACATCGGATCCACTTATTTCTTTGGAAAACGGTTTACTATCATTCGAATCTTCGGAGCGGAGGAGGATTGTTTGGCCTAATCCCTCCACGAATTCTGCTTCGGAAGTTTGCGATTTCTTCGAAAAGTTACAGAAACGAAGGCGGAGAGGATGTGGGTACTCAACGGAGAGTGTTCCGGTTCTTCCCCTGAGAAATTGAACCGGCATAGCTGCCGGTTTAACAGTCCACATCGTAACGCCGATTTGTTGTGCGAATTTATGCCGCTCGTACTTTTTTGCGGTAGTGGAGAACCCAGTCCAGATATACTAGTCAGTTACTTATTTGGGCTTTTTATGAGGCCCATTAATTTATTAGACGGAGATTATGATTTGCAAGCCCATTAAGATGATTCATTTAATACATACTAAATAACAAGCTACATAAGATTAATGAAAACTACATATATTTATTTTTTCTTATGCTAATAATACGATCACTATCTCACGTGTCTATGTCACGTGAACTGGATACATATGAACCGAGTCAGCCCACGGGTTACCGACCAATGACTCACTTGCCGGAAACGTTCTCAAAGCTTTCCAAACAATACTATTACATTTAAAACCCGACCCAAAAGCCAACTGCCAAACCCGATCTCCACGTTTGACCCGACTCTTAGCCTCCACATAAGCCAACTCGTACCATAACGACGAGCTTGAAGTGTTTCCAAACCGGTGCAAAGTCATCCGAGACGGTTCAAGATCAAACTCATTGAGTCCAAGTCCTTTTTCAACAGCGTCAAGTAACGCTCTACCACCAGCATGAATACAGAAATGCTTGAAACATAGTTTAAAATTCGGAACATATGGACTAACCTTTAACCGGAAAAGCTTACTCTTTATCATAAAGAGGATAAACCGGAGTTTTTCATATAAAGGTAGAACAAGCGGACCAAGTGTTGTTAGATTCGTCTTTAACGTGTCACCAGCAACAATGGTTAGATCTTTAGAGAGTGCGACTCCAATAATACCTTTATCGTCTTCTCTTTGGTCAGCACAAGTGTAATGTTTATCGCTAGCGCCTTTATGAGTCCTTACTAGTTGAGTTAACTCGTACTTAGACCGGACTCGGTCTTGGCTTCGGTTTGAGAGCATAACCGCAGCTCCACCTACTCGAAATAGACAGTTTGGGACTAACATTGACCGATCATTGCCTCCATACATGCTTAGAGTCATGTTCTCTGTGCTAACAATGACTGCATAGGTATTAGGGTTTGCTTTAAGTAGATTTGTGGCGAGATCGACGGAGATTGCACTGGCGCTGCATCCCATACCGGAGAGATTGTAGGTTTTGACGTTGGTTTTGAGCTTGTACCGGTTTACAATCATGGACGAGAGAGATGGATTAGGGTTAAACAAACTGCAGTTTACAATAAAGATTCCAACTTCTCTCGGTTCGACTCCAGTTTTCTTGAATAACGAGTTAAGAGCTCCGAAGACGACTAATTCAGCTTCATGTCTCGCCTCGTACATAGATGGAGTTGGTGGAGAGGTTAGCATGCAACGTGGGGAGTATGTATCTTCTCCTAAACCGGACCGGTTTAGTATCCTTGTCATGAATTGGATTGTTTCTTCTGTGTACAGTTGAGCACCTTTGGCCATATTGAAGAACGTTTCAGATGAAATTTTGCAAGAGTCGGTAGGTTGATGACATGAGAAATCGACGAGGTAAACCGCTTTAGACCGGAAGATTAACACGATGAGTAAACCAATCTTAACCGGAAAAGAAGAGAAGAAGTCACGGTGTAAAAGAAGTCGATCAAGTTGAAAGAGAGACAAAACGATGATTATAAGCAAAGGAAGCTTGAAATCTGCCATTGCAACGAGCATATGTGAAACAATCGCTCATTGGGTGGGTTTACATTTAAAAGCAAACGTTAAGTGCGTTTGGGACGCGGAAAAAGCGGTCTGCGTTTAAAAGGTTACCCTTCAAAACGGCACCACAAGTTGAACAAATAGGTGAACACACTTACCAAAAGTATTGTCGTCTTATTGTACTTATTGCGAAAAAGTAATTGTGGAAGTGACTATTGACGTACGTAGAAGAGAACATGGTCGTATTTTGTAACATTTTAACCATATTAATTGTTAACATATATATATTACCAATTATGTGTTATGATCATTTGGCATGGACTACACAACTTGCAAACTTTCGAAACAGTAATTAAAAATGTCATAGGATTTGAATCTATCTTCTTTATAAAAACTTTTAAACACTTTACATGAAAGAAGTATTAGGATCATGTGATTGTCCTCAAATCCAAAAGAGGAAACTAAAGATAGAAATAATTTATTACGAGTCAGTATTTGGTTGAAGATTTGTCAGTCTATTTTAAATTGTAGTTGAAGTGACCAGTGGCTGGTCAAGTTGAAAGTGGGCCAATGAGAAACTAATATTAAGACAGTCTACTCATAAGTTAGTTGGCTGGTCATTAAATTTATAAATATACGTATATATGTAAATGCAGATGTTTCATTACCTTGAACTGCTTCTACTAGACTATGTAATGTAAAATTTGAATTCTGATATTAACATATAGGTAGATAAATGACTAATATCATAGAGTAAGGGACCTACGAATATATTTCCTAGATTTATTCATTGGTAACCAATAAATAACCCTAATAAAGCATTTCCAACTACTAATGAGTATAAATATCGCTTGCATTTAATGAATTCATTATTTCAATTTTCAAATGTCTCACTAAAATTTGATCGTATTTAGATCGATAATAATCTTTTCATAGCTCGAATTTGATCGACTTCTCTTTTTATTATCAATATTTGAATCGATAATAATTATTCCATAGCTCAAACTTTTTCCCTTAAATTATTACGGGAGATAACACAACTATGTAAGATTGTACTTAGGTGAGAAAGATTGTAGAGATGGACATTTAATCATGCATCTGACCAAAAACAATTCCTCCTTTTGATCTACTTCCTTTTCACCACGAAGAAAAACGCTATTAATTTCACTACGTAGACTTCATTTTCCATAGAGTTGTATAATCTCGTGGAATAAAAATTGGAATTTGGTTTATGAATCAAATTTAATCCATAGTTTAGAGTTTGAATACTTTTTCCTTTTTTCTATTTGATAGGATAAAAGAATTATACCTATTTCAAACAACTAACACCCAGTCTGCTAACACCTATAATCATATTTCACAAATATATTTTACACTCACAGAATCAAAACAAACAACAACAAAAAGTGAGGTAATGAAATTTTACCAAGGTAAAGAGGAGAAACGTGAACCCCAAGCATCTTGTCCTCTTCTTCCATCATCTTGATTACTTACAAAAGCTTTCTTCGTGGATTTACTTAACTGAAACAATGGATGCTTACACAACCTTTGTACAGGTCCCTTATTTTGATCATTACCAGACGAAGCATCTAAAACAGCTTCATGATCATTTGTCTTCTTCAAGTTCCAAAACTCTTCTTCATTGTCAGCTTCTAGTCTACACAGAGTAGCCACTCTCAAGAACTTAGGGTTATTATTAGTAGTAGGTTTCTCTGAGTGTTGTGGTTCCCATATTTCTTCTGATGGAGCAGATACTTGTTTCTCAAGCCATCTTGCTTTCTCGTCTGCATTTTCCCTCTCTTTTAGGTTCATTAAAATCAATGTCTTGAGAAAATTCATCACTTGTACTGCGTGGATCAATGCAGTTAAAGGATCTGCCATCTACCAAAACAAAACAATTTCATGAGAATTAAAGAAAAATTCTTCTCTAGCGAAGTTCAATTCTACTAGTAATCTGCTAGGGTTTATAGTTTGAGTTATAGATGAGACCTTAAATAAGTATTATGTTATTACTCTACTCACTTGGGTCATGTTTGGAGCAAAGACCATAGCAACATTGCGCGCATTCATTTTGTTAAATTGTTCATGCTCAACAACATCTGCCATAAGACCAATAGCCCAATCGAGAAGAGCAGATTCAACGGGAGGAAGAAGAGTCACAAGCCTGCTACAATCTTCCTCTGTATTACACTTCATTACTTGCTCTGGTGTTAACACATCAAGCACTCCTGTTGGTAACTCCCTAAACCAAGCCTGATTCAATCCAAATACAGACCAACAAAATATCAAATCTTTTGAACTTAACGATATTATAGAAACAAATCAAAAAACAAAGTTTTTTTTTCTTTTTGTTACCTTTATTAAACAGGCCAAGCAATGAACGTCGATTCCACGTGGTATTACACCATGGTTTAGCTGTCTTCGGACATGCTCTTCTTTGCCATTGTCTGGATTTATTCGGAATATTCCTTCTGCCTTAAGATGACAAACAATCACACATTATATATTTATATCATAACTAATATTCACAAAAACTGCATATAATCCAAAATTTCTATGAATAAGAAGACTTACTTTAAGACCTCCTTCTGTGTATAAACGTTTCTGCATCCTAAGAAGGATTGTTGGAACACTATTTCCTCTGTCGTCGTAAGAACATTGCATCGACTTTGCCGATACTCCGAATACACTTACACTGAATAGAAAGCCAATAATCAGTTTTCCCACTTAGACAAACCAATCTGGTTAAAACTGATATGTTCGATCAACCCATGTTTAATTTTGAGTTTTGTGTAAAAACATCCTCAAATACCACAGTTTGCAATTTAACATTTTAATAAAACACGTACAAGTCAATTCTGGAAAGTTTAAAGTCAAAGCAATATTACCCTCTATTATTACTATCAAATTTTTACAATTATGATAAATAATACTCGTTCCTTAAAGATTAATTTTCTAGCCATTTTTGATTATTTCTTAAAAATTGATTTTTTAAATTTTCTATGCAAATTTGATCAATTAATTATTATGAATTACAAATTTCAAAAATATTAGTTGAACTTATTGAATTACTATTGGTGCATAATTATGGAAAATTGTGTAGCGTACTTGCAGGTAGCTTTTAGTCTACTAGATAGTGGTAAATTTATTAAAGGCAGACGCATTTGCATATTTAAGGATCGAATTTTTATGTAGGAACTTGGCTAAATGGATCGGCCAGTTGTGGTCTAATGTTGACAAAAAAATTACTATGGTGCATAATAATTATGGAAAATTGTGTAGGACAAAAAATTATGCATTTATAATTGACTATTAAATGTTTTTCTTAACATATGTGATTTTGTTTACAATCAATCTTTAAAGAAGGGAGGTAGTATATCAACTTGAAACACTAATGATAAAAAAAAGCCCAAATCTATTCATAAAGTTTCAAGAATCTGTAAAAACCTTTGAAGTTTTATATAAAATTTATATTCCATCGATTTTAGACTTTATAATATTGATTTGAACATGTTTTATTTACCGGTTTAAATTGCGAATTGTGAATTTTGATTTTTTTTTTTTTTGCAGAATTCTTTTAAATTTTATACAAATAAATCTGGAATTAACCAATAATCATTGATCAAAATGGAGCCCCGTATATTGAAGACCTATACAAACAAATGTCTAGTGAAAGCCCATCCCCAAATTTAAAGACCATTGACTGATTAAAACATATGAAGAAAAATAAAGAAAAAGAATCTAGTTTTGTGAACAAAGGAGTGTCGTAATCATGCATTTAATCCAAACAACAACCATCTTAATGATTCTATCCAATATACAGTAACATGCCACATACACATTTCCAGCTATTATAAAGTATTTATTTAATTCCTCCAATACTAAGCCAACAAAACCTCACAGTTAAGTTTAAACTATTCTAATTGGTCGTGGTAATAATTCAATTATTAATAATTAACAAACCTTGCGCTAGGAGCTCGAGGAGGAACCTCCGGTTCAAGCTCAGAAGGAAGACCAAGAAAACCATTAAACCGGTCAAAAGTCACGTGACTCACGTGCTTAACCTCCGTTGGCCAACCTATGTCTAGAGACGAAGTCACGTCATCGTCCTCTCTCTCCATTGTACACACAAGCGATTTCCTTAGAACCGCTGCAAGAAGGTCTAAAATCGTTAACTGACCCGACCCGGACCCGGACCCGGATCTTGACCCGTGTGAGCTTAACGGCGTTGAAGCATCGTAGTAGCTATGTTCTTCTTCTTCGTACTCGTCTTCATATATGTTTGCATCGGGGAAGGTCGGTTTAAACTCCCGGAAACCGGTAGTTCCGGTGGATTTGGATCGGGAGAATCCAGTCATTGATGCTTGGTTACTGGAAAATATGAGAGAATGATAGAGTTAAGGAAAAGAAGCTTTGAATATGAAAGAAAAAAACAGAGAGAGAAAGAGAGAAAGATTATAAGAGAGAATTTGGTGTAAAATGTGAGAAAACGAAGGAAAAGTTACAGATAATTGCTTAGAAACAAAGGGACGATTCGTTTTTATTTATTCACACTAAGTGTTTTTTTTTTGGGATCTGTGTTTAGTGGATAGAGACGTAAATGAAAATGATATCAACTTACATAAGTAAGTTTCATGGTTTTTATACTATGGTAAATTAAAATAAAATGAAATAAATATATGTGTGTCTCGTGATAAGATTTTAGATTAGAATGGCTCGTGACACTGCCTAGAAGATGATTTGATGAGATGTGTGACAAGTAAGAATGGGAGAGACATACGACTCAGTTTTGTCTTTTTGGAACTTTCTTTCGGTTTTTTTTTGTTCTTGTGGTTAATTTAGAGGCTCTTGAGTCTTTGAACTGTGACTCATGTGAGATTGTAAATAAAACCAGAGATATACCTAAAATATAATATTATATAGTGTTTTTGATTTTTTTTTTATTCGTTTTAATTTTTGCAAATCAAAATTAATTATTTTAGGGTTAAATAGTACTCCATATGATATGATACTAAAGAAAAAACACACAAGCAAGAAAAATAATGTATTTAATGGTTCACATGATATTACATTTTGTTGTTGATAATGGTACGGAATAATAATAAATCATCAAAAATAGAAAATCTACGTAATATCATATAACAAAAGTTACTTGATTACAAAAACTGTATATGGAATATGACAACTCTTTAAGAAAAACAAAACAATTGGGAAATCATTGAACTGATAAAAAAATAAAGAAAAATAGTTTTAACAATCTCTAACCATTAATTAAACGACGACGTAGTTGTGAAGTGGGGACGAGGAAAGATCGACATCGCAAAAGAAGAGTTCGCTGCATTTGTCTTGGCTATTTTTTGTTTTGTGGATACGTTATCACATGCTTACATGTGCTTTGTTTCGTTATTATTCCACACGTCAATATACACAATTTACCATTTTGTTTTATATCGTATTTATTTATAATTTCTGATAACCCCTAAGTTTTAGTTGTATGAAAATAAAATAAAAATGTTTTGTATTTTAATACAATCTGAATGAGCTCATAGCTAGCTTAAGTCGTGACTTCTATGGTTGAAGAATGAAAAATATATTAATAAATATAAACGCGTTATTTAATTTGTTTAAGAGTAGTGCTGGTCCTTCACTCGATTCCATCATTATTAATACAAATCTTTTTCTTTCATAATTACAGTACTTAATCATTAATGCACTCTCGCTTAAATTTTATTTCTCATAATAGGCTAAATTTTATAAAGAGCAAAATTTGTTGCTCCGTAGAGTACATTTGTTGAACTGACGGCGTTAAATGAGGGAGTTAACGATTGGAAAAATCCATAAATGAGGCATTTAACGCCGTTAAATGTTTGGATTTATGATCGATAGGTTCACGTGATGTCTGATGTTTTAATTCATCGTGTTGATGTGCGATGAAAGACACTATAACAAACAAGTCTACGCTTCACATGAATATTTACTATTATGAGTTTATTTATTGTTTCATTATGTAATTAATCCATTGTTATATTGTACTGGCAATATAAATTAGTAACTATAAACTCAAAATTTTATTACTTACCAGGATAAATTTGTCAATTTAATCTCCACCTGAGTCCCGTTCAATAACGGTATAAAAAGATAGGTTAAATTTTTATTAGTTAAAATTTAAGCATAAAGTTTTCTTTATGAAAAGCAACAGTTTTGTTTTCAATTATTTGGATGTTTTATTCCTGTAGATGCGGACAATGTTTGCCACTAATGAACTTTTAAGTTTTAAAGAACAATACCTAATGTTAATTGTCATTTTAACTCTATTTGATAGAGCATAAAACATAGAAAATAATATACTAAATTTGCATTGACAAAAATATATATATGTATGTATGTAATCAATAACTGCATATTTAGAAAGTAAAGGTACAATATTTATAATTAGTGGTTTAATTTTTGTAATATTGATTGAATTTGGTAAGATTTGAAGTACCAAAGAAGTAACTATTGAGATGGTTAGTGGAGTTACAAAGCGCATGCGCTAAATCTGAAAGTAGTAAAGATGGCTTTCGTACGAACAATAAATAAATAAAATATTTTTTATAAAAGAATATAAAAGACAAAAACGTAACTAGTAAATTTTTATTTTTTGTTTTTTCAATCATTTCATTTTTAGTTAGGATGCCAATAGCTAAATACAAAAACTTAGACAGTAACATCTTAAATCTATAACAAATTTAAACAAAACTACTTAACTATGACCAGAGTCTGCTTATATATAAGTGAAGAGTACATTTTTGTAGAGAATTTTAGTATCTTTGAGATAGCTTAATTGGTTGTTTGTTACTTGAATGTAAAGATACACCGAATTTAATGAATTTCCAGCAATAAGCGGTATGTTTTGTGGGAGTTATTATCACTTCCAAATCCACTAGTTATGATCGGTTTACACACACTAACATCCTTCTTTTGGTGTTTTCCTTTGTCTCAGGTTATAAGAATAACAAAAACAAAACAATGAACAAAGCTACGCAAGAGAATGATCCAAAATTACAATCTCCAAGCTTTTAGGTTTACGCCAAAACCTTTTCCAAACTGTCTATCTTTTTTCTTCATATCCCCCTTATTTGAAACCCTTTTATATAAGTCTTTTTAATAACTCTAAAGATCCAAAATAAACTTTCTTGCTCACTTATATAGTTGACTTATGAGGCTCAATAATAATGAATTTTATGATATGGGCCAAACATACTTCACACTTCACAACATTTGAAGTAATTAAATTTTATTTGTATCTTATACATAATTATTAATAAACCAAATATTATAGTCCATTTATGTAAATATATAAAAAGAAAAATTATAATGTATACGAGTCAGCTGAAATTATCATGTGATTCCAACAATCCAACAACTCCAAAAAACTTCGGTCCAAACGTTCGACTACATGCTTCTGCAAGAAGCAAACATATAAAAATAAGGGAATTATTTTAGGAAATTATGTTATTTTTATAAACAGAAATACAACATACACGCATGCATGTATGTATTAAAAAGGAATTGTAATTAATAAGTAGATTGGTTTTATTATATAAAGTAATATTTGACATAAATTCGTATGATTGTAATTTAATAATGTTAGCTTCAAAGTCACTCTTAGATACTCTTAAAATTGTTTCGTCACTAAATTTAGGTGTTGTGGCACGACCTTAACTAAAACCACACCAACTTAGTGACATCAATTAACTAGTCTAATTGGTATGATTTTATCTCTGATTAAAGAATTGAAGATGTTTTGTAAGTATTTTTTTATCTCCGTAAGTGTTTTTTTTTTCATTCTACCAATGAAAAACAAAATTTGCGTGTTTTTAATTTTTTACGGTTTGATAAACGAACACAAATCCAATACAATTTCTATTTAAACTAACGCCATTTGTAGAATTAATTGTAATACAAGAAAACAAAAATGTAATGTATAGTCAAGTTTAAATTGGTATTTTCCAGAAGATGAGTTAGTCTTGTACGTGGTCATAAATAATCAAATTTGTCTCAGATTCGAGCTTCAAGAGTCAAAGTTCTTAGGCAAGATCTCAAAGGAGTGCAAGATAGTAGAGGAGGATATTGTGTGTTGGAGTTGTCTTCAATGGAGGTAAAAGTTTTGACATTTTATTTCTTTTATCCCTTTTCTACACTTTTATCTAAGAAATTTTATCACACAATTTCAAATATCCATTTTTAAGTGCCTTTACAAGAAAAACGAATATATGTTACTACTTCAATAGAATACATTGATGCTCCTATATCATGCACCAATAGTTGAAAACATGAAAATGGTAGGACAACATATATCACAAGTCAGATTATTTGTCAGATTATTTGTGCAAGAATTGTTTGTTTTTAATTAGTAACTAATTAAGCATATCTTCTTTAAGAAGTTATAGTCATAAGCATGAATGATATAATCAAAGAAGATATGTTTGTTATGATATACAAGTGATGTACAAAATTTGTGCAGTTATTTTTTAGTTTTAAAGTAACTAGACATATATATATATATATATTCTATATATTTTTGGTAACTGGTTTTCAATATATGTTTCATATTTGACATATTCATCGTAATATATAATTAAAATATAGTAAAAACTGTTTTGTGTTAAAAAAAGAAATTGATATAATATATATAATGAATGTATTTGTTCTCACCTATTATTTTTCTTCCAATTCTTCTTCGTACACCATAATGCATTCCTTTTTATTAGCTATAAAAATTAAATAAGTATACTAACTATTTTTTATGTAAATCAAAGAAATAAAAACTTATAACTTGATTTACGGTAAGCTTAAGCTTGTCTTCGTTTCTTTCATCATCATTTTGGTCACCACTTGTTAATATTTGTAAACAAAACTTAACAACTTTCTCATAATAGGTATGTGTATGAAATATAGAAAGATAAAAACAATTTGTGCAATGAGAAGATGAAATTTCTAGAAAAAAAAAGAGCTTAGAGAAGATACGTTTATGAAAAAAATTAAGAAAGGGAAAATGACGTATTTTAGTGGTTAGAATTGTTTTTTTTGCATATTTGATATTCTTCAAATGTGAAAGAAGATATTTCATTTTTGTAAATTATATTGAGTCATACGAAACAAAATTCTCAAAAGTATATATATTTAACAGTTTGAAGCTGTAATTGTTTTGATCATTTCATTTAGTTAGGATGCCAAAAGCTAAATACAAAAACTTAGATAGTAACATTATAAATCTATAACAATTCGAAAAAATTACAAAGTCTGCATGTAAATGAAGAGTGCATTTCAAGAAATTAGACTTTATTTTTTGTATGTTATACATATTTTTTAATAAAAGCCAAAAATTAGTCAATTAATGTTAATGTATACAAAAAGAAAAAATTAGAATGAAAGTATAATGTATATGAGTCCGCTAAAATTATCATGTGATTCCAACAATCTAACAAACTCCAAAAAGCTTCGGTCCAAATGTTCGACTGCATGCTTCTTGCAGAAGCAAATATAAAAATAATTTTATTATTTTAGGAAAATATGTATATTTTTATGAACAAAAATACAACATACACGCATGTATCATGTATGTATAGAAATGGGATTGTAATTAATAATTAGTATTGGTTTTATATATATAAAGTGATATTTGACATAAATTCGTATGATTGTTTAATACTTATTGTTAGCTTCAAAATTACTCTTACTTATATATTCTTAAAATTGTTTCGTCACTAAATTTAGGTGTTGTGACACCAATATTAAGTTTAACCGAAACCACACCAACTTAGTGTGTAGTGAAACAACTGCCTTTTTCAATGTCTCGTTTTATTCAATCCTTAAGTTATAATATGATTTAATTTTTATATTAGAATATCTAAATTAATTCGTGATATACATATATATATATGGTATGTATTTTTTTTGGTCGAGCATATGGTATGTATTTGTGTATAATTTTTTAATTATTTTAATATTACAGATTAAATATTAGGTGGAAACCATGGAATTGCTATAAACTTACTTTGATCTTTAAAATGTTATCAAAGTTGGTCATGTTGAGTGAGACATTGACCATTTAGCCTACAAATGGGCTGATATTGGGCCTTTATTCAGTTAATGGGCCCCAAAAGAATTTGAGAGTTGCGCGTCCAAAATGCGAGAGAACTTATTCTCTAATTTCTCTAAAACACCGTTGCCCTATTATCTTTCATTCGTCAATTGAATAACAAAAACTACTCGATCGTCTTCTTCTGCCCCACACCTTCAGGTTCGATTTCTTCTTTCAAAAATTTCTCGTTATCTTTTTCTTAGATTCTTCATAGAATTGTTGGTGTTTGCTCTTTGTTCTATCGATTGACATCGAGTGTTTTTTCCATTTAGATTTGTTTTTTAATTGTTTCAGTCTTCGTTGTTTACTTAAGAGTTGAGTGGCTCCCTTCTATGTATCTGGGTTGTTTTATCTGCTGCAGATAGATTGAATCATTAGACAAATGACCAGAGATGTGATTCTCGTTTTGATCTTCTGTTATCATCTTTTCTCAGTATACAATGTGAATCTATTGATATCTAGATTCAATTCCAATTTTATAATGAAAAATCCTAAATTCAAATCCATGAATCTATTAAAATAATTCCTTCCTCCTTTATTTAGATTTCAGAGTTGAAGCTTCTCTTCGTTTTCTCGTCGGCGTTTTGCGAGAGTCATGTGGGAATCGATTTGTCTTACGCTTGCCGCCACCGCCGGTAACAATATCGGCAAAGTTCTTCAGAAGAAGGGCACTATCATCCTCCCTCCTCTCTCCCTCAAGCTTAAGGTCTCTTTCTTTTTCTTTCTTGACCTCTGATTCTTTCGATTTTCGGTTTCAATGATATTTACCGAGTCTGAATTTTTTTTTATTCGACTGATATCTTACATTTACAAGTTAATCACTCTTTTCGGAAGGAGATTGTGGAATTGTATCTAGTGGTTCGAATCCGATATTGTGTTAGACACAACTAATTCGATGACAAATTGTTGTAATTTGAGTATTTAGAATCGGATCGGGTTCAAACTTTCGTTTCTTTAATGAATGACTACGTGATCAATTGTTGTGATTCAAACCATTGTGGAGACTAGATGATTTGGGATCTCCATGTCAATCATAACGATGGGTTTAGAGATGGTGATCGATTTTTCGTTGAAAGCTCACTCATTTGTTCATAAATTTATGAATTTCCAGGTGATAAGAGCATATGTTGTTAACAAGCCTTGGGCATTGGGTTTTCTTATGGACATTTTTGGGGCTTTGTTGATGCTGAGAGCACTCTCACTTGCCCCTGTAAGTGCAATTTCCCAAAATTTTTACTCTATGCCTTTGAGAAATCTGGTACAATGAAGTGGCCATGCTGATTAATTAACCTTGGATCCTTGATTGTGAAATATTGGAAACTTGCTTGTAGGTGTCTGTTGTTCAACCAGTCTCGGGATGTGGACTAGCCATTCTTTCTGTCTTTTCACATTTTTATTTGAAGGAAGTCATGAATGTCTTTGACTGGATTGGGATTACCATTGCTGGCATTGGCACCGTAGGTAAGAATAACCATTTTCTATACGACGACCAGTGCTTACTATTATCTTCTGTTTACTGTTGAAGATTTTGTGATACTAGAGAAAATCACCTACCAAAATTCTTCCATTCGCTGTAGGAATCGGTGCTGGTGGTGAAGAGCAAGAAGCATCACTAATATCTGTCTTCCAGTTGCTGTGGCTAGCATTTTTTGTTGCCATCTTGTTTGTAGGTACCTTTCATCTATGGTATTTCTAAAAAAAGTCTTCTTCTTTTGGCATCATCTCCTTTTATCTTATGGTGGTTGTCTTTTTATTGACTTTGTATATAACTATATATCATTTCCAAGCCTGAACATTAGAATAATTGCGTTATATATTCTTTTTCATCTTTATCAGATAATATAACTTAATTGGTATGGTAATAGCGATGTATCTTATATCTTGTGTGTTGGATTGATTTGGGACAAGGTACTACTAAATGCATGGCTTCATATCTTCAAACGCCATCGCAGGGAACAAGAGCTGGTATATTGTCCTCTTAACTCTATAATTGTTTTTGAGCTATAACAGCTTGTAATATTATTCTTTTATTTCTCCTACGAAATGCACTTAGCCTAATTTTGGTTTGCAGGGGGAATATGAAGTAGTGGAAGAAATTATATATGGCTTGGAATCTGGGATTTTATTCGGGTATCTTTTGCTACCCATAACATCAAAGAGCATATCGTTTTGGTTTATGTGTTAAGTCTCTGATATCTACCCATTATCATCTCTTATATATCCATTAGCACATGCTGTTGATTTTAGAAACATATAAGAACCAATGTCGTAGTGTGTCGGCAGGAACATTTTCAAAGAGAAAATGACTATAATCAAACTGAATCTATAAAGTGGTTTGATCACAGGATGGCATCTGTAGTATCAAAGATGGGTTTTGTATTCGTGGAGCAGGGGTTTTCCACAATGTTCATTCCCATGTGCATTTCGATTAGTATATGCTGTAGTGGAACTGGATTTTTCTACCAGGTACGTTGTCCATGCTATGCAATTCGTCTTTCTCGTATCTTATCTGCAGATGAATGTGAAATGAACCGTTGTGCATAACATAAAGGATAATCTACATGTAGTTTTATATAGGTTGATATTAGGTAAATAAGTCATCATGATTCTAGTTCTCTTTTTGTATTTACTTTACCAGACTCGGGGACTAAAACATGGGAGAGCAATCATAGTATCCACTTGCGCTGCTGTGGCATCAATTGTAACAGGTGTGGTTGCAGGAATGTTCGCTCTGGGTGAAAAATTGCCCAGTTCGCCATCTAGACGGCTTTTACTTCTCTCGGGATGGTATCGTCTATTACTCATTTTCGTGTATTGTTAGTATGCTAGCTGATGCAAATTCTATCGGAGTCATTAGACATGAAGCATCTCTTACACGTGAATTGAAAGTTGCAAAAGATCTTTCCAAAATATGTGTTGTTGTATAGCGTTATGCGCATGAAGATAAAACCGGTTGCAGAGTAACAGTTTTTGATAAAGGGAGACTCTTGAAACTCTTTGCAGGTTACTTATCATGATGGGTGTTGTATTACTGGTGACTTCATCACGACTTATCAGACATCTGCCACGGTCATTCCGGCGTTCCAGACAGACAAATGTAGATAGAGGTTTCAACATAAGGCGGACAACTTCTCACGTATCAAAGGATACAAACCCAAGTGCGGTTATCCAAGCAGCGACGTTACACCATCTCTTAACAAACCCATCAAAAGAGAAAGACTAGAGGGATTTATAAAAACTGCAGAGAATACTTACCGGAGTGCGTGTTGCATACTTCTTTCCCAAATTTATGACTAAAAGTGTCAAAAGATTTTCATATTTTGGGGTTCATTTCATTGATATTCCAGTTGTGGGAACATGTAAAGAAAATCAGAGCTTGGGATCAATTTTATGACGTAACGTGGGTTAGTTTCTAAATTGTGAAATATGAGTTTTCTTGTCATGAATCTCTCTCTAATTGTTAATTCAAACTTGCAAAGTTTGGTGGCTGATGAGTCACTTAAAAATTGTCTGATAAGACCAGAAATGATACATCAGTAATTACAAACATCGTCATCATTTGTCCCAATCATTTTCATTAAGAGTAGAGTGGACATTTGAGGCTTCTTCAATGGTCTTCTCTTGCTTGTACTACGAATTAGTAATATATATCTTGAGAAGAAGAGAAATTGAAAGATATAAATGTGAAGGACGGTGGTTGGTAAAGAAAATGAAAAAGACCGGTTAACCAATTGGTTAAGGAGAAAAGAAGAAAAGGATAGTAATGGAAGAGAAAGAAAGATGAACTACAATTATTAGGTTGGGGCTTAACCTATATTGGTACTAAATCAGGACATTCACTCATAACTGAAGTCAGATAAGTTTCTTTGACATTGAAGTGACACTCTCATTTTTACTATTTTTGCTTTTTCACCATACTCTCCTTTTGTTTTTCTTTCAAGTGTACCAATCCTCACACCCCTATTCAGTTTTTTTGTTCCTAATGACTTTCATATGATAAAAGTCTCAAAACATTTTCATGAAGAGTATTAAAGTTCTTAATATTCTGCAAAAACACAGAAAATGTTATGTTTTAAGAAAAAATATGGTGAGTTAACCCAATACCCTAATTAAAAATTAAAATTCATAAATTACCTAATTCATTTTCGAAATTAACCAATTACTTAATGGCTCATCTTGTTAAAAGACTCCACTGCCCTCGGCTCAACTAGTAACGACACATGTTTGAGAAAGAAGCAAACACGAGTAATTAATATAGAGCATTAAATGCGGGGACAGCGCATTAGATGCGTTGTCTCCAGTTTTTTTACCCGATAGCACGTAAGTCACCTGTTAACGAATATGTTACCCGTAGACTATGAATTAGATGGTACCAAGTAACGAATATGTTACGGATAACACAACTTGTACACGGTAATGGACGCGTTAGATGGTACAAAAAACATGTACATGGTAGGCTATGAATTAGATTATACTCGTTAACGAATATGTTACCAGATAATACAACTTCTACATGGTAATAGACGGGTTAGACAAAACACAAACATGAACATGGTAGGCTACGAATTAGATGGTACTCGAAAACAAATATGTTATCGGATAACATAACTGGTACATGGTAATAGACGAGTTATACGGTACACAAGCATGTACATGGTAGACTACGAATTAGATTGTACCCGTTAACGAATATGTTATCTGAGTGACATAGATGTGGTCTGAGTAACAATTTCAAAGAGAGATAAAGTGTACATCGGTAAGAGTATCGTTACCCGTGACCGATAAGACAATATTTTAGCGGCTACATCGTTGCTTACAAGCTACTAACCCAACTCAAAAAAACAAAAATCTAGAACCCATAATCTTAGCGTGTAGGATAAATCAGAGATGGTAAGACCATAATCGGAGAGGGTAAGACCATAATTAGCATCCTAACCTCTGATCAAATCTCTCATAGATTCTTTTCTTTAACAATCTCAAATCATATCAAATCACTAAGTCTATGTAGAGAAGAGAGAGAGATCTGAGAGAAGAAAATAGAGAGATTTGAAAAAAATGAGATCTGAGAGAAAATATGAGAGATAAGAGGATGAGAAGAAAGAGAGAAGTAGAGAGAAGAAGAAGAAAAGAGAGAGTCATGGGAGAAGAGGAAGAATGTAAAGAACGTAAAAGAGAAGTTGAGAAATTGAAGCTCTTCTCGAGCTAGATCTATGGCTGGAATTGGGATTTAGAAAGAGAAAATGGAGGATAAACGAAAGAAGAAGAGAAGAAAATAATCGTGAGGGAAAAAAGGAAGAGAAAAGAAAGAGGAAGAGAAGATAAGACAAAGGCGTAGGGACAATATGGACTAAAAATAGGGCCAATTAAGCTACATATTATAGGTGGGAGAGAGGCCATCCAGCCAAATTTCTCAAAAAAATATACATCTTTCGACATTTAAAAAAAAAGTTTTGGTCAATTTTTTATTTTTTTCAATAATTGGATCGACAATACCCGATTCATAACCAAAACGCATATTCTAAAATCTTTTTTTGTTTTCTTCCTCTTGTATCGCGGAGAAATCAAATTGCAGTATCTGAAAATTTGTAAAGTGATCACTACCACTAAATCATTTGTCGTTGGTTTTTTTTTAATTTATATGTTACATAACCTTATTTTTCCATACAGATTAACCCAAAGGAAAAAGTAAACCGGCAATACTTTAAAGACAAAAAAGAACGGTCTGTAAAAGCAAACATGGCAATGTCATTATAAAAATTTAGGGATAAAATTGGTATGTAGTAGAAGCATATCTTCTGCTGATTTCGTTGTACTCAATTTCGAAAACATCCTAATGAGTATTCTTTTTTTAAAAAATTGTTTATTAAATAATGGAAGACATAAAACATTGACCGAATCTATTGTAAAACCTCAATCACTATCTAAAAACACGTTCTAAAATTATTTACAAGTCTTGTGACAGAAAAGAATAAATATAATAATTTATAGGTCATCATCATCAACTTTAAACTAGTCAATGACCTAATCAAAACGATCCAACGTAGAAAGAGAGAGTGAAATAAAGCAAATGACACTATATAATAAAAAATAAAATAAAAAGAATTGAATCCCCACAAGAAAGAGGCACTTGGCAAAAAAGCAGAAAGCTATCGAATGAAACAAACCAAAAGGGACCACAACACTCCTATCATAATGGATGCACATTCACTCTGATACGACTCTTGCCGGGACTTTTCTGCATCACCCACACTTATCAAAGATTTCTCTTTTTTTCTCAAAAACGATTCACAAGAGTTGATATTTGGTTCTTTACCTAAACAGCCAAACTTAGCTACACATTCACCAACACTTTCGTTTTGGGACCCAATGTGCTGTTTCCAATTGCAACAAGCTTTTGTGTTCTTTTTGCTTATATACATTGTGAATTCTGCAAATAAATCAGACTAAACTTGAAATTGGAAATAGCTTCATATGTTAATGATATTCGTCATTTTTGCATTGTTTTCGCTTAGGTTTCTTGCATAGTTTTCTAACGTTTTTAGCATTTTGCTTTGGTTTTAGTCTAGTTTTGCTTCACATTGCATCTTAGAGTTTTAGGATCATGCATTTGCATATGTGTGGTGTTTTGGGTCCTTTTTAGGTGTCTTGGAGCTAAACAGAGGAGTATCGTGCAAGACACGTGAGTGGAGTGCGAACGGATGGCAAAAAGGAAGTCTTATGTGGGAGCAATAGACGAAAAGGCAGTTTCATCGACCAACTGGTCGATGGAATTGCATTTCTCTCTGGAAAAATGGGACATCCATAAACGACGATTTCATCGACCAACCGGTCGATGGTTGTGCCCGATGATATTGCACTTTCGTCTGGAAAAAGTCGACGTATAAGAGGGGTTTCTAAAAGACGATTTCATCGACCACCTGGTCGATGGAGGTGGTCGATGAAACGTGCACGCCGGGCAGAAAAATAGTCTATTTTCGGTTTAACTTATTTTCTTTCGGTTTAATTTTCTTTCTGTTATAAATACTAAAACTAGGGTTTTATTTTGGAGACCTTTTTTACGATTGAGAACTGAGGTGTACTTTGAGAACCCGTTTGGGAGAAATTTCAATTGAAGCATTCTAGTTTCATCTTCTCTATCTTTTATTTTAATTATGCAATTCTCTTCATCTTTGAATTCTGTGTTTTTATTTGCTATGTCTGAGTAGTTTTCCTAGGGTTTCTAGGGATGGAATAGATCAGTGGAAAATCCCTAATCTCCTAAGTGATAGGTTTTAATGGTTAGATTTCTTCTGTTTTAGGGTTCTTAATGCTAGTCTTTCTTTGGCCGATTAAGATTAAATCCTAGGGAATTCCATACTGGGAAGTATTGATTGAAAACCCTGATTAACCTAATTCAGAGATAATTATACATAACCTAAGGGATTAGATGTTTAGGGTAATTATTGGCCTTAGTAAACTGGATCTTCATGCTTTCTATGCTATAATTCGCCTGTGATGATAGGGTCAGGATATAGATATAGTTGAGATCATTTATCATGACAATGAACTTGATTAGTGTTGAGTTTACTACCTAGGAATCACCTCTTGATTGAGTTAATTGGTCACTTAGGGTTTGATTAGGGAGATTCGCTTATCGTCACCTCCATCCTTAGAAACTTTTGTTTCATTGATTAATTACCTTCGTTTTAATTTCTTTTCACTGTTATTAATCCTTGCTTTTAGTTTAAGTCTACTTTGATTCAGTTAGTTTCATTTGATAATCACACACCAATACTGATTTGGCTTGGATTAATTGGTTCTATCACGTTTTGATTGCTTGCAATGCACCCGATTGGATTGATACCTTAAGGACTACAGTGACAACGATAGTGCTAGGGATATTTGAATTACATCGCAAAACCTTTGTTACCAAATTGGCGCCATTGCCATTTGGGTGTTTTATTTGCTTTATTCGGAATTTTAGAACAATTGAGATCAAGTTTGCTTTCCATTCCCCGTTACAAACTCACTGTTGTTTTGTTTTGTGATTGCATTCAGGTGATTTCTCGTTTGTATGCATACACGTTCTAAGGGCAACCAAAATCTTTTCGGAACTTTTGAAAACGACAGACAGCTTCGACGTCAGTTGAAGGAACAGAGACAAAGGTTGAACTTTGACGAACAGAATACAGAAGAAATGGATAACGAAGCTGACAGACAACAACCTCCGCCTAGGAGGCAGAGAATCATAGGTGCGGGTGATGCACCCAACACTCACACTCAAAGACACGGCATCGTACCTCCCGCGGTCCAAAACAATAACTTCAACATCAAGAGCAGTCTCATAACTATGGTACAAAATAACAAATTTCATGGCTTACCTAATGAAGACCCCTTGGATCACTTGGATAAATTCGAGAGACTTTGCAATTTGACCAAGATAAGTGGAGTTAGTGAAGATGCACTAAAGCTAAGACTGTTCCCATTCTCTTTAGGAGATCGAGCTCGAATTTGGGAAAAGAATCTGCCTCAAGCATCGATCAATTCATGGGATGAGTGCAAGAAAGCATTCTTGGGCAAGTTTTTCTCAAATGCGAGAACAACAAAATTACGGAATGCTATTTCGGGGTTTACACAGAAAAATGCTGAAACATTTTCTGAAGCATGGGAACGCTTCAAAACTTATCAGTCTCAATGTCCACACCACAGGTTCACTACTGAGTCATTGCTTAGTACACTATACAGGGGTGTGCTACCAAAGATACGCATGCTTCTCGATACAGCAAGCAATGGAAATTTCTTGAACAAAGATGTTGATGACGGCTGGGATCTGGTCGAGAATCTGGCTCAAGCTGATGGTCAATACAGTGAGGAATACGATAGAAGCCATAGAGGAATTTTGGAATCTGAATCGGTGAACATGAAGGAAATCAAAGCTTTACATGAAAAAATGGACAGATTGCTATGCGCTCAAAAACATGTGCATTTTGTTGGAAATGATGCTCCAATAGAGGAAGGGGAGAATGGTCAAATTGAGGAAGTTAGTTTTCTGCAGAACCAAGGAGGTTACAAATTCAATAACTACAGACAAAACCCGAACCTCTCGTATCGGAGTACTAATGTTGCTACCCTCAGGATCAGGTGTACCCTCCACAAAACCAGCAACCTCAACAACCCCCATTCATACCCAAGAAGCCATTTAACACTTATTCCAACCAGCAAGCTGATCCACCAGGATTTCAGAGACAACAACAGCCACAACCAACAGAACAATCAGGTGATATGATGAACATGTTGCAGCAGATTCTACAAGGACAAGCAGCAACAACTAAGGAGCTGTCCAGTATGAAGGCTGACTTAAACAACAGAATTGATGCTTCACACAATGACCTGAAGTGCAAATTTGAAACGTTGAACTCAAGGGTGAAATATCTTGAAGGTATGCAGTCAAACTCGGTAACAAAGCAAACATGTCAACTACCAGGAAAATCAGTTCAAAATCCAAAAGAGTATACAGCTAGTGCAATTACTCTTCGCTGTGGAAAAGAACTACAATCACCTCTTTGTTATGAGAAAGTCGCTGAGGACAGCTTAGTCGAGGAAGAGGAGGATAATCCAATTGCTGAAAAGCACGATGACAGCTCAGAGGAAACGCCTAGTAAGGCCAAATGCGATGCTAAGGTTGGAGTTGAGACCCAAATAGAGCCTAATTCAGAAGCATATGTGCAGAAAACTAAACCCTTTGTTCCTCCACCTTATAAACCTCATCTACCATTTCCAGGGAGGTTTAAGAAGGAACTTGTTGAGAAGTATAAGGCTCTTTTCGATAAGCAGATGAAGGAAATTGAGCTGAAGATACCGCTGTTAGATGCTTTCATGTTGGTACCACCCTACCAAAAGTTTTTGAAGGATGCTGTTAAGGAGAGAACAAAAGAGGTTGAAGGCATGGTGGTGTTAACCCATGAGTGCAGTGCTATTATCCAAAGGAGCTTGGTTCCAAAGAAGCTTGAGGATCCAGGTACATTCACCATTCCGTGCTCTCTAGGACCTTTGGCATTCGAAAGATGTTTGTGTGATCTTGGAGCTTCTATTAGTCTTATGCCACTCTCGGTAGCAAGAAGATTGGGATTTGATAAGTACAAGCCATGTAAGATATCTCTGCTGTTAGCAGACCGTTCAGTCCGAATCCCTCATGGTATCTTAGAGGATTTACCAGTCAGAGTTGGAAATGTCGAAATTCCAACAGATTTTGTAGTTCTTGAGATGGAAGAAGAACCTAAGGATCCTCTCTTGTTTGGTAGACCCTTCTTAGCAACTGATGGAGCTATAATAGACTTCAAGAAAGGTACCATCGAGCTTAATTTGGGCAAAGACTTCAAGATGAAGTTCGATATCAAAGACATCATGCGAAAGCCCACTATAGAAGGTCAGTTATTTTGGGTACAAGAGATTGACACTCTTACGGATGAGCTGCTAGAAGAACTTACAGAAGAAGATCACCTACGGACTGTTTTGACCAAGAAAGCTGATGATGGGTATCTTCACAAAGAAACAGAATGCTATAGGAAGTTGTTGGACTCTCATAAAGCAACAAAATGGCCACATGAGTATGAAGATTTGGGTAGCTTTGAAGCTGTCGCTTTAAGAGAGGAGAGACAGCTCGAAAATCGAGTCACGACACCCACTAAAACTGACGCCCACCCCTCTTCAATGGGACCAGCCAATTCGGTCAATGACAAAGTCACAAATGATTGGTCCGAGCTTACAGCACCAAACATAGAGCTTAAAACTCTTCCTGAAGGGCTAAGGTACGCTTTCTTGGGTCCTAATTCTACTTATCCGGTCATAGTGAATGATGCTTTAAACAATTATGAATTGCATTCTCTTTTGACTGAGTTAAGGAAGTATAGAAAGGCTATAGGCTATTCTTTAGGTGATATCAAAGGAATTTCACCTAGTCTTTGTACTCATAGGATCCACCTAGAGAACGAATCATACTCTAGTATCGAACCTCAAAGAAGATTGAATCCTAACCTTAAGGAAGTAGTGAAGAAAGAAATGCTTAAATTGCTTGATGCTGATGTCATATATCCTATCTCTGATAGCAAATGGGTTTCACCTGTGCATGTAGTACCAAAGAAAGGGGGAATAACAGTAGTAAAGAATGATAAGGATGAGCTAATACCTACTAGGACTATCACTGGCCATAGGATGTGTATAGATCTAAGGAAGTTAAATGCTGCATCTAGAAAAGATCATTTTCCATTGCCATTTATTGATCAAATGCTTGAACGTTTAGCAAATCATTCACACTACTGTTTTCTAGATGGATATAGTGGTTTCTTTCAGATTCCAATTCACCCCAATGATCAGGAAAAGACTACTTTTACATGCCCATATGGAACATTTGCATTTAGGAGAATGCCCTTTGGATTATGTAACGCACCTGCTACTTTTCAGCGTTGTATGACTTCTATTTTTTCAGATTTGATAGAGGAGTCGGTTGAGGTTTTCATGGACGATTTTTCGGTCTATGGCTCTTCCTTCTCCTCCTGTTTGTTAAATTTGTGCAGGGTTTTAAATAGGTGTGTGGAGACTAACCTTGTTCTTAACTGGGAGAAATGCCACTTCATGGTTCAGGAAGGGACCTCCACTCCATAAGAGGTACCACAGCACCACTTTTGTACATAGTTTATTTTCTTTCGCATTTTTTTTAGTACTCCTACTTCGGTTTTGCTTTTCCACCGAGACGGTGAAAAGTAAGTCCGGGGGAGGAGACAGTCATTCTAATCTTGTTTTGTGTTTTGAGTCCATGCATCACATCTCTAAAAATCGAAAAAAAAAATGATTAGAAAGCATTGCATTTCATTTGCATAGGAAACAATGATTAGAAAGCCTTAATGTAGACGATTGCTTAGTTTGTTAGGTTCAATGCCCAGGTTATTAGTTGTTTGATGCAATAGTTTGCTTGTTGAAAGTTAAGATCGAACCATGTTTGGAATTCTTGACATTGAGTTTGCCTTGGTTGAAACATGCTTTGATTTGATGCCATCTTTTACTTACTAGAACCTAATCTTGACATCTAATTATTGTACTATGCATTGGATTTGAACTCATGGATTGAATATACATACTTGGATATCTTTTATCATTTGCCACCCTTTGTTATCCAAGTAGCTTCCCCACCCTTAGCCTAACCTTCTTTCAAACCATTGAATTCGTGTGTGAATTAGGCCTATTTTTCGGAATGAATTTGAGAGAAAGTGTTAGGTTTGAGCCGACAAGATTAGTCTTTCATGTAGTTTCGGTTCACGCTTTTTGAGCCGGATAGGAACTAGGTGGGAGACTCATTAAGATTTGGGAATGTGTATGTGTGATCTTGAAAGGGAACGTGAAACGACAAGGGGAGAAAAAGGTTTAAGAAAAAGTAAAAAGAAAAATGCTAAAAAGGGAAAGGAGAGTAGTCTAGTAAAGGGTTTGGAATGTTTGATTATAAAAAGGGTTCAAAGAAAAGAAAAGAAGAAAAACAAAACTTTAAGTAGAACCGAAAAGTGAATCCAGCCCGCTAGATCGTTACAAATGTTAATCGATCTCCTAGTAATAAAATTTTTGAGAATGAATCATAGTAGAAAAGAGTTGATCTTGAGCTTAGAAAGTAAGTAGCAAAGCCTTGGAAAGGGTAGATATAGGATCATTCTTGGGATCAGATTAGCTTAAGTTTGAGGATTCGATATTTGTTTACTTGGGTAGATGGGAGTCTAGTCTTGTATGCATCTATTTGAGCTTACCTTTAGCATTCTCTTAAAATTCATTATATTCATTGAAAGATCCCTACTATGAGCATATAAACCTATGGACGAAGAGATCATTTTTATCTCTTGACCTTACCCTTAACCAAATGAGTTCAATGATTGTGCATAGTATAATTCACGGTTTGATGCTCAATGAAGGTTAAAAGAGATGGTGGATTTGAATGCATTGTATAGATCAAGGTTGAATTTGAGTTGAAATGAGATGAACATGGCAATGATTTTTAAGTAGACTTTCTTACTTTGCATCCTAGAATTACAAACTTGGACATTGAGGTTAATATTTAAGCAATTGGGTTGTGGCTATGAGTTTCTGAATTCACCTTCTTTCTCGGGACTGTGATGTTTGCTTGAGGACAAGCAAAAGGCAAGTCCGGGGGAGTTGATATTCGTCATTTTTGCATTGTTTTCGCTTAGGTTTCTTGCATAGTTTTCTAACGTTTTTAGCATTTTGCTTTGGTTTTAGTCTAGTTTTGCTTCACATTGCATCTTAGAGTTTTAGGATCATGCATTTGCATATGTGTGGTGTTTTGGATCCTTTTTAGGTGTCTTGGAGCTAAACAGAGGAGTATCGTGCAAGACACGTGAGTGGAGTGCGAACGGATGGCAAAAAGGAAGTCTTATGTGGGAGCAATAGACGAAAAGGCAGTTTCATCGACCAACTGGTCGATGCCATTGGTCGATGGAATTGCATTTCTCTCTGGAAAAATGGGACATCCATAAACGACGATTTCATCGACCAACCGGTCGATGGTTGTGCCCGATGATATTGCACTTTCGTCTGGAAAAAGTCGACGTATAAGAGGGGTTTCTAAAAGACGATTTCATCGACCACCTGGTCGATGGAGGTGGTCGATGAAACGTGCACGCCGGGCAGAAAAATAGTCTATTTTCGGTTTAACTTATTTTCTTTCGGTTTAATTTTCTTTCTGTTATAAATACTAAAACTAGGGTTTTATTTTGGAGACCTTTTTTACAATTGAGAACTGAGGTGTACTTTGAGAACCCGTTTGGGAGAAATTTCAATTGAAGCATTCTAGGTTCATCTTCTCTATCTTTTATTTTAATTATGCAATTCTCTTCATCTTTGAATTCTGTGTTTTTATTTGCTATGTCTGAGTAGTTTTCCTAGGGTTTCTAGGGATGGAATAGATCAGTGGGAAATCCCTAATCTCCTAAGTGATAGGTTTTAATGGTTAGATTTCTTCTGTTTTAGGGTTCTTAATGCTAGTCTTTCTTTGGCCGATTAAGATTAGATCCTAGGGAATTCCATACTGGGAAGTATTGATTGAAAACCCTGATTAACCTAATTCAGAGATAATTATACCTAACCTAAGGGATTAGATGTTTAGGGTAATTATTGGCCTTAGTAAACTGGATCTTCATGCTTTCTATGCTATAATTCGCCTGTGATGATAGGGTCAGGATATAGATATAGTTGAGATCATTTATCATGACAATGAACTTGATTAGTGTTGAGTTTACTACCTAGGAATCACCTCTTGATTGAGTTAATTGGTCACTTAGGGTTTGATTAGGGAGATTCGCTTATCGTCACCTCCATCCTTAGAAGCTTTTGTTTCATTGATTAATTACCTTCGTTTTAATTTCTTTTCACTGTTATTTTTCCTTGCTTTTAGTTTAAGTCTACTTTGATTCAGTTAGTTTCATTTGATAATCACACACCAATACTGATTTGGCTTGGATTAATTGGTTCTATCACGTTTTGATTGCTTGCAATGCACCCGATTGGATTGATACCTTAAGGACTACAGTGACAACGATAGTGCTAGGGATATTTGAATTACATCGCAAAACCTTTGTTACCAAATTGCAACAAGATTTGGCTGTTTAGGTAATGTTGTCGTTTAAAACCCTGCACAAATTTAACAAACAGGAGGAGAAGGAAGAGCCATAGACCGAAAAATCGTCCATGAAAACCTCAACCGACTCCTCTATCAAATCTGAAAAGATAGAAGTCATACAACGCTGAAAAGTAGCAGGTGCGTTACATAATCCAAAGGGCATTCTCCTAAATGCAAATGTTCCATATGGGCATGTAAAAGTAGTCTTTTCCTGATCATTGGGGTGAATTGGAATCTGAAAGAAACCACTATATCCATCTAGAAAACAGTAGTGTGAATGATTTGCTAAACGTTCAAGCATTTGATCAATAAATGGCAATGGAAAATGATCTTTTCTAGATGCAGCATTTAACTTCCTTAGATCTATACACATCCTATGGCCAGTGATAGTCCTAGTAGGTATTAGCTCATCCTTATCATTCTTTACTACTGTTATTCCCCCTTTCTTTGGTACTACATGCACAAGTGAAACCCATTTGCTATCAGAGATAGGATATATGACATCAGCATCAAGCAATTTAAGCACTTCTTTCTTCACTACTTCCTTAAGGTTAGGATTCAATCTTCTTTGAGGTTCGATACTAGAGTATGATTCGTTCTCTAGGTGGATCCTATGAGTACAAAGACTAGGTGAAATTCCTTTGATATCACCTAAAGAATAGCCTATAGCCTTTCTATACTTCCTTAACTCAGTCAAAAGAGAATGCAATTCATAATTGTTTAAAGCATCATTCACTATGACCGGATAAGTAGAATTAGGACCCAAGAAAGCGTACCTTAGCCCTTCAGGAAGAGTTTTAAGCTCTATGTTTGGTGCTGTAAGCTCGGACCAATCATTTGTGACTTTGTCATTGACCGAATTGGCTGGTCCCATTGAAGAGGGGTGGGCGTCAGTTTTAGTGGGTGTCGTGACTCGATTTTCGAGCTGTCTCTCCTCTCTTAAAGCGACAGCTTCAAAGCTACCCAAATCTTCATACTCATGTGGCCATTTTGTTACTCAGGGTTTTAAATTCCTTCTCTTTTTTTCTCAAAAACGATTCACAAGAGTTGATATTTGGTTCTTTACCTAAACAGCCAAACTTAGCTACACATTCACCAACACTTTCGTTTTGGGACCCAATGTGCTGTTTCCAATTGCAACAAGCTTTTGTGTTCTTTTTGCTTATATACATTGTGAATTCTGCAAATAAATCAGACTAAACTTGAAATTGGAAATAGCTTCATATGTTAACAACATTGTCTTCTTTATTATTTGTAATCTCCAACTTCTTCAACTTTCCAGCTTTCGTGTGATGCAACGTGCTTGTGTGATGGAGTATATTCCTGCTCAAGAATATGACATGAGAAACCAAAAACATTCAAGGATATTGTGTGTTTGATTACAGAATCTTATAACAAGAATACAAGAGAAGGCTAAGTTAATATACCTCCATCTTCTCCATAAGCTCTTTGGCTATTGAAGCAGAAACCACAATATTACGAGCTCGTGGTTTGATAAAACCTTCTTCAACGCCCGTGTCAAATAAAGCAAGCAAATTGTTATAGTAACCATCAACATTCAATAGACCAACCTGCAGAAACAATCTCAACAAATCAACACTGGAATTAGTAGCCTAATTCTTCTCCACCCAGCTAAGGAAATGTTTTAGCTACCGTTTTCTTATGGATACCAAGTTGTGACCATGTTATCATCTCTAACAGTTCCTCCATTGTTCCATAACCTCCTGAAAACAAAGATCCGTGATTTTTGAAGCACAAAACTTTCAACTTTAAGACTTGCTAGAATTCAGTATGAGTGACTTCTCTCACCAGGGAGTGCAATGAATGCTTCAGCTTCTTGTGCCATTGCAGCCTTTCGTTCGTGCATGTCTGCAACAACTCTTACAGAAAATGGAAACAGAAACCCTTAAAGAAGCTTTGAAATGAAGAAGATTGAAAGAGTTATAAAGCTGTTTGGAGACTAAAAAACTAACCCGAGGACATGGAAACCACCTTCATGAACTCTCCTGGATATCAGACCCATCAACCCAACACTTCCTCCTCCATAAACCAAGTCTATCTTCCTCTTCACCTAAAGAGTCAAAAGAAAAAAAAAAATCAGAATCCAATCAAACAAACGAAGATAGCACATTCAGAAAACAGGGCAAGTGCCATTTCAAAGCTTCAAAATCTTAAGGAAATTTCACAGCTTTTTCAAACGACAACATCCCTAGCAAACAAACAAGCTAAAACGTCAAATACCACAAGAGCTAACAATGTCCGTAAAGTACAACTAACAGACGCAAGCACAAAGAAAATCCACCATACATGTAAATGAATGAACAAGTAAGCTAAAAAGTTGGTCTTTTGGCATTCAAAAACTCTGTTGCGTCACGAAAAAACTGATATCTGTAGTTGATTTTCAGAAAAGTTCAGTTTTTTTCAATCAGAAAACCAAATAATCAATCAAAAGAAGAAGAGAAGAGAGAACAAACGAGTTCGATTGCAGCATCACTGAAAATTTCTCTGTAACCAGAGTGGCTTCCGCAAAAAACACAAATTTTTCTGAATCTGCTTCGCTGGTTTTCTTCCATTAATGGATAAAATCTACAAAAGAAAAGTATTCATTGAATTCATTATATACAAGAAGAAATCAAGGGAAGAGAAAAAGAAAACCCAGGGGGAATTCATTATATATATGGTATGTATTTTTTTTGGTCGAGCATATGGTATGTATTTGTGTATAATTTTTTAATTATTTTAATATTACAGATTAAATATTAGGTGGAAACCATGGAATTGCTATAAACTTACTTTGATCTTTAAAATGTTATCAAAGTTGGTCATGTTGAGACATTGACCATTTAGCCTACAAATGGGCTGATATTGGGCCTTTATTCAGTTAATGGGCCCCAAAAGAATTTGAGAGTTGCGCGTCCAAAATGCGAGAGAACTTATTCTCTAATTTCTCTAAAACACCGTTGCCCTATTATCTTTCATTCGTCAATTGAATAACAAAAACTACTCGATCGTCTTCTTCTGCCCCACACCTTCAGGTTCGATTTCTTCTTTCAAAAATTTCTCGTTATCTTTTTCTTAGATTCTTCATAGAATTGTTGGTGTTTGCTCTTTGTTCTATCGATTGACATCGAGTGTTTTTTCCATTTAGATTTGTTTTTTAATTGTTTCAGTCTTCGTTGTTTACTTAAGAGTTGAGTGGCTCCCTTCTATGTATCTGGGTTGTTTTATCTGCTGCAGATAGATTGAATCATTAGACAAATGACCAGAGATGTGATTCTCGTTTTGATCTTCTGTTATCATCTTTTCTCAGTATACAATGTGAATCTATTGATATCTAGATTCAATTCCATTTTTAGAATCTGTTGGTAGTGCTTAAACCCTTACAGTCAATTTGCCAATAAGTAACCTTCTCTACACCATCTTATTGATATTGGTACTTCTTTGATTCTTTGTTGGTGGGGCTCTTAGATTCAAATATCAAACCTTTAAAGTGCGTCTTCTGTTCTGAAATTATATGCATCACAAATTGGTTTCTGATCTTCCATTAAGTTTGCATTAATCAACTTTAGTTGTCTCTATATATGATCTTATATGGTTACGTAAAGAATTATTTCTGTTCTTTTCTGCATTGTTACTGTGTTTTCAGATGTACATCACTCATTAAGTTCCAATAAACTTACAATATCTTTCAAAATCTCCGGAGCAGTCACAATTGTGTCACCCAGTTATAGTTAACAATTTTATTCTATAGTTATGTTTACAACGTTGTATTTTCTCTACGGAAGACATTGTGGATCTGTTGTATAGTTAGGGAATGATTTTGGTTGGTGTAATAATGAATGGGTGTGAAGACTGTTGAGTGTAGTTGTTTCTGCACTTAGCTTGTTTATATAAAGGGATTGCTGCAAGTTGAGTAGCTGTGAAATTAGATCCTTAAACAGGGTCAAAAGAGAATAGCAGCGTTAATGTTCTTATACGGTTTTGTCTTTTGTTCCCTTTTTCAGTTTTTCCGATTTTGGTAACCTCTTGATGTGTAGTTGGTGATGGATAAAGTAGATATGACTTGTGTTTTGTTTCAGACAACAAGAAATAAGGAACCAGACCAAGTTTTGTTTTCTTCAATCCATTTTTGTATATTAAGTTGCTTGCTTCCATGATTCTAGAGGCTTACACATAGATTTGATTAGAGTTTTTCAAGTTGAGTTTAATGGTTTCTCGTTTTATAAAATTCCGAGGTTGAAAATTGAATTCTTTCTAGGTATTATACTTTGTATGACGAAGCTTGTGGAAGATAGCCTTGAGGTTAAACGTTTTTCTTGGTAGAATTTGATATTATTTAACCAAATATCAAATTGAACCAACCACAATTAGTTTAACCAAATACTAATTTTGGTTCAAGACTATATGGATCTTTTTCTTCCCTCACTTTCTCTGGATTTCATTTCTCCTCTGTGTTTTTTCTATTTTTTTATCCTTGATCAATTAGATTTTCCGATGGAGATTCTTCCGATTCCGGTGGAGAGCTTTAAGGTAGGATTCATCGGAGCTGGAAAAATGGCTGAGAGTATAGCCAAAGGTGTGGTTGCCTCTGGTGTGCTTCCTCCAAATCGTATGTCCACCGCCGTTCACTCCAATCTCAATCGCCGTGATGTCTTCGAATCCTTCGGCATCAATGTTTTCTCTAATAGCGAAGATGTAAGTTTCTCTTTCCTCATTATTTCCTTTTGTTTGAGGTAGTGTCTTAGTAAAGACAAAGAGTGAGAATTTTAGTGGTACATTGTTGTTGCGTGTTAAAACACAGGGACTCATCAATGTCAAACTTACTCGAAACTGACAATTTCAGGTCCTTAGAGAAAGCGATGTTGTCATCTTCTCTGTCAAACCCCAAGTTGGTATATTTTTTTCTTCTCTATTAAATCATAATCTAATATGTTCCATAAGCCATTTGTCTATTGAATCTATTTATATTTTATAACCTAAAACTGTACCTTTCATTTGCAGTTAAGAAAGCCATCACGGAATTAAGATCGAAGATCTCAAAGAATAAGCTTTTGGTTTCGGTTGCAGCTGGAATCAAGTTGAAAGATTTACAGGTTTGTTTGTATCCTTCTATAGAAAATAGTGTATTTTTGTCAGAGATAAGTTGAAAAGTTGGTCACTTTTGAAAGTTTCACCATTTATCTTATTTTGTCTTGAATGTCAACGGTTCTATCACTATTTATGTTGTTGCAATGTGATTCTTTGCACCAAACATGTTTCTAGAGCTCCATTTGGTTAATTACAGCTGAAAGATCTCTTTTCTCTTATGTTAGGAATGGTCTGGCCAAGATCGATTCATAAGGGTGATGCCTAATACTCCTTCTGCAGTTGGTGAGGCAGCTTCAGGTAGTTTATCATAGTTCCCATTTTTGTACTAATTTCTGACTTGCTTGTGATTTTCTATATCTCTGTGAACCTCTCAAATGCTTACACTTGCCATTATGTCTTGTGTAAATAGTTATGAGCCTCGGCACAGGAGCCACGGAAGAGGATGGAGCAGTTGTCGCTAAGTTGTTTGGTGCGGTGGGAAAGATTTTGAGAGCAGATGAGAAGATGTTTGATGCCGTCACTGGTCTCAGGTACTTTAAAACACTGCTGCTCTTCAAATGCTTGAGGTGTTCAAGTCATTTATGAAGTAATTATGTACCAAATTTATATTTTCTTCAGTGGAAGTGGACCAGCATACATATTCTTAGCCATTGAGGCTTTAGCTGATGGAGGAGTAGCTGCTGGTCTACCCCGAGATCTGGCATTGAGTTTAGCTTCACAAACCGTCAGTGAATCTATCTACACCGCTTTGTAAATCTGCTTTTCAAAATTAGAAAGCAATGGCTGAGCTATGTGGGTTTGTTTTCTATTTTTCTCGACAGGTACTTGGAGCTGCAACGATGGTGAGTAAGACCGGGAAGCATCCAGGTGTATTGAAAGATGATGTTACTTCACCTGGTGGCACTACAATAGCCGGAGTTCATGAGCTAGAGAAAGGCTCTTTCCGTGCAACACTTATGAATGCTGTTGTTGCTGCAGCTAAACGAAGCAGAGAGCTCTCAGAGAGTTAAATTACTGCTATTGTTTCACCTCACAGATTTATCAGAATAAGGGTAATGACATTGCTTGTTTTTAGGTTTATCTGTGAAAATTAATTCAAAGATAATCTGCTTCTTACCTACCATGTATTGATATACGTAATAACATATAATTCGGTTTTGCTGGCAATATAAACTTGGATGTTTTTACCGATCTTAAAAACAATTCTCAAAGTTGGTCATGTTGAGGTATGGATCATTTAGCCAGGTCAATATTGGGCCTTTATTCGGTTAAATTGTTTCCATTGTTTACGATACAATGGGCTTCAATGGTTTGTGCTAACCATTGGGATACTTCCATTTATTTATTCGGGAACCCATTTATTTCATCTACTAATTAATAATAACAAAATATTGTGACTCAATTCGATTTTAATATGTGATAATTTAGAACACATGCAGACATGCTGTTTATAATAGTATTAAACTGCTGACCATAAATATTTCAATATACTAAAGTGAATCCGTTGACTAATCTACATAAATCCAAACTAAGAGTTCTTAAAACATACGTTATGATATTAGATTTAATTGTAATATAATTTTAATATATTTACATAAAATATGACCTCTTAATGTGTGTTAATCTTCACTTTGTGTAGAAAATAAAAACTCAAATCAGAATAATTTTGCCTAATACTACTTCCTATTGAACTAAATGAGTGATATTATTATATATTTCTTAATTTCTGCTAATACAAACAAACGGCTACTTCTAATCTTTAAATGGTTTTGACTCTAGCTATAATTTATATTGAGGTTTATATATGTCAAAATTAATTCAAAGATAATCTGCTTCTTACCTACTTCAGACTTGATTTGTTGATTGTTATGTTTGTGTTAAGTTTCTCCATACACGTCGCTTTGCTAATTAATTACCACAATTATTTAATTACACAATTAGATTTAATTTCACACTAATTTGTGCTATTAACCACAATTACACGATAAATTTTTCTGGAAAAAAAAGAAGAAGTAAAAAACATAATCACAGAAACTTAATACTGTTTAGATTTTAAATAAAATTCTATTGTATGTATTCATTTCAAGTTAACTAATGTTTATATGAAATAACAAAAGTACAAGAGAGTTCATAGATATTGAATCTCCATGCGAATGCAACTAATTATTGCTTTACACATGGATTATTTTAATCACACTGTTTTTAGTTTCTTTTATTTTATTTTTGCTAATTTAACTTTTTGTGTCCAAAATATATGCTTTTCCTGAAAAATAGTGATAATTAATTTGAAAAATAAAATAAAAAGACGTAAAAAAGAAAATATAATTTCCAAATTCGAGAGAAAAGCTGTAATCACGCGGTGTGTTTAATTCTCAATAAATTACATTTAAAAGCGTTTTAAATTCGAACGAACGAACGGTCCAGATCTTGCCACATAAGATAACTTACTCCGTATCGTCGAAACCAGGTCGTAAGCTCTCATCTGTCATATCCGTCCGAATGGAAACTCCGTTTTGATTGCATCCAATAACAACTTGCCAGGTGTCACTAACAAAATCCGTTTTTTGTATTTTTTTTTTAATTTGTGTAAATCTCTTACACATTTAAATAAGAAAACAGAAAAAGGAACCCAAAAATACAAAAGACAAAACAATTAAAGGAAAAAAAGAAAACGTAAAAAGAAATCGTACTATCATTAAGCTAATACAAAAAGAAAAAGACATAAAGAAAAATAAAATTTATTATAATTCCATGAACTCAAAATATATACAGAAACAACTACCTCAAATTTATAGAATATGAATTTTATATCCAATCTCTTATTTCCTACACCATTTAACGTATAAAAACAAAATAAAAATTGTTGATTAAATATATAATATATATAATTAGCAAAAAAAGAATACTGGAGTAGCGGAAGGTAGTTGCTGAATGCTCGAACGAGTTAAATGGTTCAACATATTAAAAACAACATCGAGATCTCCACCTTCCATTTTAACCTCTCAGATTTTGATCCAACGGTTCTTAATCCTTCTAGCACCACCGTCCCGTTCCGTTCGGCCTGTCACTTTGGTTTCTCTTTCGTCTCTTTTAACACTTACCTTGTCTCTGTTCTTCTTCTTCTTCTTCTTCTTCTTCTTCTTCTTCTTCCTTTCATTTATCGTTTTTAGCCAATTTAGATCTCCATTTCTTTTGATCTGATCCGTATAATTTCTCTCCGATGTCTCAAATTTGATTTTTTTGTTTGGATTCTTTGTGTGTGGAGTTAGTAGCGATGGGGCAATGTTATGGGAAGGTTAATCAGAGTAAGGAAAATGTTGGAGATAAAGCTAATACAACTACTTATGTTGTTTCCGGAGATGAGAATCTGATTCAGCCTTTAACTCCGGCTGGTTATGGACGAGCTAAGAACACTCCTGCTAGGTCATCAAATCCGAGTCCTTGGCCTAGTCCTTTCCCTCACGGATCAGCAAGTCCTCTTCCTTCTGGTGTTTCTCCTTCTCCTTTGAGAACTTCGACTCCGAGGAGATTTTTCCGACGGCCTTTTCCGCCGCCTTCTCCGGCCAAACACATTAAGGCTTCATTGATCAAACGGCTTGGAGTGAAGCCGAAGGAAGGTCCGATCCCGGAGGAAGGAGGAACTGAACCGGAGCAGTTGCTTGATAAGAGTTTTGGTTATGGAAAGAATTTTGGGGCGAAGTATGAATTGGGGAAAGAAGTGGGTCGAGGGCATTTCGGTCATACTTGTTCTGGTCGTGGGAAGAAGGGAGATATTAAGGATCATCCCATTGCTGTTAAGATCATCTCCAAGGCTAAGGTAATTGCGTTTAAATTCTCGATCTTGATCATCTAGTTTGATTTTGGGATTACGACATTGGTATTATGTTAAGGTTTATTACGAGAATTTTGAGTAAAAATTTAGAGTTTAATATGATTTGTTATTGTTGGTGCTTCTACAAGAATCTATTCAAATCTGCAATGAGTAATACTTACCATTTTTACTAATTGAGGTAGTGGAAGTAAGATTCTTGAGTTTTGAAAATGGCTGTGGGGGACATTGCATTGTCTTTTTCCTCCAATAGATTCTCTTTAAAGAAGCAGAGTTGTCTCTTTGGATAGGAAATTCTTTTGTCTGGCAGTGAGTTGAGTAGAGCATTATGTGAACTTTTGTTGACTTGTCTGCATTAGGACAGTATGACCATCTAAGAATCTTAAGTGTTGAGTTTCGTGAGCTTGTCTTCTTCATGCGTTTGTTTATTTTAGTAATCAACTGTTAGATTACAATTTGATTACTTAGCTCTCGATTTGTAAGAATGTTTTGGTCTTCTATGTAAATTGACTGTTTCATCTTTAGAAAAAGATAGATGACTGATAACTAATGTAGATAGTGAAATGTTTGTCTCTCTGCGTGGTGGGGAGACCATAGCCTGACATTCCTTTTGTCTGCATTAGGACATACTGTTCTTTTTAAGTATGGGATTCACTTTCAAATGCTCATGATTTTGTCTCTTCATCTGTTTGTTTGTCGTTGTAACGAAGCTCGTCTGACACAGTTAGGTAATTGCGGGTGTGATTGATTATCTTTCTTTGCGTGGCAGATGACAACAGCAATTGCAATTGAAGATGTTCGCAGGGAGGTGAAATTATTGAAATCATTATCTGGGCATAAACATCTAATCAGATATTATGATGCATGTGAAGACGCCAATAACGTGTACATAGTCATGGAGTAAGCCTTATTTCTGATTTGTATTCAGATATTCTTATGTTATCTCTGCTTCAGGGTTTGATCTGTTACTAATATGTTACAAAACACAGAACATTGCTACAAGTTTCTGCACTGCATTTTGTGGAATATATCTTTAACCAGACACACATTGCCCAATAAATTACTTATATAGATGTTTGGTTCTGCTTGACCAGGTTGTGTGAGGGGGGAGAACTTTTGGACAGAATTTTAGCAAGGTATGTCTTATTACTCTTAGCTTTTGGACAGAATTTGAGTCCTATGTTTCACACAATGCAAGCTCTTGTTTCAGGGGTGGAAAATACCCAGAGGATGACGCAAAGGCTATTGTCGTACAGATACTTAATGTTGTTTCGTTTTGTCATCTCCAAGGAGTTGTGCATCGGGATCTAAAGCCAGAGGTCTGTTTTTTATTCTTATCGTTTCGCTATCTCGATGTCCACTAACAATACACATCATTACTGAACTCTCTTATTACCATGTTCAACAGAACTTTCTATTTACATCTAGTGAAGAAGACTCAGACTTGAAGCTTATTGATTTTGGTCTCTCAGACTTTATCAGACCCGGTAAGATATTTAATACTTTCAGGCATTCTCAGTATCCTTGTGGTGGCTTAATAATGAAATTATGTTAAACTCCCCTATACAGATGAAAGGCTGAATGATATAGTTGGAAGCGCCTACTATGTCGCACCCGAAGTTCTACACAGATCATATAGCCTTGAGGCTGATATATGGAGTATTGGAGTTATTACCTACATTCTCCTATGTGGAAGCCGACCTTTCTGGGCACGGACAGAATCTGGAATTTTTCGTACTGTGCTAAGAACTGAACCGAATTATGATGACATACCTTGGCCTTCTTGTTCATCAGAAGGTAAAGAGTTTGTGAAACGACTTCTCAACAAAGACTATAGGAAACGAATGTCTGCAGTTCAAGCTCTGAGTGAGTTTTTCTTTTAAAATTCTTCCACATAATTATATCTTTGTGAACATTACAGAACTGATGGTATGTTTTTGTTCTTATTTACAGCTCATCCATGGTTACGCGATGCTAATCATGCAATTCCTTTAGATATTCTGATCTACAAGTTGGTCAAATCCTACTTGCACGCAACACCTCTTAGACGGGCTGCTTTAAAGGTGTGGCTTTCTCATTCTTTGGCACAAGTTGGATAATCCCCAAAAGATATATACTTTCCCATAGTTTTTCTTTCTTTTAAGTTTTATATTCACAAAAATTGGTAAAGGGTTGATTAGTTTATTGAATCGATTATATGTTGGATAATTGAATGCAGGCGCTAGCGAAAGCATTGACTGAGAACGAGCTAGTCTATCTTAGAGCACAATTCATGCTCTTGGGACCAAACAAAGATGGAAGTGTCTCCCTCGAAAACTTCAAGATGGTATGTTACTTAACCTGAAGAAAGGCCTTTGGTCATATTGGTTTTAAAAGTTTTAATAAGCTCAATCCTCGCAGGCACTTATGCAAAACGCAACGGACGCTATGAGGGAGTCAAGGGTTCCTGAAATTCTTCACTCGGTGAGAACAGAGAACAATTATGAGAAGATGAATTAAAATTATCGATCCTTTGGTTTCTAATGATCATTTGTTTGGCAGATGGAATCTCTAGCGTATAGGAAGATGTATTTTGAAGAGTTTTGTGCAGCAGCAATCAGTATCCATCAACTAGAAGCTGTTGAAGCTTGGGAAGAGATGGCCACTGCAGGCTTCCAACATTTTGAAACCGAGGGAAACCGAGTGATCACAATCGAAGAACTAGCAAGGGTATGGTGTACTAATTCTCTCTGATACATAGAACTGGGTTTTGGTTTAATTTTGAACCGGTTATTGAACAGGAACTGAATGTGGGTGCGTCTGCGTATGGACACTTGAGAGAATGGGTAAGAAGCTGTGACGGGAAGCTAAGTTACTTAGGGTTCACTAAGTTCTTACATGGAGTTACTCTACGTGCTACTCACGCAAGACCTCGCTAGTACTTCTCTATTTTTAGGGTAATTTTTTTTAATTACATTTTTTTCATAAGAACAGAGCTATTAGACTTGGCTAATTTCATCCGTTTGATTATTTTTTTCGTTTTCGTATTATTATAGAGTTTAATTCAAAGGTACAGAAAATACAAAAATGAAAAGGACAAATAAAATGTGCATAAGGTAGATGAATTTTCGTCTCTTTTTTTTGCAAGTATATTGTTTCAATTTATATAGTTCGCAGCAATATTGCTACAATATTTATTTGAAAAATATAAATGCTAGTTGATTTTATTTCATTATTTATGTTATCCCAAAACATTTTAAAAAAAACTATAGCATCTAAACTTCGCTTTTTTTTTCCACAAAATCGTGAGTTATTTTTTTGCCGGTTTAGAAGCACAGTTCGTCATTCGTGAGGTGAATCAATTCGTTATAAAAAGTTTCAACAGCTGTTTTACACGTGTTTTTTTGTGATACTTAGTTTTTCCAAATTAGGAATAATTATTTTTCGAGTTTTTGTAGTTTTTATTCTTTCAAAACTATTTTCTTGTTTGAGTTTTGGCTTCTGTTGTTTGGATTTTAGCTTTCTTTTTTAAACTATATTTTTGGAGATATCTCACTCTTCCATCGGTTTATGCTTCTAAAATGTTGTAATATTGGAACAATACATTCTATTAATATAATTCCAAGGAAAAAAAAGAAACTATAGCATCTAAACAAACATGTTTTCAAGGCCAACCACTAGACCAAAATTGTTTATACAGATTCTTATAAAAGTGGGGAGGCCGTTTGGAAGAATTAGGAGGTAAAGACAATAAAGTTAAGTTGTCCTAATCACCAAATTAAAATCGAAATGAGAAAAGTAATAAAACAACAATAAGTGATAACCCAAAAAAAGCTAAGCCTTACCTTTTTCCTTTTTCCGTAATGGTGCCGACAATCGAATCATAACCATTTATTACAAATTATGATTATGATTTGAGTGGCTTTAGTCTCTACTTAAAACCGGGAATCTTCTCTTTACAAACCATTTTTTTCTTATAATTACATGTTTTACTCTTTTTTGTAGAATTAATGACTAATAATAGTAAATTAAAGCTACGAAATTTAACTCAAAGAATTAAAGGAAAAAAAAGAGTAATTGAAATTAACGCCTGAGAGGAATGGATGAATACTCAACTGGTATACAAAAAAGCATTGGAAGAATACAAATTATACAATGATAAAATAAATAAAAGTCAAATGAATTAAATGCGTTACAGGACCAGCCGTTACAATGAAAGATAATAAAGGAAATGTTTTGAAAGATATATAAACAGAATATTAGATTCTCTCTTATACTATTTGTTTTCCTTTATTTTTAAAATATCTTTCGATTTTTTATGTCTCAACATGTTTCACAAAATACCACATTTGCTTATTTTTCCAATAATAGTTTCCAAATATATCACATAATTTTTGTTTATGAAGAAGACTTGATAATATTTTATTTTCTTCTTTTATTTTCCAAATTTATTCGTGCCCGTAACTAAATAACAAATACGAATTTCCAAAAAAATATGTCTCATCTTTTTCGTTTCTTTGTGAGCATCGTCGTCGTGATTATCTACAATCACTCAAACAATGGGATAACACAATAAATGATAAAGAAAACAAATCAGAAAATTAACTTCCTTATCTTCGAATTCCATAAACTTACAGATTAAAGATACTAAAAATCCATAAAATATCAGAAAATTCATTTCATTCTTGGGTTAGGCCACTTCTGGCTCCACAACTCCACAAGATGAATCGAAGATAAAGCAAAAAAAAAAAAACAAACTTTGAACACATACAATCATCATCATCATTTGCGTCGATCCTGAGTGTCGGAGATTCCAAATTCGACGATCACCTAGAAGCCAGAACCTCTTGGTTTACCAAGAAAACCTTATCATATCATCATTCATCAAGCTCTGAAACATCCAACAAGATGATGATATTGATCACGTCCACTTTGTCTATGATGATGATAAACAGAGCCTTCTCCATCGATCAAAGCTTGAACGTAACGAAACTCTTCAATATGACAAGGAATTGTGATTGTACCCTTTTGATCAAACCCATACTCATCTTCTGCTTCTTTAAGGAGCTGCATAAACAATGGATGGTTAAAATACAAAACAGGAACAATAAATCTTTGTTGTTCTTCTCCTTCTGATCCTACTTTGATTGCTAAACATCCTTTTGGAACATCTTTGGATTTCACCGTTTGTTTGCGATGTAAATGAAAACTCTTTAGGGTTTTTTCACCTGTATGGCCCATGATTTTTGAAAAACGTTGCGAGAAAAAAAAAGATTGAAGAAACCAAGAAGAGAAAAAACAATTCTAGATTTCTTGTTTGTTTTTTCTGAAATTTTCCGAGAAAATTAGGCTAGAAAGCAGGCCATGGATCTTCAAGTGTAAGAGATGAAAGTTCAAGAGAACTAATCAAGTTGCTCATTTTTTTGTGATGTGGAGATAACAACAATTAGATGAATGAGTGTAACAAAGAAGGAGCTTCGTTTATAAAGAGAAAATACATAATTATTAAAAAGAAAAAAAAATGAGACGCTCAATGAATACAATGATAGTATTTTAAAATTTTCTATTTTGTTGTCATTTGCTTTATAAAAATCTAATAACAATCAATGGGTGTTTATAATTAGCGATAATTATGATGTGACAATAAACTAATAGCAATAATTATGCAAAAATCAACGGTAATATATAACTATAGCTTCAATCCATCTAGTAGCATCTTTTATATTACGAATAAATAAAATTAGACATAGGATCCTTTAGAAATACTGTACTAAAGAATGCAGAGTGTGAGACTTTTTTGAATAACAACAAAGATTTTAATATTAATATTTTCTTTCATAAAATTATCATACATTTGTTTTACAAATTTAGCACATATTAGAAATAATTATTAACATTACTATACTGATATTTTTTTATACATGTACATGAGAAGAAAAAAAAACTACCGAAATATGTATAGTTGAGACACAATACAATTTTTTTTTAATTAATAGAAAAACGTAATAATGATATATAAAATAAGATGACATTTGCTAAGAAACAGGTGGTTCAGTTGGTTTGCCCCTGATTTAGCTAGGCACTAGATGAAGAATTCGAATCCTACTAATTCCAGTTGGAACATTTAGTTTATGAATCAGACTTTGTTGATCCAAAAATTCAATGAGTAATGTTGAAAAAAAAACAAGATGACACTTTCTTATAATTTTTAATTAGACGTCAACAAGTAGTTTAAAGGAAATGAATGTGGTCAGCAAGTGAGAATTAATGAGTAACGACGACCAACAATTAATGGGTTGGTGACTTAAGAATATAAGCTGTAATTTGAATTAAGCACTAATTAAACCGAGTAATTTAGTCAAATTAGTCGACAGATTACTGTTTTATCTAAAACATGAAGCTTTATGTGGTAACGAAAATGATCAATTACAAATGTTAAAAACGTGATATTCAAATCATCAAATAAAATAATTGATATACATGTATAGTTAGAAAATATATTTATAATCGAAGCGGCTTAGGTATTGTTAGTTATAAAGAAACAGATTCAATGTCGTCAGATAATGAAGAATGGAGGTGATGATGTTTTTTTTATTATAATATTGGGTAAGATTAATAAAATAGCTCAATTTTATTAGTCACCAAAAGTTTCGTGTAGTAAAAATGGCAGAAATTGGGAAAGTATTTTTGGTAAGTGGAATCATCTCTACTATTTATTCTATTAAAATAGTGTAATTTAGAGATTTAGGAGAGAACTTATACTCTTTAAAATTCTTTAGAGAACTAATATTGTTTAGAGATTTATACTCTGGATCAAAATAAATTATATTCTTTAAAATATTATTTAATATAAGAGTATTGTTTACCAAAAAATAAGTTGATTTTTTAATTGGCACCATCGAGGAGTCTTTAACTCATGTTATCGAATCTAATATATAAGGTACTAGTAACTATAGATAATGACTAAAGTATGTGCGAAACAAAAAAAACACGAAATTGACAAAAAATAAATTGGGAAAAGAATATTCTAAACCAATAGTTATATGGTACCACAATGTATTCGTACAAATACAATAAACATATCTTTTTTATTCAAAAATGTTATTTTTGATTTTTCTTGAAGAGTTGAATATAAAACGAAGCCGTCCAAGTTGGTGGTAGTGACATGATACCGAATACTTATTACATCAAAAAAAGAAAAAAATGTAATAATTTCAAAAGTAAAAAAATAAAAAAAAACAAAAAAGATGGCACATGTCACTCTATAAGTATCTAGAACTTACAATATATAAAAAAGAATATTTTAGATAGTAGTCCTTTGAATTTAAAAATGTAAGAAATAGCTGTTTTTCAATATTTCTTCAAATGCACTTTTGCCAAAAAGGATAATAGTTGTTTGACCGAAATGATCTTAAAGAAAATAGAGAAGGGCGAAAATGTATAATATGACTGTAATAAAAAACCAAAAATGACAAAAAATAAATTAGAAAACTCTTTTTCATCGTAATTTAATGATAAGAACTTCTAGAACGTCCTTGTAGTTATCCCAAATTGCATCATTGAAAATTGCGGGAGTGGAACCTAAACCATCGTTGTTGGTGTGGACGTACATCTTCTGCAAGAACATCATGTTTGTGGATAGCTGTAGGGGAGAGCATATTTTGTCTCGCTAATGTCCACATGGACGTCTTGTTTGTGGACTACTTTCTGAATGCCGCTCAGATCTTTGTTGGAAACATCGTTTACACTAGCTTGGTGAGTAAAGGCGGTTGGAGCATAGTCATAATCTCCCCCTATTGACCAGGGATGCAGGACAAGTTGTTAAGAGGCGTGAAGATCTTTGAACCTTTTCCAAAGGATGGTTGACGATCCCCATATAATTGATCACTAGAAGACACATGGTTATTGACAGAATCAGGGGCAATTAGGGTGGGGACAGTCATTTTAGGGACAGTCTCTGAAGGGACATATTCCAATGGGACAGAAACCGCATTAGACAGATGGTGCTTGGCTAAAGTCCTAGCAACTTCAGACGATGAGGGAGCAAATCCTCATTAAAATCTTTGTCTTTTGGCTGGGAAAGTATAGACTTTTTGGTTATAGGCACCATGAGTCTGTTACAAGCAAGATACAGGGAAGAGAAGTTAACATTCAACCCAACCATACTGGACAAGAAACATGTTAAAAACGAAAAAGTAATCAGAAAGTTTGCAGAAAAGTGTCTTGTCCACAATAGACCTATTTTATTATGTATGTCCACATAAGACAGAGACTACATGTATAGTGTGAACTATTGAACCCTAGAATTTTGGAGATATACATGTGTAGTCTGTATGTCCATAGTGGACAGTAAAGTAACAAGTAAGTTGGAGATCTAGACGCATAGTTTGTACTATTGAAGAGCAATTTCATTTTTGTGGATATATCTGTGAAAAATGTCCATAAAAAGATGACATTAAACCAAATAATATGACTAGATGGACAACTATGTAAAAGATGTCCTTTACTAGAGTAAAAAACCCCTGAAATCGCACAAAAACAATGAGAAAGGAGAGAAAACAATTGAGAAAAACATAATGGGACCAAATAAGATGGGATGTAAAACGATACAAACTGCTGGGAAAATCTAGGGTTCAATAAGTGAGAAAAGGGGGAATCGACAAACAACAACACATAAGACAAAGAAACTAGAGAGAAAGGGAGTTATAAATGGTTGCATGCGAAATCATAATCGGAAGGACTATTCTGATACTTGGCTGTAAAATCACCGATTGGAGCACTCGTTGCAATGTTGGACGAATGAGTTTGTAGGCGAACGAAATAAAGAATAAGCGAAGTGGATATAGAGAGAGAGAGAGAGAGAGAGAGATGAATGGAGAAAGAAATGAAGGAAGTAAATGCTTTTGGTAGAGAAAAGTAGTAGAAGAATCGAGAGATTTTGGTTGTCAGAGAACAAAAGAGAGAGAGAACAAAGAAACTGAAAGGGCAAAGCAAAAGGCTTTTGGTTTTCTCGGTGTCAACATAAGTGACAATCATTTTGAATTTCTTCTTCTATATCATGTACAATTGTAGAAAGTAGGGTTGGGAATTTGACCCGACCCGACCCGAATTTCAGATCGGGTCGGATTTGAAATTCGGGTCGGTTCGAAAAATTAATTTATTAAAGAATTTGGGTCGGGTCGGATTTTCTTAGAATTTTTCCAAAAAAAATTATTTTTTCGGAAATTCGAGTCGGGTTTCGGACGGTTCGGGTCAATTCAGGTCGGGTTTTCAGATTTTTTACAAATTTGTGAAAAAAAAAATCTGATCCGACCCAGTTTTTTGGTTCAGTTATTTCGGACCGGTTTTCTCCGACCTGATTATTGATTGATCCGATCTGACCCGACCTGATTGACCGAATTCCAATTTCTAGTGGAAAGGGTAAAATTAGTAATTGTTGGTGGAGTGAGAAGGAGAGAGACTAAAAAAAGTTTGTTTTCTCTCATCAAAAAAAGTTATTGTGGGTTATTCCCTACATTTATTTCATATAAAAATAGATAAAAGTGAACAAAATATTAGATCAGTTTTTGAATTATAATAAAAAGAAAGAAGAAAAGGAAAGTTGATCGTCAATATAAGATAAGATAAAGCAAATCATGGCACTAACAATTATCACTTTGCGTGGAAAATGAGAACGATTTTGAGAAAATTGTCAACTTTGTGTGACGCTATGATGAGTCTCGAGCTTTATTTTGTCTTTCACTAATTATATGTGTTTCATTTTTTTGTACTTTATATGCCAACAATTTATTCGATTTATTCGTTTCTATTCACAAATTAAATAACTCTAAAATATATGATGTTTAATTACGTTTTACATATAGGTTCTAGGTTTTATTAATGATATGATTTTGACATATTCAACAATATTTAGAGTTTAAATACATGTTTCTTTCAAACTACTATACAACAATTCATGCTATTCGTCACCAAATATTTGTCTTCTGACTTTCAAGAGAACCTAATGGGCCTACTAGGCCTAATGAACCATGGAAAGTTGGAAACAATAATGGGCTTTTAAGCCTTTCGGCTAAGACGAAACAATGATTTGTGTATGATGCCTAATTAAAATCCATGGTCATCAATATATTTATTACTCTATTTTACTTAATAATTAATGTCAACAGAAAACAAATATGTGAGAAAAATGAAAATTGTAAAAAAAATAAAATAATTGGTTGTGTACTATGTATATACGCTGGGAAAATGTTAGAATGTAAAATGGTTATAGAAAAAAATATTTAAATAAAGCCTTTTCAATCAATTTCTTAAAAACTTAATAATTTATTTTAAATATTAATAAAATAAGTTGTAGTATGTTTTAGTGAACAAAAATAAAGTGGACATAAAATCATATATAGCCGTAAAAGTTGAGCAGGAAAGACACTGAAAACCGTAAACAAATGTGGTCAAAGTGTTGGGTTAAAAGTACATAGTAAAAAGATAAATCCGATGGAACTTGTGTAATTTAGGACAACCAAAAAAAAAAGCTTCACTTTAGGTAAGCTTTTTCTCTATATTTTCAAGTTTTATTAATTTCCCCTATATGTTCAATTTTTAATAATACTTTATATATTATTATTAGAGACATTCTCTATTCCTCGACGGTTTCGACGCTAATATCTTTTCCCGTTCAAATATACTTTATATAATGTATTATCTTGTATAAGTTTTGTTTTGTCCCTAAGATTAGCATAGTGCTTCTCAATTTCGGAAATAAAAACGATTCATAAATTTAAAAACTATTTTTGTTTACTTTAAAAAAAAACTCCATTGTAGTAGCTAGACTTCGTCTGGTTTATACAGAAATATCTGGATGGTACATTAAAAGGATAAGATTTCAATAATAACTCTGGATTGAAGAGTTTTTCATTATAAGTGAAATACATTTAAGAACTCTTCACAAACATAGATTCCTAAGACAACTCTGGATTAAAATTCTTTATTGATGACAAGGTTAACATTAACAAAAAACAAAATTAATCGCTAAGAAGAGATCATACTAAATTATTAAGTATAATATAAAACTATGTACGTTCTACAATTGAATGATACGTATAAATGATAATATTATAGAATGCGAGTAAAATTTAGAATGATTGAAATGGTCCAAATTGAAGATATCTGTCCATGCAAAAGCAACTGCAGAATCAGTCCTTACATTTAAGAGCTTTGGTACAATATCGGCTCAGCTCTTTCACAGACACACATATATGTATACACATAGCTTATTAAATTAAACCCTAGTTATGTAATAAATAGTTCAAGATTGATCAAATCTAGTAGATCTAGTGTCGTAAGAAACAGACAGATCTGAAACTAAACTAAAAATCGTCATCATTATTCAAGACCATGAAGATCCATTCATATAACTCTTCCTGACAAAATAAAAAGGCAATCATAGCAAAATCATAACAGTGTAGAAAAAATCAGAAACTATAAACGCATGCACAAAAAGTTAGTAATGATTAAACTTTTCAGATTCCAAGAGGAGAAAAAAATTAAAAGTCAGATTCTTTCATCATCACACCAATCTGCAAAAACCTGATAACTTTTTTTGGTCCTAAAAAAATCTATCTTTCATGCAAACAATCAAGGAAGCAAGATACTGAATCTAAAAAGGTAAAGTAAAGTTCAAACCTTTAGAAATGGGTTCTGAAACCCTAAATTGAGAGTAATCAGGGAGCAATAATTGGGGGGAATGAAGCCTGGTCCGACGACGCTAAAACCCTAATCAGATCTCTGAAATCTGAAGTTTCAGTTCGATTATTAAATCAAACATGAATCAAGAGAACCAGAGTCCTCGAGCCGGACAACATTCCCCTCAAAAGAGAAAGCCCCTTCCTTTAGAATCGACATTATCTAGGGTTTCTCTTTCTCTCTCTGAGTTCGTCCCCCATAAGACCCGGCTAAGATGGAGGGAGAGAAGCAGAGAGAGATAAACGGAGAAGAAGATAAGAGAGTGGTGAATGATAGAAGAGAGAATGAGAGAAATAAAAAGGTGTTTTTATGAACAAAATATTGAGTAGTGGAGAGCTTACAAGACAAGAAACATGGGTGTCTTTGGTCCCACACGTTTATACATGAATATTTATATACACATTTTTATACTCTTTATTTATATATTTATATATATGGCTTTTCAAGTTTCAAGATGTTGCAGTAAAAACATTGGATTTACTTTTTGAGACATGTCACTGGATTCTCATTTACTATGTTATTACTTGTTCAAGCAAAAACATAATTTTACTTCACATCTCTTTTACTTATTCTATATTGAGCCTATTTCTAACGTTCTTTATGCACTTACTTACGTAATATTCTAGTTTTGAAATAACAAAACTTGGTTGATTTTTATTACAGTTTGATGATTCTTTTTATAAATAGATTTACTTTAGATCCTAATTATATTTATTTTCCTGTTGGATTATGTACAAAACACAATTTGTACATGCCTAAAATGTACAAATTGAATGTAAAGACGAAAATGTACAAATTATCACCATTTAGTTTTAATTTATGTCGGCGCAACAAACTGAATGTAAAGACGAAATTTATATATAACATATACTCAAATCGTTAAATTTGTTATAGTAATTATGACCTTATAATATATAATATATATATATGTATATGTTCGAGTTCATTTTTAAATGGAAGAAAACTATTAATTACTTTGCATATGCTTTAAAGCAAAAGATATCAAATCTTGGTTCGAATATATATAGTACACATCTTTCTTTGGATAAGGTTGTATCCACAACCAAATAACTTATTAAACTCATAACAATATCACATGACAAACATAATTTTATAGAGTGAAACTCAAATGGAAAAAACAACAGAGATGGACTCAACCATACCTTTTCCCATACGGTTTTACTAAAGCATTTTTCAACCAGACAATTTGCATTTTAATTGAAGATCGACCAGTTTATACAGCCTATGGTTTATCTAACAACACTAATTGATTTGATAAATTATAGGAATTGTTATTACACAAACAAATTGTTGTTTAGGGTCTCTTTGGACCCTCAAAACATAAAATAATGAAAAGGAAAATGGAGGAACCGCGTAAGAGAGCTCACGGTGAAAGAGAAATGAATAACTAAGAAAAGTACAAAGACTACGAATCACAATACAAATTATATTATAAGAATTTTTGTATATATTAAATGAAATATAATTCTGAAAAATATGGAAAAGGGAATCAAAAAGGGGAAAAGGAGTGACTATAAAAGTTAGTCAGAGGAGTGGTTGAGTTATTGATCTGCCCGATATTAGCATTCTTCATTTATTGTCTCTCTTCTTTTTTCTTTTTTTTTTTTATAAAAACTTTTGCTTCAACTTTTTTGAATTCTCCCCGTTTAATTTCAAATTTGTTCTTTTAATGCAAGAATTTTGTGTTACAAAGAGATTATCTATTCATTTATGAAAGTAGTAACAATTAATTTGATTTGTGATATTGAAAATCATTAACATATGTTTGTTTATCGTAAGTTTCAAGTCGTCAAGATTCTTGTAATGGTCCATAGGGTATCTAAACTCCAAATGTTGGTCCATATCCCACGGTAAACTTTTCTTTTATGTGTGGTTTTAAGTCAAAGTCTCCACCTTTTCACACCCTTTTTATTGCTAGAAGCAATCTGTTATACTATATTTTGATCTATCTATAGCTTGGCATCACCGTGAAGTTTCAAGTCTGTTTTTGTAATTTGATTCTAGATAATTTGTAGATCTTCTTTGTTAACAATTGGATTAAAAAAACTGAATTCATAACCCAAAATTCTATCAAATTTCTGACAATATAATATAAGATAAATATAATTTTTTGGAGTCAAATGGTGATAGAAAAGACTGTATAAACGACATTCAACCAATTCATCATAGATAAAAGTTAAAATTTGGTTTGTTTGCTTCAAGTAGATGTTGACTATTAGGTTAACTTGTCGGACAGATTAAAATTTTAATCATTCTTGGAACTTATGGTGAATTATTTAATCTTTGACTAGGGTTTTAAATTTTTACGTAAAAGGATTTTTTTCCGAAAAATGGGGTTTTACTTTCTTTCTTTTTTTCCGGAAATAAAGAAAAAGAAAAATAAAATGAGTGACAAACATGTAAACGGAGATGAAGTAATCATGTTGTATAACGGTAAACGTTTTGGTCAACGAAGAAAAGCAATTATGTAATTTTGTAATTAATACTCTTATTTTTGGAGATTTAGTGATAGATTTTAATCTGTCTCTGCATTGTTTTCACGCAAACTTGTCACTTTATTCACTTTAATGAAACTGCCAGTTATAATTGTTCTCTCTTACGCAACAATTAACCTCACATCTTTATTTTTCTGTAATCTCTTTTGTTTTTCTCCTTTTCCTCTGTATTAGTCAACAATCATATTTTCTACTAAATAATTGTTCTCTTAATCTGTGTGATTTTTTATATATTTATATTACCTAAAAACAGGGAAGAAAATAGTCACTTTTAGATGACTCACTTTTAAAATAAAGTTAGGTCTTTTAGTCAACAAATCAATACCAAATTTTTGTGTATTTTTATAGCTTTAATAATTGTCATTTTAATATAAGATAATAATCACTCAGCCAGCTGGAATACATATATTGATTGGGAAATGTATAAATATGAAACCCTAATTATATTACCAAAACAAAGTCTTGGTTAGCGTATGGAAACATGTGTATGGAACGTTGTGGTTGCATTCATATTTTGTCATGTCGTTGTCTAATTTATATTTATAAATAAATACATATTGTACATCACCACATTATATATAAATAATAATAAAAAATAAAAGGTCAAGTGGTTAAAGATTTACATCGACAAATGTCTATTTCTACAACAATTTTTACTTGAGTTTGTTTATAGGAAATCACATTGCTTTGCGTAGAATTGTTTAGAATTTTGAAGGAAATAAATTTGAACTGTAGATCAAGTATTATATATATATATATATATTTCTTTTGAACAAAGATATTTTTGATGAATAAAAGAAATGAATAGTGAAAAGGCAAAGAGTGCCCGCGACAAGTGCTGCAACATATTAGTGTTAGGGAGGAAATGTCCAAAAGAAAAATGGAGTAAAGAAACTGTGGATGAGAATGACAAATGGAGAAGACGATTCTGGCTCCAGATTTCAACGTCTCTGGACAGTCTTCGAGAGTTGTGTTTATGTGTTGTGTCCTGACAGAGAGAGAGACGACGTAAATGTCTAATCCCTGCATATCCCAACCCACGTTGTCCATTCTTACATTCCTTTTACACTTAAATTCTAATTTTTAAAATACTAAAATTTAATCAGAAATTATACATACTTTTGATCGGTTAATTCATATATATATATATATATATTATATGGTTATTTTTATCTTAAAAGTATAAATAGACTAAAGTCTGGTCAACCAAGAGTAAAACACTTTTTCTAGTTCACTCCATTTAATTTTTACTTGTACGTAAAAATAACATGTATTTATATTTCATCTTAAATAATAAAACCCTATAAAGATTTTCAGAAACGTATATATTTTTAGCATATATAAGCATATATATATATATATAATTAAATTATAAGCATATATAAGCATATATATATAATTAAATTATTTCATTTTACAATAATTTAAGAAATACAAAATATGATCCTCAACTTTAAAGATTGAAATAGATTATTTTTCTTAATCAAATTGTTACATATTCGTATATGCAGCTTTTTAAATCAAAATTCGATTCTAAAAAATTGTATACTCGCACATAATATATTTCAGGTTTAAAAATTCAGATTATAGATGGATTTATTGATCTAATCTTTAAAAATGAAAATTGATTATTCAAATATAATCTTTCGGTAGTATATACTCCCATAAGTCATTGACTAAGCACAAGAAGAACTTTTGTCTGAAATATGGTGGATCAAGCGTTTCGTATGGATTAAAGAGCTAAACACCAAACTTAATTATCTAAAAATCAGTAATAAAGCAATTAGAATTTCTAGAAAGAAAAAATAAAGAAGTAGAGGAGAGTAGCATTGAAATTAGGGAAAAAGAGAGGACAAGAGCATTTAATGCCTGTTTTGTTCGTATTCTCTGCCCATTCAATTTCTCACATCAGATTCCAAATTTCCAACAATCTCTTCACCTTTCTTATTCATATATTTACATATATTTGCACCTATATTTTTCTATTTATACATATTAAGCATAGTCCTGGATAGGCATATGTGTTATGGCATCCGTCACTAGTCACTAGACCTCAAAAAATAGAGATTCTATTATAAAAATATTATTAACTTTTTTTTAAAATGTTAATTTTTTAAGTACATATCATATTACAAAAAAAAATTATTTTCACACCATACTATTATTTTCTTATTATAAATATATTTTTTCTTAGTGTACTATTGTTTTCTTTAGTAAGTTTTACTTTTTTACCAAAATTTAGAGTTTAAAATATTTTTTCAATTAATCCAGTAAAAACGATTTTGTTTTACTAATACAATTCTTTAATTTTGTCAAAACGGCCTCTCATATTAGATTACTAATTGTGCTATGAAAATGTAACAAAAGAAAATAAAAAGTGCAGATCTCAAGGTAGTGAACATAAAGAGCCTTTCTCGAATGTTCATTGATGAGACCTTTACTTGTCAAAAACTTTTATTCACTGTTTTTTCAACCATTTCTTTGATATCTCTCCATCACTCTCTTTTTTTTACCCTTCTCAATCTATCCATATTTCTGTAAGTGTACCTTTGTTCATAGGTGTTTATATACAATACGCACCAAATATTTTTATTTTTTTGTCATTATTTTCATGATTTTTAGTCAACAATTTCATAACTTTTAAAAACGAAGATTAATTTGAAAATATATAAAATTTTACGTTTGTTTTATAAATTTAATTGTGGTTTCATTACGAAATGTTGTCATTATATATGACCAAAAAAAAAGTACTCATAAGGTAATCGTGGGCTTTAATAGTTCACTTCTTACGAGTCCAATGAAATCACCTTTCATTAATAACCTGTCGAGATATTGGGCCTCAACATTATCTGTAATGGGTCTTTTGAAATAAGTAGGATCCAATGCTCTCTCCTAGCTTACTTTTTGTTTTATTTTTGTGATAAACCAACCGTAAGATTTTTAAGATTTTGAAATGTGGTCATGACCTTTTTGTTAGATACTTCTCTTAGTTTTTTGTCAACTTTTTTTAGGGTTTATTGTTTTTTATTTCTGGTCAATTTATAAAAAGACAATGGTAAGCTATAAAGAGAACACATTTCAATATAAGAGATAAACATATATTTTTGTGGTCGTAAACATTGAGAGTTATATTTTGTTAAATGAAATAACATAAAAATATTTAATTTTTAAAATCATCAAAAGATCGATTTCGATGGTGGAAATAGATCGAAACCTGAAAGAAAAGAACAAAAGTAACATGACTAAAATCAGGTGAAGGTCTTTAAGTCCGACAAGGTCACCACTAAAAACCTAATATTTTGGTTTTCTCTTTCACTCGCCACTTTCAGTTTCTGTGATTAACTTCAACTAACAATGTCTAATTAAAGCTTAATAATATAACTAATAATTAAAAGTTTAGATATTATGACAAAAAACAGAAGCAATGAACGTACTTGTACTTGAGAAAACTGTAGATATTTTTCCACGTAGAAAGTTGAACAAAAACAAAAGTTTATAATACGGATAAAGTTGATGTCATATCACTCATTATATCTTGATCAACTTTACCTTCTTTCATTTTGTTTTCTTCCTAATTTTGTTTCTCTTTTTTTTTCTTGTTTCACTAATTCTTAATATGAACTTTCGCTTATTATGATTTTTATTTTATTTTCATACGTTTTATAGATTTTTTTATAAAAATGTTGTTATTATACTAGTTTTTATTTTTGGCAAACAATACAAATACATAAAAATAACGCAAAAATAAAAACTAATGAAAAACAATAACAAACAAAAATAAATTGCAAAGTGAACTATTTTAAGTCTAGTGAGAAAATGTTCTAGCTAATAATTCAAACATATTATGAAATTTATATTAGGATGTTTCTAGTTAGATTATCATTGTACGTAGTATCCATAGTTAGATCTTAAAGTTACTATATTGTAAACAAAAAATCTGTGGATGAATCTAAACATGGTTGAATATAAAGTGAAAGAGACATGAAAATCGAAAATTCAGTGAATTAAGTGAAAAATACAATAAATAAGAGATTGATTAGTTTAGTATTGAGATAGCTAAGTAATTTGGTGTAGTCAGCTGGTTAAATTCTCGCTTAAGTAAGTTCAGGTCTATTATTGGTTATTAACCGGTTAAATCTATAAAATCGGTTATTGACTTTAGTCGGTTAGAGTTTAATTGAGTTAAGTCAGTCAATTGTTTCTTGATTATAAATGTGTTTCCTGTAACATAATCACTAATTTTTTTGACGATAATGAAAAATAATTCTTTCTCAATACTCGATCTTTACATGGTATCAGAGCACTTTTGAGATTCTCTTTCTGTTTTCTCTTTGGTTCTTTTTGTTTCTCCTGATCACGAAGAAGTCTCTTTGCCATGGACGTGCAAGGAACCAGATTCAACCTGTAAATCAAAATCAAGTAGTGGTTGTTCCGGTAAACACGATAATGTCGATGTATACTCTAGCTAGCTCAGATAATCCAGGTGCGTTGATTTCTCCAATTATGTTGAATGGATCGAACTACAATGAGTGGTCCATGGAGATGATGAACGCTTTGCAAGCTAAAAGAAAAACATGATTCGTGAATGGAACGTTAAAGAAACCAAATCTCGATGATCTTGACTATGAGAATTGGCAAGTTGTTAACTCAATGATTGTTGGTTGGTTGCATGCTTCTATTGAACCTAATGTGAAATAAACGATGAGTTTTGTGTCTGATGCTCATCAATTGTGGTTAGATCTCAATTAGAGATTCTCAGTTGGTAATGATGTGCGTATTCACCAATTGAAAATGCAAGTTGCGTCTTGTCGTCAGAATGGTAGGCATGTTATTGAGTACTATAGTGAATTGTGTTCTATGTGCGAAGAAGTGCAAATGTGTTAGACATTACCTACTTGTTCTTGCGGTGCTTTGAATGATATGAAAAATGAAAGAGAAATGAAGAAAAGTTTCATCAGTTTATAATAAGTTTAGAAGACTCAAGATTTGGTAATCTTTGTACAACTCTCATCGGTATAGAACCTTTGCTTTCTCTAGGAGCTGCTTATGCTAGAGTAATTGGAGAAGAACAAAGATTGATGACTACTCAGAATCGAGAATAGCAACAAAATGCAGTGGGATTTGTGGCTCGAGGAAAAGGAGGATACATAGTAGAGATAAGTGGTTCTGTGAAACAAGACAATTCAATTCTCAAAAATCGTAATTCTACTTGCTCACACTGTGGAAGGAATGGTCATGAAAAGCGTGAATGTTGGCATATTATGAGATTTCGAGATTGGTGGATAGAAAGAAATGATAAGCAAGAACGAGGAAAAACAAGTGGGAGAGGTCGTGGCAGAGGAAATATTAGGGTCAAGAACCAGAAAAGTGAATCTGCTACAGCTTATGCAACTTCTTCAAATTCTTTTGTCTTCCTTGAACTGACTTATGATCAATGGAAAATGCTTAAACAAATCATCAACGAGAAATCAGAAACAAGTAATTTGGGTTCAAAACCTGTCTTTACTCCTCTTGAGCAGAAGCACAAGTTGGCTTTGGATGATGGTCCTTTACTTGAAGAACCGACACAGTATATAAGATTAGTTGGTAAACTGATATATCTAACAAATACACGACCATAATTGTGTTATTTATTGCACGTCTTATCTCAATTTATGCAGTCACCACGGGTCGCACATTGGGATGTTGCAATTCGAGTCATTCGTTATATTAAGGGATCACTAGGCATGGGAATATTTCTCAAATCCAATAAGGATCTCAGCCTAAGGGCCTATTGTGATTCATATTGGGCATCTTGTCCTTTGACAAAGAGATCATTGAGTGCATATGTAGTTTTTTTAGGAGATTCACCTGTTTCCTAGAAGATAAATAAGCAAGACACAATGTCTCACTCCTCAGCGGAAGCAAAATATCGTTCGATGGCAGCTGGTCTTCGAGAACCGAAGTGGTTTCATCGACATTTGAAAGATTTGGGCATTGATCAAGCAACTCCAACTCGTTTTTTATGACAGCAAAGCAGTTATCCATATAACTTTGAATCCTGTCTTTCATGAGCGTACCAAACACATTGAGTCGGATTGTCACGCAGTTCGTGATGCAATAACAAACATAAGCATCACTCTTCACCACATTCGAACCAATGATCAACTTGCAGATATTATGACAAAGACTCTTGGTAAATTTCGGTTTCAGCTTGATGTCCAAGTTGGACGTTTACAATCCTCATGCTCTAACATAAGGGAATATTGAGGATAACTAAATAGTTTAGTGTAGTCAGCTGGTTAAACTTTGGTTTAAGCAAGTTTAAATCTGTTGTTGGTCATTAACCAGTTAAATCTATAAAATCAGTTATTATTTATTAACTTTAGTCGGCTAGAATTTAATTGAGTTAAATTGATCAAATTGTTTTCTGATTATAAACACGTTTCTAACAGAATCATTCACTTTTTTTATGATAATAAAAAACAATTCTTTCTCAATATTCGATCTTTACATTTAGTAACTTTCGTTTAATGAATGAGTAAGACTTTTATTTCCAAAATCGCTTTCACGAAGTAGTAGTTAAAGAGGTAGGGTAATATTGTTGGCCACTTGAGTCCTGAGTCCTCTATGACAATGATTTTACGATTATTTATTATATCCTTTTTATTATAATAACATTAAAACAAAAACAAATGATGAATTTGACCAAAAGTAATTGAGATATTTTTTTGTCAGCTAAAGATAAGCTTTTGTAAGCGGTGCTAAATGGCTTCTCCTCATTGGCTATCTCGTTGGCATCATATATCTCATATATATTATCAAATTTTCATAATCCAATCTAGTAGTTTCCTAAATAAATCTAAATTCTCTCATTAAATACATAAAATGTCCCAATTAAATTGTAAATATTTCAAAAGACTAACCGATTATTAAGAATTAAATTCAAGACAGCGGAAAGAATTTTACTAAATTTTCTTAAGAAATGATGAATTTGTCTTGGACTAGGGTTCTTATCAGAAATGGTGATATTTAAGTTTATTACGAAACGTGTGGGTTTTTTTGTGGGCAAAAATATTCACAAAACAAGTGCCAAGTCATCACTTCTATCAACTTTGATGTTCTCTCATCTCTGATTTTACACACTTGGCTTCTTTTGAATGGTTGATTTTGATATTTTGATTGCCACTTCTCTTTATTTTCAATGTTTTTTAGTTAAAATAATTGTAAATAGCAGCTGAAAATTGAGCTATTACGTTAAATTTGAGTTTATTTTGATTATTGAGAATCATGTTTTTTTTTTTTACAAAGATCAGATTACGTTATTAGAAAAACAATTTATTAATTTTGCTTAGGTGGCCCAATTTATTAATTTTGCTTGTATAAATTAGTCAAAAGAAATTTCCGACAAGCAAGGTTAACATAAACCTTAAACTAATCACATAAGCAAGAAACCAAACTTTCTTTTCACATTACTACTAATATTATTAAATAATTGTGATAATATTGTTCACACGTACGAGATCTTTGAATAATTATGATAATATTGTTCACATAATAATAGTTAATCACAATTTTATGTTTTGAGATTTGTGATGCTATCAAAATATGTCATAAAATGCATATATTATAAAGTCACATTCTAAGGGAAAAAAACTATGATTTGTGGCATACGTAATTGTATCACCCGTCACACATCTTGACTTGTTAACGTTAAATCTGCTGCATAGTCATATAAAATTATAATACCCAATTTCACAATTTTCATTAAATTATATTATTCTTACAAGAGACGTACTGAAAAAGAATATACTCACATGATGATCAATATCTTGCATTGGATTATTAAAAGTTTTCCAAATTTTAATAATTTTGAGCAGCCGTGTGTGTAATTTGTATATGTTCAATTTAGTTATCGTACAATAATCTTTCAAATTCTCACGATAATATAACGCGTTTGATACATTTTTTTACGACATCAAGTTCAACCAATTTAACATATTTATAAAACGTTTAATATTTTTTTACCTTTAACAAAAAAAAAGGTTTAAGATTTTCTTTTTTTTTTCCTGTATTTTTTGTATTTAAAATGTATTAAATAAGTATCACTAAAAAATTTTGAGTTATTACGAAGGAAACAAATTTGTGATACTTATATACTATTTGATTGCGAGTTTTATTTGTTACGAATTTGTAGTTTTTCTAAATAATTTATTTGTCATATAATAATTTACGATGAAATTGTTACTCGATTACAAATATTATGATATCTTAATTAAAAATATACATTTGATATATATATATATATTGTAACTGTTTATAAATCATCATAATTTCGTAATGATATTTTGTGTTTTTGACAAAATATATGTTCTAATGATGAATTATTATTTGAGAAAAGAAAATAAAAGTTTGCAAAAGAAAGATTTATAAAAGATCATAGTTACCTAAAAGTGAAAAAAAGAAAACAAGTTGCAAAATTATTAAGCAGTAGTTAGATGATTAGTTTCAAGTTGAAACGAAACTCGACTTAACAAGTGATAACGACGACTCTAGAAGAAGCCAAAATCGACTCTATTGCTACCTGTCGACACACAAATCGTTTAGCTCAAAAATGAATAAAAAACTTATGATAAAGCAACCCAAAGTTTATATCTTATTATATGCTAAGGACTCTTAAATAAAACAAATCAACATTTATATATATAACTGTTAACATGAATAATCTTAGCCTCAACACACATATATAGAGAGCTAACATCACAAACTCTCAGATTTTAAAAATAAAAATAAAAGAAAAAACATAAATCCTCTGAAGGAAATCAATTCTGATGAGATGACAGAAGAAGGAGGAGAATTTACTCCGGCGATGATGTCATCAGCAGATCCATTCATGACCATGAAGAAGATGAAGAAGAGTAGTCACAACAAGAACAATAATCAGAGAAGGTTTAGTGATGAGCAGATCAAGTCACTGGAGTTGATGTTTGAGTCTGAGACGAGGCTTGAGCCAAGGAAGAAGGTTCAATTAGCAAGAGAGCTTGGGTTGCAGCCGAGACAAGTTGCTATTTGGTTTCAGAACAAGAGAGCTCGTTGGAAATCAAAGCAGCTTGAGTCAGAGTATAACATTCTTAAACAAGATTATGATAACTTGGCTTCTCAGTTTGAGTCTTTGAAGAAAGAAAAGCAATCTTTAGTCTCTGAGGTAAGTTCATAACTTACTATGTAACAAACTATGCTTTTTAAATGGTTCAATACTGCAATTAAGAAGTGATTAGGTGATGAAATCTGTGATTTAGTGGCTATATACTGCAATTTATAAGTAAAAAGCTGTGTTTCTGAAGCAAAAGAATAGATCTTTGATGATGAATTGTTGTTATACCTTTATGTAGTTGCAGAGGCTAAAGGAGGAGTCAATGGAGAAAGCAGAGGAAGCGGAAAGGCAGTGTTGTGGTGATCAAGCAGTGGTGGCTTTAAGTAGCACAGATCATGAATCGGAAAATGAAGAGAACCAGAAGTGTGAACCGGAAGAGATTAGACCGGAGATGGAGATACATGAGAAGGGTCATCATGGAGTTTTGTGTGATCATCATCATCATGATTATGATGATGAAGATGGTTATAATAACAGCATCAAAAGAGAGTATTTCGGTGGGTTTGAGGAAGAACCAGACCACTTAATGAACATTGTTGAACCAGCAGATAGTTGCTTGACATCATCTGATGATTGGAGAGGTTTCAAATCAGATAATTCGCTCTTGAACCAATCCAGCAGCAATTACCCATGGTGGGATTTTTGGTCTTGAATAAATAAAGCTCTAGATGATAAAACATATTAGTCTTGTGCAAACCAGAGAGACTGAATATACATATTCAAATCGAAATTCACCGGTTGCATCACATGAACTCTGCCATGGATTCTGTCCAGCAAACAACTCATCAGACAGCGAGAGTTTTGCAGGATTTTGAACTGAAGTTTCATGGTTTTGTCTGTATACATTATGTTAGAGAGTTCAGTTCAGTTAGTCATTGTAATTCTGTGTTTAAGTAGTAGCTAGTGAAGTACTCATCTTGCTTTGTAGCTAAGTAGTAAGTTTAAGACCTTGATTTGGATGAATAAAAAATCATGTAAAGATTAAGACATGAAACATATCTTAACTCGGACAAAATTTAGGAAGAAGACATGTTCTTTCAAAAAACAGTTTCAAATCGCAAATTAGGGTTTTGTCTTTCTATCCAAATTCACTATTAGTTTTATTCCGAACAAACCAATAAACCATATCAATGGATCGAGACACAAATTACTCTTTGGTGGATCGAGTATGTAAAATCAATTATGAAGTCGTCTCTAAACTACATACACTATGGGCTTTTAAGTTATTGTATATATGGGCTTTATAAGTCAAGCCCATATGTGTATCTCATTCATTAGCTTGGTTTTGATTCGGTAGCGAGTTGTCTATACAGTTGGTCTGATGAAAAAGTGACAAATATTCGATGAAGTCATCTTTAGTAAATTTGGCAAAGTATATAAAGTGAGTTGTGTACAAATTAGGCAAGAAGATGAGATTCACTTCGAGGCAAGTGGAGTCAATGTGACTCTATTGGAATATTGTTGATATTGTGATTATTGTTGTTAGTTTATTAGTAAGTATATTAGTACGTACGTAAGTCAAAGTGTATCATGATAACAATATCGACCAAATTCAGTTTAGAAGTGATTTATATCCGGACAGTGGACTTCATAATATTCTTTCGAGAGAAAAGAGAAACTAATATGTTTTAAAAAAAGAAATATTTCAGATTTTATTATTATTTATTTTATAAAGGATTATTACATTTACAAGAGCATTGGACACATATCGTCAACAAAATGCGACATGGAGCTGGTTTGATATTCTGTTTAAAGATCATTGGCATCGAATCAATTCATCATTCAAATAGTTCCGCAAAAGTAAATTAGGCCATCTATAAATTAAAAGAAATTTAAAAATATTGCCATAACAGAAGAACATTTCAGAAAACCAGAATTTTCATAATAAACTTGAAAGATATATTGAAATATTGCCATTTCATTATAATCTTTATGAAAAGGACAAGAAATAAATTAAAAATCACTTGAAAAAATTCATAACTCAAAAAGATATTAAACAACATAAATTAGATATTTCCTTCCATATATGTATCCGTTTTTTTGTCAAAATTTTGTAATTAATTCATATTAAAATAAAATAAAGACGACAAAAATAAAATAAAGCAGAGACAGATATAGACAAATCCCAAAAGCAAAGATTATTCGTCAAAGCTTTCATCTCATTATCAACAGTCGACAGAAATAACTAGGGGAATTATTTAATGACCCAAAGTTAAGCATCGACCAAACTCTATGACGACAATCATAATAATATGTAGCTTTGAGACTAAATAAAATTAGGTCAATATATCGAATATTATTTGAAGACAACAAAAATACAGTAATCAGCCTTTCTTTTGCCTGTCTCTTCGGTTCGTCAATTTGTGGAAAATAGGAAACAAAGACGTGGACAAATTATTTGTCATTTTTTGGGTACTATAATCATGTTCTGTCCAATTCAAGTATACCAAACCTGACATAATTTTGATTGTAATTTAATTACATATTTAGATATTATAAGACAGGCATAAGCTATAACTAAGGTTTGCTATATAAAATCAGAATTACCTTTTAAAATCTAAAAAAAAAATGTTGCATATAAAATATAAATATAACCATATCTCTCTTTAGTTATTCGATAAATCTAAGGCGATTCTCAAAATAATGTTGTAATCGAATCGATTTGCATTAATTTGTATAAAGTACAAGAATGTTGTGTACCTAGCTACGACCTTCGCGCACTAAGGTACCATAATGTAATAAAAAATCAAACGTGTAAAATCAAAATTGTACTAGTGCTTAACTATAGTTAGTACTACTGTTGGCTATAAAATATGATATTATTTGGCTGTATAGGTTATAAATAATGCATGGTAAAAAAGATATTGTAAATAATAATTGGGAAGTATGTATATATGCATGTATGGTCAATTTAACACATTAACGACATTATAGTATGCCCCATCTTAATGGGCAACAATGATAACACATTAACCTACAAGGCTACGTTCCCATCCAAGAAAGTGACACATCGATCAAACCCCAACTATACCATTTATGAATTAACCTTAATTGGCTGAGTTATTTTCAGTGTAGTGGTTAAATACCCCAATTAATGATTTTGGCATCCAAATTTTAGTTTTTCTTCCTTTACATTTTTATATAACATTTTTTACACAATTCAATTCAAATATATTTGTTCTCATATACAGTTAATATCAAATATATTTAAGACATGTTGCGATCAACTAAGATGGTATGAACTGTTTAGAGCAAAACTTAAACCTATCAGTTTTAAAACCAATTTCCATCAGAAACTAAATTTGTTGTTTTTTGGTTAGATGAATATGAAATCAAGTCTTATGTATCATTGAAATTTTTGAATTATCCATAGACTAGTTGAGTTCCGACTTAGATCTTTTGAACTACCAGCAAAAAAATGTTGAACATTGCAAGCCCTTTATAAAAAAAATGATACTAGCGAACTAATGGTTTCTTTAATAACATGTACCATCAAGTTATTATCACGATAACCAAATTGTGAATAAATAGCTTTAAGCTGGGGGAAGTTGCAATCACTATCAAACAATTTATTGACCCAAGTCTCCTCTTTGGATTGGTCCTCACTTTTTGAATAGGGTTGGATCACAAGAAAACAAAACAAAACATTTACATAAATAGGCATGACAAAACAAGAGTCATACAGATAATTATATACAAACATGCATACGATTTTAACTTTTGAGATAAAAGAACATAAAGTTATACTGCTAAGATCTAACGGTCAGGCACTTCTGAGTGCGAGATCTTTGACCGTTGATATAACCCATCAAACAAATCACTTAATAACTGTTGTTTGGGGACCATATAGATTTTGTGTTTAAGCAGATCATGTGGCTTGTCTGATTATAGCCTTGAATTACCATTTTGCACCTGATTTTTTTAGTTCTGTCTTCGTTTAGTCGGTGGGTAAAATAGTCATTGCGTAGCAAGTATTCTACATTCGCCAAGTGTGGAGATGTCAATTATACGAGACACTGATAAACTTGACACACACCATCAGGTGGTTTGTCCTTATGCGTGGCATAATCGAAACCGAAGGATTCCAATCACAAAATATAATCGACGGCTGTAAAACAGAACTTACTGGTCACTTGAGTGCACAAGACCACACCGTAGCCAACAACAAAGATCCACCGTAACTCATTTGTGTCAGAATGTTTTTTTCGGCGTCAACGATCAATCTCTAGACAAAGTCAAAATGTAAATACTCTTTTTTTTGTATTATAAGTTTTATTATTATTATAAGTTTAGCATCTAATTAAACAATATTTACGATATATATATATATATATATATGTTTATGAATTCGTTATTTATATTTTGTTTAAGTCTTTGTTGTAATAGACGAGTCTAGAAAGAAGAAAATATACGAATCTTCTATAACACAAGAATATTTCATAAGGAACCTTTCTGTATTATAAGAATATTCTAGTTTTAAAACATCACATTTTGTTGGCAGCCGAATAATAATAAAATGAAGACAATAAATCATGTGGTTTTGATAATACATATATATGACCGACCTTAAATTAATATTATAGAGTAATATAGATATATACGGTTAAAGGACTGAATTCTGTAATGTAATTTAAAATGTATAGTGGTAACTATTATAAGCCAACTAAACAACTAGAAGTTGAACAAATTGGAAATAGCTGTCATAGCGTCATGTTACGACATTTAGGAACTAAGAGAGTTTAGTAAATTAATTAAAGGATAAATTAAAATTGTCTAGTGGATAAGTAACAAGTACATTGGTACACGCTACTATCTGGTTATCACTATTGTTTAATTATGCTGACTATACAAAAATGTTGCTTACATTATTTAACTTTTTTCCAAACCACGTTTGATTGATTGTCTAAGATTTTACTTTAGTTTTTTTCTTCTTAATTTTACTTTTTGTTAAACAGCATGTTGTCTTAATATTTATTGGAGAGAAATAAAACAAAAAATCACAAAAATGCAGATGTGAAGAAGCCATTGGAGAACAATTTAATCGCCCCCACGTCCGTAATTAAAAAACGTATGGGGATTTAGAAAGTGTCAAGCGGTTAATTAAGTTAATTACTCTCGAATCCTGACTGATTAATCAAGAATTAGTCAAATATTATAATAATCAATTATCAAATCCATCAATTATAATATACTTGCACGCATTCACTTATTCTATTTGTTACAGTAATTAAATCCAAAATTTTAGATAATTCTATAGTTTGATATAATTAAACCGAAGTCTCTAACAAAATCATTGACTGTGAATATTTCCGATTCGATGCTATCTTTTAGATTGTACTATTTAAGTAAAATTATTCATATTTTTAACTATATATTGGCGTCATTACATGATTAAATTATTGTGTAATTATTACAATTTTACTGTAAGATATTGAACATGGGCCCACAAATGACGTAAGCAAGAGAATAGTTCCCATGGCATTGGAGAATTGAGACTCACGGACCTACGTACAAAGGCGGACCCATGTGTAGTAAAGGGGTTCAATTGAACCTCCTAAAATCTTGATTTTTTTTTTTGTCAATATTAGATTGACAAATCTCGATCTATAACCTAAAGGTCAATCTCAATAATCTATTTTTTAAGCTACTATAATACAGCGAATATGAATCAAACCCTGGTGTTAAGTCTTTACCTGGATCATCCTAACCACCAGACTGAGAGCAACTCGGCGAAATTTTATATAGAGCTTCATTCATTCATATGTGTGTTTTTTACCTTTAGATTTCTTTTGTTTTATTTTGACACTATTAGTGTAATTAAAACTCAATAACTTTTTTAACTTGCTTGAAAATTTATGGCCCAATAAGAACCCAAAAAGCTCCATCACTCATAATTCCTTTCATTTTTTTAATGAATCATATATTCCATTTTTAGAATTTTTTTTATCAAGAAACACAATATTATATCTACCCAATTGAAATTAAGCTAATTATATTTAGGCATTTGAAGTTGATTTTGATTTTACATGTTGCTACTGCAACTTTAGATAGATGTTTTTCAGCAATAAAGATTCTGAAGACAAAACGAGGCAATCAGATTAGAGATCAATTTTTGATTGTTTAGTTTGTTTTGTCGATAAAGATTTGTTCGAATCTATTACAAATGAGGTTGTGATGAAAAGATTTAAGGATATGAAAGATCGCAAGGTGGTTTTGTAAATTTGTTTATTATTAATAACTTTCTATATCACATTTTACTTTTTATTATTTTATAGATAGTTGGTTTATATTTTATGAAATATAATTTATTATTTTTTATGAAATATAATTTATTATTTTTTATGAAATATAATTTATTATTTTTTAATATATACTATGAACCCAGTAAAATAATTTTCTAGGTCCGCCACTGCGTACGTATGACGGCGCTATACCGTCAAACCTCCCTTGCTTCCTAGTAACGGATCCAACGGTACCGTTATAAACTTTCGAGAATCATATTAAATATTAAAATTTGGCTATAAGTGTATGTTAAATATTGAACCCAAGTAGACTCCATGATTTAGGTTAAATTCAACAGTTACGATGATAGTTAAGTAGCGTTTACAATAAGTTAATTGATGTAACCATCAAAGTACACGTATTTATAACAATATTTACTAATTAATAAGATTCATATTTCATTGATTTGCAATTTAAGCCACCTGTTACAATTTGATTTGTTATTTGAGAAATTTATTGTGATTAATATTACAAAATATTCGTTACATTCTGGAGTCCATTTTAATGATCTAAACGATTACATTCATAGTGAGGACACTATTAATGCTTTTATTTTTTATAAATACCTTTAGTTTGATGTTTATTTATCAAAATAGATCGGTGAATTAACAAGACGATGCAATCATCTCTATCTTGTGGCTGAACGGTCTTGCTTTTATCTTCTTTTTAAAAAATTTGGAATCAAATCTACAAGCACTATCAAATTCTTTTAGCAAAAAAAAGCACTATCAAATTCAATTATAAGGTATTCATACAAAAGAGATTCACAATTAATTATCTAGCTCAGTATTTGGAATTTTTATATATATAGAGTTTAATTTGTCGTCAAGACGTATTATACGTACCTTCTTACAAAATATTACACCTCCAAATCTTATATTAAGGAGTCTAATATATTATATTTATTTATATGGATACGCATTTAAGAAGAAAAAAACTATAAAATAGCATCATTTTAGATTTGAGATATGTGAAAATTAGGTTATAAATTAACACGTTAGTAATGGTTGAGCGAAAAAAATTTAGGTAGTGGTATTAGGCTATTTGGATACAAATTCATTCCATCACATTGTTGTGTACGATATTTAAAAGATTATATATGACTTTTCAATTTTTTGATTACCAACATTAAGAAACTGTAATGGTGATATGTTATATGAGTTCGAACCAATTATAAAACATAGAGAGCGGAAATAAAATAAAACAACTACACAAAAAATATTACCAAGGAAAAATTCTTTTCAAAATCTATATTAGAAGAATTTAAATAGTTTTTTTTTCTATAAAAAAGAGAGCTCTGATTATCTATATAAATACTGAAGCCATCTGTTGATCTTTAAGCCCCACAGACCAAAAGACACTCTCCTTTTGTTTTCTATCTCTCTCTTTCTCTTCACTTACTTTGCTTTGTTCTGCCATGGCTACGAAACTCGAAAGCTCCTTGATCTTTGCCCTATTGTCCAAATGCAGCGTGCTAAGCCAAACTAACCTTGCGTTCTCTCTCCTCGCCGTCATAGTTATCTGGCTCGGCGTCTCTCTCTTCTTCTGGACTTATCCTGGTGGACCTGCTTGGGGCATATACATCTACCGCCGGTTATCATACAAAACCGGAATGGTTATACCCGGTCCAAGAGGCTTACCTTTTGTTGGAAGCATGTCACTCATGTCAAGCACTTTAGCTCATCGTCGAATAGCTGATGAAGCAGAAAAATTCGGAGCTAAGCGACTCATGGCTTTTAGCTTAGGTGAGACTCGCGTGATTGTCACGTGCAATCCTGATGTTGCAAAAGAGATTCTTAATAGTCCGGTTTTCGCTGACCGGCCGGTTAAAGAATCGGCTTATTCTCTGATGTTTAACAGAGCAATTGGTTTCGCATCACATGGTGTTTACTGGCGAACACTTCGTCGTATCGCTTCGAACCATCTCTTTAGCCCGAAACAAATCAAACGAGCCGAGACGCAGAGACAAGTGATCGGAAACCAGATGGTGGGATTAATCGAAAAACAGAGTAGTAACGGACTCTGTTTTGTTCGTGAGTTGCTTAAAACAGCATCACTTAACAACATGATGTGCTCTGTTTTTGGACAAGAGTACGAGCTTGAACAAAACCATGTTGAGTTACGTGAATTGGTCGAAGAAGGTTATGATTTGCTCGGAACATTGAATTGGACTGATCACCTTCCTTGGTTATCAGAATTTGATCCTCAAAGAATCCGGTCTAGATGTTCAACACTTGTACCGAAAGTAAACCGGTTTGTATCTCGGATTATATCTGAACATCGTAATCAAACCGGTGAATCAACAACTCGTGATTTCGTCGACGTTTTGCTCTCTCTTCAAGGTGTTGATAAATTATCCGACCCGGATATTATCGCCGTTCTATGGGTATGCATAACATTTATTTAATTAAAATATTTTCAAATTATAAATTTGTTAAGATTTTAGAGTGAATGTGACGTGTGGTGTGATGATTTGAACTAATTTTATATTTATTGACAGATTCTATTTAAAGTAATATGTACTAAAAACTGTTTTTTTTTATAAACAGGAGATGATATTTAGGGGAACAGACACCGTTGCAGTTTTAACCGAGTGGATTCTTGCTAGAATGGTACTTCATCCAGAGATTCAATCAACGGTTCATAATGAGCTTGATCAAGTAGTCGGAAAATCCAGAACCGTAAATGAATCTGATTTGGGTTCACTTAAATATCTAACGGCTGTGGTGAAAGAAGTCTTGAGGCTTCATCCTCCAGGCCCACTTCTATCATGGGCCCGTTTAGCCATAACAGATACAATCGTTGATGGTCGTCTTGTTCCAGCAGGGACCACATCAATGGTGAATATGTGGGCCATATCGCATGATCCACACGTGTGGGTTGATCCATTAGAGTTTAAACCCGTACGGTTCATGGCAAAAGAAGGAGAGGTTGAATTTTCAGTTCTCGGGTCAGATTTGAGACTTGCACCGTTTGGGTCGGGTCGTCGGATTTGTCCAGGTAAGAATTTGGGTTTAACGACCGTTACGTTTTGGACTGCGAAGCTATTACATGAGTTTGAGTGGGGACCATCCGATGATAACGGCGTTGACTTATCTGACAATCTAAGACTTTCCTGTGAGATGGCTAATCCGCTTGTTGCTAAAGTACGCCGTAGGTGCAGTTAAAAAGCATATAATAAGAAAATTTTAAGATTTTTAATAACTTGAAAACAAAAATATTAAGCAGCTTTTCGTTTAATTAGTAGAACTAACATTTTATTTTCTTTGTGCGTGTGTTGTGAGTTTGCGAGGAGAGTGATGTGTTTGTAGGTTGTATATATTATGAAAAAATAATTTATGTTGTTGTGATTATTATTTTTTATATCCTTTTACTTCTTCTTTTTTAACCGTAATCTATTATCTAAAGTATTAGTTGATTTCTACAGTAACAAAACTCATGCTCCATTGGAAATTGGCAAATATCAAAATGGGCCAATAGATACGGCCCATTAACATAAAATAAAGAAGACATTATTATCCAATAATTAACATGAGAAGCCTTATCATACAAACAGAAGAACACTCTCTGATGAATCTTTTCATCATAATTTTTTGGTTTTTTCTCAATTCTTTTGCTTATTTGTTGTTGTTGTAGAATCTGAGAACGAAAGCAACACCGAGAATCAAGAGAGGAATCAAGTAAATAATCATCTTGTTTCCACTTTCTTCTTTCATTGTTTCCGCCGCCGTAGATTCCTTCTCCCACGGCGGAATATACTTCTTCGTCTCCGGTACCGTTGACTTGTCAACTTCACCGATACAATATTGCTTCATCATCTCCTTCGCGTCGTTGCTATGGTTCACATCTTCGAAATCTATTGACGCGTCTTTTCCTTTATTAAAGACGATACAAATCGGTGAAAATGATAGAACCGAGAAATTAAAGTAAACCGGATTAGACCAAATCGTGATCATACGAACCGGTAACTGCGAGGAGAACATTGTCACCGCCGGGATGTTCGTCCATGAAAGTGCTAACGTCATAAACCTGTAGATTTACTTGTGTTAGAAAAAAAAAACAGAGCATTGAACTTTGATTAAAGAAACAAGTTATTGATGTGAGACCTTTCCATGAATGAGAATCCAACAATCGTTCTTGCACTTATGTTTAGCAACATCATGAAATGAAATCAATTTCGCCATTGATTTGCTCTTGAAGCGAATTTAACCTAAAACAGAGAGATTTATAATAGACAGAAGAAAGCAACTTCTGAAGACTGGTCGAGCTAAGATCACACGAGTTCTGTATATATTTGTTTGTAAGCTGTGAATATTTTGGTTACATAATATAAAATTACAGTCTTATTTATATCTGACAGTTAATTTTTATTTTGCATAAAGTGTTATATTTGACTAAAAATAAAGTTGAAAATGGTACCAACCATAGTGAAACGTGAAGAATGTGATGTTTGTAAGTATTTTGGTAGCTGAGAGACGCCTTTAAGTGGCTAGAGACCTTTAGGTTGGTGAAGCCTCTTCACGTTTGGTTTTGTGTAGCCTCAAAATGACTTTTCTCATCAGGCCCAATCTTTTTAGGTGGGTTTATTAGTTTATGACTCTTGGGTTTGAAATGTGACCCTATCAAAGCATTATGCAACTATACCACAGATTCATATATAATTAACGAAACGATTTTATCTAGACGGAAACATTTTTAGAATGATGCATTGGTTGAGTTTTTTTCTTTATAGTTCCGGACTAGAATTTTTTTCCCGAACCGATAATGAGTTTATGGATCGAATGGGTTATGAGATTCTACTAATTTCGAAACTAATGGGCCACGTGAATATCCCAGATGTTGCAAGTGAATGCGATTTTGTTTCCAAAAACACTCAAACCCGAGTTACCATGTCCGCGTGGACACATTGGAATGTGTTACGTCTACATAAATAACATACAACATGATTATAAAATAAAATATGCATAAAAACAGGAAACATCTAGCAATAAGCTTAGTCTGTTTGTAATGAGAAGGCAGGCAAATACATCTTAACAATGTCAATACATTCTTAAATAACAAAAACCGACAATTACATATAAATACATAACATAAGCGATATATAGATCCAATCATTGCTCTTGTACGACATTGTTCTGAGACTTTTAGGCCACGCAATCTGTTTCACAAAAGTATATATGAGCCAATTAAGGAGATAATCATATCGAATTCACAGAAAACTTGATATAATATAGTTATGAAAGAGACGAGAACCTTGAATGTTGAGAAGATAAAGTGACTCGAGCGTTTCACATTTAGGAGTTGGCTTGTATGGAATGTCTTTTTTAGAAGCTTTGGTCGCATCGATATCTGGATGGATCTTCTTGTTTAGCATCTTCTTTATCATCTATAAAAATATATATATACACACATATATAATGTTATAATTCACTTGTGGACATGTCAATTGAATATTCAGTCACATATGAGTACACTTATGAAGCAACAAAAGTGATGCTAATGATAAAAGACACGAAACGTTATCTCCACCTTGACGTGATCTAGTTTTGCTGAGTTATATAGCACATGTAACATGTTAATATATCTTCAGAAATGTGAAATTAATTTAAATACCTGATGTATTTTCTTGATTGGACGCGATTGTTTTTCTTCATCTATGACCTTTGATTTAACCAGCTTCTTCTTAGCAAGTGAGAACTTCCTACTTAACTTTGACCAATTTGGTTTATAATTTTTGACCTCATCACCATCAAAGTTAGGGTTCTTGAGTTTCTTGTTATCATTTTCGTTGCGATCCTCCTTGAAAAGTTCTGCTAGTGTTCTCCTCTTCTTCTGTGGCTCTATCTCATCCTCGACTATTGCCGCGACCACTGGCATTTCTGTGGTTTTGATCGAGCCAAAGTTATCATCAATTTCCAAAACCTGTCCATATCAGAATATGATAACAATTACGCGACAGAATATTAGAAATGACAGAATAACCAAAATCTTACAATTGATCAGTATTACTTACCATGACATCATCATGATGATCATAAAACTCATTTTCATAGGAGAGAAGAGGATCCAACTCTTGGTCAACATTCTTGATGATGCTACCATCGATTACAACATAGTCTAGATCCACACTTTCACATTCATCATCAAATTTTTCATCTTCTTCTTTGAAATTCAGAGTGTCGAAACCAAATGTACCGATGGTGAGAACTCCATCAAACCAATTATCAAGAGCATCCACTAACCCAACTTGATCCAATATAGCTTTTGTGTTCTTCTCTATCTCACTTATTCCTTCACTTATCTTCTTCTTCTCTCCTTTATTCACACTTTCTATTTCTTTCACCATATCAAAATATACATTTATCTAAATATTGTTTCTACAAAGAACTATATAAAACCATATATATTATACAGGGAACTATAAAAAGTTTAAAGTACTATTTCAGTATGCAGAAACTTTTAATAATAAACAAAAACAAAAGTCTAACCTTTGATGACAGTTTGGTGCAGCTTTTTCTGCATCCAGTTGAAGATCTCCGGAAAAAAAAAATATAATAATTCTGAGCTTTATTTGCATATTAATACAATTAAAAAAGAATAATTACAAAATATACATACCGTCATAGTTTTGAATTTCTTCTTATCAATAGAAAAAGTGAATTATGAGGCAAAAGGATAGTGTGACGGTCTCAAGCTCTAATAAACTATAAGAAGAGTATTTCAGCTTCTGACACGTGTCAATGACAGAAAGTGGGTTATGTCTGAATTTTAGGAGGCTAAGCCAACCAGTAGGAGCCACATGTCAGTGATGTTGTGCTTATCCGGTCGTCACAGTATTCGTTGTCACACCCCCTTCCCTCGATTATTAAGAAATTACTTTTGTCGCGATTAACTTATAGATTATCAAGTTTGACCCAATAATTAAATCAATATAAGTGGTTGCCTCCTTGGTGCGTTTCTTTGTAATTTTGTTGGTAGACTTCTGTTGCTTTCAATATTGTATCATTTGCTTTGTCACTAAATGAAAAATTCATTGCACAAAAGTGATAGTTTTGGTATCAATCAATTTAGAATTCGACAAAATATAAAAACTTTTCAATTATTATTATTATTGAGCAGCTTTGGATTCCTACAAAAGTTCAATGTCTAGTCGACACAATGTAGTTACTGTGGTCGTGGTCGTCATAATATAATCGATGCGAATATTTCTTTCACTATTAACAATAATGTTATTCTAACTTTAGTGATCAAATTTTAAAAAGTAATCAATAATATTTATGAACCTTTTTAGAAAATAACATAAATTATATATATATATATATATATAATATCTTCCAAAATTAGAAATAGCTATGTCATTTTTAGTTTTGTCAACAATTTGTTCATAACTCAAAAGTCTAAATTTCTAATAATATCATGTTTCTTCGAATTGAAATCCGATGGAGAAGAGAAAACATTGATTACTAATCGAGCGGTCTGATTGGTCGTTGCTATGTTTATATTAATTTTGTTGGTGACCAACTTCTCAATTAAGTATTTTTCGATATTTGATGGTTTGACAATGAAACTAAAGTGATCAGCAGTGTTATAAAGAAATAGCAAATCGTTGGATAACAGAATAGAATAGGAAGAAGATGCATAATGCATGCACATGCAAAGTGCCCTCAAAGTTATTGATGAAGAGCACACAATACCCCACACTTACTGTTAGGATTTGGACACTTTACTCTCTTTTCTCTTTGTCTCTTGCTTCTTGTTCTCAAACTTTTGTTATCTTTTGCCTAAATTTACTTCATGAATTCGACTATAAATTTTCCAAACTATTGTAGAAAAACTTGTTGTAGTCTTAACAATATCGCATGGAACAAATATAACTCTTTAAAATCGACTTCAACCAAACAATAATATATATGACACTCAACCATTTGACTAAAAAATTTCTCTGCACTAAATATTATATTATAAAAGTAGTGTTTTTTTTTTTGAAAATATTTAACATATATTTCAAAATCGAAGTCGAATGAACAATTCAAAATTTTCAATGACTTTCCAAAATTCATAATAAATAAGCTTATAGACCCACTGTAGCTTTGTGACAAAAAAGACTTCTCTAGCTCTTCAACCTCTCCAAGTTCTATCTATCCATAAGAAAGCTCAGTTTAGTTATCCACTATAAAGATATTTGTAGATATTAAATTTTACGTTATACAATAAAAAGAATAAAGTAAGCATATGCAAATGTTTGGAATATTTTATAAGACAAATAAATATATGAATAAATAAATGGGAGCTAGCTTGGTCTTCGAGGTATCTCTGATAACGGACATACGAACCAATGACATTTGAAAAGATGTAATTGGGTTGATTTGAATGTCTTTTGATTAGTGCTAGTAGCTTTGGTTCTTTTTTCTTCGCGTAAATTTGTCGCTTGTGACCATTATTCTTTTGGAATATATTATCCAAATCCTTACCCAATTTTCTAAAAATTAAATATATCAATACAAATTGTATATTTATATAAATAGGCCCAAAAATCTGAAAATAGGCTCATATATTGGTTTTCATAATAATATGAGGCTTTCTGGTATATAGTAATTATAAGATGGAATAATTTCATGACTATTATTGTAATAAGAATGATTGATTTCTCATTAGTCGCATCACAGAGAAACAAAGAGAACCAAATGTAATTTTACATGTTAAGAAAAAAGCTATCTTAATAAACGAAGCAAAGCCTTCAAATGATTGAGAGGGTTCCAAAAGCTTATGGAAGAATCAGAAACCTCTAACCCCACTCATTTTTTCTTTATTCTTTTTTTTTTCTTCTTATTTATTTTAATTTAATTGAATTTATTGTAATTTAAACCAAAACCTTGAATTTTTTCTTTCTTTTTCACCTTTTTTAAAATAGATATTTCTCATGCTCATCAGTCGGTGTATCCGCCAGTATTACCGTAATCATTGACGTGAAAACCATTACCGGAGCCAGGTCTCCGGGGGATTCTAAGATGAACTCCGGGATCATGATGAGATGCCGTCGAATTGTAAACGATGGAGTTGTTTATCATCTGAACGTTACTGTTCATATAAGCTTTCATTGGAAGGTTGGTGTTGCCATTGTTACGATTCTTCGTTGCTTTCTTCTTCCCTTCTCCTTCGTCACTGCTGCTGCTGCTACTGCTTTGAAGCTTCCTTCCATTCTCTCTCTGTAAGAGTCTAGACGAATGTGTTCCTGTTCCTCCGATTTTGTTTGGTGGAGATCGTAGAATCTCCATTACAGCTCCTTTGTTTTCACCTGCAATGGTTATGACTCTTGTCCCCATTATGTTCTCAGAATCAGAAGATGGTTGACGATGCATCTTCTTTGTCATGTTGCTTTGATAGCTATGGTTTTGGTTATGGTTTAGGTTATGGTTTTGGCTATGGTTTTGGTTATGGTTATGGTGATTTGGTTCATGGATTTGGTTAGTTTTCTCAGCAGTGAGAATGTTTTTCTGAGTAGTTTCACGTTCAGTATGTAACTGAGAAGGTGGAAGAGAGTAAGGAGAGACAACTCTCGGCAATGGTGCTTTACGATGAGTCTCTGATTCAGATGTTACAGAACGAGTTTTCACTGAAGACTCAGATGAAGAAGAGCGAGCTGAATGAGCTGGACTCGGTGGTGAATGTGGTTTTCGTGGTAAAGCTTCTTGAACCTCCTTAGGAGATGGTGGTGGAGTGTACGAAGATCGAGTCGGTGGAGGAGGAATCGTAGCTTTTGGTGGAGACATATGACGACTTGGAGGAGGTGGAGGAGTTTGCTGACGTGGAAGAGTAGGAGATTGTTTCTTCTGACGTGGAGGTGAAGGAGGTTGTTGCTGACGTGGAGGTGACGGTTGTCTAACCGTTGGTCTGACTATAACCGGACGACGAGGAGTTGGTCGGGTTTGAGGTGGTGGTGGTGGAGGTGGATCGCTTGAGCCTTGTGAAGTAGGCCTTGCAATGCTTGAGAGACGAAACCATGGACGAACATTAGACATGTTTTGAGATATGTTGTTTTATAAAATTAATGTGACAGAATACAATGGATCGATTCAGATATTGATGTAAGTAAAGGTTATATATAGATAAGTGAGTCACGAGAAACATGAAATAAAATAAAAAAAGTTTGAAGAAAGGTATCAGATCCATGCAATAAGATTTCCAGCTAGCAAAACCACAGTTTACGACTGGTATCAATCGCTAAGAGCCACTTTCAAGCTTTTACTTACTTATAACTTATTTATCATGCATCGTTAAGACATTAACTAAATATTCTAAATTCGTTTATGTCTGTAAAAACTAACAAACTCTGCATTTAGTCACTAAAATGCAAAAGACGACTAAATCATAAACAAAAACTTTAGCTTGAACTAGCTATTTGTAGAAAACGATGTATAACTATTTTTTAGCCCACATTTATATTTGAACTTTGCTCCACCGATAAAATGTGACAAAATTGGACTTTTGTCTCGACGACACCAAAGAAAAACATATCTGGTAATTGATTAGTGTCACTTTGCTCTATTTTTCATCTGAGTTTAATTCTAGAAAATCGTGATGGCCTCATATGATATAGTTAGGGTTCGATGGATTTGACTATAAGATTAATTATTAAAAATAAAATCTTGAGCATACACTATTTCTGTTGAGATTTTTGTTATTTTAAATGTTTTCTATGTAGTAAATGTGATAGATCATTGGCTGAGATTCATACTATGACTCTTTTTGTAAAAAAAAAAATTAGCATAAATAAGAAATTTTGTTTTGTCACTTTTTCTTTATTTGGCTATGTTGTTTTACAAACAATGCCCGTTAATTCACTAAGTATAGAGGTGTTTTCTCCACTAATATGAGACACAAATGATTCCAAATTAAAATTCTCCTTTATTTGTTTCGATTTGACAAATACTTAGATTAACGTATGTATATAAATGTACTAACCTCTGAATACTTTTTATACGAACGGTTGAAATTGTATCACCAAAATTAAGGGTTGCTTTTTGTGCAACTTGCTTTTGTTCAAGGATTATTATGAAACTATACATCAGAAAGGAAACTTAAGGTACCAAACGTCGAATACTGATATGAGCAGCAAAAAAAAGTATATATATATATGTTCTAATTAAGCATCTTTCAGCTTTTGCTTTTTCAACAAATTCATAACCTATAATTTGTATTCATCACATTATAGTCTCTGCCATTCCTTTAGGAAGACAATATATTTTATGAGAATATATGATTTGATTATCTTAGAAATATACAAATTTGGTTCAAAGTGTATTATAGGTTATGCTTATTGGGTTTCACAAGTACCTAGCTACCTCTCAATTAGTATAGTATCCCAGCCTCTCCTTTTAAAAAATAACAAATTATATTTTATTTTAAAATAGAGATATAATGTTATTTAAACAATATCAACAAAACTATATAGGTATATAAATTATCAGTTATATAAAGTATAGGTCAAAATGTATTCACATCCAACTATCTATATTGATCAATATTAATATCTTATTATTCATTGATAACTTTAAGACCGTTTTTTTAATATCAATGTCAAATCTATTAGAAAGGTGTTATGCAGATGAATTTTATATAGAATGAAGTAAATTATTGTAATTATGAAACTAAAATAGGAGCATTTCTCCCCTACGCTCGTTTGGAGGTTAAAGATTTCATGTGGGCGATGTGTAGCTTTATGTCACTCCAAATCATTGAAGTGGTTTTCGTAGTAGACTGTGCAAAGATATTAACGATGTTTGAAGATCCAAAAAGTATTGAAGGTGTTTTTAAAAGGGCTCTTCTTTGTTTTATAAAAAATGAGTTAAATTAAACTGACATTTAGATAATCACCACTCTTTTCAAATATTGGTAAAGTGATTTTAGTTAAGTGGTTGTGTGAGGTTATATATATTTTGTCAATTTAACTCATCTTAAAACATTACATAACGATTAAGAATGAGATATATTGTGTACGAAAACATGAGTTTTGGAGGATCTTCTTGTTGTGCGAGCTAATCGGTCAGCCTTGTGGTCGAGGGCTCGGGGAATCTGGAGTACAGCACACGCTTGGAAGGAACTCCGTAGTCTGGAGAAATCATCCATGTAAGGTAGGAAAGCAGGCCACGCATAGGGCTCCTCTATCATTTTAAGTAGTTCGGAGCAGTCAACGAAAAACTTTACCTCCTTGATTTTTATCGAAGATAGACACGTCATGACCCAAAGAAGCGCCTCGAATTCAGCTTGTAGGGACGTCAAACTTCATCTTATTCGTTGTGCTCCATAATTCATCCCTTCAATCCCATATGGAAATGAGTACCATCCCAACCCTGAGAACATATCTGATTCCTTCTAAGAGGCATCGACCATGCATCAATATCCTAACAAGGCTTGGTTAACTTTCAAAGGTCGTGAAATAGAAACCAAAGGAACATGAGACGGTTTATTATTGACTCCCGATATATTGGTCCCATTTATTTGTGCTTTTTTCCATGTTCGGGCTTTGGATTTCGTCATTTGGATAATGTCCTGAGGATTTCTAACTTTGTTTGAGAAAGCCTTTTTATTACACGATTTCCATAAGAGCCATAATATCCATAGAAAACTATTAGTCTCCCTTTTATAGGGTAATCACCATACCAGATGGTCAATATTAAAAAATATTGAGTTCCACGGGAAATTAGGTTATGTTGGTATTTTAGACAAAGCCTAAAAATATCTGGCTGGTGGTCAAAAAGTAAATGATATTCAATTTGTCTTTTTTTTTTTGTTGTTGTTAATTTTGAGGTTTTGATACTGGGTCTCTATATAAAAATATCCAATTTGTGTAGTGGCCCATTATTGTTGTAGAAGTCTATTCATTATGAAGGGCTTTTTCTCAATAGTTTTCATAACGAATGCGAAATAAACGACCAGGTCTTGTTCAAATTTTATAACTTTGGGTTATTGACTTGGTGAATCAACAATATAACCATCGGTTTATCTACTATTTTCTTCTCATTATCTATATATCTTTACTTATTTAAGTCAACGTCAAAGAACGACGAGCTATGAATTATCGTCTCCAATTTTCAAAACTCCCAAACATGTGGAATGGTTTTAGTGAATTTTTCTGTAAATAAACAAACTTGGAATTTAGGTTATAAAGTTCATAAATTAATACTAGTAAAAGAAAAGTTGATATGACTCGGTTTGATTTTAGTACAGAATACTGATGAACTTCAAATTGTATAACTTTACAGACAATCGATTAGTTGCAGAAAATATAAAGCAAAAGCTGAAAATTTGTTTTAAATATATCGAAAATACAACATTTTTACGAAGAAAAAATATAAAGAGTCATTATTTCCATTGGATGTAATTATTATAAAAATTGGACCACCGAATATAAGTATGGGTTTGGCTTTAAAAATTTTAAATTTTGGCATGCTGAAAATTAAATGTCTTTTTGACTCTCCAGTTGTATCTATCAGTGAAGCTACTTTTGTTTTAATACTCTGTAAATTAAAATAAAAGACAAAAAATCAATTACAAAGTCGAATATATATTAAAATTTAGAATTAAGCAAAATAGATTAAATTTAAACTCTGATTTTCCATATTGGATTTTAGTCAAATATATATATAAAAATTTGTAATTGATCTTTAATCTAATAGTATGTGGTAAATCTACTATAGACATGCGTACTTGTACATCTAGTGATCGAATCATACCACTTACATTATGTAGTAATTTGGCTAATGGGCCGGTCAGTTGTGCCTTAATATTAAAAAAAATTCAAATAATATCCATATATAATTAGTTGATAATATATGTTAAAGATATAAACTATTCTTTCAAATGTCGAAAAAAAAAAAAACTATTCTTTCAAATGAAGATTCAGATTCGAAAGGAAAACAAAACTCAATTTTTCTGAAAAAAATTGCTTACCAAATGTATTATCAACGCTTATTTTAAGTTCTTTTATTGCTGTTTCTACATGCGTATATTGAGAAATTTCTTCTCTACAAGCCACCAATATAGTCTAATGGAGAATGCCAAAATCACGTTTTAAGAATATAATATATTCGTTTGAAATGTATAATCAAATTTAGTCACGATTTGATAACGTGTGAACATTGTAAACAACATATAGATAACGTTGCCGTGTTCATTAATGGTTTAACCCTTCAAACGTTCCAAAGGTCTACGGCGCCCGTTAAATTCATATTAAAATGATAAAAAATGCTTAACTCTTTCAATATTCTCACAAATTAAAATGACTGATAAATTTAGCTTGTTTCCAAAGTGAATTAGCTACAAAACTTCTGTAATTGATAACGATTGTAATTAATATACACTCTGTTCTGGATTGAAACATTGTTATCAATAATGTTCTGAGCCCAAAAGCATGTTTCGTCAAATCATCTGTAAATAACGAAAATACATTTTTGCCCTGGAGTAAAAAGGAGGAGACGCAATGGTTGAGTGTTAGAATTTAGAAGGGTTTGGTTAGAGCTGACCGTGGAAATTAGAAAGAACATGCATGAGAATAGAAAAGCGATTAGAGTAATGAAAAGACAGGAATAACTTCTTCTTTGTTCAGGAATGAGCCTTGATAACTTATTTCAACTCGAGGGTTTTAGCTTCTTCTTTGTTCGTTTTGGGGTTTAGCTCATATTGAATCTATATACCAAATCCAATCAATCAAGGTTCTGTTTTTTTTGAATCTCAGGCGAAGAAGAAAGTTGAAGTCTTTTGGGATGGCTATGATCGTGAGATGAGTTGTATCGAGTAAGAATGCGATTTGGTTTCTTAGAAGAAGCTCCATTGTTGTTCAATCTTGTGATTTCTCGCTCAACTCCCTCTTTTCACCTAATTTGATGATAGGCCAATATTTGCCATCTGATTTGTCAGTGCCCAATTTCATCAGAGAGTCTCGTCGAGGATTCACAAAAGGCAAAAAATCAAGTAGGTTTATTATTCATTTCTCTGGACAAATTGCAGAATCAAATAACGATTTGATTTTCGTAAAATTTACAAGTAAAAAGGATAAGTAGACTTGTAGTGGTTACTATGAAAGGCTTTAGTAATTGTATGATTGAGAAATTTTGTCTTCTTCTTATTCTTCTTTAGAGGACGATTCAACATCAGGGATGGTCGAGTCAGCTCCAGATATAGGGCCTACTGTGAAAGCAATAACTTCTTCTCAAATGGAGGCAGCCATTGATGCATTATCTCGGGATTTAACTAAATTAAGAACTGGAAGAGCAGCACCAAGTAATTAAATGAAGTTGTTTCTTTCTTGTTTAGATAAAGCCTGTCTTTATCTTAGTCCTTTTGCAGGAAGGCTTGATCATATTATTATTGAAATGGGAGGTGTAAAAATGCCACTTAATCACTTAGCTTTGGTTTTTGTACTGGATCTAAATACTTTATATGTGAATCCATATGATCCTGATGTAAGTCTCCAATATTCATTCTTTCTCTTTTACTAAAACGAAAAGATCTTTAACTTGGTGACTCAATAATAATAAGTTAACAATGACATTGGACATGAATAAAGTTATTTCCATAATAACTTATGACATTGCAAATGACAGAATACATGTCTATGTCCATTTTATATATTATGTCCATGTCGATTTTGATTCAAATGTCCATTTCCATTACACTACAATGTTCATGTCTAAGTCCATGTCAATGTTGTTAATGAAGTGACTCTATGTTCATGTACAAAAAAAGGGTGCATGACCATGTCCTTAAAATGCACAGATGAATAAAGGACTATGTCTATAGGAACAATAACATTGGACAGGAATAGCCTTCTGTTCATAATAACTTATGACATTGTAAATGACGGAAAACATGTCCATGTCCATTTTGATTCAAATGTCCTTTTCCATTCCACTATAATTTTCATGGCCATTCCATGTACGTTTGCAATTCTTAATGTTCGTGTCCACATTCATATTGTATGCATGGATTAACGAAGGACTATGTCCGTAAGAACAATGACACTGGACACGAATATATGTATGTCCATGAGCACATGATATGTAACTGTCCATGTCCATGATCATAAGTCATTTTCGCTATATTCAGTCATGTTCATGTCCATTACAATATATATATTTCCCTCGGACATTAATTATTGATAATAAACATTAGCGCATCAATGCATGTGTCCATACGAATAATGACAAGAGACACAAAGCGATGTATGTCCATATCTACTTGATTTGTAACTGTCCATGTCCATATTCACGAAGAACATTTTCCGCGAAATATATATGTCCATAATAAGTATGAAATTAGTTGATGACGACATTATATATCCATCTCTTTGACGATAGAATGTTAATGTGCAATGGTTTGAAAATGAACATGTCCATGTCAATATAAATAAATATCATTATAATAAGTATGTCAAGACGAGAATGACATTAATCTGTCCATATATATAAATATAATGATATATATGGGGATATAAAATTGTTAGGCTTCATAATGAAAAGTAAAATAATGAAGGAGATAAAAAGTTGAAAAAAGAGGCAAACATAAAAAGAATAATTGGTCCGAGGTAAAAAAGTCTAATAGTATGAGAAAAAAATATGATGTAATACATTTGGGATAAGAAAAAGTAGGTCTGAATATTTGAGATAGTTAAGTTTGAAACTACCGCATTTTCCATAATTTTCTCTCAATATATTGGCATACATATATATTAGAGTAATGAACAAGAAAAAATCTACTATATTAAGAAAAAATCAAATAAATAAATTTTCGATGCATTTTTTGTTCATTCAAGTTGACTTTACTAGTTTGTTGTCTTGACACGATAGTTGAAACTAATTCCAACCAAGAATATTTCAATTGAGTATAAATTGCAACAAGTATCGACTTACCAACATATAAATACTTAACTTCACACCTTACTTATATTAATTGAGAGTTATATACTCATATTAATTGAGAATTATAAACTCAAATTTACTAGTACACAACATATTTTAAAGTTTGTGTTAAGAAATGAATAATTTCTCATAACTTTTTTAAAAAATATATATTTTGAGTAATACTAACAATGAAATTTTTTTATATACAAAATAATAATCCCTAATCTCGTAATAAAAGAATTCAAATGTAAGTGATGATATTTTTTGTGATTTCATTTCGTGAAAACATTTTTTGTACTTTTTAGAAAACCAATAAGTGCCTAAATTATTAGGTAAAAAGAACTGTTTTTCACATATTTAAATCTATTTAATATATGGACTGAATTGTTTTTTGATTTATTACTCTTTTTGCCAAGTAGATTTGCTTTTACACCAAAATCTACCAAAGTCACACACCTATCAAATAGCGAGAGTTGAACATTTCAAACGAATCGCCGTCACTTAGACTTTTAAATATATTTAAAAGGTGTCTAATTTCACCATAAAATTTTCATATACCTAAATATTAAAACTAGTATACAAAACTAAAATTAAAATTTTAATTTCATCCGAATTATCATAAATAATATCAGAAACATCTTAACTTTGTCCATATTCTTAATTACAGTTAAAAATATAATTATACCCGAACTAATATATATAGCATCAAAAATACTCAAATGATCAAATAGTTTTTCATCAATATAACTATTTTTGGGTCGACTTTTTTTTGGGTTTCGGTCCTATTGATTTAAGACTCATTCAAGTATTTTTAATTTTTGGATCGGATTTAGTTTGGATATAAATCAAGTTCGAATTCGGTATTTCTATTTATTTTCATAAAAATTCAAAATGGGTAGAATTAGACTTTTAATTTTATATGTAATTAAGAGGAATAACAAATTTTGGGTGTTTCTGATATTATATGTGATAGTTTAGATAGAATTAGAGTTCTAATTTTATTTTTGTGTATAATTAATAAGCGATTCAATATTTAGGTATATTCATAATTATATAAAAAATTTGGTACACAATTAGACAGTTGACCTTTATTTACTGAAATTACCCTTTGATTGATCAGTGTCATCGTCTCCGTCACGCATATATAATTTTTTTTTGTTCATATTATATTTTAAACAATTTCGCACGTCCTTTTTCGACTTTCGCCGAGTGTTCATAAGTCTTTAACTCTCTCGATCTCCGTCAAAATAATCCATCTCTGTTTTTCTCTCACAAAGGATGCCTTTGATTTCTTCTATATTGTTTATTCTAAGTACTTCTTCTTCGTTCGTATTGTTTTCTAATAGCTGAGGTTTTCAAAAACAGAATTGCAGAGGATTTGTTCGTTTGTTTTTTTTTTCCGGTCATGGGGAGTCTCTGGGATTCATTTCTCGTTTTGCTTGCGGCGGTGTTTCTTCTGTTCTTGGTTAGGATTGTGTTGTTTAAATCTGGATTGATTTATATAGTGAAGAAATGGCGGAGGACGATCTTCGATTGGTTTCATGTTTACCAGTTCTACAAGGTTCAAGATTTCAATGAGAATTTGCAAGAGAATCAGTTGTATCGGAAAGTTTATGCTTATTTGAATTCGTTAAGTTCGATTGAGGATTCGGATTTTACTAATCTCTTTACTGGGAAAAAGTCTAATGATATTATCCTCCGTTTGGATCGGAATCAAGTTGTTGGCGACGAGTTTCTCGGCGCTAAAGTTTGCTGGATTAACGGAGAAGATGAAGACGGAGCTAGGAATTTCGTTTTGAAGATTCGTAAAGCTGATAAACGGAGAATTCTTGCTCCTTATCTGCAGCATATACACACCGTATCAGATGAGCTTGAACAGAGGAACACAGAGCTGAAGCTCTACATGAACGTCGGAATCGCCGGAGATGATGACCTGAAGAGGAAGAAGAAGAACGGTCGGTGGAGATCGATTCCGTTTGATCATCCTTGTACCTTCGACAATATCGCCATGGAAACGGATCTGAAGAATAAGGTGAAATCCGATCTCGAATCGTTTCTCAAAGGGAAACAGTATTACAATCGGCTTGGCCGCGTGTGGAAAAGGAGTTATCTCTTGTACGGACCTTCCGGCACCGGAAAATCAAGCTTCGTCGCGGCAATGGCGAATTTCTTGGATTACGATGTTTACGATATAGATCTTTCCAAGGTAGCGGATGATTCAGATCTTAAGATGCTTCTGTTACAAACCAGAGGTAAGTCACTGATTGTGATCGAAGATCTAGATCGATTCCTCTCAGCCAAATCAACGGCTGTGAGTTTAGCAGGGATTTTGAATTTCACTGATAGTATGCTCAGCTCTTGCGCCGCCAATGAACGGATCATGGTGTTCACGATGACAGGCAAAGAACAAATCGACCCGGCTATGCTCCGACCGGGTCGGGTCGACGTTCACATCCACTTTCCGTTATGTGATTTTACGGCGTTTAAAACGCTGGCCAACAACTACTTAGGCGTTAAAGAGCACAAGCTTTTCCCTCAAGTCGAAGGAATATTCCAAAACGGTGCGTCTTTAAGTCCCGCTGAGATCGGAGAGCTGATGATTGCGAATCGTAATTCGCCGACTCGTGCGTTGAAGTATGTCATTAATGCTCTGCAAACTGACGGAGATAGGAGAGGTACTGGACGGCGTTTGCTTCTCGAAAGCGGCTCGAGAAGATCGATATCGGAGGATGTTGCCGAAGATATGAGTGGTTCTCTTTGCGCCGGCGGAGGAGGATCGCCGGCGGTGAAAGAGTTCAGGAAGCTTTATGGGTTGTTGAGGATAAAAAGTAGTAGAAAGTCTGGGTCGTTCGATGTGGCTCGAGAAACGAAGGACGGCTAGCGATTAGAGTTTTCAAAAGTCAACGGACACGTGGGTTGACTTTATTGGTTGAGAATGTTACTTTGGTTTAATTTTTCGGGGCTTTAGTTAATGTAGAGAAGCTTTTTAAAAAAAAATCAAATTTTGCTTTTTGTTTTTTCCTATGAAGAAAAGAAAACCCAATCAAAATCAACTGATTCTGAGATTCCTAGTAATTGAATATATTTTGGGCCGATTATTAAAAATAAGCCCATCACATTGGGCCGAGAGAAATTCTAAAATATGCTTGTTAATGATCGAAGGGCCGAAGAGAGATGTAAATCAGATCGGACGGTCATGAAGACAGCACATAGCGCCGGTTGGAGTTGCATTTACCTTCTCATTATAACGTGGTGTGAGGTGTTGTTATTTGCCTTAAAGATATTTTTATCCATCCATCCAACAAACTGCAACCACATAGGTAGCTTTCAAGCCTCAATTCGTTGATAACAGACTGGTTTAAACCGTGGTTACCAACAGTTTTGAATTAACAGTCTATGTCTTAAGACTTTGATACTAAAGTAATCAAAAACCAACCCAAATAGTTTCATCAAGAAACTTAATTCAGCCGAAAGTATAATATGTTTTCACAGTCTTTGCCTTTTTATGTCTTTGGTTGTTTTTTCTTAACTCAAAGTTAAGGATTACTAGCCGATCCATTCTTATTCCCATCTAAGTAATTATCCAAAATACTTTTAAGCCGTGGGTAGTAGAAGAAACCAATCTGGTTTCATTTCATAGTCTTTGTCTTTATGACTTTCTTATATCTTCATCCAAAGAACTGAGAACAAATTGGGTTAAGTCGTGGGTAGCAAATGTAAAAAATCGGTCATCGATTAATCGATCCGCCTATAGTCTTTCCAAAACAATCTTTAAACCGTGGGTTTATCTTTTCATTCACTTTTCATTCCGCAATATTTAAGTAAGCATGCACCACCAATCAATGGATATATAGGATCAATTTAAGATCTTGTTGTACGGATTTTTAGTCTTTGCCTTAAGACATTCTTATGTTATCCAAGTGATCATCCAAAAGACGTTTAAGCCTTTGGTCATAAAAGAAACCAATATATTTTCAGTTCATAGTATTTTGTTTTTAAGACCTTTTAATCCATTCATCCAAAGAACTGAAAACAAATTGATTTAAGTTTTGGGTAGTAAAAGAAGCCAATCTGTTTTTTTTGTTAGTTTTTTGTCTCTAAGACTTTCTTATCCATCCAACCAAAGAACTAAAAACAGATTGGTTTAAGCCGTGGGTACCAAAAGTCAAAAATTTTGTCTTTAAGACTTTCTTATCTTTCCGAGAAGATCTCTAAGCTGTGGGTTTATCTTTTCATCCCATAATATCTTTAAGTAAGCATGCACTACCAATCAATAGCTCAGTTCAATCTAAGATCTTGTTGTCTTTGCCTTAAGACATTCTTATGTTGATCATCCTTAATATTTTTAAGCCGTGGGTACTGAAAGAAAAACCAATATATTTTCATTTCATAGTCTTTTGTTTTAAGATTTTCTTATCCATCCATCCAAAGAACTGAAAACCGGTTGGTTTAAGCCGTGGGTACTAAAATAAAGAATCCGTCCTCAATTCGCTTAAGCCGTGGGTAGTTAAAAAAACCAATCTGTTTTCATTTCATAGTCTTTTGTCTTTAAGATTTTCTTATCCATCAATCCAAAGAAATGAAAACAGATTGGTTCAAGCCGTGGGTACTAAAAGCTTCCATCCCATAATATCTTTAAGAAAGCATGCACTACCGACCAATACATCAGTTCAATTCATGACTTTGATCCATGGGTATCGCAATGGGACAATTTCCCCAAATAAGGATATGACTAAACACTATTGATTAAGTGTTTGTCTGTAATCTCTTTTGGGTTAAAAGGAAAAACAAAAACAAATAACAAAACCAGAATAAGAATGGTAGAACATTAGAATTGCAGCTCTTTATTACCGTTTTTTTTTCCTGTCGTTTTACCGTTTACTTACTACATATAGTTAATTTGAGTGACAACTGATCAATCTCCGCTGCTCTAGCTCTCCGTTGATCCAAAAAATATTCTTCATGTTAAAGTCTTTGAACTGAAGTCAAAGGGATTGCAGAAACGGATGAAGCCTGATTCTTCGCGAAGAAACAAGCTGTGTATTTCTAGTATGAGACCTGATAATTTCGAGTATGATGCTTTCCAATCCGATCTTGAAAGGTTGGTTAGAATTACTAGAGAGTGGAGCGAGTTTACATGAAGTCTGGTAAAACTGTTTCAGTCTTCTTTTCTTTTCGTGTGTGCTTTTACTCTGTATGGCTTCCAGTTTGCTATGTTGTAGTTTCGTGTGAATCTAGGTTTACAGAGTTTGACAACTTCTGCTACTTCCAGGCATTATTGATTCTTTTTTCTACTGAATTTATGATTTGGCTGTTAATGTATAGAGAATATTGAATAAGAGAGGGAATTTTCGAATTCAAGTGTTTGTTTGGTCGCAGGGCAGCATGACTGTTTCCTCTTTCCCTGAGATTGCCAGCTTCTGAGTAGTAATAGTATTAGTGGCTTATAATGACAACAATCCTTTGGAATTACAATAGCATAAGGTTGGATTCTCTTTAATCATTCACAGTATTTCAGGGCCAAAAGATCTTCTTTTTATATTCAGAAACATTTATATGTTTTGAGAAGAAAAGATCATACAAAAGAAAGGATAAATATTCAAGGCAGAGAAGAGTGATTGTGATTGGAGAGTTCTTGGCTGAGTGCTTTCTCCAGCCAAGTTTCTGCATCTTCCATCATCTCAGGGCTTAACCGAACCATAAGAACGCAGAACTCGGTCTGGTTAAGAGCACCATCTCCATCAATGTCTCCTTCTCTTACCATGTTTTCTGCATCTTCCTTGCTCATTCCTTCAATCCCAAGTATCCCTGAGTTTCTTCTTAAAGACTCAGGTGTGATCAGATCTCTTTCTGGATCCGCAAGCAAACTGAAACCTTTGCATAGCTCTGATACAAACTCTTCAACATCCATCTTCTCCGCCATTACAGGTAACATATCTTCGTATTTGGTCTCCATCTTAGTAGTAGTTGGTACTATAACAGAATTCTCAATTGGTTCCATAACAATATAGCTTAGAATGTAGATAGATGATAAAGGAGAGAGATAGAAGAAGAGATTTAGGTGAACTATTTGGAATACTAGTTCAAAGAGGATTGATATATAAGTGAGTGGCGTACCTGTAACGATGTGATTATCACGTTGGAACCAATTCGTATGGTCTACAACTCTCTGTTGAATAATAGCCGTTGGATTCTGAGAGTTGAAACATTGAACGGTGGTGATTGATTTGAAGATTGATACGATTCGTTGAGTAGAGAAGCAGCAGATTATAAGGTGATTTCGTGGAAAGTTCGAATGGGCCTTGATTACGACGCATTCCGACTCCATAATATAATAATTATTATCTGAAAGTGAGATAAGAAGTTGAAAGAGAAGATCATGTAAGTTTCGGAGAAGTTTCCTTATCTTGATTTCTTCTGTTCGTATCTTTTGATTTTTTTGTTTGTTTATAATACATACTTCAAATCAATGCTATATTGGATTCTCTTACAATAACAATGGCAGATGTAATAAAAATATATAGATTTTTCTTTCTTCCAAAGTACTCAATTGATGTAACGGTCATTTTTTTGTCTGATTTGAAAGATGTGACAATTATTTGGTAAAAGAATATAAATTCGAGTAATTCTTTTTAACAAAATTATGTTTCAAAATGACTCTTGGAATCTTTACTGATATAATATTATATTTTTTGGACCAAGAAAAAAAGAGATTTGTTTTTAATTTTGATCAAATTTTCTTGTTAATATTAGTATTATAAATATGAGGTATAAATTTGGTCAAGTGGAGTTCGGGTTATGAACAGTATCTGAAGTAGAATCTAATACGCAGTCGTTTTACGGCAACACGCAGTCGTTTCATTTCTTTTGACTTTGTCAACATATATGAAGTACTGATTGAAAATTGCAAGTTGCATTAAACTATAGAATATAACCAAAATCAAATTATGTTTCTAAAAATTCACATCCGATGTAAACTTACAAAATTTGTTTATAATATAATTTTATTGAGTGCCTTTTTATTTTTTTATTTAGCTAGCTACTTAGCCAATTACATCCCATATAAGGGAGAGGGTATTCCAACCCTATGCCTCAAAACACGCCAAGATCAACTTTTGCGACTGGACTACAAGTGCTTTAAGTTGGTTAAAGAACCCAATGATTGTTCTCGTCATTATATATTATTGATTAATTTCATATAAAAATTGTGAATTTTGGTTACGGTTTTAGTGACCTGTGTTTTTCTTCTAGTTGTTTCAGAATTACATAACTTTATGGGAATAAATAATATATCCATGGAATCGAATTATTATTAAGCATGCGATGCTACGCACATGCATAAGGAAAATTAAAGTTGCCAAGATCCATAATTAGCCATCGATTTTCACTCTCTCAAATTGATCGTTGTTACTCATTTCAACTTCACCCATGAGATGCTTATATTTCTAATAATCATGGCAAGATTTTCATTTGGAAAGAAATTATCACAAAAACTTCTAACTCGAGATTAGATATGTAAGCAGGCACAAGATTAGTATTCACATATTTTTCTATCCATTCACACTACAAAAAATTAGGCGATTTGCAATGAAAAAAGATCTTGCAAATCTCTCGCAAATCGCATTTTGCGACATCACTGCAACATAAATTATTTTGTCGCAAACCGTTAGTCGCAGTAACATCACAAATATTGCGATAAAATCTTACATCGCATTTCCTGCAATGGACACATGCTTCCCTGATTTGTTGCAAAATTTGCAAGGTACCTGCGAGACTGATTTTTGGGGCCTGTTGCGAAGCCGTTGCGAAGGCATGGTTTGCGCGCCTTTGCAAACGACTTAGAATATTTTTTAATTTAATAAATTAATTAATTTAAAAATAAAATATATTCAAATTATTAAATAAATTTTAAAATCTAAATGAAAATAATATATATTTAAATTAAAATATTTTACAAAATATTTAAAATTATTTATTAAAAAAAATCCTAAAAATCTTCTAAAATGTCCAAGTTATGTTCTGCGTTCTGGTCCGGCTTCCCTGAACTTGATCTGGGATCTTCGGTGTGCAGTTGCTTCAGCCTAGCAATTATTCGGTCGTCTCGGCCAAAATAGAGAACAACTCATCATATGTTGATATCTTCTTCGCCTGAGACGTGATCAAACTTTTTACTTCCGTTAGCTCATTATGCGTCTGATCTACCACCTCCCTAAGATCAGAGGAATCCACAGTGGCTTGAGATTGAGATCCTTGCGGCAAAAAACACTGCTCTATCCTCGATCTGAGTGAGTGACCGGTCCCAAACAATCTTCCCTTTTTACGGGGAGCGAACTGATAAGAAAAATATATATTAATACGTTAGTGTAACTAATTTAAACGGAAAATACACAAAATAAATTGCAACAATCTTACCTCGAAGTATATTTGGTTCTTTTGTGCGGTAGATAGTCCGCCAGATGCAGTGCTCTCATCACTGCAATTCTGAGTCAGCTCCTGCATCTTTACAGTGAACTCGTTGTAGATCCTCTCCGCTCTCTTGTCGATAACGACTCCGGCCTTATTCTGTTTTATCTGGTAAAGAATCTCTACCATATCAGGGTGAGTATCCCATGTTTCCTCTTGCTTATAGTATTTAAAAAGTTAATATAATTGAATAAAATTTTATATAATATATTGAAAATATATTAAACGAAATACTTACCTTCTTGCGGGATCGAGTTTTAAACAAAGTTTGCTCCGAGAAATTTTTGTGTGGACCGTCGTCATAAGGATCAGATAATTGTGCCTTTTCACCATATCGATATTCAAATATTTGGTGTTCCCACACTTTACACATAGACAAAAGATGTTACCGTCATTCAGAGTATATAGGTTATTAGCTGCCTAGTTTATGAATGCTCGCAACCAATCTCAAAACTCTTTTGTCATTTCTCCAGTTTTCAGATCTTTTCGATTATATATCCATTGTCGTAATGTGAATATTTCATGTTCTGACGTTATTTATTTTTCTTAAAAGAAAAAAAAAAATCTCAAAATTTTTTCGAATTTTTTTTTTCCCAAATTTTTTTTTCTCTCTAAATGTTTATAAGATTTGGTGTGAAGATACAATCTCATGGTGGGCTATTATAGGGAAAAAGAGAAAATTTGCTATGGAATTGCGATGGAGGTTAGTTATATCATAAGCATCTCGCAATTTTGTTAGGGAAAACACGCATCACTAGCACGTCGCAATATTGCTAGGCCCTTGCAATTGCCGGATATGCCTCGCAAACACTTCACAAAGACATCGCAAACGTGTCGTAAATTTTCAAGGCCGACTTTCATCGCAATGTTGCGACGCGGTTGCGATGCTAGGTAATTCCTCGCAATCGCGTTGCAACATCGTTGCGACGTATATATTTCATCATAATATTCATCGTAAATTAGCTATTTTCTTGTAGTGATTTTATATACTAATTAATCAACAAAGGAAATAACCATCAAAGCCAGTTATTAAACATATTAAAAAAAAGTATATTGATTTAATTTTTAAAAAAAAAAACAAAAAGAAATGAGAATAAAAAGACTATGTTGTGTTAGCTAAGGTCTGACAACTTTAACTAAAGTAACCCATGTGAGGCAAAAGATCATTAAAGAAAATTGTAGAAAAGCTAATTTCATAATCTCCTTTTGATCATGTTGCTTCACCATGAAGATCCTCCTCCTCCTGTATTACTGAACATTCCACTCCAATATCCATTATTAGGGCTTGAATTATTATTATTATTTCCATGACTCTTCTGTTGTTGATTATCATCATGATCAATCTCTTGTGTTATGCTTGATGACAGCTCCTTCATTTGATCCCCAAATGGAAACAATACTCTTCCTTGATGTTCATCATTATGATGACCTTCAGATGTATTTTTGTTGTTGTTGTGAGATACAAGTCCTTGATGATGATCAGTTGAGAAAGAGAGATTACTTGGCTTGTAATCCACCATTGTTGGAAACCCTGAAGAAGTGTAATTAAGCATAGTATTTGAATCCATCATTGGACCAGGAGGCATGAATGAGTTAATCCCTGGTCTTGAAGAAGCATTAACTCCAGTTCTTAATAGCTCAAGAGCTGAAACAGGAGAAGAAGAAGAACCATATGATGAAGGTTGTTGATGAGTTATGTTGCCATTTCCTTCCATTTTTGGCATCTGAAGAAACTGAGACATATGAACATGATGATGATGTTGATCTTGCATAACTGGAAAAGACAACAAGTTGAGATCTTGTGATGACCCTTTTGGTTTATTTGAGAAGAGAATTGGTGGGTTTAGATCTGGAAGTGTTGTGTTCAAACCAAGTGAAGATGGTATGTTTGATGAAGAAGAAGATGATCTCTTGTTCTTCCTTGAGCTTCCTCCTACAGGAACATTCCTTAATGACCCACCTTCAGTCCAATATCTTCTACAACCTTTGCAGAAATATCTTGGTTGTGTGAGACTATAGTTGTTATAGTAACAAAACTTTGTGTTGGTTGAGTTACATCTTGGACAATTAAGTTTCTCTAATGGTCTTGCTTTCCTCTCCACCACAACCGCTGTATTGTTGCCTGAAACGGTGGTTCCGGCGGCTGAGACGCCGTTAGATGCGAGAAGAGTGTTTGGTCTTCCACTGGATGTGTTGTTTGATTGATGTGTGTTAGGAATCATGATTTGCTCCATTGGTTTTACGTTCATCATATCTTGAAAGCCCTAGAAAGAAAATTTAAAAGTTAATTAAAGCTCAATTTTGAAACCTTATATATATATAGACTATAAAGACTCATAAGTTAAATAATAAGCTAATTAGTACATCAAAACTATGATTAGTTCGCACTAAAATTCTCAACTTTAAGAACAATTCAAACAAGAAAAAATGAAAAATGAACATTAGATTTCGTGGAATTGTGAACACCAAAAACAAAGGGTAAATAACAAATCATGATTTTTGTTAAAATCTTCATTAGAATTTCAAAATATGATTTAATGATTAATCACATAAAGAAAAAAAAAACAAGTGTTTCTAATCTTTTCTTTCCGACCTCGAAACCTACAAAATTTATAATTTTCCCATGCAAATATTCATTGAAATATGTGTAAATAATCTTATATTCTCTAATCACTATAACCACAAACACAGCATGATATATAACAAGATCGATATGGACACAAAGAGATCATATGAATATAATTAAGTATAAATGAAAAGTTTCATGGATCATGGAAGAGAGTATAAGAGGTAGAAAAAAGAGAATAAAATGAAGAAGTAATAGTTAGGTAATAAGAGGATGGAGAAGAAGCAAATGAAGATCTTATAAGCACCTGTGTCCACTTCGTAGCGTCCATGACTTAATTCCGACAAAGAGAAAGCCAAAGAGAGAGAGAAAGAAAGATGTGTGTGGGTTTTGAGTAAAGGCCAAAGAGAAGAATGTTTTTTTGAAGAACCTTTTTTTTAAAAAAAATTTGCCTTTTCTTTGTTTGTGAGTGATGGCTCTTCTATGCGTTGTTGCCTTTCACTTTATGGATGATGAAATAATATAGAGCCAGCGAAGATGACGGAGAAGAGAAGAAGAAGAACCCAATTTTTAACTTATTATCCCTATAAATATTATAGTTATATATATACATGTAAATAATCTTCTTTTAACATAGATATCTTTTTGATATAAAAACGATAATACGACGAAAAGAGTTGACTACTCAGATAATTAGATTGTTTTTGTCAGAGTAGTTGAGTCTATTTATACTAATTTATTCACTAAAATTTGATTTACACATATATTTAATTTTTACATGATATTGTTTGAGATTTTATTAAGATTAGAAGTATGGATCGAATATTGTTTTGACAAAAACAAATGGAGTTTCACTTTCTGAATAGAAACTTATTGCTCAAAAGATCATATTCTAATCAAACCTATTGTTTTTGTTAATTAGTTGAATAGAAACGATTCATAGCTAAAAGAGTTGACCATATAGATAATTCAACATGAAAACAATGTTTTGATATAGAGATTCTATAATATATGTTTTGTAATTTCCTGACATAATCCGTCTAGTTAGCAGGAAAAACATTAGACTAAAAAAAATTTGGGTAATAAAAGAATAAAAGTAGGAGAAAAAAGAAAAAGTTGGGTTTGGTGATTTTGACTACTGACGATGTCTCGTGACCGTAGCTCTTTCTGGTCCCTCTTATAATATAATATATAAAATATAGAGAAAATTCGTGTGTAAGGAATTATGTCCTCTTAGTAAAATAATATAATAATTTGAGGATATAGAATTCAGATATATTATATATGTGATTTCATTATGCAAAAACTGTGAGTGGAACTATGAGTTGTAAGCTAATTTTCTTGGCCTCCCATTTTGTGATTGGATACTATTTGTTGGCCTTATGGTCCATCAAATCGTCTTCCTTTATTTATAATCCCAATACCAAATCTTATATATACATACACCTCATGTATTGCTTACATGTGATTAGTGCCTTTGACACCTAAAATTAGCTCCACTTCAAATCTTTACTTTAAATATATATGTATAGTAGGCGGTTTTTAGTAGAGTAAAATTTGGCTAATGAACTAGTTAGTTATAGACTAGTATTAGTAATATATCAATATATATATATATATATATATTGATATGATCTCGATTTGTGAATTTTTTGTTTGTCAACTATGAAACTAGTGATATTAAATACCTAAAAGTGGAAGAATGTGTTTTTAATCAACTATATATCTAACTAATATAAATACATATACAATTTAGGTGGAACATTCATAATAAAAAATGAATCGGAGACTAAACTTTTAACGTAATAAGTAAAGAAATTTATTTTGCGATTCAACAATTTCATACCGATTTTCATGGTTCAAGATCTTTGTGCAATTTGTGATCATTCCTACAACTTTAGAAAAATTATTATATTAGTTTGTTACACTATTTTGTGAAAATAAAATTAATGTAAAACCTAATTTATTTTGAAAAAATAAAAAATTCGAATTATATGTATTTTTTTGATTAAAAACCATTCTATGTATTCATTTGGTTTTATTATCATGACATTACATAATGTTACCAAACAACACCGATATGTTCTTACATTTATGGATATTCTAGAATTAAATATAATCTTTGGGATGTAATGAAAAAGAGAGTACATCATACATATGTAAAGTTAAAATATGAATTTCATTAAAGTGATAAAGATCAAAATCTAATATAAACACACACAAAAATTCGAATATAAATATATTCTATGAAATCTACATGAAAGTTATAAACGTGTAAATCTTTGAATTTAAATGGTTCTTTATGACTTATAAAACAAGTTAATCCCCTAGCTATTTAGGATTTGATTGTTGTTAAGAGTGCTGTGAGTAATTGGAGGATGTGCAGCGTTATTTATGGAATGTTACCAATCACTTAAAAACTGATCAAAAATGGTTTTTGAAATAATACAAAATAAAAACGCAACATTACATTTTGTTTTTAAATGGTTACTTATCCAAGACCACTAGCATGTCCAGGGATTTGAACAAAACGCTACATTACCCTTTTTCTTTTATTTTTTGTTTTCAGTTAATTGAACTTATTTTCAGAAAATGTAATAAATGTTGAGTTACATGTAGATACGTATCCATACATTCACTTACAAATATATAATAGGATGAATTGAATGAATAACACTTGATAATTATAAAATTAAGAATCTGACCATGATAACTTTAAAATTAGGTAAATAACAGTCATTTATGTAAATATTTTTACGAACTCATTTAAGTGACAATAACAAGTTGTGTAAACTGGTAAAATTTTGTTTACCATGATAATAAATTGAATATATAGAAATAATGAGAAGAAATAAAAGGATGATGATTTGATAATAATGAATTTTACACAATAATGACATAATTAACATTATAATGTAAATTATATATAATAACAAGTTGTGTATATTGATAATAGAGGTTTTACGGCGATAATTATAAATATATTGCAACAAATTTGAAAATAAACATACAACACAAATTAAAAACCGACAATAATATTGTTAGCAATATTTCTCAGGAACCTATATTATAAGGGTATAATTTCCTTTAAATCAAACAGTACTCTACAATTTATAGCCATTGCCATTTCGCAAATTTAGTACTTATTGAGTGCTACTCAACCAAATTTCCCAATATATATATATATATTACGTGAAAATATATATTAAAATATATTATGTAGATATGTATTAAAACATTTTAAATATATTTTTGGTATAAAATTATAGTTTGTGAACACTAATATGAAACTCTAACAAAATTAGATTTTTAAGGATATCAAAATACTATTGATGATTTTATTACTAGTATTATTATTTTATTTATAAAATTATCCGTGAAAACCGCATAACATGTATTTCACTAATCACATATTATTTTGTCCAACTTTTTTTTATCAAAACTGCATTTGTATTGTACCACATTTCCGGTGGTTTAAAGGTGGAGAGTAAATCATTTCCGATGGGTCGATATAGTAGACCTCAACAACGTTAGTGCCTAATGGAGGCAATGACTATCGGTGAGGAAATCTATAGGCTTTTATGGATGAGCTTTATCGGTTGTTTCTTTTCTGGGAACAAAGACATAATCAAACAAGATGTTTGAAGATCGATAGATGGATTCATCATTGCGAGGAGAATAGGACATGCCGAGTGTTTTCCAGCAACTCTCCCTAGGTCGGCGCCTGCATGGCGGAGCTCATGCCGTCTCAACACGTGGCTGATCTTATGAGAGATAGGTGGCGTCTTCAACATCATGCAAAATCAAGATGTTATAGAATATGGATCAGTTAGGCTCAATGTTTTGGCCCATGTACTTTATGGGTGTTTGTACTGTTTGTAAACCATAGTTTCAATCAATAAAATTAGCCTTGGGCATATCAGAATTCCCATCCCGTTCTGTCCTGCTTCTGTTCCGTAATTTTCGGGAATAAGAAATTTTAATTTTTTATTCGGATACAAAAATAATATCCAAACGGGTAAAGAAAAGGGTCGGGAATGGGTCTAGGAATTCTCTGAATTCCCGTTAGAAATTTGTTTACGTTAACTAAACGTTAAAATATATTTGATTCAAATATTAGATATGTTTCAAATAATTAAAATTAAGCACATAACAATATTTAACTTAAATTTTTACAACTTTACAATGAATACAAATTATTTAATATAAAAATAATAGTATTTTTGGTAAAAAGGGATAATGTTGGTTATTTAATTACAAATTTTAACACTGTAATTTCATACTTTTTTGTATTAAATATTGATATATCTTTTATACATTGTTATTTTCGTTATATTAATTATTTAATTTATAATAATATTCTTAATTTTTTGATTATTCGTATTTCCTAAATTATTTTCCGTACGTGCATCACAATTTTTCCGATTTAGTAAGATTTTGGAAATAGTTTGGAAAATAAATTTTCGGTTTTAAAATTCTCGTACCATTCCCAATTCCTAAAACTTTTGTTCCGTTTTGTAGCAAAAATTATTTAGAAAGTAAATATAATTTTTTGAACTTGTCGTTCCTTATTCGTATCCGTCATTTCTCAACTCGTATCTCGTTATGTCCCAAGCCAAATAAAATAAGTTTTTCATGGGTGTTGACAGCCAAAAAAACGAATAAATAGCAAAAAAAATATCCAATGAAGATTATTAAAATAATAAAATAATATTTGCAACTCTGTTTGGAATTTTTCGAGGAGGAGAATTTTGAAAAAGAGCACGAGGGAGAAGGAAAGAGAAGACCGACAGGAAGCGACAAAAAGGAGGTGGAGGTGGGTCCCACAATTCGTGGCGTGATTGCGATTTACATATTTTCGATAAATTTAAATTACTGTATTTATTTTTATGATGTTGACATCTGTCGTCTCTTATCCAACAACACCAATCAACTTATCTTTCTCTCTCCACCTGTCGTGTCGTTTCACTATTCCTGATTTCCCTTGCCTGCCGTTTTGCTTCAATCACTTGCCACTTGTCCTTCTTCTTGCTTCTTCAGTCGGTTAGTAGACTTTTTTCCTTTTTAGTAGGTCCAGTATAAATTCTAGCCCAATAAGATATATTTAGTTACCAAGTACTAGGTCCAATATCATTAATCACTCAAACCGACACCGGTTAGAATACCCCAATACTATATCATCGGTGTAGCGTGGCAAAGGTGGAACTGACGAAGACGATGGGTACCACTGTAGCGCCATGGAAGCAGCTTCTCTTTGGTGCGATTGAATCGAGTTCTCATTTAAGCCACTCTTCTTACGTTCACCTTGTATGTGTTTACTTTTATTTTTTGTTTTCATCATGGTGTTTCGGAGCGATTTTGTTTCATTTGTTGTTGTTCTTGGGTGTTTCAGGCAACGGTTGGTTTAAATGGAAGGCCTTCGAATCGTACTGTAGTATTTAGGTGATATCAATGCGTGATTTTCTCTGTATAATTGTACATATTTCTATGTTTTGATCGGTTGGGTAGTGATTTATTTTTGGTCGGTGGTGTGTTTGGTAGGGGATTTGAAGAGAACAGTGACAGAATTCAAATCAACACCGATCTTCGTAGTCGTAAGGTCTTCGAAATTTTTCCAAATTATGTTGGCATTTTCGTTGAAGCTACTTCCAGATTTTAATTCTCTTTTATTCTGTAAATTTCTGCATGTATGTTGCAGATTGAAGAGCTTAAGCATTGTCCGTTTTCCGAGGTAAGCAATATTTTGAGGTCAAGTTTGGTTGCATCGCTTGATTGTATAATGCTGGTTGTTTTTTCAAGATATGTTGGTATTTCTCGTCTACTTGGGAGCAATTCCGGATTAATGGAAGAATTGAGGTCATTGAAGCGTCGAATCCTGACCAGAATAAGCTTCAGGTCGGGAATACATTACACCTTATACTCAGTTAACAATATAATGATGTCATGGATAAAGAAGAAATACCTTTTGACTTTGTTTGTTTTGGTTTCAATTTTGTTTGATGTGTAGCAAAGAGAGAAAGTTTGGTTTGCTAATTCTTTAAGGTCACGGTTGATATACATTTGTCCTACTCCCGGTAGTCCTTACAACAGTGAGCAATCAAACCAGGAAGTTAATTTAGATCCCTCTAGTGGTCCAGTTCCTGAATTCTGCCTGCTGCTTCTAGAGCCAGAAAAGGTTTTCTTTTTTTCTCAATAATTTTTCCTTTCCTCTGTTGACCCCTACGTTGAAGTGGGCTAGTCGTGGATTGTATCATTAATGATTTCTCTTCATGACAGGTTGATTACTTGAATCTGAAAAGTAACCAGAGGCTTTTGTTTTCGTCGAAGGCTAGTGGAACAGGAGAGAAGTGCTGGACTTCAGAAAAGGTTAACCCATAATTATGTTTTAATGTCTGAGAAAGGGTGATATTTATCTGTGTTGGTGGATTTCCCGTATGTGATTCGCCAGTTTGTCGTAATTCTATAATATAATTATTCCTGGCTTCCGAGCAATGATCTTTGCTTTTTTGGCTTGGATCATATTAATGGATTTAAAAAAAATTGAATAAAGAATATGAATATTTCTCTTGTACAACATTGTCCCTATCCCTTTGAACGACATTTCATTTGCTCTAGAGTTATGAATAAGAGCAGGCCGATGGAAGCGTCTAATATTTTTCCTGTTGATACTAGTTCGTTGTCACCATTTGCTAAAATCAATGAAGCTAGCACTTTGGTAGATCTGCTGGAGGATGAGGTAGACTCTCCAGCACCTTCTTGCCATTTTTCACTATAAACATTGTGCTCATTCCCCATGTTTGATGGATGTCGAAATGACAATGTAATAACCAGAGCCCTATTCATTTAAAAAGGAGGAAGAAAGTCAGCAAAATGTGTGTGGGGTGGGGATGTTAACGAGTATTGTAAAGAATACCTGGATTGTTGGCAACAAATCGAATTGCAGCCCATCCTCCTACTGGAACTCCAATAGTGTTCAAGGAGGATCTTCCAGGTTAAAGTGTGCTGTTCGTTGATCATAGTTTCCTGTGGCATAACCGACAACATAAAAGCTGTGCCCATGAAGGTGAATTGGATGATTTTCAGTTGTGAGTGTGCCAGTATTCTGGAAGATGATTTGTATCCTGCTCCCATACTCGAAAACCATTGCTCTGGTCCCATTTTCAGCCTGTGTGTCATTGGCTATGTCATTGGGTGCCCCATTGACAAAGTCATACGATCTTTCCGGAGCGCTTGGGAAATCTAAAGTGAAGTATCCTTTCAGTTGCTTGTAATAAGCTTCCAAAATTGAGACATTAGGTTCGATGAAGCTGATGTTGTTCATTGAAGCTGCCAATATTCCATTTTTAGGACCTTGGCACTTGTTGTTTGGCTCTCCAGAGTTGCACTTATTTACATTTAGCCCAATTGTAATAAAAAGACGAGCATCAATGCTTTGAGGAACATCAACTGCATTTAGACTTCTGAGCCCATCCATGATAGTCTTAACAGTAACATTATCATTGAAAATAGGTAATTTAGCTGGTAATGTTACACTCTTAGGCAGCGCACCCAGGTATTGGAAATTAGCTATTGCTGATATGTGTTGAAACTTAACGTTTTTTGCAGACTCATATGGACCCATCGCGATGGAGTATCTCCCAATGATTTGGTCAACTGTGACAAGCACATTCATTGTCTGTCCAGGCACAAGCATCACACGCTCTGTTGTAAAAGGTTTGGTGTATTCGCCATCTACTTCGACTATGGTCAACCTGTGATTAGCTATGGTGAAGAAGCTCTCCATGTTAATGCCAGCATTTATCAGCCTTAGCAGGTATGTCTTTCTTGGCACTATCTCAATCTTATAAATATCTGAAAGATAAAGATATAAAAACATGGATCAATAATCTGTTTCTCATTGCAAACCAATCATACCATTTTTCATCTGATATCTGTTACCATCAGAGGAACAATTGTAGTTAGGTCCTGGTTGACCATTTATTGTGAATGCATCTGCTGGAGGAGGAGGTCCTCCACTCTCCATTACATGTTTTTCAAGCTCTACCGCGTTCATAACCCAATACTCTCCTAGATTTATCACGAGATAAACAAGCTTAGTAAAACCAAGTAGTGAAAGAGACGGACTTTATTAAGAATAAAGATTACCGAGGAGAATTGTATGCTCATTGAAGGGTTTTTTGAATGGATAAGGAACAGATGGTTTAGGATATACAATGAACGGACCATATACTGTAGCCCTAAGCCAAGAAAAGTGTGCATGCCATAGAAAGGTGCCCTTTTGTTGTGCCACTGTGAAGTTGTATGTGAAACTTTGTCCAGTCTGAATTGGACATTGTGTAATATAAGATGGACCATCATACCAACATGATAGTTTTTGCTTAATACCATGCCTACAGTTAATAGAAACAAGTTTGGTTAGTGAATTTTGTCTTCTAAGCATTTATACTTTAAGTACATGTGTGTATGCGTATCTGCATACCAATGAATAGTGGTATTATAAGGGGTCATGTTGATGACTTTAACGACAATTCTGTCATCTTCTTGAGCAGATATCGGAGGGCCAGGGAATTTGCTGTTGACTATTACAATTTCATTTGTTTGGCATAGCCTGGTGAGTCTTATTGTTTGTACCTGTTAGAAAAACCATTGACACAACAGAACTCTGTTTAGAAATCTGAATATAAAGACGAGTTGAGGTGAAAAACGTGTTCCATATTGATTGTAGACTAAACATTTACACTGCGAATACCTTGAATTTGTAGAACCTAGTTGCAGCGCCAACCCCGGCAACACACGTTACTTGAAGAGTGAACAAGAAAAAGCTAAGCCGGAACAAGGACAAGGCAGCTGAACTGGTCATCTTTAATGGAATGAGACGAGGAGATTTGAGGTTGGAAGGTACCAATAAATGCAACTGGTATTTATAGTGTTCGAAGGTGAGAAATAGAAAATATAATATATACTTTTCGAAAGAAAGTTTCATGATTTTGGAGAGTTGGGAACGGAGACTCTAGTGATTAGGTGTTGGGAAGGCGTGACTTGTTTATTGACCCCAGCGTGAGATTGAAGGCAACACACTGGTTAGTCTAAAAGGACCTGAAAAGGGAGAGAGATACTCTTAATTACTGTCTTCTCTTTGAGTTTCGATCAGTATAAGCTTTTGTACTTTATGATGCAGAAGTCTCTACCAAACTTGTGGGAGATATGGTAACATATTTGGAGCTCACTGATTGATCTGGACAGACATGTACAAGGCCATTCGGCCGGTTTTGATCAAGACAAGCAACTTTTTTCTTCAAGCTCAGTGGAACCGACTTGCTAAGTATCTCTTTAACCTCTTGTTGTCCATCAATTAGCTGTACACTTGTAATGATTTACCATTTTTCGACATGTGATTCTTCATACAGCAGTACAAGGTGAATGTGATATAGCATCATTAGAGAGTGTTTAGTAGGGTCGTAATAGTTTTATGGACATTACGCGATGATGTTGTTTAAGGCTTTTGAGTTCATTCGAGTGTGTTATAAAAGAAAGACAACAAAGAGTAAGATATGATCGAGTTATTTGGTCGGTATTTTGAATGGGACTCAATTCTTTATTGGTCCTGTCATCATCAAACTTCGTGCACGCCTGCCTTAACTTGCCAAACACCATCTTACTTGTAATTTTATTTTGGTTAATATTAAGATCGAAACATGATGATTGATTTCATTTCAGCCGACTCATCATTTTCATACTCCAAAGGGCAACATTAATGCGTTGCTTTGCATCATCAAGATGGTCTTTCATAATGGTTTGACTGGTCAAAATAAACATTAAGCAGGCCCAAATGGTAAATGGGCCTATTAATGCATTGATTGGAGCCTTTAATCTTAGTGACTACATGAGTAGAGAGTGCAAACCGGAAAAAATATATTTGGTCTAAGATTTGTATTTCCGTTTAAACCCGAATCATGCCGGCGACGAGTCACGACGCGATCTCACCGGTCTCAGATCCGATCGGTAATTTACCTCTTCGGCTAGTAAGATCGGAAATCGTCCCCCCGGCTCCGACTCGATCTCAGTCTACTATTGACTGGCTTCCTGACTTCGTCGGTTTCTCATGGCTTGCTTACGGAGCTTCCACTCTCCTCGTCATCTCTCATTTACCTTCTCCTCTCCGCGGCGAAGATTCCACCAACGGACCATTTTTTCGTCAGATTCTCGAGGTTTCCAGCGACGTTTCGTCTCCAATTACTGCTGTTTCTTGGTCTCCTGTAACGCCGTCTGTAGGCGAGCTCGCGGTTGGGTCTGGGAACTACATATACCTCATTACCCGTGATCCCAGTGATTTGAATGGTAAGCCTGGATATAGAGCTTGCTACTTTTTGTTCTTTGGGGTTAAGTTTGTGAGCGAGTTGTTAAAGCGTTGTCTCTTTTTTTGAGCTCTTTTTGACACTGTGAGCAATTCGTGGTTATTGAAGGAAAAATAAAAAAAGTGATAGAATATGTGTCTTCCTTCTCCCAAATTTTTTTTGGATATCTTAAATTTGTATGTCTTTACTCATATTCAGGTTCTTTTTGTTGGAGTCAGAATGCCATATTGGTGCAAGAAACAAAAGTTGAAGCAATTGAGTGGACAGGATCCGGGGATGGTATAATTGTTGGTGGAACTGATATTCTTCTGTGGAAGAGAAGGAATCAATCCTGGGAAATAGCTTGGAAGTTCCCAGGGGATCACGTTCAAGATCTGGTTTCCTCCACTTGGTCATTCGAAGGTCCTTTTGCGACAGCAACATCTTGGAGCAAGTTTCCAACTGAGTGTGACGAGACAGGTAAACTTGTCTTGGCCTATTGTAGAGATGGGGAGTCATATTGTAAATTTGAATTGCCTCATCCGCAGAGAATATCCATGATTCAGTGGAGACCGATGGCTGCAGAACAGTCTGCAATAGGTATAGGGAAATCGATGAGGAATGTGCTAATGACATGTTGCTTGGATGGGGCTGTAAGGTTATGGATTGAGGTAAACAGTGGAAAGACAAAAAAGGGCATGGAAGATGTGCATGATCATAAAAAGTCGTTTTGCGTGGCAGCTGTGATAGAGATAAATCAGGTCTTGGATGGCTGTTTGGGTAGAGATTTATTTCTCTTTTGGGGAACACGTACAGGAGGTATATTCAAAACCATTGAAAGTACTAGTCAATTATTTACTATGGAAAACTATAAACATGAGAATGTTGGCAACTGTGAGTGGCTGGTAGGGTATGGCCCTGGAAAATTGGCTACTTTGTGGGCTGTCCATTTTCTTGATGACATCTCTCCTATGAAGTTTCCACGAGTAACATTGTGCGCAAGGCAAGAATCAGACGAAACTGGTGCGGATTCAGTCTCTCTAGCGGATGCTACAGGTTCTTCTGATCGAATACGCCTTAAGAAAGTTTCTGTTTTGAGGAATTACCTTTCTGGCCCGCCACTTATCTGCTCATCGATTTGTTTATCTCCGCAGAATACTTTGTATTGGTCTTCTTTGCACACAATAAAATCACATGACTCAGAAGATCCATTTCCAAATAAATCCAGTTTACTGAAGGTCATTACTGGAAAAGTATTATATCTTGATGGACATGGTGGGAAAATCCTACAGGTTTCCGTTGATCCTTTCACATGTGAGGCGAGATACATTGCTTCCCTGGATTCCAATGGTTTAGTAATTATTTGGTCCTCTAGTGCTTGTTTGGACCTTGTTGTTGACCATCCTATATCAGTTTCCTCTTGGAAACCTTGTGGACGGCTTCAAAATAATGAATTAAAGTACACAAGTTTATGCTGGGCATCTTCTTCATTGAAAGATGAGAGATTTCTACTTGTGGGAAATGTAAGAGGCGTTGATTGCTTTAGTGTAAGGGATCCAGGGAAAGACAATGATGCTTATCTAACCCGTTACATATGTACCATACCGTTCTTAGTTAACAACCCTTTGCAGAGTGGGCCGACCAGCATATTTGCAAGCCCTCTGTCCAATTCTTGTGGAAAGACATTCAAAAGTAACAGATTTTTGCTTCTGAGTGTATGGATGAAAGAAAAACGGTTTCATGCTCTGTCATGGAGAGTAACCTTGCATCATTTTGATGCAGCAGGCAACACTTGCGACTGTCATTTTCATGATTTTGATAGTACTGGAATGGGAAATTGGTTATTCGAAGATTCATTTTCTGGTAAGAAAAATTGCATTGCTGTCAGATCATGTTCTTCAGAAATACCTGAATCTCACCGTGATGATGAAGTTACGAGTTTTGCTGTGGTGAATGCAAGTGGCAGTGCTCTAGAGGATGACATGAACGGTATAAGTCAAGCTTATACTATGGCAACTGGTCTAGCTGATAGCTCTTTAAAACTGTGGAGAAGTAGTTTTCATGAAAGTTCAACACTTTCCATTCCGTGGGAGCTTGTTGGCATGCTTACTATTGGCCAAAATCCTATCAGTGCTATATCACTGACTGCTTCGGGACATAAGATAGCAGCCCTTTGTACAGGCAATCGTTCAAAAGCTACCCATACGGTTAGTATATGGGATATCTTACACCTTACAGATTCAGGGGTTTTCATACTAGAAGATAAGTTGCGTTTTGATGCAGAGGTTGTTGCTATAAGATGGTCTGTTATGGGAAATGATCAGCTGTTGCTTGGAGTTTGCACACAGAAGGAGATGCAGTTGTATGGAATTACTCGGCAACCCTGCAAAAGTATTTGTTTCACGGAATCTGATTATTTTTCCGAGGCACAGATTTGGCAATGTATTGCTGTTACTCCTACTTTTTCTGCTATTTATGATATATGGTGGGGATCCAAAGCAACGACTTCTCTTGTTCATAATGATTATATTAGTCTATATGGTCGATGGCTGGCTGTAAATGATCAGAAGCAAAAGATTGATAACTATCCAGAAATTTTTGCAGCCAATTTTCCCAACCTAGTAAATGTGACAAAAGAAGGCAGAGACTCTGAATTGTTTTCTGATTCTGGTATTATTAACAGAGGATGTATTCCTCTACCTTCAACTAGTAATGCAATTGATAACAGGCAAGTAAATAGTATGTTGTCGATTAAAACTGCATATTGTTCAGATACTTTTAGTGACATTAAGAGCTTGGGACTTACGGTGGAGAAGTTAGGAGGTGCTTTGCCACTTTATCACCCTCAAGCCCTCCTTGTAGCTATACATTCAGGTAATATGCTGTAAGGGTTTCTGTTTTCCCCTTCTTCAATCAATTGTGAGACTAAGCTGTTTAACTTTTATTAGCTTTCCTTTCTTATTTTTCCTTCGTGCAGAAACATTACCTGTGTCAATCGGTTAATTTCACCTTAGCTAAAGATTGTTAACTCTGATGTGTTCAGGCAATTGGAAACGAGCAAGCGCAGCTCTAAGGCATTTTGCTGAATATATTACTTCACTTGATGCCTCTGTGAAAGGATACTCTGTTAAGTTAGTTAATTGTCCAGATATCCCTTTGTCAAAATATTATGAAGAGTGTCTCTCCAATGGCCCAAATATTAAAGATTTCCGATGGGGTGGGACATCTGTTCCAATGCCACAGAATTCACAATTTCAGTCAAATTTCAATATGGAACCCTATAGTTCCAATAGTCACAGTTCACCTGCAACAGACTTAAAATTTAGTGGCTTCTGCGAACAGCTGAAGAAGTTATCAGATGGAGGAAATATGTCGAGGATAGAAATGGTGCAATATTTTGCAATTGTTGACCTTCTTTGTGAAATTAGTGACCCCCATCATAATTCCGTCTATGCAAGTCTTGATGAAGCTGGGAGAAGGTACAATAATCCTTAGAATTTTCTTAATTCTAGAAGGTTCAACTAAATGTTGAGGTTCCAAAGAACTATATTTCATCATGCATGGTCGTTTTCTCGTCAACCTATAAGGACTGAAAGATCACTTCTATTTTTAGTTACCAAGACCACATTTCTCCCTTATTCAAAGATACTCTAGCTAATTTGTCTGCTTCTTAAAGTTACATTATTTTTGAAATATTGATCACAGGGTCTTAAAAGTACTGGGGGCAGTTTTTTGCTTTTCTTAGTAAATTTTACTTTATGTTGATTGATAGTCATGGATTTTTGTGCTCTTTTTGTTATGTAGATTTTGGGTCACCCTCAGGTTAAAACAGTTATACTTAGCTCGAAGTACTGGCAAAACACCATCTATGGAAGACTTGGATATTTCCTCTAGTATGATAGGATGGGCCTTTCACTCAGAGTCTCAAGAAAATTTGTCTGGTTCTCTTTTACCCAATGACTCGTCATGGCAACAAATGCGATCACTGGGTTTTGGATTTTGGTATTTTAATGTAGCACAATTGCGTTCACGAGTAAGTTTTAAAATTAAATGATTGGTCCAAACTAGCCATATGCAAGAACTCATGAATTTAAACTCCTATTTATGCTTGCTTTACTTTCTTTAATAATATTCTCTTTTCATACCAAGAAACAAAGGGTATGGGAAATAGATGTGAAACTCTTATTTTGATGCCATTTCCTTTCTGTAGATGGAGAAACTGGCCCGACAGCAATATCTTAAGAACAAGAATCCTAAGGACTGTGCACTTCTTTATATAGCTTTAAACAGAGTTCAAGTTTTGGCTGGTCTTTTCAAATTAAGCAAGGATGAGAAAGATAAGCCCTTGGTGGGTTTTCTTTCACGCAATTTTCAGGTATTTAGTACAAACCATATTCTTATTGGGATAATAGGCTCTATCTCACTTCTTATATTATTTGTCTGTACGACTTCTGGCACCTAGGATTACATATTGAGTGAGGTATCTCTTAATCTGATGCATGTCTTTTTACAGGAGGAAAAAAATAAGGCAGCAGCCCTGAAAAATGCATATGTACTAATGGGTAAACACCAGCTGGAGCTGGCGGTAGGTTTCTTTCTCCTTGGAGGTGAAGCTTCATCTGCGATAAATGTTTGTGTGAAAAATCTCCAGGATGAGCAGCTTGCGCTCGTAATTTGTCGGCTTGTTGATGGGCATGATGGGGTCCTGGAAAGTAATCTTATAAAAAAATATATACTCCCGTCTGCTGTTCAAAGAGGAGACATTTGGCTAGCAAGCCTTCTTAAGGTGATTATAATTGTTTGCAAATAATTTTTTTTTGTGAATTTACATGTCTTGCTTAGGTAATTAAAACTACGACAATGAATTTGACCTTGGTTTTTACAGTGGGAATTAGGAGAGTACCACGAGTCATTTCTTGCTATGGCTGGATGTCTAGGGAACTCTACTGTTTCTTCAAGTCACATCTCTTTTGTGGATCCTAGTATCGGCCTATTTTGCCTCATGTTGGCAACAAAAAATAGTGTGAAAAACGCATTGGGGGAAAGAAGTGCTTCAAATCTTAGTCGATGGGCGACCTTGATGTCTGCTACTGCCTGCAGTAGATGTGGGCTCCCGGTAAGTATAATCAAAAACTTGAACATGCTGTGTGCTTGCAAATGAAATAGTATTTAAAGTATTTCTCCCAGAATTGACGTGTTTCTACCAAACCAGCAATGTGAATCCTAAAAAATTTTTTTATGGGGAATGGTCTACCTTTTTTAGTATTTCGATTTAAAGTAAAAAGATTTTCCTTATCTGCATTTAAAGATCTCAGGGTGGAGTATATCGTGTGAAAATTTGATGTTTGTTTATGAGGTTGAGTTTGGTTGTCCGTGTCGTCAAATCTAAATTTATCTTCTTATGAACATTGTTAGCTCGAGGCGTTAGAATGTCTTTCAGCATCTGCCAGTGGTCATGGTGGTACCGATCAGTCTACCATTCCAAGTAACGTTCAGTTGCATGCTCCACAAGGTGTTCTTGGGCATTCTGTTCCTGATTTGCCTAATTGGGTATCAAGCGGTGTTTCAACTACGGCGGACACTCATTTTAGATTGGGTTTAGCCATCCAGTTCCTTTCAAAGCTCTTATGGGAAGCAACTGCACTTTTGATGAATTCTGAAATTGTTTCGTGTGAGAAACTCTCAGGATTTCAACATAAGCTACAAACAGCTTTGGAACAATTTTACCAGAGATTCTCGCTGTCCTCATCTTGCCTACGTAATATGGTATGAGGTTTCCACTTCTAATGCTTGCCCATCGTATTAGTTTTCTCAGTTAGACTAATTTGACAACGTAGATACTTTTGGTTGCCATGTATAAGCTGATTCTTTTGTTCCTATTGGCAGATTATTTTTTCAGCATACAACCGTGGGTTACTATCCATTGGAAACGATATATATCAGGAAAATAGTTCATCAAGACTCCTCGAAGACGAGTTTCAAACAGATGAAGATTCCTTTCAATATTCAGCTTTATGTAAATTGTTGCTAAAAGAAACTGAAGAGAAATCATTAGTATTATCACGTATCATTGCTGCATGCAGTGTCACTCGCTTACACTTAATGCCATGCTCTAAGGAAAACAAGATGTCATCTGGACCTGAACCAAAGTGGTCCAATGCTTTGCGATTTTACTTTCACGGTATTCTGGAATCGTTCTCTAGTTTAAGAACTTCTGTAAGGCTGGGCTTGGGCTCCTCTGTGGAAGACCTGAAAACAAGACTCGCAATTGTTCTTGATTTAGTTTTATACTGCTCAAGAATCGCCATGGCTTGGGTTCTGGGAGATGTAAATTGTCTGATTCGAATGATTCAGCCCCTTACGATAGCATATGTTCAGGGGCATATGCCCTATGAGGTTGACCTGGAAAGCTTGAAGAGAGTATACAATCAAGAAGCTTCTGTTAGTGTTCCAGATGGATCCGATGTAGGAGCTGTTTCTGAGGTCAGCAGAGATGTTGAGAATAACGAAGCTGGCACTTCAGTGTACTCAATTCCAGAAGATCAAAGGCATCTTGTAAGTCCACAAGCAGGTGTCTGGAAGAATATTTCAGACTTTGTGAAATCCATTTTTAATCCAGATGATGGTGTTAGTGTTCCAGATGGATCAGATGTAGGAGTTAATTCTAAGGTCAGCAGAGATGTTGTGTACTCAATTCCAGAAGATGAAAGGCGTCTTGTAACACAAGCATGTTTCTGGAAACATGTTTCAGACTTTGTGAAACACAAGCTGGTATCTATCTCTATCAATCTAGATGATGGTGTCTCAAAAAGTGGTCCCTCTGAAAATTTTGATGCTCAGACATCATCGGAAAGCAGTGGTGACATTGTATGTGTAACAAGGAAGATAATATCGGTTCTGGGAAATACATTAATTCACACCCTAGCTCAACTCTCTTCCCACCATGTAAAACAACTCGCAGTGGTCTTGAAACAGAAAATAGAGAAAAGAATTCAGGTTCCTACCTTGTTGTGGGTGCTTGAATGTCAGGGACCTCGAGCAAATTTTTCTAAATGTGATATCCCAGATGCGGGTGTAGAGAATGAAGACAACGGTGACCCTGTGGTTTCTGTGAAACTCTGGAAGCTTTGTGTTAACCCTCATTTACTATGCGAAGCTTTATTGCTAGAAAATTTTGACATATCTGGATGGTCAAAATTACCATTGGAAGATTGGAACGATATGTACAGAGAAGTAACCAGGAAGAACGAGCCCATTGTGCCATGCAATCAATATGGTCGGAGTAGTAATGAGGTGGCCTCACTTGCAAGCCACACGTCAAATTCTTCACAAAAAGCTGCAATAACTGTCAATGAAAACTCTGCTTTCCGGAACCCCAAAGAAATCCAGAAGAGGACAGGGGAGCTTATAGAGGTATTGCTTTTCTTACATTAACAAGTTACTAATAGTCTCTATTGAAAATTTGTTATCTTTTGTGATCGAGTATCTTTGTCTTTCTAATAGGCCCTTTGTCTCAACGCTATCAGCCATCGGCAAGCTGCAATAGCTAGCAACCGTAAGGTCAGTTATTGTTGCAGTTTTCCTTAGCATTTGTTCCATATATTACGCACAAAAATCTTGACTATGCATAAAATTAGTCTGGAAAATCTCCAATCATATTCTGTCTTTAACATGAATCAGTATCTTGAGATAAAGTATCTGTTGGTAGCACGATGGTGTTTATGTATATCTGTTATTATCTTTTTGTTCAAGTGTTTTCTTATGCGTAGTGGTTATGTGACATCAGATATAAACACACCCCTGAATTTTGTTTCATGCAGGGTATAATTTTCTTTAACCTGGAAGATGGTGACTACTGCAATGATCAGTCAAATTATATCTGGTCAGATGCTGATACGCCACATAATGGTTGGGCTAACTCTGAGTCAACTCATGTTCCAACATGTGTCTCACTCGGTGTTGGACGGGAAACTCATGAAGAGTATGAACATATTGCTGATCCTCCCCCAACAGTTGAAACTGTTATTACGAGAGCATTCTCTAGTCACCCAACAATGCCTCTCTTCTTGGTTGGCTCAAGCAACACACACATTTACTTGTGGGAGGTAAGACTTGCTCCACGCTTTTTTTGTAGGAGTGAGTGTCTATTGATTGTTGGGTCGAATGTGATTCTTTCATTAACTCAGTCTCTTAGGAGTGAGGAGTAAATAATGACATTCTATACATCATGTGGATCTTACAATACAAACATGACATCTTTCAGTTTGGAAAAGACAGAGCTACTGCAACTTACAGTGCTCCGCCTGCTGCAAATGTTCCTCAATATGCTTTGGCGTCAACATCGGCAGTGCAATTTGGTCCATGCGGACACAGATTTGCTAGCGCAACACTGGATGGAACTGTATGCACTTGGCAATCAGAAGTTGAAGGAAGAAGCAATAGCCATCCTGTTGAATCATTTCTTTGCTTCAATGGCCATGCAGCGTACGTTTCGTGTTACTAAAGTGTATATGTTCTTGTTCACCTACAATTCTAAAAGCACCCAAGTTTAGAATTATTGCACTTAATCATGAAATATGCCGTTTTCTGTGCTTCGTGTTCTATTGAAAGCACTGACTTCAGCTGTTGTATTTCTGTTACCATGGTTGCAGAGATTTAGAATACATTAGTTCGAGTGGATCCATCCTTGCAGCTTCAGGATATAGCTCAAGTGGTGCAAACGTGGTGGTATGGGATACTCAAGGTCCCCCGTCAACCTCCCAGGCATCTATTAATTGTCATGAAGGTCTCTTCCAATAAAAATAGTCTGCAGATTATGTTCACCATTAGTGTCTCTTTCCCATAATCATTAAAAAAAAAAATTCTTGGCCTTTTTCTTTCATGAAGATGGTGCACGCTCTATTTCGGTGTTTGATAATGACATTGGTAGTGGCTCGATTTCTCCAATGATTCTGACTGGTGGCCAAACTGGTGATGTTGGTTTGTACGATTTCCGGTATATTGCAGCTGGAAAGATGAACAAGCAAAGGAGCTCTAATGAAATATCATCGATTGATGGATTTCAAAACAAAAATGGGATGCTTTGGTATTTACCAAAGGCTCACTTAGGTGCAAACCCTATATCCTAATTTCACCTTCATTTCCTGATTAAAACCGGAAAAGCATCTCTTAATTTGATTATGACGGTTGGTTCATATATATTCAGGGAGTGTGACGAAAATATCGACAATACCACGCACGAGTTTGTTCTTAACAGGAAGCAAAGACGGAGATGTTAAACTTTGGGATGCGAAAGCAGCAAAGTTAATTCATCATTGGCCCAAATTACACGAAAGACATACTTTTCTGTTGCCAAAGTCTGGAGGCTACGGTGGTATTATCCGGGTTAGTAACTAGTCACCTAAAAGCTTTGTTTTTTATCAGCAAAGTTGGTTCAGATCGGATTTGTTTCATGCAGCGAATTGATTGTGTCATTGTGTAAATTGTGTTTAGGCTGGTGTCACTGACATACAAGTTTTTCCAAATGGATTTATCACTTGTGGTGGTGATGGTACTGTGAAGTACGTCAGCTTCAGAGATTCCTGTGATGATAGCAAACAAATCCCAAACATTTTCCGGGAAAAGAGAAAACCGAGTTTTGTTTATTGACTTCGAATTTCTTGTGAATAGTTCGTGATTTCTTGCAATGTAAGTCTTTATCTCTCTCTTTTTAATATATTTCTGGTGTATACATACACATATATATGTATATATAAGATTCTTTACGCATTGGAATCATGAGTTGACATCAAATCTAGATATTAAAATCATGGCTTTCAATGCATTGAAATCTGATCAGTTTATCTTTAACATTGTTTCCTTTGACCTGGTTGCATCGGATTTGACTATAGAATAATCGGACCAAGTCCAATTAGATTGGATTTTAAAGCTTATTGGATAAAGCTTTATGTTTATCAATTGCTAGGTTCCAACTGTACATTTGCTTGGGGAATACTGCAGCTGTATATTAAGGTATGCAATTCGGTTTTTGAGCTTCTTTTTGGGTATACTATTTTTTGGTTCAGGATGTATCACCAAAATAATTTCGAGTTGATTTAATCGTTGTGGTATTTTAAAATTTGATGCAATTATTTGGGTGTGGTATGATAGAGCCGAATAAACCTGAATCAGGAATATTTTTTTGTATTATCTTGATATAATTTAATAAGGTTATGAAATCTGTGACGGCTGCTATTATTACGCAGTGCATTATTATAATCTTCTGGTTGATTATTGAATTGGACCATAATTTGTGCTGCAGACCAAATCATATGAATCATCAAATGTTTGATTAAACCCATTTGGTCTCTTAATAATATTAAGTTAAGATAAAGGTCCATTTCTTTGAAAGAAGTTAATTATGACGAATATATTAGTGCTCGCATAAAGCATCTAATAAGAAGAGATCTTCAATTGTTTAAAGATTATATGAGTCACATAATAAAAATATATCTATGTAACTATCAATTGTGGAGAGAGACAATTAGCCATAATTCCTTGAATACGTTTTGATTCACCTAACGCTCAATTTCTAGACAACGCCACTAGTTTTACATACCTAACTTTCAAAGAAAAAATACCTTTATTAACTTAATTTCTTAAAATATAATTATGATAAATAATTATTATTTATGCGATCATTAATACGTGATGTCAAGTGACTCTGACATGATTAACTAATTAACCAAATACATAATTAAACTAAATTATCACATAAATATTACAAGTTTTGTTTTTTACACTTAATTAGGAATATAATTAAATGTTAAAAAAAGGAATATAATTAAATTATTATCGCGCGTGGCGCGTGGCGCGTGTTGCGTAATTGAGTATAGTGAAGAGCCAGATTTCTCTTTAAATAGAAATAATTTTAAAGATAAAATGTCTTATCCGTAAAAAGGAAAGTGAATCCTTTATCGATTTTCCTTTTTCACGCCACGTGTATATTTAATATCTAATCGAACGGCTCTCATGCGAAATCTATAAACAAATCTATGGTCTCAAAGACTCTGAAACATAACTATTGGTCTTTATTAAAACGGTACCGTTTAATGGAAGTTTGCGTGCTGAATGATCACATGAAGAAAACGATAAACTGCAGGATTCAAAGGCTTCATCGAAAGCAAACAAAAAAAAAATCTGCCAAAATTATTAAAAAAAACTCAGAACAACTCTATCTTCACGAGACTGATCAACATTTATTCTTCTCTTTTTGTTAAATCTGAATTCTTTTCTTATCCAGTTTGTGGGCTTCGTCCTCTACTCTCTTCTTCTGGTTAGTTTTTATTTTTGAATTTTTGTTGTTTGTCTGAAATTGTTCGTTTTTAGTTGATGAGTTAGGTCAGATTGTGCCGACAATCATGGTCGTTTGGTCTGATGATGTTTGTTTAAATAGGCTTAGTTGAAATTACTTGGTTTTGAATCTTTTGATCCTAATTTGATTTCAATAGTGAAGAATGATAATTTGGTTGGTAAGTTGAAAAAATAGTTTGCTTAATTTTAAACCAGAATCTGGCTTTGATTAAATGTTTGCTTGCAAAAAATTTAGGAACTAATTCTTCATTTTCCCTTAAAGCAAAACATCAGATTCTCTTATTGACAGAATAAAAGGTTTGTAAGCTTTTTATTGATGGATCTTGTCTTTCTCTCTTAGAGGTTATTTGGCTATCAGAAAGATTCTTCCTTTAAGTATTATTCATTCTCTTTCTATAAATAGAATCAAATCGGTTAATTAGATTTTGCTAAATCTGCCTTATTTCTGAATTACATTGATCTTGAGTTGATTGGTTTTTGAATCTTATATCTTTTTTGTCTTGCTTTAGAGTTATGGTGAAATAATGGCAGCAGCTGAAGCAAGAGCAGTGTGGCAAAGAACAGTTAATCGTTGCTTCGTTCAAGAAGACGCTAAAAGAGCTCCCAAATTAACCTGTTGCCAATCTTCTTCATCGACTGCTTCAACTAAGCAGGTTGAAGATTCTGGATCTTCTCGAGCTGTTCCTGATCCACAGAGTCAATCATCTTGTGTAGGTGGTTTCATGCCTCTTCATCAAAACCAAAATTTCCCGGATATGTTACCCCACAACACTAGATTGTGGAGTCTTCATCATCATATTCAGGTGAATCAGAAGCCATTGGAGACTGAGGTTAGCAATCAAGGTGTATCCGAGAAGAAGCCTGAGCTGGGAGCTGGAGAGAAACAAGGAAAGTCTTTCAATTCCGAAAGCTTTCAAGAGTTTATAGAGTTGATGGAGACAAGAGAAAGTTATGGTTCAGTTGGGAATGATGAGTCCACTGAGAAAAAGTTGTACGAGCTAAATTTTGATCCGAGTTCGCCATGGAATCCTCTCTCAAGCGAGAAAGCTGGACCATGGTGGAGAACTACGGATAAAGATGAACTAGCTTCATTAGTTGCACAAAGGTCTCTAGACTATGTTGAGAATTGTGATCTACCAACACCACAGAAGATGAAACGCTGTTATTATGGCAGTCCGCGAGGTTTCAGTTCTGATGTATTCGGAGATTACTCTGTCTCTAACCAAACCATCCACGAGCACGGGCCAAGACGAGAAAGCAGCTGCAACAACAGAAATGAGGCATCTTCTGACTCTGATTTAAGCAAATCTGAGCTATTAGAAGCGTTGAGGCGTTCCCAAACGCGAGCTAGGGAAGCAGAGAACATGGCTAAAGAAGCATATGCAGAAAAAGAGAACTTGGTGAGGCTCTTGTTCAAGCAAGCCGCAGAGCTTTTCGGGTATAAGCAATGGTTACAACTGCTTCAGCTCGAAGCACTTTACCACCAAATCAAGAACAAGAAGATTGAGAATAACAACAACAACAAAAACAGCAACGAGACACCAGTTTCAAACCCTTGGAGTAATTGCAAAGCAAAAAAACAGGGGAGCAAAAGAAGAAGCAAAAGGGCTAAACCGAATGCAGCTACATACGCAGTTGGTTTAGCTTTGGGAATGAGTCTTGTTGGTGCTGGTTTGCTTCTGGGATGGACTGTTGGATGGATGCAGATGCTATCTTTGTAAACAAAAGAGGAGATGAGAAAGAGAGATCTCTTAAAGGTTTTTTTAAGAATGTTTCATCTCTTTCTCTTTGAGAGCAGCTTGATGATCTTGAAATGAGTTTTTAAGGTTGCTTTGAGTACAGCCTTTGTATTTCGCTAATGAGAATGTAAATTGTTGTAAGAATTTTGTTAATATTGTGTTTTTAGTTTGATATTTTTCTGCAAAATCATAAGAAATTATCCTCATGTAAGTATATATTTCCCTGTAATATCTGGATATGTTAAAGTATGAAATATGAGACAGTATATATATTTTTGGGCTTATTTGAATTTATTATTGGGCTGAATTATAATATTCGGGCCTTTCACCCGACTAGACCTGACCCGACCCGAATAGATGATCCATTTTTAATTCATTCGGGCATTTTTTAATCTCAAGTGAGAAAATTGTTTTGTTCGGAATCAGAGACTCAATCGAATCATAGACATCGACGAGCTCGGAATTTCCGTCATCCGAGGAAGAGAGTAAAATTGGGTTGGGCATACAAAAATGGCGATCATGGAGAAACTAAGGATGTTCGTGGCGCAAGAACCAGTTGTCGCTGCTTCTTGCTTAATCGGCGGTTTTGGTATGAACCCTAATTCAGTCTCTTTTAATTCGTTGCTCGTAGATCGAAAGCATTGCTCGCTTTATCTTTCTTAGTAGGGATTTTTCTTTGGTATTTATCTATGGCTAGTATGCTCTATTTCGTTGAGGATGTAGAAATTGTCTGATCGGAATGCAATGCGACATCTCGTTTGACATAGAGTAGATTTATGGTAAGATTTGTGATATAATCCCAGTTTAATTACTTCATAGCGGCTTAATTTTTAAGGATAGAGGCAGCGTCTTCCTGTTTCTCCATAGTTTCCATGTAATCCATTGTATTAGTAGCAAAGATAATGTCTTTTGATGTTAGCAGAAGGCAATGTGCTAATACATTTTCTGAGGGTTCTCTTCATCTTGTAGGACTCTTTTTGCCTGCTGTTGTTAGGCCTATTCTAGATTCACTTGAGGCTTCCAAGGAAGTTAAAGTGCCTCCACTTACCGATGTAAGTATTTGAACAAATATCTCTATCTGTTTGGAAATCTCTTAGATGGTCAAAACCCTTCATGGACTTGGATGATTCCAAGTTCTGTCTCTTCCTGCTATGTGATCTTGCTTAGACATCATCTCAATGTTTCGTTCCTCCCTTTGCTGCATATTGTTGTGGTTTGAGAGTTCCAACTTTGGTACATGTATAAATTGAAAAATCAATGCCTTTTCGATATGGACAAAGTTTTTGTTACAGCCAAACATGTATTGGACATGAAGGAGACTATTGTTTTAACCTATTGCTTAGTAGTCCAACACTTTAATATCGCATCTATAGACAAACAATTGCTTCAAGTATTCACTCAAGATCCAATTTGCTTTTATAGGTAATTGCTGGTGTCACGGGGAAGAAACAGAGTTAATCCAACCAATGACTTTCCCTATTTCCTTTTACGTTCAAATTATCAAGATTCCTTTTTGTCTGTAACTCTCTCTTTTCCTCTGTTCACAATTTGGAATAAGCCAGACTCATGTTTTTGTTCTGAAACTTTATATAAAGGCATGTGTGTGTACACTCACTTTGTTCTGTCAGATGTAATCATTCCTTGACGACAAATGAAAAGAGCTTAAAACATTTATTACCATAGCTCATGAGTCGACATTATATATACATTACAGAGATCTTAGTTTTACATTATAGTAATAAAATTGCTAAATCTTCCACTCTTAGTAGCTCTATAACATCAACTTAATTCCTCAATAGATGGATAAAAGATGATTAGATATGTCTTGAAATGCATATTGAACGCAACCTCAAACACTTTCACTTCTCATCTTCTTGTTCTTCCATGGCATTGCTTGCTTCAATCCCTTACATACACTTGCCTGCATTTCCCCAACCAAGCTCATGTAAGATAATAAGAAGATGAAGTCACTAAGAAAGAGTGAAGAAACACAAAAACTTTACCCAAAAGTGAGATCCTTTAACAGAACCACCACCATAGAAACTCCCTGATCTGTTATACTTCATGATCTTCATGTTGTTATTGATCTCACCTACTCTCTGACTTTCCGACAAAAAGACGTAATTATCCCTGAGAACAACATCTCCTCTTCCTTTCCTCCTCAAGAACCTAAAGAGTCCATGTCTTCTCTCAGGCAAAGGCATTTGTGTTAACTCACCAGGAAGAAGCAAACGAGGAGGCAAATCAAGACACTTAGGGTAAGAAAGAGGACCAAGAGGGTTCTTTGGCTTGCCTGGTTGATCTTCCCAACAAAACGGAACAGAAGCAAGTGTATGAATCGGAGAAGCAAACACACGTGGACTTGCAGGTGATGATGTATACAACAACGATTTTGACTTTGCAGCTAACACAAGTGCCAACTTCGTCTTCTCTTCTTCCTTATCTTCTCTCATTTTGTGTGTTTCTCTGTTTCTTACTTTCTTCTTCTTCTTCAGCTTAGCTTGGCTTAGGCTGTTTCTTTTTAGGTAGTGGAGTGTGAAGAAGAAAATAAAGACAAATGCATTAAATATGTCTCAAATCATTTGTGATTGTTAATGATCCAACGGTGGATTTTTTACTGTTGACTAAAAAAGAAAACTAGAGTTGGGAAGTGGGCCAAAAATTCGTGGGATCCGCGGTTTTAAATCCGTGCGAGGTAGGTATGGTTTCAGTTTCGAAGACCACTTTGTTGCGGGCTTTGCAGAACGAGGTCTTTTTGAGTTGGGCTAAGCGGTCTAAGCCCGCGGATTATGCGGGTACCCACGGTTCAATGAAACAATATATTATTTCCAGTGAAAATGAGTAGACATCGTGAGATTTTGACTTGAAACAACACGTAGTTAACTGCAGAGCATTATCCAGGTTTTTGGTGGGTTTTAGGCGGGTAAGTTGTAGTTTTTTTTCAGCGGGTTAACTACAGGGCCCTCAGATTTATGCGGGACGGTTGTGAGTTTAGTTAATAACCTATTTTTTTACAGGACGGATTCGAATTTTATAAATTCGGCCATAAGCCCACGAGTTTTTTACAAGGCGGAACGGATTGATCCGCAGCCCAGTTCTAAAGACAATCATTCATAAAAGTCAATACTCTTTTATTACATGAAATGGACATACTGACGTCACACTGTATCATATTTGATTCACCAACTATACTATTCTTATTTTGTTTCACTGTATAAAACATTTTTAATTCTAATTTTACTGTTTTTTTTTTTGCTGCTTACTGTACAGTGAAAGGGAACCAATTTTGTGATATCAATAAAATTGTATAAATATAATTTTAAGGAATTGTGTAGCTGACGTCAAAAGTAGCTGCCGACAAATAAACTATAGTTATGATTAACGATTGAAAGAAAGCTCAAAAAGTGGGTCCATAATTACAATGTGGTTTCATGAGTTTTTCATTCGCACGGACACAAAGCTTATGAACTCTCTCAGGCTTTAGTGTGGTTTCGCATGTCTAAAGATTACGATGATGATTAACTAAGTTAAACAAAATTAATAAAATACGAAGAACGTGGTCTTAGGTGAGGGTTTATTTTATATATGTATTTAAAGTCAAAATTATCAATAAAATGTCCTTTATCATAATTTAAACAAAAAAAATTAAAGGGAGTTGGGTCTTTTATTGAGGGAGCAGGTTATTTGTTCCCAAAACAAAATAAAAGGGAGCAGGTTGCTTTCACAATTGCTTTGAAAATATTAAATAAATGTAACTGGTGTTAATATATATAATCATTATACATCTATAAATTTAGAAATATTTATCAAAAAAATATATTAGAATATTAGTTATAACCCATTGATGTTTCAACAATGAGTAAAAAAAAGTAAAATCTATAAAATATCAAAAATAAGCTAAAAAGTAGGTGAAAATTGATATTATAAAACCTATAATCTCGGAATTTTTTTTAAATGAGTATAAAACTAAAAAAAAAATATAACATTTATAAAATATCAAAAATAAGCTAAAAACTCCATAAAAATTGGTATTGTGAAAGGTACGTATAGCCCACAACTTTTTAAAAAAAAAATTGTATTATCTATAAATTATCAAAAACCAGCTAAGAAGTGAATGAAAATTGAGTAAAAATGAGTAAAAAATTCAAAAAAAATGTAAAATCTATAAATGGTCAAAAATAAGCAAAAAGTTGGTGAAAATTGATATTGTGAAGGTTATAACTTCTAGAATTTTCAAAAATGAGTATAAAAACCAATGCATGTAAAATCTATACAATGTCAAAAATAAACTAAAAATGGGTGAAAATTAATTTTGTAAAGGTTATAACCTATGGATTTATGGATTTATCAAAATTGAGTATAAAAAGGAAAAAATGAAAAATTTATAAAGTATCAAAACTAAGCTAAAAAGTGGGTGAAAATTGATTTTCAGAAGGTTATATAACCCTTGGATTTTCCAAAATTAAGTATAAAAACCAAAAAATAAAATCTATAAATTATCAAAAAGTAAGCTAAAATGAGTGAAAATTGGTATCGTTAAGGCTATAAGTAACCCATGAATTTTCCAAAATAAGTATAAACGCGAATACTAAGCTATCAATTTTGTTTTTTCTTACTATGGTAAAATGTGAATTTATTTTTATCAAATGGAATTGGTAAAAAAATTTAAGCGCTTGCAAGTAAAGACACACGCTTTAGCATTATTATTTTTTATTTAATTACAGGGTGATTATTCATATCGTCTATATATTACTATACTGGAACGAGTTCATCTTATGCAACATGACTTAAACACATATTTCAAAAAGTAGTTATCAAATGATCGATAACTCTATAAATACTTGTGAGATCGAGTTCATGATTACACAACTGAGAACATTAAGGCTTGTAACTGTTTTGTTTTGAGAGATTTTTTAAGTAATATAAAAAGAGCAATTCTTTAATAAGCACAGTGTGTTCTTAAGAAACTTTAGTTAGAACTCAGCTAAATTAAAAAAAACTAACATTGTGTGTTCTATGATTTACTTCTAGAATTTCATTCTCATTTTCCATATCGATCATCAATGTCCTTTTATTTAAGACAATGTATTGTATTCCTCCCATCACTTGTATTCTAAAAACTTTTGTGTATGAATGATCAATCGTCATATCCTGGATCACATTAACAGACTAAATCAACTAGACTCTAATTAATTCAGATAATTTGAACACTGAAACCATTGCAATCAAAGAGAGAAAATTTTGGATTTTTGTACATGCATTCACTATTCAACATGGACTTGTAATAATAACAAATCTCATCAATTGAAATTGCAAGTTTATAACCTCTCGATTTTTCAAAAATAGTATAAAAACCAATACATGTAAAATCTATAAAATGTCAAAAAAAAAATAGGTGAAAATTAATTTTGTGAAGGTTATAACTCATGAATTTTTCAAAATTGCAAAAAGTAAAAAAATTATAATATATCAAAACTAAGCTAAAAGGTGGGTGAAAATTGATTTTGAGAAAGTTATAATCCATGGATTTTCCAAAAGTGAGTATAAAAACAGAAAAAACAAAAAATCTATAAAAAAATCAAAAAGTAAGCTAAAATTGGGTGAAAATTTATACTGTGGAGGTTATAACCCATGAATTTTCAAAAAATTAGTATAAAAAAATGTAAAATTTATAACATAATAAAAATAAGTTTAAAAAGTGATTGAAAATAAATTTTGTGAAAGGTATAACCCATAGATTTTCTGAAAATGAGCATAAAAACCAACAAAAGAAATGTAAAATTTGTGAAATATAAAAATAAGAGTGGGTGAAAATTGATTTTGTGAAGGCTATAACCCATGTATTTTTCATTTTTTTAAGTTTATATACTTTGTTTATAGTAAATTGTGGACTACATAGCCTATTACACTTTTTTCTTTTTAATATTTTATAAGGTCAATTAGTGAACTGATTATAAATAAGGTTACAATTGTGAAATCTTAAAAATTTTGAGGACATAGTGGATATATATATACTTTGAAAATGTTATGGGCTCAATGTTTGGGCCTACTAACCCATTACAGAATCTTAAACATTAGAGACACACGACCTTTTTAAAAGTTATTGCAAACACATAATTAGTAGTTACCACAAATTGCCATGTCGGAGACGGAAAAGCAAACACTTTACACAAAACGAGTCGTCCTCAAGCCTAATATCATATATATATTTCGTATATTATATAGTCCACCTAACTTTGTGACTCGCGGAGATAATCCAATTGAGAAAGAAAAAAACAAAGACGAAGAAATCACGAACTTTGTGTAGTCAAATGTGAATTGTCGTCTGATCGGATTCAAGATTTACGACGATCTTACCTTCATCATCTAACAATGACTTTGAGGTCAGTTTCTTGACCTCGTCACTCGAATATATGAATAACTTCTTCGCCATTTTACAGAACTCACTGCACATTCAAGCACTTCTGTCAAAAGAACATTCTTTAAAACGAAACAGAGAGACAAAGAGAGAAAGAGAGAGACTTACTTCCAGGGATCGTCCCCTACGAGCATCATATCTCCTTCATCGTCTGTAAACACTATAGCCCATTTGTCTTTAGGACTAAGTTCGCCTTCAATCTCAAACATTTTCTCTAACTCGTTGATTAATTCGTCGTATGATCTCAACAACGTTAAGTCAACCGCTCGTCCAACTGCTGTTCCTTGCATTTGTACCTTTTCAAGATCAAACAGACACAAAGTTGTATATTTGAGAACTAAAAAAGTTTATCTCTTTAAGGAGTTTTAAGTGAAGTGTAATGCTTTGTTTTACCTTGGTTCTGCTTCTTGTGGATGTTTGTTGCTTCTGTTCTTTTGGTGAGTTCGACGAGTTAGGATCTTGACAAATGGTAGAACCAGAGTTGTTTGAATCCAAGCTAATTACTTGCTTGTCAGGAGGAATTGGAGCAGGAGCAGAAGTGCTTGTGATGTCAAATCCGAATAACCTGCAGCAACTTGTGACCGGAGCCTCGGTTTTGTGACCTTGTAACCTGCTTGAAAACACCGATTTGTTTGAGTTTTCATCAGTTGCTGGATCGTGGAACAACAGTTTGATTGATGGATTAGACTCATGGCTTTTCGGGAAGCTGCTCAAGAAATTAGAAGCCACAGGACTCCCTGTGATTTCTGCAATACAGGACAGAAATTTCATCTTTGAATAAACTTATGAACAAATGACCCTCAGTTTTGGCTCTTATAGGTTTATTGTTTGTAGTACATTAGTGCAGGTTAACTCTAAGAACCAATTACTGTAATCTCTAATAAACACCTGAAGTTAATTTTTGTAAGTACCTGAAGTTGGTGAATTTGTGGGTCTGGAACGTTTGGACTTTGACTTTGGTTGAGTAGGTGTTGCAGTAAGCACAGATGTTGGTGAGATAGGCTCGATATCCCACGGTGAGACCTTATATGGTCTCTGAATTGAAGATGGCTCGTCCCATTGGATCTAATAATAGGAAGAAAAGGATTCAAAATTCACACAAAGTATGCTTCAAGAACTTTATGATATGACTAACATCTCTAAAGAATTATTCATATTCACTGAACCTGCAATGACCTCCATCTCGAAGCTGGCCATTGTAAAGATAAGTCTCCACTACCGATTATCGTACCTGTAAATCTGAAGAAGAAACCAGGAAAAAATTCAAACAACAACAGTCAAGAGAGCTTAGAGAGAACAACAATAAAAGCTACGAATGTCCAAAGAGGAAATAAGAAATCTACATTCTCTCAGGAGACTCTTCTCCTTCAAATCTCATTCTAAACCGCATACCAAGAGAAAACCCATTCTTCATCGCCTCCATATACTTATTCACACCAATTATAAATTGGCTTATCCTGAACAAACAAACAAAAAGACTAAATTAAGCTTAAAGCCCTTCACTAGCAACCTATATAAGATGAAAAGTTTGAAACTTGACCTTGGTTTATACAACACAACAAACATAGTTGTTGTATTAACAGCATGAGAAGCTGTGGCAAGAACTCCCAAATGCATACTCTGACTAGAAATAACGGATGCAGGCATCGTGCTTTGCTGCCTAGCTAAATGTCTCACGCCAACTCGTAAATCCCCAGTTTCACCCCTTTAAACAACATAAGAAGATATTACAATGAAGCTAATGAAGTAAAACCCACAAAGTAAAAGGATCAAGCTGTTTAGCTACCTCAAGAACACAAATGCATCTCCAGCTACAAGTCTTTTTGAGGTCACAAATGTACTCCAACCTGTTGTAAGTAAATGCCTCCTCGGTTGACCTACCAAAGTAAAACAAACTCAATAGACTCTTTGAACTAAAGAAACTCTTAAGAGAATCTGTCAAAGAGTTTGTTACCTCTGAATATGTGCTTAAACTTCCATTCGTAGCCGTGAAGATCTTTAGCTACTAGTTCTTGAGTAGGTATAGCTTGTGTCATATCCTAAATATTGAATATAAAAATCAAAATATAAAGTGACTAATTCAGTCAAGAAAGACCAAAATCTGGAAAATGGAGATGGAAGGATAAAAGAATTTACAAGTGAAGGTAAACACTCAGTGGCGTGTTTACGAAGAACAGAGAATCCACCATGAGTGCTTGTATCAGAAGCTGTTAAAATCTTCACAAACGAATCAACTGTTGGTTTAGCAGGTTCAACCAAAGGTGGATCAAGGCTTGTGGGTTCACTTTGCTGCAAAAAAAGAATACGAAGTTAAATTTACTGAATTAATCAAAACAATCAAAGACTATTTTTTACATACATTTTCTTCTGGTTGTAATGTGATCTGAGCATACACTTCATCTGTCTCATGCTCAGCTTTTAACATGACACTAAGAACTCGACAAAGTATCTTTGGAGGAAGATTAAAAACTGGTATATCTTGATCAACAACACCTTGATTTGTCGAAGCCACCAACTGCAAAACACACACAATCAAAGTCTTAAAAGTGAGAAACAAATTATAAAAAGGGAAATTTTTTGAGAGTTATTGATTATTCAGGCTTTACTTGTTCCATGTGACCTTGAGGAAAGTAGAAAACTCTTTCACCATAGCGAGGAATTTCCACAAGTGGCCCTGCACAAGCTTTCCATATCTCCGTGTACAATTGATCGTTATAAGACCCTAAATTACAACAACAAAGCCTTCAATTTCAGAAATTTTTGTGCAAAATTCGAAGCTTTAAGAAATTGGAAGTGGTCTGAGTTCTTTTAAGCTAGTCAGCTCGTTAACCAAAACCCCAAGGATTTGAAAGAACAACAAAATATTGACTTTTTCTCGAGAAAAAGCTACAATTGAAGCCATAAAATAGAAAAAGGAAACAACTTTCTTTTAACTAACCTGATCTTCCGAAATCACCGTCTACATTGGCCGTCATCGAAGAAACCCAGATGAAAAAAGGTAAACAAAAATCCAAGCTTTTTTCTCTTTATCGCAAGAAAACAACAAACGAAATCCTCAAAGCATCAACTCATCAAAAGAAACACACAAGGAAAAGACAAGAGAAGGGTAAGAAGAAAGTAAGTAAAAAACAGAAAAACTCTCGTTTCTTTAACGAGACACGACGGATGTCTGTATTCATTACAGAACATAAATTCATTATCAAGCACTGTTTGTGATATAAAAATGTAAATATATTAATTATCTCTTTTTCCGGGTTTTTCTCTTTGGCTTTTCAGTTTCAGTTACGAAACCGCTCCTTCTCTTTCTTCTCTCAACCTTTTTATCTTCTTCCTTCTCTTATTTCAAACTCCATGCCGTCTTATCTATACACTCATACACTTCATGCTGTTTTTGTTTCCAAAATAAACTTTTGGTCAATAATAATGGTGAGAGTGAATTTAAGACCGTTAGGATTAGAAACAACGGTTGTGTTGTATTTATTAAAAGTAATGAGTAAATGTTAGTTAAGCTATTTCACATCAATGTCTTATCAGCTTTTTCACATAACCCTACTCAATAGGCAAGAACTAGCTTCATACCATAATAAGGAGCGTGAAGCCAAAAAAATGATGTATTTATCTTTCTCAATTCCGTTAGATTTAACGGTGGCGACGTTAGTTGATTGTGTCTGGAACGTGGCAAGCAAACGTGAATGTACCGGCAGATAGATTTTGTCATCCATTTGAACGTTAGGGACTTTGGTGAGTGTGCTGTGTTGTTTTTCTTTGTGTTTAATTTCACGTGTTGATTAAATTCAGTTTCAAGTCTATTCAGCTTCTCTCTTCACAATTCTAATAAAACCATTAAAATGTGTTTTTTTTTTAGTTTTGTTTGTATTTCATTAATAAGCAAAAAAAGCTTCTTTAATTGGAATTGTATTCGTTAAGAGTCCGTCATTAAACATATTCTACGTTGTCGATTATAAATTGTACATTAAATAAAAAATAACACACAAGTGGTCCCCACCTGAACACGTCAGATGGAGGGAAGTGGCCATACTAATTGTCCTTGTCGAATCAGAAATAGACACGCGTCAGACGTATTAACTCCATGCACTCTCATTACCTATTTAATTTCGAAGCTTTAAAATTTCTGGTTACAAATATTTAACTCGATTAATTCCTAAATGTTCTAATAATTAAAGATTAATTCCTAAGTTTAAATTAAGAATTAAGAAACAGTATATGGAGATATTATTTTGCTCACTAAGTGTGATATTCTTATCTGCATGGAATATCACAATAAAACATTTTATTATCAAAGATATAGTTTTCTGAGATAGAACTTTATTTTATTCTTTCAATTTATATAATTCTGAGTTATACATTTGACTGTTTCATCACCACTGCTATATATTGCTTGTAATTCTAAAATTTGTTTATGTTAAGAACTAATCAATTATTTATTGACCGTACTATATTTATATGTATGATTCTAAATGAGGACATGATTGCCTCCTGAAACTAATAACAAAGTAAAAAACAGATACAACGACTTGAAAATATTTATATAGAATGATTCTTTTAAAGGTAAAATGACGATATACATGGACACGAATGCTCAATCTAATACATATAATTGATGAAACGTATAATAAAAGACAACATAAAGAATAAAATGTTAAGTAAATTCACAGCTAGAAATACTGACTTGTTAAATAAAATAATTTGGCATATGGATTGTGTTTTTCTTTTCTGTCAAAATTGGCCGGTCTATTAGCTATATTCTTACATAATGTAAACAGTATGACTTGATTCTTAAATATGCAAGTACGTCTGTCTTTAGTGGACTTACCACTTGCTACTAGATTAAAAGCAACATGCATGGATCATGTCTTAACCGGAAAAAAAAAACTAGAAATATGAATTATATATATTGATACGAATTTACATATCGATCAAGTTGTAAATTACTTCAACGCACAAAGGTATATTTTTACAGAATAAAAACTTTTAAATATAAAAATATACAAAGAGAAAACGAACAATAAAAGTAGAGGACCGTTTGCTTCAAATTGTTGGTTAGGAATATAAGATTAAAGTGGTTGAAAACGCACGAATGGGTATAAAAACATCATATCAATTTCTATTATTGATTGCTTAATTAACGATTCAATTGAATTAATACGTTTATATAGTTAATAACTTGTTTAGTCATAATCACCACATCAATAAACAAGAATAACGAATATTCGTTTTGAAGATATCAAAATTTCGCCGCCACAATTGCCCATTCTAGGGTTTTTTCCCATGATAAGTTTCTTACAAAATGATAATTTATAATAATTAAAAGAAAAAGTAATGATTAATAAATTGGTGTTTAAAATTAAAATGGCTGCAGTAAAGAGAATCAAATGGTTGGCTTAAGTTAACAACGCATTGAAGAAAAGAAGATTTAGTTCCAACGGCGTATCTATTATCTTCAATCCTATTGCATAATTTTGTCATATTTTTAACTGACTTTAATTGATATTTTTTTAAGAGAAATTTGGCTCTATACCCATAATATTTGTGTTAATTAAGTGATTGCCAAAACTACACAACCTCGTTAATTCATCTTCTTTTACGCTTTTTCTTTTCTTTCTCTCTTCTCTCATGTTATTCATCTTCTCTCATCTCTCTCTCACGTTCTTCCTCTTCACTCAGCCCTCTTTTTTCTCATCCACTTCTCTCTTACACTTTCTCTCAGCTCTCTCTCTCTTTTCTTCCTCCGTGGCATAGCTCATGGACTTACTTCCTCGCCGGCAATGGAGACCTAGCAATGGCGGTTCCTAATCCGAAGCAAAGACTGCATATTTGGAGCCCTCAAATGAGATTTCGATAGTAACTTAGCCACATCGGTAACAACAACAAGTATAGTAGTTTCTTTTACTTATAAGATATATTACTATTCTCTTCCACATTCTAAGTTAAAGGTTAGATTTTTGTTGTTGCTTTTTTGGCTTTTCTGTATATAGTTTTAAAGATTCGATTTTGATGAAAAGTCACACATTGTTGTGTTGTTTTCATTTTGAATATTAAAATTGTTTCTATATGGATATACAGAAAGTTTTTAAAAATTGGCCGATCTTCACCTGAAATCTCAAAAGCCTATGGGAGTTATTTGGGATCTTTTAGATCGAATCGATATATGCTTAGTGTTTTGATTTGATTTGGGTGCCTATTTGAAATTTCATGATACTAAATGTAATAAATGTGTTACCAGATACTAAATGTACTAACACATAATATATGTGCTAATCAAATATGTTTTTATGAGATAATATATATGTTACATGTATTTTATGTGTTACCGTATAATATATCCGTTAACAAAATTTTTATCATAAAATATATGAATTAGCTGATAATATATATATTACTCATATAACATATCCGTTAACAGGTGCTATCTAACTCGAACATTAATACGTGTTTCTGTACCATCTAACTCATTTGTTACTATTTACAAGTTATGTTACCCGGGTACCGACTATATGAGTTAGCGGGTAATATATGTATTACCTGGTATATAATCATGTTAGTAGATAATAAATATATTAACTTGTACTATATATGTTCGCAGATACTATATTTGTTACCCAGTAAACTATATGATATCGGATAATTAAGTCATTCAACATATGAGTTCATGGTAGTTTTTTAATTGAAAAATAGATCAGGTAGTTACTTAATTATATATTTGTTTATGGATATTGAGCTAATTTACTTTTTTTTAGTTCATAAACTACTTGATTGGACATTACATGTTTTGAGTCTTGAGTATCTTCCACTTTCGTTTTCTTTTGAATATTTTTCACTTTTTGGTGGAGTTTGGCATTGTATTGGTGAAATATAAAACTAATAGATTTGATTCGTAAGATTTTATCCTCATACCATTTTTATTGTTAAAATAATTTATGTTCATAGTACTGTTTCTTACATTATATATATATATATATATATATATATATATATTGACAATTAGACCAATAATATCGATGTATAGTCTTATCTCGCTCTAAATCATAGAAGTGTCTTTTACAATAGACTGTGCAGAAATATTAAAATGATCAAAAATTTAGTAAGTTGGCCCGCATTCATTCCTTACACGAAAATTTTGCAAGATTCAAAAGTGTGTTCAGTTTATTTTTCTTCTTTTTGATTTGTAAATCATTGAACTATAAAACTGATTTACCCTTTTCCAGTAATCAATATTTTATAAACTCTGTATATTATTATTGGCTCTCTTTTATTCTATTACGTATGAGTTGAGTTGATAAAAATCTATTTATAATTCAAATTCTACAATACAACACGATTATGCATAATCATTCCAGTAAAAAAAAAAACTGCAGGATTGACCATATAACCATGTGATCATATACCCTTCTACCTCTTATGCATACATATATATAATATTTTTTCATAGCTCTTAAATAATTTCATTCAATTTCCTAATAATTAAATCATTTAGTTTGCAGAAAATGACCCTTGCCTTCATTTGAAGTGTAAGGTCATTACTCCTAAGGAATCTAAGAAACAGTATTGAGATCATGGACAAGGCTAGTAAAAAAAATACTTAAAAGTAAGATTAAAATTCGAATTATAATTATAAAATGGTTTGTCTTTATAACCATCGATGCAATGGATCTGATCCATTGATTCGTTTAGGATTTAGAGACTAGATTCCGTTCCATTCACAAATGCAACTTGTCACAATTACAATTCAGAAGAATAGTCGATTCATGCCTTTCGTGTTATCACTTTGAAACTAAAGAAAAAAGTAAAATTGATTTACTATTGCTTTAATCAATATTTGTAGTTGGAAATCATAATTACTAATAATCAAGTTGTACATATTAGAAAGTGGTGAATGAATGGATGGGGAAAACTTAGGACAATTCATGAATGAGACACTTTGGTTAAGATCCACTCACATGGACAATAGCATCTATTGCCATGTTCCGACCAGGACCAGCTTGTTATCTATGTTGCTGCATAAATATATAATAATCTTTTCTATATCATATAATATAGAGAATGTGAAAGACGAAGTAAAAAAGATCGAAATTTTTTGATATACAATTCATTTTAAACCCTAAATCTTATCACACAAAACTATATGACAAAGAAAAGAAAAAAAAAAGACTTTTCCTTCTATTTTTTTTTGCTTATCTTAATTAAGTGTGAGCTTAATTATCAAAACTCTCTTAATTTTGTTTCAAACTCTCTAATGATTACATGGATCATAGGCTTGTAATGTTTTTTTTTTCACCAAGCCTTGTAATGTTGTCTTCTAAAATTAAATACTCTTTATGAAAGAAAAAAATATATTATTGCAGTACATTCTACAAAATGTTAACACCTTATAATATTGGGATATAACATAACCACAATGAATGTTAAAAAAAATACTTATCTCTATATAGAAGTTCTTAATTGTTGAAAACTAAATCCAAAACAGAAAAAAACACATAAACTTATTGTGGAAACAAAACTAAAAGTTGTAAAATGGAAATATAGAAGTTAAATTTGTTTTCAAGTTTTGTTATGTGAGGTGTATTTTTGTACTTTTTTCTCCTCCCCCAAATTCTATGATTGCTCTCTTTTATAAAATGAATATTAATAGGAATTGGTGGATGTATTTATATTTTGTTAAATAAGGAAAGGAATCCTAGTACTTGTTGGTGTTTTGTATATTACTTTTCCCATTTTTTTGAATCAAATAAAGGCACCTCACATGTTTGACAAAGGATTGGTCAAAATTTCTTAAAATAATTACGAGAAAAATTATAATTATTAGTCAAAGAAGAAAGTACCCCATTTTCTTTTTCTTTTTAATTTGTAATGTGGTATTCTTATGTTTCGATAAATCTAAGATGAGTAAATTCACTAACAAGATGGCCCGCAAATTTGCTTCTAACAAATTATTAAACTAGTACTAGCTGAAATTTAAAAAGAGTCGAAAGAAAGAAAGAAGAAAATTACAATTAACTTTTAACAATGTTTCTAATTGGTTAACTGCAAAATTATAAAAATGCCAAAAAAATTTATAAAAAGGAGGGGACCAGATGGCAAATCACATGACCATATGACCATTTCTCTCTGCCACGATGGGTCTCAATCTCGCTCTCTCCCTCTATGTCCATATTACACAATCTAACACATAAATATAAAGTTGCAACTCTGTCTGATAAAGTTAAATGTTTGTGTTATGAATGAATACAATTGTTTACAATATATATGGTTGCAAAGAAAAGGAAAAAATAAACAAGACAATCATTGATATAGCCAACGTGCACTAGACATCACACAACTCGAAATTTAATGTTTTGGGAGATTTAATGAATAGTATAAAATGACAACTCGATTAAGTAATAGATAATTCGCAAGACTTTTGTCGATATCAAATGTAATTATGTTTGGTAAGTGAATAAATAACGATTAAAATGAACGGTCTCCAAAGATATACCAAAAAGAAGCAAATACCATAAGCTTCTTCCTTTATTCATGTGTTAATCAATAACGATAAATAATTAAATAAGAAAAGACAGAGTTTAGTGGTTATAGGTTCATATGATTAGCACCACCAATTATCACCTCTTAACCTCTTGCTCCCCATTATTATATACCGTACACTCCACTTATTAAATTTAATATAAAATTGTAAACCTCCAAACGTTATATAAAGTGAATTTCTAAATCTAGAAAGACATCTTAAGCAATCAAATGATATGAAATTTGAATTGTAAAAACAATTAGATTATGGGCCACTAGACGATGACATCAATTATATAAGCCCATTGAATAGGCCCATATATTAACTAGTTTTCCAATAAAAGAACAAAACAATAGCTGAAGTACCTTATAGAACAGACACAAGACACGAATAAAATGCACATCAACATTCAACACAACGTACCGTACAAGAGATCATATGCTTCACTTGAAAAGTAAACCAAAAAATTGACAAAGCCGAACCAAAGAAAAATTTTCAATTTTTGGATAATGATATGCTCTTCCCTAATCTAATTTCCAAATGCTAGATGAAACTCTCATCAAAAAAGCACGACTTTACCAATATTCTTCGCAAATTTGCATTGCTGCTGTGTTTTTTCTTCTTTCTCCTTCACATCTCCTGCCAAAAACATGTTACAATTACATCAAGGTCGATTCCTTAACACAGTTTGAAAATATTATAACAAGTGAATTCAAACACTTACTTCAAGCAATTCCACAGTTGTAAGCATTGCAGAGCTGGAGCAAAGCTGCTTGGTTAGCTTGTTCGAGATTCTCACCAATAATCTGTGGGTACTTACCAGGAGAAGCTGAAGCAAGCCTAGCCACAGAAGCCACCAAGAACTGCTTCGGGTCTTTAATGTCTTTTAGAGGATCCTCTTCTTTTTTCCCAGCATTGTGAAGTTTCACAAATGCAGCTGTGTATCCGACATTCTCTGATATTTCTGGCATCTCAGATTCATCGACAACTCTTTCTTGCTCAGGCCGTGAAAGAAGCGTCACGATACTGTTAAGCATCTTCCCCCACAGTTTAGCAGTTGATGGATCCAAAAGAGCTGGAGTCTCACATATGACTCTGGTTGCAGCAACAGCAGTTAGCTTGACCTCGATAGTCCCCATGATTAATTTGAGGTTCGGAATCCAGAAATGCTCCAAGATAGCAGTAAAGATGTTCGGCTGCACAGTATTCATAGTCTCCACTAGATAAGCCGGTCCGTGCTTCACCAAGAAAAGCGACATGAATATTACTAGCGATTTCTGAAATTTGACCGTCTTTTTGTTGTGGAGGCGTGTGAATAGAGCACTCCATACACCCTTCATGTAAGGTGCAATCACACTGTAGTCCAGATACTCAATGACCGTGTTAAGGATATAAAAGCCTTGCTCATCCGTGCTAGGAGATGCAACCAGCTTTTCGAATATCCCTAGCACTTGACTCAACCGATTCTCTTGAGTAACCTCATGGGGTGCTTTCTGTAGGAAAGCCTGAAGCAAACGCACAAGAGCTGGGACATTGCCGCTTCTTTTCCATGACTCGGGCGAGAGGAGCAGCAAGAAGATCTGCATGTAGTTCAGTGAGAGAGGTGGTCTATTTAACTCAACAAGCTGTGCCAGCAACTGAAATGCGTAAGGCAAAAACTCTGTGATATCATTGGCTAAAATCATCTGGAGACTTGGGAAAAGACTCGTTTCAAACGCAGATATAAGAGAAATATCGCGATCACATGCCCGTCGAACAAGTACAGCCACAGACTCAAAGAGATAGTGGTTAAATATAGGGTTTTTAGGATTTTTGCAAACTTCACTGAGAATAGAGGTCAATCCGCCGATACATGGTCCAGCAACATCAGCACTGATATCAGCAACACCAAGCACCCGCATTATACACTTCATCAGATACTGATTCTCCTCAGATTCTGGAAACTTCAGTGCATCAAACAGATTCGTCATCAACTGCAACAAAAAAGGGCTTAGATCACCAGCAGCATACCTAGCCTTTTTGTCTTCCTCTTTCACTAACAAAAGTTTCTCTATGCAGCTAGCTGCATACGAGTGGACCACGTTCGACTCTGCTTTAAGGAACCGGACCAACTCAGGGAACAACTGCATTGCAAAGGGCTTTGGCATATGACTACGAAACATTGTTAAGAACTTCAAGGACCCTGCCTTTAGCATTGGAAAACTGTTGACGTCACGGCTTTGCAACTCGGGGAGAATAATGTTGGCAAAAAAGCTTTGAACATCAATGAGATCTGTAGACACAGACGCACCCCCTGCCTTCTTAGTAGCCAGAGAGACGACCAAGTAAATTGCACAATCCTTATCTTTCCAATGTGCAGCCGGATTTGATGAAAATGAGCTTAAGAGCTTCTGTATCTCAAGAGACACTACTTCTGTCACTTGCGTTCTGTAGTTTGTGGCAAGTCCTTTGAGTAGCTCACAAGCTATTCTCCTTCTAGTGTCCACATCACTCCCCTCCATGTCTCTACGGATAAACTCTATGTAATTCATCTCAAAAAGTTCCTCATCTTCATCCCTCAAAGAAACATTGGGAATCACAATACTTTGGCAAATTTCCTTAATTACATTTTCGCCAGCAAACAAAGCATGGTGAACACTTGTGCTCACAGTGGTCAAAAACTTGATTGCTGTAGTAGCTAGTTGATCCCTACTCGGAGACTTTGACACATCTCGGAGTAATGTCCAGACAGCTGATGCAAAATCATTCAAAAACCCTTGGAACTCTTCCTCGCTTTTCTCCATATATAGATTGATATTCTCGCAAATAGCAGCGCGAAGATCGTCAACAAGAGTTAACCCATCTGCTGTGCTTTCTAAGGTGGGATACTTTGAGGATAAATACTTCTTAAACTCTCCCATCCACTCGTTCATGTGATCCTCAAAAAACTCTGGCAAGTCCTGAAAGTTCAACGAGAAGAATATTCTGCAGCAAAGCTTTTGAGACTCAAACAAAGGCTTAAGGATCGCGGGTGACCCACCAGAGCTTGCAGCAGAATCAATCAACGAAGACGTTTTAAGGAATATTTCAAGCAACGGAGCAGCAAAACTATCCAGGCAATACTTCAGATCAAGAAACAGCTCATCGGTTCTATACTGATACCTAAACTTTTTGAAAATCGAATTAGCGGTTCCAAGTATACCATTGACGGACGCATAATCGCCGGCCAGAGCAGCTTTTTGAAGGTTGGCGATAAGCTCGGGGAGCAAAGCAGGCCAAGCCTTGGGGAAATCGTGCTTACCAATGACGGCTAGAGCTTCACTCAACTGGCTCTGGATACGAGGGGAAGAAGAGAGCATAAGGGAGACGATGAGTGTCTTGATCTGCTCCTTCTCCGAATCTACGATCGGTGAGATACCAGAATCAGCGGAAGGGAGCCACCGCGAACGGAGATGGTTCTTAAAGTTGACAGCAGCGGCATGACGGGTTTGTTCATCGACTGAGGGCTCGGCCACAAGGCGGAGAACGGCTAGACCGTAATTAGGTAGATCGTTAGCCTCCGATAGTGATTTCTCAGCTGCTCGACGAGGCTCTGGAACCGGAGAAAGCGTGTGGAGAAAACATTGCGATAGGAACTGTAGAGTCTCCGGATTCCACTCCATGTTTTTTGAAACTCAACAGATATTAAGGTTTATACAACGGATCGAATCCGGGCAACTACTGCAAATACCCAAAACCTATCGATTAAGGTTTCGCCGGGAGAAATGAAGCAGGCAAGACGGCGAAGAGAGAAGAGGGTATCTAGGGTTTCTGATTTTCAAAAGAGGGAAACGGAAAGCTTTAATTTCAAAGATATTACAAAAGTTTCAGAAGATGGATTCCGATGAGCGAGTCGGGTTATCGGGTTTGGTTATATCTAACAGATAACGTCATTAAATGGGCTTATTATCTTTCCTAAAAGCTCATATATCATACGGGCTGAACCCAAATAACTTTTGTTATATTCTAAGCCCACACGAACATTTGATATTATTTTTTAAGTAACGATGGTTTGCGAGCAAGAATTTCTGTCGGTAGAACTTCTGGTTCCCAAGCTTGTCGGTGCATTTATGTAAACAATAAATCCAAATTTTATTTGTACTTCTTTTTCTTAAATTAAATAAATTCTTAAAAACCAAAGAATTAAATAAATTCCGTAACAAAAACGTGTTGTAGAGCTTGTGAAGAGTCGAATACGTGAGAACTCGTGAAGCGAACCTAAGAATGCTGACAAAACGACATCGTATTCTTGCTTCGGACTTTTCTCAAACCCGTCCACGTCCGTGACGCTTGTCCAAAAATAGTGTTGTAAAGAAAAAAATTAGTTTCTTCATAAATAAATAACACTTCAATGACGTATTTTTCTGTTTATAGTGTTCAATTTGTAATCTTAAAGCCAAAATAGTAATACTAATAATTGCACACATGAAATATTCACCTCGAATAAAATTATGCCACAAAGTAGTTAAGACAAAACTAACAGTGGTTTGTAACTAGTAAATAGCTCGTTGGATTAACTTAACCAAAGCCATTAGTTAAACTAGACCCGAAACCCAAAAATCGAATCGAAACCGACCCGACATAATGGATATCGAGTAGTACATGAACTCAATAAAATATCTATTAAGTTCTCTTCATTTATACCTGTGCGTATTGGATAAAACCGGTACTGAACCGATACCTTATTAACCTAAAAACATGTAAACATATATTTTTTGAAAAAAATTTCGATAATTTTTACGATATTTAAGTATTTTTTAATTTTCGGATAAATAATTATATTTCGGGTATAAAATACTAAAATATATAGTGAAATTGTAAAATAAATTATAATATTTATAACCGATTTAAATAAGAACCGGTACCATAATCGAACTGAATTATATTTAGTCCTAAATATATAAAAAAAATATAGATTTGAACCAATTCGAAATTGTGCGGAACCAACCTAAATCATAACCAAAATATATACAATTTTTAAATAAGTATAAAAGTTTTCTACCTTGAAAAATCTGGATCAAAATGGATATTAACCAAAACCGATAATGAATACTTTAGCAATTGTGACACGTGAGACGTGTGAGATTAATATGAACAAAGAAGGGGCACGTGGCGCATGATGTATTTTGCCTACTTTTAAAATATAAAGTTAAAATGTCGATATCATGGGGGCCACTGAAGCCCATGAAAAACGCGTGATATAAAGAAATGGTGGCGTAAGCCAAGAATTTCTTTCTTTTTTAGTCCCTTTGTTCCCATTTAATATCCGATTTTTCCCGAAATTCTCTAAATCAATAAAATTAACATTACTTTGTAAATTTTATATCCCCGAAAATCAACTGATAAGATGTTCATATCTTTTACACTTGTTAAATTGACGAAATTTGTTTCTGAATTGTTGAAAAAGAAAGCTAAAATGTAAGGACAAAAGAAGTGAAACACGATATTACGTTGTTAAAAAGGCATGTGAGACAGGAGAAGTAATTGTCTGCTATAAAGACCACTGTAGTCACGAGTGTCTCCACATGACCGACCCCACATTTCTCATCTCATTCGCTCTCTTCCATACGTTTGTAGGTCCCATATTCTCCACTATTATCCATTCATCTTCTTACTTTATCTTATTTTCATTTCCTTCTAATGGTCTCAATTGCATAATGTGTGATAAAAAAAAAACTAAATGTTTTGCTAAATGTTTATTTCTGTAAATTTTATAATATATTTCTGAGTTTGATAGGATTTTAATTTAAATTATGAAATTATGACTGATATAAAAGTTTTTTTTGGGTTTTAAATACATATGGCTTGAATCATAGCAAAAAAAAACAGATGTAGTCTTATTTGAATCTCACATATTAATTCAAAAGGTGAAGCTAAATCCAAAAAAACTACAAATTCAGACTCGATTTAGGTATTTTAGAAAGATATATGAATAAAATCATAATGCTAAAGTCAATTTGGTTTTGGTAACCATTTTAAAAGATATCCAAATCCAAATCAAAATCGAATAATTGTAATTGTATGAGACGAGCTTACGCAAAAAAAAAATATTTCGTTTAATTAAATTTAATTATATAAAATCTTTTCTATATGTTGTTTTCTCTTGCGAAGGGTGATGGCTCTTGGTTTTGAAACAGGTATTTAGGTTAAAATATTATATGCTTTTTGGTTTTAATGTTAAAATATTATATAGAAAATCGAATTTTGCTCTATTGAGACACCAATCATGGCGTTATCATCTTCATCAACAAACAGAAGAAAAAAGAAGAAGATAAAATTAATATGTCAACTTTCCATGTCACATCATATTCTACATCATATGCACAGTATTAAAAAATATGGAAGGGTCATATTGGTAATTATGGTTTTGATGATGCGAAATAAAATGCAATACATTATAAGTATGAGACAAATTACGGTACGATATAAATGCGGTTTTTAACAAAAATACGATACAGAAAATATGTGATTAGTGAAAATAACAAAAACTGTGCAGTTTTATGTACGAATAGTTTTAGATATAAATTATAATAGTAATGTTATTGTTAAAGGTTTTATGAGATTTAAATAAAAATTATCTATAGAAACATACTGTGTTATAAAAATGGATTTGTAATAACTAAAATAATACTGTATTATATTTTATTTTAAATTGTAATTACATGTAGTTAAATTTATTTTTACTTTAAGTGCGGATTTCAAAGCGTACCACCTCCATTTCCTCCGATTTGTGATTTACCTATTTTCTTTGATAATTTTTTTTTTGTGTTTTTTCCTATTTTTCCCAAAAATAACGCACTTTTCGTTACATTTTAGATATCTATTGAATTACGCGCCACGTAATCAATTACGCCCCGCACTTGATGTGCCATTGAATGCCTAAGTTTCTTTATGATTTTCTCATTGAATTTTACAAAAAAAACTTATTTTACAAACATATTGAAACTTTTGCATATTTTTATATATACTGTTTTGGTATCATAATCATTAGTTTTCAAGTTACTAGGATTATACCCACATTATAACACTAAATTTGATGGTTGTTTTGATTGTTTTTTCAAACTATGTTCATTTAAATTGTTAGATCTGTATTGATATTTTAGAATATTATTTTTGAAATATTATTTTAGATATCCGAAACCTGAATCGAAATTGATATGTATTAGAGGACACTAAATCAAGAACCAAATTTTAGCTTTTTAGAGTTTTTCTATTAATTTCTAAAAAAATTAAATTTTTATAACAATATCCAAAAAATAAAAATAACTGAGTAAGTCTTAAATTAAAATAACTAAAATACCAAATTAGAAGAATCGAATCCGACAAAATAACAGAAATGATTATAAATCTATGTACCTGAAAAACTGAATCCAAAACCAAAATCAAATTAAGAAATGAATTTGTAACCGATATATTTTTATTAATTTTTGTTTTTGTTTTTTCTATGAAATTTTTATTAATTTAAATTATTATATAAAATTTATAACAAAATCTACTTTATTTAATGGTAATTATGAACTTTAAGTTAAATTTATTATAAAGTTTATAATACAACTAAAATAAAAGTGTCTCCCGTTCTAAAATGTAAAGATGATGTGCACAATTCACTTATGTAAGAAGCATACAAAAGATTCTTTAGATTTCAACATTTGTAGAATTCTCCTTATTCTATATATTTTTCTAGATATTTTATATTGACAACAAAAATTCGATAAAAACTTCATAATCTCTTTTATTATATTTCTATTTGGATATGAACTTAGTATATTTGATCGAATTTATCTGTTCAATTATATATACACATGTGTCGTTTTCAATGATGTAAAACTACAAATAATCACAATAAAAACATATATTCCGATACAAAACGTGGTGATGCTTAATTAATCTCATTTAACACCCAAAATATAAACCCATAATACTTTGACAAATATTACATCATAATTTAGAAAGCCCTTTATTTTAATCATGTAATTAAGGAAATGTTTTTAATTAATTGAGTTAAGTCGTGAGAAAACAATTAGAAAATTACAAAACAGATAGGGATAGAAGAGTAGGTTAAAGTCATCACATGCGTTTCTACAGAACTGAGTCTCCTTTTGTTGACGTTACTATTGAGCATGAGATTCACGCAAACTCTGTGCGATAAATTATGTATTTATTTTCTTGAATTAAATGACTATTTATAAGAATATTAAAACAGAGTCCAATTTAAAGGACCCACGTTGATAACGATGCCTGAAATAACTAAAAGTCTAAAACCCCACCAGACATTTCAGACAATATTTTCTTGTTTTTTATGCATGTGAGTAATTTTTAATGGTTGAGAAAAACACTAATTAATTCAGAAAATAATAATAATTAATTTCTTAAAACGTATAATATACTTTTTTGAATCTCAAGTAGTTAGATAGACACGTGTGATTAAACGTTATAATAAATATATTTATTTAGCTAACATTTACCATTGCAAATTTCACTAATATCACCGTCACGTATCAAGTACTTTATGAATTCATTAGATTTGGAGACAAATTCAAAGAGAAGCGGATTTTACGAGTAAGCGAGTCAGAAAAGAGATGAAGTATAAGTAATTAGCACTAATAAAATTACGGATTTCTCTTTTGATTCGGAGAGAAAAAATCAAAACTGATTGGGAGAGAAACACGATTAAATCACACATTAATCGGGTTTCTAATTCTAACCCTTGTAAACTCAAACATGGTTAAGCTCGTAACTCAAGTCATAAACGTGCATAAGTAGCTATGGTTGGGTTTTAAAAACAGATTTCATACGAACTTAATCCAGTTGTCTTGTCTCCTTTCTCTCTCTCTCTCTCTCTTTAACTGTTTCCTTCAACTTCTTGTTTTCATACTCTTTTGTTTCTGTAACATTTCAAGTTGCAAAGCTCATTCATTTGTTCAAATTGGCTATTCAAAAATCATAATTTTTTGGAATCTTTCACCAAGGAGAGTTTTCTTAATAGTCCCAGGCTTCTGCTGAGTGTGGTTTGCAATTCTTTCTGGTGGGTATTTTTCATTTAATTAAAGTTTCGACCTTTTATAGAATTTGTCCTGAAGCTGGAGGGATTCGGGTTTATATGGTTTCAAGCATCACTGAGTTGGGTAGAAGAAAGCGTTGGTTTTCTCGTAGGTTATTTAAAGTTTCAGAGTTTTTTCAGTTTTGGGTTTGTTGGGGTTTTGTGTAATCTGGGAGATAGAAAAAAAGATGAATACAAGTGATTTGGGTTGGGACGATGAAGAAAAGGTGGTGTTTAGTGCTGTTTTAGGGAGTTTAGCTTCTGATTTTCTTCGAGCAAAATCAAAGTCGAATCAGAATCTGTTTATGGGTATGGGAACTGATGATAATCTGAATAAGAAGCTCTCTAGTCTCGTAGATTGGCCAAACTCGGAAAATTTCAGCTGGAATTATGCAATATTCTGGCAACAAATCATGTCTACATCTGGACAACAAGTCCTAGGTTGGGGAGATGGGTGTTGTCGAGAGCCTAATCAGGAAGAGGAATCAAAATTGGGCAGGGATTACACTTTTAACAGCCTGGGATTAGAGGATGAGACATGGCAAAATATGAGGAAGAGAGTGTTGCAGAAGCTTCATAGATTGTTTGGTGGATCTGATGCAGATAATTATGCTTTGAGCTTAGAGAACGTTACAACTACTGAGATTTTCTTCTTAACTTCTATGTATTTCTTCTTCAATCATGGTGAAGGAGGTCCAGGGAGGTGTTATGCTTCAGGGAAACATGTGTGGCTCTCTGACGTGCTTAACTCGGATTCTGATTATTGTTTCAGATCTTTTATGGTGAAATCTGCTGGAATCAGAACAATCGTTATGGCTCCTACTGATGCTGGTGTTCTTGAGCTTGGTTCTGTTTGGTCTTTGTCTGAAAATATTGGGTTGGTTAAGTCTGTTCAAGCTGTATTCATGAGGAGAGTTTCGCCACCATTAATGGTGACTTCAAACACAAACATGAATGGAGGGATTCACAAACTTTTCGGGCAGGATTTGAATAACTTGGAACAAGGATCTCATGTGTATCCTAAGAAGCTCGATGTGAGAAGAAATGTGGATGAGAGGTTCATTCCTCAAAATTGGGAAGGCTATAATAATAAAGGTTCAACATTTGGTTACACATCTCAGAGAGTAGATGCAAAAGTGCAAGAGAATGTGAATGGGATTTCGGATGTTAACAATTACAAAAAGATGCAGATTGAGTTTGCTGGATCATCTGTAGCAGCTTCTTCAAATCCATGTACAAACACTCAACTAGAAAAATCAGATTTGTGTACAGAGAAAAGACCTGCGAGCTTATTAGGAGCAGGAACAGTTTCTGTTGTTGATGAGAAGAGACCAAGAAAGAGAGGAAGAAAGCCTGCAAATGGAAGAGAAGAGCCATTGAACCATGTGGAAGCTGAGAGGCAGCGACGTGAGAAGCTTAACCAGAGATTCTATGCTTTACGCTCAGTTGTTCCAAACATTTCTAAAATGGACAAAGCTTCTCTACTTGGAGACGCAATTTCTTACATCAAAGAGCTTCAAGAGAAAGTAAAGATCTTGGAAGCTGAAAGAGTAATAACAGAGAGCAGCCTATCGGAATCAAACTCAATGGCCACAAGAACAGTAGAAAGTCCTGAAGTTGACATTAAAGCTATCAAGGAAGAGGTTGTTGTAAGAGTAATCTCACCTTTTGATTCACATCCAGCCGCAAGAATCATAGAGACAATGAGAAACTCAGAGGTTAGTTTAATGGAGTCTAAGTTATCATTAGCTGAGGACACAATATTCCACACTTTTGTGGTAAAGTCTAACAACGGGTCGAATCCATTGACGAAAGAGAAGCTTTTAGCTGCGGTTGACCCTGAAACCAGCTTGACGCAGCAGCCATTACCGTCTTCTAATTCACAGGTTTCTGGTGATTTCTAGGTTACACATAATGGTGAAGCTTTTTTTCATGTCCCAGTATAGAAAACTTTCAGATTTAGTTTATAAAATCATTTGCTTTTCTGTTTCTTAGAGTGAAAGGAACCCAATTTTCGTTTACATATTCTCTAACATTATAATTGTGTACCTACTCAGATCTCTAATTCACATATCTGTATCTTAGGAATTTCTTTTCTACTTACGAAAATAAAGTAATGAAAATATCTTTTCACTTTTCTACCTTCAGATATTTTTGATCCATGTGTTTCTTAGATGCTATAAACAGTTTGATGGATTGAAACAAACTACACTATTTTTATTTCCAATAAAGCAAGAGTTAAATAGCTTGTTACAAGTACAGAAAGATTGTGATTTGGCAAGAAAATTGAGAGCCCAAATGATATATTAATATATTTCATTACATTTCTTAGTATCTTTTTTTCTTTTTTTTTTTGTCAAATACATTTCTTAGTATCTATTAAGCCATAAATACTAGTAGAAATGAGCCTACAATATTACAAACCTACGTGTAGATAGCTTAGGCAAAAACATTCCCAAATTTCCTCTGATTTTATCTTTTGTTGGTTTTGGGCTTCTATTAGATATGGAAAGCCCATTATAAAGCCCAATTCCTAGAATTGCTCTTTTTCCTCTACGAAGATTTGCTCTGATTGCTTTCCTTTAGGGTTTGTTTTCCGATCAGATTCAATTTCAAGGAAATTCTCACCATATTCGATCGCCGGCTGTTTCTCTCCTCCGTCGTGATGGCACTCCGTCGCTCTATGCTCGATCTCCACCGCCAATCCAACAATTTTTCTCTCGCAAAGACTCTACCTTTCTCCATGAGTCACATCTTTTCTCCGTCCGCCTCCGCCGCCGTGCGAGGCCCACAGGGAAGAGACCTCTCTTCGATCCCCTTTTCCCTAGCCCAGAAACTCAAGCCGGACTCGACCAATCTCGTCCCAGAGCGATTGATCTCTTCTCAGCGACTAACTGATCTCGATACGGCAGCAAAATTCTCCCGTCTCCAGTCATCTCGAGGTTACAATACCTCCTCTCCCTTACCGAAAATTCATTTACTTTATCACATTAATGAAGGAATGGAAGAAATTTTGGCGGATTACGTTCACCAAGAAATGACCAGGAATTTGATGGTGATCTCTTTGGGATTGTTCCAATTTATCGTTCTCAAAGATATCTTCTTGTTTCTTTTCTGAGCAAGATAACATCTTTTGGGATCGCAAGACATGATCACCTGTTAATGAATAGTTGGCTAAAGAAGTCCTTTCCCTTTATCTTCTTTTCTCTGTTATGAATAAGAACATATGCAATCGCATGGTTTGGTCTGTTTGATCCAGTCTGTAAGGCTTTAAGTGGAATTCTATGTGTGTTTTGTCAGGAGTTTGTTCCCGAGGCTTGAAAGATTGTGTTAAGACTGTTGAGCTTTTGGTTAAATAATGACAACTTTTCTCAGCTTTGTTATTAATCACCATGTCTGCATTTCTTTTCTACTTGTGGGTATTGCGTCTATCGAACCAAATATTCTGCAGTTTTTCCGAATTTAGCTTTTATGTAATCTGAAGCTCGTAGAATCTCGGGTAATAGCTTTTCTGGTTCGAGGACTGAGTTCTGTAGTAGAAAACTGTGGTTTTCTCTGAGTTGATTATGTGAAATTTCAGAGATTTTCTGATTCTTGGATTTGGTGTAATGGTGAAGATAATAGAGACGATGAAGACTTTCAAACAAGGAATTCTCGATTTTACTATGTTGAAATGTGAGATTTTGAAAAGAGAAGCTATCAAATTGTGCCTCAGACTCAGAGGGAAAACACTCTAATTCTTAAGGAACTTTTTCGGTAGTGTCAATTATTTAATAAACTTTTTCATCCGTCTTAAATATGAATTTGATGTTTAAAATTTAAAAAAAACGTACATGAATTTTTTAATTGTGGTCAATTTCTACATTGATCGTCAACACACTGAATCAACGGTTAAGTTTTTTTTATTTTGTTGTTAGGCAATACGTGTATGACCGATTTAAGTAAAAGTAAATTTCAAAAAAATCGAAAAAATTTAAAAAATCAAAGAAAAGATTTAAAATTTTAAGAAAAATATATAAATAAAATTAAAAATTAAAAATTAAAAATAAAGAAAATCAAATAATATTTTAAAATAATATTTTCTTTCTAAAAATAAGAAAATTATTTAAAAAAATTAAATAAATTAAATACAACCTATTACAAACTCACTATAATCATAATCCACCCAATTCGAAAAATCTTCAACTCCAAAACTGTAATTCAAAATTTGTCATGCATTATAGAAACATATAATATAAATGAGTTGCCTGAAGCACCTACAATGCCGGAAGCACTTATAGTGTTTCATCAACTTATTTATGTAGGTGCACCTATTACCATACCAAAAACACTAGATTTGTTGAAAATTTATAGGGTTCGTGACGAGTTTTGAATTGGGGTTTTAGAGTTGAGGATTTTTGAATTGGGTGGATTATAATTGTAGTCAGGTTGTAATCAGCTTGTAATTAGGTCTATTTTTGGTTAGTTATTATGTCTATTTTTCGGTTAGTTAAGCTGTAATGGATTGTATTCAATTTATTTTATTTTTGAGATTTTTATATATTTTTTAAAAAAGATTTTGATTTTTGTTTTGATTTTTAAAAAATTATTTTGAGTTTATTAATTTTTCAATTTTTTATTTTAAAAATTTAATTTAATTTAATTTATTTTTAATATATTTTTTGTTGTTTTATTTCTTTTTATTCAGCCATACACATATCGTTTAAATCAGTCATATACGTGTCACCTAACGACATAATGATAAAAAGCATTGACTAACTGTGTTAATGATGAATGTAGAAATATGTCATAATTAAAAATTTTATGTAGACTTTTTAAATTTTTAAATACCAAATTGAAATTTTAGACAGGTAAAAAAATTTATTAAGAAATTGGTTTCATTAAAAACTAAAAATTAAGTCGTTTCCAGACTCAGATGTTGACATAGCCGAAGGCCCGAAACATTGAATAGAAAACAAGTCAATGAGAAGGTTCAAAGGCCCATACGAAAAACGATTATACAGGTTCAGGTTCAAAGGCCCAAGAGTCATAAGAATAACGATTATACAGATTGAGGTTCAAAGGCCTAAGGCCCATAAGAATAGCGATTGTACAGGTTTAGTGACTGGCTTGGGTTCCACTCCAAGGTAAAAAAACAGATCTCCGTCGTCACCAGCCACGTATGGTAAACAAATAAATCAACACCTTTTTTACCCAAAAAACAAAAAAAACTGACTTTAATAGACGCGTCATCTAAGCAATTGAGGTGGTGACACGTGTCCTTCTTCCTCCTTCGTTTCCTTTTCGAAAAACCTCTTTCTCTTTGACCCTTGTTTCTCGAGTTTCTTATGCTTTGTACGCCATTGGTTTAACCCTAACTCTCTGATTTTGCAATTATTGGATCATCGATAAAGCTCCACGTCTTGTCCCCTTTTCTTCTTTGGTTCTTTCCTTCTGGTAAGAATCCGATTTCTTTTCTTATTTCTTATGGTACGTCATCGATTGGTTCTTCTCCTTTTTTCTTTCTTTCTGGATTTGATTTTATGTACCAACGATTCGTGAAAACTACTTGTATTGAACGATCCCTGATCTGTGTAGATTTGATCTGCTCTTTTTTCTAGGGTTTATTATTGTTTATTCTGGAAAGAGAAGCGATGGATTTGGAACTTTAGGGGTTATTGCGGTTCGTTGTATATAGCGAGGGATTTTGTGTGAAGGCATCAAATCCAGCGTTTTTTTTTTCTGTCTTCCGTTAAAAGTTCGAAGCTTTAAAGTAAAAAGGATGTCATCAGCTGGTGTTACGCTAAGTCCGGTTCGTAGCGAGCCATTGATTATGCCTCTGGCTTGTGCAAGTTCGTGTGTCGATTCCTACCCAGACGAGACCATAATGATCTACCTAACACTCCCTGGAACCGTTATACCGATGCGAGTGCTTGAGTCTGATTCGATAGAGTCTGTTAAGCTCCGGATCCAGTCTTATCGTGGGTTTGTAGTGAGGAATCAGAAGCTAGTTTTTGGGGGACGAGAACTAGCTAGAAGCAATTCCAATATGCGTGAATACGGTGTCAGTGAAGGCAACATTCTTCATCTGGTTCTCAAGCTCTCTGATCTTCAGGTCCTTGATGTTAAGACCACTTGTGGGAAACACTGCAGGTTCCATGTGGAGAGAGGGAGAAACATTGGATATGTAAAAAAGCAGATTTCGAAAAAGCGAAAAGACTTTGTTGATCCTGATGAACAGGAGATACTTTACGAAGGTGAGAAGTTGGAAGACCAGAGTCTTATTAATGACATCTGCAGAAATGATGACTCAGTGTTGCATCTGCTGGTTCGAAGATCTGCAAAAGTCCGTGCTAAGCCTGTGGAGAAGAACTATGAGTTGTCTATTGTTGCCCCACTAGCAGATGATAAGAGAGGTTGTGACGGTGATAGAGTTGTGCCACCAAGGAAGCTTTCTGATCACCTCTCTTTGGAGCCAATCGTCATTAACTCCAAGGCAAAATTACCTCTGGTTGTTAAAGATATGGTTAAGTCTGCTTCTGATGGACTGAAGAGTGGGAATTCTCCGGTCAGGTCTAGAGAAGGCACGGGTGGAGCTTACTTCATGCAGGGTTCATCGGGCAACAAATTTGTTGGTGTATTTAAGCCAATCGATGAGGAACCAATGGCTGAAAACAATCCACAGGGCTTACCACTTTCGCCAGACGGGGAAGGTTTGAAGAAAGGAACAAAGGTCGGAGAAGGTGCAGTAAGGGAAGTTGCTGCTTACATTTTGGATCATCCCACAAGTGGAGACCGATCTATGTCTGGTGAAGAAATAGGTTTTGCTGGTGTACCTCCCACTGCTATGATTGAATGTCTGCATCCCGGGTTTAACCATCCCAAAGGAGTCAAAGCCAAGATTGGGTCACTTCAGATGTTTACTGAGAACGTTGGCAGCTGTGAAGATATGGGTCCAGCTTCATTTCCAGTAGAAGAGGTTCATAAGATCTCTGTGTTGGATATAAGACTGGCAAACGCAGATAGACATGGTGGGAACATTTTGATGAACAAGGACGAAAACGGGAAGATCATTTTGATTCCTATAGATCATGGATACTGCTTGCCTGAAAGCGTAAGTGCTCTGCTTTTTCTCTATCTCTTAATCCCGTTTTGCTTATAATGATCTTTGTCTTGAAACTGACTTTAACTTATGTGTTCTGCAACAGTTTGAAGATTGCACATTCGAATGGCTATACTGGCCACAATCCCGAAAACCATACTCTCCCGAGACTCAGGCCTACATAAGATCACTGGACGCAGAGGATGATATCGCTCTCTTGAAGTTCCATGGATGGAAAATGCCACTGGAAACCGGTCGAACGCTCAGAATCTCAACGATGCTTCTGAAGAAAGGAGTTGAGAGAGGTTTAACAGCATTTGATATTGGAAGTATAATGTGCAGAGAAACGCTAAACAAGAAGTCTCTAGTGGAAGAGATGGTAGAGGAAGCTCAAGAAGCAGTGCTTCCAGGGACAAGCGAAGCCGCATTCCTCGAAGCTTTTTCCAATGTGGTGGATTACTATCTCGATAAAGTAGTTCGTTCTAAGGAACACTAGAATTGGTTCCTGTCTCAACTCAAAAAACTCTGGTACATATACTCTTGGTTTGCGTTTATAAACATGTTGGCTTGTTTTTTACTTTAAATAACTCAGTTTCATTTCTGTCATTCTTTGGACATGTTTCAAGTTGTTTGTTAATTTCACAAACATGGTAATGACATTTCAAGTGTTTACTATATAGCTTTCGTTCTTTGTAACATGTATCTCTTCTTTTACACTAAACATATCTCTGTGAATAAGCAATGTATGAGGTCAAAACTACTGTGAAACTCCAAACTTCTCACTAAGGTCAATCATTAACTCTTTTGTCCAACACTAAACTCTCACAGGAACAAAAAAGCAAATTAACGACAAAGAGTCAGAAGAAAGAAGCACTAAGATTAACATAATCAATTCACATTTAGAGTAGTTCTTTTTCTTCATTATCATCTGTAGTGAATTGATCTTTCTGTAGAAATCCGAAGCAAACTAGGAAACGTCTCCTTTGCTTTCCTCATCTTAGAAAAGAAAAAAAAGAACTAATTTTTAACGAAAACATAAGAAAGAAAGAGCTTACTTTCATCATCATGTAGCTGTATTTGACGTCTATTATTCAATTCCTACCAATTGAATCTTATCGAGCACTATCAAAAGAGAACAAGTACGACTTTCTTTAGATTAGCAGATCAAAATATTCTATTATTCTTCGTTTAACCAACCAATAAATATTGTAATTATGTAAGATCTAGTCCTAACTATATATATTACGTGTAATCATAACATGTCCTCATGTCCCAAAACCACAATATGACTTTCTCAAAACAACTCTTCCTTAATCTCTTCTTCTTCTTCGTCCCTCTTCTACATGCTTCCCACCCAAAACAATGCTCTCCATCCTCATGCGGTCCTGACGATATCCATGTCCGTTTTCCTTTCTGGTTACTTTCCAAACAGTCTGAGTTCTGTGGCTATGCAGGATTTAGTCTCCAATGCACAAGTAGTTCCAAGACATCTCTCAAATTACCTAACTCCGGAACATTTCTTGTCAGGAAGATCGATTATCTAAGTCAGCATATTAGTCTCTATGACCCTGAAAATTGCTTGGCAAGAAAGCTTTTGACTTTTGACATTTCAAGGTCTCCGTTCTCTGCTCTCTACCTTGTCGACTACACGTTCTTGACCTGTCCTAATGAGGTTGCAGAGTCATCTCAATTTGAATCCATCTCATGTCTAAGGAACTCAACGACCTCGTTTATAGCTACAACTAGTTTGGATCTTGTGAAATCTGTTCCATCTTCTTGTAAGATCTTCAATACAGTAGCTATGCCAGTTTCTCGACCGGTTGTTGCCAAGGAATCAAAATTTTCGACTGATGTCAACGATCAAGACCTTTGGCTTAAATGGAATTCTCCAAGTTGTAACGAATGTGAGAGGAATTATTTGAGATGTGGACTCGTGAGCAATGCTTCTCTTGAAGTCAAATGCTTCTCTTTTGAAAAATCAGGTACCAATAGCCAAATTCTTTTTCTTCTTGATTCTTACAACTCCATAAGTAGTAATCGATGAAACATATATTTTCTTTATCAAAATCTTCAAGTCTAATGATTTAGATGACTTATCTAATGGTTCTGAATGGGGTTTATGGAATGGACTTTGTGCTATGATCGAGTCTTATCAATATAATTGTTCGCAAAGAAAATAAACTAGAAGATAATAATGTAGTAGGCATTAGTTACATTTGACATTGAGCCATTGACAATCTGTAGTTAATTATTACTTGACTTCATTTTTCAAAAGATCCAATCCAATCTTTTCATGTCATACACTAAATTGCCGTACATATATAAGAGCTTATATAATACAAATTGTTTAATAAAAAATTTAATACGTGAACTATGACATGTAGCTTATCATCAATTGATCTATTGCCTTTTTGTATTATAACCAATAGTTGACTTAAAAAAAGAAGAATACATACATGGCGGCTTCAATAAAGTGACCTTTGAAAACGTGATTTGGCAGGTCATAACAACACGGCATTACAAGTAATTAAAATTATTGTCCTAACCATAATTGGACCGGTTATAATCTTCGCCACTTGTATTGGAATCGGAGTTTGTACCTCCGAGAGATTCACTTCCCGGAGACAACGAACCGTGGCCAATGTAACGCCGCAAACAAACGGAGTCACGACTGGTCTTGATGAAACTACAATAGAATCATATAAGAAAATGGAATTAGGAGAAAGTAGAAGAGTACCAGGAACTAATGATATTGTTTGTCCTATTTGTTTATGTGAGTATGCGACCAAAGACACATTGAGGTGCATACCGGAATGTGATCATTGTTTTCATGTTGAATGTATAGATGCGTGGCTTAAGATTCATGGTTCTTGTCCTATTTGTCGGAATTCTCCTTCTCCGGCTCGTGAAGCTGTGTAATTTTTAAGGTTAATGGATGTAATGTTACTAGTTATAATCATGATTCTTTGTTTCTCTATTTCATGCTTTGTAAAACTTAGATTTTGTTAAAGTAATTGCACTCTTGTAATTAGTTTAATTTCTTGTTTTTCTTCAAAGTTATACAATATCAATATTTTGAAGACAAAAAACATATTTTACTAATTTGAATAACATATGTGTAACCTAGGAATTAAACTTTGTGTATGTAGCTTAGTTAAATCTCAATATGGCACAAGATTACAAGATTATGTGACTATCTTGAATATATCACGCAAGATTACATAACTATTGAATTACACGATTCCCATTAGCCTTAGGATTACACAAATATATTCCAATCGTAAATATATTTTCTTCGTAATTTTTCGTGATTATCAGTTTTGGTTATTTTCCTTTTTTATTTGCGATTCTCATTAGCCTGAGGATAATGTTATTGACTATATAAAGGGATCAAAGTCTTTTCTTTAGACACTTATCAATACTTGAAGATCTCTTTCAAAATCAATACCAAGCTTCCGCTACTACACAGGTGCTATAAGTATAGGTATATGTAACTATAAACGCAACTAGTCGCATTAGAAGAATTTAGGGCTCTCTGCTTTCTTCTTCTTTCATATTGGGTGATTGTTGATTTGTAGATTTTTTCCAAAAATTTATGGCAAAGGAGGAGCAAACTTGTGAACCAGCGTCTCTGATTCCGTCACTTCCCCACGACGTCATAGTTAATATCATAGCGCATGTATCAAGATCCGACTATCCAACACTCTCCCTCGTTTCCAAACACTTCCGGTCACTTGTTGCGTCCCCTGAGGTTTACGCGATACAATAAGGAGAGCTGTATCTACGTTGTCCTCTTCAACCGAGAAACAAGGAGAGACCATTGTTATATTCTCCCCAATCGCCGGTTGGTTCTTGTCTCTTCGCTTCCTGCTTTAGCACATGGTTCAAGTTTTGTCGTGGTGGGTTCGAAGATCTATGTGTTTGGTGTGTTTAAAGATGAAAATATGATAGTAAGCATTGACTGTGGATCTTACACCGTGCAACCCCTCCCTAACATGCCTGTGCCCATGTCTCATGCACTGGCTAACTTCATCGACGGTAGAATCTACGTGATTGGATTTCGCCTGAGTGACTTTAAGAAGATGATGGTGGTGTTCAACACAGAAACACATAAGTGGGAGGCTGAAATGACAACGTATGACTTTGAGGCAGGTGACTCGTATCATGGAACTGTGGTGATGGATGATAATAAGTTGTACACGGTTGATTTTGATAGGCGCAGCTTTGTTTACAATCCAAAGGAGAGGAAATGGGAAAGAGACGAGATTCTGGATTCCAAGGAGTGGAAGTATGCGTGTGTCATTGATGACGTATTGTACTATTATAATTGCCCATCTCATCAAGAGATAGCGTTGAGAGCGTACGAACGAAAGCAGAGGTGTTGGCGCGTGGTGAAAGGCTTGGAAGCATTCTTACATGACACAAGACATTCAACTTGGTCATGCTCTGTTAATCACGGTGGGAAACTGATGGTGTTTTTCCCTATAAGAGGAGAAAGAAAATATGCAATCTGTTGTGCAGAGATTTCGCTGGAAAGACGTCAAGGAGGGGATATTTGGGGTCAAGCTGAATGGACCAACCCTCTTGTCACTGGAAAATTGAACTTTGCTCAATCTCTAAATATTGTTGTTTGATCGAACTCAATCTAATTACATATTATTGAGTCCATAGATGTTTCATTGATAATAGGTATAAACCAAACATTGAATTAGTGAAGTGGTTTGAGGATTAGTCATGGTTCTAGTCCTATTTGTCGGAATTCACCTTCTCCGGCTCGTGAAGCTGTGTGAGGTTTAAGGTTGTAATGGATGTAATGTTATTAGTTTATAATATCATTCTTTGTTAAATTAGATTTCGTAAAAGTGATTGCAGTTTTGTAATTATTTTTCTTATTTTTCTTCAAAATTATACAACATTAATGTTATGGAGACAGAAAAAATATTTTAGTAATTTGAATAACATACGTGTAACCTAGGAATTAAACTTTGTGTAGGTTAGCTTAGTTATCTTCCCTTTTGTTTTTTCTTCAAGATCAATACTGATCCATAACTCAAATTCTAGTATGACACAAGATTATGTGACTATCCAAACTGCATTACGCATGATTATGCGATTACATGAAGCCAAATTCCGGTATGTTAAACTGCAAAGTTAGATATTTAACTTTTTGATCAAAAACATTTTTCTGCTTTCTTAGAGTTTTAACAGAAATAAACAGTTGGATATTTATCCATGATCAAATACATTTTCCGGTCGGTCAATGTTGAACCAAATTGAGTGATATCTTGAAATAAAATATTATGTTATCTTAAAAATAAGATAAATCTCTTATAGTTTGATGATCTCTCTTATAAATAAATATCGTTATCTTTGAAACGAAGATAGATCCCATCTGAATATATATTGACAAAGTTGTCTTTTCTTTTGATGTCTCTATTCAATTTCTACCATTTGTTTCTTAGTGCATAATCTTTCAAAAATGAGTACGACGTTTCCATGGATCATAAGACTTTAATAATTTTAGTCTAAGGAACGAACTAAATATTGTTATCTTAATAAAAGATAATCTGTCTTTTAAGTCTTGAATATTAATCATAAGTTTTATGGAAAGTCTACATGTCCCTCCATTAATACCAAACCCACAATATGACTTTATCAAAACAACTCTTCCTTTACCTCTTCTTTCTCTTCCCTCATCTAAAAGCTTCTCACCCAAAACATTGCTCTCCTTCTTTATGCGGTCCTGATGATGTCCATGTCCGTTTCCCTTTCCGGTTACTCTCCAAACAGTCTGAATTCTGTGGCTGTGCAGGATTCAATCTTCACTGCAACACAAGTAGTTCCAAGACAGCTCTCAAGCTACCAAATTCTGAAACACTTCTTGTCCGGAAGATCGATTATATAAGACAGCAGATTCGTCTCTATGATTCTGAAAATTGTTTGGCAAGAAAGCTTTTGACTTTTGACATTTCAGGATCTCCTTTCTCTGCTATCTACCTTGCTAGTTACACGTTCTTGAGCTGTCCTAATGATGTTGTAAAGTCATCTGGATTTGAATCCATCTCATGTCTAAGCAACTCAACAACCTCGTTTTTGGCTACAACTAGTTTAGATCTTGTGAAATCTGTGTCGTCTGATTGTCAGATCTTCAAGACAGTAGCTATTCCAGTTTCTCGACCTGTTGCTGTTGAGAGATCAAGATTTTCTACTAATGTCAACAATCAAGACCTTTGGCTGAAATGGGATTCTCCAAGTTGTAGCGATTGTGAGATACGTTATATGAGATGTGGATTCATAAACAATGCTTCTCTTGAAGTCAAATGCTTCCCTCATGAAAAATCTGGTACTTATGAATCAAATTCTTTCTCTTCTCATAACTTCAAATCGAAGGAATCTTTGGGTTTTTCAATAATTATCCATTGATTAAAAAACTGGAGAAAAACAATTGGAGTAGGTATATTACAACTGATATGAGCCATTGACTATTGAATAGTTTACTATTCTTTTGATAAGAACTTCATTAGGACAGCTCAATTCAGTCTCAGTCGGGTTTTCTTTAATCAAAAAACCAAACCCAAACCAAAGATTCAATTTTTAACGGTTTAAACTAATTTCTGAAAGGTTTTGATTTGCAGGTCCATTAAGCAATGTTTTTGTAAGCGTGTCAATAAGCGTAGCAGTCACTCTCTTTGCTATATGTCTCGTTATACGCATTTACAAGTCTAGGTTCGATTCCTCTAGACAACAGAATTCAGCTGTTTCAGCCGCACCCATAACGCAGCAACCAAGTGAAGTTATGTCCAATAGAGGTCTTGACCAATCTACAATAGAAACATACAAGAAACTGGAGTTGGGAGAAAGTAGAAGACTTCCTGGTACAACTACTGGACTTGTTTGTCCAATTTGTTTATCAGAGTATGCGAGTAAAGAGACCTTACGCTCAATACCTGAATGTGACCATTGGTTTCACATGGAATGTATTGATGTGTGGCTTAAGATTCATGGTTCTTGTCCTCTTTGTCGAAACTCACGCACCTAATGATGAAATACTAAGTATTTCAACGTTGTAATGGATCCTGCTAGTTCTTGGGTTTTTCTGGTAAAACATATGAATATTTTCTATGAAGTGAAGAAGATATATGTTCTGTGAGTTAAAGCATGAAAATTTCTGCTTTGAGCCATTAGGAGAGACTCACTGAAGCTCAATTTCTCAACAGTTTCACCTAATTTTACCAATCTGGAGTGTTGGTAAAGACACACCCTTTAAGATTTTTCCTTAAACTGATCTTCTTTCAATAATTGCTTCCTTTACTTCTCTAATATTAGTATCTAATGTTTAGTTTAGATTAATCTATGCCTAATGTAGTGTTAATTACAAGAAACTGTAAAGAGAGAAGCTTTATTGGCAAATGTAATTAACAAGATTCATCCTTTTTATGCTAATCATTCAACTTTTCATTAGCAAAAATCCGTTTAAACATTTTTGTTTCATTCAGAAGAACAAAAAAAAGAAACAAAATACAAGACACACAATGTTTTTTTATTACGTCTTTAAATAAAATAATTAAGAAAATTTAATGGAAACGAAGATTAGCAGTTAACAACCTGGAATTGATCATCATCATCATCAATAATCATCTTCATCAATCGTCCATCGCAGCTGTTGATGAGGTTTGTTCGGATCTTCCGCTACAGCATCATCCACCGGTAAATCAGACGATGAAGCCAAGTTTGTGAGGGAAGAAGACGACGAAAGCGATTGGAGATTAGAAGAAGACGACGAAGAGGGAAACAGATTCAGAGCCATGATGTTGCCTTCACTCCAAGACCTTCGGATCGGGAACGAGATGCTTTCTGAGCTTCCATGGCGGCGGCAAGAAGGCGGCCGTCGCTGATTTTGACTTTTCCCGGCGCCGCTAGATTTATCGTGAAGCGCACATCCGCAATTTTTGTGGTAAGGACGCCGCTCGATGACGGAATCGAGGCCGGATATACATCCTTCAAAGATGCAACGGAATATTCCGTCGGCGGCCGCCATTGTTTGACTGATCTTCCGATTTCCGAGATCCGGGGGAGATTAACAATAAGGATCTGAAAATATCTCGAATCTCGATTTAACTATTTAAAGTCTTTTTTTTTTCTTTTTCTGTTAAACCTTTGGGCTTAGGTCTTTATAAGCCCAATAAGGCTTAATTTGACGGCATAAGACGATTTTCCGCTGCATGTCAAACCTTTGGGGTTAGGTTTTAATAAGCCCAATAAGGCTCATTGAGTTAACAATCTGGCATTATTTGGAAACGACGTCGTTACAATTTTCTGCTTCACATAAAAACACGATTTAAATTTGTTACTTGTTAAAGAAGAACAAAAGAAAGCGTTTTGGAGGGAAGAGAGAGAGCAATTCAGTTTTGCGATCGTCTCTTTCATTCGATGATGAATCCGAGGACGAGGAGAGTCGTAAGAAGATTTAGGTTCAGAGACCTGAAACGATGTGTGGTTCCAGTGTTTTTAGGGACTCTCGCCTTTTTCGTTTATGTTTCCTTAATGATCGGCTACAGACTTCACAAGCGTTCGTCGTTTGGTTTGTTTGACTTCTTCGATCGTTTCTTTCTTTCGATTACTGAGTTTTCTTGTGATTTTCTTTATGAGTTCGGTGGATAAACATAGATAAGTTTCGAGATTTCTTGTTGAAGATGTTCTAATATCCGTAATTTTTTCAGAGAGAGACACTTTTGGGAAGACTTTAATCGATAAGGTAAAGTTATAAACTTTGTCATCATCACATTTTGGAAAGAAATTAAGTTGTTGAATGAATTTTTTCAGAATCTTAACTGGAGAGAACATGAAGCTCTGCAATCTGTCCGTCCTCTTTTCTCAAAAGAGGCAAGTTTGGGATTTTGCTGCTGTTTCGATATCTTCATTTCTTGTTAAAATTAACGTACAAGCGTTTGAAACAGGTCCTTGGTATTCTCAATGCCACTACATCCAATTTGGATCCTTTGAGGCTTAAATCATTCAGGAATACAAATCCCTCAGAGAAGAATTCAGCAGAAACTTATGGTTCTTCCGAGGTAGATTTCGTTATTGGTATGATCATTTCGTTGATACTTATCTACTTTCTTGACCTTTATGAAGTTACTGATGATAGTTGCCTCTTCCTTCACCTTTTCTTTGAAGGGAAATGAAGACGAAATGGTTCCTGGTGTTGATAATGGAATCCAAGTGTTTAAGGATATACCAGAGATGTTGTATGAAAGGGTAATTTTCAACTTTCTTAACGCCAACATGTGTGACATGATTGCTTTCGTCTGATTTCTTATATCCCTGTTGTGTTGTGTTAGAGCCTGAGACACGAAAGAAGAGTGAAACGGGCAAATGAATTGATCAATGATGGTTCTATTCTCAAGTTTGAGAAGGCCGCCATTGCACGTTCCAGATCTGTTGATTCTGCACCACTCGGGAATTACACCATTTGGAACAATGATTACCGGAGGCACAAGACTTTTGAAGATATGTTACGTCTGATGCAAGATCAAACCATTATGGCACGAGTTTACAGTGGTATTGCAAAGATGACGAACAATCTCGCCTTGCACGAACTACTGGAAAGACAGCTAATGAAAGTAGCATCAGAGGAAGAACTCACTGATATTGATCATCAGCAGAGGTAATTTTATCAGCAGTGCCTAGTGTTCCTTAAGATGAAATGGTCTACTCTTGAATGGTTTTATCATTTTGTTATTGTAGCAAACTTATTGATACTATTAGAAATATGGGACAAATACTGGCTAGAGCGAACAAGCAGTTATATGGATGCAAGTTGGTGACAAATAAGCTGAGAGCAATGCTACAAACAGCTGAAGACGAACTTGAGTACACGCAAACTAATATATCTTTCTTGACTCAGCTTGCTTCTAAAGCAGTATCAAATGCTATGCACTGCTTGACCATGCGTTTGAATCTAGAGTATTATCTCCTTCCTTTACCAATGAGAAATTTCCCAAGAAGGGAGAATTTGGAGAACCCAAATCTTTACCACTACGCTCTCTTCTCTGATAATGTATTGGCTACATCAGTTGTTGTCAATTCCACAGTCATGAATGCACAGGTAATAATGATTCATCACAATTAAGACTCAAAAGAGTTGCAATAAAAGATTTGCTCTGAACTTATAAGGCCTATTGGTTTTGGCAGGATTCTTCAAGGCATGTTTTCCACCTGGTGACTGATAAACTCAATTTTGGAGCAATGAGTATGTGGTTTCTGTTAAACCCTCCTGGAAAAGCAACCATCCAAGTCCAAAGGTTCGAAGATTTTTCTTGGCTCAACTCATCTTACTCTCCAGTTTTGAGACAGCTCGAGTCAGAAGCTATGAAGAAGTTCTATTTCAAAACAGAGAGATATGAATCAGCTGCATCAGACTCAGAAAACCTCAAGTACCGGTACCCGAAATACCTCTCAATGCTCAACCACTTGAGGTTCTACATCCCGAAGATCTTCCCAAAGTTAGAGAAAATTTTGTTTCTTGACGATGACGTGGTTGTTCAGAAGGACTTAGCTCCCTTGTGGTCAGTAAATCTTAAAGGGAAAGTGAATGGTGCAGTAGAAACCTGCGGTGCCACCTTCCATCGCCTTAACACTTACTTAAACTTCAGTGATAAACATATTTCAGAGAATTTTAATCCAAAATACTGCGCATGGGCTTATGGGATGAACATCTTCGACCTGAAAAAGTGGAAAAAGAACAACATCACAGAAACTTATCACTATTGGCAAGACCTGGTTAGTTCTTCTAGACTTTTGGTACTTATCATTCATCTTCAAGTGTTGTAGATTAATCTGCTACTCGTTTGTTTTTGCAGAATGAAAATAGGACTCTGTGGAAGCTTGGAACATTGCCACCTGGGCTCATTACGTTCTACAGTCTGACACAACCGCTTGAGAAAAAATGGCACTTACTTGGATTGGGTTATGATAAAGGAATTGATGCAAAGAAGATTGAGAAATCAGTTGTTATACACTTCAATGGACATATGAAACCATGGTCAGAGCTGGGGATAAGCAAGTATCAGGCATATTGGACAAAGTACGTCAATTTCGATCATCCTTACATCTCTAGTTGCAGGCTGTTCGAATAAAGAAGACTAACCTTGTTAAGTACATATATAACACACATATAAGTACTGATTCTGAAGGTATAAATGTATATAGAGTAGATACTTCAAAAAGTCATCTATATTAATAGAAACTTTGCAGTACTATAAGACACCCACATTTTATTCCTATAACTGTCATTATTTTCAAAAATCTTAACTTCTCGAGGATACTTATCCTTCTTCAGTATCGCCTAGTTTTAACAAAAACAACCCAACATAAAAGAATCTCTCACTTCTTCTTCTTCTGGTCCTTGAGTTGTCTCTCAAGTGTTCTGATTCTCTGATTCAGAACTGAACTCCGTGAGATTCTTCTTCGATCTGAGAAACTTGAGGATGTCTCGGACGAGGACATGGGCGGGTTTTCTTGAACAACATTTTGATCATTTGGCTGTGGAAAGGAAAATGGCAAAGGCGAAGGTGGTGGTGATGGCTGCCTATTTGAAGAGATGACAACATCTGGAAGATTGAAAAGCCTCCTCACATCAGGACGTCTTATTACTGCACATATATACACAAGCAAAAGATGAAAGTCAAAACTCTGTTGGATTTGCAAAATCTCACGTCTCAAATAGCAAACACAACGTTCAGGGGACTTACTGAATCCATACACAAGAGAAAAGAGGTTGGAAGTAAGCCAGTAACAAAACAATGCCTGTATACAAATTCATTAAATTGTGTAATGATACCGTTATCTTCTTGCGTTTCAATGCTTATCAACAACAAAAGTTCGACAGAGGAATATTAATCTTTACCTTTTCAATGCCTATCAAAATTGGAATAGAGAGAAATGCAACAATTCTTGAGAATTTCTTCATAGTTCCAGCTACTGGATTGCCTTCAAGCCCTTCCTGCATGTTTGACTAAAAACACAACAAGTTTTGCTTAGATAAATTAGATGACAAAATAACTGACTTCCAAAAGTAATACAGATAAATCCGTGAAAAAGTTTCCTTTCTTTAGTTAGATTTATAGAGGTTATAGAATCCCATTATATAACTCTGATTCTTTAAGATCAGCCTATCAATTGATTTTCAAGGACCAAGATGATTGGACCTTTCTAATTCAAGGCTAAAAAAGGATGAACAAAAAGTATCAGCCCCCAAATTTTGGATTAAATAAGTAAAAAAAAAGCATATACAAAGCTCTTACCTCCACCATAATCAAGAAAGTCGCTGCAGTGAGGAGTGGCAAGATATATGTAGTATCTGCATTGGTGAGATCAGTAAACCAAAGAGTTCCCCCTGTTTTAAATGATGGGACTTTCTCGGCCATATTCCGAATCTGTACACAAGAATCAATGAATACATACAACATAATGATCATAGTCAACTGTAAATCACTAATGTATGTCTTACCGCAAAGAAAAAGCTGATGAAGATGGGGCCTTGAATAATAAGTCCTTTGAGGGGAGTAAAAGGAGTTACTCCATGTCTAAGGCAATCCACGAAACAGTAGAAACATATCAGCAAAAGCGGAACTAGTAGTACGTTTAGCTTGAAGACAACAATTCATCTCCACAAGTAATCCATAAAATTGGATTTACTGTTTATGTGACAAAAAAAAAAAAATTGGACTTACTGTTTAAACAATAATTGCATACGTCTTTGACCTTCTGCCATGGCTTCTGGATCCTCAGCCTAAAAAACATTACAACAGATGCAAGAGGTCACAACCTGGACACTCTAGACAACCTAATCAATATCAGAATAGAAGTCAGACAAGTGGTAATTAGAAAAGCTAGTGGGAACTTCACCAACATTTCCTAACCAAAAAGAAAACTCAAGAAAGCTACTCAATCAAGATTACAGTTCACAAAGTGATAATTAGAAAAGCCTGATGGAATCACCAATTAATTAATTAAATATGACAAACTGAGTCCATACTTCTGATAAACCAGATGGTCATGTGTATACAAAGAACACTAAATAAGTAATAAGGCAAAGAAACAACTTGTACCTTACTGCTCATCTCTCGTCTTAACTCCTCCAATTGTGGCCTCAAAACCTGCACAAACATGAATGATAAATCACAAGTTGAAAAGGGGCAAATCCTAATGTCTGGAAAAATGAAATCATAGAACAAAAATCTAAAACTGACATTGAGTTTGTGAGTAGCCTTTAGTTGATTTAAAAGAACGGGAACTGTAACTCCACGAATGATCACAGTTGTCAAAGCTATCGAAGCCCACCTGACACAAAAGTGAAAAGAATTTACAACTGGTACATACAAAACAAAAACGGATAAAATGTGCTTAGAAACTGCGTAAATACCAGCTCAGGCCTGTAAACGAATGCACACCATCAATCAGATGCTGCAAAGCAGCAACAGGAAAAGCAGAATCCGCAGCAGCAATAGCAACCTCGTTTACAGCAGGAACAACTTGGCTTGTTGTCACAGATTCAATGATTTCATCGGGAACAACTTCCGTTGCCACAAAATCGATACCATCAACTTTATCAGACCAATCTGGTGGTGTAGAACTCATATACCGACATGAAGACAATCCAAGACCTAATGGACCAGAAAATGACTGATACTGCCTCTTCGGAAACATAGAGCTAAGCGTGTTGGTCCCATTATGAGCCAAGACTTTACGAAGCATCATATCCGAAGTCCGAGAACCGGATTTTGCTTCATCTTTATCATCACCAATTAGATGACCACACGTTGGGTAAACTCTTCTCTGTAAGAGATTAACTCTTTTAGAGATACAACGCAAGCAAGCAGCCATATCAAAGATCCTGCAAAAAAAGAGTTCTCAATCACTAAATAGCAACAAAAAATACACGAACGCACAAATACAACATACGAATCAAAAACGTCCAATAAGTCCCCCAATACAGAATCAAATCAATGGACACGAATAATCATCAAGTCTGCTTTAATTTCTACAGCTAAGGATCCGTTTCAAGTTTCGCAGCATTTTTCTCGAGAAAGAAAAAGCAAATGCGAGGATCAGAAAGTTCCAAATTACCTAAGGATTTGAATTCACAGCTGCATTCACAGTTCGGTTCAGTCGACTCGTAGTCTTAGGGCTAAGAGGTAGCTCGCATCTCTCTCAGTCTCTCTGACGACGACCTTCGGGAAACAAAACGCACCGTTTAAGAAAACGAAAACGAAACGAAAAGGCGCCGTTTCGTTTAATTTTAATGGGCTAATAAACCTAGCTAACTATTGGGCTTCATGGACCCAATTCAATATCATGAATAGTAAATAATAGAGCTAGGCTACCTAAAAATGGCAATACTACACAAAAACTGGCGGAAAGCAGAGGACGTAGAGTTACAAAATCAGCTCTTTAGAATTGAAAATCTGTTGAAAGCTCCTTACTTTTCTGCTTCAAATGGGGAAACCAAGGTGTCTCTTTTATCTTGTGAAAACTTAGGGTTTCTGTTTCCTCTTTGAAATTTTGGGAAAATCTCGGATTAAAATGTGTTTCTTTATCTAGATTCAAGTGTCACCGCAAGCCTTCCTCTTTGAAAGTTGTAATTTTTCTTATTTTTGACTTGAGTGTTACTTCTTTGTTTAAGATTTACGTCTAGAAATGGCTTGTCTTCGTAGCTTCTCAAGGAGAAGTCTTTACTCAAAATGGTTCTGCTGCAAAACTTCAAGGCCTGTTCTTCATCATCGTATCAAAAATTGTACTGAATCCAGTTTTCTGGATTCAAGTCTTTTGATTCGTAGATTTCATAGGCAAGCTTTCTTTGAAGATAGTAGGCATATGTCATTTGTTCAACCAGTGGGTTCTAAAGTATTGCTCTGTAGAAACATGTGTTCGTCTTCTAAACCAGAGGTTGATACTTTTGGAAGTGCTGTTGAGGAACTTGTCTCTGAGAAATCTATGGCCACTAATATCTCTATAAATGAGTGTACTGGAGCAATTGATAATCTTTCTTCCCCTGAGAACTGCGTGCAGTATGTGATTAATGGAGTCCATGAGCTTACTGGCTTCAATTGGTTCGTCGGACTTTATGTTTGATATTATTTCGATTTCTTAAGGGTTTATAGTTCAGTGATTGGTTTCTACTCTTGTATAGGTGGATTTCAATTGCTCTTGCCTCTTTTCTGGTCTATGGACTGATGTCACGACTCACTCTGCGGTTTCAGAGACAAGCCTGGGAACTACAAGTTAGCCTTTTGTGCTTTCTCATTGAATTATTTTCTAACTTTGATCCGTTATTGCTTCTAAGTACTTGCTGCTTTGGAACCTTTACAAGTCTTGTACGTTTTGTAAACTAGATATTGGATAAGCACATTCAGAAAGTGATCAAAATTATACAGGTACTCTGTCCTTAGCTGGTCTTTTGAAATCTTTCAAACTTTAACTAAAGCAAAGTTTAAAACCATTTTTCAGACCGCTGATCCTAAAGCTCAGGCTAGGTACAGAAAATTGGAAGCAAATTTGTTTCAAAGGTGAGTTTCCTTACCCAAAACGTTGAATGTCTCTCTTTGCACATGTTTGAACTTTCTCTCTATGGATCAATTATCACATCAGATACTTAAAAGTTTGCTTGCCGGCCGTGACACTAGCTGTTCTTCATGCGTTCATCAACATCATCTTTCTCGATGGAGTAAACATATAATTAACTTTTGCTTTTGTTTGTTTAGATGGCTCTAGTGTTTTCACTCGTGCTATTAACTCACTTCCTACTTTCTAAACAGATTAATGCCATGGCTAAGAAAATCCCTGCGCTTAAAGATGGTGGAATCTTCTGGTTCACTGATCTTTCAACTCCAGAAAGCTTCTACATCTTGCCTCTGATGACAGGCGTCATTTTGTGGATGACATCAGAGGTTTGAGAACTTTTCAATAAAACGTTTAGTAAAAATACAAACATATGTATGATACATCGTCCATTGAGTGTTTGTTTTTAAATTCTTTTACATTTTGATAGATCTTCAAAAGCCATTCTTCAAGTCTTGTATCCAAAATGATGAGACTCCCTTTGTTTCTCATCTTTTATACTGCGCTCCAAGCTATATATAATTACGAACCGGTAAAGTTGGATTTTTAGAGCTTTGATGTTAACTATTTTCTTGAATCTTGTGGTAACATATCTCAGTTTGTTCTTTGCAGGCAGTGTACTTTTACATAGTCTTATGGTACATATATATTTCCACAATATTCCGAAGTAAGTCCCTCTCTCTCTCTCTGTAGAAAAACTCTAGTAATTCACAATATACATCTTCCTTAGCTATACTCTTGTCTCCTTGTTCAATCTAAAATTCATTTTTTCACACAAATAGTGATGAGATCCAAGCAGCTAGTAAAGTTGAGAAGGTCACTGGGTTTGCCAGATGTTCCAGTTGCGGTCTCTGAGCAGCAAAGGATCATTACGAGAGTGATAAGTCTTATAAGAGAATTTCTTGACGAGGTGAAGAAGAAAGACAATAAGTGAATCTTCCTTTGCATTCTTAGCCTCTCTTTGTCTCTGTATTCAAATCAAACCTAGTTGAGTACTCTGTTTCACATACAAGTTATTGTAGCTATCTCAGAATTTGAACCATCTCTCATTGGGCTTGACCTACAAACACCAATTTTGTTCTTCTTTTCCATGCATGATTTTTGTCTTCCAAGCTTGTTTACAATCTTTTCTAAACAAATTCACAAATTGACTACGTAATTCAAGTGTGTGAGCTCATTCATCCCCAATCATTCACAGTACTCAGAAAGTTGGAGGCCATTTTTGAGGTTATATGGTTCCTAACTTGGATGGAGATGATAAGTCTTCACTTCCTTCTCAGTGTAACAGAGTCATTCTCCTTCAGTTATACACTATGCTTTCATCCTTTACAAACTCGCTTATTATTGGGCTTTATAGGCCCAATTTATGGCTTTATAGGCCCAATTTAGGGTACCTAAAAATGGCAAGTACTACACAAAAAACTGGCGAAAAGCAGAGGTCGTACAGCTTCGAAATCAGCTCGTTTGCGTGCTTTACAGTTCAAAACCTGTTGAAAGCACCATACATTTTACATGCTTTTTCTCTCATCTTGTGAAAACTTAGGGTTTCTGTTTCCTCTTTGAAATTTAGGGAAAATCTCGGGTTTAAATGTGTCTCTTGGTCTAGATTCGAGTAGAGTCACCACTAGTGTTCCAAAGTTGTAATTTTTCTTATTTTTGACTTGAGTGTCACTTCTTTGTGTAAACTTTACGTCTAGAAATGGCTTGCTTTCGTAGCTTCTCAAGGAAAAGTCTTTACCCAAAATGGTTCTACTGCATGACCTCCTCAAGGCCTATTCTTCATCATCATGTCAAAAATTGTATAGAATCCAGTTTTCTGGATTCAAGTCTTTTGATTCGTAGGTTTCACAGGCAAGGTTTCTTTGGAGACAGTAGGCGTATGTCATTTGTTGAACCAGCGGGTTCTAAAGTATTGCTCTGTAGACAAATGTGTTCTTCTTCTAAACCAGAAGAATCGTATTCAAAGGTGGATGCTTTTGTTGTTGAGGAACTTGTCCCTGAGAAATCTATGGAAGCAATGGCCACTAATGTCTCTACTATAAATGAGTGTACTGCAGCAATTGAAAATCTTTCTTTCCCCGAAAACTGCGGCAGTATGTGATTAATGGAGTCCATGAGCTTACTGGCTTCAATTGGTTCGTCGGACTTTATGTTTGATATTATTTCGATTTCTTAAGGGTTTATAGTTCAGTGATTGGTTTCTACTCTTGTATAGGTGGATTTCAATTGCTCTTGCTGCTTTTCTGGTTTATGGACTGATTTCACCACTCACTCTGCGGCTTCAGAGACAAATCTGGGAACTAGAAGTTAGCCTTTTGTGCTTTCTCATTGAATTATTTTCCAATTTTGATCCGTTATTATAAGTTCTTGCTGCTTTGGAACCCTTACAAATCTTCTACGTTTTATAAAGTAGATGTTGGCGAAGCACATTCAGAAAGTGAAGTCAATTAAGCAGGTACTCTGTCCTTGTTAGCGTCTCTTTTGAAATCTTTCAAACTTAACTAAAGCGAAGTTTATTTTTCAGAAGGGTGATCATAAAGCTCTGGCTAATTACAGAAAATGGGAAGCAAATATGATCAAAAGTGAGTTTCCTTACCCAAAATGTTGAATGTCTCTCTTTGTCATGTTCTAATCTCTATTGATCAATTATCACATCAGATTACAAAACACTTGCTTGTCGGCCGTGACCATAGCTGTTCTTCATCTATTCATCCACATGAGCTTTCTCTATGGAGTAAGCATATAAATAACTTTTGCTTTTGTTTTTTTCGGTGGCTCTGATGTTTTCACTCATACCTATTGACTCACTGCCTACTTTCTAAACAGATTAATGCCATGGCTAAGAAAATCGCTGCCCTTAAAGATGGTGGAATCCTATGGTTCACTGATCTTTCAACTCCAGAAAGCTTCTACATCTTGCCTATAGTGACAGGCGTCATTTTGTGGTTTATATCAGAGGTTTAAGGACTTGTCAAATATAATGTTTAGTAAACTAAAACTGGTACATCGTCCAAACTAGTTCTGAGAGTTTTTTTTTTTCTGTTCTTTTTCATTTTTGATAGATTCACAGTACCCGTACTAACCTTGTATCCAGAATGATGAGTCTCCCTTTGTTTCTCATACTTATGATGGCGCTCCAAGCTATAGATAATTACAACCGGTAAAGCTGGACTTTGAGAACTTTGATATTAACCATTTTCTTAAATCTTGATCTCAGTTTTGTTTTTTGTAGGCAGTGTACTTTTACATAATCGCATCTTACATGTATATATTCACATTACTCCGAAGTAAGCCCCTCGCTTTTTAGATTATCTCTTGGAATTCACAATATACATCTTCCCTAGCTCCTCTCCTCTCTCGCGTTTGATCTAAAACACTTTCATTTTCACACAAATAATAATGAGATCCAAGCAAATAGTAAAGATGAGAAAGTCAGTGGGGTGGCCAGTAGCGGTCTCTGAACAGCAAAGGATCATGGCGAGAGCGCTAAGTCTTACAAGAGAATTTATTGACGTGATGAAGAAGAAAGACAATGAGTGAATCTTCCTTCGCATCCTTGGCCTCTCGTTGCATCTGTATTCAGATCAAACCTAATTGAATACTCTGTTCATATACAACTTTAAACTTACTGTAGCTATTTCAGATTTTGAAACATCTCTTGAAGAACTTGACCTACAAAGAGAAATTTGTTCTACTTTTTCATTCACTTCCTTGTCAGTATAACAGAGTCAGTTTCCTTCAATTATACACTATGCTTCATCATTTGCAAACTCGAGATCTGGTGGTTTATGAGATTCTGGAGGTGTGTTAGTCTCATATCTCTAAAGCTATGTTTTCTAACACTAGAACAGCACAAGAAATTTCTTTTGGCAATCAAGATTGCCTATTTTTTTGGTTTTTCATTTTTTCAAAGAGAAAGTACGAGAAACAAACGACGAAGACTAACAACAACGAAAAGGGAAATACTAATGGTCAAGGAAAAGCCATTAATCCCACTAAGTGGATGTCTTCACCATGAAGTGCAACAAATGCGTTTGCTAAATGCAAAATGGAAAACAGAGAGTCTCGTAAATGGAGCCGGTTGGTTCTGGTTCTGCTATTCCATCAAGGTGTCATAATATCCTGTCGATTTTCAGGTGGACACTGAGTAGCTATAAACTTGAGATCATCAGCTGAGAGAAGAAAGGCTTCGACTTCTGTTATAACTGTAACGGTTCTCCTAGAGATAGGGTAGTTGGAACTTTGAGAAGCAAAGGCCCAATGGAAAAGTTCTTCTCCACATAAATCACCAGCTCTAACAACTTCAGCATCAGTTGTTGTGGTTTGTAGATCTCCACTCACTATGTACAACATATGTTCCACTGGTTCAGTTTCCCGAAAAATGTGACTGTCCTTTGTGTAATAAGCCGTTTTGAGACGAGAACATAGATCATCTAGTGTCCGTTCATCCATGTTTTGAAACTGGGGCCTCTGAATCAAAGCAAACACACAAATATTATTGAATTTTATGATAGGAGTTCGTTTAGTTTGATTACCGTTGTGTAGAGTTAGTAATGATGGGACACTAATCAATTAGAACATATCAAAATCTGACTATTTCTGGCGTGAACAGAGATACATAAAGAGAGCTTACACGCTTTAACTCAACAAGTAGGTCGTTGTAAAGATGGCGTTTAATCTCCTTTATGAGGTGTTTTGGAAGACTAAGAAGAAGAGTCTCCTCGTCCATGCCTCTGGTTTCTCGCCATTTGTAATCTCGGTGATTCCTAATACCATCTTTCAAATGATCTGGTAGATTTCGTTTGGACATCCATTCTTCTGTGTCTCTCTTATTCTCCTTCCTTTCATCTACCCTAGTCGTAGATGACTGCAAGTACTTCTGTAATCACCAAAATAGTCTTCTAATTAAGAATCAACCTACCTGAATAGATAAAAATCTTGCTTTTGAGATATGAGATAACTTACCTGAACGTTCCCAATGAGCACAGCAAACAACAGTAAACCAGAGACGCAGATAACTGTAGCAAAAATGTTCTCCCCAGGATCATTGCTTGTCTCCAGATTTTGACCCGAAGAACTGTACACGTTTTTAAGACAACTCTCAAGGAATGATGTTTATTATGCTGTCAGATCTGACACCAAAGAGTTTAGATGCACAAACCTAAGATGCCTGAGACCCCATCTAAAGCAGTATATGAACTTCCCTGCAAATTCTTTATTCTTAACCTCCAGTATTCCTGACTTCAGTGCAGCAGTGAACATACCAAAGTTGAAGTCCGTGGAGTTCTTTGTTATATCGGCAGGGTCTAGTAATGGGCATGTATTATTTAGTAAAGCAGTATTGTTTTTGTCTGGAGATTTACAAAATAGATAATTCAGCTTGCATCCGTCTTTCTCCTTTTTCATACATGCGTCACGCCAGCATATGCTTTGCTTTTCAATTGCAGTCACGTACCAGAAAGCCCCAAAACCCTGACCATTATTACAGTTGTAACAATCCTTCTTGTTGTATAATAAGATAATAACAGTGGTAGCAAGAGCAAAGACTTACATAGCTAAACAGCATATAGAGGAAAAAGTTTATAGCTGCTCCAATCCCCTTTGATTCTGCTACGTTACCAGAGGATTTTGTTACTTCCTTGAAGATCGGATAGGTGCGAATGAATCTTGGTATGTATTGACAAAGTATAATCCACGTGAGTATTTTCTTCGACACCAACGGGGCAGAGTGTTTATCAATGAGAATGAAAACCATCACCTACAAAGATTTTGCATTGGCACATCTCTAATAAACATTTATGCACAAAGCACAATCGATAAACACTTTGGTCACCAGGTATAAATCAAATGTGGCAAAAAAAGTGAACAAACCTGAGGAATGGGAAGAATGGAGAGAATGTCAACTATCAAGTAGATGATACGACATGCTTTCTGTTTTAACTCGGTTTTCGAACATAGTTGAGAACTAGGAAGTTTGTTCTCGATTTTAAGGTTAACAATTGTGTGAATCGCATAGAATGTATCACTAAACGTACGCAAAACACAAACTACTACTCCAACTGTCTTATCAAAAGTGAAGCAGAATCTGTCAGAATCAATCACAGGGATTAAGAAAAACAATGGATCAATGGCCAAAGCAACCACAGAAGCTGATAGCACAATCCTCCTCCAATTATCAAGTGTTTTCATCTTCATGCAAATCTTCATATTCCCATCAATAATGGATCTCCACCAAGGTAACTTTTCTTCAAGCCTGTATCAATAAAGACATGCAACAAGTACTCAAAGAAGTGTATATATAAACAAGGGTGATTTTGCTCAATATCTATAACTCTTGCATTAATTTGATGAAGACATCAAGGATTTTTTAATTCGATTTTTAGGGGACGACGTCTACCATACAAAAACACTAACATAGTTTCAAATGGATAATATATAAGTTACATGGAAAATAACATGTAGTTAGAGTGTTAGACAAGTAATATCTTCCAAATCCGGTAAAATATAAGTTATATGAAATGAACAATGAATATTATAATAAATATAGATGCTAATTAAAAGTTTAGCGTGATAATTATATTATTAGTACGTGATTTTTCCGCACTATCGTACAGGTCTTTTAATAATTGATATGAGATTAAAACACCAAAAATAAAATTCAAAATGTGAAAAATGAATTTTTATAAACGAAAACTTTTAAGACATAAAATAAAATAACATTATGTATATGAAAATAATATATAGATAATTTTCATTGACCTCATATTTAACAAATAATAGTCTACATATGGCTATGCTTTTGAAGCTTTATTCTAGGCATTGAAAATATTATTGGTGTAATCTTTTGGAAATTGGCATGATAAATATTTTACATTGATCTTTTATTTTATTAACATGTGAATTCTAACATTTAAAAGGAAATAAAAAAACATCATTCAAATCTTTTTAAAAATATAATGCGAAAACATAAACAAATGTTTGAGTATTTTGTACTCCCTCCGTTTCATTTTACTTACTTATCATTCTAAATTATTTTACGTAAATTAAGAAATTTTGTAAATTACCATATTAATCTCACAAAACATTAATTTACAGTATTAATTATAACATATATTAATATTATATGTCATTTATAGCAAGATCATATTTAAAAATTTTATACAAAAGTTACATTAAAATGATAATGACAAGTAATTTGAAACAAGAAAAAAAGTTTAGAATGACAACTAATATGAAACGAAAAGAGTATATGTTTTTTGAACCATCAATGTAGAATTTCTTTTCTATATCATTAGCTTCATGTTATTTGAATAAAATTTAAAAAAATTCAACAAAGCAATTTTTTGTTAAACATAATATTCAACTTGGAATATGATTTATTAAAGATTATGATACCAACGGAAAATTTGTAATTATCTTTATCTCATTAAATTTTAGTATAGTATTAAATTTAAACGAATTTCTTCTTAACTAATTTTCAGATAATTTAAAAATTTTAGAGATCATTATATTTTCTTAAAAATAAAAAATCAAATCAAAATAAAAAAATTAAATTAAATTATTAATTTATTTTATATAAATATATAATTCTATTTTTGTATGTATTTGATCTAATTATCTACATTATAAAAAATAATAAATTATTTAAATATAAAAATGAACTAAATTTTAATATTATGAGTAACTTTGTAATCAACCATGTTAAAATTAAACGTGATGTTAACACGTAAACTTTTTGATAAAAATCACTCCTCTAATAATATATAAGATGAGGTAACTATATCACAATACAACCTTGATAAATGAGAGGTGTATCACTAAAAGTTATATTAGCGGAATATAATGATAAACCTATATAAACAAAAAAATATTAAAGTCTGGGAAAAGTATATTAATTACAAAATTTGTTATCATTGCTAATAACTATATTAAAAATGCATATATATATATATATATGCATAAAGTAAACATTTAACAAGTATTATTTTATTGAGAGAAGAAAAAAATTATTTTAGAGATGACAAACAGTATGTTGAGTATTATGAGTGAATAATACCATATATTTGAAAGAAAAGAGAGAACAAATTTAAGTAACACTTATGGTTATTGATGAAAATTCTCTATAAATAAGGAAGTTATTTATAAAAAGTAGCTCATCAAAATTCGAAAAAGCCACCTTCCAAATTGACTCCTCTCACTCTCGAGATTCATGTATGTGTAGTTTCTGCTGTTTCTTCACGTAGAAGAAATACAAAGCACAGTAATACTTAAATTAGAAACCAAACGGGGGAATTTATAGGAACACAGTATACGAAATAGTCAATAGCATTTCCTAAAATATTATTATTGTGTTGAGATTCTTGTAGTTGTACACTTGACTCATTTTTATATATTTCTTCTAAGACTTCAAGAAATTTGTAAACATCCCAACAAGTTCGTTTGATGTTCACTTACGTCAAAGATAATGCTTTTCTTACAATTTTATTTTTATCTTATTAAAGTTGTGTAATAGAATCTTTAAATATCAAATATTTTGATACACATAGGCTATTATATATAGATAAATAAAGAAATTGAGTATAATTATGGCCACTCGTCCGCTATATTTGATGTAACTATTTAGTATATTATACCCGAATTTAACAATAATAATTTTTGGAAGTTAAAAGAAGTTTTTTTCTTTTTTTTAATATTAAATCACAACTGTCCGGCCCATTAACTAAATTTCTACGTAATATAGACGGTGAGATTTAATTTTTAGGTATGCAAGTATACATGTCACCATTGAGATAGTATAAATATTATTTGAATTGTAAACAAAAAAAAAAGTTAAAGTTGACTTTTGACATAATCTGAGATACCAATTTGGTTTCGAGACGAAATATTGAAACGATATGTATTGCTAATTTAAGAGCAAATTGCATGCTAATTTAAATAATGAATTAATATAGCATACAATAAAAAATTTTTGTAAAATATCAATAGAAAGGGGACATCAATCTCAATCATATCAAACGAAACCTGAAATCAACAACAATATGTATACCTTGTTTAGCAAGTTATCGCCGTTTGGTTTAACTTTAATGGGCTTACAAATCTAGATAATCAGTGGGCTTTATAGGCCCAATAAGGGGTCATGACTGAATTGATTGACGTGGTGAAGACTTGGCCTCTCGTTGCCTCTGTATTCAAATCAAACCTAATTGAATACTCTGTTTCATGTACAACTTTTTGTAGCTATTCAGATTTTGAACCATCTCTTACAGAACTTGACCTACAAACAGCAATTAGATCTCTGTTTTCTGACACCAGAAATTTCTTTTGGCAATTAAGATTGCCTAACTTTTTGGTTTTTCAATTTTCTAAACAGAGAATACGAGAATCAAACGACAAAGACGTAGCTCCTACTATAACGTAAAAGAGAAAATACGAATGGTCATGGAGAAGCCATTAGTCCCACTATGTGGATTCTTTCACCATGAAGTACAACAAATGCGTTTATTAAAAACAAAAAAATATGAAAAACAGAGAGTTCCGTAACTGTTTCTTATGTCCGAGATGATTGGTGCCGGTTTGGTTCTGGTTCTGCTATTCCATCAAGGTGACATATCCTGTTGATTTTGGGGTCCATTCTGAGAAGCTACAAACTTGAGATCACAAGCTGAGAGAAGAAAGCCTTCGACTTCTGTCTTAGCTTGAATGGTTATGCTAGAGATAGGGTAGTGGGAACTTTGAGGGTCAAAGGCCCATTCGAAAAGTTCTTCTCCACATAAAATTTCTTCTCCAGTTTCGCTACCATAAGTCGTAGTACTGCCTTCTAGCTTTCCACTCCGTATGTACAACATATCTTCCACTGGTTCACCTTCTTTCACAAAGTAACTGTTCTTTGTGTAATAAGCCGTTTTGAGACGAGAATATAAAGCTTCTAGTGATGGATAATCCATTTTTTGAAACTGAGGCACCTGAAGCAAAGCAAAACACAACAATTGAATTGAGTTGATTAAGTTTGATTACCTTAGTACTGATGGGATCTTCTACAGAAAAGGAACTTACAAGCTTTAACCTAGCAATTAGTTTCCCGTAAAGATGGTGTCTAATGTCCTTTACAAGATGTTTGGGAAGGCTTTGAAGAAGAGTTTTCTCGTCTATGCCTCTGGTTTCTCGCCATTTGTAATCTCCATGTTTCCTAATTTCATCTTTCAAATATTTTGGTAGCTCCCGTTTGGACATCCATGTGTCTGTGTCTCTCTTATTATCCTCTTTTTCATCTACTCTAGTGGTAGATGATTGCAGGTACTTCTGTAATCACCAAAAGAATCTTCTGATTAAGAATCAAATGAATTAAATCTTGTCTTATAGGTTCAAAAATAACCTACCTGAACGTTTCCAATGAGGATAGCAAACAACAGTAAGCCAGAGACACCAATGACTATAGCAAAAATGTTTTCCTCAGTAAAGTTGCTTGTCTCCAGATTTTGGCCCAAAGCACTGTACATATATAAGCTAGAATTTTAAGACAACCCTAAAGGGTAATATGAGATCTGACACCAAAGAGTTTAGATGTACAAACCTAATATGTCGAAGACCCCATCGACAGCAGTATATGAACGTCCTCATAAAACGATTATTCTTTTTCTCGAGCACACCTGACCTCAATGCATCAGTGTACATACCAAAATTAAAGTCGGTGGAGTTCCTTGGGATTTCGGTAGGATCTATTAATGGGCATGTAGTATTTAGATAAACAGCATTGTTATTGAATTCCGATGAACAAAACATTTGGTTGTCTTTCACACGCCTCACGCCAACATGTGTTTTGCTTTTCTATTGCACTCACCTACCAGTAAGCCCCAAAACCCTGGCCATTGATCATTACAGTTACAACAATTCTTCTTGTTGTATAACAAAACAATAATAGTAGTAGTAAGAGGCTAAGAGCAGAGACTTACATAACTGAAGAGCATATAGAACAAAAAGTTAATAGTAGCTCGAATGCTTTTTGATTCTGCTACGTTACCAGAGAGACTTAACACATTCATGGAAATCGGATAGGTTCGAAGGAATCTTGGTACATATTGACAGATTATAGTCCACTTGATTATTTTATCTGACACCACCGAGTCAGAGTGTTGCATGAGAACGAGAACCAGCACCTACAAGATTTTGCATTAATAAAAGTGATGCAGAATCGATAAAGTAGATGTCAGAAAGAAAGTGAATAAACCTGAGGAATGGGAAGAATAGAGAGAATGTCAATTATCAAGTAAAAGACGGATCTGACTGTTTTCCATATAGCTTTACGATACTCTCTCGACGAGTCGTCAGGACTAGGAGGATTAAACTTGGATATAGAATTAAAATTGATGTGAAACAAATAGAATGAGTCAAAAAAGGTACGCAAAACACAAACTACTACTGCAAGAGCCTTGTCGAAAGTGAAGCAGAATTTATCAGAATCAATCAAAGGGATGAAGTAAAACAAAGGATCAATGGCCAAAGTAACCACACAAGATAGCAAAATCCTGATATCAGGTGTTGTCATCTTCACAAATATCCTCTCGCAATTCTCAGCAATAAAGGGTCTCCAGAAAGCCGGCTTTCCATCAGATCTCCGCAAAGATCTCCACCTTGTACATTCACTCCTTTCACTCTCCTGAAAATTCATGTATGTATGTGTAGTTTCTTCCTCTGCTCTATCTGCAGTTTTCTTCTCCCTTACGCTACTTAAATTAGAAACCAACCGGAGGTTTTATAGAACAATGGAGACTCCCAAATACCAAACCGAACTGATGTTCCAAACGACAAGTTGTAAGAAGACAAGTAAGAATTGTATTATGAATAATCATATGGCAAGTTACATAGAAAAGAGGGAGAAGATGATGTAGAGCGCCACGGTAGACTTAAATTTTCTGGTCACTGATCTCGTCGTTTAGCTTTGAATTACTGCATCTACATTCTTTTTTTGCTAAATTACTGCATCTACAGTTTAACAAGAGATTTTGAAAATTTTGCATCCACACTTCCACAGTTTGGTAGCTTCTGTGTTTAGAATATTACTCACATTTAACCGTTTGACAAAAAAGATTTTCGGTATGAAAATATTTTTTGTTTTGTTTATCTGTTAGTAGTAAGGTTATTTATAGATATGAATACGTTTTATCATATGGTTTCACTGAAAGTGTGTTTATATAATAGTTTTGTCTAAAGTGATGAAAAGTCAAAAGTTATTTAGTTAAGGCTTTTGATTTGTAGCACGGGAACTTGAACATCAAGGGGAACTTCAAATTTGTCTCCAAGCGTTGATGGGACCATAAATAAGATACGTCTGTCTTTAATTTGAACGTAATAAGATAAGATTTTCATCGATATCTTTACACATACTACTTGCCAAGTGAATTTTTCTTCTATATCTTAAGGATTTGAATTCACAGCTGCATTTACAGTTCGGCTCAGTCCACTCGTAGTCTTAGGGCTAAGCACTGAGCGATACGAAACCTACATCTCCTCTATCTGAAGACGACTATTGCAAACAAAACACACCGTTTAAAGAAATGTAAAACGGGCCGTATCATTTAACCTTAATGGGCTTGTAAATCTAGCTAATTAGTGGGCTTTATAGGCCGAATTATGGGTCATGACTGAATTTATTGACGTGATGAAGAAGAAAGACAATAATATTAATATTTTTTAGTTTGATTTAGTTTAAGAACCTTATAATAATTTTGGCATTCATTGGTGAGAGACCATTGAGTGTCTCACTAAGTCTCTTAATAATATAATATTAATGAATTTTAAAAAATCTTAATATTTTATTTTTACAACATATTTTCGGATCTTTTAAAAAATGCCATAATTTTTTTCATTATTTCTGTTTTTCTTAACTAAAACAATAATTTAATATTATTTTATTAATATAAACTTTGTTATTTAAATAAAATATTAATATATAATTAAAACTTATGCGTAATAGATTTTGGATAGATAATTTTATTTTATAAAATAAAAATAATAATATATAATTGATTTAAATACAATCTAAATTATAAGAAATTAAAGTTATTATGATATAACTTTAAGCCATTTACAAAGTGACATATGTCATATGAGAGAGATTATTAAGAGGTTCTCAAGGTTCTCATTTCTCAACAATTTTCATTAAAAAAGCTATTTTCATTAAAAACTATTTTTTATTTATTTAATGGTGAGAGACGCTCTAAGTGAATCTTCCTATGCATTCTTGGCCTCTCGTTGCCTAATTAAACCGAACTGAATACTCTGTATCACGTACAACTTACTCTAGCTATTTCAGGTTTTGAACCATCTGTAAACGAACTTGACCTACAAACAGTAATTATAGCTATGTTTTCAGACATAAATGGTTTATTATCTTTTATTAACAGAAAGCACGAGAATCAAACAACGGAGACGTAGCTCCTACAATTAGGGAAAAGGGCAAAAATACAAATGGTCATGGAGAAGCCATTAATCTCACTTAGTGGATTCTTCCACCAATTGCAACAAATGCGTTTATTAAAAGCAAAAGTGGAAAATAGAGAGTTCTCTTATGTCGCGTAATTTCAATTTCTTGGTCCAAGATGACTGGTGCCGGTTTGATTCTGGCTCTGCTAATCCTTCAAGGTGACATATCCTGTCTCTTTTTTGGGTCGAGACCGAGTAGCTACAAGCTTGAGATCATCAGCTGAGAGAATAAAGCCTTCGACTTCTGTCTTAGCTATAACGGTTCTGTTAGAGATTGGGTAGTCGGAACTTTGAGGGTTAAAGGCCCAATCTAAAAGTTCTTCTCCACATAAATAACCATCACTCAAAATTGCACGACCAGTTGTTGTGCTTTCTAGATTTCCACTCAGTATGTACAACATATCTTCCACTGGTTCACCTTCCTGCATAATGTAACTGTTCGCTGTGTAATACGCTGTTTTGAGACGAGAACATAGACCTTCTAGTGACCGATCATCCATGTTTTGAAACTGCTGCAACTGAAGCAAAACATGAATATTAAATTTATGAATCTGATTACAAAGATGCATATGTGATATGGATCAATCACAAAAAGGGAGCTTACCTGCTTTAACTTTTCAATTAGGTCCCGGTAAAGATGGCGTTTAATGCCCTTTGTGAGGTGTTTTGGTAAACTACGAAGAAGAGTTTCCTCTTCCATGCGTCTGGTTTCTCGCCATTTGTAATCTCTGTGTTTCCTTATACCATCTTTCAATTTTTTTGGTAGCTTCCGTTTGGACATCCATTTTTCAGTGTCTCTCTTATTTTCCTCTTTTTCATCTACTCTAGTCGTAGATGATTGCAGATACTTCTGTAATCACCAGAAGAATCTTCTTATTAAGAATCAACTTATGAGACAAAAATCTTTTGTTTTTGGTGCGAAAATAACATACCTGAACGTTTCCAATGAGGATAGCAAACAACAGTAAACCAGAGACTGTGATGATTATAGCAAAAATGTTCTCCCCTGCAGAGCTACTTGTCTCCAGATTTTGGCCCAACGCACTGTATTCGTTTATGGTTTTAAGACAGTGATAGTTATTATGTGGTCATATCTCACTCCAGAAAGTTTAGATGTACAAACCTAATATGTCGGATACCCCACCGAAAGCAGTATACGAACGTCTTCGGAAAATCTCTAGGCTTTTTCTCTAGTACACCTGACTTCAATGCATCAGTGAACATACCAAAGTTGAAGTTGGGGGAGTTCTTTGGGATTTCGGTAGGGTTTTCTAATTCGCATGAAGTATTTAGAAAAACAGTATTATTTATGGATTTGGATGTACAAAACAGATATCCGCGTATACATCCGTTTTGGTTGTTGCATGCCTCACGCCAACATTTGCTTTGCTTTTCTACTGCAATCACGTACCAGAAAGCTCCAAAACCCTGGCCATCGTTACATTTGTAACAATTATTCTTGTTGTCTAACAAAATAATAACAGTGGTGGCAAGAGAAAAGACTTACATACTGCACAACATATAAAGGAAAAAGTTTATAGCAGCTGCAATCCACTTAGATTCTGCTACGTTACCAGAGACTCTTGTCACTTCCCTGAAAACCAAGTAGGTGCGACCAAATCTTGGTACATATTGACAGAGTATAGTCCACTTTAGTATTTTCCTTGTCACCAACTCGTCAGACTGAATCAGAGGGAGAATCACCATCTTCAAGATTTTGCATTGGCGCATGTTTAATAAATATTATGCAGAATCGATAAAGTATATGTCAGAAAGAAAGTGAACACACCTGAGGAAAAGGAAAAACAGAGAGAATGTCAATCATCAAGTAAATGAAGAGGCAAACTGCTTTCCATCTGAACTGGCTTATCGAAGATACTTCACGACTAAGTCTAAGAGCTTTGAACTCGATTCTAAGATGAACATATATGTGAATCAAATAGAATAAGTCACAAACGGACCGCAAAACAGAAACTACTATTCCAAGCGTCTTATCGTAAGTGATGCAGTAATTCTTAGAATCAATCACAGGGATTAAGAGAAACAAAGGATCAATGGCCAAAGCAAGCACACAAGCAAATAGCACAATCCTCCTCCACTTTCCTAATGTCATCTTCCCGTAGATCTTCTTGATATTCTGACAATTATGTTTAATGGATCTCCAGAAAGATGACTTTCCATCATTATTGGATCTCCAGAAAGATGACTTTCCATCAAGCCTGTTATAACAAAACATGATCACTACAACAACTCCTCGAAGAAGTGTGTATACAAGTTATTTTTTAGAAACTAGCTCATCAAAACTCAAAAACCCACCTTGCAAATTCTCTCCCCTGAATGTTCATCATGTATGGAGTTCTTCCTCTGATCAATCTGCAGTGTTTTCTCCCCTAACGGGGGAATTTAAAGGTATACAGTATACGGAATAGTCAATAGAGTCTTCTAAAATATTTTTAGAATACTGATAAATTATTATTATTGTGTATAGATACTTTTGAGACTTCAAGAATTTTTTAGATATTTATACATTCCAATAAGTTCGTAAGCTCTGAAATTCCTAAAATCACTTGTCAAATATTCTTTCTATCTCAAAATATATAAAAACAAATCTGTATAAAATTTATTATAAAGTATGATTCGACGCCATATATGACTTTGTAAACATTATATAATTAATTAATTTTGTAGCTGAAATAAATATTTTATTGTATGGACGATAACTGTTTGTATATTATAACCTATTTTAGTTAGCTCTAAAATTCCAAAAAAACATAACGGAACTGATGTATCAAATGGCAAACTGTAAGAAGACAAGTAGCAATATGATTATTCATAAATCATATTGCAATTTACAGAGACAAGAGGAAGAAGATGGGGGCCACCGTAGACTTAAATTTTATGGTCGCTTTCAATTACTGCATTTACATTTTAATAAGAGATTCAGAAATATATTATTTAGGTAAACATGATTCTGAAAGAAAAAAATTGATTATTTTTTTGTAACTCAGGAGTTCCATGTAAGGGAGATTAGAAAACTGTAATTTAGTTTCACATATGAGAAAAATCAAACCTATAAATTTTTTAAAATTTTAGGTTCATCCCCTACCATTTGACCACAAGTTCCTTATCGATTCTGATTCTGATTTCTGAAAATTTTACATCCACATTTTGGTATATCTTCTGCGTTGGACGTTGGTTAAAGCTTGAGAACATCTAATTTTCCGACAATGTTTCGCTCATAGCCTCTTACTGCCATAGTGCCATTAATATCTCTCTCGGATTGAAATTAATCGAGCTTAATCTTTAGTTTTTCTCATTGCTTTTATGAGAAACAATCCCTTTAATATTTAATATATATATGGTAACCATATATATTTAAATTGATTGTAGAAACTATCAGCATTGTAGAAAACTCAAGTTTTTATTGAATCAATTTATAACGATTATGAATTTCCAGAACATATATAAAAGATGCATATATGTTCTCTAGTTACGCTGATAATAGGTAAATTATTTATAGATTTGATTATATTGTTGTTGTCATATGGACAAGTTTTCACTGAAAGTGGTGTTTGATAGTTTGTTTGAATAGAAGGAAAGTCAAAAAATGGTTAAGTTAACGCTTTGATTTGTAGCGCGGAACTATAACTTCAAATTTGTCTCCAAGCGTTGACGGACTTTTGATTAAATGCGAATACGAGATACGTGTCTTTAGAATTAGAACCACTTATAAGATAACATTTTCATCTCTATCTTTACATATAATATTTAGAGAAAATTGGATGGAACACCCAAATAAGTTTATAATTGTCAACTCCAAGGAGTTGTGTAGTTTTGTGTAGAATTGTTTTAAAATTTTAGGAATCTATTGTTATGAGTCACGTCTTATCGATCTAATTTTTTAAAAAAAATTGGTTGTATGACCTATATCTATATATTTTTGAAAAAATAAAAGAAATTTACTAAGACATTTATGTCAACAATGGATAAATCTAAAGAAATGAACTTATATTTAGCAAGATAATTGTATAGAAATATTTCTCATAAAGTTTATTTTATTTATCAATTAATAATAGGTAAATTATTTATAGATTTGAATATGTTGTTGTCATACGGATAAGTTTTTACTAAAAGTGGTGCTTGATAGTTTGTCTGAAATGAAGAAAAGACAATAGTGGTTAAGGCTTGCGTGGGAACCCGAACATCAAAGGAAACTTCATATTTGTCTCCATTTTGACGGACTTTTTGAGTTACACTTAAGACCATAAAATATGACTTACGAGACACGTCTAAAGATACTTTCTGTTTAAATGGCATATTTCTTTGTCTCCGTTGTTAGGACAATCATGCTCTGAAACAGATAAGCTATTGTGATAGCACTACTTGAAGCCTTGAAGGTTGTACTAGTTGAGCGAGATGGAAGTTCTGAGGTTCAAACTTCCCTAGAGACGCATTTGTGTGGTATTTTTGAGAATTTTAACTCTTCTACAATAAAGATTCCTACTGATTATATCGCATTAAGATCTTTACATAATTATTTGGAAAACAAGAAAAAATCACTAGTGATTACAATACACAGGACCAACTAAACTATACAAAGTTAGGTTTCATCCATAGGAAATTCAGGATCAGCTGGTTTCTGAGGCAATAAAGATAACATCTGAGGGAATCTAGGGTTTCTTGCTGCTTCATTTGCCCTTACATTCGTCAGAGCATGAGAAGCAAACCTTGACGCATAAATCGCAGCACCTAAGTTAAGTTTATTGCCTCCTGAATCATCATTCAGAAGAGTATTCTGTAGTTTACTTTCTTCTTCACGTAAAGCCTTTGAGAGCTTCCTTCTACAATGCCTCTTCCATGCTGCTTGTATAAAACATGCAGCCCATGTCTGCCATTGTACCGAGTAATGCCTGAAATAAACAACAATATGTGTATCTTGTTTAGCAAGTTATCTCCGATATCTTCAGCTTTTAACATTAAATCAGCCTGCAGTGCTTTAATTCAAAGTCTTACCTGAACATATGTCTGAGTTGCTTGCTATGGAGGCGACGATATTGAGTAGCTACAAACTTGAGATCATCAGCTGAGAGGACAAAGCCTTCCACTTCTGTAACAGCTTCAACTGTTCTGCTAGAGATAGGGAAGTGTGAACTTTGAGGATCTAATGCCCAAGTGAGAAGATCTCCACAGAAATCACCAGCTTTTAAGATAACCGAATTGAAGAAACCAGTTTTGCCACCATAAGTCGTTGAGCTTTTTAGATTTCCTCTCATTATGAACAACATATCTTCCACTGGTTCACCTTCCCTCACAATGTAACTGTTCTCTGTGTAAAGAACTGTTTTGAGACGAGCACATAAAGCATCTAGTAACCGATCATCCATAGCTTTAAACCAAGGGACCTGAATCAAAACAAAACATAAAAATTGAATTCAAGAAGTGTTGATTATTGTTATGTAATGATGGGGCCAGAAAAAAAGTTACTTGTTTAAGCAAATTGAGACAAAGATGGCGTTTAATGTCCTTTCTGAGATCTTTAGGAAGACTAGAGAGAAGACTCTCTTCCTCAACTCCTTTAGTTTCTTGCCATTTATACTGTTCGTATTTACGGATTCGTTTTCTCAGATCTTCAGGCAACATACGATGAGACATCCATTGCTCTGCATCTCTCCTTTTCACTCTCATTTCCTCAACTCTTACAGTAGTTGATTGCAAATATTTCTACAGAGCACACAAAAGAGTCACTTTAGTTTGGTTTGAGAGACTGAGCACAAAGAAGAAGAGAATTGCTCACCTGCATATTTCCAATGAGAAGAGCAAACAAGACTAGTCCAGAGATACAAATAACAATTGCAAAAATGATCTCTCCTTCAAAATCACTTGTCTTCAAATTTTGCCCCAAAGCACTATACATAAAACAGAACAAGATCTTGTAACCAAATGAAATAACAAAAAGCTTGATATGCACAAACAGAGAATCATAGCTCAGAGTTAAACTGTTTTACAAACCTGAGATTGCGGAGACCCCACCAGAAACAATAGAAAAACTTCTTGGGGAAGTTTTTTGACTCCACAATTTCAGACTGTAATGCTTCAGCAAATATACCAAAGTTGAAATCCGATGTCGAGTTGATTTTCTCTGGATCGATCAACGGACAAGAACCATTTAAAAACCGTGTGTTGTTTTTCCCCTCTTCTGATGAACAGTATAAGTATTCATGAAAGCATCCTTGTGTTTTCATTTTCGCACAAGTTTCTCGCCAACATCTATCTTTCCTTTCTATTGAAATCAAGTACCAAAAAGACCCAAAAACCTGTCCAAATTTATAACAAAGAACACAAAAACTGTTGGTTTTGCCTGAAACCGACATAAGTTAAGTAAAGAAAGCAGAGAATATACTGTTTTCTTACATGGCTAGCTAGCATATAGAGGAACAGGTTTAAAGCAGCACCAGCCCAAGCAGTTTCAGTAACCAAACCAGAAGTTCTTGTTACTTCATTGAAAAGTGGATAGATTCGAGCTATCCTCGGAACATATTGACAAAAGATTGCCCATTTCAACAGCTCTTTTGCTACCAGTGAAGCTGATCCTCCCGACCTTGGAACAATAGCTAGAACAACTATCTGCAATTCCAAAGAATATGATTTTGATATATAGTAGAACTAGAACTAAACATTTTGATAAACAGATTTTGAAGAAACAGTTTTTACCTGAGGAACAGGCAGAATCGAAAGAAGATCGATTATGAAGTAAGAGCGAAGGTATCTTAAAGCGATGTCTTTAGGATTCTCATTAAGCTCTCCTCTTCCAAACCCACGAGAAGAAGGAGCAATGAAACCAGTATGAAATTGAAACAGCATGTGAATTACATAGAAACCATCGATGAATGTACGAAAAACACAAGCGATTGCCGCAAGTTTCATGTCTAGATTAAGACAAAATCCGTGACGTTTCACCACAGGGATGTAGAAAAACAGAGGATCAAAGGCTAAAGCCACAACAGAGAGAAGCAAGAAAATCTTGTTCCAAGTTTGAAGATAAGTATCGTTTGGATTCATCACTTGTAATTTCTTCTTCTTCTTTTCTTTATTGTCTTTTGAATGAATATTCAATGGCTCCTTAAAGGTTCTGATTTTTTCTGACCCATTTTCGAAGCTTCGTTTAACGGTTTTCATAACTGAAGTTATTGATGATCTAGTAGTTTTGGTCTGATTATCTTCACTTTCCTTGAACCTGAAACATTAAATTAAGACAAAAGATTACCGCATAAACTCGTAATTATCAACCAGATCATTACAGTAAAAGGAAGAACTGATACAAACCTTACAAAGTTGTTCCTTTTAGGGTTCATCATCTCTATCATCTTCATCTCTCCACAGATTCTTAAACCTGAAGAAACAAAAAGATTGGATCTTCAATTTAGTTATTTAACGGTTTTATAAAACCCAATTTATATTTAAAAAACCCAAAATCCTCTCATCTTATCTACCTAAAAAGAGAAAGCTGACAAATCAGAGTAATTTGACCAAACAGAGTAATTTATAATATTTGAAGTTGGGAAATGAAGACCAAAGTTTCAAAAGAGAATAAAACTTTGATTTGAGAGAGTGAAGAACTGCAACATTCAAGTGAACAAAGGATTTTTTGAGTATTTACTATGTGATTTTTTAGAATTTTGCTCCTCAAAGTGTTGTCCACAGAAATAAAAAGAGTAGAGATGGGAAATGAGGATGATAGTACAACTTTGAATTGATACAGTTTTACATTGAAAACGAAGGAGTGAGGAAGAGACAGACTGTCGAATTACAAGAAAAAGACAATATTTAATAAATGATAAATTTTGGAAAAGAAAATTAATTTTAAGTTGACTTTTGACGAAGACTTACTCAGTCAACTCAAAAATTTGCCATTCCAATTTGGTTTCTATAATTTATCGTTTTTACTTCAACATTGTGAATTCGTTAGTTTAAATTATTTAACTATATTTTCGTATATACAATTATTATGTTTCGGGTCACGAAATTATTATTTTTGGACATACAACACACTCTGAATACTCATAACTTTTTTCATTGTCTGAACCTTTTTTATTACGCATTTATTCATAAATTAAATTCTGAATCCGCTTGATTTGTTTTATGAAAAGTCAATGATTATTATTTAGACATATAGCTCCCACGAGTCATTTTATTGCACGTACATGTGCAATAATTTAATAGATTTTTCTAAATTCAGCAGGTACACAATGATATGGGTCTCTGCCTGCTTACAGTTACACAGTCCCAAAATAGAATTACAATAACTAAAATAATATTGACGAGTAAGCAATTAATCTAAGTCTAATTTATTACTCTTAGAAGAGGCAAAGAGATTCATGAAAATTCTCAAAGCCATGTAGAAGTTTATCTATAATATCCTCAAACGACAGAAACCATTAACAAAGGCCTTGCTTGCTAAAATAATAAGAAAACTGTTTCTATTGATCAAATAGAATAAGGCTTTGATTAAGACTTGAGATTACATTAAGACTTGAGATTACATTAAGACTTGTCTTCTTCTGACTGAGAACATTGAGGTCCTGGGACTGAATCCACGAAGAACTCATCTAGGGAATACGAAAATGAAAGAAGAATGTGTTAGAGATGATCACAGAACATGGAAACTGAGTTTGATCCAAGATTCAATGATTACCTATGTCCTCTTGTTCAGGAGAATCAAGTAAAATATCTGAATCAGATGGAAGAAATGGAGATCCTGGATAGTTACCTAATGCCCCTAAATCTGAAGATTACAAGATGATCATTTATCAGAAACATTAACTAGAATGATATGCAAACATTCTATGGAGTATGGAGTATGAACTATCTACCAACGTGTGTTCGTTTAAGAGATAGAAAAGTTACCTCCCAGATTGGACAAATCTGCAGTGAGGTCAGAAAGACTAAAGTTCCAAGGAATCTGATCAAATGGCCTGAGAGGGTCTCTAGAATTTCCAACTCCTCCATCTGATCCAAGTTGTAAGCCTACTGAAGTTGCAACATCAGATGTGAAAGCAGAATCAAGAGCTGAAGTGTCCATTCCCATGTCTGAAGCAAATGGAAAGTGTCCACTAGACGCCACAGAAGCTGGACTCACTGGCATCTCTGAAATACCACTGTTTGGTGGAATCATTGGAGTTGGTTCAGCCACGGTTGTATCTATTACCATACTACACCAAACCACTGGGAATCAGTTCAAGTCTAAAACACCAAAGAGAAACAGAAGCATTGATTTGACACTAAAAACTCTTACTCATTCCCTGAGTTCATCCTCATTGGTTGGAAATTAGCAGGTGCAGGGACTCCATTAACCACATGGCAACTTGACATTCCACAGCCCATTGGATCAAGATGGGGATGACCTTGAGCATGCATCTGAGGATGCTGTAGTACTGGGTATCCCATGGGCATGTTGTTCACTGCGCTGCAAACATTTTGTGTCAAATAAGAGTGAAAGTTTGCAAGTGATACCAGGAGTCAAGTCAAACTTACCAGACGCCATTGGATGAATTCCGTTCTGCATTGGGACAAGAGGAACTTTGGAATGTACAGGATACTTCGAAAGGTGATACTGATACTCAAGAAAATTATTGAATAAAACTATTTGCTTCTTCAGTTTCAGTCGAATATAATACGCCCTGAAAAACTCTGCGTTCTCCTCTTCTAATTTCTGCCATACTATTCACAAGTACGTTTTCATAAAAGGAAAAGTTATTACACAATGTTAATATTGATAATGCTTATCGAATTACAAAAGTGACCTTACCTAAGGTTGTAAATCCAGGGTCAATCCTTGCACGAGTCAAGAGGGTCTTCACGACCTCATCTTTGTTCATGTACAACTGAAGACATCTCTCTATCAAATTTTGGACCTGCATCAATTATCTTTTACATCAAAATGATGGAAACTTACAAGGTGACAGTAAATAAACATGTACACACAAATACGAAATAATATATATATATATATATAAGGGAAGGTGGCTTAATTTTCTTACAAGTTCAATGTCTTGCCTTGAAACTTTCCTACCGTCATTACTTGAGGCAGATACAGAACCAGAATCTTGTAAAGGAGCTTCTATTGATTGATTATTCTTCTGTTCACCTTGGGACTCATGTGAAACTTGAGTAGAACACTGCAACTCCTGTGTGCTCTGTAATCCAATATAAAAACTTTCTTTTACTTTTTGCACTTCTTGGTAGATCTAAATTCAATGCTGAACGTTCACTACAATCAAGCAAGTACACCATAATTCCTAATATCATGTTTGAAATTCCCATCTACGTATTGACCTTTTCGTTCTTCATTAGAGCTGAATATAATCCTTGGCGCAGTCTTCAATAACAACTATTCTCCTTAACAACGTTCACAACAATACAATCTATAGATCTCAACATCTGTGCAGGTATGTTTCTGATGTTGACCAAATACACACAAACCTGAACATATATACATTGTTAATTCAACATGGAAGAAAAAAATTGATTAAAAAGGAAGCATCTTTGACACTGCTAATGATAAGAAGCATAAAAAAGTGAGTTCTTTTAACATTGTTTAATAGAAATCAAGACAATAAACACACTGCAGAATTTAAGTAATAATAAATTAATCCATAAAGTTACCACAGCTAAACATCTTTAAACTATAATTTATAAGAACAATCACCACAGTTTCTTAAGTCTCTATTAAAAAGTTTTACCTATTCTGAAATCGTGATGTTCAAATAGGAAAATTTTTTAAGTCAGGAATCTAAGAAATGGAACAGATCTAAGCAAAAGTTCTTGACTTTTAGCTAATTTTCTTGCCTATTAGTTATATTTGAACTAAGTCATCGTTCTGATTACAGTCATAAAAACAATCTCCTCCTTCAAAATTCTAAAAGCAACAGAAAAACTCCATGAGATTACTGTGTAATCAATAATCTGGTAAGCTAAGCAAAACGAATGTACACGACCAAAATCATGGGGAAGATCCAAAGCGTCTCACCTTAATTCATGCTTCAAGTTAATATTCAGAGTGAATCCAAAATGCTACACTTCCAACAAAGGTTATCTCGACAAATTTTTGGGACTTTGAAGAAGATTCAGACCTAGTGAAAAATCAACTCGAAATTCCCAGAAGATGAGAAGGAGAAGTACGTGCAAGCAAGATCCGACGGTCTTTTGTAGAAGAAGAAAAAGAAAAGGCATCAAGAGGCAGAGTTAGCGAGAGACTTTCGCGTCGCCATTACTGTAAAAACAAACTTAAAATTGCAACTTGTTTATCAAAGTAACAAAATTTGCAGCGAGTAAGAAGGAGAAGAGACGGAGACGACCGGTGAGGAAGGGAGAAAAAGAATCTCACCAGAAACAAAATTTATATTACACTTTTACTTACACTTATACCACTGTGTTTTTTACTTTGTGCTTATCAGCCCGAAAAAATAAGAACTTTGAGTAACCCAAATGATTTATTTTATTTTATTTTCTTTCTTTTCTCCAACGTAAATTAATTTTTTGGGGGTTTTTTCTTTTTCTGAAAAGTTATTGTCATTTTTTCTCCATTTAGTACAATTAAATTCAGTTTTTTCTTGTCAGATGGAGGATTGATTCATAATTAAATTTCTAATAATATGAGGCAGGACATTCACATTTTCCAAATTCAGTTTACAGCAAAATTTAACCCATTTTCTTTATCAAACAAAATTTAACCCATTTAGTTGATATTTTACGACAAAATTTAAAATAATTGGTAAAATTATGACTTAAATAGGCTTGGCTTCACTCACGAGAAATAATATATATATATAACTACACTACAGTTGTAACGGTGAATTTAGCCAATAAACTTGCACTTCAGAGCATGTTCTATTTGGAAATAATTCTGATCAAATGAATTAAAAGATAGTACCAAAAGAGAATTAATTAATTAATTAATTAAAAGTTTACTTATCTTACTAATGTTTCAATAAATTACCAACAAAACATTAAAAGTAATTTAGATAGCATGTGTGTGTGTATATATAAAAATATGTAAAAATGTAAAACAGCTAGTGCAAGCTAATGGCAAGTTGTAGTGTTGTAGAGAGTTCCGAAATGGCATGGACCTCCACTGTACTCTCAGCCTCCGGGAATAGCATCTCTTTCTTTCTTTTTTATTTTATTTCTTCAGGACCACTTTTTATTTTTCTCTAACAACCAAAAAAAATGGTTTGAATGATTGTATATTGCTTGTAACTTTGTAATTATCAACAAAAATTTGGTATTAACTGTTTTTAGCATTTATAGACTTATAGTTTATCCTCAGTATAATGGAAAGTGAATTATTATTCTCTCTTAATAATGTTTTAGCAAGTTGCCAAATAGGTGGTCAGTTGGCTTCTTATCCCGTTATAGTTAGAGAATTAAGGCTAATATGGGACTGTTAGAGAATTAAGGCTAAAAAATGTTGTAGCAAGTACCGTATTAAATCTAAAGTTGGCTCACAAGTCACGCACTTGACAACCTGAACCAAAACTATGACTTCTTCAATAAAAACGCATGAATTTAATGATACAGACACATTAGTTCCATTAATCCTTTGGACCCACCAATTAACAAAAGAAACGCTCAATTTCAAATTTCTTATTTTTTTCATCTGAATCTGAATTATATTTTTTTTTGTCAATATTAGACTACAACTAATCGGTCTATTAGCCAAGTTTCTACATTATGTAAGCGGTAAAACTCGATCCTTGGTTGTGCAAATGCGTTGTCTTTAGTAGATCCGAATCTGAACTATATTAAAATTCAAAATTATAACATTAAGAAACCAACAATAAACTGCAAAGAGAACAACAGATACAATCAATCCTACAATACATACGCGATGATTTGAAACTATCCAATTAATAAAACTAAACAGAATGTACCAAAATCTGGATTCAATTTTATTTTTTTAATTCCAAAGTTTCAGTGCTTTCTCGTTTAAATTTTGATTTTAAAAAATAATATTTGTTCATCAAATATTATCGATTTAATTAATAGTATGGTACGGTAAAATATATTTTGTATTATTTGGGGGTTTATCACTTGTTCGGACTTCGTATTATTTGAGAATTTTTTTGGGTTTTGATTTCGGCGTAGCAATGTCCATAGAACTTTTAACTAAATATTGTCGGGTTCGTTTTAAAATTTTCTCCTTAGTTTCCATTTTTGAGTTATGTTTCTGCCTGTTTTATGCATTTTATACCAAATAGATGTCTTATCAATACAAGTTCAGTAAAATATATGTATATAAATATACTGTCACGGAAAGTTTACTGCTTGAGATGAATACCCAACTAAGGCACGACACGTGTGTTATATTGCCGGAGAAATAAAACGTCGGGAAACTCAGAAGAGAGCGGTCGTAGACACGTGGCAGTAAATGAGAGGAGGAGCGTGGAGAGTACTTGACCATTTATTACATTGGGATTTGAGACTTATAAAAGGCCAAAATCGGTAGGATAAGTCAACACTTTCGATTGATTTTCCACTTTTTCGTTAACCAATTCATTTGTTAACTTTTTATAACCACGTAAACACTTCTTAAACCGACCATTTTAATTAATTATTTAAGATTTGATTGATAAGTTTTTGTGTTTTTTTTACTTCGGTGTTCTTATAACAGCGATACATATCTATTCAAAATTTTGGAATTTCCTTTGATTATGAACTTCTGATTTGATATTAAAAATAAAATAAATTATCATTAATTAATTAATTTACACTGTGCCAGATATAAGCCTGCTACGAGTTATTTATGTAACATTCATTTATTTCTAGTATGGGCTCAACAATTTAAACAAACAACAGGCCCATATTTAATATTGACAAAGGAAAACCCATGCATTCATGCAACATGTTACATAAAACACATGTATGTGTATATACACACATTATAACCTTGTTTAAAACTATTAATTACTTCAAATTGTATTTAATGTAATTTAATAGATTGAGATTTTTTCAGTTTTTCATTACATCTACCAGAAAAAATTAAGTAGACCAGCTAATTATCTTATAGACTTAATCACTTAAATTACAAAGAAAAAAAAATTAAATCTCATATATTGATTTTGGTTAGTATATTATATATATATATGTTTAACTTCCACATATCATAAAATAAATATTGTTAGATAGTTGTCTTATTCATGCCGCTTTTTGAATCTAACCTGTTTTTTATTTTTTTTGTCAAAGAATCTTAAGCTTTATATACAAAAAAATGTGATTCTAATTTGCTCTTTCATCTCACACTGCATGCGTTTGGCCAAATGCAATAAGTGACATTCTAATAATAACAATTAATAAGAAATAAACCCTTGCGATTATATGATACTATAAAGCAGGTCTCGAGATGCGGTTAAAGGCATAATTGTAATCAAAAATACTGCTCCATTAATAAATAATTAAGAAAATGAGTACGTTCTCGGACCACATCAGACCATAAGACGCAAAACCATACGGTGTTGTGTCCGCTTTCCACGACGCTATTATCAGACCAGAGGAATATATAAAAGATACATTGAGATATGTTCTCGAACTAACTATTAATTTTTCTTATTTATTTTCTCTTCATTTTTCTCTCTTATAATATTTATTTTTATCTTTCGTGTTCTCTTCTACCAAACTTTCTAATTGAATGTCTATAATTTATATGATTATTTTATCACCAAAAATATATTATTAGTCTTTTTCTCATGCAACAACGAATCACTTCTTTTCATTGTTTTATCATATGTTGTAAATAACTGATTTTATTTCATATAGCTTTGATGTAATTAAATACTTAATCAATTGGCAGTACCAAACCCATTTATCTGAGAGTTCACTAGTTCAAATCTTTTGCGAGAAAGAGTTATCATAACCAAAAATGATACACTTAAAGGCTGGCTCCGAAACTAAGGAGTGGATTAAGGCCCAAAATCCAACCACTTCTTGGTAAGCAAAAAAAAAACACTTAATGTTAATGTATTATGTATTGTAAAAATAAATTACACTAAAGAAACCAAGTGTAGTAATTGGTTTATTTGGTTAAAATTTTATCATGGTTCTTTTCGTTTGACAAAACTCGAACATTTTCAATTATGAAACATCTTTGGTTATCGGTGATAGTTTAACAAGAAAAATTGAATTTTTATAGGTTTTGAGAATTAGTTTATGACTAAATCTCATATTCTCCGGTTATCAGAAAATGAAAACCAACAATAACAAATTTGATTACAAATTTATATGTACAAGCATTCCTGTTTAGAATAGTGGGCTTAATTTATAGTCAATCTCTCACGCTAACAATATCACTTGAACTAAAGGCGATTCTCTCAATGCGAATTTCGGTATAAAAGCTAACAGTTTGGTCAAAGACACTTATAAATATGTATATATATCCACACTTAAAATCATTTTAAAATTAAAATTCAAAGATTTCTCTATAGAAAAGAGAACTCACTCGGTGATCTACTAAGGACAATAACGTAAATTTTAAAGTCAAAGGCAAGACTAGGACTGGACATTCGGGTATCCGAATTCGATCGGGTCGAATCTTTCGAATTTTGGGTATTTCGGATTTAGGCACAGAAGACCCGATCTGATATTTTGAAAATTCGGGTCGGGTTCGAATCGGTATATTTCGAGTTCGTGTTGGGTTCGGGTCAGTACAAAGAACCCGATTAATACCCGAACATATATAAATTTAGGGTTCGGTTTGAGTATTTTCAAAACTCAAACCAAAAATGTGTTTATGTGTTCGGTTTGAATCCGATTATGTGTTTAATGTCTGGTACACCTAAACCAATTTTGGTTATTTTCGGTTTATTTTCGTGTTTCGATTTTACTCAAACCTGATCCGAAACTCAAAGTATTATAATATCTATATCCGATCGGGTATTTGCTTAGACTCAAACCCGATCCAAACCCGGTTTTTTAGGTCGGATTTGGGTTTGGATCCGGATTTTAGATCTCTTGCCCAAGACTAGGCAAGACAGAGAAGCTCCTTCCTCCAACTGTCTGTAAACGAGGAAATTTACAACCGCAAGTCAAAGTGTTTTAGAATTATAAATATAAATAAGTAGTTATGGTTGTATCTGTCGTTCTTCTCTTTCAAATGAACCAGGCCGTTGGAAGAAGCAAACACACAGTGAACTACAGTTTACAGATTCGTTTTCTTCTTAAATTATTTATTAATTTCAGACTCATCAAATTTTAATTATTTGTTTATTCAGACTCTATTTAAATAATTGAAGATGATAATATTAACTAATTAATTATTCTAGGAATTTAATCAGACACGCGCAGTTATATAATAATCTCTTCAATTTTCTTTTCCTTTTCGAGCCTCTCTCTCTTTTTCTTCCCAAGGAAAAATCATCAAAATCCCTCGTGAGAAATTTGTTTCTCGAGCTGTGTTTATTCTCCGACAAGATGGAAAGACTTGATAAACGAAGACGAAGACAAAGCAAAGCTAAAGCTTCTTGTTCTGAAGGTTAGATTCATCTCTAAACCTCTGTTTCTGTTTCTGTCTCTTTGTATGTTGTGTTTGAATCTGATCTTTTTGTTTTAGTTTGGTTACAGAGGTGAGTAGTATTGAATGGGAAGCTGTGAAGATGTCTGAAGAAGAAGAGGATCTCATTTCTCGGATGTATAAACTCGTTGGTGACAGGTGTGTGAGATTCTTTTTGAATCATTTGATTTGTTGTTTCATTGTTCTTCGAATCTGCTTTGATTTGATCTTGTAAAGTCGGTCGTTTCTTTTGTATTTTTGTTATTTTTCTATTATTATTGTTGAGCCTAACCAAACTGTCAATGACTGTTCAACCTGATTTTTTGTCACTTTTTATTTTATATTTGTTCTCTTTTTTTTCGATTTTATTTGATTTAGTTTCGTTTTTATAAGATTGTTTATTAGAATTTGTGATTAAAACTCATTTTTGAATTCAATGTTACCTCTATTTAAGCTGATGTACTTCAATTTTGATTAAAGCATGATTTTTTATATATAAAAAAAAAACTTTTTTAGTTTTTATCTAAAAGAAAGGGTATTTACGTAATTTCGGTAATACTGACTGTTAGTTTGTATGATGTGGCGCGTAGGTGGGAGTTGATCGCCGGGAGAATTCCAGGGCGGACGCCGGAGGAGATAGAAAGATATTGGCTAATGAAACACGGCGTCGTTTTTGCCAACAGACGGAGAGAATTTTTTAGGAAGTGAATTTTTTTTTCCTAAATAATTTTTTTTTCTTCTCCTTAATTGAGAAGATGAGAAAAAAAAAATTGAAAATGTACTTGTCCTTGTATCACTACTTTGGAATGTATAATCTCTTCTATATATATAATTTGCTTAGGAATTTTAATTTTCTTATAATCGTCAGTGTAATCTTTTTTTTTTTTTTTTTTGTCAAACTAATCGTCAGTGTAATCTCATTATCACAATTTTCAAAAAAAAACATTTGCATGGTCTAGTTAAACCAGTTTATTGAAAGTGGTTAATTCGTTTATGGCCGGTAATTTAAGTGGCCCAAACAAAAAAAACAAAGTGGTTTACAATAAGGCCCAAGAGTTAGCTCATTAATATGGGCTTAAGATAAAGCCCATTACTCATGTATGAACTTTAAGCACATGATATGGGCTCATTAATATGCATTTTCATAACAGTAAAATGCATACCGTTTGGATATATGATTCTTAACAGTCGTGCCGTTCTACTTTTGGCTTTCTGGGACAGCTTTATGTCAATGTGTAATAAATGTGTATGAAGATTCCTTTTTAGTGCAAAAGGAATATAAAATGCAAAACAAATTTCATTTTAGTGAATGAAGATTTTCATTTTTCAGTATCAAATCAACTGATACAGTGACATGCATGCCAATTATTTCTATAATTTCAAAATTCTTCAAAACTGTATTAGTTGTTTCAGTTTATTCTAAATCTAAATTTTATATAATACTTTTTAGCTCAAAAAATCGTATATTTTTTTTAGTTGGACTTTTGTTCGAATTACAATTATCAAAGAAAAAACTGTGGCCAAGGTTTTTCTTTATTTTCATGCTTATAGCAATTAATTATACAAAAGTCTGATAACTTCATAATCTCTAAAGAAAAATTACAATGAAACTGTTAGGATGTTTTCCCACGTGCTCGTCTTCTAAGACTTTTTGTGTGTTCACACACTTGACATGACTACCAGTACACTATCATTATTTTTCGTTATGGACATATTGATGTTAATGTCTTTTTTACTTTTTCTTTCAACATTAGTCATAATAGATTGACAAAACATGATGCATATCCTAAAATTCCATTTTTTCTTCCCTTTGCATTTAGAAGGAATCGAACTCTGATACCTAAAAATTTATAAAGTAACTACTACCAATTGACCACCTATCATCGGCACTTAATGTCTATTATTATTAGAGATAATTAGTCCAGTATCCTTATTTGTTTTTGAAACCTACTAAATGCTCTATCGATAATTTTGATTTTTTTAGATAGATTTTAGTAGGTAACATAGGACATACGTGTAAAATGACTAATTTGTCTTTCATCAATATTGACTTATTTAATTTTAAAAATGGTGGCTGAGAGCATTTAATGAAGCATTTAATGCATTGTCCACTTAGTTGTTACCCGATACAATATATTTATTAGCTTCTAATTATATATGGGGAATTTTAAGGTAGTGGATAACATAACTTGTACATGATAATCTACGAGTTATATGATACTATCAATAGATATAGTTGTACATAGTACCGTTAACAAATATGGTATCCGCTAAGTCATATAATATCTGATAAAATATTGTTAATAGATATATTATACGGTAACACATAAATTACATATTAACATATATAATATATGATAAAAACATATTTACTTAGCATGTATATGGTGTGTTAATACATTTAATATTTGGTAACACATTTATTACATGTTAATACATTTATTATCTGATACGACATAGATAAGTATATCACTAACAAAAATTGACATGGATAACAATTATATTATTTGGTAACAAACTTATTATCACATAAACATTTATTTGATTAGCACATATGTCGTGCACTAATGTATATATTATCAGGTACCACATATATTACCCGCTAACACATATATTAACTGATAAAATCTCAATAAACACGAGCAAGCGCAGAGGGTAAGACCATATTTAGCATTCACAAAAAGAACCCTATAAAATTGAAAGGACTATATTTTAGCGGCTACAGCGTTGAGTATATGGTACTAACCCAACCAAAAAAGCAAAACAAAACTCAAGGAATCAGAATCTTAGCCTGTAAGATAAAGTGGAGAGTGTATTCAAGCTCAAAATCCAAACTAAAGAATAATAGATTAGATCGAAACGTAATAAGTACCCAAAATCAAAACTTTGTAAATTCAGCTAAGTATTAGAGTTCTCAAAACCTTAGATATCAAATAGAGAGATGAGGAAGAAAAGAGAGAGAAAGCTCTCAGAAAAGGAAAAAAGATAGAAATATGAGAGAATAGGAAGAATGTGAGAGATAAGATGAAGAAAAGAGAGAAAGAGCGTAAAAGAGAAGGAAGAGAAGAGAGAAGATGAAATCGAAATCAAAATTTCTCACCATTTCAAATCAAAATCGAAAATCAAAGTAGGAAAAAAATTGCAAATCTATGAAGTTGATGAAATTTATTTTTTGATAATGATGAAGAAGAAGAACGCAATAGGAGAAAGAAAAAAAAAGAAGAGAAAAACATAAGAGAACGTTAGAAAAAAAAAGGAAGGGACAAGCTTAGTACGGGTGTTTTATGCCAAAATCTAATCCATTAAGGCTACAAAATATAGGGGGAGATTCTTAATTGGTGATTGAAAAGAGGACATTCCTCCAAATTTCTCTTATTATTATTATGGTTCAGTGCAGTTGCATTAAATATAAGAATTATATCTATATTTATCACGTCGTTAGGTAATCAATGAAGTTTAATTATTTTTCAAGTACCAATTTACTATTTTTGTCTATAGTTTAAACCTCAAACCCCTACTGATTTTGATTTGTATAATTTGTAATAATTAAGCTATATATCCTACATAAACAATTCTAGATGTTTTCTTTAACAATCTCAATATTTTTTGTTGGTTTCAAATGTAAACAAATGTAGCTAAATTCAATAAAAGTTTAGATTTTTTTGTTTCTGATTTAATGTTTATTGATAGCAAATGTCTTGATATCTATATGGGCCTTCTAGGGATGTTACATGTTCCTTCAACGTTCATCCAAAAACCTTTTGTGGTAATTACCAAGTAATTTCTAAGTTGTTTCCTTTAAGCAGATAATGTCTGATCATTGTTGGTCTATTTTCATGCATCTATCAATTTCTATTGGTTCTTATCCTTCTCTTTGATAAGGAAAGATTCTGCATTAAATTATTCCTTTCCTTATAAAAACCATCACCACTATTTATACTTGTACATAATTTTTTAACATATAATATTGTTTGGGTCCGCAATATGTACTAGGCAAATATCATTTTTAAAATATATATATATATATATATATATATATATATATATATATATATATATATAAGGCAAATATAAATTTGAAAAATGTTACAACGGAAGTGTTTTTGGTTTAATTGGTAAAACGTCTGCGATTTTGTCTAATGGAATTTTAGGGAGTTATGTTGTCTCAAGTTATCAAATTTGAGATTAAATCATAAATCAGATTTTGTCGTTTTAACTATTAAAAAAATATAAAAAACCTATTAAACTACGTATTTAAATTAAATAACATTTAATTTGAAACACTATTACTCATTTATATTTGATGTAATCCTTGTGATTACAATATTTTTCATGCAGCATAATGAATAAGTATATGTTTTCTAATTAAATAATATATTTGGTTTATGGTATTCATAATTCTTTGTTTGAACATTTTACCATGACATAAATTGCTTACCAATCAAATCTAACACATTTGTGTGTTTTTTTCCTCTATATTTTCCTACTTAATTGAATATAAGTTAGTTTAATTACTGTTTTTTCCCATTAACATTATTATTATTAATAAATAAATATTATATTGATAAGCAAAAAGAAGCATACAAGTTTACAAAACTAGCATATTCCCCATAATCTCAACTAGTGTATTCTATGAATCGAGTTTTGTTAATCTAATAGTTAGTTGAAAAAAATATGTGAGTACTACTATTTTCAATAGTTGATTGCTTGTTATTAATCCAAAACAATAATGTTTGTACTCGATTTAGCAGAGGGATTAATTTATGAGAAAAGGTCGAAGATTTCGTTTATTAAGTAAGTAAGATGCGGTTACAAGTATGCCGAGAACAATCTCAGTGAATTACAATTGAGTCTTAGTCTACGTTAGGTCTATGTCTTGTCTCCATCTGCCTTCTTATGAGTTCCCTCTCTCCCTTTATAGAGGACCGTCGGCTAGGGTTTTGATCCTCACGCGCTGGGCGTGTAGTACGTACCAATGTTGATCATGTCTACTGTAATGCCGACAATACTGTTGTCCTTTTTCTCGTACGTTGCAGATGTTAGGTTGCTTTAAAAACGTTTATTCGACGCTCATTAAATGATATGTCATGGATTGTTCAACTGAAACCCATTAAACCGAGTAAATGGGCCAAGCTCGTGTGTAACGTGGCGAGGACTAGATCGTTAATAATGGGCTTATCATAATGGATTCATGGTGGGCCGGGGACGTTGGTCCACCTCCAACAAATAACAACCCAGATTAGGAAATAACAGTAAATCACTAATCAAATGTTGCTGACTAATTATTTGAATAGTTGTGATTATAGTTATTAATTTATAAGATTAAGGACATGTGCACTTATATATCACTCGGTCTACTTTATTCCTTTGACCTGACGCGTTAAAGAAGAAGAAGTCGACGCGTTATAGATTCAACATTCAATTTCAAATCTTAAAAAGTAAATTTTGATTATTAAGTGATTAATTAAGTTTCACCAGCAGCCTCTAGACTCTTACTTCCAAAAACTAATTAATTTGGACTTCGACTCAAAGTTTCATAAAGTTGATAACTGAGAAACATGGATTAAAGTAATGTGAATGTAATCTAATTATTTATTCTTAGCGATTATAATATGATCAATATGGCAAATGCAAAGGTTAGGTATCATCAAAATTCACACAAAATTTTATTTGTTCTAGGAACAGGATTTGAATTGAAAAAAATGTCACGTTACATTCTGAATGTTATGCCATAAATCATGGACATTTTACAAACCCGATAAATATATAATTTAGTATTTTTGATTTTTTTATCAACCATGATAAATACAAAAAAGCACAAGCCGATAGAAAACATAAATATCATCGGAATCATAGCATAAACAAACTTTTTAAAACAAATTCGAAAAAGATTTTGCTAAAATCTGAAAGACTAATATCCAAAAAACTGCTATCCCAAAATCGAAAGGATACCCGTTTAGTAATTCAAAATGTTTTTTTCCTATTTCTTTTACATTTTATTCAGTTTTAAATCTCAAACATTAGTTGATTAATTGTGATATTTTAATTAGCTTATATAATAATAATAATAATACTACTAACTGTGTTTTGTTTTCGTTTGTTTTATACAATATGTATTTTTTGGGTTAGGTCAGAGTCGTGCCTACTGTGTGTTGGAATGGACATTTTTCCTAGACCACCAATATTTTTCTGAATTTATAGGCCACATTTTCTTATAAATTATTTAATTTAGCTAGTTAAATTAATTATATTTATATTAGTTTAGAAGTATAAATATATTAGATGATTATATTTTATAGTTTACAATATTTTGGAAAAAAAAATTAGAATAAAAATATGGGAGAGTTGCAAAAATTATATATATAATTCAAAAAATTATTATACAAAATATTATATATTACAATTTGCTCTAGACCTCTAATAAGTTATGCATGGCACCGGGTTAGGTTCTATGTATTGGAAGGCTATAAGATTGGTGCTTACGAATTAAGTCATATAAATAAATGATAATTCGTCACTATCACTTATGAATGTGAAAAGCTTCGTTAGTCTCGTTAAATTCTCTGATCAACACCTGCATGCTTTGACCTAATACTTAGATTCTCTATTTGCTTTCTAGGATCGGACTAATTTGTTATTTACGTTAATTCTTTTGAACTAATAGAGTTATATAATGTCAAATAGTGTATTTGTCAATTAAATTCAAATATAAGAATTTGTAAAAATTGAAATAGTAACTGAGATGACATCAGAAGTCTTTACGTCAGCAAAACATTCAACCAAATCTATGACTACGCGGCATGAGAAGGTCTTTAATGATTATTGTTTATTAGGTAGACTCGATTCAACAATTATTATAAATTATTTTAATACTTATATATATATAATAAAAAAGTTGAGATAAAATAAGATTAGCTAAAGTTTGAGTGAGACTCACCAAAATATGGTTCTGTTGTGATTGGTGATGGATAATTGACTCTTTATTGATATGATCAATGGAGTTTTATCAAATATAGAAACAAAATTATATATCGAAATATAATTATTTTTTTTGTCAATATTGAATTACAATTGACCGGCCCATTAACCAAGTTCCTACATAATGTAGGCGATGAGATTTGATTCCTAATTATGCAAATATGCTGTTTTTAATGGTTTTATCACATGTCACTAGACTAAAAGTCACTTGCAAATATAATCTTATTTATGCTGTCTTTTGGTGTGGTTTTAAGACAAAAAGAAATATTTTTATTTTTTATTTAATTTTTAAACAGTGTCAAGGAATAATTGCCAACTTTTGTCAATTTCTCTCCAAGATCCTTCTCTTTTCCACACAACTTCATGTCCATGATTAAGACCAAATATAAAAATACAATCATAAATTCTTATCATTCATGAATATAAATACATATCAAGACCTTCACACAAAAACTTAAATCTCAAACTCACTCAAAACAAAAACACAGAGCTTTTCTTCTTCAAAAAAAAAAAATCTTGAATTTTGTAAGTGAATGCAGAGATGATGATGGAAGAGAAACTTGTGATCAATGAATTGGAAGTAGGAAAAGAGCTTGCGAATCAATTGATGACAAATCTCAAACACACTTCTTCAGCTGATTCTAACAAAACCTTGATCTCTGAAATTCTCCGTATATACCAGAATGCCATCCTCATTTTGAGCTTCAATGAAGACAAGAATGTCCTTAAGAGAAGTCATGAGATTGATGACAAAGATTCCAAAAACGTCTCTAAAAAGAGGTAAATTGAGTTCATAAGTTGTTTCTTTGTATGTGTTTGAATTCCAACTTGAGATTTCATGTGTCTGATTCTCTCTGTTTTTTGGTGATTTGCAGGAAAATATCCGAGAAGAAAACAGAAAAAGTTAAGGTTTTTGTTGCAACAGGACAAGATTCTAATGATGATGGTCATTGTTGGAGAAAATATGGACAAAAATATATTCATGGATCCAAAAACCCAAGGTAAAAACAAATTATCAATCATCAACATCATCTAAGAATTTCAAAGTTTTCATTTTTGAGGAATTTCACTAAATTTTCTGTCTCTGTTTTTGTTATTTACAGAGCATATTACAGATGCACACATCGATTTACACAAGACTGTTTAGCAGTGAAACAAGTTCAGAAATCAGACACAGATCCTTCGATTTTTGAAGTGAAGTATCTTGGAAACCATACATGTTACAACAACAACAACAACAACAATACATCCCCAAAGACAACAACGACCACTAACTTCTCTGCTTCAATGTTCCAAGAAGGAAACAGAGTCGATGTTACAGATCAATATGAAGACATTAAGCCAACGAAATCTGAAGAAGTTATGATAAGTCTTGAAGATCTGGAAAATAAGAAGGAAATTTTCAGGACGTTTTCTTTCCCAAATCATGAGATTGTGAATGGTGAGTGGAAAAGTAACATTTTCTCGATGAACAATCTTTCTCCTACAACTTCAGGATCTGGAATTACCAATGATCTTTTCTCTGCACCTGTATCTGTTGAGAACTCAGAGACTGCAGATTCGTATTTCTCGTCTTTGGACAATCTCATCGATTTGGGACAAGATTGGTTGTGGTCATAGCAGCTTTTGATTGGTGAATGTGGAATTAATTAATTAAGTAATTATAGTATAGATTATTTTTGCCGATGAATAAAGATTGGCTTTTAGGATTACATGATTTTGGCTTTTCTTTTTGTCTCATAAGGGTTTTTGATTTTCCTATGAAGTTTGATTGTACACTTGATGACAATTAATAAAGAGAAGATTGTGTATTAAGGTTTCTTTGTTAGTATAAAAATTTCAATAGATAAATTAAAATTACATTGCAAATTTGCAATGATTCAATTTTAAAGATGCTTTTCTAATCTAGAAAGATGAACATCTTTAAAAGTGGGAAATTCTTATTTTTAAGAAAAATAAAATTGAAAAAGAGGATTACAAACACTAAAAATATCAACTCCAATAAACAAAATTAATTTTTTATTACTAAAATTAATTGAGGTTTATAATTAATTAATAACTTTGGGCTAAGAAGGAGGCAATGGAATGTATGGGCCTAAAGCCCAAGCTTATATTAATACCCAAATATTGAACGGAGACTTCAATCGATATCATCGGAAGAATCTTGGAGAAAGTCGGAGAAGAGTTCACAGCGAAAGTTTCGAAGGAGATGATTTACCGAAAGTGGAGTTTGTTGTCCGGTCCACCGGTTATCCTAGGCGGAGCCGTAGTTGCCGCCGTCGCCGTCGGTCTCTTAATTCAGAATGTAATTTTCTTCTCCATCTCTTCTTTTATGTCATTAGATCTATATTTTGATTGACTTATTAGTCCCTTTTTGCTTTTGTTTCTTTCACAATTTCCATGTGTTTGCTTTTCTTTTGATCTTATTCGGGTCACAAATAGTTTTGATGAGTCGGTAATTAGCCTCTTCGAACCTTAAGGCGTGAAAGGAACAACCTTTAATTGAGATTTTGTGTTCTTCTTATACTCAATTGATGGATCAGAATTTCCTCTATTAGGGTATTTAGAATTTGTTCGAGAATCCATTACCTTGCTACAATGGTTTTGATTTTGATCGTGTTTATGATATTCATCAACGGTATCAAGCGCTTAAGCTTCTCCTTGGATCTTCTGGAGATTATATCCACAAGATTTTAATTTGGAATCTTAACTTTTTGATGTCTCGTGATCAGGTTACAAAAGGGGACTCAAAGAAGAATGTTTCAACAAACAAGTGAGAAGGCAAAGGAGAGATGCTACAAAATGTAGTTTGAGTCATGTGATTTGGAAAGCCTTTAGTTCATGCGGTGTAAGCTCAATAATGCTTTTGTAAGCTTTTGAATACACAGATCTTTTGGGTGTTTTTAAATTCTTGTTGCCAATAATGAAATTTCATTTTGCACATTCTCTTTCTTTACACTGATTAGAAGGTTCTGTAGAGTAAGAACAAAGTTTGAACATAGAATGTTAGGTTAGTCTAACACGGAGGTTTAGTAGCTACGACAACACAACTGAGAGGGTCATGTACATTTTCTTAGGATTTCTTCATGCAGCTCTCCTCGGAACTCTCATCCCGAACCCACGCTTTAGTTTATCAACCCTGATCATGTAGCATCAAACTCAGATATTTTAACTTGAAAGGTAAGGTAAAAGAGAGATATTGTAGGCTTTGTGAATACTTACGTTGGGGCGAGTTTGCCAAGATTATCTAGCTCTTCACCAGTATCTTCGTCTATGGCTCTACCTGAGATGTAAACCGCATAGGATCGATCTCTGTCCTGTGGGACCTCTGGCAGCGAGCTAGTGCAGGTCTTTCTGGTGAAGCTCTCTTCGGTTCACAAAGACTCCTGTGGTTCCGCCTGCACAATTCTCTGGCATAGGGTAATTGAGCTCTTCAATGAAAGGCTGTAAGAAAGGAGACACCTTTAGTACACAATCCAAAGAAGAGAGATTGAAAAATGTGACAGAATCCAGCTCTGTTTACCGGTAATATTCCAAGGCAGCGGTTTCCCATTATTCCCCAGAATCCAGCTCTGTAGTCGTACCTAGTACCAAACAACAAAACAGAAGACACATTAGGGCTAGTAAGTGAGAAATATTTATGAGATTGAAGGGTCTTGTGTACCAGTAGTTTCCTGGCCGAATTGGTCCAGCCTGCTTCTCTGCCATTTTCACCAGACGCTCAGTTACAGGGTGCCCATTTATTGAGACATCACTTCTACTTTCGTTCTGTATAGATTTCTTCAGATCCTTGAAGCTATTCTTCACAATACTCGCAAATCCACCCTTCTTGGCTTTTCCCTGATCATCTGTGTATTCATTTGCAGAATCCTGAGATATTTCACTGTTTTGACAGTAGTCATTAATGTTCATCTCAATTGCAACTGAAGCTTCGTTCATAGAGTTCTGTCTTATAGCTGTCTTGCTCAGCGTGACCCTGTCTTTTTCTGAACGAAAGCTTTGGCTCCTTGGCTCAGACCTGTCCTTTACATTGATTGAAGTGCATTCAAAGTGTTTGCGAAGAGGCGAATCTTGAGTAACTATCCTAATTGTAGGACTGTCTGAACTTAGCTCGTCTTCAGACACACTAGAAATCGAATCGGTAATCTGCATATCTTGAGCGTTGCAGGATATCAAAGCAATACCAGTTGATATATCGACTGGTCGTCCATCCATTGCATGGAATTCATAAGCAGCAGTATCATAGTCATCAGAAGAGAAGTTAAGAACAGGTTCCCAAAGCAGCCTTATATGAGTCTTTGCTTTTCTCGTTGAAGCCGGGTCTGTAGAGAGAACGATTTTCGTACCGACAAAGGAATAATCCATTACAAAAAAGCAGGCTCCGCAGCGCAGTTTCTGTTGCTTTCTCGTAGCAGAGTCAGTTTTGTCTGGTAAAATCAGAAGTTTGAAGCAGTTCTTACAGATTACAAATGGTGCTCCACTAGCCACAGGTTGTGTTAGGCGAGAACCACTTGAAGATGATACAACAGCTTCAGGAGGACGAACACGAGAGATAGCTTTCATTTGTGCATCCCTAAATTCAGTTTTGCATCTTCCACGGAGCTGGGGACTGCGTAATTGAAAATCAGGAATAAAGGTTCTAGGACTATGCAACGAAGAACCAAAACCAAAACTTCTCTCCTGAGGGTAAGAACCGGCATTACATAGAGCATCAGGCAATCCCGAGGGAGGAAACACTGAGCCTGAAGCTCTGTGATATGGATCATAGCAGCGGAAACAAGAGCATGTTGGTTGGTGAAACATCCCATTTTGTCGGTGTGTATCAAACAAATCATGACCATTATTGCCAACATACTGTCTAGAGTAGTGTGAATGAGATGGCTGCAAAGTTCTTCGATGCATCTGGAAGCTGAGAGGTTCTCCATAAGCTGGAGCATGAGCCGGATTATGCATCGGACCTTGCAGAGAAACATCAGGGTTATTGTTATAAAGACATGGAGGCTCAGGTTCAGGATGATATTGGTAATAGGAAGGATCTGCAATATGTTTGCCAGAACTGAGATACCGCAATGGAGCGTTTTCTAATCCTGAAGACAAAGTCCGGATCTGCTGCTCTTTAGGTTGAACAAGCTGTTCTTTTAGCCTATCCAATTTTCTTACCGGTCCAGCTCTGTCTTGCTTGACTGCTTCATCACCAGACAGAGAATCTGCAAAGTAGTTAGGCATGGAGAATCTGAAACTCTTGGAATCACATCCCTTCGTTTTTCTTTGCCTTGACCGAGCGAAACCTGACTGTGAATTGTTATCACCGGATTCAATAACATTCAGTTTCAAACAAGGATCACTAGGAACATCCCAAGACTCTGTTTGACCATTTCGTTGGTGTCTTAATGAAGCATCTGAATCAGATTCTTCATCACTGGAACCAGAGTTAACTTCACTTTCTTTGGCTCTATTTTCCACAGACTTAACCGACTCTAAATCTGCTTCGCCCTTGTTTTTGGCTTCCCATACAACACAAAACAAAGGAACTAAAACGTTGTTAGAGTTGAAACAAGAAGATCTCGAAATTGTCTTCTTAGTTTTAGTTGCTGAACTTGCTTCAGCTAAAGAGAAGATGGAAAATGAAAACTAACCGCAAAGAACAGTTCCACAACCACCACATTGGAAATAGGAGGAAGCTTTAGGCTCTGGTAAGAGATTCTTGCACTTGGGACAACGAACCAGCCTTACTCCGATTGTTGACTCGGCCATTTCCAGAAGAAATTCAATAACTTCTCAAAACAAAATATCATCTATCTGTACTTTTTTCGAATTTTTGGTTCGAAACACATACTGTACTATTTTGAAATTACTTATTTAAGTTAGTGTAATTTGTAATTAACAATGAAAATTTACTGAAATGAAAATACAGCCAAGAAACTAAATAAGAGCTTAAGTAATATTGTGGCGGGAGAAATGGACAAAAGCAAAACTGGTTTTCAGACAACAATAAAGGAGACATTAAATTATTGAGATTGTGTAAGAAAGTGGTTAGTCGTCTATTTCTCATTTATTTTCATATTTGAATTTTACTGATTTTGAATTTCTTATGCTATATTTGTTCGTAATTTTCAAAAAATCAAACGAGGGAAATGAATCAAGCTTATTATATTTCATTTTAGAACAAACAAAGCGAAATTGCTTATATGTTTCAATAAGGCTTGTACAAGGATATCTCACACCCTCAAGATGGGCCCATATGGGTTTAACTTTAAGCCCATTTGAAACATAAGACAAGCACTTAAAAGTTGAAACATATAACATAATATGGGCCCATATGGGCTTAACTGTAAGCCCACTTAGAACACAATTTTCTTCACATAGATAACTCGAAAACAACAAAGAACTTGACTAAGTACTAGACTTCTAGAAGAATAAGTTCTTGTAACACGAATTCCACCACGAACTATAATCAAACATCTTCTTCTTCTTCTTGATTTCGTCCATTTTTTCACCATTCTTGTTTCTCCGGTGAATAAAACGCATCATCGACTTCGTCGAAGCAGAGGAACAATCGTCGTTATCTTTATGTATCAGAGCTCGTAGAGTCAAACCAGACGGCTGAGGAAGATGAGACAACGGCATTTTACGTTCAATGATGTGAGCTAAAGAGACGAGTTCGTACGAATCATACAGAAGAGTCCCACAGTCCCATATGTTATGATTAAGACCATCACAACATATTGTGTTTGTCATTAGAGTTTCTCTCTATCTCAGTTTCTTACAATTTCAAGTACTTTCACAAGTGTTTTACGAATATATTTTTTTCTCTGGATCTTTTTTGTCATTATATAGAGGGAAGAATCTGAGCTGGCCAGATAAAATTTGTGTGTATGTGTGATACAAAATGTTAATGTATTTGACTAATACCAAATTTGCTATTTGAGATAACAATGTATGTTACAGTAGTATATTCACATTATCACTGTAACCTTTTCTTTAGAATATTTTCCAGCTGTTTTTTTCTTTTTATAATTGTTTCATAATAGGATAAGGATATTTCAATTTTCTATATTCCATTGTTGGATTATATACTACTAATTTAACTTCTTTTTCTGACATCTACTGATGTCGTTTTAGGGAAATTTATCAAAAAAAATAGAATGTTTTATTTTTCGTTTTATAATTGTTTCATAATAGGATAGGATATTTCAATATGCTATATTCCATTGTTGGACTATCTACTGATTTTACTTTTTTTTTATATAGCTACTGATATAATTTTAGGGGTATTTACAAAAAAATACGTTACGGTCTTAAACTGTTAATTATGGTAAACTCTTAAATCTAATTCTTGTTAATCTCTATTTATTAAAACAGATGTCCATGTTTTTAATTTTTCATTTTGACCCCTAAATTTTAGATCCATGATAAAAAAATTTCCATCATATGAAACTTTTTCACACACATGAAAAAAAAAAAAATTTAAAAAGGCCACATAAAACCCACAATCACTAAAGTCCTCATATTTTATTCATATATTTTTATTTTAAATAGAATATTAACCAATTAATCGAAAAGAAAACTGTAAAAGTTGGTTATGACCCTAAAATCTATACACGATCCACTCCGCTTTTATTTTCATAATTTCCTAATCTACCTACGTCTATGTTTCTCTATTTTTTCTTTATACGAAATTATTTAACAAATATGTTTTATAATAATACTTTGTAAACTCTATTGACTTGTTTTCCTCCAAATTTTCATTTTAACTACATTTTTATTAAGAAACACAAAAAGAAAATATTAAGTATAATTATAGCAACAATATATTACTTGATAGATCTATTTAAAAAAATACATTACTACACAATTTTTTTTACAAAATTAATATATATTTTCAAAGACAAAAGCTTTGGTAAAAAAACATAATTATTATTCAAAAAATATATGTTTAAAGTAAGCAAGTATATATTATAAATCAAACAAAATACTAAGATTTATTCAACTAAAATTAAAATATATTATCTAACAAAATTAATTTTTATACAATAATATACATGAGACTATTAACAAAAAAAAATATTTATTTATATAATATATAAAATACATGAACAATTCATAATTTTTTTTTGTCAAATAATTTATATACAAAATCTATATATATTTGAACAAATAATATGAAATATGATTATCAAAATAACAATAATAATGCATGTTTTAAATGTGAGTAGCATCACTTTTAGATTAATCTATGAATTTCTCTAATTATTAGTGATTCAACAGTTTGACTCAAAAACTACAGATGGGTCCGACCAGTAAGGTCGTAATCACAAATGCGTCTCCGGCAAAATCACACAGTTGCATATAACTAATTGTTTATAATCATTATTTTTGAAAAAAGTAGTAAACATATATCTCTAGTTTTATTCGATGATCAATTTATTCTACTTTAATTATTTTGTTTTTAATTTAATGCAATATGTAATGTCACATCAGAAATCTATTTATTTCCCAAACATTATTTGCACAAAAAGCAAAGCAAAAAGGAAACCACTCTGATACATCTTTTCTATAATGGTAAACTGTTTTATCTCGTTTTTGCTCAATTAAACAACAAAAAGAAACTTATCTATAGACAATATAAGACAATAAACAACTATAAACCATTATCTTCATTTCACAAACTTTAATCATAAGCTGTGCTTAAGAACCTACTCGCCACATTCTCACATAGAATTTGCAGAACCTTAGCATTACTTGGCTTCACACATCTTGGCATCTTAAACTGTCCAGCTGATGAACCAAGTCCGAGAAAATGCTCTTGAACCTTCCTGATTGTTCCTTTTCTGATCACTTTCAGCTCTAATGGTCCAATAGTCTTCATTTTCCGGGAACTAACATAACCTGCATCAATGAATCCTTTGTCTAAACAGTTGCAGCAATCTTGAAGAACATCTTCTTTTGTTTCACCTGAAATTTCCCAAAATATAATGTAATGTCCTGGATCTGTCGAGACATCAACGTAGCTAGAGAAGTCTATGACTTCAATCTTTTCTTCTGAGAGTCTCTTTGCAGCAGATTCTACTGAAAGTTGCAGGTCTCGTTCTGTGTTTTTGTCGATGTTGATAGAGGGAATCAAATTTCTCCTGCATATGAATTTTAGTTGAGGAGTTTGGTTGTAGAAACCTGTGATCTTTACTACATCACCAAGCCTGTATCGATACAATCCTGTTGAATGTGGATCGATTATGAGATTGATAATACACATATCTTGGACTTAAAACAATGTAAAGTACCAAGTTTGAGACTGAAAAAGGTGTTATTTAGGTATATACCTGCGTAATTTGTGACGACAACCTCGTACTCTTCTCCAATCTTAACTTGAGTTAAACCAACAGGTTTCTGCTCTTCTTCCCCTGTTCCAGATACAGGGAGGAACTCAAAGTAACCAAGATTCGGAATCACTGCAAATGTAGCTTCCTCTGGAGGCACTCTTGGGGTAACATTAGCAGCAATCCATCCTTCAGAGCTACCGTAGTCATGGCTCACAAGAGGTAGATCACCAGCATAATGTCTCAGCTTTTGCACATATGGCTCCATAGAACCAGTCATGATCCCATAAACATACTTTGCATTAGGGAAAAGAGCAGGAATTAAACCATACCAATTGCTCAAACTCATACATTTGGTGCGGATAATCTCTGCTAATTCAGGGTTAGGTTTAAGCAGCTTCGACATTGCTGCACGAACAGCTGGGACAGTGATACGGCTGCTTAAGACACCATCTTTGATATCAACAATGATCTCTTCCCAAACTTGTTCAAAGGTTCTAAATGCGTTAACTAGACCGTAAGCGAAAGAAGCAAAGACGTATTGAACTTGGTCCCTGAAGAGAATTCCAGACAAGAGATGGCAATACAAAGCTTGATGAACATCAGGACTGAAGATAACTTCATCCGGACTACAACAAAGTGACATTATCGATTTCATCCCAGCTTTGAAATTAGGGTTCCGGTACACGTTTGTGGTTGCAGTTCCCACTGGGACACCTCCGGATGATATGGACTGCTTGCTGCTGAAGATAAACTGCAAAGCTCTTCCATTTTCATTGATTGGGAATTCTCTGTACATCAAATGAAACAAACATAGCAATCACATGTTAAAATACAGAAACCACTCTTTTTAAAAGACAGAGTCTGTGGTGGGTATCACTATCATCCTTAGTTTCTCTGTCATGTCAATTGATGAAACAGAGAAAATGTTTGGAATATAATCATTAATTTCACTATACCTGTTTCTGAAGGCAAAAGCAGTGCGGAACAAGTGCAATGTGTTCTCCATTAATTCATCAGTGAAAGGAATATACTTTGGACGGCCTTGACTTGTTCCTGAGCTGTTGATTTGAATACAGAAACACAAACACAGCGATTAGTTCATTCATTAATCGAATTATGGATGATAAAGAAAAAAAACAGATCCTTTACCTTAAGGAAATGGCAGGAACAGGGTGACCAGTGAGAATAGGTGAAGTGTCACCATCAAGCATTCGTTTGATGTAAGGCTCTAAGTCAATATCAGTGACTAATGGAACCATAGCTTTGAAAGCTTCTTCTGGGTCTGTTGTTTTTCCATAGAGTCCACAGTTTTGTAAGTAACTAGCGGATTTGTTCTTTAATAGAATATCTTTCAAAGTTTGTTTCTGAACTTGATCAGCGTTTATTGTCATTTCTTCAAAGTCATCAATTACTCTGTTCATGTTGAAAGTTTCAACCTTCTCCAACATCCTGAATGAGAAAGACAAAAAAAGGTTATAAAAAAAAAAGAAAAGATTCTGACAGATTTGCAGATAGCTAAGAAACCAGAGAAAGAGAATATAAGGAAGGAAGAGACTTAAAGCTCTTTATATTTCAGAGCAATATAAAGGGAAAGTTTTTAAAATTTCCAACAGAAATCCAAAAGATATTGGAAAATTTGTTAAAACCTTTTTAGCAGATTTTTAAAAAGGGGTTAAAACTGTTTTCCGGAATCTTCGCTTACTCTTCGAGACAACCGTAGAGGAGGAAAAAATCAAAACACGAATCTGATGACTCCTAACTTATTGGTAATTTTCCCAAGAAACTGGTAGCTTTCTCGGGAAAACCCTTAATTAAGTCGAAATTAAGAAGAAAAAAACGTTTTTCGAGAAACCCAATAGTTTTCTAGTCGTTACAATCAGACCCTAATCGGAATTTATGAGATTGAAGAAGTAAAGAGAAGAACTTTGGTATCTTATCTGAACAAAAGAAGAGAGAGAAAGAAGAAAGAAAAGTCAAACGATTTTGTAAACCGGAGAAATCAGAAATGTTTTTCCCGATCAGACGAAACGAATAACACAGAAATTTTGGGTATGTGCAGCTTTAAGTTCCTGATTAAGAAGTGAGGAAAAAGAGAGAAATAGAGTACCTGAAATTTGATGAAAGCTCTGTAGCTTGGTGGAGGATAGAGAGAGAAGTGAGAAAGAAGAAAAAGTTGAATGATTCCTAGAAAGTCAGAGAAACTGAGAATTTATAGAGAAAAGAAAAGAACTTTTCATAGGTAGAAGATGATGATTGTGGATCAGTGAAAGCTGTTACTTCAGTATCGCCGACGGGACGTTAATTTATTTTTTTCTCCGACCAGTTTTTTTTTTTTTTATCATCTTCTCACATGAGTTATGTCTAATCAGTTAAACTGTGTTACTATATCTTCTTGAATTTTGGAGTTTGGACCACTCTGATTGCGCCAGTTTTACGGCTTAAGTTTTATCCAAAATTAAATGATTTTATTTTTACACGAATATTCATGCTATAGTTAACCATTAAATTCGCCATGGATTAATGATATTGATTGCTTAAAATCTTGGTTTTGATCCATTACTAGTAAAAAAATGATATACCTTAAATTTGTGTTAGTGTTCTAAATCATACTCGAAATTCTAAAATTAGAAAAATATTTTCTACAATAGAAAAAAATAGAATACCATTGATTTTTTTTTTCTTTCTCTAAATTTAGAGTTTGAGTGTGATTTACTTCCAACAATGCTCTAAATCACATTCTAAACACTAAATTTAGAGAAAAATCTTCACCAAAGGTATTCTATTTTTAGTTCTAAAGTAGAAAACTCTATTTCTTACTCCAACTTTGGAGAAACAATTTACAGTTTTCTATTTTTAGAATATATTTTTTTTCCTAACAAAACAACCACTTAATTTCTAATTATATTATTTTATACTTAAAAATATTAAATTACAATTATTAAATCGTACTTAAAAGCTATTAAAAAATTTTAAATTATAAATTGATATGTTATGTTTATTGGAAAAGTTAAAAAATGTCTTAGAAATTAGTAATAAAATGATAAACAAAATATTATTATATATTAATTTAGAGTAAATAATAGAATATATCATTGGACCAAAGTCTTTCTAGACAAAAAAAATTAGAGCATACCATTGGAGAAAGATTATCATAGGAATTTTTTAAGGAAACCAACTTATGTTAAAGAAATATTAACCTCCTTGAATTGTTGGGTATTTAAAACAAGTAGTTCTAGGTCTAGGTTTATAATTTCTTCTTAGCAGAGACTATAGAATATTAATAATTTTAAACCTGGTCGTTGTGTAAACTTGAAATCAACATTAACCTCACAAAAAAAACTAATATTCAATGAACTTCACTTTAAAATCAATTGACGATGCTTTACAGAAGTCAGAAACTATTGTTAAGGCAAACATTATATGATAAGATTCTTTCTAAACTAATCTATTGACTTTGGTCAATGGGTGGAATAACATTTATTTTTTTCTCTCTAAAAATTTCACCAATTTACTCTTGCGTTTTCTAATAATTTCGATTATGTCGTTATTATTATTATTTTTTAATTTCAGTAAAACATAAAATAACCAAAATATACATCTAACCTCAAATATTTACCTAAATGTCATATTTTTCAATTCTCCCACCTACCATTATCAACCAAAATGAAGTTTTAAATGCACATCTATCTACCAATTTTTAACATTTTAATGCTCATTCCTCATGTTTAACCACATCATCTTTTATTTTCTCTTCATTTATATTCATAAAACTATCTAATTTTCATTTGAACTTTTCCAAATTCTTAAAGGTTAGCTTTTTTGATACTTTTAGAAGTTAAGAGTAAGGATTTACGGTTTAGTTTCAATATTCTCGATATTTAAATAAGGTAGATAGAATCCTTAACTCAAATATAGCTAATTTTTGTATTTTTCAGAAATTTGCAGAGACCATACTTCAGGTAAAGTCTGTTTGATACTTTTACAAGTTAAGAGTATATAAAATGTTACAAATTTGAGATTAATATTTGTAGTCATAAATTTTGTTATAATAACTTAGTTTTTCTTTAGTAATATCAAGAAAAACTTGGCGATTAGACGACTATTTTTATAAATCACACTTTATAGTTTCACCACATATAAATCACATAAATTATGTATCTAATTATTTTAAATGAAGTGTTTTTAATTAAGTGATGTCTAGATCATGAGATAACATGTCTATTCATGAACCTGTGGTGACGAAAACGACCACTTTAGACGGAAACATATATACATTACCGACTTAATTGGCCACCACCCAAAAAAAATAAAAACGCGATATCCAACAAGAGGAGCAATCAAAAAGGTGTTTCTACAGCTTGATCTTCATCATCTCCAAGCTGTGATCAATCCTACACAAACCCTATTTTCTTCATTCATAACTGGTTTGCACTTTCTTCACTCTCTTCTCTTCACTCTTCACTACTTCACTAACTAACTTAACTTCCCCATATAATGGATTCGATATCTTCCTCAATCTCACCACTCTTCTCTCCTAAAAACCCTAATTTCCATTATCAAAATGCAAGGAGCTTCCAAAGACAATGGTGGTCGTCATCCTTTGTACAGAGGAGTGGGACAAAGAAGGAACTCAAACAAATGGGTTTCTGAGATCACTGACAGATTAGTTACTCAAACTACTATTTAATTTCGTAGTTAGAGGATGAATCACTTTGGTTTAAGCTCTGATTTGTTTTTAGCTGTTATGTTTTTTTTTGCCTTATTAAAAAGTACTAACATAAAGTAAAATTAAATCTAATATGAATATGTTTGATGCTATATTGCTATAACAGTCTTGGTTTTAGTTTAACTAAAAGAAAATAATGTTTATATATAAACGACCAGTTTTGATCCATAATTTAACCGTTTAAATTTCTAATAATTTTTTTCTAAAATCAAGAAATAGCAAATGTAGTTACTACTTCTCCATTTTATTTGTTATATGTTTTAGATCAAATTTTTGCGATTTATTAACGTCAAAATCAAAAACATTATTAAGTTTTCATGTATTTTCCAAATAATGATCTCATATACGTGCTAGAAACGTAAATTTCAAGTAAATTAGAAACTAGTCTATTGAAAATAGTTTTGAGAAGTTTTATGATTTTGTCATTAGTCATTTATCTTAATACTACATACATATTGATGTCACCATGCATTTGTCATTACTTTCATCATGGAATATTATTTTACCATATAGTGGCCCCATGGATGTTATATTATATTGTCTCGTTTCACTTACTTAAGTCATATTAATATTATGTTAGCTTTACAGTTAGCAAAATGGAATCCCACAATGTTACTCTAATGTATACCAAAAATAAAAGTTTATAATATTATACTAGATTACAAATATATAAACAATTTTAATCTTAAAAGATCATAGTTTTTGAAGGAAAAAATAAATGATCATAGTTTTTACGTATGAAATTTTTTCGGATATTAATTGTCTTCCTCATTACTATAATATGAATAAAATTATATATGTGAGAAAAAAAAAGCAAATAGTAATAACCATTGTGAGCAGCATTTTGGAACATAGTTTTGTTAATAATTAGATTAATTTCAAAAAACAAAAATGTAACTCCAAATCTATAACTTTGCTTTTAATGACGTTTTAACCATTTTTTTTACCACATCAAATCATTAGAAAAAGTTTCAAGATCACAATAATAATGGTTTAGTACATTCATTAAACCAATCAAACAATTGTATGAAAAGTTTCTGGGCAAAAGTTGCACCGAACAAAAAGTAAAGTTTGTAAAGATTCACGCTCTTATCAAATGATTGATTCTTTACTCAATTTGACATCTGTTGTTAGTCGACCACAATTTAGTGGTTATCACTTAAGATCTTTCTAATTAAAATTCATGATTAAATTTCTCTTTAATCACATTTGTTGTCACTAGAACTAAAACCATGATTAAATGGCCATCTTTGATTGTAAATCTATATTTTTACACATGCTCCTCATTTTTTTGTGCGTTAATATTGTTGATATATATACATAAATCCAATTAAATATTTATCCATAAAACTGCAAAAAAAAATTATAAATAAATATTAATTGTATGGAAAAATATTTTTGATTAAGAAGTTACTTTTTTTTTTTACAGTTTCTTTTTGTCACTGGATTTCGATTATAGAAAATAGTGTATCAACACATGATAATATTTGAAATTTATGTTACAGATCATATATATTTCAAATTGTTGAAAACTAAATAAATATTAGATGTCATAATAGTAGAGACCATGTCATAACTCATTAGTCACAAACCAAAACATCATATTGTAATCACCAACATTTATACCTTCAGTATATCGAAAACAATAGCAAATGGACAACAACATGTGGCAGACGCTCAACCAGTTCAATTTTGGAAGATCTGCGCCACCTACATTCCTCTTTGCGATAATATATGATAAAAATCTAGCCAAAAACAGAAGAAGTTTATTCATTAGGCTTCTAAACCCTCTCGAACAAAACATACAAGAGCTCATTGAAGACTTACCTAAGGATTAGAGCTTGCAGTCCACAGTGAGCAGCAGAATGATAGACAAGGAAGTGGCTCAGTTCTTCTTCTCCAATGAAGAGGATCTCAATTCGATCATTAGGATGCAACAGCTCATTTATAATGGCTGGTTAGTAACTGCACAAAAATGGATTGACCACCCACCACCAAACTTCCTCACAAAGATCCAGCTCCACAACTTACCACTGCAATACGTCTCGGAAGCGGTAGTGTGCTCGATTGCCTGTTCGGTGGGTGAAGTCCTTGAAGTGGACCTGCACGACATCTCTGTCAGCCGGCCATTTCTCATTAGAGCTAAGATAAGTTTTAACATTGCGGATAGGCTTAAATATTACAAAACTGTGCATTGTGAGAATGGTGACAAGGTCAGGATCGATAGCTACTCAACCACCTTCTCCGATCACGGAAGAGACTTTGATTCACGAGGACTCAACCTGCAACATCCGGATCACAATAGAGGATGTTCTCAGTAATCTGCATGATACTTTTATGGTAGAGGTAAATGCTTTGCCTATCGATTTGGACATCTCTATTCCTCTCGGTCCCAACCAGGTGAACCCATCTGCCACCCCTGAAGCTAGCTCTCTCAATGAAACATCGGTTGAACCCTCCTCAGCTAAGGAAACAAAGTCGGCTCTGTAAAGGAGCTACTGTCTCAACTTCAGACTCGTTGTTGCTTTTGGTCTAAGTCTTTTCTATTGGCCATTTAAATAATTAAAAGTGTGTGTTAAGTCTATGTTATCCGTCCGTGCATGTTATTTATATCTCGAGTCTTTTGGTCGTTTTCAGGGATCGTGTATCCCCTTTTGTAACCAAGTTTCACTTGGTTTACTTTTTTTTTAATATAATGACAAGCAATCTCTTTTGGAAAAAAAAACATCATATTGCAAAGTGACCAAAAATGTGTTTTGTGAAAACGACCCCTCAATTATTAACCAATTCAATTTCCGGCCACTTTTTTATGAGTACTTATTATACACATTTTTGTTTGTTTTCAAGGCATCAAAATTCTCAATAAAGACCAATATCTCGTGTGAACATCTTTTCTTAGACGGCTAGCCGAATTTTATAAAAGATCAACACTTTGAAACTCCACTATTTAAATTTTGATAACAACTCATTTTTCCCCAAAAGTATAACACAACACTTACACGTGTTGTTTAATTTATATGGTATATCGTCGTATTATGGAATATATTGGACTTACCAAATCAAACTTATTAATTATATACGAAATTTAACTTAAAGATAAGGGTACTTAATAAGTTTGAGTTCTATGTTTTGAGTCGGTCTCACGATCTGTGCCGAACTACCGATCCGACATTTTCACGTGGCTACTATTTATTAATTACATATTTTTATTGTATGGTGTTTGTGAGAAAGATAATAAACAAAGCTAAAGGTGTTGTAGATTAGGTTGCGAACGTTAAGTAATTATTAATTAACGATTGATTAAGTGAGCTATTAGGTAGAGGTTACTAGCTGTTAATCATGTTTACATATTATTCGGTGAGCTACCGACCATCGAGAAGCAGATATACGACGTCGTTTACAAATTTGGGCCTACAGGCCTTAATTGGGCTTTTTTGGGATATGGGTGTCACATTTGTAAAGTCTTTTTTCGTTAGTCAAATTTGTAAAGTCTAATATGTGTTGTCGATAAGCATATTCAAAATCAGATTAAATAATAAAAAATATTTTTTTATTTTCTTTGACTTTTTATAATAATATAAATATACAATCGATCCAATTGTTGAAAAATCAATGATGCTGATCGTTTTTTTTCAAGCTAGGTTAAAAAGAATTGAATTTTCAAATGTTCTTTACAAAAAAAAATCTTGCTTTAAATCTTCACATTTTACACCAAAATTTTTGCTTAAAAACAAAATTTTGATAGCAACATTTTACACCAAAAATTTTGTTTTCAGATTTTGAAGTCGTGTGGCTTCACATTTTCCTGCAATGCCTGCACATTAATTAAAGTTAAATAAATATGTGACATTAATTATAGCTACAAGAATCTAAATAAGTTAATTGTTTTTAATGATCACCTGTATTCCTTAGCCATAGGTTGACGTACGTGAGTTCTTTTCTCCTTTAACTTTGTTTCCTTCAAAAACCTCTTATTTGCACGTGTGATCCTAGATTCATCACGAGACTTGTGTGAACCTGCAACATGATCTCTGGTCTCATCTTCATTCTTCTTCGTACCAAGCTGAGAGAGAAGCACCACCATGAGATTTACATCCATTAGAGAACTCTTCTGGTCTTCTCTTTTCTCATCTTCGTCATGTTCACGATTAGCTTCACGAGACAAATCCATAAACCCAAAAGAAAGACACAAAAAGATACAATTATTGGGAGTTTTTGGTCCCTAAATTAGCCGTCTTGTAGACAAACATGCAATTTTATCTTTTTTGTGGTCATCTTAATTAGCAAACTAAGTTTACAAATATAGAATGCTTATGTTTGTCAAGTTATAATGGGCATCAAGATTAAATAAATCAGCCATAGAGTCTAAAAATGTAATATATATTAGTTGGTCACTATGTTGCATGAAAATTTTGTTTGAGATTCGTTTCCCGTTTTAGAAATGTTTCGGAAACAGAAACTCTCGAAAACATAGTGGAAACACGATTTCTAAAAACTTTGATTTGGAAACATAGTGAAAATACAATTTCTAAAATTTATGATTTGGAAATACGGTGAAATATTCATTTCTATTTTAGAAACGCGACAGAAACTATTCATTAATTGAATTTAAATTGTTTGATATATTTTTCTAATATAAATTGATTGTTTAATATTTTAATATAGTTATATATATATATATATATAATATGCGTTTCTAAAACATACTCGTTTTCTAATAAATTTTAAACTTTTGTTTTCACGTTTCCATATGTTTTACTTCCACGTACCTGTTTCTGTTTTTATGCAACATAGGTTGGTCGAATCAAATTTATGTGGATGTGTGTTTAATTTTAAATACTAATAAATTGTGAAACGATTCTAGTAAACAACACGAGATGCATGTGTATTTTTAGTGATGTTATATATATAAACTAAAATAGTTAGATATTAACGGTACATTTCCAATAAAACATTTTCTTCTTCATTACTATAATAATTATATCATAAAAAAAATCTCTCTTCATTTCATATTTGATGTTCGTATCAGATAATTTTCAGTCACACTTACCAAAAAAGAATTTGAGGACTCACATCGAACCAATCAAAACGCAATGCAGAGATATCAAATAAAACAGAATTACAAAATAGAGATTGAAGACATATTATCGATCGAGTACAGCTACTTAAAGTTGATGATAAACTAACTCATTTTCTTTTTTTTCAGTCAATAATTAATCTACCTAGCTCCTTTGTGATCTGTGAGAGACTCATCCATCTGCAATGGCCGATTAGAAGTCTGATGATCATTTGACACCACCACCATCTCCTCGAATATTTCGTACTGACTACGACGTACTTATGGACGAATCTCTAACTGAAACTATAAGAGTGAGTTCCTGTTTCTTAGTCATCTGTTTGTACTTTGCCATCACTTTATACTTTTTATACTTTCTTATTTCTTTATTATTCATTTTCTTTTAATTTTTCTTCTTCTTTCAAATCATTTTCAAAGGCTCATCATTATACCCCATATTTAAGGATTCAGGCTTGATTGCTAGAACATAAACATGTAACATTAAGGAACATACAGTTTATACTAAAGAGCATAATCACAAAAGATCCTATAAAGTAGTTTACGATATGTGATTGAAATAATATTGAACATTTAGTATTGAAATTACAAAAAAAGACATTATAATATTTTTTAAAATTATATACAGAATATTAATCATATTAATAATAAAGGTTAAATAGTATATTAATGATTTTCAATGTTTAATGCTTAAGAAATTTTTTTGTTTAAGAGCATTGATTTATGTAGCATTTAGAGAGCATTATACTCCTTTTAATACTTAATTAATAAAACATGATTAACATTTAAAAGAGTATTAGACTTAACAAAAAGTCTTACCAATCAATCTCTAATTAATATTCTTGATACCATTTACGGTCAATTAAATATATTATTTTCTTGTTTTTTTAATAGAAAATTTTAAGCTATGTTAACTGTCAATTTTTTCTCTCTTTATTTGCAGGTTGGAATCAACATTTTATTTAAAATTTGATCTACAGTTTTTGTTATTGTTATTTTATTTTTAACCAAGAGTATGCACTAACTTATTTTACAAGACAAGTAGTATTCTTGGTTTCATACATGACACGAAACCACATTTTTCAGGTAATTATGTAGGGAGCAATATTCATTGTGGTATGAGCCTTTCTTTTACTCTTTTAGTTGTAGCTGGTTCTCTAATATAAATTTAATTTTGTTTTAATTAATTTAATTTTTTTTTATTGCTAACAAATATATATAATTTTTTTTTGCAGTTTTCTGTGCTTTCCTTATATTTCTTGCGATAGTAGTGCTTTTGATCGTCATTAGCATGTGCATTGCAATTATTAGAAGGTATATAAAAAATAATTTTCTAACTATTCAAATACTTAAAATATATATTAGTTATTTGCTTATTAAATTTTTCAGATGATTTATAAAGCTAAAGAAATTCTTGAAGAAGAAAAAAAAAGATTCTATATAGAATTTACTTTAGAAATTTGTTCGAGTGAGAATATGAAACCGAATATAGAATAATTATTAGCTTCAGAATTTAATAAGTGCACTACGTATACAAATAATTTTTTGGTTTAGGAAGTTTTTTTTTTTTGTTAATACATGACCTCAACTAACCGATCTATTAATCAAGTTTCTACATTATATAATGTAAACAAATGGTCTTTAATCTAGTGAATCTAGTGGCAGGTGGTTTAGAAAGTTATTTTTTATAAAATAAAATATAAACTAAAAGAATAATAGAACTTAATTGAGGTTCTAATTTACCAAAGACAATATACAAATATATACAAAATGAAAAAAACTCAAATTAAGCAATATATATAATCAGTCGTGATCTTTTTAATGCTCAACTTTAAGATTAAGTCTATGGTATTTCAATCATAAACGACAAAAGAAAACTTAATAATACTAAAAAATTTAACACTAGCTAATTATGTATTGAAAGTAAGTAATTTAATAGTACAAAATATAGAAAATGATCAAGATGAAGTTTGTAACTGAATAATAATAACAATATTAGTAATTGCATATAAATCACAAGAAACAACAAAAAGTAAATTAGTTAAATCAAGAAGTAAAAGAAGGCAAAGGTAAGAAAAATAAATGATTAAAACATAAATCATAATATATTGTAACAAAAAAAGAAACTTGAATTAGACGAATCAAACAATATTTAGAATAAGATATTTTTTATTGTTAGTATACATATAAATAGAAGAGAATTGTTTGTAGGACAAATTAGTTGCTCATATTTTTAGTTATATATATATTAGTATATTAATATTATGGTAATATAAAAATTTCTTTTAAATTAGTTATTTTATTTTATTTTTCTTGATATATATTGCAACACTTGGGTTGAAAGTCTAATTCTTAATGCAAAATCCATTCAAGCTCATCATTTTAGCAGGTCTTCATTCAGTCTCATCATTATTATATATTTTTTGTTGAATTTATTTTATTTTAATTTTACATTTTTTCTGCTTTTATTACACTAGCTGTAATTTTCATCTCACTAAAACTAATAATCATTTACATTGTAATATTATTTTAGAATGTAAGCATATTATATAATACTCTTTTAATTATCTAAATACTTATTATATATACTAATCATTTCTTTAAAAAAAAATTAGACTATTAAGCTTTCTAAATAGGCATCATCATCATATTGAATAGAACCAGTGGCACTAATTACGACAGTTTCAATTTCAAAATATTAAAAAATCGAGAAGAAACAATCAATATTTTCTCATACACTTATAAAATACAACAATGATTTTGTTTAATATTGTTGATGGGTTGGAATAAATGGTTTTTAAAATTAGAGTCCATTAAGGACCCATAGGCTTAGCCCAATAAATATTGAAATGAAGTATATTAGTAGTTTATTCGTAAAACATCGTGGCTCATTAATCTCCACATCTTTCACGTGACCCCTTTCGAATCGCGAATAGATTAAGCGACGTCGACGTGTTTTAATCTCCTCCTCTTAACAAATATCCCTTAAGATTACTTCTTCCATGCAACTTTCTTAATTACCCTCACTTTTTCTCTTTATTCACCAACATACCCTTACCCTTACCAAAAGAGGAAACCCATTCGTGGCATTTTCCGTAAATAACACCAAAAACCAGCACAGTCTCTTTAGCTGATGTCACTAATTACTACGATTATCGACGTAATCTGGTTTCCTAATCATCTCTCTTTATTTAATTACAACAAAATAATTGGACAGACATAAGAAAAAAAATCTTCCTCTGTTTTTGCATAAAGTAATAATAAAATAAAATTAAAATAATGTTCCAAAAATTGTCCGCCAGAATAAAGAGTCGCATATGATTTTGATATGTGGCTTCAAGTCTAAATTAATCATTAAATTAATAAGTTTTGAAAGAAAAAATATAAAAAATACAAAGAAATGAAGAAGAACGAATGATGCAAGCATCGAGAGAGATAGAGATAGATTCATTGTGATTCGAGTAAAGAAGAGATATTTGTTTTGGTAATTTATCAATATATGGGAATTTTATAGCCTCAGCTTTCTTCTTCATCTTTGTGTTGAATTGTTGCTTTTTTTTGGAGCTTTCTTTGCTTCTCGCTGTATGATCTGATTGTGATCTCTTGGGATTTGCAACTTTATTTTGGGTAAGCAACTTGATTGGATTTGATTATGTGTATTTAGTTTCTCGTAATTTTCATGATTGGTTCTTGTTTGCTGGGTTTTTACATAAGCTTCGTCTGTTCTAATTAGCTGCTTGAGATTACTCTTGATGATACGTTTTGGTATCAGGAATTGTTTGTTTTTAGAACTAGTTTAGAATTTGAACATGCATAGATACATACAATTAGGAAGATTTAGTAGGTAAGCTTTTGTTTGTGCTTTTTCATCTTTTTGTCGGTTTGATTCTGATGCGATTCGATTGTTATTTTTTGTTGTTGTTTATTGTAATTAGGGTATGGAGGCTACAGGTTATTGGTTGTGTTGATGCTATGAATTTACATGCCTGTTATGGAAAGAGTCGGTGAAGAAACTGTGGCGAGCAACAACATACAATTGAAAGCACGAGTGGATGATGTTCCTTGCAAGCTTGATGGTCATCATATTATGGTGACTGATTCAGAAACTGGAAATGATTTTCCTGGGAGCTCAGCTCACAAGAATGTTGATTCTACTAAGTGTAAATCTCCGGAAGAATCTGCAGGAGTTAAGCTTTCTGTTGAAGAGTTGACATTGGGGAACTATAGGATGGTTCAAGGGAGTTGTAATAATAATAATATGGATAGTTCTAGGTCTGGAAAGTTTGAGAATTTCTATAATCTGTCTAAAGGGTCTGCTAAGGCAACAGATGGAGATTTTGATTCTCAACCTCGTGACATGGATCAAATGTTGTCAAGAATCAGACAACAGCTTGCTGGAGCTCCTTCAGAAAGGCAAAACTTGAAACCTTTTATGACTAGGAGGAGTGATCAGAATCTTGAAGCGTTTTCTGAACGTCTGAGAGCAGCTGGTGAGAACAGTATTATGAACGCTCCTGCATTGATCAATGATGGTGTTCAGTCAAGAACGCCATTGAGTTCTTCGAGTTTTTCTCAGTTGATACTTAAAAGAGCTATGAAGGGGAAAGGGGTTATAGGAAAAAACCAGGAAACTCCTCCTGAATTTGTCTCTGATCAAGATATACGAAGCAAAGAGAAAAAGCTGGATAGTATCAAGTCGCCTACTCCTCATGGCGTGTTAACTCTAAAATCAAGTCCCAAAGGAAATGGGATTGTATCACATGGTGATGGGAATCATACTAAATCTACTTGTGGAATCAGTTTGAGGGAGTTTCTTAGATCGAGTTATGGTAGACGAGAGAAAAGACATGGCCTTTGTCTATTTAGGCAGCTGGTGGAGCTGGTGGACTCAGCCCATTCACAAGGTTTATTCTTGCTGGATTTGAGACCATCCCTTTTCACTTTAGTCCCATCGAAGAAACTTAGATATATTGGTACTTTTAGAAAGAACGAATTAGACTCAGATGTTGACGAAGATTTGAATAGACGGAGGTCTGTGGTTCAGGAATCATCTATTGGAGCTAGGGAATTGAAGAAAAGAAAAATGGAGTTGCATGTTAATTCTCCAGGGAATCAACTTCAGGCCACTTCAACCGGGAGACCATTCAAAAAGAAAAGCGCTCTGATTGATTTAAATATGGTTGATGCACGTAATCCAGACAGTTGCGAACGTCAACAGCAAAACTATATCAAAAACTTAAGTGTCTCTTCAGTGACGAGAAAACAGTCTATGTCTACATGGCTAGAAGAGCAATGGTACACTTGCCCAGAGGAGATTAATGGAGAAGATATCGGAGAAAAATCAAATATATATGCCCTTGGTGTTCTTCTGTTTGAGGTATGGACATTGCCAGTCTTATATAGTTGAGTTAAGATTTTTTGTTATGTAACAATTTCTTGCATTTAATCATTATGCATTGCCATATCCTGCATAGAGCTTGAGCTTTGGACCCTCAAGCTAGTATTTGCCACTCTGCAGTGTATCTTGTCAGTCTCTTTATTAACTTGTTTGACCCTTTCGTGTGAGGACACTTACTGACATCTCTAGCTTGACCATGGTTGATTCAGTTGCTGTGCCATTGCGAATCCGGTGAGATGCATGCTGCAATGATGGCTGATTTACGTCATCGGATCCTCCCACCAACATTTCTCTCAAAATATCCGAAGGAAGCTGGATTTTGTCTTTGGCTTCTACATCCTGAACCCTCCTCTCGACCAACAGCTAGGTATTTAGCTGAGTACTACTCTCAAATGAATCATGCAGGGGAATAGTTATTAGGAGTGGTAAAACGGAGAACGTGTGGACCTTCCATTAGCTTTAATTGTAGTCTTTAAGATATCTTGGCCAGATAATTTTAATTTTATCTAAAGATTGCCTTCATAGTTGTGAAGATAAAATGGCATTCCACTGTGTGAGTTATCATCTTGTTTCTTTTTCTGTTCTCAATCTCTTCTTTTCTTGTAACAGAGAAATTCTAAAGTCAGAGTTGATATGCGAGGATGATTCAAATATATCGACTGCTGCTGATGAGGAGATATCTGAGCTGTTGCTACATTTTTTATCTTCATTAGAAGACCATAAGCAGAAAAAAGCATCTAAGCTCTTACATGACATCAAGACCTTGGAAGATGATATTAAGGAGGCTGAGCGAAGATATTCTTCAAATGCATCTCTTGTGAGATCTCATGGAGCTCTTGAAAGAAGAGTGCAAGCATCTCCACTAGACGAGCACTGTACAACTTCTGGCGCCTTGTTTGTACCAACTGCTAATACAGACAGGCTGATGAATAATATCCGTCAACTCGAAGATGCATATTTCTTCATGAGATCACAAATGAACTTATCGGATTCTGCTGCTAGTGCCCGTTCTGACAAAATCCTACTAAAGGACAGGGACAAGTGGTCTGAAAACCGCAATGAGAATCAAAATACAAGCACCAAAGGGAATTCTTCCGATCAACTGGAAGTGTTTTTTGAGGGGTTGTGCAAATTTGCTCGGTATAGCAAGTTTGAAACCTGTGGGACAATAAGAAGTGGAGACCTTTTAAACTCTGCAAGTGTGGTCTGCTCATTGAGTTTTGACCCTGATGAGGAACATATAGCAGCAGCAGGGATATCAAAGAAAATCAAGATTTTTGATTTCAACGCATTTATGAATGAATCTGCCGGTGTTCACTACCCACTAGTGGAGATGGTCAACAAATCTAAACTAAGCTGTGTTTGCTGGAATAGTTACATCAAAAACTACTTGGCCTCGACGGACTATGATGGTGTTGTTCAGGTGCGTATGGAAGTTATGTCAAGTTTGTAATCTTTCTTGATCTGTGGGACTAGCTTCATGCTTTTTCTTTCTCTATGAGACATGGTCATTTTAATCTTGTGATATAATAGAGATATTGAGCAGTCTAAGTGATGGTGCAAATACCTTGGCATGGTTTTCACCTAAAATTGTTGCTGTATGGTGCTTGGTGAGTGCAGATATGGGATGCCGGAACTGGACAAGGATTTTCGCAATACACAGAACACCAAAAAAGAGCTTGGTCAGTTGATTTTTCTCCATCTGACCCGACAAAATTCGTCAGTGGAAGTGATGACTGTTCGGTGAAGCTTTGGAGCATCAATGAGGCAAGGCTCTTTCCCTTATTTTCTATTTATTAAAAGAGAAATATTTGAGTAATCTTAGTGGTTAACATAATTTTTGATAAATATGCAGAAACGCTCATTAGGCACAATCTGGAGTCCAGCAAATGTCTGTTGTGTGCAATTCTCTTCTTATTCCAATCACCTATTGGCATTTGGTTCAGCTGATTACAAGGTCTACTGCTACGATTTGCGATATGTTAAAACTCCATGGTGCACATTGGCTGGCCATGAGAAAGCTGTGAGCTATGTTAAATTTATGGATTCAGAAACAATTGTTTCTGCTTCCACTGATAACTCTCTCAAGCTTTGGAATTTAAACAAGACAAATTCCTCCGGTCTATCTTCTGGTGCTTGTTCAATGACGTATAAAGGACATACAAATCAAAAGGTTAGTCCCAGACTTTTTTTTTCTACTATCTATCCCTAACATCTCGTCCAACATCATTAGTTAGTTCTTGTGTCTTATCTTTTACCTGTACAGAATTTCGTCGGATTATCGGTTTTGGATGGATACATAGCCTGTGGTTCAGAGACTAACGAGGTATCTATTGTCTCATCATAAACTCAAAATTATGTCCTGTTACTTGTAGTTTGTTTATGAAGCTGCCTTAATTGTTGTTATTGGTCTAGTTATTAGTTATATAACTTGTTGAAACACATGTTTAATAGGTATATAGTTACTATCGATCTTTACCGATGCCAATGACTTCATACAAGTTTGGATCAGTCGATCCAATTTCTGGAAACGAGTACTACGATGACAATGGACAGTTTGTGTCGAGTGTCTGTTGGAGAAAAAAATCGAACATGCTTGTAGCTGCAAACTCTACAGGAAACATGAAACTACTACAATTTGTCTGACAATTTCATAAAGGGACATTGTAAATCTGAACCTAGGACAAACATATATTCACTGGGAAGCAAACTTTTTTGTCCTGATCCCAACAGGAATTTCCAAATCTTGGAGAAGTTGAAGGAAAACTGTGTTGTTATTTATTATACCTCTTAGATGTAACCTATATATGAGTTATTTATTTGAAAGCAGAAGAATTTCAATTTTTTGTATAGTCATTTTCTAAGACAAGCAATACATAGTTTTGTTTTATTGACTTGGAATCAAACACGAGAAACACTCATTAAAAATTTTGAGAATATCATCATGATTGAAATTTCGAATTAACCCACAAAACTAAATAAAGCTTCTGTAAAAACCAAGAGTAGAAATGCATTACATCTAATTCTGCATAAAGGAAGAAACAGAGGAGAGGACAATGAATAAAGCAGAGGACCAATGATATATAAGAGCTTCTTGGTGATTATATCAGTAAAAGTTCAAGACAAAACATAGACAAATTATTCAAAGTACACACAATTACAAGTTTAAACAAAAAATTACAAGAGATTATAATAATACCTTGATCACTTTGCGACCATACCCTTAAGAGTTAGGTAAAAAGAAACCATCAACTTAGCTGTAAGGATTATCACTGTTCAATTCGGGTATCGGATCAAATTCAGTTCGGATCATTCGAGTTACGGGTTGTTCGGTAAAATAATTTAATTACCAAACTAAACTCGAATCTATATCGAATTTTAGATTTTTTAAATTTAATAAAATAGATATCATAGACAAGGTCTAAAATTATATTTTTATAAAAAAATAATAATAAACTAAGGAACAGAATTTTATTCTACTTAATAAATTTTTTGTTTGTGTCGGCTACTTAATAAGCTTTTCATTATCATGCCTAAAAAAAACATGTAGAAGAATAGATATTAAAATATAATACTCAATTCAATTTATGTTAATAATAAAAAACACATGTGTAAATGATTACTCTTAATTGATCATTCTTAAGCTTGGTGTCCTGCCTCCAAAAAGTTATCTGATTACTTTTGAGCTTTTGTTTTATAAATAAAATAATATTGTGTTGTAATGCATTATCCAGCTACTTAAAAGTGATGATTTTAATTACAGACACGTACCTTCAGCAATAGAATTCATGAACTCATACTTTTGCAACACTTGTTCAATACTCATTTTCCATTCAGTTGAAAATGTCATATGAATTCAATTATGTGTTAAGATCAACCCTTCGACCATATAAGGTGATAAAGAACTTCTATATGCATCCAATATTCAACCTCCGGTACTAAAAGCTTATTCGGAAGGCACATTAGAGATTAGAACTGCCAAAATGTCTCTTGCTATTTCTGATAAAACAGGAAACTTTGCAGAATTCACTTTCCACCATTGATTCTCAGATTGCATTTGGTGATATAGTGTAGAAAATATTATTGCACGACGAGTCACACTACCCAATCCACCAATCTCCACATTATTTGCAGAATTACTTTGGACTTTCTTTGACTTATCTTTCTTTGCACTATGTGATGTGATATACACTTTATATAACCTGCGCAAGAGACTCAAAAGAGCTTCATTCATTTCACCATATTTCATGTATCCTTTCCATACATATTAGCAAAACAGAGTGTAGCAAAAGCTATATTGCTTCGTGGATCAAATACACTTGCAACAATTAAGATTGTATTTATGTTGTCCAAACCACCCCAATACTTGTCAAATTTATCATGCATTGGCTTTGCCATTATTTGCATTCTGGATCCGAATCATTATTCAATGAGAACATGTTTGCTTGTATAGTGCATATCTCATCATAACATGAAGGAGGTGTCACAATTTTAAGTCCAGACAAAACCAGTGTTGATTCATAGAATACATCCAAGAACAATCGAGAAGCTTTGTCTCAGTCAACATCTAACAGTGGTCCTACTCTTTTCTTTCCATCTTCTTCCTCCAAAAAATATGTATAATAAGGTCTATCCTCATTAGCCAAAATCTGAAAAGTTGATCTGAACTTAAGTGCTGCAAACAACATGAGGAAAGTAGAGTTCCACCTTGTAGCAACATCTAAAACCAAGCTACCTCTGGTGACCTTCTTGTCGACCCGCATCTGAAATGATTTAAATCGAGCATCAAATGATCTAGAGTACTTAATTGCATTTCTAATGGCAACCACACTACTATTAATCTTTGATAACCCATCCTTTGCAATTAAATTCAATATGTGGGCACAACAACGTACATGCAAGAATTCTCCTCCAAGTATCAAAGCATCATCTCCCCAATTTATTAACTTCTTTTTCAAGATTTGAATTGCATTATCATTAGCACTAGCGTTATCCACAATGATTGTAAAAATCTTTTGGATACCCCACTCTCTCTGCAATTGTTTCTGCCTTATGATCAGTTTAAAACTAATAATTTTCCTTTGCAAGCACCAGTTCTCATCAATAAAATGAATAGTAATAACCATATAACTTATGCAAGTAGTAAGTGTTGTCCATAGATCTGTAGTTAAGCACAATCTTTTTTTTATCTTACTTAATAAACTCTTCAAAAAGATTTTCTCTTTCTCATACAGCCTCACAATATCTCTGGTAATTGTTGATCTCGAAGGAATATTAAACAAAGGGAAAGCTCTGCTACAAAAATATCTGAACCCTTGATTTTCCACAAATGCAAAAGGTAGTTCTGCCAAAACTAGCATTATAGCAGTAGCATTTCTGCAGTCATCATTGTTGAATCAAATTGCAGCAAGTTGTCTATCTCCACCATCTCTAACCAACACTTTTTGAGCATTAAACTCAATAAAAGCTTTGTATTGTTTGCATATTTTGTTATGATTCCACAAACTAGTAGTCCCAGTTTTTCCATTGTATTTCAGACTTGAATTGCAGTAATTGCATATGACCTTTTCTTTATTATCCACAGATTTAGTGAAATGATTCCATATCCCAGAACGAGAAACATATGGCTTCTTTGATTTAAGCGACATGATCTCATCATCTTGGGTATAAACTCGTTTCTGCGTTTTATCACCTGAATTCACCATCTATAATAAATATAAAAAATTACTACGATTAGTATGTTAGAAATTGATTACTATGTTAGAAATTGATTATAAATTAGAAACTAAAAAAGAAAATATCATAAAATATCTTACCCTATAATGGCGAACGAAGACAAATGAAATGGCGGCGCAAAAAAAGAAGAATAGAGATTCGTGAATCGTGAGAAAAGAATAGAAAGTGAAGACTGCAAAGTTTGATTATATACTAATCAATATAGGGTTACATATCACAATTGGACTAAACGTGGCCTAAACATATTCAAAACTCATTAGTAATTACAATATATATAATATTATAATAAATACTAAATAGATATAATTATATATATAACTATATATAATCGGGTTATTCGGATTATTCGGGTTATACGGATTTTACCGACCCGAACCCGAATCTGACAAGTTCTTCAAAACTATAACCAATCGGGTATTTAGGATTATCCAAAGTATAACCAAATTATATTATCTCGATTCGGATCGGTTCGGATAACCCTAATTGAACAGGGCTAGTAAGGATCACGTTGAATTCAGTGAAGAGATAGACAAAACAAGCGCATATATAGAGGGAAAATATTTGGATTTGGTTTTTCCACAGTCATGACATGACTAGACCTATAGCTTAATCAATAAACAAAACGAGCATCAGTCATAAATGTTCAAATATTCAAATGGATATGTTTAAATCAAACAGTTTGAAGATTTTCTCTTACCTTTTCCATCAATGAGATTCTGTATTCCCTTAATGAGAAGCTCTTTAGCTCTTTCTGATACATAGCGGCGGCTGATGCAAGTAATTCTTGTCCTAACCTGACTTGTTGAGTCTGAAATGAGACCAAGTTTTCGATGTAAGATGTTAAAACACAAATGTCTTGAGAGAGGGTTTGGAGTTGGTCTGTCTGTGGATAGTATTTGAACAATGTGTTCTTATTGTCATAGAAGACAACATTGCCTTCCAAAGAGAGAGTCACAGGCGTGAAGGACCTATACTCCACTATACCAAGAGAAGATAAACATATTGAGTGACTCCACATCCATGTTTCCTCTCGTGTATCCATAATCCATATATCTAGTTTGTGAACAGGATCAGATACAGGCATTGCAATGGCAAGAAAATCCTGAATGTTGGCAATTTGTGCTTCAAACATAATGCCATTGGGAAGAGGTGGATGTGGAACTTCATGTAAGCTAAAAGCAGGATATCAAATTTTCTATGTATTAAATTATTAATTAATCCTTAACAAAATTAAAAAAGGTGAGTCCTACATTATCGTGCATATTACATTATGTTGAACAAAAAATGATTGATGTAACGGATCCAACGGCTAATCACTCTCACTACACTCTGTAATATAACCACCTAATAAAGATTACATTAATCGTTAAATAACAATTATAACTTTACAACAAATTGATCATGTTCAAACATAACATTATTCATATTTGTCGTACCTCCAACAACCGAGCTACTCCACATTTTTTAATGAGTTAAACACAATCATATAGCTCATATACTATTTGATTGATCATCATTACAAAAATAATAATAATCAGACAAAATAAAATAGTAACATTATTAAACAAAACCATTCTACTACCATGTTTATCAATCAAAACCAACCATAATCTGATTATATAAACACATGCGAGATACGAAAATCTGATTGAGCAAAACAAAAGATTATCAGATTAAGCGATAATCACACTGATTATTAGCCGTTAACTTGTTAATCCATCATTCAAAATATATATAAAAAATAAAAAGAAATCGAATATAGTAAAAAGTGAGACGAGCCATCTGACATATGAGTCCAGTTTAGCTGCCAGTCTGCCATCCACCACCAGTCACCACTACACCTCTAAAGATTTTTTTTATAAACCAAAACTCTTAACAAAAATTCATTTCCAAAACTCTTAACAAAAAATAAACACTAGTTCTTAACATCTAATTTGACGAAAAAATAAGTCGAGATGATATTTCTTATCTGATTTTTTTTCTCATTATTTAATAAGATTTCCTAACAAATATTATGAAATTTTATTTTCTAAAATATAAAATTTATATAAAAATAATATCTAGTCTACCAAAGGTAGATGAATCAATAGTAATGTTTATTTATAAATTTTTAGACACTAAAATTCGAATTTTCCCTTATAGTGAAATTGTGAAATTAAAAAATTAATAGACTAGTTGACAGAAAAAAAAATCCAGCAGCCAAGTTTTTGGCGTAAGCAATTAAACCATAGGTTACATACATTAAAAACATATAAATTTCAGTTAAAATTATTATATCTGTATTTGTATATGTATTCTATTTTGTTTTTGCTTATTTGAAAATTCATCTAGAAATAGATAATGTCAATTTTGACAAGAAAACTTGTGGAATGGTCAAAGAAGAAAGAGAGAATTCGAGGAAAATCAATTTTATTAGCTGACTAGTTAAATAGATTTGATCGGATGATTTAACCGGTTATAACCGGTAAAGCTTTAACCGGTCTTCTACTATAAGAACACCTAAACAAGTCGCCTCTCAACATTTCCTTCATTCCTCTTCTCCTCCGTCGTCTCTGCAGATTACACTCTCTACTCCGAGTTTTCTCCTGCAGAGCTCAGAAACATCTTCGTTTTCTTCCGATCAAACACCACCAGAGAAGATGGCTTCGAGGATTCCCGTTACTGGATTCGCGTTCTTCAGTTTTGTTTTCGCCGTCATCTTCTCTCTCGCCAGCGCTCAATCCTTAGCTCCTGCTCCCACCAGCGATGGTTAGTTACAAACTCCTCTTTCTTCCTCCATATTCGCATTTCCTTTCTCTCTATTTCTCAATCCAGATCTGAATCCAGATTTCGGAAAAAATCGATTTCAAATTCGATTACGTTTGTTCAAAAACATATCCTCGATTCGTAAATTGACATTGAATTTGGTTTTGGTGTAATTTCAGGAACATCGATAGATCAAGGGATTGCGTATTTGCTAATGGTGTTAGCGCTTGTGCTGACTTACCTAATTCATCCTCTAGATGCATCTACTTCTTCCTTCTCCTTCTTCTAATGTCTCTCTTTCATCAGATTTTTCAATTCCTTTTCAAGTTCTAGTTTTTGTGGATAAATTTTCAGAGTATGGCTATTAATTTGCTCTCATGAAATTTGTGCTTTTGTCTGGAGATTTGATCTCTCAACATTGTTTTTCCATCACTCGTCTCATATGTTTCTTCTCTTCCATATTATTTTATTCTTAATTCATTATATAATGTGTAATGTTACCAGAAATTATTTGACCGTTTATATTTAACTTTATCAATAATATAAAAAGCACATCTTTATTTTTTAAAATTTGACCTCACACAGAAATCTAACAAATTTCAAAACAAAAGATTTTAACACAATACAATTCTCAATACTTGTAAAATGATCAAAAGTTATGTTCTTTGTTATACACATGATCAAAAGCTTTAGAACAAAAACAAAAAACATAAATCCCGGAATTATTTCATGACATCACCACACGTTGTGTATCAAAAACCTCGACTTTGCTATATACCCTTCAACGTGGAGAATCTCAATGTTGAAAATAACATATGCAAGAATTTGAATAAATTTTGCAGCTTAATTTTGTAAGAACCTCAGAAGGCACTCTTTTATTGACTTAGATGCTGAAGGATTCTTTAGCTTCGCATCAAAACATAATCTATGGAATGAATGAATGTTTAAGTGTTGCTACTGTTGGTGAAAGATGTGTAGTCCGTACTTCACCACTTCGTAAAAGGAAACCACGATGGCTACAGATGGTCCTGCTCGTCCGACTCGAGCCCCTGCTCCACTAAACATCCCTTTCATTCCTCCGTCCCTATATTATAACCCGAACAAGGATTTAAAGTTTGGAACTTTCGGGTGATTGCCAAGAAGTAATTGTCTAATGGTTATCACTAATAAATTCATACCTCCAAATCTCTGCCAAGGTTTGTCTTGTGGTCATTGTCATGGCTCTATCGGCATTCTTCTGCAGATATCAAAAAGTTTTCAATGTTATACAGCTGTCTCTCAAAGCTGGTGGCTAATTCTAATTTGTTGAATCATCTCAGTGTAATAATGAAAGATGAAATTAGGTATTTTTACCTCTATTTGGCGTCGAGTCTTTGCTACATCTAGTGGGCAAGTAGCAGCAGCAGCAACCGCACCCGCAACAAATCCAGCAGTGAAGTTTGCACCTATTATACTGCCTGCCTTTGGCTCCTCACCCATGAAAGAGAGAATGCTTCTCCGAGTCTAAAGTCATAATGAAGCAGTCATAAGAACATGAATGGAAGACTATGGAAAAATCATGTGTTTCTAGAGGCAGATGACTTACGGGCTCAAGTATAGACCAGCAGATAGCAGAGAATGGAACATCCCGAGCAAGTTGAGCACCAAGACCAGTCCATAACATCCTGTAATTTTGTCCATTATTTGAGCCCTTGACTGGATTGATGACGTCAATTAATGTCTTCCAAACGCCAGGCAGTTTCACATCTCTTCGTGTCCCTTTAAATGCCTGATGATAAAACAAAACGATTCAATATCCATTGGTTTTTTGTCGATTTCTCCTCACATATAAAATAATCATAAACCATTACATCTTCCTCATTTTTTCGACGCTTAGCCAGATAGATCTACTAGACTGCTACTATGGTGTTGATTCTTAACTCACTAATAGTTAACAATCAATTACACCCATGGAAATTGGCAGAACAAGTGCCCAAAGCCTTAAGAGTTACCTGCATCCGAGTTCTTGCTAATTCAATAGGGTAACAAGAGATACAAGCTAAGGAGCGTGATATTGTCCCGGCAACTAGTGGGACATAAGGTGTCAAATTTGGGGAGTTCTCTGTCGTGAAATCCTCCATAATATTCCGAAAATAATCATAACAAGGCATATAGATCCCAACCTAGCAAGTAGCAACATATTCAAAGACGTGGTAATAAGTCAGGAAGACAAGTGAAGATTATGTTGCAGAAGCAAACAGCATTTACTGAAGAGACTCACAGTCGGGATAGCCAATGCTAAACTTGCGTTTGTACCTCGCCAAAGCCTAGAAAACCCTTCCTGCATAAAGTTGTTCCTGTGAAACTCTACAAATGAGTAAATAATGAACTAAAAATAAATTACAAAAGTTATCCTTCGTTGAGGTAAATCCTAAATGATGCTACAATTTCCAAGACGACTTGTATTACACAGACACTACATCAGAAGCCAGAAAGATGCAAAATCATGAATCTCTCAAAAGAACAATATGGTATTGAAATGATAATGTACATTATAGACACTGCAACTCTTATTACCCTCTTAATTTTGATATCTAGTACGACAATGAGACAAGGAAATTGTTAATACCTGGCGGATAATTTTGTAGAACACATCAATGGTTCCCTTGTATTGATTATCTGTGCATACAGATGCAGAGCCAGTCATTCGACACACCCCTGGAGAAGAATTACTTCTTAAATCATGTACAACCTGCAACAAAGCAAAGATAAAATCCATAATCCATTTCAAAACTATAGAGGCCTTATTCATGATATGAATCAGCTAGCAAAAACTACCGTTGGTTTCGTATCGAAACAACCTAGACGACATGTGCCTTGATACGGAACTCCTGCATCCTGTGCTTGTAATCTCGTCTGCGTATAACAAAAAAAAACACACACTCATGAAGCTCAATTAGATTTTCGCAGAAGATTGCATAGCCAAAGTCTGGAAATTTGTTTGCTTTCGAACCTTAATAACATCGAGAGGATTTACTATGACCGCCGATAAAAAAGCAGCACCTCCGGCCGAAAGTGCCCTTTCTCCGAATCTCAAATTCTCATTTGGCATCGGTTTCGATTTTGAATCTAATTTTGCTTCTTCCACCATCAAAAAAATGAGAAAAATCAAGCACTAACTACTTTTCAATCTCAAACCTTGAGCAATCAAATCCTCCAGTTATGCCGGAGATTTCACGTCGACTATAAACAAATTGCTTAGGTTGGTATCTTCTAGGGCTTTCCAATTTTGCTTGAAAAATCCTTCGGAACACGATTCGTTGCCGTTGTTCGTAAATTGACCACGTAACACTCCACCATTTTCAAAACCTTTGACCGCACTTCTTGCCGTTTAGGAGTTCGCTTTGTTTTCATTATGGGCCTTATATGGGCTTGAAACGTCTTTTCCTATTTAGAGTTTGGTTAACGAAAGCGTCGCTGTCTTTACTTAGGTAATGTGAACTCCTTGCCGTTTCTGCCAAATTGAATACTTTCAAACAAAGATTAGGACTTGCACAAAAAAAAAAAACATCATGAATTTTCTTTATTTTTTAATTACGTGAGAGATTCTATATGTTTGTAAAGACAGAAATGAGAGCCAAGCTGTATGAAATTAGTAGGAATAAGTGTTATCTTACTATTGTCCCATTTTCACCAACTAGAGTACTCTCACCTACCACTATTATTTTTATTGGTGTTATTATAAAACACATAATGCAATTTTCATATTAAAAGTCAACTATCAAAACAAATTGAAATTTTTAGTCGAGTAAAAATTGACAGCTAATTCATAAACAAAAGCCCTTGTAATTAATAGGTTTAAAATTGAAAAATCATATGTATGTATATATATATATATATATATATAATATTTTTTATCTTTTTCTTTCACATACAAACATAAAATATGTGAACAAGTTGAGGGTAACAAAACTTTTGCTTTAATTCTTTTATTCTTTGCCTTGTTGCCTAAATTGACAACACGATGGCAGAAGAACAAATGGAAAACCTTTATCGAACAACTGATAAATTCAATATCAAACCATCAATTTTTTTTTATCAGGTTTGTAAAATGCAACATGACAGGAGTTAAATGTGGTTATAGATCTAATTAAGACACAAAGTGTAAAAGAGTTTTAAGATGGTTTCATTTAAAGATCTTATGGGACCCAGAATAGTCTCATTGGTACAGAGATTTTGTTGGCAACTTGTCTCACCTCTCAATTTGATTTGGGCCAACCTCTGTCTGATAAAGACATTACCTTTTGTAACGTGGTTCACTGCATGGGCTTAGACCCACTTTTTCATATTGTTTTTTCTAAATTAAATTTACAAATCCCATTCATAATTTAACTCTCCAAATCTTAAATTTTATTTTATACAAAATTACACAATTTTCTAAAATTAAACTGTAATGAAAAAAAGAAAAATAAAAATGAACATTTAACACTCTTTAATTAGTCTTTTTCGTATGAATTATATTTAATAAATCATGTTTTAAGCTAATTATCTAAAGGAGCTGAGAAGTTGAATCCCACTCAATAATATCCGAAAGACAATAACAAGATAGCTAGACAGCTCAAAGCGAATCCTACACTCCCTTTTAGTCATCTCATATATTTAGAGATTATACAAATGAAAGTCCTTTGAATTTTAGTACAAAAAAACTATTGGTTAATTAAATATGTTTTATAATGTTGCTTAACGTCATTTTAAAACATTGTTTACAAAGTATCTCCTTCTCTTGCCACACGTATTGTAGATAGAGATGATCCAGATACTCTGCATTAAAGGGTCGATTGTGTTTTTTTTATATCATCATTTGCATGTCTTAATCAATTAGATCTTACAATATGAATATCTTCTTTTGCTTTGAACCAACTTTACTCTGATTCCATACGGTGAGTGGTCCATTTACGTCGTCACACTCATGACCATGTATTAATATGTCTTTTTAAAACAAACAAACTTTAGTTTTTCAAAATATTTGATTTGATCGGACAAGTTAATCTTACTAATAGGTGGCTTTTTTTTAAAACTATTTTTGACCATTCAACCAAAACGATTTAAAGTTTCAGTTTTCATGGTTTGTTAAATTTTCTGATTGAGGAATGGGAGGAGCTCTGCTTCTGAATGAAAAAGAGGGTTTTGGCAGTGTAGTCTGATTTCGGGAAGCCAAAAAGAGTCTCTGGTCCAATTTTAAAAACACGAAAGAGACAAATCTATTAAATTGGTCAAATTGAACCTCGAACGAACCAATACTGTTGTTATTGCTGTTTTTGGTGAATGGTCCTTTTTTCTAATTATATAAAACAAATTTACATACCCCTTTCTCTTTTTTATTTCATTTATATTGTTATTTTTAAATCTATATATTTGATTTATATTCTAGTCAAAATTGGAGAAAGAAAGAAAAAATATGTGGAAGAAGAAAGAAAACATAGTTAGTAGCTATGAAGCATGGAATCGCTATTGATGGTGTGTTTCTCGCTTCGGAAGCGGAATCGGAATCAGAAGCGCTTAGAAGCGCTTGGAATCGTCCCGGAATCGCGATTCGAAAAATGAAGCGTTTGGAATCGAAACAGAATTGTCTCGGAATCATATTGGAGACGCGAATCCGAAAATGAAGCATATGGAATCGGCTCGGAATCGTGTTGGAATCATCTTTGAATCGCGAATCCGATTACAAGTAATGACCAGTGGATGTCTTTTTAAACTCTCCAAAATCACAGCTTTGAGATAACTCAGCTTCCCCAAATCTTCATTTGGATACTTCACCATGATCGCCATAATCCATTCTTCATGATCGCCATATTTCAAACAAGAAGCTTTTAGACCCTTCTTGCTATTCAAACATAGAAACAAACTTAACCTTCGTTGGAGTTGTTGGTCTTAGAGATCCTCCGCGTGAAGAAGTTGGAAGAGCAATTGAAGATTGCAGAGAAGCTGGAATCAGAGTAATGGTGATAACTGGAGATAAGAAATCAACGGCTGAGGCTATTTGCTTAGTTTTGGGCTTACAAAGTTTAATTTGTTTTTGTGGCCCAAATTATATATTTTACTAACATAAATTTTAAAATCCTAGTTAGTAAAGAACAAAAGAGATACAAAGTTAGAAACTGAAAAGTCTATTTTCACGGCAAGTTTCTGATTTTTTTCTCCAAAATCTTGATTTAGAAGACTAAGCAAAGGTAACTCTCATCTATTTTTCTGAATAATAATATAATTGGATTCTGTTTTTTGTGTGGCTTACTTGATCGTATGGCCTCGTACTCTATTTTTTGTGTTTGTTTTAAAATATAAAGTAGTAAAAAATTCAATTTATATAAAGAGAAGCTAACACAACTTTTTGCAGAAGTATAATGACATCTACCGAGTCTCAAAATCCTCAAAATGTTGATGAATCATCTAATGTGGATGATAAAGCACCTTTGTGGATCTATGTGAACAAGATTGAGAAGTTAGCTGGAGGATGATCATGGAGGTTTCAATGCAAATTTTGCAATAATTCATACGTTGGATCTCATAGCAGAGTCGTGACTCATCTATTGCAAGAGGGAATTAAGGGAATTAAAGGATGCTTAAAAGTTACTCCTCAACAAAGAGCTCACATGAAAAAGTTAGTTGATGATTGCAAGGAAAGGTTAAAACGTACTGCTCCTAAAGCAGTTCCACTGCCTTCGTCGTCAAGGAACATATCTAGTTCTTCTCTTGATTATGATATGAGCTATAAAGTGCCTAATGCAAGTGAGTCTGATCCAAAAAAGAGAAAGGGAATGAGTTCTTTGGAAAAAGCATTTAAGAATGAAGCTAGGGAGCAATGTGATGGTGAGATAGCTAGAATGTTCTACACAGGAGGTTTATCTTTTAACCTTGCAAGAAATCCTCACTATCGTAACTCATATGTGCGTGCATCGCAAATTCCAGGATATGTTCCACCTGGGTATAATGCATTGAGAACTACACTTCTTCAAAAGGGAAAAAACAACATTGACATGCATTTGCAGCCTTTGAAGAACACATGGAAACAAAAAGGAGTAAGTATATGTAGTGATGGTTGGTCAGATCCACAACGAAGACCAATATTTAATTTGATTGCTGCAAATGAGAATGGTCCAATGATGTTAAGGGCAGTCAATACTCACGGTGAGACAAAAACCGGTGAGATGATTGCAGAGCTGATCATAGAATGCATAAAGGAGGTTGGGCATGAAAACGTGGTTCAGATAGTCACTGACAACGCTTCAAATTGTGTGAAAGCTGGTGCACTTATTTCAGCTAAGTTTTCTACCATCTTTTGGACCCCTTGTGTAGTTCATACATTGAACCTTGCTTTGAAGAACATATGTGCACCATTACTAAGCACAAAAAATAATGAAGATGTGTATGAGGCTTGTTATTGGATAAAGTCTATCAGTGAGGATGTGATTTGGATCAAGAATTTCATTATGAATCATGGAATGAGGCTTGTAATGTTCACTGAGCATTGTGATCTTAAGCTCCTTACAATTGCTTCTACAAGGTTTGTTTTTTCTTTTGTTAATTGAAAGCTTACTTATATTCCCAAATTTGAAATATAGTATAACTAAATATCATTTTCACAGGTTTGCCTCCACGGTTGTGATGTTAAGAGATTCAAAAAAATAAAAACTGGATTGCAACAAATGGTGATCAGTCCTAAATGGGATGATTATAAAGAAGATAATTTACAGAGAGCATCTGCTGTGAAGAAAAAAATATTAGATGAGATGTTTTATGAATAATTTTATTATAGTGTTTTCAATATATATATATATATATATATAGTATATACGCTTCCAATACGTACCTGTTTCCTAAATATTTTTAAAAATTCGTTTTTACGCTTCTTAACGCTTTCGCTTCCGCGTACCCACTTCTGATTCCATGCAGCTTAGGTTAGTAGATTGGAAAAGTCTAAAATTATATTTAAAACATTTCCAAAAGGAGACAGAGAGTGACAGGTTAAAAATCATGTGAATAAATAAATGACAAATTGCTAATAATAATAATTATTAGGAGGGGTCGTAATCGAAAGATTGATATAAAAATAATTAAAGAAAAATAAATAAAAAATGTGAAAGTGGGAGACAAAGGTCAACGACAAGATCATGAGAAGTCGTCTTCTTCCTTCATTGGAAGACTCTTTCGTTTTAATTTCTATAGTCTCTTCTGTTTGACACAAACGATATGAATGGTTGGCAGGCTGCAGATTAATTGCAATTGGGTTCATCGGCTTCATCTGCAATTTTAATTTTCACACCACTTTTTTTGCAGAAAAAAAGTTATTAAAATATTTTGATTTTTATGCAGATCAAAAAAAGAAAAAAAATGGACGAGCATCTATTTAATGTTGTTCTCCCATCTGCATTTAATATATATTTAGGTTTCTTTTTTTTCCAACATACATTTAGGGTTTTTATCCATGATCATTTTACAAAATATTGTAGTTATTAATACAGCAATAATTATACTTTTCTCTTCATTTTTTTGTCCGAAATCTTCTTTTCATTTTTATGTCTATGAACATTTTTTTTTTCTTTTTTTCTTCACTTAACAATTGTAGACACAAATATATTTTTTTAGATAATTTTTTAAAATATTATTTTTTAAAATTAAAATAGTTATGACGAGTGACATGTAAAATTTAGAAGTCAAGAAATTAATTTTTTTAAATAAAATAACATTTCAATTATTTTAACAAAATAATACTTTACTTTCTGTTTAAATTATTTTACCAAAAAAATAATTTACTTCTCATAATTAAAATAATATTACTTTTATCAAAACTATTAAAAATTATATTTTGTTAGTATAATAGATATTGGTTTTAATAACAAAGATACAAACATATTAAATTTTAGATGATAAACATAGGAGAAAATATTACAATTTTTTTTAGAAAAATCAAAATAATTTATTTTTGTTTTTGTATGTTCTGCATGATCTACATATGATCTGCGTATTTGTATATTTTGATTTGTATTTACCACTCGAAACCAAAGACATTTAAGTTCATGCTACCTAGACATTGTCTTTCTTCTCTCTTCACTGTTTCATTGCTCTACTTTCAATGTTTATCAACTCACCACAAATTATGGTGTTTGTATTGATTGCTACCTTTAGAAAAAGAAATGTATGGAATAGTAATTTGTCTGACAATTAGATTGATTTAGAATTCAAATCCATAAACCTTAAATTCTATTATGTGGAATTATATGATTATTTGAAGTCGAATTCTATGAAACTACAATATTGAAAGTTTTATTTTTCTTATGCAAAAAAAAAAACATCATACATCTAAGAGTTTTTCTTCTTATAAATTGATGTATACCAAACTACATAATACTGTTATAGTTTTGCTATTTGTATGGAATCAAATCAACTATTGGAGTAGACATCAACCAAAATTATGGATACAAGAAGGAAAACAAATATGATAATTGAAATTATCTTTGAAATTGAGAAGGTTGTAAAAGTGGAGACAATACATGGCTCAATGAGTTGGTTCTTCACATTAATGGCCATTGTTGCTTTCACTCTTAGTGCCAAAAACGTAAATACGTTTTTTTTTGTATGTATTTCTAAATTAGATAGTTGATTTGGTCGTGCCACATAATTGGGATCTTAAAGATATTTTAACGACTTTGTCTATTCAAATTGCTATTTAATTATTACTAAATAGTCTATATTGATTTGATGTTTTTATGTACAAAGAAAATTCAGATAAAAACGACATGACATATAAACCCCACTTGGGAGAGATTCATGCGAAGGAACAAAACAAAAGACAAAAATTTTACATTTGAATAAATATTAATATCACTATTAAATAATAATACTGAAAAAAAAAAAATATATATATATATACGATCTATATATACTGTTTCTTTGCATAGTGACAGACTCGAAAAGAAACCAAATACCAAAAATCCCCAATGCATAAACATTATAAACCTCCTAATTAACAAAAACTCACAAATTTTTTAACTCTATTAATATACTACTAATCTATATTTACTCGCATAATAAATTCATCTTAGCCGTCCACGACAGGGAAAACCGACGGCTGAGATGTAACCAAGTCATTATCACAAAACCACTCATCACTCACCAAAAAAAACAACACTCTTGAGAACAACGAACTTGTTTCAATGATCCAACAAATTATCTTGGAAAAATTCATCAACATCCCATGAACTGAAATCGCCGATAACGTTTAACGGCAAACTTTCCCACAAACTTAGATCTGTGTCAGAAGAGATTGTTTTGTTGTTTGGTAAGGATTGGTTGATTTCGTCTAGAAATATAGAGTAAGGAGTAATTTCGGAATCCCCAAAAAATTCTCCGGCGGGAAATAACTCCGGTAAGAAAAAATTCACCGGAGATTCTTCTTTCTTTGACTCTTCCGACGAAGATACCGTAACGGACTCTGTTCTATAATCACACCGAAGAACAGAGGTCGGAGAACAGAGACTGATTTGAGATTCTCTAGCTGAATCACAACCAGAAACCGTTTCAAGATCGATAACCGGAGTTTCAAAATCGATAACCGGATTTTTTGACAAAACCGGAGGTTTAAGAGGAGGAGTGAGGAAATTCGTGAGTGCGTTATGACCTTTGAGTCGAATCGCAGCTTCATCGTAACCAATAGCAGCTTCCTCCGCCGTCAAAAAGGTCCCAAGCCAACGTCGATTACCTGTCGAAGGATCACGAATCTCCGCCGCGTATTTTCCCCAAGGACGTCTTCTCACTCCTCTATATTTCACAGGCTCCGTCGTCTTCTCCACCACCGCTTTCTTCCTCACCTTCCTCACCGGTTTAACATCTCCGTTGTCATAATCGCAAAACCTAATCTCTTCCACATAACGTTTCACTCTCGTCACCGGAATCCTCGATTTGTTGTCGTTTTCTTCATCGCTTGATGAATCAGTAGCACATGGATCAGTCACTGTGATTTTCACAACTTTTGTGAAACCGTTTAACGGCTTTTCCGTAATTTTCCGGTGAACTGTGTGCTTAATCTTCCTCACTCGGCCTTTCATCTCTCTGAGTTACTCAAAGAAGAGAGAGTAAACGTTTTTTTTTTTTCAATTTAAGAATTTGGAGAGAACAAAAAAAGGAAGAGTCAAAAAGGCTACGAAGAAATCGCCGTTTCTTGCTAACATATCCTTCTTAAATATAGTCACGCCTCATTTATTGTTTTTTTCCTTTTTTAAATTAATTATATTTCCTTTTTTGTTTTCTGCTTTTTTTTCTTTACTTTATTCTTGATTTTCGAAAATTCGTTATCGTTATGTAATTTCCGAGATTTGCTAATCAACTATTTAATTCGGCTAAAATCATAATTATGTTTTCTTTAAAACAAAAATTAATTACTTAAGTAATTAAGAGAGATTAGTGGGCTCCAAAGTTCAAAGTTCAAACGATTAGCCGCTTCTCCAATCAGAGTGTTCGATTTTAGACACGTGGCTAATATTTGTTTAAGAGCTGTGTTTAGTTATGGTCCTATAGCTTGGTTTGCAAGCAACTTTGACATGAAATTGTAAGCTTTCTTTATCACGTGACACTGGCCACTTACATAATTATGAATCTTATCCTAATGATGCAATTGGAATGTTTTTACAGAATTTTCAGAAAGGACATTCTTATTGTTATTATTATCTCATTTTTATTAGAATGTCTTCTCTAAATTTTATTAGTGTATGGTAATAATGATCTGTTTGCTTGTAGATTAAGTGATTTGCAGCCATATAAACTACTTTATTTCTTTATTAGTTGATTTTTTTAATCAAACTTGTATAATTATTGCTAGAAATTAGGAAAATATGAAATACTATTTATACTTTAATCTAATGAGTCAGAAAGTAGAGAGAGTCTATAAGGCGTGCATTAGTCTGTTAATAGAAAGAAACAAAAGAGAAATTGGATAATGTTAGTCTTAGGGGCCACATATACAATCTTGTAACCAAAATGATAGCAAAAGAAAATGCATTATAACCATTCACTATTTATAGTTTTGTTCACTAAACATATCAGCCCACATACTTCACAGGCCCATTAGGCCCATTATTATGGAACCCATGTACACCGCCAAGATTATCAACTTTGACTGTTAAATTTATGCCATCAAAAAACAATCCCACAAGGCCACAACCATACATATACAAAATGTGAGAATTTTTTTCTTAAATTAAATAATTACCACATTAAATTATGTTTTTGCTCAAATAATAGCTCACACATAAAACATCACACCAAAAAAAAAAAAAAAAAAGACTGACATACGGAACATAATAACACAACACTCTCCAAACATGTAATATCATTCATGGTTATAATCAATTATATAAAACACCAAAAAAGTTGAAATATAGGAATGATAAAAATTATATTTCTACAATAACAGTTATATATATTCAGGAATGTTAGATCGTCGCCTTTTCCAAATTCCCAAATTCTTCCTTCTCATGACTGTATTTTTACCCTGAAAATGTCATACTCATTAAGCTTCAACAATTTCTAATGTAATTTAACCTAAAAAACTAATCTTTATTACTATTTAAAACCTCACCATTTGAGTGTATTGAGAATGCATTTAGGTGACTGAGTTTCAAGCTTGTTTAAGCTAACACCACCACATCTTAAATCAACGTCAAGCATTCCAATCTTAATCCCACCAACACCTAATCCAACTTTCGTCTTTGCAACAACATTAATCACCAAATCTTTACTCTGATATTTATCCGCAAGTCTCTTAGCTTTTGCTTTCTCAACAATCTGATTCTTCACCGATGTCTGCAATTTCACACTTGTTGAATTCTTAGGACCTTGTCTGAATCCAGACACTGTTGTATCTCCCATTCTTGTCTCATCGTTTCCTGTTCCAACGCTCATTTCCACGTCTGTGTTTCCGTAATAGAAAGCGAGTTTCGAGTTTGGATTCTTTAACTCGACGCGAGCAATAGGTGTGGCGGAGAGAGACGCACCGTCGGGATTATCAGCGAGTTTGAAATCATCGATACGAAATGAAGAGAGATTGAAAGTTGGGAGCTTTGGATCGAACCAGAGGTAAAAGATTGCGGTTCCAACTAAGAGGAGGAAGATGAAGATAACAAGAGTAATACAAAAGCAACAACAACAAAAACGACAACTACTTCTGCGGTTTTTCTGTGGTCGGAAAGGCATTGCAGAGGTTTTTCTGATGGGTTGTTGTGCAAAAGGAGGAAGAGGAGGAGAAGGAGTGGCCATGTTTGGATCTCTATAACCTGGTGGTTTTTGAAGTTGCATTGGATAATCTGCCATTTTTTAATTCTGATAATCTCCTGAAATCCAAATCAAAGAAGAAAAACGAAATCTGTCTGTTTTATTAAACGAAACAGAGGTTGAATATGAACCTGAGGAGAAATCTTTGAGAATGGAGATAGAGAAATAGAAAAAGACGACGATGATGATTGTAAAGATCAAAACTTGATTTCTAAGAGATTTTGAGTTTTTTTTTTGGAAAATAGAAAGAGAATGTTTTTGCTATGTGTTGTGTTGGATCTTGTAAAATGGAAGAATGATCAGACGTGAAGAAAGGAATTCGTTATAAATCCGAGACCCACGCGCGCCGTTTTTTGTTATTTCATAACAGATTTATTTAGAATACTCAGTTCAATTATACGTAAATATTAGGATTAGTGCCAACATAACTACACAGATCATTGCATATTTGCATATGATGCAAAATTGCCAATGAAAATTATTCGAAACTTTGGTTGTATTGACTATAAATAGAGTTGGTCCTATTTATGGAGGCAGGAACTCTTATGGTTTGGGATTTTAAGTTTTTATAATCTGAGCTAAACGGTGTTTTGTTTATGTGTAATTTTTTTTTGTCTAATAGACTAGTTATAGCCGGCTTATTAACCAAATTTCAACATAATGTATAAAATATGTAGTGGGACTCGATTTCTAAATGTGCAAGTATGTCTGTTTTTAGTGGACTTATCACCACCACCTACCACTAAAATAAAAGGCCACCAACATTTATGTGTGATTCACATCCATATTAATAGTGGATAATATTTATATAGAACACATAAAAAATAGTTTGTCAATGTGAAACATGCATTAAGTTAAATGGTTTAATGTTCACTTTATGCAATAAATTTGATTCTATATAGTTAGTCACACAATCATAAATTTTAGTTATAGATATTTTTTGCCAACAAAATATATTAGGGTATTATAGTGAATAATTACTGAAGAGTGGCATATAGTGTAATTTAAAGAAAAATATAAGATTAAAATTGTCAAGAGAAAGCACTAAAGTTTCTAGGGTTTTTGCTCTTCCTCTTCGTTTGTCGTCGTCGTCGTTCAAGTGAACAGGTAAAGTAGAACGGAATCTTCCAATTCAGTTTATTCTATTATCTTCGATTCTTTCTACTGAATTGATTTTGTATCTGTTTTCAATATTTGAAGCTCTTCGCATCGAAACTTAAGTAAAGAAGAAGAGCGTTCAAAATGAGGCCGATATTGATGAAGGGACATGAACGTCCATTGACGTTCCTGACGCACAACAGAGATGGTGATCTGCTTTTTTCCTGCGCCAAGGACCACACACCGACTCTTTGGTATGCCGATAATGGTGAACGCCTTGGAACCTACCGTGGCCACAACGGTGCTGTTTGGTGCTGTGATATCTCCAGTAAGTGTCTCAGCTTCTGGGTTTTTGAAATTGATTAGAATATCATATAGTGGATGAGTAGATTCATTGTCCTCCTTAGCTTATTAGGCCTGTTTAGGGTTTAGGGTATACCTGTGTCGATTTGTGAATAAAACCCTTTTTAATTTCCTTTTGTTTTTTTGGAAGCTGAATGTTTGGTGTATTGATTGTAAATTTTAGGGGACTCGTCGAGATTGATCACTGGTAGTGCTGATCAGACTGCAAAGCTGTGGGATGTGAAATCTGGAAAACAATTATTTACATTTAATTTTGGTTCTCCGGCGAGGTCTGTGGATTTTTCTGTTGGAGATAAGCTTGCAGTGATTACAACTGATCCTTTCATGGAACTTACCTCTGCTATTCATGTGAAACGCATTGCGGAAGATCCTGAAGACCGTAAGATATATATTCTAGCTCAAAATCTACTCTAGTTTTAGCCTATGTTATGTATGTGTAAAACGAAATTGTTTGGATGCAATGGTGTAGAGATTGGTGATTCTGTGCTTGTCCTTCATAGTCCCGAGGGAAGGAAGAGGATTAATAGAGCTGTTTGGGGGCCTCTTAACCAAACTATTGTTAGTGCTGGTGAAGATACTGTAATCAGAATCTGGGACACTGAGGTAACCTAAATCTCTTACGGGCATTTTTATGTGTGTATCAGTTTCACTTTTAAAGTTATTAGCTTTAAATCTTATGCGTTGCTGCTGCCATTGTTGCTAGACTGGAAAATTGCTCAAGGAATCAGGTGAAGAAGTAGGTCACAAGAAGACCATTACATCGCTTTGTAAATCAGCTGATGATTCTCACTTCATTACTGGCTCACTTGACAAAACTGCTAAGGCATGTGCTTCGTTCCTTTTCTTCTTCTATCTGCTGTTTAAAAGGTGTGCACTATATATGTATATACATAGGTAGAGTTCTGATAGAGTGTTCTTTCTTTTTAATCCTTTCAGCTGTGGGACACGAGAACGTTGACTCTTATCAAGACCTACACTACAGGGGTGCCTGTTAATGCTGTTGCCATGTCTCCCCTTCTCGACCATGTATGTAATATTGCTTCACGATTTTCAAATTTCAATCAACAAATCGTGATGGTATTTTTGTGCATATTTCTGCTTTCTCTTAGGTTGTGCTTGGAGGTGGTCAAGATGCATCAGCTGTGACTACCACTGATCATCGAGCGGGGAAGTTCGAAGCTAAGTTCTATGACAAGGTTAGTGTTAAAATAAGTGGGTTTTACTTGAAAATATGTAACATTGAGTATAGATATCTGACTATGTATCATTGTGTTGTGCATAATATAAAGATTCTGCAAGAGGAAATAGGTGGTGTGAAAGGCCATTTTGGACCTATTAATGCCTTGGCATTTAATCCCGATGGAAAGAGGTAATGTTGCAACATCTGATGGATTAATACTGTCTTCAAATGATGACTTTTGGTGTGAATTCTTTTGAGCTTTATTGCTGAGTTTCTGAACTGTATCTTTCAGTTTCGCAAGTGGAGGTGAAGATGGCTACGTTAGATTACATCACTTTGACTCCGATTATTTCAACATCAAGATTTAGACCCTTCTGAGAAAGTCTCGCATCGCAGAGTTTTGTTTTCTCTGGTTTTTTTTTAACATCACTATGTTTTTATGTACTATCCAATACCATTACTTTGATGATAAAGCTTTTTTGAATTCTGGCCTTATCTTTGATTCAAAATTCAATTTTACTAAAGGAAAGAGTATATACAGTGCTTGATCGAGTCTATTATGATGTTTTCGACCTCAATTGATACAAACACAAGATCAAAACCAAATGGCTCTAGGTACAATTAAAGTGGAGATTTGTCTCTTTAGAGATAAAACTGCTTTGATTATCGTAAATGAGGAAGGAAAAAAAGGATTGAATATAATGTACATGAAACCTTCCAAAAAAACAGAAACAAGCTTACACAAAGCAGCAACTGTGCTCTTAGAAATGTTATCATAAAATTACACCAGGTCTAAATGCATATGTAAAAACAGCAAAAGCCTCTCTATATTAACAACCACAACACCAAATCTCTATATTAACAACCACAACACCAAATCTCTATATTAACAACCACAACACCAAATTTTCAGCTGGAGGGGAAGCTTAGAAGCTCCTCTTACTCCCTCTCTCTCTGAAAACTTATAGATCAATCATTTATCTCTCTCTACTAATACTATCTAATCAAGTTTTATGGAATTAGCAACACTTGTTTTCTTTGTTTATGTTGACAAATTAAGTGGAAAATCAACACTCGAGTCATGATCTATTAGCCTGCAGCTACTGCATCAGCTCGAGGCTTTGTATCAAGCAGCTGATGCAATTTGCTGCTAGAGTTAGATTCATTGTCTCCTTGGTTTTTGTTCTTGTCTCCAGTTTCAGAGTTCTTAACTCTTGACAACACGGAGACTCTCTTTTCAGGTTCTGAAATTTTCAGTTTGTCCTGCAACCCAACAAAAAAACCTCCATTACCAATAACAGGATGCACATTGATAAGGATTGTTGATTAGTTAATGCTTTACTTACCAGCAAGGTTGCATTTGCTCCTCTTAGTTTATCAGATTTCTCATTTAGTTGGTTTAGTTCAGATCTTAATGCCATGTTTTCAGCTGTCAAGGCTTCAACTTTCCGAGCAAGTTCTTCAGTCTCCGCCTGTAAAACAAGGAAAATAAAAGAAATGGTGAGTCCCACCAAGAGAAAGAATACCAAAAAGAGCTTCACTTTATTTTCCATTAACCATACCTGTTTCCTTAATCTTGATCTTCTTGCAGATTCTCGATTAGACTGTTTTCTTCGTTCCCTTTTTAGTTCTCTCTCGTTCTGGAGAAAAACATGGATACTTGTGAGGGAAATGAAACAAATCAGCTTAAAGATCAGATAACTGGAAGATTAAATAAGCCACAGGATACCTGAAGCCAAGTTTCAGGAGGAACCATGGCTAAAGATTGTGACATGAATGGGTTGGAATTTGCACTTACACCAGGAGAGACTACAGCTCCAGCTCCTTGAATTACTTTCACGCCGGTTTCACCACTTGATGGAGAAACAGACCGAAACGAACTAGACTGAACCAATTGTTTCCCATCTGCAAAAAAAATCCGAATGAACTCAGGTAAAGTTGTAACACCAAATATAACTCTTTATGACATTAAAAATGTTTATACCTTTTGTTGGAGTTCCTTCTCGACTTCTTTTAAGTTTTGGTTCATCTGCCCCAGTTGTATTCCCATCACTTCCATAAGTTGAACCATCTGTGTCTGAGCTGTTCCGTGATCGTTTATGTTCATCGACACCATTTTCAGGATTCCCATTTCCAAGAGACATAGCAAGTCCATCAAACTCTTTCAGCTTCTTCATTAGTCCATTATCTGTGTTCCCTGTAGATTTAGCAGAGGTGTTGATGCTCAAATTCGTCCCCGGCTGCAATTTACAAGGACTCATTAAACACCTAACAAAACCATATCTCAATCCGTATTGATTCAAACTAACTACATCACTTACAGTTACGGAAGGTGGAACCTTTTGACCTTGAGATTGTGATCCCTGTCCACAGAAACTGAAGCCAGTCAGAGAGACGATCAAGATCACGATCACAATCACAAAGATGTTTGAGGAACCAAAAGTTTTACCACAGGAATTCCAGGATGAGTGTAAACTCCACCTCCATGAGGGTAAACAGCTGCATAGTGGGCTCCATATGGTGGCATCATATGCTGAAAGATTCAAGACCAAAAATACCGATGAATCGTCTTCTGAATTTTCACCATATTTGCACAAGATTCTTCGTCTTCCAAGTCAAAGAAACCATTACCTGAGGATTCCACATGTAAGGAGGAGGAGGATGACCAGATGCAGCCATAGCTGAATTGTAATAAGGAGGCATTGGAACTCTTGGACCATAATAAGCCTACCAAGTAACATCAAGGATCACAATCATCATCATGATCATTGTATTATTACATATCTGGTGAGTAATAATAAAAGACTTACCTGCATAGCTGCCCAATCAGGGTATACATGAACATTTGTTTGATCCTATCAACAGTCAACACAAAAGAATTAAGAAACAGGAACATCAATTTGACTTCAAACAAGAACATTGACTTGGAATAATGGTCTGAAACTGTTCAACATACCGGAGGAGACGATGGTTTATCTGATTTGGTAGGTTTTGATTCCTCGCTATTTCCCATGGTTTAAAGTTTTTTCACTTAAGAACAATGCTTCTTTCTGCAAAATCAAGGGATGTTGTTTGTTGAAAGAAAAAGAGAGAAGCAAGAGAAGGGTAAGAACGTCTTTATCCCTCTAATCTTATGTTCAAAAGACTTTCAGAAAGACAAAACGAATCAACAAAGTGTATACTTATGGACAATTATACCCCTAGAACAATCACATGCACAAAAAAAAGCTCTGTTCTTTCTTTCCGCTTTCGATGTTCATGTTTGAATTCAAAAACTTCAAATCTTAAATTCAATTCAACTAAATGTAAAAATTGTTTCAGAAATCCTATGAATATTTCACAAAAAACTAAGAAGAATAATGAATGATGAATAAGCCAAATTCCTAGAACAATTCATCTCACCTTTAAAAATCCGAAATCTCCTGGAAGGAACGTAAGCAGAAGAAGAAGAAACAGCTTAAACAGACACAAACCAGAAATCTGAATCGTAAATTCAGTTGAATCGCATTTTGATATTTGTTTCTCTCTCAAATAAAAAACCAGAGCGAAAAAGAGTTCAGTTTTTTTTGTTTTTGAGGGAAAGAACGAAAGAAGAGAGACAGAAAAAAACGGAGCTTGAAGAAGATGACCACGTCATCAGACACGTGTCATGAGAATATAATACAGCGAAAACTACGGTGGTGTTTGATGAGTTGGCTCATCGACTTTAGTGCCAGAAATTTTTTTATATCATCTCAACCGTACACGTGTTCGATTCTTAGTCGCTCTACGCATCTCTCATGTGACTTACGTGGTCCGTCCGTTTAATTTCTCCAAGTCTTTTTTATTTTTACTTAATTAATTAATAAATGAGGATTTAAAATTCAATATTTTACCATAGTGTATAATCCACTTCAAATCCGTCGTCACATCATTGAAGATTTGAAGTCATGTCCAACGAGATTAATGTAATGGTACACAAACTATTACATGTAGGGTTAGAAACATCCGAATATCATTTTTTTTTTTAATTGCACATAAAATTAAAATTTAAATTTGGATAGATTTTTAAATCCTCCAAAATTATTGACTTTTGACTGTAGGTTCCTCACATGGATTTGCTAAAATTGGATAGAATTAAATTTTTAAGTTTAATTTTTATAAAAATAAATAAAAATACTGAATTAAACTTGATATATACCTGAATTGAATCCGATTCCAAAATTAAAAATCCGAAAAAAAATCGATCTGAAAATGGTTATGTTGGTAAAAAAAAAAGAAGTAAAATCGTATATTTCTCTTAGAATTTAGAACTTCCAGGAATTAAATATAAATTAATTGTGAAAGAGAGCTTTTGACTAAAATCTCCGACGCGGAGAGCACTTTGTCTAGCAAACAAATCTGGGCCGTTCACTGATCACCACCGATTCATATCTTCCAAAGGTGCCATGAGACGACCCACGTGTAAGGCTACGTTTTTGCCATCATGGAACAACCAAATAAAATAAACTTTTTATTCGAATCCGACGGCTGGATTTAACAAATGATCCAACGGATAAAAACAAGCCACGACAGTATGGGTATTGGCATCTAGAGTTTAAAGAGCCAACGAGGCCTTTTGAGTTGGCGTAAAAGAGCTTCTATCCACGAAGTGGTCTCTACTTTATAAAATGCAACTCACATGGATCTATCTACGTGGCTATTTCTCATTGGCCGATGTCGAAAATATTGTCTGGCTTCTAAGCTTGCGTTAATTAATTATTTTGAGTACTACTAATAAACCTGAAGAGAGACTGACAACTAATGTGTCTGAGTAGTTTTTCATCATGTAAGAGTAATTATCTTGTGTAATATTTTTGATGACGTAAGTAAAGGTAAATAGCACGTCAGTTTTAAATCTGGACCGTTGATCTCATTTTGAAAAAGAATCAACGGTAATGCAGTTTTGACGCTGGCTTGAGTAAGAAAAAAACGTGTGTATATATGAAACTGGAATCAACTGACGTGGCAATCAATATTGTAGTGGGAAAAAAAGGATTATTATTGCTAAGTGGGGTCTAAAGTCAGAAAACGAGATTTAAATCCAACGGTTCAGATGTGTCCCCGACAATATGACGTGTCTGTCTGGTAAGCGGATACTCTTACTTACGCAAGTATGTGGGCCCACATGTGACAAGGACTCAGAATCCTCTTGACCTAAATTCCCGAAATCACCCTTATAACTTCTCACTAATTTCAATATATACCACTCTAGCCGAATTTTTTGACTATATAAGAAAACCTCGTTCTCACATTCACACTAAACCACTCGGCTTTACAATGCGGACGTTGTAAACCCAGAGCCCATTATAGTGCTTACTCTAAACAGATAGGCCCAATTTGGTTCTTCTTAATAACCTAAGACCCAATAGATTTGTTAAAATGTAAGAAATTCCAATCAAATTTACAGCGACGGTACGCTTTGAACTTTACTTTTACTGCTCCTTATGCATTACAAAAGACACTCTTTGTTAGAGCTGCTACATAAAAGAGATGAAATATAGCGGAGATGGGGACAAAGGGGAGAGAGTTAAGACAGTCAGAGAAGGTCTGAGGAACGTTTAATGGTGAGCTCAGCTCGGAGATGGAGGATACCATTGATGAAATGAGGACTGTCCTCGGCCATGAACGAATTCCATGGAATCCCGAATAGGTTTCTGTAACCAACAGCTTTTCCACCAGTGAATGTGTAGTTTCCTTTATATTTGCTTACGAATTCTTCTGTTGGTCTGGATCTATCTCTAGCTGCGAATTCGTAGTCCACACCAAAACTCACAGCTCCTTTCTCCTGCATCCCAAGGAATAGCCCAAAGCAGTGGAACGAGCTTTGTTGGTCCATGTTGCAATGTGCCGAGAGGAAGAAGCCTTGACCTCCTAAGTGGAAAGCCTGAGAATAGACTCTTCCCGAAGGGTGTAGTCCCGCACATTCCTCTCGCTTCAAGTCTAGATACACTACACATTGCGGGAGAGGAAGCTCAAACTCCACCACTTTTACGGGTCTGTATTTGTAAGCCCGCTCTATGAAACGCCGGTTCAAGGAGTTTGATCCTTCAGCAGCTAGGATGCGTTGCCTGTGTGGGGCTTCTGCTTTAAAGAAGAGCGCTTCTAGTACTTGCTTTGATGCTACTTCATGCTCAAAATCACTGCAAGTTAATACCTTCTTCAGCTTTCGACACGTCATGTACGGGAAGCGGATGTAGAGCGCTAGGCGTGAACCCAGAATCTCTCTACGGTCTTCCAATGAACTGTACTGTCCTCTTGCCCATTTCAAGACAAAATCATAGACAGCATCCTCAGAAGCAATTTGGAGATCATCGCTCGCTAGAATCGCCTCAATTCCAGCCAATGGTAAGGCCATAACCTCCTCTTGGAACCTGCACAAGATTGTAAAACATGAATACAAGTATTTTACAGTACTCAAGTAAATGCATTTCAAACCATTGGATTCTTACTTGGTAATATCCTTGTAGCGAGAGGCGAGGAACTGCTTTGCTGCATCAGTTAGAGGTTGGACTGCTTCAGCCATTAAAACACTGGATGGAAGCTCGAGATAGAGCAAAGCTGAATCGGGGGTCATGGGCATCTTGCGCAAAAGACTACTGCAATACCTCATGCAGGAAGCCACCTCAAACTTATCAGCAGCCATAAGCACATCTAATAATGCAGGTGCTGTTGTGACAGTAAGAGAGTTGCTATACATAAAGTTTAAAAGCTCCATCAAAGCACCTTCCTCTGCCATACACATAAAAGCAGAGCATGAGAAATCAACATTGTGAACTCTCATAACATAAAATAAGTTGAATGTAAACAAAGTATCATAAAGCAAATAAGACGAGATTGACAATAACAGAAATGAAGCAAAAGCTTGACTTGAATGTCCATACCTTGTGCACTAATTCTAAGGGTTACATGTCTTTGTTCTGATTCCCTCATTCCATTTGAAAAAAGCTACAATATGGAGATAAAAATAAGAAGCAAAGATAGCGTTACCTGTAGAATATACAGAAGATAACAATAAGGATATAGAAGAAGAAAAAGAAGCGCTCATACCTTGTAGAAAAAAGGGCTTTTTGCAGCTAAGATTGGAGAGCTAATATGCAATTCTTTAACTCTAACAACAGTAGAACAATCAATACCCCAGTTTGGCTCACTACATGCATCGTCATCACCTAAAAAGAACATTTAAAAACAAAGCTACAATATTTTAAACAAGTTTAAAAAGTATCACAAAATCCAAATCCAAACCCAATCACATGAGATTTAGAATGCAATAGTTATTCAAAGTACCTGAATAATTCTCTTCCACCATTGCTTCTCCTTCATCGTCAAGATTATCACCAACAGGACAATCATCCATATCAGGTTGGTTATTATCTGTTAAAATTTGCTCTTCAGCACATGCCACAATGTCTGAAATCACAAATGGAGATGCAAAACATATAAGTTTCTTAAACATTATCAACTCATATAACATAACAGAGAAGGAACCAAATGATCCAAAGCCCTAAACCAAGCAGAAAAAGAATAACAGCGAAATTTGAAATTCAAATCGATTAAAGAAATTTGAATTCTATTTCGTTATCAGATATCAATTTTCCTAAAGAGGCATTAAACGTACCACCATTGTCCTTCCTGTTATCTTCTCTTCTCCTCTTGCGATGACGAGCCCAATCGGCAATACTTGTACACGCATCACCATCAGACCTAGAATCCGAAGGCCCGCCCAAGATCTCGATCCGGAGCAAACGGTCAGAAAAGTTACTATCGTTAAAAGCGAAACCAAAATCACCTTCGGAAGAAGAACCATGGCGAGAAAAATTGGAATCCATCTCCGTTTTAGGGTCAAATAAATCAGTATTATTGGAACCTCTCATCCTCCTTTCCGAAAATCCTTTCGCCTTCTTCTCTCCGGCGAAAACCGAGCAGAAGGATCAAGAAAACAAAAAGGGTCAAATTTCGAAAAGGATTTGAGGTACGAAATAACAAAGAAACCCTAAAGATCTCTCTCTTTTTTTTTTATGAAGGAGCTGGTCGACGAAGATGAACGGTTATCGTTACAGCTTTACAGGGTCGGTTGTAAATAAATGAAAGGCTAATTTAAGACCAGAGGTTTCTCTTATTTTATATCAACCTTGCCTAACAAATAACCGGTTCAAGTTTTTTAATGTAACCGGTTCAATTTACATTTTTGTTATTTTAATCCGGTTTTATACGCCTTTGTGGTTGATACGATTTTTTGTTTTTGTTTTACTTCAGTTTATTTTTTTCCAACAATAACTTTATTAAACACCATGGTCAAGTATTACAGCAGAATGTAAAAAACTTGGACAACAACGAAACAATTTCCAAATTTCAGAACGTTGATCTAAAACTCGTTTGCTAAGTACATCTGCACAATTATTAGCCTGTCTTGGAATCCAGGTACACTTTATTTGGTATAAACTTATATTTTTAGAAGACAAATTTAGGATTGTAAATAGTTGGAAATTGTCAAATTTGGTAACAATACAACTCGTTCAACAAACGGCAATGCCTAATATCGTTAAATACTCGTTGACAACTTGAACTTTTGTTTTTTAAACCAAGTTCCTACATAATATAGGCGGTGAAACTCGATCCCTGGTTGTTCAAGTGCGCTTTAAAAATTATTTACCAATTGAATTTTAAAGACGAAAGTTAGGAATTTTCTTCGGTATACATAATAGATTTCTTTGTAGGCCAATATAGTTTGACTACATTGTCACTAAAGATGTAAACTACAAATCAAAGCAGCTAAATAAGTACAAAACCTCAAACCAAACAATCTAACTACTTTCAATATGATCGAACTTAAGCCTAATTTTCTAATTGTTCTTGTAATAAAATAATTGATAATAAGACATCTTGATTTTAATGAATCTTTCTTCTAGGTATAATGTCTCTTTTCTATCTAGGATGTGTCATATTGATAGATTAAAACGAACAACAAATCAAAAGTGTTGGTTGACATAAGAACAATAAAAAGAGAGACAATTTTTACAATATATATAGATACATAAATAAAACAAGATACATTTATACATCGGCAATTTATTAATTTTATCATTTATCCCATTAATATAATAAACACCATGCATGGAAACGGCCCATGACAACTTCCCACATCAAACAACAATAATGTCTTTTCAATGCAAAGTATCAAACCACAAAAACCTGCAAATAAACATACAAAACTGTAAAAGAATTGATTAGAGATAAAGACAGAGACAGAGAAGAAGAAAAGGAGCTCCCTTCAATCCAAACGATGAGAAGATAAGGATATATATATGTTAGAGATCAGAGAGAAGAAGATCTAAGAGACCATGCAAACCCCATAAAAAGTGACACACTTTATATGAGGAATCCATGAACACTTAGATTCTGCTTGCTTTTTGTTCCTTAAATCTTGTCCTCATCGTTTTGGACGAAGAGAGCTCCTTTTCTTATAACTTGAAAAACAAAAGATCTAAAGAGTTTATGAATTGATGAAGTTTATGATGGTGTGCTTTTTATAGATGGAGCATAAACCCTAACGACGATTTGGGAACAAGTGTTGAAATGGAAAAACTATAGAACTATAGAAGAAAAGAAAAAGGCAATAAATATTGTCATTAATTAACTAGAGATTCAACATAATCTTGCTCATTGAATTTTCTTTTAATTTATGGAAATAAAGAGAGGTACGATGAAGTTGCAACTTTTTTTAATAACTTACAAATTAAATTTAATATGGGTCCTTAGTTGTAAACTTTGCTATTGTTATTTTCAATTTCATTGCATTACTAGCCTCCAAATTAGATTTTCTTTTCATTTTCACATGAGATTGGTTTTCTGTAACAATTATAATTACACAAACGAAATTTTTATCCGGACAACGCCAGATTATGTATAATAATATTTTTATTTTTATAATATCAAAATTAAAACTATCATAGTATTGATGAAAACTTATGTTAATAGGATGATTATCTACTATATATATATATATATATTGTTTTTATATAATGTTTTGTGTTTTAATATTGCAAATTTTTATGATGTAAGTATTACATGCAAGTGACATTTAGTCTAGTGGCAGGCGGTAAGTCCACTAAGATATGCGCACTTGCACAATCAGGGATCAAGTCCCACCGTCTATATTATGTAGGAACTTGGCTAATGGGCCGGCCAATTGTGACCCAATATTGACAAAAAAAAAAGTATTACACTTCGATTATAGAATTTTTATACGCTTTTAATTGGTTTCTTTGTATGTTTTAAATCATATTACCATGTAAACTATTTTGATTTTTTTTTTCGACATTATAAAACACTATATTAAAAAATTATAATTACACTATTTTTTAAATAAAAATAACTTTGAAAATAATTATTTTTATATTTGAGTTTATTTGCGTGATAAGAGATAACCTATCACATTTTCCAGAGTTTACAATATGGTTAATTAAATTTTGTATTAGAATCTTTTTTTCTCGCTGTACATGATTTTGTTTTTATTTCGTCTAATAAGAATCAGATTCTAGGTTTTCTTTGGTTGATAATTGATCTTTGATAATTTTGTCTAATTGTTTCTTTGTATATTAAATTTTAGCACATAATCTCATTCATTATGTTTTTTTTTTCCATCGCACCAATATTGAACAATGCATCTTTTAGAAAAGGGAACACAGCAAAAATCTAGAATTGAAAAATATCAAGAAAATCTTTTCAAACAAAAGCAAAGAAATTCAGATTCACAACTAAATAATAAATTTACTTGTCTTCAAGATGATGATTTTTGATCCGGCCAGAAATCTCGCAAGTGGCGATCAACATCAGCCATCTCAACCCAGAGAATAAACGAAAAAGAATGGTGTATACCTAATTGCCGCATTCTCTACCTGGTGCAACATGAGAGTATTTTTCTTAAAGTAGCTGAATGACTTTCTTTAGCCAGAAATTTCCTTTATAACAAACGAATAAATCAAATACGAAACATACTTGTCTCCGAAATAATAATCCTTGATTCGACCATAAATTTTGCAAGTGACTTTGCGCAGAAATTAAATTAATTTTAATCTCAAAAATTGACAATCGTCCATATCAAGCCAGAGAAGAAAAGAAAACGAATCAGTTAACAAATATTGTTTTTTTATATTTTCTTTTCATTTTCACATAAGATTGGTTTTTTCTAACAATTCACAAATATTTGATGGACTATGAAAAATATAAATATAACTAGCTCATGCTTGAACTTGATCACTTGGACTCGGCTTTGGTTTTAAAGATGAACGTAAACGTCTACTCTCTACACGAGCTTCCATCAGTTTATCCTTGAGAGTACGGTGATTATCATCTCTCATTGTCACATTCACATTCCTTGGAACAATCTTATGATTATCGACTTTTCTTGGACTACTCTCTGGATGAATCTTATCTCCTTCCGAAGACATAGATAGATTAAGAACTTGGCCTGAGCTCTTCTTAAGCTTCAATTTGTTATCTCTTCTTGTTTGCTTTTTAAGATCATCTTCGAGTTCCTTCAAACAAACCCTTTGATGCGTAGAAGCCGAATCATCTGGTTTTGCTCTCAAGTCACTTCCTTTACTTATATGTGATCCTTTCTTCTGTTTAGCTCGCAGAGATGTTTCAACATTAAAACCTAACTTGTCCGATACTAAATCATCTTTCTCTAGCTTCATTTGTAACCTCTGATCATTCCACACTTCTGCAATCTGGACAATTACTTTATCACTCACTGGTGACTTAATCCCAATCCTTCTCACCTTATCTTCATAATCTTTAACTGATTTTGCAAACTCATCGCAGAGATTTTCCACAACAACACGTTCTTGTCTCTCCTTTTCAAGATCCTTCAAAGCTTTTGATAAACAATGCTTCGCTTCACAAAGCTCTCGTGTTAACTTCCGGTGCAAACTCTCTGACTGCTTTCTAAATTTCCTCTCTTCATCTAACTCTTCCTTTAACAATCGAAACACATTTTCGACCTCTTCATCTTCATTTTTCTTACTCACTCGCCTATGGCTTTGCTTCTCTCGCTGCTGCACCTCCTTGATCTCGGCTCTACATTCATCTAACTCCATCTTTAGACCTTTAACTAAAGACATATTAGCAGTATTCTGTTCTTCGAGACTCCATATCCGGTTCAACAACTTGAGAAGCTTTGTAGAGGAACCCAAACCATAACTTGTCTTAATCGAAGAACCTGTCTGACTAAACGCTGGTTCACGCATCACAACCTACATATCAATGAAGCCAAGACACACCAAATCCAACTCAGAAACAAGGATTGGAAGAATTCAATTTATGGGTTACATTAAGAGTGAATGAAAAGCAAAAGACTTCGTTTTTTTTATACTTTCAGTGAACTGCTGCTGCAACTTGCAGGAGAGGTTGGTTGCAACAGATCTTCATTTCTATTGACCATTCTGTGATTATCACCAGCTGCTGCAATTTGTCTCCTTAAGCTACCTCTGCTTGGTGGCTGCAAATTATAACTAAGTATATATAAATGATTCCTTTCTTCCACAACACATTCAAATTCTAAACATATATAAATCAAGGTAGACCCATCACAAAGATCACAGCTTAACGACCATGAAATTTGTCCGGTAAAATTTCTGCATAAACGAGATCTTTCCAGTAAAATTTCCTCAAAACCCCATCATAAAGAACAAAACTTCGCGAGAAAATGAGATTTTCCCGGTGGAATTTTCCCTAAAAACAGAACTTTACCGTAGGATATACTCTTAGACTCACCATAAAAATCAAAACTTTACGAGCTACCCACACAACAAGACTAAAACCCTACATAAACCCACCAACAACATTCCAAGCCAAAGTTGTTCACCTGATGATTGTGAAGTGGAGTACCAGAAGGTGATTCCACACCGGAATCCCCTCGTCGACACCGTCGTAGCTTAATTATCTTCCGGAATTGTTCAGTTTCCCACAAATCAGCACACAATTTCCGAACAGAAACCTCCGAATTTGCCAAAAACTCCTTCGTCTTAACTACGGCGGAGGAAGCTACGACTTGCGCCGGTGAAAGCCGCCAAGTGGGTGGAGGAGTAGATGGAACAGCTCTCTTACTACATCCTATGAAACTTCGTCTCGTCTTTTTCTCAAATTCTCCTTCTTCACATTTTCTCTCCATAGCTCTGTTTTCCTGTTTGAGTCTCTGCTTTAACTGTGGACAATTGTCTTCTTCTTGTTGTTCTTCAGATGAGAAATATCGAATTTCTGAGGCTGTTGAGATCTTTTAGTTGTCTCTTGTTGCTGGAGTCCACACTTATGTCCCAACTCTCGAGTCGTCTCTTTCTCTTTATCTCTCTGTTTGAATCTTCTTTTCCTTAAAAATTCTCACATAACAATGGGTTATCCTTAAACATATCGATCTTTCTTTATCATCATTTTATACAAAACCCCAAAATTATGATTAGTTTTAAGTACTAAACTCTTTGCTTTTACTCAGCCTGACTTTTTCTTCTTCCAGACAAAGCCATAGATTTTTATTTACTGCAATGGGAAATATATCTCTTCTCAGATACTTCAAAGTCAGACACAGAGAAGAGAGGATGCGTGTCTGAATTATAAAATGAGAAGAAAACTTTTCCACCTTTTACTATTTACTTTCTTTCCACAGTCAGAGTGTATTCAATGGTATCTTATTTGAATTTGGATCTCTCTAGCTACATTGCGCGATATTTAAAAGATTTTATCTATTTCTCTTGACTTCGGGTGTAGTCGAATTTATAAGAATAGTGACATGCTACATACATAAATTCGAATCATTCGGATAGATATGTATCCTAAGGTTACTGCATTTAATGAATTCAAAATGTATATGCTAAAAGAAATTTTTTGAAATTTGAATAAACTTTAAGCTAAAAGAATAAGAAAAGATGAACAGAAAATAAACCATGGATGAGTGTGCAAGTGGGTGACAACTCCTTGAAGTGATTGTTAGTACATGCTAGTGAATTTGGGGATTGAGAGTAGGCTAATAGAGTAATTCTGAGGTAAACTGTGAAGTTATTATATAAAGTAATTACAATATAAAATCATTCGTATCAGAAGTAACCATGCTTGGAGATTCCTGGTCCTTTCAATGCTATATAGGCTTTATTATGACCAACACGGCAACACTGACACAACTCCCTTTTGTTTAAACTAAAGATTAGGTGAGAGTGATAAGATGATTACTTATTTGCACATTTGGGAATTTTTGTATATAAGAAAGGATTGTGGAGATGAGTGTAAATGGCGTTGGGACGTGAAACGGGACCACAGAGTGATGAGTATTTGACGGCTAATAGACAAAAGAACGTGACCATGACAAAGAAGAAAATGAATTGAGAGACTTAATTGCATGAAAAGGATGACTCTGTCTTCATGAACCACACAACAATCATTCTCTTTCTCCTAGTAACATATTTTATAAACTTGTAACATAAAGTTAAACATGAAATTTACTATGATCTGGTTTGAAGTATAAACCGAACATTTGAGATTACTATTGGGCAGATACTTATATGGGCGTGCAATGTAATGGGCCTTAGAACACAAAATTTCATTGAAACTTATCAAGATTTCTGGTTGTTACATAACAGGTTCGGTCAAATTTGGGGCCATTGGTTTGGTTGTTTGGGAAGGTTTACGATGTCCAACCCGTGTTCTCTTTCTCTTCTGTGATAGTTTCTTCTCAAGGCTTTTGACACGACCAGTTAATTGCGTTATGACTTCTAGTTGTTCTCTGCCTGCCTTAACCAATGTCTCCATCGTTTCTTTGAATCGCTGGTTCTCCTCCATCGGCTTTTTGGTTTTTTCCGATATCTCATATTCAGTGACTTCTGTTTCCGGAGGCTGTTCTTTCACAATGTGTTCTGTCTCTAGAGGCTGTTCTTTCAGGATCGCCCCTGTCTCTAGAGGCTTTTCATTCACGATAGCTTCTTTCTCTGGAGGCTGTTCATTCACAATGACTTCTGTCTCTAGAGGTTGTTCATTCGCAACGCTCGCTTCTGTCTCTAGTGACTCTAGAGGCTGTTCTTTCACGATCACTTCTGTCTCTGAAAACTATTCTTTTTCTTCTTGTGGCTCAGATATCTCCTGGCCTACACCATTGGAATTATCACAAGAGATATCAACGTCGGCCTTCTCTTGGCTCACTGTTTCAGGGTCCAATGCAGCCACGATCGCTTCACAAGTACATGATAATGGACCTTGTGGAAGAGGTTGCGTTTCATCGTCAATCACTCCAACAGGTAGCTCTGAGAGCTCGACATCTTTTCCTGAAGCCAATAAGGGATCATTGTCTCCTTTTCCATCTTCATTCTCTGATGTCTTGGCCTCGGCTTCAAAAACTTCAGTCGCATTTAAACTTAGTCCCTGAGTCGTTTGCTCCACTTGTGGCAATTCGTATAGTGGCTCCTCCAAACTTTCCAGCACAACTTTGTCTTCCCCACAGTTTGTCATTGTCATTCCACTTCCATCGGCTGATGGTGGATTATTTGATTGCGGAGTCTTCACCTCCCCAATTTCTTGGACTGTTGTAGAGGTAGGAACTGGCTCACATATGGCTTTGTCAGTAGCTAGCTTAATATCCAACAAGTTTTCAACTAATCTTGTTCCCTCTGTAAGTGTGAAGAAAGTCACAAAATAATATGGAGATTATATTTTGTGAAGGTTGTCTTGGCACTATAGTGATTCTGAGTTGGATTAGCATCATGAGAGAGATGTTGACTGCGTGTACAACAGGCTGAACAGTAGTGTTTCATGATGGCTAGAAGCATGGAACTATATTCTACATGGAGTGTAGAACGATGCTTTAGAGTTCTATATAAGGGAGAGGGTTTTCTCCATTAGAGCTTACCTCTTTGTGAAGAAAAACACTACCAAAATAATGAATGATCAAAAGAAAAACTTCGAATTGATTCAGGAATTTGTGCTGAGTGAACAAAGAGTGTCACAACGGGTGCTGTAAGAGAGTTGGGTAGTTAAAGGATCAAACATGAGCAAATCACAAGGTGTTATGATGTGATGTTGCGTAACACTGTGTAAATAAATTGTGTTTATAAAAGATTCTTTATACCCAAATCTTCTCTATATGTTCAAGCGATTGTTTGTTCTCACAATCGGGTCACGAGTTCTGCGTTGTACAAAGCCTTGTACAAACGCATTTGTGATTTTAAGAGAGTTCTGTTTTTACACCCTCTTTTGCTTCAGCCACCGGTTGTTCATCTGTTCTATCCACAACACTCATAGGATGTTCCTCGGGTGATCGTAGAAGAGCCTTCTCTATATTTGAATCATATACCATTCTGTTCTCTTCTGCGAGGTCAGAATGCTCCACGTTCACCAGATTTTCCCTCGTCTGATAGGTAATGTCAGCTTGTTCAGCTTCTTCCTCTGCAGTGGCAGAAACGGTGCTGTCCTTTTTCAATGAATCCAACTTCTCCTCAATGTCTGAGAGCTTTCTGGCCAAATATTTTCTGTAGTCTCTTATGCTAGGATGCAAGCCCTGCAAGATAAACATACGTATAGAAGCCTGTCACTAACAATCTACCAAAACAATAATACATACTGAGATAAACTATATCTACCTATCAACGAAATTGATGATCTCATATTACCTGAACAGAATCCAGTTTTAATAGAAGGTTCATAACCAGTTCTCCGACAACTACAATCTCCTTCTCTTCAATATACTGATCAGTGGAAACTTCCAGCGCCTTAATACGCTTTTGAACATCTCCCATCTGCTCACGGACAGTAGCTATCTCCTTCAATTTCTTCAATGTCTCCCATCTTCTCACATCATATCCACGGTACCTAGATTGGATAATTCTAGCAGCTTCGTCCTCTGTAAGGGTCTTCTTTGCAGGTTCTTCACTCTTCTCCTTGGTCTCGCAAGGTCTAATAGTCTCGCAGTTTGATCCTTCTTGCATATTATAACACTTGTCAATTGAATTATTCTCTGTCCCTACACCATTTAGGCGTCCCTCAGGCATCTTTACTTTGTTCGCCTCCTCACATTTTACACTACAAACCTCAGGAACAGTCTTTGATTCAGCCTTCTTGGAATGCAATGGGGGCGCAACCTTGGATTCCTCTGACATCAAAGAATCATCCTTCGGTCTAGGAGGCCTGAGTGATTTAGAACCATGATTTCTCTTTTTCGGTAAAGGGTCAACACGCAAACAAACTGGAGGCAACCTGGACGATTTTGGTGAAGTTGAAGAGTGCTGTTTTTTTGTGTCGCCAACTGGCTCATTCTTCACAATTTTTTTGGTTGGCTCCGTTGGCTTTGGCAGCTGTTTTTCCGACAATTTGACGGGAACATCTCTTGGTTCTTGTAGATGGCTTTCCACGGGGATATTTCTCATAGAATTTTTCTCCTTTGCATCTGAGAGATTATTGCGATCAATGTTTCCTTCTTTTTGGGTTTTCTGGCTTTCATTTCCGTGGAGATTAGAGGCTAAAGACTTCAGGTTTGGCGCTTCATTACAATTCGTCTTACACTCAGAAGCTTCCACATCTTCCCGTTTCCCATAAGATGGTATCCAAAACGGAAGCTGCCCCGGCTCATCCTTGTTCTTCTGGATCTGTGCTTCCTTCGTGTCTTTGCCCTGCAATATGGACTTCAACTTGCTGATATCAAATGGGAGATCAACAGTTTCCCCATTTTGCGCCTTTTTCATATCTTGATTATGTAGCAAGGACTTCAGGGTGCTCTCGTCAAATGGAAAACAACCATTCCAAGACTTAGAAATACTTTTCTGCACCATCATATTCTCAGGAGCTTTAACTTCAGCAGGAGGGTGCTCATGGTTTCCTGGCCAACGAGAAATCCCATGCTCTTGATTCCTAGCATTTTCGTTAGGGATCCATATGATAGGGTACGGGCAGTTGGTCAACCGAACTTGGTTTTCATTAGGGATCCATATGAAGTCCAGCTTCTTGGTTTTCTTTCTCAATCTCGGGCTCATGCTCTTCAATCACAATGCCTTTATTATTCTTAGGGTCACAGACCTGAGGAGAGCAATTTCCACAGTGATGCTTCCCAGGTACATCTTTTTCAGAGTCATACCACGGTTGTTGATAACCAACAGGAAATGAGGGATGCATGTAACAAGGAGGAGCGTAAGAAGCGTGATGAGGATAGAACCCGGAATGGTTTACGCAGCATTGATGGTACGGTACTTGTGGGTGATAACAAGGAGGCCAGTAAGCGTTGTATGCCGGAAAGTTGCCATGAACACAGCTTCCATAACATGGGGATGAAGCATCCGTAGACGTATGATGAAGGTTATTTCCGTATCCTTGATGATGAAAATATCCTTGTGGTCTCATCTGGCAAGGTTGTGGTGAGTCCTTGTACACAGGCATCATCTTTGATGAACTTCACTTAACCAAATTCTGAATAGCTGCACCAGATAACAAATCAAAATTAATATAAAAATACGATCGAAAAACAGATAACTAAGAAGCACATGAAAGATTTAACGCAACGGCAAAAATGTTTGATTTAGACGCAAAAATCAAAATAATTCCAAAAGACAGTATCTATCCATCTCCAGATGAATTCATATCGACTGACATAACACCAAATCATCAAAATCTATCCAATTATCCACTGACACTAGCTTCATCTTCGAAACGGAACTGACTAATCAAACTCAATCGCATCGTTAAATATCTAAGGCCGGTGAGCCTGAGATTTTCATGGCACATTCCTTAAAATAAGAAATCAAACGGAGAAGAGACAAATTTCTTCTTTGATATTTTTTCTGATTCAGATGATCGCGGCTTATTCTCTATAGTGGAGAAATATCTAAAGACATTTCTTAATTTATAGCGAGAAGACGAAGATATGGAGGGAAAAAATATATCTCCAGCTCTCCAGATCATACTCGCACATCAACTCCTCTGAAGAATCTGGATTTTTCTCCTCATTTCGTAAAATCAAAATGTGATGTGAGTGAAAGTGATTAAAGAAACTCGCTTCGCTTATGAATTAATATGGGCCATTTAAATTTGACCCATTAATCTCTTTATTGGGCGTATAGTTGGGCCGTGTAATCTATTGTTGATTTAATTCAAGGTTATAACGTTTTCGCACTTCAAAACCTTTCTAAACACTCAATTACTCTGTTTTGTTAACAGACCGTAATCATATTGTTTGACTTCGTACATCGACGTTGGCAGTAAGATTATAATTACATGACAAAACAATGTGTTATTAAAATAAAAGAAACATGGTATGCTATTGAAATTTTCTTCTCAATACAAAGGAGTTGGTGTTTTGAGGAGACGTAGCCAGTTTTGAGCTTTTGGAGTTTTCTGTTTGACAAAGAATGCAGAAAGAACACTCTTGGTCCGAACTGGAGCTTGAACTATCTCACGCCGTTGGTTGTTGTCAACTGACTTGTGTTTTGTTAGAAGTTTGGGAACCTCACCGAGTTAAGCCAATTAACAACTCAATTTGTGCGACATTTATTTCATGCATTCTCTTAAGTTTATTCTACCTTATGGGCAACACCATATGTTTGATTTGTGACTGTGGCTGCTGCAGGAGTAAGTGAGACCTGAGAATCAGCTAAAGGCTTCTTGTTCATCATGTTTTCTTCTTCACCTACAAGTGATTCAATGTATATGAATCAATCTATTCGTTATGAGTTGTTTTAGAAGAAAGATATGTTTGATTCTCTTTCAAGTTTCTGTTGCTCGTACCTAATAGATGGAACACTCCAGATGTCTTTGGGAAAGCTTTTGAATCTTTGGAGCTACACAATAGATATGTATGTGTTAGCTGTTTCATTATCAAGCACGTGAGAAACAGAAACAGAGCTTTTGTGGACTCACCTTGGTGCAATAGTGGATGTTCCTTTTAAGGTTGACTTCGTCTCTGAGCCTAAATGCCAGGAGAGTGATTTTGATGCAGGGGCATCTAAGTGAGTCAAATGAAACACTACTTAACAGTTTGATGTTTGACTGCGTACATTAACTAATATTTTAAGAAGAGGACATCGTAAAATCACAGATTTTTGAATCGATTAGTTCATTTCTTTAAATTGAGTCAAGGTTTATTATTTAGTTTTCTTCTTATTATTCATTAAATCTTGAAGTAAGTTGTTGAACGATTGATTTTAAGTTTTTAACTATTAGTCTTGAAGTTGATTGCTAATTTTATTTTACTTACTTTTACATTTATATATTTTGTTTTTCACAAAAATAAAATAAATAAATATATATATATATACACATATATATATTGCTTTTTTCATTTGTGTAGTCGACTTTATGTCGTTTTGTCGATGAAATCATGCACATGTCTATCAGAGACTTGGCCACTATAATACTCAATAACATTTTTTTCTTGTTATTATTATTCTTTTAAATTAGAATTTAAAATAAAATAAAGTTATTTCCACAGGGGTTCGGAGAAAGATTGTGGAGAACATGATACATTTATTTTGTATATTGTTACTTTTACTGTCTCATATACACTAATAAAACTACAAAATGTATGACTATTGTATGTGTATAGTTATAATATGTATTAATGTTTTTTTGTTTCTGTGCATATTACAGCAATAGGCCTAAGACTAAAACTTTTATTCCAATTTGACTTTTATATTCTCACTCTAGTAGGTATTTTCATTTATATACAAGTATACAGGAATGAGAGTGATTTAAGAAATTCTGAATTAATATGGGCCATTTTAAATTTGATCCATTAGTCTTATTATTGGGCTGATAGTTAGGCCGTATAATCTATTGTCGATTTGATTCAAGGCTGTAGCTTAATATCACGTAATCTGGTATAATGCTTTTGCACTTTAAAGCCTTTGAAACACTAAATCTATTAGGCAGTTTTGTTAACAACATACCGTAATCATTGACTTGTTTGACTTCGTACATTGAAGTGGGAAGTAAGATTATAATTACATGACAAAGACAATGTGTTATTAAAATGAAAGAAACATGGTATGATATTGAAATTTTCTTCTCAGTACAAAAGAGTTGGTGTTTTCAGGAGACGTAGCCAGCTTTGAACTTTGGAGTTTTCTGTTTGACAAAGAATGCAGACAGAACACTCTTGGTCCGGACTGGAGCTTGAATTATCTCACGTCGTTGATTGTTGTGAACTGATTTGTGTATTGTTAGAAATTTGGGAACCTCCAAATCCTGAGGAACAAAACACTACTGTGTTAAGCCAATTAACTACTCAATTTGTGGGACATTTGTTTCATGCATTCTCTAGTTTTCTTTTACCTTGTGGGCAGCACCGTATGTTTGCTTTGTGACAGTGGCTGCTGCAGGAGTAAGTGAGACCTGATAACCAGCTAAAGGCTTCTTGTTCATCATGTTTTCTTCTTCACCTATAAGTGATTCAATGTATATGAATCAATCTGTTCGTTATGAGTTGTTTTTAGAAGAAATGATATGTTTGATTCTCTTTCAAGTTTCTGTTGCTCATACCTAATAAATGGAACACTCCAGATGTCTTTGTGAAAGCTTTTGAATCTTTGGAGCTGCAAAATCAAATGTATGTGTTAGCTTTTTCATTATCAAGAATGTGAGAAACAGTATCAAAGCTTTTATGGACTCACCTTGGTGCAATAGTGGATGTTCCTTTTAGGGTTGACTTTGTCTCTGAGCCTAAATGCCAGGAGAGTGATTTTGATGCAGGGGCATCTAAGTGAGTCAAACCAAGCATTACTTAACATTTGATATTTGACTGCTTACATTAACTAATAAGCTCAAAGATGAGTACATCGCACCTGAAGGTTGAAGACGAGATATATCTTGATAATGATTCGCTCTTGTCTCTGATCGTTTGAGAGGACCAAAATGTACCCGCTTGTTAACAGAATCTAACAACAGCCACGAAAACAAAAAGGATTCAGATTTCAATAGTAATCAACAGAACCTCAACAATGGCCGAGAAAAGTTCTTACTGGGTAGAATGTAATGTTTGTGATGGATTGGAATAACTGCTAATAGCTGTTGTTGTCTAAGACCTTCTTTGTCGATATACGTCCGGCATGTAAGCAGTTGCTGGAAACAAAAAGAGACACAAAACTTCAAAGAGAATGCCTAAAAAGGTGATCTCAATAAAGAACTGTGTGACAGATTTGGTACCTGGCTAACACAAGAAGCTCTAAGCTCCATAGTTGATATATCTGAATTTTGCTGATCAAATAGATCAGTAAGCTTAGAAGCTACAGTTCCAAGGTGATCAACAGCATTAACAAGAGCTTTCACAGTGTAGTCCTTCAAATTATCCAATACCCTAAACAGATAGGTAATACAAAGAAGAAAAACATGAACAACTATTCATCCAAAGCTTCAAGTAGTTAAATTAAGAAGATGTTACATTTGCTTTTGCTCGCTATGTAGATAAGACTTTTCACAGTAATCAGCAGCTGAATAAAGTTGAGGCCTTAAGTTCTTAAGCTCCTGTTTCATAAAAAGTAAATTATATAACAGTGTAAGTCCAAACCAGCAGAAGCTCAATTACAAATCCTAAAGCTATTTTCTTAATCTCACGAGCTAATACTGACACAAATGCAAATCATGAAGAACAGTATACACTAATCGACAATCATTATCTTGGTCCCATCTATAAACAACATACTTAATCCACAAATTTACAAAACTTAGGCTTCGTCTACAATGGACCCCAACGCTTATAGCTTACAACGAAGATCATGGATCTGGCTCAACCAAACCATGTTATATTCTATGATCGTAACAGGTTAATTTCTGAAGAATTTAATTAAATAGAAAATAATGAAAAATCAAGAGAAGGAAGAATTAAGAACCTGCAATGCCTTAACGAAGCTCTTGCTGCGTTCCATGGAAACCTCATCGAAGGTCATTGCTGGATTCTCTTTTTTCGAATTCTCCGTTTCCATTTAAGCTTCTTCTTCTGTTTCTCGTCGGTGGTAATAAGTAGAAGCGATCAAAGGGAATAATTTGTGTAGAAATTAAGGCTCTGTATTTGGATTAATGTATCAATGTTTGTTTGGATTTGTTTATGTGCGGATAGATGATAGCTTTCTGGTTAGACTGCTAAGCTAACTTTGAGAAAGTAAGAGAGAGAGAGAGAGATATATGAAGAAGAAGAAGAAGAAAGAGAGAGTGAAGTAGAAGCGATTCCAAGGACTCAAATGCCATTTTCCTTTCAGAGTAAAAAAGAATATAGAAAACGACTTTGGGAAAGACGCACTACGTTTTTTTTTAAAATTATTTATTTCATCATAATTAATTTGTTTGATGGTAAAAAAAAGTGTTTTATTCGACATTTCTACAAATATATTTTAAAATTTGATTTTAGTTTTTAGTATAAAATTTAGAGTTTAGATGATAATATATACTATAATCTCTTTAAATTAATATTAGATTTATTAATAACCTCTATAAAATAATTTAATTTTAGAATCTTAAATTAAATTTTTTGTTTAATTAATATATAAAAAATTAAAAAAAATTATAATTTAATGTAGTTTTGATATTATTAATTTATAGAGGTTTGATTGTATAATCAAACCTAATTAATAAAACTAAATAAGTCAAAGTAAAGAAGATTGATTGGTTATAACTTATTATTTTTTTGTCAATTGGTTATAAATGATTTAGTAGCATAAATTAGGAGGTACATGAAATTAATATTTTTGTCGAATATACATGGAAAACCAATGTGAGATTCCAAAAGAAAAACAATAAGTAAATAAATTCACATGTCTTGTAGTGTTTGGTTTTATTGCGGTGGTTGATAACCACAATTAAATATAGAACCACAATTAAATATAGGTAGAAAGTTGTGGTGAGATCTATGCAAAGCATTTAAGTTACCAAAGAGTTTAAACTGATGATGCTGAAATGACGGTTTTAGCCTTGTAAATAGTCTGGTCAACGGGATGAATCCGGCAAGTTGCATTAAAAGAACCGCTGGCAGACACGTCAGCATTAAGCCAGCTTCGCATCCAAGGATCCACACGTGTGGTTTAGCTGTCGAAACGGACCTGCTTGTTTCCACGTGCTAAGGCCCATGGATCCATCATGGCTTTTACTGGGCAAATATCATCGGCCCCAAGTTTGCCAGATCAATCACTTTTTCCAACCTGCTTCTAATGATTCAGGTGGATCCAAAGATTAAATAACAAGGCTAAAAAAATGTGACTCTCAATCAAATTGAAGATTGTCTGAATGAACCTAACTGCATAGTTATTGTTTAGAAGGCGGTTAGGACAATCCAGCTAAAAACTCATATATTAAGATTCAATTTTTTTTATTATACTAGTAGATTAAAAAAAAAATTTAGGGATAAATTTTAGATTATGGATCAGACAATTATCGATCCAATTGCTGATAAAAAATAAAAATGAACCTAACTAATTTTACATATGACTAATTTTATAGATATGAAAAACTCATTGGACATTTTCTTATTAGATGGAATATTTTAACTGTTCTCATTAAATCATCTATAATTGTGTTGTGTTATTGATTGCATTATGCGATATATTCCCTGATTTCTAGGTTCCTCCTAGCTGTCTAACTACTCTCGCTCTTATATAGAGTTATTGGGCGAATTTGATAATTGACTTCGAGTTTGGTTAGACCTCTCACTCATTACTAGTGAAGATATTGTACCACCCAAACAAATCTAAAAAATTGTATAATCAATTTAGAAAACTGTATTGTTTGAATACTGTACCATTGCTATGGGCAATACTTATGCTGCTACTTTGTTCCTAATTGGTTGGTATCACTTGTCGACCTCGAGAAACAAAACATTGTTGTTATGTGATCAGTATGAGTTATGAATGAAAGTTTTATGTTTGGGAAAAAGAAAGAAGCTGTATAAAACAGCGAACACATATTTTTACAAAGCTGTGTTGTTTAGAATTTGTTGAGTTGAGTAATGGATCATGTTTACGAAACAAAATGGATCTATTTTAACAGATCTTTTTATATCTCACTTTAGTGGGTTTATCTCATTCTTCTTCATTTATATTACACAAACCAAACTCTACTCCCACCGCACTTTAACTATGTATGCAAAACAACACAAAACACTATACACAACACTAATATGTTTCCAAGGATGAATCTCCGAACTCAAAATAGGTCGGCTTTGGTGGCGAAGGGCAACTAATGACATCAACAAGCTGTTGAACAGTGAGCATTTGAAACTTTGGAGGTGAGTTAATAGCGATGTTATCAACTTTATGTTCATAAATCTTCCCATTCTTATCGAATTTATACTCAGAAGTGCAATCAAATCGACCACGAGTCTCCCAAGGACCACGAGGAATTCCATGAACAGTCCATCGAATCATCAGAATGTTCTCCGCGGGTTGCCAAACACTAACAATGTCGACACATAATGCTTTGAAGAAGATTCTTCCATGAAAACGTAAGGCCCAGAATATTGATTTGTAGTTATCAATTCCCATGAAAGTGTTCATAGGGTCTCTGAACACAATATCATCCCTGTGGATATTAGACAAGAGAGGAGTTAATCAAGAACAGAACTTTCAAATATCTAACCAATAACACATCAGACACAAAAGCTAATCAATAACGGGTCAAATTTTGGACACAAGCTAATGAAGAACAGTTCAATAAGATTGTCGAAAAGAGAATCCCCAAACCTGTAAATGTCAAAATTGGGCTCTTTGTAGAACAAAGTAGGAAACTCTTCTCTGATACTCCGAACTGCGTGACCCATATTGACATAGTAACTCTGTTTATCTTCTTCTTCTCTTCTAATCTCACAATCTTCTTTAACCGGAGCTGAGAATTTCCCGTACAATCTCGATTTCTGATTCTTCACACCCGATAAATCTCTCGCCGAAACTGTAACCTTTCTCCTTAAAGAAACAGGCTTTACACTCGAATTAGAATCGGAGAAGATTCTAGCCGAAACAGTGGGTATCTCCGGCGAACGAACAAGGAATGCCATCGTAAAATGACAAAAAGAAGAAGCAGGAAGTACTAGAATAAAGATATTAAACTAGTGCAAGCATGATTTTTTATGATGAAATCCTCTAGAGCTAAAAAGAAAAGATGGAAAAGGAAAGGGATTTGCAGAAGAATATGCTAGGTTCGTGGATTGAGAAGAAGACGAGATGGAGAAGACGCGACGCGAGGATAGGTCAGGAAAATTCTATTAAGGATAAATTTCCTTTCAAAGCTTGGATAACGATTCTTTGACTTGTCATCTTCAACGACATTGAAATTCTAATAATTAGCACAAAATTGAAAATTATATGACGGTCTACTTTAAGTTAGGGCTTTAAGTAGGCCCATCTAAAGCCCATTACTGCCATTCGTAATCGTACTAAATAAGGAATATAACAATTCAAGCTATCACACTTCTTTTGATAAGAAAAGTACTGCACAAACGAAATTAAATTCACAAACAAAACCGGATTAAACCGGTCTGTAATCAGATTTTCTTAACCATGCGTATTCACTGCTTCCCAGAGACGATTCTTCAACACAGGATTAGTTGCATCTCTAGCTTGAATTGCAGCTTTCTCCAGAGTCCTGATCCTCCACACATCAGCCTCCCACCATGAGAGACTCCTATACGGTAGATTATGCTTTTTACAAAGCTCTTTAACCACCAAAGATACTGTACGGAGATGGCAACGTGGAAGTCGAGGAAAGAGATGATGTTCTAATTGAAACTGTAATCCACCGAAGAACCAATCCATGTACGATCTACATGAAATGTCAAGTGTACCGGCGGTTTGTTTCTCAAACCAATCGTTTCCGTTTGGCGGACCGGTGTAAACGTCGGCGGCGAAATGGTTTAAACAGAATTGAACGTGTTGAATTGCCGTTACGGCGAAGCTTGTGAAGACGAAGATGACTCTCTCTTGCCAATTTGGAAGGAATGAGACTAAGAGAGGAAACCATGTCCAGAAAACTAGAATTCCGGCGATGTTTTAAATTTACCTTTTACTTTGTTATGTTAACTCTATTAATGGAAGTGTTTATTAGATGAACAACTCTTCTGACAGAGATAAATAAGTTTGTCTTACAAGCTTTTTTTGTTCAATCTGTCATGAGTTGGTTAGTTATTGATATAATATAACTATTTTTTTTTCTTTTTTTCAAATTCAAATAGGGCAAAAAAAACATTGATGAACCTTTTGTTTGGGCTTTATATATATTTTATGGGTCTAATTGCATCCATTTAAAGGCCCAAATTTTAATAAGCATCGTTTAAGGCTTTTAGCTAACTTCAAATTATTAAAATTTTGTTTTCGTTGCTCATCACATTAGGTTGTGGAGCTGAAATCGCTGAATTGGTAGAGAAGGGATTCTGGCAGAGAGTTTCGAGATGAATCCGGCGAATTTTCAGCCTCCGTTTCACTGGGCTCCGATGCTACCTCCGGAACCGCCTCGTTGTGGTTTGTTTTGGAATACAAAGAACATAATCGATCAGTTTAAACAACTCCACGATACGCTTAACCTGGCAAAATCAATGTAAGAAAGCTCACATGAAATTGTATATTTGATAGTGAATCAATTGAGTGTCGGAGTTTCGACTTGAGGTTTTAGTTACATATATATGGAATCAATGGAGTTGCACAAAAGAATTTAAGTTATGGAGTTTCATCTACTTCATTGCTGGTAAATTCGTTAAGTTGGGGTATATGTAGGGAAAAGGAATTGGAAGCATTAAGGATGATCAAAGATGCCAAAGGTCCAATGGAAATTGATGAACAAGGGTCAGGAGTAGAATGTTTGAGATATTTAGAGGATATGAAGATGGATTTGGGACAGCAAGAGACAATTTCAGTAGAAGCAGCTAATTCCTTGATGTCTGCCTTAAGAGCACAGCTTGAGCCTTTTAGGTTTGTTTTTGATGAGAAGAGTCCTTGGGAGGAGAAATCTGCAGCAGTAAGATTGACTTGTAAAATGAAAAAGTCGAAAAGGAACAAACTGTGGAAGAAGAAAAAGAGACGGAGTATTGCTGAAATACGTGCTAAGGTGGATTTGTATGCTGTGTTTTTTGTTTCCATCGCAAGTTTATTTATTTAAGATACTAACTCTATCATCCTGATTATGTGGTTTCAGGAGCCTGAAATATTTGAACAAGCTGATCGAGAGGCCAATGAATGGAGAGAAAAGGAAATAGCCAAGGACATGGCAAATAAAAAGGTAATGTCACTGTGGGAATCATAAGTGGTAAATCAATAGTATATGTCTTGTTTTGGTATCTGACAGGGTCTATCTGTTTTATAGGTCGACGAGATGAAAGCAATTGAGAAAGTCAAGGCAAAACGAGAGCGACGGAGACTAGAACCCGAGGTGAGATTTCTTAAGCCATCTCAACATTACAAAGGGAGATGATAGGTTTCATAGGAATTCTTGTATAGTTCATCGTCAAGTATTTCTTTTTGGTTCTATTATCTCAACAACTGCATGGTTTCAATGTTTCAGCTTGAACTAGCTCTAATTGTTGAGGAGATGCAAAAGTTACGTTCTTTAAGAATTGAAAAACTAAAGAAGCAAGGTATTGTCAAAAATCTCATGTAGTAGAATGCGTTCTGATACCCTAGTCTGGCTAAATCAACGGGGTTGTATGGTCACTATGCAGGGCATTTTCTTCCAGAAGAAGATGACAAGTTCTTTGAGAGTGTTCGTGCTGCAGTGGAGCAAGAGGAAAACCAAGCTCAGTCCCTAACCAACACAGAGACCGAAGAGAATGCCATAGCCGCTGTGGAGGACACTAGTCTCATCATCACCAACAATGTCAACGAAGACAATATTGCTGCAGCTTCTCGTGAGAAGACAACGGAAGCTTCTGACAATGGTTGCAACAGTGTATCGAATCTACCAGCTGAGTTCTATCACTACTACTACTCAAGCAATTTTGACATCGGGAGGCTTATTGAGGTAGGTTTTATTTAAATCTTCATCTCTTTTATTACTTAATCTAAAAGAGGTGATTGAGCTGGTGTTTGTTCTGATAAATACAGATCAGACGAGAATGGGATGCATATTTGAGTCCCGGAGGAAGGTAATTTTACATATTTGAATATTAGAATTTAAACAAGTTTTTGATGACTGTCTGTTTAAGCAAAGGTATTGATTCTCTCTATATAGCCGCATTCCAGGACATTGGGTCCAGCCATCGCCACCAGCTAATGAAATTTGGGCTTCTTGTCTTGTTAAATCTCCCGAGAGACCTTAGTTAGTTGCTCTTCGGATTCTAGAAAACTAGTTTCAGCCACTGCCACCAAGATTCATGTGATTTAGTCATTTGTTTCTGTTTTGAAAAAGAACCAGACCACACCAAACAGAACAATAGTTAAGCGAATATCTTAGATCCTCAATTCCAAATGTTTTTGCTGATGAGATAGTGTGGTGTTAGTGTAGATCTAATTCTTACAACTGCTGCTGAGTCTTTGTTTCTCATAATGTAGTAGCAGTATATATCTTCAAGTAGGCATTCAACGAAAAAACCTCATTTGCCATTGTTCCTCACGGAGCCTGTCTTAACCTCCGAGATAACTAATCACTGACAGGTTTTGATAATTGTTATGTAAAAAAGGCCAAATAGCATAAGTGTGATTTGAATATAAACTTGAGGTAGCTATGATGTTCAAGGAAGAAGTTAAATCAATACAATTGCAAATCTGCCTATGTTGATATTGCATTGAATTCTGTAGTAAATTTTTTCTTCGATCTAGTTGGCACTTGTTATTTTCCCCCACATATCACGGATTCCTTCATCAGTTGATAAATAATCAAAAGCTTGCATCCTCATTTCGTCTTATTCTTATATAAATTTCAACATTTGATCAATAACATAATCGCTCGCCTTAGTTCTCCGCTCATTATTGAACATTATTGCCCCATTGTTCATATGTCAGTGAAAGTTCTGATTTAAACAGATGTTCATGAAATTATAGAATCAATGGAATTGTGGGGAAGATGATTGTTGAGCTATTCAATTGACAATGAATCACAACTGCCCATCTGCCCCAAATTGATTTTGCAGAGAAATATTTCGTACAAAGTGCATTGGATTGCACTAAGCCGATACACACAATCTCTGCGAATTTGCTCCAACATTCGGTCAATAACATCATCACTCGACTTGGTTCTCCGGTCACATTATTGCTCTTAGTAAATGAGCAGCTTTTTACCGATTTTACGAAATGACAGAATCAAAAGAATTGTGGGGAAGATGATTGTTGAGCTATTCAAGTAACAATGAATCACAACTGCCCATCTGCCCCAAATTGATTTTGCAGAGAAATCTTTCGTACAAAGTGCATTTGATCGCACTAAGCCGATACACACAATCTCTGCTTTTTTCCAAAGAAACAAAAACTACAATCAAATTATACACCAAGAACACAAGATGATCCATGAAACTACAGATCATCAGAGAGTTCTTGGAGACTCAATCTACGAAGGTTAAATAAATGGTTAGAGAAGCCACATTTTATGTGTATACTCGCTTCCCTGCTGGGTCCTTCGCTTTATTATCAACAAAATCAGCAAAATGTTATCGAAAACTAAATCCACAAGGGATGAACCACCAAAATCCGAAATGGAAAACACGGATCTCGGATAGATCCACCAATCTCCGATTTGAATTTCCGAAGGTAAACTTGGCTTGAATACGCATTGATTACAGCGTTTCACCCATAGGTCCTTCGTTACCTAAACTTCAAAATATCATAAAGACTACGAATTCGATGCTCAGCGAATACGAACCATAATATACTCGGACATCATCTCGCGGAACGAGATCCGCTCCAACGATCTGTTAATACTTTCCGATATTAACTCTTCATCGCATCAATCAATAAAGATAAACATTCACATCCAAAATTGATAAATAGAAAAGACATGACTGAATAAAAGACTAAAAGATAGTAGAAAAGGCGACGTAAACAAATCTGAGCTAAGAACCCTAGAAGTGCTGTGGAAGATGAAGACTCTTTAAATCAGTTTATATAGAGCTTGAATTAGGGCTAATGAGATTGTATCGTAGCCGTTGGAGTTGGAATTGTGAATCAACAGCTGTGGATTAGGCCTATTAACATATTGGGCCTTAGTTATAAATATAAATGTTTTATTACCCGACCTGTCCGGTTAGTCGACCCGCCTAGTGAAATCATGAAAATGATTTGTGAAAATCACCTTCGTTTTGTTACTCGGATCTACCTTGCGCGATTATATTGAAATTCAATCTTACAGAGGAAGATTCTTGTCTCTTTGATAAATTCTCGGGGAGGAATCTGTGACTCTGTCGGTTTTTTGAGAGCGAGAGAGAGAGCTATGTGGAGTTCGATTGCCAATTTGAAGGAGGATTTGAACAAGATCGTGCTAGATGTGCATGACGATGACAGCGACGAAGAAGAAGATCTCAACATTTCTGGGTCTACCAATGACGGACGCGTTTTGATGGATTCTGATCGGAGGAATTCTAATGGGTTTAGGTATTCTTCAAGGTCTGTATCGAGGTCTCCAATGGCCAATGGGGTCGAATCTCCTGTTAATTATGAGGTGCTTTTCTTGTTCTTGGTTATTATTGAATCATCTTCTTGCTCACTTTATTGACTAAGAATCCGAAATTAGGGTTATTTACAAGACTGGAAGTCCGAGTTGAGTTTTATGTGTTAAAACTCTGAGAAATGGTTTGCAGAATGTAGTCTATATGTAATGTTTGGTGTTTATATTTATGGTCAATTATGCAGGTTGAGAGATATAAGGCAGAAATCAACAAACTCCAAGCATCAGAAGCTGAAATCAAAGCTCTTTCAGTAAATTATGCGGCTCTATTAAAAGAAAAAGAGGTCAAGAATGTGTATGGTTTAATCAAAATTATTTTTTCTTTTATACATCGGTTTCGTGCTCTTTCCTCACACAGAAGCCACTTGGTTACAGGAGCAAATCTCGAGATTGAACCAGGAGAATGGCTCATTAAAACAAAATTTGACTTCAACTAATGCTGCTCTTAAAGAGGCCAGAACTGATCTTTCCAGGGCATCAAACAATAATGCTATCAAGGTAAATACAGCTTATATCTTGTTTCTGCTCAACTCTTTGCAGAATGTCCATTAATTATTGTTTGTTATTGTTAGTTTTGGTGTTTGCTTGAATGGTTTTGGAGCTTTACTAAATTGTCTATCTACTTTCTATGCGCGTACTGTTTCTTATCCTATATGGTACTGCTGCTAGCCTGCAAATCTTACTCTTCAGGAAGAATGCTAAATTTTTTTTTTAGCCGTGATGTGTGAAACATGTTGTCCCAAAGTGCATGGTATATTGTGTCGGTGCAACTGCTGCTTCTCATGATAACAATGTTAAGGTTTAAATTTTTTGACTAACTTATAGTTATTCTGCAGGGAAACAGTGATCATTCACCCAACAAGTCACAAAAATCCCCAACAACTTCGAAGAGTCGAAACCATATCTACAAACAAAACGGGACAGAGAACAATTCCGAATCACATAAAAAGGATAAGGATAAGGTATTCAGAGTTTCAGAATGAAGTCTCCACAATTATACATATCAGATACTACCTATATGATCTTATTGTCTGTAATGAAAGTGCCATAAAATTAATAACTGTGGTGTGTTCTTTTTGCTGAACGGGAAGATCTGAACGACAATCTTAATGCCTTTTAGGAATTCGCAGATATGCTGGAAAAGAAAACCAGGTCAATGGCATCTGCTCAGGCTAGAGAGCTTGAGAAAGAGCAAGAAAAATCCGCAAATCTACACACTTTGCTACTAGGTATGTAGCAGCACTTGTAGCTTTTCTGTTTCTTTATGTTGTCGTTATCTAGTATACTCTCACTCACCTTGCTTTCATCAGAGGAGCGGAAAAAAAATGAGTCTTTAAAGGAGGAAGTCCAGGTTATGAGGTTAGATAAGGAAAAAGTAAGTATTTGTTTTTTAGTAACTCAAATTTTCTGTAGTTACACAGTCATAGCCAAGTTTTACATCACAGTTCTTAATCTGATTAATATGTATATATTTTTTCCAACTGTATGCAGATGTTCATGGAGATTAGCAAAGTACGTAGTGAATTGGATGCAAAATTTGCCGAAATCAAACATCTACAGACAAAGTTGAATGGTCGGGAGCAGCAGGTTGTTGGAATTTCGGTAGAAAATCTTAAAGAGATTAACAAAGCTCTGGAGAAGGAAAATAATGAGCTTAAGGTATATTAACGTACAAATTTTTTATTTTCTTAACAAGGACTTCTTCATTTCTTATTTTCCACGGTCTCTAAAACTGATCAACATTTTTCTCCTTTGTGTAGTTGAAACGAAGTGAACTAGAGGCTGCCTTAGAAGCAAGCCGGAGGTCAACAAGTAGCAAACTCTTCCCAGAGGGCACAGAGGCTCTTAGTAGACACCCTAATAGTTTAGACAAGGTCTTTAATATAATTATGATTCGGCTTATCATATATTCGAAAGGTCTGTGAAAAAAATTGAAGTGTGGAGCAAGTATTTATGGTTCCTTCTGTCTTTTCATGTATAATTAGGAGAAGCCTGAAAGTTTCCCTGGGAAAGAAGATATGGAGAAATCTCTGCAGAGGCTGCAAAAGGATTTGGATGAAGCAAGAAGAGAAAAGGATAAGGCACGGCAAGAACTAAAGCGGCTCAAACAACACCTGTTAGAAAAGGTTTTTTTTATCATAAATCTTTATACCTAGTTACTAATGATAATGAGATAATATGCAATTATATTGATTTTCTAATAATTGTAACTTTTAAGATGTGTAACGAATTAAACTTTTGACAATGTTTTCTTGGTATCTATGAACAAAATTGTATTTTGAAAAAAAATTGGTATATTTTTACAGGAAATTGAGGAGTCTGAGAAAATGGATGAAGATAGTAGATTGATTGAAGAACTCCGCCAGGCCAATGAATATCAAAGGACTCAGATACTAAGTTTAGATAAAGCTCTTAAGCAGGCAATGGCTAATCAGGAGGAATTTAAGTTGAGCAACAACCATGAAATCCGAAACTTAAAGGGTATAGTTGAAGATTTGAATCAAAAGCTTGCAAATTGTTTGAGAACAATAGATTCCAAAAATGTGGAACTCTTAAACCTTCAAACTGCTCTGGGCCAGTACTACGCTGAAATTGAAGCTAAGGTTGGTATTAATTAAGAGATTTGAAGTTTTTCTTGTTTTAGGTGTAACCTTGGTTTAAGTATGAATTCCTGTTCTTATATGTTGAAGGAACATTTTGAAAGAGAACTTGCAGTGGCTAAAGAAGAGGCGATGAGACTCTCGGCTCGTTTGAAAGTGAGATCCCTAATCATTTTATATGTCAACTATCTGATACGTCATATGGATTTTGATTTATGCCATCTATCTGTTTCTTAAGGATGTTGATGAGCAGTTAGAGTCATCAAAGAAAGAAAAGGAGGAAATCATATCGAAACAGGTGCACACAGAAAAAATTGCAGCAGAATGGAAAAACAGAGTAAGTAAGGTTGAAGAAGACAATTCAAAAGTAAGGCGTGTTCTTGAGCAGAGCATGACTAGACTCAACAGAATGTCAATGGACTCCAATTTTCTCGTTGATAGGTCGGCGTTGATTTTTATATACATATTGTTCCATGTTCTGTCAGATTCTGATTCTCTTTTCATATTCTTTCACCAGGCGTATTGTTATAAAGTTGCTGGTTACATACTTCCAAAAAAGTCACAGCAAAGAGGTAAGATTTGTGGAATTCAAATTTAAAAAACTATATTTGATTAGAACACTAGAAGTGGTGGAGAAAGTATTATGCAAAATGGCCTTAAGCTTATTCTCTTTTCTCATCTGAATGTCTCTGAGTAGGTTTTGGACCTAATGGTTCGAATGCTGGGATTCTCAGAGGAAGACAAACAGCGAATAGGATTGGCACAACAAGGAGCCTCAGGAAAAGGTGTTGTTAGAGGCGTACTGGGTTTTCCAGGCCGCTTAGTTGGTGGCATCATAGGTGGTGGTGGTGCTTCACCTGGATCGCATCCAAATATGGCGTCAGATAATCATGTACCAATTGCTTTAAATATATAAAAACGCCTTCGATTGACTAAAGATCAATTGATTGATTTTGTTATCTCTTTTGTTTGGCTCAGTCATTTGCAGATATGTGGGTCGATTTTCTTCTTAAAGACGCAGAAGAACGAGAGAGAAGAGAAGCAGAAGAGGCAGCAAACAAAGAGAAAGAAAAGGCTGCTGCTACAACTACTACTAATCCGCAGAGAGCAAGTTATGAGCAGTCTGATTCAGAGTTTTCAACGGTACCTCTTACATCATCTGATAGTAATCACAGGCTCTCCAGATTACTCACTTGAATCAGTTTGGTATATACATATATACACTTTCTATAGGAATCTTAAAAATCTGAATCTTTTTGCTTCTTGTGTTGTAATTATCTCTCTCACACACACATTTTGATTCCATTAATTCATTTTCTACACCGGTGGTTTGGAAAAATTGAAAAAACAAAAAGAAAATGTCTGAAGCTGTATTTTCTCTCTGATGTATGCATGCTATAAGATTTTTGTATTAGAACTAATTATTACAAATACATATCTTAATAGTGTTACATGGTAATTTCCTATTTCCTTTTTCTTGAACTCATAAAGAAAACTTTCATTTGTTCAATTTCGTTTGACGAACATAAAACATAAAAATAAACAGAAAAACGTATAATTTTTGGATTAAAACAAAGAAACCTGTAATCAACATGTGACAAAAGTACAATTGGGCCATCGACGGCAAAATTCTTCAAGTGACCACTTCACAAGATCAGAAAAAAAAAAAAAAAAAAACAGAACAAAAAGAGGGTCTCTTTTTAACCCAACTTAGCCTTGAGAGAGGCAACGGGAATCTTGGAAAGAACCTTTTCATCGAAGACCACATAATGTTTCTGCAACTCCTTCATTGCTTTCTCTGCCATTGGATCAACCTTGTCCTCGTGTTTCTCGTACAGCATTGGCACTGTGTGCAATATCACGAAGCATATGTACACCAAAGTCAGGAAATTGCACCAGTTGCCCACCACCGAGATGATCCATAGACCAACAACAACCTGATATAACAAATCTTCTCATCAGATTCAAGAATAGTGATTCACTTGCAGGAACTCAATGGGCAATACAGAACATGCATCTACTTTTTCCTAAGACACGAGTTGGAAACAGAGAATCTACCCTAATTACACACATTCCATTAAATATGTCCTATTTATGCGGAGAGTAGACGCGGTTCAACAGAGGAATATTAGAATGAAACTAACTTCCCATAAGTTCTGAACCAGTATCTAAATTGCTTAACTAAACTGCAAATGTCAGCAACAAAGATTGAGCATACCATCAAGAATTTTTTCAAGTCCCTTCCTAAAGCTATGCTTCGTAGGATAACAAAAGCTTGGTTTAGCTCGTTTCTCAGAGAAGAAGCAACCATAAGGAAAGCCTCCTCGGGAACATGGATTTCTGGAATTGAAGGTGGAGTCCTGCAACAACAAAGAAAGACGAAGGTTTTGATCCCTATAAAACCACCAGACAAATAACAAACATCTAGGCTTTAACATGAACAACGATCTGAGTCTTACTTCTTGATAAAAGTGTGAGCATTGGACCACAAAAACAGCCCTCCAAGTGCGAGTATCGAAACGTGACACAAAAGACTCAACAAATGATACTCAACCAGCTCGAACAAAACCCAAATAGCAGTAGCGACACCAAGAACAGCAGCTGACAGTTTTTTATCCCTCCACAAGAACACATCAGCAGCTGCAAAGAGTCATTGAGAAAAGAGAAATAAGGCCAGCGACATGAGAGAATCCCTCATAACTCAGAATTCAGCAACATAATAACCCAATAAAACCAATTTACTCTTTCAATCTATGTAACATAATGACAAACGTAAATGTCTTTAGTCTAATCAACCAAGTTTCGAGACACTTATCCCAAAAACATTGTCCCTAAATCTCAAGTCTGGTTTTTTATGCCAAATCAGTTGGTCAACAAATCTGATTACCAGAAAAAATCTTAAAGGATCGATTCCAGAGAAAATGTAGTTGTAACAATGTATATAAACATGCTTGCATCATATAATCAGCAAAAGATCTTATACGAGGAACTAGACCAAGAGAAAATGTACTAAAACGATAAAAGAAGATAATAATGGTAAAACCCATACGTTTGCCACCACCGAGAACCTTGTGAACAGGCTTCTCTCTGCCAAACAAACGATAGATCTTCGCCTTCATAGCCGAAGGCGACTCCGGTTTCTCGTGTTCGGAATCAGAAGATGAAGATGAATCGTGATGGTGAATCTTCTCAGAGATCTTCTCCATCAAAGACTCTTCCTTTGGAACGGATTTCTCAATTTCTTCCGCCATTTTGAGTTTTCAACTGAATTTCTCCGATTCCGAATTCAATAGAAGAACTTCAAAAAATATCCAACGTGAAGGAGTGGAGGAAAAGCAAAGGCATATAATAAGGCTTTACATAATTACGAGCCTGACGTTCGGGTTCCGAACGTAGTGGTTCGTTAAATAATTTTGAAATAGGTTCGTTAGGTTCGTTAACGGCGTTAACATTTCATAACGAAAAAGGGGATCACAAACGCTAACGGAGACGTTGAATCTCGAACGTGTAAGCAACCAAATGAAGGAAACGCTGTTGGTGCGTTAAGAGTCATTTCACCCAATTAAGTAACCGACGCCACGGTTAGATTAACGACACGTGTCTAATATTGTATCGCGAAATCAACGGCTCATAAAAGCTCTTTATGATGAAGCATTAAAAAGTCAAACGACAGCGTGTTTAATGAATCCTCTACTTCTCTAAGCGGCATTGGTCCCTAGTGATTAACTTATTATTTTACTACCATAATCACATGTAATATGTAAAAAGTCTATTACAGTCACTTGATGACATTCAGCTTATGTAATCCTGAGCAATTTAGAATAAGAATTAATCAAAATTCAAAGTAAGATTAATTACTTAATTACAAAGACACATACCACTAAACTCCACAAAGTTAGTGCCGAGTAATAAAAGCGTTTTTATGGACTATTCTAAAGTCAAATAAAACATTCACATTTCATTATGACAAAACATAAATTTCAAATATATAAATTCCATATTCACACTAGCCAACCTACTTATGATTATGACTAACGTGCTGCGTTACAAAAAATAAAATAAAATAAAACTTTATAGACAATTATTATAATTCGTATTTTCGAAAGTTTGAAAGTTACACAATTTTACGGAGTCGAATTTATTTAAAATACTGCCTATGTATATTGAACCATTTAACCAAAGATTTCTCCAAGTCTAATAACAATGTTATGCAAATATTAGTGTAGTAAATTACATTTTAATAACGTTAATTAATTCCAATTAGAAATATTAACATAGACTACATTATAAACATCTTTAATTTTAACATGGACTACATTATAAACATCCCATAAATCAATTAATAATTTTTTTTTCAACAATTGGATCGACAAGACCCGATCCATAGCCTAAAGTTTACCTCTATAATCTCTTTTTCAAGCTACCATAACGCAGCAGGTAATAATTAAACTCTTGTGTCAAATTATTAACTGGATCATCCTAACCACCAGATTGAGAGCTACTCGACAATTAATTTTTATTTTGGACCTACCACTTTATGTTCCCAACTTTAGAGACATCTATTTCCGACATTCAAAACTCTTTAAACTAAAGCTAATTCCCAAACCTTGACCAAAAACGACAAATTTTAAACTAAAAGTAACTTAAACTATTCAACTCAAACTCTCGATATCTATATGTTACAAAACATAACCGCGTACATTAGTTTGAAACGCTTATACAAAACGCTAATTTTACAGACATAAATTTCATGATGTAAATCATTCAAATTTGGATTTGATTTCGATGATATTAATGGCAAACTCCACTATTAGCGGATTTTTTAATTACAAATCAGTAAAGTTGTCAAAAATAATAATAATAAACATTACCCTAATAATAAGGCTAATGGATCTAAGTAAATAATACATCATCTTCTCGATCTTCTCCGATCAGCTGCATACTGAGAAAGCGGCACAACTTCTGATAATGGTGTTGACAACGGCGTAGAAGTCGGCGTCGGAAGTGGTGAGTTCCGACAAACCGGACAAGATCCATTAAGTTTAAGCCAAGCATCAAGACAACATAAGTGGAAGTAATGTTTACACTCAGGCATCATTCTCAACACCTCTGCTTCTTTATACTCACATAAACAAATCGAACATAGTGTATCTCCACCACCGCCAAATCCATTGGACGAAGCGGCGGAGGAATCTTTAGAAAAGTGGAACTTAGGGTAAGAGTTAATAACGTTATGATCAAGACCTATAACAACATCACCTGCTTCTAGATCTTCATTATCTTCTTCAGCTACAAAGATTATACGAGGAAGGATTACACTTCCACCACGACGGTCTCCGGTGGATTCTACGGCGGTTGTACGGCGACGAGAGTCACGACAACATATGTAAGAAGATAAGAGAACAGTTGAGAGAAGGACTAAGAAGCCAAGAGCTATGGCTATGGAGTAACCAAAGCCTAGAGTTGTGAGATAAGAGTGGTTAGAGGCGTTTGGTGACGACGGAGGAAGTGGAGGATGGACGAGAAAGACGGCGGCGGAGGAGGCGGCTGTTGACATTTGATGGTTAAGAGTAAGAAGAATGGGTCCATGTGTGAGAGATAGAGATTTTAGTTTTTTTTTTTTTTTTGTTTTTTTTTTTAATTTAGTTAGGAGAAGAGAAGAGGTGGGTGGAATTGCATTTAATAAAATTGTTTGGAAACTGAAATTTGCAATTAATAAATAAGTTAGGTTGTAATTAATTAAGTGGCCCATCCCCAAGGAATATTACTATCTTTTTTGTATTTTTGTTTTATTTTATAATGTGTTCGAGCTTTGTACCATTGACTATCTAACAAAAATACGTCAATTTTCATATTTTATGGGTCCTATTGGAAACCATGTTATCCTCATTCATTGTCTTGTTTGGTTGACCGATTCGTGTGATTCTCGAGGCTTCTAAATGCAATTTACTAGACGCTGTTTTGCGTCTTTGGGACTCGTGTTAGTTTAAGACCCGAGGTTTGAAGAAAAAACTGGTGATAGTACTCTAGTCGCACATACAACTGTTGGTCCGGTTAGTAAAGGAATATCTATGTGAACGGTTTGATATGTATCGGCCACCAAAGCTTTCACATAGGCATATAGGCTCTCTGGTCCTGTCCTTAAGAAGATATAAGAAAGAGATGATGCATTGACCATCAGTATCGAACTTCTAGTCCTCTATTGAAGATGATGCAGAAACTCTACTAATCAGAGTTGGTTGTCCCCATAGATTCGAAACATTTTGGTTAATCGAAAAAGAAAAATATATAATCAAACCGTTGCTGTATTTAAATGTAGTGATTAGTTTTGATGTGTTTCTAGTTCGATCTATGATGTTTTACGTTTTTATTTAAATATTAATAAAATTTTTGGATCTAAGAGATTAGAGTAGAAACTCTCTAACATCCCGGTTAACAAAAAAAGCAATCAATATGTAATCAAAGTGATGGAAACTGGATTAATCAAATCGAAACTATTCAATGATGATTAAATTTAGTTTCTATTAGCTATTCAATCGATAAGACAAAATAAGAGAAATATAGCAAAAATGTTAGAAAATTCAGAAAGAAAAAAAAACATGCTATAAAAATATAAAGATTCATATAGTCATGCTAATCTTACCAAATAACTCAAAAAAAGTTTGATAAAAAAAGATTATTAATTAATATATATAAACCCTAACGCATACCTTTAAAAACCTCAAATATCGATTTTCTTTGTACACTCAAGGTCTTGAACCATCTGACGAGTAACATTCACAACAATCGTGCAATTCATCTTAACCGTTACATGTTTCTTCACAATCCCAATAATCTTCACTTTACCACTAACCTTCGTATAACTCCACATATTCAAAAGACCCGACCCGATCACTTCTTGACCCAAACCCGGATCCGACAACAACTTGTTAGTCATTATATCGACAGTCATGTTCATCCTTGAAGTTCGTTGTGCTCTTGCTTTCCCTGGAGGTCCATGAGCTTCACCAATTACAGTTCCTTTGTAATATATATCTGTTGTTGTGTTTGAATACTTAAACGACGCCGAATTTGGATTCTTCACTGACATGTCAGCAACTAATGAGATGTTTGTTCCCAATAGTTGAGTTAGAGTTGTTGTGGTTACAGCTAAACCGTTGATTGTTACACCGTTCATTTTGATGATCGGGTCTTTGACTTTGAACACCGTGAAGATTAAAGTCAACACGATTGTGAGAAGTATAAGAGATGTTACAACGATGCAGATTAAGTATTTGATTCGGTGTTTGTGATGATGGAGGGTGTTTTTGTTGGAGGTTGATTCATCGCTTATTGGAAGTATAGATGATGGAGCTAATGGACGAACATGATCTGAATCAGTCATGGTGGTTTTTTTGAGTATGAATTAAGGATTTGTGGAATATGTGATTTATAGTATAAACCAAAGTTTTGGAGATGGAGAATGTTGATTTTTATATGCAAATGTGTTTAATGAGAAGTTATAAAAGAAGTTAATGTGATCATTGTTCTAACTACTAACAAAATTGAGGTCAATTATTGCAGTCGAAAATGGGGAATGTATTAAATTAAAGTCTGATGATTTGATTTAACAGTAATGCGTGGAAGGTGGAGGCTTCGTATTGACGGAGATGACGATTCCACCACTGAGACTTTGCCAGCTACTTATATATTTGACTTTTTCGTTGAACTTTTCGAGTAAGAGTAAAAGAAAAAACAGAGAAGTATGAATCAATAATCATAAATTTTCATTTCACTACATGTAATTTAATTATAAAGTTAGTTTAAGTGAATTTAAACTGCAATTTGCTCCTAACTAATCTTCATCAAATTATGGTTAGCTAAGGACAATCTACTAGTCAAATATTGTTCTCTTGGCTTATTTTCTCTCTAACATAAACATGTGGCAATTACCTGACATATCAACGTTTAGATTGCTTCAAATGTTTATATCGCTTAATCGTCTCCAAATTTCAGTTTCGATAAACCGATTGATCTTTGCTTCCATGTTTTTTGAACATTTTTTTGACATAGAACCAATCTGTAAAAAAATTTATGTAGTTCCTAATAATTTTCATTCAATAAAATATTTACCATTTATCAAAAAAAAAAACATAAACATGTGTTTAGTGCTAGATTTTTATTTAAAAAAATATCTATACAATTGTTGCTAAAACATTGTAAATAGGTTGTAATATATAATAATTTTCGTGGGTATTTGATAATTTTTTTTAGTTGTTTCTTATAGCTGTAATTAAGTTTTCATTGACTAGATTTTGGCTATAGAATTTTGTTACTAGTAACCATTATTCAGTTGTTGATTGATAGTATGATACTTTGATTTTAATTTTAATTTTGATAAAAAGATATTTGAATTGTTGACATTTAGAATCCGATAATCTTACACTTTGTAGTTTGTTTTTTCTCAAAATATGTCTAGAGAATTCGAAGGGACCACGAGCACTCTATGTGGCTCCCAGCTCACAAGAACCATATTTTTATTCGCATGCAGCTAATTATAATTATATAACACACATTCCACATAATCATACATAACCAATCACATATCCTTATAACAATCCAATACTGAAATTTCCGATCCTCTAGATCGTGCTTTATTGCAAAATATATAATAACCAGGCCCGGTTCAACTTTATTGCAAAAAATATAGTTGAATTTAAAAGAAGTCACGAAGGGAAGGGAGCTTGACCTCACCCGTAGTGGACACAGGAATAGTAATATCACCAACAACAGGAATATCGATGGTTAATCCAATGTCTAGTTGATAGTCAATGTCCCAATCCGTGGCTATGTCCTTCATCAGACTAACCGCTATGCTATAAGCCACCTTAACCGGTACGTCAAGAACCGTTGTGCCGTTCCCAACCAATGAACCTGGGTCAGGTATTGTGCCTGAAGCTATCGTCCTATACGCAACCACAAGCATTATTCATCAGCACATCACAATGTTAACATACATTACACATGATAAGGTATAAGAAAATCAGATCTGGCTAAACAAATGACATATAGTAGTACATTTTTTGTTATTAATTAATAATTAAAGAGTAGATTGGATATAATTTTCATTATTTATTAATTAAATTAATAATTAAAGAGTAGATCAGACATATTTTTCATTAATTAATATGTTGAGAAATGGATACCTAACCATACGAAATGTATCCATTTTTTGGTTTACATATTCTCACAATTTAATTATTAAATATATGTTGTAAATGTCTACTTTCACAAAAACTTGTTTTTGTTTAGAATTCAATTCCAAAAAATCGTATAATTGTATCTGAAAAGTTTTGAGGTTTGAGATATATGGATCGAACATTATTATCATTAATATATATACTAGGCTAGGCTAAATCAGAAATACAAGTAGTTTAATTACTAAAATTTTGTAAATTATCTACGGTTCTTTTTTTGGAATTTAACTTAAAAAATGGTATAATCACACATGATAAATTTTGAGATTTGAAATATGGATCATATACGCTAAGCTAGATAAGGAATACGGATATACAATGATTTGAGTAATTTATTGTAGACCAGAACTATTGCTTTGAGTTCACGTGAATAATCCAAATTTTTTCATTCGTCCGATGAAGGGTTAGTGGCAATCAAACGGCACATAAATAATAATAAAAAAATGAGGATGAGAGAAATGAGAGGCTAACCTTGTGGCACTCTTGAGGATGTAAGAGATCTGACAAATAGGAATAGATTGAGAATAAGGATTCTTAACAGAGACCTTAGCATGATAATCTACTCCTTCACGTGTTACTCCTTTGAAATCAACGTCGTCTACGGTGGCTTCCGGCGTCGGAACATTAGCCAGCTTCTCCGCAAAGAAGCCTTTGGCTTTGTCTAATAAGCCTGAAATCAACGACGCCTTCTCTTCTACCTCCTTCTCTGCTTTCACCTTCTCATTATCCGATGATGCCATTTTTCTTCTTTTTTGGAAAAAGGATCGGATCTGTTTCTTTTCTCTCTTTGCTCTCTTTCTAGTGTTAATGGCTTTCTCGGTTTTATATATTGGTTGTTCTCTTTTAAGGATGATTAAGACCTTAATTCGCGGACCGTGAGTGCGTGACTTTTGTTTTTTTTTGGTTTTCTTCAGTTTGTAAAAGTAAAAGGAGTAATATAATTATTATTTTTTGTTCAACAAGGGACAGTATAATTATTTTAATTTCATACAAAGGAAATAAAATACAAATTCGTATGTATATTTTAAGGATAGATCCGTTTTTCGAGCATCATGGTCACAAAGTGCGTGCTTACTTCTCAGCTTGTCCGAAAGAGAATAATAAAATTGAGAGAAAACTATTATTAATTTTGTTTGTTGCTGCAAAAAAAAGACTGATAAATAACAATCTGTTAAAACTATAAAATTTTTAATTATACAATTAGTTAAAAATACTCCGTCTGTTTTTTTATATTTGGAACTATATTTTAGGTTTTTTACACATATTAAAAAAATTAATTATTTTATTTTTCCTAAATAAAATATGTTTAATCACAAGTTCCAAAATAATCTAACCAATCGTAAATCAGAATTCAAACAGTCAAAAATACTAAAACACATTAAATTTTGCATATAAATTTTAAAACATCAACTAAAATAAAACAATTTTTTTCTAAAACATCAACTAAATGAAAACAGAGGAAGTATCGTCTTAATCAACGGAACATTTTTCATTACATTAATGTAACTAATTTTAGATTGGGGAACTTCAACCGAAACAAAATCCGGTTTAGTTTGGTTTACTTAGATGATATTCCGTCTCTATAATCATGTGGTGATTCGGATTATAATAAACTAGTATTAAGACCCGTGCTTTATACGAGTTAAATGATAAAAAAGCTATTTTATTTTTTACAACTAATTATTATGTAAAAAATATTAATTTTTGAATGGCTGAAAATGAACGACATGGTTGCTATATAATATTACATAATCATTCTATAGAATAACACAATCCACTAATTATCTATTGTTATAGGACCATAAAATATAAAAGTAAAACTGCCACAATGGTTATAACCCTAATTCATTTCGTCAATATCCTGAAATTGCACAACAGATCATGATTGAATATTTTGTCTCTTAAGAAAATTTACATCGAAACTAAATTGGTCTTGAACTAATTAAAAACCAAAAATATATTAGGTTGAAGCTTTACAGTAACACACTCCACGAATTCTAACTAATGTATGAAAAATTATAATAATTCAAAACAGATTAAACAATACTTCGAGTGTGATCAATTTAGAAGAAGTCATGGCTGAATGAAAAATTAAACCAGTAGAGAAGAAAGCGTGAATACAAACGAAAAATGACAAAGAAAAGATTTGGAGACGACAAATTCCTTTTGGCTTTGTGTTTATCGAGAAAATCAGAGTATTTAGGGTTTGATTTTACATGAGTTATAGAAATCACAACAGACAAAAAAGTAACCTTTTTTGTGTTAAAGGTTTATAGTAGAAGAGAAAAAGAAAATAGGGAAGTAGAGGAGATCGCGGGGGGGAGAGAAAATAGGGAAGTGGAAGAGTAGAATTTACGGAAAACATTTAGTTTAATTACTTTTTTACATTAATTCGTTTTTTTGTTTTAAGTAAAAGTAATTACAAAAGAAAAAGTATTCATAATCATATATATGATTAACATTAATTCATAATCAAAATGAGATTAATTACAATGCTTTTATTCGATCCGTTATACTAACCATAGAACGTTAGATCGTTAACATATATATACACAAAATACATACTAATATAGAGAATATAAATTAAGTGAACTTAGAGAGGAATTGCATTTGGTGAAGATGAGGAGTTAAGGTTTGCATAAGCTCTTCACAAGGATGGTTACGAATTTCCTTCATAAGTTGTCTCCACAATGCTCGTCTCCTTTGACAGCCTCTGAACTTGCTTCTTCACGTTACACATGTTTTGTGTACATCTATGATAGCTCCTTTTGATTTATCTCGGTTTAAAATTCCAATTTCATAACATCGATCATAACTAAGATAGAAACACAAAAATATACCAATATTCTTAAACGATTAATTTTCCTACAAAAACTATCATATATATAACACCAAATATACCAAACTAACACCATATACTATATATTCCGATAATAAAGTTAAAGATCTAGTTCTCCCCAAACTGAAACTTTTAAACTTATATAATTTTAGAACAATAGTTCGAGATTTAAAATCTTACCGTCCTAATTTATACTAAACTGATTTAAACAAAATTTGTGAAATCTTAGTTTGATGTGCATTTGATGCTATATGATAGTTTTCGTGAAGAAATTGATCGTTTCAATTTCATTTTGAAATATTTTACCTGGGATACAAGCTGTTCTTGAAGGATTTCTGACCATACTTTCTCCATCGATAACCATCATCGAGTATATCATCACCACTCTTTGTTCGGAAAGCAAATCTAGGATTTTTCATCGTCTTGTTCTTCGTATGACTGATCTCATGCGAAGAAACGTGACCGTCCATTGAAGAAGAGATCTAGATTTGGGGAATTCTTCTCAAGATTTACACTTTTGTGTGTGAGAGTTAATTCTTTGTGCATGATGGTATTGTAGACAAGTATAAAAAGGTTAAGAAGCCAACTACATTCAACTACTTCAGATCAACAATAACCAAAAAAATTCCTTCACGTCATCTTACACGTGCGTGACTTTATAACCATGTGTATATATATGTCTAGACTGAATCAGAATCCGGTTTGCTAAATAGAGACGAAAATAAAAATTCTCCGTTGCCGGGACTCGAACCCGGGTCTCTCGGGTGAGAGCCGAGTATCCTGACCAGCTAGACTACAACGGATTTTGTTAACTAAAGAATCTAAGACTAATAAAGTTATTATGTTTTGCATCCTTATGTGTGTGAAGCCCAAAATTGAATTTAACATCCCCATCGGATAGTTTGTAATAAGGATAAGGTTGATGAAGTGTATGATACTGTGCTTGAACTAATGGATAAGGCTGATGAAGTCTATGATACAATGTCTTGTTTAAGATTCCTAGGGACAGGAACTCTGACACTGTGATTGAACCAATTTGATGTGATGATTCAACAGTCCATTGAACCAAATCACATCACCATGGATGTTCTAATGAAGCTGTCCCCAGAAGTCTGTAAATCAGAGTTACTCTGTTGCTTCTCCAACCGAGCTAATGAGACAATCAATCTGTCTTGTTTTAGACGCAATTTTATGAGCAAATGCAGTATGGTTTTTCAATACAGATGTTTAATAGTACAGTATCCCATATTAGTTGTACAAGGAAGTTTTATATACATACTGTTTGATAATCTAATGTAAAAATTGAGCTAGTTTTGTGACCCCACTAATCCACGGCTGGGTCTCAGAAGTTGTTTAAACAGAGCAATCTTAGGGACATTCCAATGCTCCACATGTCTGCACGGCTCATCAAAACATGTGAAACCAGCTTAGAGATTCTAAAATTGAAATGAAAACCATTAACGTCATTTGATATTTATGAGCTCATAATTGATATTTTTTACCTGCAAATTTTCCCGGATTCTGTGTCGAAATAATACTCTGTGTAGCCAGTTGCTGTGGAAACAACAGTTTTGATTTCTCATTACAATTTCCAGAAAAAGACATAAAAGTTTTCTCCTTTTTAATCATTAAAGACTTCTACCCTAAAATTTCCAAACTTTAGTCCTAAAAAGCTATTAAAAAATCTGCCCACTTTTAGATAAATCTATAAACTTTGGTGTTGTTGATAATATACCTGAAAGAATGGGTTTCCATGGAAACGACATGACACAGCTAAATTTCCAGTGTCCAACTCCTTTATCCTGCAAAACCCATGAATTTAAATTAAAAAAAGAGTTTTTTCTCTGTCATCGGGGAAAAAAAGTTTCATCTTTTAATTGACTGTACCTCAAAGTTCTCCCATTTCATGAGCTTCATATTCGATTTTTCGATTAGGCTTCCGAAATTAGTGCAATTCCTCTTAAAACGAGCAAGACCCTTGAAGGATCCAGCCGGATCTGCGAATTCACACTTCTCCTCATAAACCTCTAGCGTCAAGTTCCCTGAAAAGTCAGATTCTGATTTAGACAACAGAAGTGAAACTCACATCTGATTGGGATAATGTCTCTGACCTGTAACAAAATACGATCTTTTGAAGTCTTGTTTAATGAAGTCCACAACAGCTACACGAACAGCTCGTCCTGAACAATCAATAGGAACTTCGAAGTTTGTCACAATCTGAGGAGACGCCGGAGATCGAAAAGCGGAAGCAGCGATTCCGAGTAGTTCGGATCCATACCAAGCGATTTTAAGAAGAACATTATCTGATTCGGGTTCTTTGTTAATCTGTGGCTCGTTAGTAGGAATTTGTCCTCTGCAACTCACTCCAGTTGCTTTGAATCGGCAGCTACGCAAGAATATTGAACGGCCATGATCGCCGGAATAGCTAGGATTAACCGTGGCGATTGAATGAAAGGATAGAGAAGCTACCATTGTTAGATTCAATTGTTGATTGATCAAGGAAAGACGACTTTTACTTAAATAACAAAGTGTCTTAATAGAATAATAGAGACCACACAATGATATAAAGATAGCAACAATTCACAACGAGTAAATATCTGATTCGCTAAACAATGAATCAAAAATTATGATTTTGCAATAGAAGAATCTTTACAGACTTAAAAGGATTGAACTGAAAACAAAACTGAATTGTTGTATGAGTCTTCTTCTACACTTTAGCAGGTACGGTTTGATCAGCTGATCATGTCGATAGCACCTGGTAAAACTTGAAACTTTCTAGGTAGAGATCCAAGATATTCTCCATCTGATTGAACATAGACACTTCCACTGTCTGCAATCTCTTCAACTTCGATACTTTGTACACTACAAGAAAACCCCCAAAGGTGGAGACTTTTCAAGTGCTTAAATCATTTTACAGAACGAAATGTGAAGAAACCAAAGAAAAATCCTACCTTCTTGAAGTCACATTGTTAACCGTAAGATGTGTCCCCTTGTATAGCTTATGAAGTTTCAGCACAAAATCATACCATTTGAAGTCTTGAAGAACCACAACCTGTAAGTAAAGAAGTGTATGAAGGTCAATAAGCTATATCATATTTACAACAAAAGGGATTTCAGGTCTATGAAAAGAATTGTTGTACCTCAAGATTTCCATTTCCAGGGACGGCATTGGGCGTGATTTTCATACCACCACCAAAGTATTTAGCGTTTCCAACGCAGAGAGCAGTGACTTGAGGATATATCTCCCATTCGCCTCCATTGACCTGATAATATAAAACAATGTTTCCAAGTTACTTGTCATACTGAGGAGGGATTATGCAAATATAATTGCTTACCCTGATTCTCATATCTCGGTTATGATGCCCCATAAAAGCTTGTAGGGCACCAATTACGTAGCACAAGTTTCCAAATTTTTTGTACTTTGAAGCGTAAAATCCTGATTTTGCACTCCTGTAAGTAATGAGAAACAAAATGAGAAATTTACATTCGCTTCAATGATTTTGCACTCCAGCCTCATTCAGAACAAATCACACAGAAATATTCCATGATATCCTTACAAATGAACATCAGCCACGTTAATGAAATAATGCAAATCCCTTCCTTCCTTTCCGATAACACCAACATCTATTCGTGATCGCATCCCTGAAAAATGCTGGATATTGATTCATGAGATATTGTAACACAAAAGTCGATAAGTCCTAATTACACAAACGGATTTTAGTGACATACCTTTAGCAATGCGCTCCACCGCTTCACAAGGATCGTTGTTCCTAATAAATGCAGGATATACTCAAGAATAGAATCAATAGAAGTTTCAAAAACAAATCACATCAAACAGAAGTTGCAAAAACTAACCAACCAAATGTTCTAGCAAAATCCGAGCCAGTTCCTAAGGGAATCAGCTGCAAAATAAAAAAGAATGGACTTGCAAATGTAAATCGCAATCCACAGGAGATATACACAAAACAAGTTAAAAAGTCGATTCAAGCTACTCACACCAAGTGCAGTCGAATGACTACCTTCAGAGTTGAGATTACTGACGGGATTCCCCTCCCAAAAGAAACCATTAACAACCTGAAGATAAACAGATAGACTGAGTGAAGCTAACAGTCTTCTAAGCTCACTTCTAGCAAAAAAGAATTTTCAATTTCTACCTCATGCAATGTTCCATCACCTCCAACAGCAATTACAGCATCTGCACCATCCCTAATAGCCTAAGAGTATAATTTGAAGCACCAAATATTCTACTTAAACTAAATAAAAAATACAGACAATACTGTACCCATCAAAGTAATACTACTTTCACTGCTTCGTACCTCTCTTGTAATATGAATGGCATGAGAAGGACCCGATGTGAATGATTCGTATACCTGGAGAAACAAGCAAGAAGAAGAGCAAAACCAATTTCATGATACATAATAGGAAACAGAAGAAGGTTCCGCACTAACACAGGGAACAAAACGACAGTTGAATAAAAAAAACTCACATTACAGTCTTTACTAAGACGAGATCGAAGGTGAGGAAGCAACTTTCTCCATTCCTTAGCTGTTCTACCATTAGCACCTAATTTTACATCAAAAGACATTAAAAAGAATCAAGAGGCGATAACCCTAAACCTCAATTCCACCTCGAGATTAATCCGTAGGTAAAAAGTCATCATTTTTATATCCAGTCTATTCCTAGTCTCAGTTATTTTGTCGTCCGGTGAGTAAAAGGGACAACCCACCTTGAGGATTTACGACGAAAACAAGATCACGGAGGCAGGGAGAGGAGACGGCGGCGGAGGCACCACCACCGTGAAGGATGATGCGATCAGAGGAAACACGTTGCTGTATCCCAAGGAAAGAAGGTTGTTTCGCCGTGAAAGGGCAAATTGAAAGGCAGCAAGTGTAACGTAGCATCGTATGGCCGCAATTCAGCTCCGGGAGACATCACCGCCGTTACAAGTTCATCGCGAGATTCGACAATCACAGACCCTCCGTTTCATCTAGAGGCTTTCACAACGTTTATGGGCCGGTTGATCTTCCTTATGTCTATATTGGGCTTAAACTATATGGCCCATGAAATAAGAAACAAGAAAAACGTGCAAGGTAGATAAAGCATCAAGCCAGCTCTTTCTCTTTGTCCGTATGTAAGTGTGGGGTCCATACTTCTACCGACCAGTTTGTTTCTTGTGGGGCTCCAGCTGCATGACATCTGTCACGTGGGCTTTGCGGCCCATTTACGCAACTCTTACAAATTCGTAACTTAAAAAAATTTCATAACTTGATTATAAAACATAAAAATATTTACTTCTTGACAATTTTGTAAAAGTATACCTTTTTTTTTTTGGTCACATTGTAATAGTATACCTACTACTAGAAAAAATAGATGGTAGAAATTATATTCAAACTAATTTTCAGAGTTTTATTGATTTTTTTTTATCGGATGTCCGAAGGGACGAGTTTTATTGATTTTTTTATTAACGAGATGGAGTCTGTAGGACATGGTATTGAAATTTATTGCCGTTAGAATTTGATATTTTGATTAAAAAATAAACAAATACTATGCTAATGATTTTTTGTAATCCCACGAAATCGTCTTGTTTGGTCCCTTCGATAAAAAAAAAAGACTTAAAATTAGCCGTCCACTTTCCGCTATAAGATTTATATACATACACAGAGCTGTGACCAATTATAATGTGACATCAATTGACAATTGTACACGTGTAGGTTTTTTATTAGTTATCTTGTGTGACTGCCGTTACCCTATCACAAGTATAAACTGACGTCGGACCTCCACCATAGATTTTTCTCAGCCGACCGACTCATAAAATTCTATGAAGCATTAGAAAATATCATTTTTACAACTTTCCCTTTGATTTCTACATCTCCGGCAACTTAGAACCGTAAGATTCGTTAAAATTGAGGTTTGTGTTAGCGATAAGCCTCCTTTTGTTATGATATGTGTTCTTTTGAAAATTGAAGTCTGCGTTTTTAGTTTTAGATACATTTTAGGGTTAAAGTTTACTGTTTGTTGAAGAGTTTGTGCTGATCTTGTGTGTGTTATTGCATGTGGTGTGTGGATTGTTAACTTCTAGGGCTCTGCAAATCTTGGAAGATTGAAGCTTTTTTCCTAATACCTTGATTTTCGCCATCTTCAAGTGTAGATTAAGGCTTAGAACAATTTATTATGTGCTTGATTCCTCGATTAGCCCTTCTATGTGTAGCAACAACTCATAAGATACCTCGAGCTCACATAAAATCGGCTTGTACATCAACATGATTCTAACAATGTCTCTTTCATTTCTCTGTGTTCAGTCAAATGAGCAGACCACAAGATCCACCACGAGGTTTCTTCCCATTTGGAAATCCCTTTCGGATGTTATCACCAAAAGGCTCAGATTTATCGCCATGGCTACTTTCACTACTGAGCGGCTTTGAGTTACTTTTGGCTGAGAGACTAAAGAAACTTATGCCTAAGAGCAAAGATGACATCCTCACTTTAGCGTGGATGAAGCTAGCTATGGAATCACTCTGTGAGACCCATAATAACATAAATACACTTATCACTGATCTCCAGCTTCCCGTCTCCGATTGGGAAGAAAAATGGGTTGATGTTTACCTCAACATTAGCATTAAGTTACTAGATCTCTGCAACGCCTTTAGCTCGGAGCTCACACATCTCAACCAGGGAGATCTCTTCCTCAAGTGTGTTCTGCACAGTTTACACTCGAATTCTAGAGAGAAATATCTCCAGGCGCGGTCTTCGCTTGATAGCTGGAGGCAACATGTAAATGCAAACAATCCTAGAATTGACAACTGCCGGGCTGTTTTAGACGACCTTATCAAATCTCTGAACTTGCCTAAAGTTAAGAACTCGCCTAAAGGAAAGGTTCTTATGCAGGCTTTTTATGGTGTGAAGGTTCAAACGGTATATATCTGCAGTGTATTTACCGCAGCCTGGTCTGATTCTACGAAGGATCTTTTTGATTTACCTGTCTCTGAAAAGCCATTGTGGTCCAAGGCCTTTACTGATATGCAGAGTGTTGTAAATGCTGAGATCAGAAACATGTTGTCTACCGGTAGAACGACGATTCTCAAAGAGCTGGAGTGCGTTGACGCTAGTGTTGAGAAGCTATACCCTATGATACAAGATGGTGTTGATCCTGTCGACGTTGAAACCTTTAAGGATTATGTTACAGAATTAGGGACACAAGCTGAGAAACTGTCTCAAGGGTTGGATCAGTTATTGGAGGAAGTTGACAGTTTCTTTAAAATGACTTTGAGCGGCCGTGATGAATTGCTCTGTAATCTCAGGTCAAGTGACTTATCTGCAATGCAATTGGAGAAGATGTAGACTAAGACAGTGAGGTAAACAACCCTTACAAAACGTAGCGTTAGGTCAATGAAAGTGTTTTTCTTTTTAATTGCTGGAGTCCATCTGTTGAGCTTGTTGTCTCTTCGGGTTATGTGTGTTGGTCCTTGTCTGTATTGAAATCAATTCTGCCATATAATATAAATATATAATACATTTTGTTTGCCTTGAAAAAATATTGTTCTCTGTGTAAAGATCCAACCTTCTGAACAGATTTAATCGAAGGAACAAATCAGAAAGCATAGACACTTCGATTCAAAGATGGGTGAAATTAGCAATAACAAATGAAAAAGGCAATATTGAGATAAGGAGTGACATTGCTTCTTGTGACCATACACGTATGTCATATTTCATGCTCTTTAGATTCACGGGTCACTTGAGAGATCTTTTACAGTTGAAAAAAGCATCTCTCTTCACATGGATTTAGTGTCTTCAACAGACACTTTAGAGAGGATCCTTCAACTTCAACAAAAGCCTATCTTCTTGGTCTCTCTCTATTGTTTTTGGTCTGATTATTGCATTATGTCTGGAGAATCAAGCTCTGGTTCTACAGAGCACTGCATCAAAGTTGTACCAACACACGGTGGCCGCTATATTCAGTACAACGTTTATGGACAGCTCTTTGAAGTTTCCAGAAAGTATGTCCCTCCTATACGTCCCATCGGTAGAGGCGCTTGTGGTATTGTCTGGTAAGTCCTTTGGATTCTTCTTCTGATCAATATCAAAACCTTCTTCTTTTGAATATTCATACTCTTAGTTCTTGAATTTCAGTGCTGCGGTGAACTCAGTGACTGGAGAGAGAGTGGCGATTAAGAAGATTGGTAACGCTTTTGATAACATTATTGACGCTAAGAGAACTCTACGCGAAATTAAACTTCTCAGGCATATGGATCATGAGAACGTAAGCCTTAACCATCATTTCTCTCGTTTGAAACATCTTAAGTTTCTCAAATTTGCTAGATTTATCTAGTATTCCTGATCTTCAGGGTAGAGGCAAGCAGAGGGTTCCTCTACTTTTAGCTATTTGTTTTTGTAATCAACTGATCTTCAAGCCTTCTTTAGGTTATAACCATTAAAGATATTGTAAGACCTCCGCAACGAGATATCTTCAACGATGTCTACATTGTCTATGAGTTAATGGACACTGATCTTCAGCGTATCCTCCGTTCTAACCAAGCACTGACCAATGATCAATGCCGCGTGAGTCTCTTTGTGTTGTTGTGATCATTGTTAAAGTCATGAAACTCTCTGATCTGATCTTTATTCTGTTTACTTCTCTTCTTGTTACAGTTCTTTGTGTACCAGCTCTTAAGAGGGCTCAAATACGTGCACTCAGCCAACATATTACATCGTGATCTAAGGCCAAGCAACGTGCTACTTAACTCGAAAAACGAGCTAAAGATTGGTGATTTTGGGCTTGCAAGAACAACTTCAGACACAGATTTCATGACTGAATATGTCGTTACCCGTTGGTACAGAGCACCTGAGTTGCTTCTTAACTGCTCAGAGTACACCGCAGCTATTGATATTTGGTCTGTTGGTTGCATACTTGGCGAAATCATGACTGGACAACCATTGTTTCCAGGCAAAGACTATGTTCATCAGCTTAGGCTTATTACAGAGGTAAAACTTCAAAGTAAACCATCAGTTTTAAAGTTGTCTGAACTGCAATACCTTTCTGACTTTCACTTAAAAAATTAGCTTGTAGGCTCTCCAGACAATTCCAGTCTCGGTTTCCTTCGCAGTGACAACGCAAGAAGATACGTTAGGCAACTGCCACGATACCCAAAACAGCAGTTTGCTACTAGATTCCCAAAAATGCCTTCTACTGCCACAGATTTGCTGGAGAGGATGCTCGTCTTTGATCCGAACCGACGCATCTCAGGTAACAAATACGAAAAGCCCTTCAAAACATTCATTGCAGTTTGCGTTGGTGCATAAACAATTTGTATTTTTGCTTTTTGTTTGGATTTGCTTTTGTTGTGTGTAGTTGATGAAGCCCTGGGCCATGCTTACTTATCACCACACCATGATGTAACCAAAGAACCAGTCTGTTCAACTCCTTTCAGCTTTGATTTCGAACATCCTTCTTGCACAGAAGAAAACATAAAGGAGCTTATCTACAAGGAGTCTGTCAAACTCAATCCTGACCATTGAGAGAGAGAAACATGTTTGATGATTCCTTCTTCTTCTTCTTCTTTTTTTTCTTAAGTCTGCTCTGTTTGATCTCATCAGATTCCTTTATATTGAATCTAAACTCATTTTATTTTGGTTGAATAATTGCTACTATGATACACACATATTTTATCTATATCTTAAGCTACTGCAGAGCTTAACTTTCTTTAAATCGAATTTCTTCAAAGACTATAGTCTTGTGTAAACATGTCTTCTTCTTTTTTGCTTAATCAAGCAAACTGATTATTCTGTTTAGACAAAAATAATTGATTTTGTCGTAAGATTCAAGGACCATGAAACTAGATAAATAAATGAAACATAAGATTTTGGTCTATGTATGACTACTCTTGTCTCTGACCAACACGTAATAGAGTATTCACGATCCACGCGACAATATTTTATATTACCGAAAGATCAATCAATCAACAACCGGACATTTTGCACGTGGATCATACGCAACTGTACATACTTTACCCTGGCGTGTGAATTAAAGTGAGTAGAAATAAAGAGAAATAAAAGTCATAAATAATAAAAGTCATTATATTGAACAATAATATTTTCTTCGATGAAAATTCTCTTGAACAATGCGCTGCTTATACTTACACTAAATACTCTAAAACCCTTAATTCTCAGGAGAAATTAGAGTTTATTATGGCAGAGATTTCGATTCTGGGTTTAAGAACTCTCTTATTCTTTTCATGGGCTGTTTCAATCTGTAATTGTCTTCAAGATTCTGGTTTGGACAATAATGGAAGCTTTTTCACTGTCTCGAGCTTCAGGTATCCTAGATCCCAAGTCAGACCCTACGATACGCGTTACATCAGAGGTCTGTTAAATCTGATCAATTGTTGTTCTTCTTTTCTTTTTGTTTGGTGAGATTCAAGCAATTTTTTCAGCTACTTTTTTTGTCTTGTTTCTGAATGATGATCACTTCGAATTCAAAAGTGGACTTGAATTTGTTATTCTGATCAAATAGGTCTTGGATTCTAATCATTCTCTTATTCTGGACTGTCTTGTTTTTTGGATGATTTCGTATGATATCACGAATTTATGCTCTCGGATTCTTTGTTTGATTCCTTGCAGTTGATTTGCCTCCATGGTTCTCATCGTTGAATGTAGCTATCGAATCTGATGTTGACATCGTAAGTCTAATTACCGCATAAAAGATTTCTCTCCAAAATTTCGATTTGATTGTTTTGGTATTTACTTGAAAGTGTAAGTGTATTGCTATGTATTGATTGTTCTTTGTAGACTGCTAAAAGTATTTCGAGGATTTCAAAAAGTCTTCTTCCTGTTATATGCTTCAGAGATGGTAGCCCTCCTCTGCCTGATGCATCAGCCAACGCTCTTGAAGGTTTAGGTATGATTTAGGTAAAAACAGTGTAGTTTAGCTTCTTTGTCTGATCAAAGAACTCACATACCTTACTATTTTTGGGTAATTAAGAAAGTGTTCTTGATGTTTTGTAGAGTTAGGACGGTTCTTCAATGGATCTTTTGAAGGAGCTGAAGATATTGAGATTGCAGAGCAGTGTTACCCAATGCAGAAGAATATATCATTGAGATTGACCAATGAACAGGTTTTTAAACTACTTGAAAGCTTGCGTGTTAGGAGTTTTTGAGATGATGAGTTTCTTTTCTAACGTTATCTTTTTCAGATATCACCGGGAGCTTGGTATGTTGGTCTTTTCAATGGAATCGGGGCTACGAGGACTCAGGGGAAAATGGTATGGTTTATATGAGTAACACTCTTCTAAACTTGGGTTCTTGTAACTTCCTCAGTTTTTTTGTACATTTGTTGTAAATTAGATTTTTATTACTTGGATACTGCACAGATTGTTCGCTCCTCGGTGTTTTCATTTAGTGCCAACATTAGTGTCAAAGGTTGTAAAACCGCTACCATGTGGGGGCCCTCCTGCAACCAGACTATTTTTCCGCTTTCATGTTCTCAGTTTGATAACCAGACAGGAAGTGTTGTTTCTTGCTCGGATTCTTTCCTAGTTCTTGTCTGACCAGTGTTGAAACAAAGACATATGCTTTAGATGTAGATGGAATAGCTGAACAATTAGTTGTTATCGCTTCCAATGTGAAAGTGGATTCCAATGAAAGTTATCTCATGTGTTACGCCCGTTTTGGAGCAATTGCTTCAGAGACTCTACATGATTACGCTGGTGATATACACAAAGTTCCCTTAGTAATTAACAAACCAAAAGCTGGTCGATGGTATATCGTTGCTAGTTTATCTGGACGGGAGAATCGGCTTGTACAGGGCACAAATTCTAGTTCTAAGGTCTGTTTTTCAATGAATGTTAAAGTGCTCGGATGTCCTGTGGGAAAAGCAGGACCAAATTGTGGGCAGCAAATCTACATGCTTCAGGTAATTTGCTGTAAAAGCTTCTGAGTATGTCAAGATCAAGAGCTCTATACTTATTAGAACTGTTGAATACGATACATTTTATGCAGGCAGTTATGAGAAGAGGGTCGTTAACACCTTTTGAATCATACTATTTGCCGGTTGATGAAGCTTCATCTTCAGGCTTGAGCACAGATTTCACCCTCGAACCCATTGCCACCAACTTTTCCTCTATTCCAGAAGTAGACACAAGCACTTGGACTTATTTTCTCATGAACATCCCTCAAGGAGGTGCTGGTGGGCATATCCACTTCAGATTAACATCTGATGCCACGATACAGTATGAATTGTATCTTAGATTTGGTGGATTACCAACGCTTGACGACCGGGATTATTATTATGTAAATCGAACAAGTGCCAGCCGCTCAATGTTCTTCTCATTATATAATTCTAGCCAGGAAAAGGCTGATTTTTACATCTTGTATGCTCGAGAAGGAACATGGTCATTCGGGTTAAGGCAGCGCAATGACTCTACTACTCCTGCTGTTTCCAGAGGTCCACCTACTCTAGTATCTCTTTCTCTTGAAAGATGCCCGCGAAGGTGTTCGTCTCATGGGCAGTGCCGATATGCTTTTGACACTAGTGGATTGACATCTTACAGGTTTCTCTCTATCTTGAATCAATTATAATTTGTAAACATATAGAGAGTACATTATATTGAGTGTTAAAACTCTTGTGTTGTATTTCGCTTTTGTTCTTGTGACAGAACCCACGGAGCCTTTGACTGCAGCATTGAAATTGTATAACACCAAGGTATCTTAATTTGTCAGCGTTTGAAACCTTGAAAACATTTTTTTATGTACTCATGTGGTTAAAACCTGATGCAGAACATATTGTTCAGTCTATTGCTCTCATCGCATCTAATGCAGCGGCTCTTTTGCCAGCTTACTGGGCTCTTCGGAAACGAGTAATTTTCTTGGTTTACACTTTTAATTTGTCTCTTGGTTTATTTCTCTTTCCCATCTAAAAGCTGCATATTCATTCCTAAACAGGAGAATGCAGAGTGGGTTCTGTTCACAACTAGCTGAATCTCCAGCGCTCTGTATCATGCGTGTGATGTAGGCACCTGGTGTGTATTAAGTTACAACGTATTGCAGGTACGTATGGTTGGTAGCAGCAGCATTGTTATCTTCTGTGTGAAATTACTTAGTTAAGAGATAGTAACTTTTTTGCTTCAGTTCATGGATTTCTGGCTCTCTTTCATGGCGGTGATTGGGACCTTTGTATACTTATCCACCGCTGATGAAGCAGTTAAGAGAACAATACACACAGTTGTTGCCATCCTCACAGCTTTATTGGCCTTGACTTAGGCAACAAGGTATCTTGGTACTATAGCACCTTGGTACTATTTGAAATGTTTGACAGAATGGTCATGATAAATAGCACCTTGGTACTATTTGAAACTGTAAAATTGGCTTGCTATCTATTTGCAGGGCGTCCAATATTATCATTGTGTTAGCAATCGGGTCACTCGGTCTCCTCATTGGGTTACTGGTAGAATTTGTTACCAAATATAGATCATATTGCGGGTCGGCAGGATTCTCTTTGAATATGCTTGACAGGTAACATAAGGAAGCCATTCACGTTCCTGAAATGTTGAACATACGATTCACAAAATTTGAATATAATATATCGTAGGCCACGGGCAGTCAAAGAGTGGTTTAGTAATTTGATCAAGATGCTCAAGAAACGGTTTCGTTGGGGCTTTGTGGTGGCTGGTCTTGTAGCCTTTACCATGGCCGCCATAAGTTTCAAAGTGGAAACCAGTTCAACGTACTGGATTTGGCACAGGTATGTGTATTTGAAGTGTTCAAATATGATTTATATCAATTAATAAACTTTCTGTATTTTGACATATGAAAATTATGTGCAGTATTTGGCATTTCACCATCTACACATCTTCATTCTTCTTCCTCTGTTCGAAGATTGCAATTGTAAATAACGAGAACCAAGCCCACAACGGAACTGACAACTACGAGTTAACAAGGCAAGACTCGCTACCAAGAAACTAAGAAAAGCATAAAGGCAGAGGCCTTTACATTCTTTCTGTACCTTGTCCTAAATCTATACCGACCAAAAAAGTTTTTGAACAAAACAACACGTTCTGATGGGTAAATATTCAGGTTTTTCTCTCTCTCTTACTTAGATTCTTTTGATATGGCATCGGACCTCGCTGCCAACTTGTGTCTGTAATCTTGTATGTTTATTATACACACAGAGACAGAAAAGATCACTGGAGTTGTCCAGTTGCATCGTCTGTCTTATGCCTAGATAATGTAATGTTTTGGTACAATTAGAGGCTTTGGCATTCTTGAACAATTTTTACTTCCATGGCTTTTTTACGCTGACTAAATTTTGCTGTTCTCATGGTTATGGTTGTTAGATTGAGTAGTCTTCCAGCCAACTGCAACCTGGAGTTTTGGGATTGTTGCAGTTTCTCCTCTCTATTTTACGCAGTGTAGCCGCTTCATTCCAATGGCCTTTGGAAACGTAAGCGTTTGACAAGAGCGAGTAGTTCACAGGTTTGGTAGGTTCAATGTCAAGAAGCTTTCTTTGCACCCCATCTCATGGATTCTCCCTTCTCATGAATTTTACATGCTCCTGTGAAAGCTGCCAACGCATCTGTGCTTGGCACCACGGGCATTGATTTTAGAACATCAAAAGCCTGGTCAATAAATCCAGCTCGACCAAGAAGATCGATCAGACAAGTGAAGTGTTCTTCCTTTGGTTGTATCCTGCTAACCTCTGTCATTTGTTTGAAGCAATGAAGCCCTCCCTGAACTAATCCTCCATGGCTACAAGCAGACTGAACCTCTAAAAATGTGACCTTGTCTGGTTGAAGTTCTCGCAGCATTCGGTCAAACATTTGCAAGCTTTCTTCTGCGAATCTGTGAAAAGCTAAAGCTCCAATTACTGAAGTCCATGAAACAAGATCGGGTTCACAGATCGAATGAAAACATTGAACTGCTTCAGATAAGTTTCCAGTCTTTGAGAAAGAACATATCAGAGAATTAGCCACCGACAAAAATTCTGCAAAGCCATGTTTAGTAATAATGGCTTGCACTTGTTTAATCTCCTGAATTGCAGAAATTTTCGTGCAGGAACTTAGAACACTTGCAAACGTAAGCTCATCCAGTTGAAGTCTCATAGCTTCGCATCCTTCTCCATTTTTCCCAATCAAAACCCACTATCATGGCGTTCCAAGACACTACATTTCTCACAGTCATCATATCAAAACATTTGTGAGCGTCGCTCATATAATTACATCTAGCATACATATTGACCAATGAAGTTGCCACTGGAATGTCGACTTGAAATGACAGTTTGAAGACAATGGCTTGAATCTGTTTCCCTTGTTCGATCTCGCATGCACTGAGAAGACTCGAGAAAGTGAAATTGTCACCTGTGAATCTGTTTTTGTCAGAACCCATCAGCTTGAGTAAACCAAAAGCTTCATCAATGTTACCGTTAAGAACATACGATGAAACTAAAGCGTTCCATAGCACCAAATCTTTACTCAAAACCGCGTCAAATACTCGTCGTGTTTCAACAATGTGACCACATTTCCCATAGAAATCAACGAGGGTAGTACTCAGAAAGCAATTTGATTTGAGACCTTGTTTCACTATCAGACAGTGTAATTGAACACCAGCTTCCACATTGGTCGAATCAGTACATAACCGGATCAAACCGATGAACGACACATGATCCAAGCTCACCTCACTGAGAAGAATTCGATTCAAATAACAAAAACCGAGATGAAGTTTGTGGTTGGTGTCACCGTCTCGGTCAATAGCCCCGTGAATCATTATGTTCCAAGTAACAATATTTCTCACAGACATTTCGTCGAAAAGCTTATCTACATCCTTAATTCTCTGTTTTTCGTATAGGCCTGCAAGAGCTTGTTTTGAAGAAACAGAGAATTGTAAGTCCCGTGTTTCACCATGATCCCATGATCCTGTTTTATCTCGAAGAATTGACACAAATTAGCAACTTCGATGCAGACGTAATAGCTACCGGTGAAGAAATAGGGATTCTGATGGTTCGTAAAGTAGAGAAACGGTTTCTGATTTGGACGGTGACAATCGAAGATGATCGGAACGTAAAATGCATCTCTACCGGAACTGAAAAAGTAAATGAAAAGACGGCCTGGCGGGAAAATCCGACAATTTGAAAACATAACATTACAACAATTTTTAAAAAAATCCGAAAAAAACAGTTTTTTTTTTCTTCTTCTTTTGGTCATGTTTAGGAGGGACTCCACATGGGAGTTTTACATTTTGTCTCTAAAGGCACTCGGCCCAAAAAAAATTTTTTGAATCACATTAGTAAAATTAATTAATTTGCAATGGGTGGAATAATATGTTTAGGTGTTTGATCAAAATATTAAAATTAAATAATTTCAGCAATTTTGTAAACATAATGGTTAATATACAATTATTATTATTTAGGTAGGGGAATTTAATGCAAAAACTAATATTTGAATGAGAATTATAATTTTGTTTATAGCAAATATTGAATGATGCTTTCAGATTGTTATTTGCTTTATTTCAAATTTTAGATGTTTGGAGAAAACTCTCTTCCAAAATTATTTATTAATGTTCTCTATTTTCCATACATATTTTTTTTGAATACTGGGCATAATTGACCGGTCTATTAACCAAGTTCTTATATAATGTAGGCGGTGAGACTCGATCTCTGATTATGCAAATACGCATATCTTAGTAGACTTACTGCGTGCCACTAGACTAAAGACCATTTGCTATACATATTTCATAAATATTTTCTGTATTATTCTTTTTGTCAACCAAAATTTCACAAAAAATACCAAAAATTCATGACATTACAAAAGAGAAATTTCTTGTACAGAAATTTGTTCAGTAATTTAACGAAAAAAAATCAGATTAATTGAAAAATTACTAAAAAAATTATTCAACTTTACTAAGTCTTCTAGATATAAAAGAACAATCGAATAGTCTAAATTTTTTGAATATGTGTGAAAATCTTAAAACACAAACCAAACTGTAACTCAAGCAGTGGGTTAATAATTGACTTGAGTTCATACGTCATAACTGAATTTCATGGTATGGGTCTCTCTCATTTCCAATGCGTCTCCATATATTTGTATATGTCGTCCTGACTTCATTCAATAAAAACCATTTCTTTACATGCCTTGTATAGGCCCAATTTGACTGGGCCCAATTTTTCAGCCCAAATCGTTTAGGCCCAATAAGAAGTGGCCCACTAACAGAAGGGCCCAAGTACGCATGGCCCACATCCGGCCAAAATGACACCTGTACGATGACAACGAGCATAAGGTTCCGACACGTGTCCCATAGACCTACATGCGAGCTGACACTTGTGATCCGTGACCACCTGCTCGCCATCATCCTCAGTCCACTATAAAAGGGAGGCCTAGATCAACAAAGAGACCATTCGAAAAATCTTTGGCAATTGAGAAGAAAAATCAACTCGACGAGCGTAACAAACGAATCGACGAACACAACTTAAAAAGATCTTATCGACGAACGTAAGTTATCAACATAATTTAGGATATTAAAATGACGAACGAGAGAACGAAAATTTTGAACGACGAGCGTAGTTTAATCGACGAACCTAAACACCCTAAGTGGTGAGGCAATCGACGAGCGCAAGAATAAAAATATAAACGACGAACGCAACTTTACATAATCTGATCGACGAGCCTAAACACCCCGAGTGGTGAGGCAGTCAACGAACGTACACTAAATCGGCACATTGACGAACAGAAATTCAACTCCTACACCTGTGAATTAAACACCCTAGTGGTGATATATACTGACGAGCGCACTAATAAGACACAATTTACCGATCGACGACCGCACGATCGTCGACCGTTATTCCAGAAAGAAACAACGAGCAATTAGTGGTTGACGACCATCTGACCATATAAACGAGAATCTCAACCCACTCAATCTCCATGTCTCTTCGAAACTAAGAACTACGAATTGACTTGATTCCGTAAAACGGATACGTAGGCAGCCCATACAACGGTTCAGTCAAAAATCACAAATATCGTTCGTATTTAAAGTGTGCTAAGACTGGTACGAACATGCCTTAATTCCAACAAGAAGATTTATGATAAACTAATAGACACAGGTTAGTGATTCTGCAAATATTATACTCTGATCCTTTCCTTATTTTTTTCCAATCAATTTTTGTTGCTAATTTCACATTGTTTAACCCTAATTTGGGTGGGGGGGGGGGGGAAATAGTATTTTGGTTTTGAGGAATAAGGGTCTGTATCTGTGGAAAATATGATTTTTGACCCTAAACTTCTTCTTTGGTCACTATCCATCGAAACCCAAACCTTGAAACAGAGAGAAATGACGGGCTTAGCGAAAATGGAAAGCCGATTTAGCGGTTTTGCTCTAGGAATCCTAAATTCTCAATTTTTTTGGTGTTTCCCGCTAAAAAAAACCCTAGTTCCGCCATGTAATTTCAGAGTTCTCAATCGTGAGTTTATGATTCTTCATCGTGTTTCTCTTTTCTCGTCGTTTGAGATTCCTGGGTTTTTCGTTTCTCTTCGGGTTATTGCTTTCTTTGTTGTGTTATGCCTTCAGAGATAAATGGGATCAATTAATGGTTGTAGGTTTCGTTGTTCATCGTCGATGGCCGGCTGGTCGATGGTAGCAAACGAAGATGCCGTCGATCGTCGCAAAATTCCGAAGAATCTCAACGCGAATAGAACTCCTGAAAGCGTTAACCCTGAATCTAACGGGTCTGGATTTGAAAAAAAGATTGAGGAACTTGTCTCTATGTTCCGAGCTTTGCTTGAATCTTTTCTCGACGAGTTTTGCTCGATGGATAGTGTTCTACCTCTTCCTCCGATGACTGGAGACGGGAGTCCCGTTGATTTGTTCAATCTTTTCTTGATCGTGGTCACAAAGGCGGTCTTAATGCTGTTTCTAAAAATGGATTATGGGATGATGTTGGTCAAGAGTCTGGATTAGGGTTTAATAACTCGGCATCTGCGAAATTGTTCTATGTTAAGTATCTTGATTCACCTGCTCGATGGTTGAACAGAGTTATCGCAGGAGGAAATACTAATGGTACTAGCGTGGAGCTGTCTGGAATCTTGGATGGTCTGGTGGCTAAGCTCAAAGATTTTCTTTCTGAAGTGAAAAGGAAATATGAGCTGAGGAAAGGTAAAGCTGCAGAGTTAGGAGCAGAGCTTAAATGGTTTATATCGAAAACTAAGAGAAGATATATTAAGTGCCAAATTGGTAAAGACTCTGATTCTAGTGATTCCGTGAAAGAGAATAAGGGATCGAAAATAACTGAGAAGAGATTGGAGAAGATAATGATCCTTGATTCAGGTAATCAGGATTGCTCTTCGCCTGGGAAGAGGAAACGGGAATGTTCTTTAGAGACACTGAAATGGTTGAGCGAGGTGGCTAAGGATCCATGTGACCCATCTATTGGTCGTTTGCCAGATGGATCAAAGTGGGTATCTTATGGAAATGAAGACCCATGGAAACAACTACTTCTGATTAGGGCCTCAAGAACAAACACTGATTCAGCTTGTGAAAAGATTGGGCAGGTGGGTATACTAGGTATAGCCATTCAAGACTGCGTTTTCCGTTATGCAAAAAAAATCCATGGAATCTCGATGACCATATTTTTGCCTTTAGAATCTTGAATTGCATTTCCATATGTCTCATTAAACCATATTAAAAAGTAACTTAGTAGCAACTTAGGATACGCTGCATCGGCTTTTATTATAAGAAAAATTGATTCCTTATAATTCCCGCTTCCCCATATCCTACAATGCATATACTTTAGCACCAGGGATTTGTATTAGTGGTAGAGAACATTCTCTATGCTGTCTCATTGCCAGAGGCTGTGAATATTGTAATTGAAACAAAATCTAAGTAGTCTGATAGTGATGGTTTGTCTGTGCTCTCTGATTTCACTACTGTTCTTTCATGTTTTGCCATTAAAGTCTTGATAATTTACTTGTTTGATTCAGAAACTCCAGAAGATGCACCCATCCATGTATGATGACAGTGCTGGACCTTGCTACAATCTAAGAGAAAGGCTGACTTACAGTGGTAGTCATTTTAATGACAAGCAAGCTGGGAGGGGAAAGACATCTTCTTGGAATGGCTCGCCTTCAAATAGTTCAGATGAGGAGGATAGACCATGTGCTCGAGTTGGGTCAGAGTTTCAAGCTGAAGTACCTGAGTGGACTGGCAATACTTCTGAAAGCGATATAAAGTGGTTTGGCACTCGGATCTGGCCATTGAGCGCAGAACAAAACAAAAATAGTTTTCTTATTGAAAGAGATCGTATTGGAAAAGGAAGACAAGATCCTTGTGGCTGCCAACATCCAGGTTCTGTTGAATGTGTCAAGTTTCATATTACTACAAAACAGGAGAAACTGAAACTTGAACTTGGTCCCGCTTTCTACATGTGGTGTTTTGATATCATGGGTGAAAGTAATCTTCAGTATTGGACAGACTTAGAACTGAAGAAGGTAAAGTCTTTGATGACTTCTCCACCTACCCTTAGCCAAGATTTCGTCGATCAGGCCAAGATGATTCTTTCTTCAAAGAGCAGAGCAAAGATTGTGAGCTACTTCTACAACGTGACCCTTTTACAGTTTAGAGCAAACCAGAGTAGAATCACTCCTCATGAGATAAACAGTGGTTCTGATGAACTCTTCTACCGTGAAAATGAAGATCTAGCACCTGAAGCAAACACATCCGTGAAACCTGTCGTGCTTTCGCCTAAGAAAAAAAGATGTCGATAACTAGGTAGTCTCAGAGCCTTTGTGAATCATCCTATTGAGATTCAAGTTGAAGCAGCAATTTTTGTTTTCTTTCCATCTCGTTTTGGAGGTTTATATTGCCATTTTTAAAAGCTTTGGGAGGGATTGGGAAAGCTTTTCATCATCGCATGGTCTTGGCAAGTTCTGGTTTTGTTTTTTTTGCGGTAAATACTTCCATCTGGTCCTTGAAGATGCAACAGTAATATTCTTTTTGTTGGCATTGCTTTAAAGGCTTTGCTAAAACTGATGAATCAAAGACAAAATCTCTGCAAAGTACAGTGAGAAATATTCGGTTTTGAATGCATCTTCTCGCAAAGTTACAAGAGTGATATTTTACCTAAAGCTTGAACCGACTTTGTACATCTATTTTCGAGCATGTGATGATTTTTAAAATAAAATTAAGGATTCATAAACAATATGACAAAATTAATATTTAGCTGCATTTTGTAAGGATAGATTTCTAAATAATTTAAATTACTTGACATAGTAATTATTGCATTCTTTTTAGTTTACAAAGAGGAAATTATTGCATTTAAATCCACTAAATATTCAATATTTTGTGCAATATATTGGTTTACCAATTCAAATAGAAGAAAATACTAGAATACGCAGTGGCCCATGTTGGTTATGAAGAAATGGTCATGAATTGGGCCATATGTTTTACGCTGCGGCCCATATAAAAGCCTACTAAAATTTCATCTCGCTAACTTATAACACGCGCAGCATATTCGCGTGTATGAAACGCGCCTATTTTTGCATACTAACACGAAAATTGGTCAAAATAACCAAATCTAATTGTTTCGAATTTCAAGGCGCGTGAGCTGAAAATTTTTCTTTTTGCCTTTTTTTTTCTTGGCAATAATTTGTTTTTAACTATATTTTCACCATTCCCATTATTTAAAATCATTTTATTTTTATTTTTTTCATTTCCATTTTATTCAAATGATTTGATCAAATTAAAAATGGAAAATTAATATTTTCGGTGCAACTGTGCAAGATTTAGATTAATAATGTTATTCGATTTTGCTAAACCGTGTAATATGTTAAAAAATTAGGTTAATGCATGTGGACACGTTATTATTATTTCATTATAAATAAAAAAGCATAAAGAACACGTAATTTATTGTCCTCACGTCTTCTACAGTCAAAACCCCGTAAGTTTATGGTTCACGTTTCTTTTAAATTAATTCATCTTTTGATTATAGATTTGTATATTAGTAATATTGTTAGGATAAGTCACAACTCCACCTTTTGATTTTTCTTTCGTTAGATTCACTTTTCCGGGACTTTAACTTCCTTTGTTTGGGCTTATATTTTTCGAGAATATTTTTTTTCTCGTCGGTCTTATTTATATTTTTTGTTATAAGATTGTTGTGTTCAATTTTCAGTTATATATATCTATTAGTGAAAAAAAAGTTATAACTCTACCATCGCTTTTCTTACAAAATCATCCATTCTATTTTATTAAATAATCATTCAAAGTTTCATTTTCATTCTTTTATAAGAAATGATAAATTAAGATTGGTATATCATCTATAGTGACTAAAAGAAATAATCACATTATGGACCTTACGGCAACAGTGGATAAGACCAAAAAAATGTCAATTACCATAATTTTGTCTCTTCGTAAATTACTATTTTTTGTTCCAATAACACTTACATAATCATATTTTTAAGGGAAAACGATAAATATAACTCAAAATTTTATTTTAAATTCAAAAACAAATCCCAATTGAATTCATCTCAAAAATTAACTTATGATAGTAGTGAATTGATAATTTTGCCTTTAATGACTAAATATAAAACCTAGAAACGGAATTACATTTATACATTTCACCAGATATTGCAGATTTCACACGAACTCTGGTTACAGAAGACTTCACATCAAATATACTACTTATACAAGAATACTTCATGTGAAATATGCTCCTTAATTATATATATAATTTAACATTAAAATAGTAATTATTATATGTTTATAATTTTGATTACAAAATCTAATAATAAACAATTATGAAGTATTAAAAATAAAATTTCTATAAAATAAGGTCAAATAAAATCAACAAAAATCAAACCATGAAATTCATAAACCAATTATGTAATTGTTTAGGGTTTAGGGTAATAAGAGATGATAATTATGTGGGATTTGTAAATTTTGTATTTAAATATAGAAATAGAAGAAAAGAGTTAACTTGTGCATATATTTAGAAAGTATAAGTTTTTGGTCTAACATTTGCGTATTCTGCGGTTTAGAATTCATGGTTTGCGGTTTAGGGTTGAATGCAGAGTTCATGTGAAGTTTACGATATACAGGAGTAGACTTATGTATAGTTTACTTTCAAAGCATACTTCAAATGGAGTATATACTTTCAAAGTTACAATGTTTAGGGGTTAGTCCAAACTTCAAGTGAAGTCTACATGATGCAGACTTCAACTGAACTCTGCTCCTCCGAAATTAAAATTGAAATTAAATTGGGTTTTGCTAAACCAAAATTAACCAACAGTCGAACCAGAAAGTTAACTTACATATAAATACAATTTTTAGAAGAAGAAAATAATGTGTTACATCTCATTCCGGCCAAAGTGTAAGAACTCTGAACTCTTCTCTCCTCCTTCACGATCTAAGATTTTTTCACTTTTTTTCTCACAATTTTCGCCCTTTTTTTTGCATATTCCACCAGAAGCCTCCAGCTGCCGAGGCCTCTTGTCTCTAGCAAACATCCATCATTTCTTCTCTGGTTTATAACTGAAAAAAGTAGGTTTTTTGGAAAATATTGAGTTTTTTTTTCTTGTTAAAGTATTGATTTTTTTTTGTGTTTTTTAGTTAAAGATCTTGTGAAATTTTTTGATATTTTTAATTGTATAGTTAAAGACTACATTTTAATGAATATTTTGTGAAATATCTAATTTTTAAAAAATTTCTTGTGAAAGATTTTATTTTTAATGAAGCTTGTGTGAAAGTTTTAATTTTTTTGTGCTTTCTAGTTAACGATTTGTTTTCAAAATAAGATCTTGTGAAAAATTCAATTTTTAAAAACTTTTCTAGTTAAATATTACATTTTTAATGAATATGATGTGAAAGATCTAATTTTTTTCGTGAAAGATTTCATTTGTAATGATAGTTGTGTGTAAGTTTAATTTTTTTTTTTTTTTCTAGTTAAAGATTTATTTTTGAATGAGATCTTGTGAAAAGATTTATTTTTCTAGTTTTTAAATTCAATAATATTTCCTTTTTTACCAACAAAATTAATGTATAGTGTAGGTTACACCTAAGAAGTGAATATTCCTTACCAAACTACAATCAATTTGCAAGTGGTCTTTAGTTTAGTGGCAGACAGTAAGTCCACATAAGATTTGCGCATTTGTACAATCAGGGATCGAGTCCCACCACCTACATTATGTAGGAACTTGGCTAATAGACCGGTTTGTTGTGGCCCATGTTGAAAAAAAAAAACTACTATCAGTTTAATTTTAACCAAAATAATTATGTATTTTTGTTAATACTTTTCCAGATCTCGAATCATATTAGATAGAGTCACATAACTTCCGAAATTGAATTCCTATGATAAATACTACAAAAGTGGAATATTTCTTCAAAAAACAATTTCATAATAAAATAGGAAAATTGCTTATATTCTATTATTTTTTCATATAATTCTGTTATATTGATATAACATATATTATTTTGTAAATTATGAAAGTGAAATTATTTTCCCATTAACTAAAAGAGTAACTTATATGAAAAATAAAGTTGAACAGATTAAAGAAAAAGATAATGAATAACGAGGGAAAAGGGTAAGTGTTTTATATATCAATTTTTTCCCCTTTCTTTCATTTTCGAATCTTTTCACTTTCTGTCTATCTTTCTTTCTTTCTCTCTCTCTATCTCTCTCAAACTAATAGATTCTAGATAGAAGAAGAAGAACGGAGAACCGCCATGGCTTCGCCGAGTAAACGCCGAGATATGGATATGATGAAATTGTGGGTTGAATTTTCAGTTGATTAAAGAATTTCTCTCGATTTATTAACAAACTTTCCTTTTCTTCTGGGTTTATGATCTGTTGATGATTTCTTCTTTGTTGTTTTATGCAATTGGATATTAGGATGATGAGTGATTACAAGGTCGAAACAATCAATGACGATTTGCAAATGATCTATGTGACATTCCATGGACCCACTAACAGTATTCTCCATAACTCATTTTCATTCATGTCTCTTGATTTTTTGTCTTTTTGCTTTTAACCTACTTGTTGAAATTCCTGAATGAAAAGATAAAAACAAAAATGAGTCTTTGTTGATTTGGTCTTTACACTAGTCTACGACTTCAGATTCATATCATAGGAACTAAACTAGGATTAAATGATGTCTGTACTTAAATTTGGATTATGTATTGGATCTTCATAGATGCAAATGATGAATCTTTTGTTAGAAAACCAAGTTGAAGTACCTTTTTGTTGTTTGGTTTTAAAGGTCTGTATCAAGGAGGTGTATGGAAGATTAAAGTTGAACTTCCTGATGCTTATCCATACAAATCTCCATCTATAGGATTTGTTAACAAGATATATCACCCTAATGTCGATGAATCGTAAGTACCAACAAACCATATGTACCATTTTTCGTTGCATTGCAAGTAGCTGCATTTGATCTATTCTAGTTGTGAGCCGTGACTCGATTTGTGTTTGTGGGCAGTTCTGGTGCAGTTTGCTTAGATGTAATAAACCAGACATGGAGTCCAATGTTTGGTAAGATTGTGTTTTCTCTTCTTTGAGTTGCCTTTGGATCTGATTATGTCTGCATCCATTAAAGCTTTGCTTCGTTAGCAGATCTTGTAAATGTTTTTGAGACCTTCCTTCCTCAACTGCTTCTATATCCAAACGCATCTGATCCATTTAATGGAGAAGCTGCTTCTCTGATGATGCGAGACCGCCCAGCCTATGAGCTAAAAGTGAAAGGTAAAGTCACTCTTCTTCACATTTGCTTCTGTGTTGAACCTCTCTCATTGACACATGGTAATCTTGCAACTGTGAAGAATATTGCGAGAGATATGCAAAACCAGAGAAAGAGAATTTAAGTGATGATGATGAGGATGATGATAGTATGAGCGAAGATGGTTCAGGCTCTGATGATGACGACGAAATAGCTGGAAAAGCTGATCCATGACTGTGACAAATCAAACTTTCTTTGTACTTTTCATTAGCTCATCTCCAAATTTAAACTATTTATTGATGTTCATTGCAAAGAGGAGAAAAACTTTCCTCTGTAAATTTGTAGAGACTTATAATTCTTTAGGAATATTGAAATTTCTTTTTTTCTTTTTTTCTTTTTTTTAACTGTAAATACAATGTAAAATCTCCATTCTTACATCAATAAAACATGAATCCATACCTCGTTTTGCTTTTATCTTCCAATTTTTTGTTATACAGAAATATGTCGTACGATGGATTCTGCAGATCTAAACAGCAACATAACAAGGAGTAATGGACCTACAGAGTTATTTGATTACTAAGGTCAATGATTCACTCCTAAATTGCTTTAAATGCCACATTACAATTGCATTCGAATATATGGGCAAAAGAGACTTAATCTTCACAGGAACCGAGAAGGTCCGTCTATAAATGGCTAGGTCGTCTTTTACCAGAATCCGTCCTTAATCTCTTCACCGGATTAGCCCAACCTACTGAATCACCAGCTGCACCGCTGTTATTTGGATGAGTGGGTTGGTTTGGCCAGCGCTGCTGTTGAGCTAGCCTTGTTTCCCTTGGAACTCCACCAGACACAGGACTTCTAAGACCACGACCAATCATAGCTGGAGGTGAAACTGGGCTGCTAGAGCCAGCAGTTCGGCTTTTTGGAGCAGACTTTTCTCGGTCTTTCCTCTTCTTCTTGCAGATTACTAATTCCCCTGGGTGAGCTAAAATTGGGGAGTCATCAGCATGGTTTGTTGTCCCACCAAGCTTTGTTTCTTTCTGCGGTATCTGCACTCTTATCCTCGTGTTCTCACGTTGTTGAGGTCTCTGTGGAGAGCTTGGCTCGGCTTCCCCCTCGTTTACCAGCTTTTGCCTCTTGCCTTGGCTAATGCCTGCTCCTCTTGGGGATGGCGTAGACACCAAAGTTGGTGTTGGGCCAGAGAAGGAAAGTGCATTCCTTGCTTCCCGAAAATCTGTGTCTGGGAAAGACATCTTCAATAGATCAAAGAACAGATTGTGAACTTTCCTTGCTTCGGATCTCACCTGCGGAAAATTTCGATTACCTTTAAACCCATTTGGCTTATCGAAGATGATTCATTTTTCTATTTACAACGCAAAAATCAAACCTCGTGTGAAAATCCATAGAATTGCATTGCTCCCCTTAGCATAAACTGCACGTCAGATGCAAGTTCCATAACTCCTGCGTACCCTAGCCTTTCTACCCGGTGATCTATCTCTCGTAGTTCCAAAAGATTATTTACACCTCCAGCAGCATAGCCATTTTGAATTCTCTTCCACAAATTCGTTAGCATAGGAACTATCTGCTGACCTTCCTTGTCAATTCTCCTTTGGAGCTTGCTAATTACATTTTTGCACTGAAAATACAAGGATCGAGTAAGTACAGACCAAAAAAACAAAATAAATGCACCAAATATAAACCGTACAAGGGAATGCTCCATTGAAGTAAATTCCATTTGGCAGACCATACCCGTTTCTGTATGATGTGGGACATTCTTGCACCAGCATTTGCAGAGCCAAGAGGACTAGTTCCATCCCATGTTTCTCTGGAAGCTTCAGCGTTATCCTCCACAGAAAGCTGTGTGGCATTCAATCTACCAGATTTTGGTGAAGATACATGCAGCTTGGAAGCATTAGCTACCTTCTTTGCAGGTAAACTCCTAAGTCTCGAGGATGATTCACTTTGATCATGTCTTGAACCATGTGAGTCAACAACTGTCCTCAACTTTGATCGATAGCTTCGATCAACTTGCAATGGCTGAGCCATCTCATTACCGTCTACTCTTTCTGCAGTTTGACGAGGTCTTAGACGAATACTACGTTTCCGTTTGATTGTAGGTTGCAAAACCTGTTCCTCATCACCTTCATCACGGTCATGGGCCCAATTTCCTGATCGTTGGAGATCTATGTGAGAATCCCCTGATGCTGCTATTTCCCCATCTTCTAGATCATCCAGCTGTTCAACATAATGAAAGAAGCAAACATTACACAAACGACAAAAAAGAAGAGATACCTGTGAGACATATTAGGTGCCTACCAGTCTTTTTGAGACAGAACCTGGCCTAGTGTCCAACGCAGACAAAGAGCCAAACTTTTGTGAAGAAACAGGGGATGCCATCTCTTTTGATCTATGAGATTCAGGAGAAGATCCTGAAGAACCAGCATCATCACGTGGAAGATTTTTTTTATAATTACCAGAACCCGGAGGATAATCATAACCACAGACAGGGTTCTCTCCATCAGATTCTCCCTTGTTGATTTGGCGATCACCAAGAGCGCCGGGAAGTTCATCATCGTCAAACTGTTGAATGTCTCCCTCTTCTTCATTCCCGGAATCGATGTTCCTTTCCTCAGAGCTTTCCTCGGAGTAACCTGCAATGTCATCTTCAATTTCTTTATAGTTAATCTTTTTGCTCTTGGGCCTCCCCCTTTTTCTCTCACCTCCCGGTCCACCAGGTTGCACAATCAGATTACTGCTAGACAGCATGTTTTTTGACGGTTTCTTAGATAAATCAGCAACAGCAGCATTTACCTCCCTAGTACTGGCTCGAAGCCACTTAGGCACCTGCTCATGATTAGTCATTTCCTCCGTCCAGTCAAATTCTTCATCCATCTGATCAAATAACTCAACTTCTTCCTCGCTTCTGGCAATCATTCTGTTCACCTCATGCAGAGAAGGTACATCATGTACAGTTTCTTGATATCTTTCTTCATCATGCAATAAAGTCTCCAATGTCATTCGTCGCTCTTCATGAGTCGTCCTTTGGTCAAAACGCCCAGCATTAATGACCTCATCAGCCATGTCAATCTTATACTGTTGAATATTATTCCTTATGAGACCCTCTATAGATCCTATATAACGGTCCTTCCCAGCCATGTCATCCTCTAGGTCTATAGAACCACCACTTCTTAGCTCGTCTTCCTTTTGATGGCTGGAGAGTTTTTCAACAACTGCCTCCATATAGATCACTTTTACTTCCCTTGTCTGCCCTATACGATGTGCTCTAGCAACTGCTTGTTCCTCATTCTTGGGATTCGGATCCGGATCATAAATCACAACTGTGTCAGCAGTCTGAAGGTTAAGACCACGTCCAGCTGCACGTATACTAAGCAAGAAGATAAAGCAATCCGTATCAGGATCATTGAAGTCCACAATAGCTGATTCCCTATCTTCTAGGCTGGTAGTCCCATCTATTCTTCTGTATACAAGCCTTCTCCACTGCAAATACTCTTCCAAGATATCAAGGAGTTTTGTCATTGTACTGAAGAGCAATACACGATGGCCTGTCCTCTGTAGTTTTATAAGGATTCTATCCAGAATCCACAATTTTCCACATGACCTTACGAGAAAATCTTTGGAAAAATCGTTGAAATATGGATAATTGAGCAAAGGATGGTTGCATGCTTTCCTCAACTCCATGCACCTATTGTTTAAAGTTCTATATATCTTGGCTTGGTATATAGGATTCTTCTGCGCCCTAAGTTTTTCATCGTCTGGATCAACTCTAAGAGTCCCAGTCGCTTTAATCCAATCATAAACAGCACTTTGAATAGCAGACATTCTACATCTTAAAACTACAGAAACCTGCAACCCAAAAGCATAATCAGAAGAAGCATCTAGACAGAAAATAATGACAAGGGATAAACACTAGATCCTACCTTAGCAGGAAGTGAACCTTCCACATCCTCAACACGACGTCTGAGCATGAATGGTTCTAAAATTTGATGAAGCCTGTGAATGACTATGACCTTTTTTTCAGTCTCCAGCCAGTCATCCTCTATATTATGCGCAGGACCTTCTTTTTGAAAGGGTTGCGCAAACCAATCATGAAATGCTTTTCGATTGTCAAAGACATCAGGAAGGAGGAGATTCAATAGTGACCAAAGCTCTTTTAGATCGTTCTACAAGATTTAATAAAAGTAAGATAAGAACGATAACATAATATGAACAGTTTATATCTTGGTTTCCTTTTGTTAGGTGTTCCTGCTAGGCCCCAAGTAGCTATACTATTACCAACCTGTAAAGGTGTTCCAGTGAGAAGTAATCTCCTCTGGCAGCGGTATCGGTCAAGATCCCGGGCCAAAACAGATTCTCTGTCCTTCATCCGTTGTGCTTCATCAATTATAATATATTTCCAGTCAACTTTTGAAAGTTTTGATCGATCATACATTATGAACTCATAAGTCGTAACGAGCACATTGAACTTCATGGCGCAAACCTCCTGTTGAAGAGAACAGGGATCCATCAATCAACAAATTTAAAACAACATCTAGAGCAAATGCAACTTTTTCAAAATTTGACCTGAGAGAACAATTTTGAACGTTGATCCTTTGTACCAACATAATATATGCACGAAACAGATGGCAGCCAAGTATGGAGTTCACTCTGGAAAAGGAAAAACCCGTTAAAAGTGTAGTCAAGTATCAGATTGTAGTCGACAGGAGATAGCATTAAACTGATACGTATTCTAAGGAACACAGAAGAATTCATCAACTGGATATGACCATTCAGCGCAACGAACAGCTCGTTTACTAGAGTCAAAGTTAAGATTTGATAATGGATAAATGTGAATTGTGGATTACTGGGGAACTGAGATAGATAATTATCAATTGGGAGACTTGGGGTCTCATATTATGCCTTGGTTTTAAGCTGCTGCATTGATTCTGTCGAAAATTTGGAGAGTCTATCAGAAGCACAAACCTTCCAATTGACCAGAACAGCATTGGGAACGATGATGAGATGCGGTCCATAATTCCCCTTAAACTCCATGAGGTAAGCAATCAGTGCCATTACCTGCAAAGCAAAGACAGAAAACATTAAGCATATTATGCTGGCACAATACAATGATTCATTGCTCACAAAAGGCACAAGTATAGTGGAATCCCTGAAAACTGAGAACAGATTAACCTGCACAGTTTTTCCAAGACCCATCTCATCAGCCAAGATCCCATTTAATTTGTTATTATATAATGATAGCATCCATTGTAATCCAACCTGAATGGCATGGAGCAGAAAACCTTAGAAACCATCAAATTGAGGCATGGCAATGAAATAATATTCACAATGCAACAATATAGTCTGAATGGAGGAGATACCAGCTGGTAATCACGCAAAGTCCCAGCTTGAAGCATTGAGGGTTGTCTCACAACTACTTCATTTACAGCATGGGCCAGAGTATAATACCTAGAGTTGGGCATAACAAAACGGGTCAAGAAAACACTAAAGACAGCATCCAAAGATCCTAAATTTATGATCTGTACAGTCCCCTCACACATAGAAGTGCAGGATTATAAGCATTTTACAGATAAGCTCATACATAAGCAGTCAGGTCCGTTGGCTTATAACCAACAACTAGTACTTTGCTACTCCTTCCCCATTATAATCATTTCGTGTAACTAGTGACTTACTTGTTAACAGATGAGTTTTCTTTTGGCGCATTCATTTCCGTAAATCTATTTCTGATCACAACTTCTTCTCGAGCACAAGCAGCTGCTGCCCTGACCTCTTCTTCTGACAAGCCCTGGATCAAAAGGAAATAGGTCACCATCCACTACAACTTTGAAAACAAGTACTAACTATTTTCTGAAACATTTAATGTCAACATTTAAGTTAAAATTTTAAGAGTTATCTACAGAGAATAATGGATTATTAGTTATGGAGAAAGAAGGCAGTATGTATACCTGCAATCTCGCTGCGATGGCTGCGGCATTCGCTGCCTCTTCCACTTCCTGCTGGTTCTTTGTGGCAGTAATCTTACCTCCAAGTTTATGGAGATAATCTTCGGTTTGGGTCAAAAATGAAGAGAGAACAGCATATCTTTCAGCAGCATCACCGGGTATATTTGTCTGCTGTTCCAGCAGCATCTCCCTGTACCTTTCCACATCATTATTCTTCAATGCCTCCATCCTTTTGTTCCGGCCATCATCTTTTCTCTTCGAGAACTCTCTCAACATCTTTTCATGGTACTTGGCCACTCCCCTGTTACGAGCAGTGCGTGCATCACGTATAGCCCAGTGAGCCTCCAGGAGTTTTTTACGCCACTGAAAAATGGTTTTCAGCTGCTTCTCTCTAACCGCTTTCTGGTTGGCCAGTACTTGTCTATTCATTTCAAGGCGTTGCCGTTCGCACAACCTCACAAATTTGCGATATGGCCTATCAGGCATGGACATTATCTCCTGTTGTTGTCGATCCACTTCATCTCTAACACGAGACTGGAGATCTGATAGCCTAAGCTTTTTCTCTTCAATTTGAAGCCGCAATACAAGATCAGGCCTAATCCTTTTTCTTTCTAAATTTTTTGCTAGTAGACAATTTATCTTCTTCAAACTGTCTGTTCTTTTCTTATTACAGGACTCTGCACCTTCTTCACAAATCAGATCTTTAATATCATATGCTAATGTGAGATTGTTATTCGCATTGGCTGTTGCAGACCCATAAGAGTCATGTTTTCGAGTGAAAAAGGGAAAATCAAACAACGGTCCATGATATTTCCTGGCAGAGGCTGCATCCTTTGGCTGCTGGGGAGAGTTTGCTTGTGGAGGAACCTTAGATTGGCCTCCATCAGATGCAACAGCCTTTCCCTTATCAGCTGTAGAATCACTTTTCGGAGTCTTTTGAGTACTAACATCTGCTCCTTGATCTGACTTAACAGAGAATACATCAGTTTGTTGCTCCTCTTTTGTAGCTGCATCCGTAGAAGCAGCTTCTTTTCCCAGGTTTTGAAATAATTGGCCGTGTGTCGACAGAGCTACTTCCGTATCTCCAACATTATCTTCCTCTTTAGAAAATATCGGTCCGTTTGACGAAGCAGCAGCCTGAGATTCTTTTGCACACTCTAGCGACTTTGCTTGGTCTTCTCCAGTTTTGTCTGAAGATCTATCCTGAACTTGTCCTCTCAGAGGAGATATTTGCCTCTGCGTCTGCAGTTCAAGAGGTGGTGGAGCAATAGCTTGAAGAAGCTCTGGAGGTAAAGAACCTTCTCCTTTCTGTCAAGAAAAAAGCAAGACAGAAACCAATTAGCCTGACTTGCAGAAACATTATATGTGGACAATGAAATATCGCCAGCTAAACATATATAGACAAAGAAGAAATAAGGAAATAGACAGGACTGAAAACCTTCAAACGCCTAAATGCCAAAATCTGGGCTTTGAGAACATGGAGTTGTTGTTTGGTAAATCCTGATCGCTGTTGTGCTTGTTGGGTCCCTTGTCCACTCTGAAGGGAAGAGTTACTGAGTGGACCAGTACCAGATGGAGCTACTGAATTTGGAATCGGTACATTCTGTTGCCTAGACTGCTGCATTTGCAAACGTTCAACAGGACCTAAACCTTTTTTTGTAGACGCATTCTGATCCAAAACAGGAGTCTCATTTCTAGACGTCTGCAGGGAATTTCCTGAGGGCATTCCATTAGTAGACTGAACTAAATTTCGAGTATGCATTGGATTGTCTCTCCCTTGGACGGAGAAGGGATTCATAGCAGGATTCACCATTCTGGGACTGGAAGCCGAGGGAAATGAGCCAGTAGGTGCCGCATGTCTGGACTTTGCTGATCCTGACTGCCCAGATACATCACTAGCAGAGTTGGTACGTGGTGAATTCTCACCTGGAGCATTTGAAGATGAAGCCGGCTGGCTAGAGTTTGGAATAGATGGTGACTGTGAAGCCATGTTGCCTTCATTAGCTTTCTGTTGGGCAGCCATTCTTGTCTGAAGGATGTGTGCCATTTGGCTGGCATTGGTAGGATGTGTGAGATCAATATTATGGTCGCGTGCCCAGGCCTGCATTACCTGCCATTGTTGTGCTACTGCGAGTTGGTTGGTTCCCATGTTATTGACCCCCTGTTGGGCCTGTGGTGCCTGCATTGACCTTGTGATATTTCCAGGCATTACTTGTCCAGTACCCACCTGCTGAGGATGAGATTTAATCTCGTTCCTTTGCTGAGAACCTGACTCCATCTGCCTTTCACCGCGAGCAAACTGTTCACCAGATGGCTTAGACGATGAGGCCTGGGCCTGACTAGATGCCTGCATCGAATTCATGTCTTGCATATTTAACATCCCCATCCGTCCGTCTTGATCCTTTCCCATACTAGGTGAACCAAGCATTCCCATCCTAGCTTGCTGTTGTGCTTTTTGTTGTTGAGCCTGTAAAGTAAACTGAAAATACGCTTGCTGCATTGGATTAAAACTTTGGTGTCCCTCTTGAGAAGAACCTTGTTGTTGTTGAGGAGACTCGAAGAATTTCCTAGACTGCTGAGGCATTTGCATAGAGCCCGGAGACGAACCAAAGTTGCCACTTCCCATCACTCCCTGAACCCCACCACCATGATACCCAAACATATTATCATTTGCGTCTGAATTCCTCAGCTGCTGCTGCTGCAAATGCCAAATTAAAAGCAAGATAGTTAATTAGTAGCTATCAAATGAACCAGAATCCACGATTCAGAGCAAATTAGAAGACAGAAACCAACTCAGCTTCAATTTAAAGAAATTGATAACTTTCCTTTTCCACGAAAGTGAGAAGAAATTAAACCACACTAAAATTGAATAACCGCAAGTTTAAACAAACAAACATTTTGCAACAACAAAGAAGCCTATACCTGCCTAGACGCCAGCTGCTGTTGCTGCACAGATGAAGATGAAGAAGACGGAGACGCAGCGGATGACGTGGACGCAGTCCGACCAGCCGGACCCATGCCCGAATTCCGGGCGGGCCCTCCGCCACTGCCTCCAGATTGCATGCAACTCGTCGATGAATCTGAAAGTCATTACACTCTCAACAATTAAACCCAATTTTATATGACAAACAAAGTAAGAAGAAGAAGAAGAAGAAGCTAGAAGAAGACAAAAGGTTCAAAAACCCTACCAATAAAATCCCTCCAAAAAAATTCGGACAGAAGCTCCCGGAAAAGTAAACCACAAATAGCAACAACGGAAATTTACAAAGCTCACAATCGATACACACAGACACTGAGTCGTTATTGCACTCACCTTTCTCTCTCTCTCTTTAGATTTGCATCGATTGGGGAAGAAGAAACGAAAGTTGCGGGATGCAACGGTATAAAATCCAGATCCTTGTGGGGGCTTTTCAATATAAAAAAAAGGAGGGAAACGAAATCCACGGAATCGATGATCGATTCCTCTTCAGAAATTCACGCGATCAGAGAAATTTCTCGCAGTCAAACCCTAGCTGGCTTGTTACTTCCCTTTTCTTTATTAATCTGATTTTTTCATTATTATTTTTTTACTATATTTTTTCATTTTTCATTTTTCATTGTTGGGCCTCACGCTCTCGATACAGTTGGTTGGGACACGAGAAATGCGTTTCACTAAGCCACCTCGGTTTTCTCTATTATTACGCGAATACCATTCAATGTATAAAACAGATTGCACAAATTACAACGTGACACATGTGATATTTATTTGTTTTTCATTATATGAGAAATTTTATTTCTAAATTGGGTAAATATAATAAATGATATGAAAATTAGAAAATAAAAATTTTAAATATAATCAATTTTCTTTTTTAGTAGGTTCTAATCTTTTATATTGTATGGTATCTTTCTGTTTTGTGTTTATGTTAGCTACACTTTCGTTTAATAATATAGCAAATAAACAAAATATAAGAGAAGCTAATTTAACATATATCTAGTTTATGTTTTTTTTTTACCTTTAAGTTTTCACTCTTGAGATGTTTGTCCAAACTTTTTAGATTCTATTCGTTTGGAGGATCTTCGAAGGGTCTCGAGATCCAAATTAATTAAAGTGTAATTTTTTTTATTAAATTATTAATAAAGAAGGGATTGTGCCCCTGTTCTCGACGAAAAAAAAACATATATCTAGTTTTTAAAAAATTCTTTATATTTTTACAAAGTCAATAAATCATAACCGATGATATTTTTTTGTTAAAAAGTTTAAAAGACTCTTTGTATTCATTGGTGCATTGTATAGGCTTAGAGGAATTGTAAGTAATGCTCATTTTTCTCTACTCTTTGTAAAAATATTCTTTTTGGCAATTTGCCTTTGAAATGAATCAAAGCAAGGATTAGTTTTAAAAATAAATATGCTATTTACAAATCCCTCGTTTAATATTCTTAAATTTAAGTTTGAAAAAATTCTAAATCAAAGATAAACTAAACAAAAATACTATCGAGGAAACTGGAGATTATTTACAATTCCCTCGTTTTTTTGACTCATTATTTGTTAATGTGCTTAAGTTTGAGTTTTCGTAGATAGAACATGAACAAAATCAAAAGGTTGCAAACTGAATAATTGGTTTGTTAGCTGCTTTGTAATTGATTTAAGCAACAATTCGATGGTACAATGCTCTTGATTTCCATAACCTACAACTGAAAATTTGTTATTATAATCAAACATTGATAAGCTTTTCAAGACAAATTTCTAATAGGCACCTACCAACGTCTTGATGAGATTAATATATCAAATCATATCGGATCAAAGAACACACGATGCGATGGAACTTTGCAAGACTTTGTGAACCTATAATGCATAGAAAATAAGCATAAGCAAAGTAGAAGTATATAATTAAAATGATGAGTTATATAATAACAACTAAACACTCAAGAGTCTGGTGAGTGAGGGTAGAATAAGATGAAATTAGAGAATGGAGAACAAATAAATGTTGTAGAGAAAGAGAAAGAGCAAGCGAAGAGTTGTTTGTTCTTTTTAATGGTACGCTGACGTGGCAGATTTGTAGAAGAAGAAAATGGCTGATGTGGACAGTTTAGGAAGCTTCAAATGCCGATGCCATCTTACTTCGTCGGTATCTGATTCCTGAACAACTTACAATGGAGAAGATCGTTCCTTTCTCTTCTCTGATTCTACATTTTTGCCTTCTTCTTCTGATCTTAAACTTTTACGGATCCGTACAGCTCGCCGAAGCGGGGAAGCGACGGATCGAGATCTCTGACGATCTAGACGACGTAGAAGACAGCGAAGAAGACGAGTCATGGAAAGAATGGGGAAAAAAAGCACCGACGCCGGAATTTGATCCACCTCCGGATTTCACAAACATGAGATTCGAACAGATCCAAGAGGAAATGGCTAAACGGACTTTTGGACCAGTCGTGGGATTCGTAAAGCTCCGATTAGGCGTACGCCGTACTAAGGTAAACAAAAATCCCAATTTCCCTCCTGAATTGATTAGAGTACCATTGAATGAGGGGACTGAATGTGATTTGTTAATATGATCCAATCAGGATATGGTGATTGATATTGCTATGAAATGGACAAAAGTTTTGAAAACAGGAGGAATAGGAGTAAGATTCATGGCCGTTGATCGAAGCACAGTGATGTTCAATATGCAAAATGGCAAGGAAGTGAACGAGGTAAGTAAAAACTACAAAACACGCATAATGCTAACTTTTTTGTGTAATGGATTAGTCTGAATTTTAACATAACAATGAATTCTATTCTTGGTGGATTTTAATTAGTTGAGGGAGTTCGTGCTGAGCCAGGAAGAGGCTTATGAGGTTAAGATAGGCAAGCAAGAGTTTCGAAGACCTGGAGATCCTCCACTTGAAGATGTTGTTAACAAACTTAAAGCTGATCAAAGCAAAGATGATGAAGTTGGAGATAGTAATAAGAATGATCTTAGCAAGGGATGAATTGTAGTTCAGAAAACAGCTTTTATAGAATCTTACCTACAATTTCTTTGACATGTTTGGTTTTTAAATTTCACTGAATAGTGTAGAATACAATAAAAAGAGAAAAGCTTGTTTCTTTGCTCCCAATGATACTCATTTAAGCTTACTGCTAAATGTGGAGAGCTCGATAGCCTGAATTCTAGGAATACTTTCTGCTTCTGCTCTCTCTTTCTCGGTGTTATAGCCCCAGTTTCCTGTTTTGAGATGAGTTTTTGTCAGAACAACTAGCAAAGAAAACCTGAAGAGATGACATGGGGGAGAAGAAAGACCACCTAAGTATAGATTCCATTTGTCTAGTTCAGGCTCTTTGATGACATTCTTCAGCGTTGCGAGTCTGTCTTCTACAAAACTGGCCAAATCAAACAGTGGTTACCATTACAAAGTCATGCACATAGAAGAATTAGTGATGAACAAAGTTAGGTGTAACAAGCTATTCAATTACTGCAGCGTCAAGCCTTGATGTTCTGGTTCATTTTGAAGAAGCTTTAACACTTCCACCTTTGGCCTGATGAGATATCAAGCAGAAAAAAACTAGATTAAGGGCAAAATCTGGATCAAAAAAACACAATCAAAGTTCATCGGTGGACCTCATAATGAATACTAACCCTGAACCCAAACCATATATTCTTTCCGATGGTAAGATTACACCTGCTATTTCACGTAGCAACGCTTCGGCAAAGCGGCCCTGCAATTTTCCCCATCCAAAGTAACAAAGTTCAGTTCATCATTGCCACAAAACATTGTTCAGACAGTTATATTAGATATGAATCATTACTGCACCTGTTTCGTGGTAACAATGTAAATCTTTGAGCTGGCAAATTTCAGTGCATCTAAAATTCCTGGATAGAATCTGCAAATATAGTAGACTAAAATTAAAGCTATGAAGGAGGAAACATGGAACTTTGACTATGTGAAACCTTATTGTTTGCACATATCTGCCTAGAAACTTGTTTCAGTCTAGAAGTTATTGATGTTGAATTCAAGTGGTCAAATCCTTGTTCATCCAATCATCTCTAACTTTTCCAAACAAATCGACCAAAGCATCTCTATCTTCACTAGCTAGTTGCCTAGTTTGAAGCATCTGCCACACATTTGTTAAGAGGAAGGTTTGTTTACTCTTAATCTCACGAGCCAATGGTAAGAGGCCACGTTTTTACGAAGTTTTCAAAAAAATCGCATGTTTTTCCGCGTTGCGTTGCGTTTGCGTTAGTTCACACCGCACGCATACATATATTGTAAACCTGTTATTATCGGTGGCGTACCCATTCGCTTACCGACTGCAGCCGGTTACACCGTCTATCCAGCCTACCTAAGAACCGGTGTCGCCGGTATCAATAATTGCTGATCTCTCTTCTCTCTCCAGATTCTCCAGTCTCCCTCCCGGAGATAGAAATCTCATCATCAATCTCCGGATCCAATTCAAAGTCGTCGCCTTTAAGGTATCTTCTGATGAACCATTGTTTCCCTGTAAATATTCCTCTTTACCTTATCAATTGTTGAGATTTGCCAGCGTGATTATTCATATATGTTTCTGGTATAGCTCGATTTGAGTTAGATAAGGTAGTTGTAGAAAGAGGTGGTGTTGTGTTCAGATTCTCTCTTCTGATATTGCTTGTCAATTGATTGGACAATGTGGCAATGAAAGGGTTGTGTTTGCTTTTGTCTGGTTCTGGAAATTCGCTCGTATTGATTGGCTCGAATCTTTGATGAATGTGTCTTGGTATCTATAGGAAACCATGATGTGGTTAGTTTATTGACCCTTCAATGATGATTTGGGTCTACTTATCTGCATTACTGATTGTTCACCTTTTGTTGTTTTTTGAGATTAGAGTAATTCTGTCAATAAAAAAGATTTTTAGGTTTTTGCAATTGAAGATGTGAGATATCTCTGTTTTATGGCCATTAATCCAAGGAGTGTTCTTTTCAGTTTCATTGGGTCATTGTAGATTCTTTTGTGAAGGATGGCTAACAAAGAGGAGCATGAGGAGCATCCTCCTCGTGGGAATGAATGGGAAGTTGTCTCGCTTACTTCATCAGCTTATGCTGCTGCTCCTGGTGAATCAGTAGATGCACGAAAGTATAATGCGTTCTATGGAGCAGAAACTTCACGTGATCTCTACATGTCTGACCACTTTGTCTTCCCACCTAGTGAGCATGAGAATTTACCCATTGATGAAACTTTAGTTAAAGATGAACAAAGAAAGGATGGCGAAGAGTCGATGCTGGAGGATCAGGGATTGTCTGATAAGGGACAAGACCCACGGTTTCACTATGAAGTTGGAAACGACAAACAGAATATCTATGATGAATCTGCACTTGGTTCTTCTAAATACATGGAACCAATTGGAAGTGAAACAGCCTTGTATGAACAAGGTTTAACAAATGCTGAGCCAAATGAGTCTGCAGAGGGAAACTTAGATCTCAATTCTAATCTCGGGGGCAGAAAGGATGCCAAAAATCCACAACACAACCTTCCCTGTGTAGCTTGGTGGAAAAGGAGAACTGTTTCTATATATTCACGCACAAGAGAGGCAAATGCGATATGGTCTTTGTTCTTTGCAGCGGCAGTCACAGGTCTTGTAGTTCTTGGTCAACGTTGGCAACAAGAGAGGTGGCAAGTTTTACAACTCAAGTGGCAATCAAGCATCAGTAGCGAGGTTATAATCTAAACATCACCTGAGTTCTGTCAAGAATCAATATGTTAGAGAGATGGTAACTAACTAAAGCCATTCATTGACGACTCATGTTTCTTTGTTTTCAAACAGAAGCTAAGCAGAGTACTGGAGCCTCTCTCACGCTTGAAAAACGTGATTGTGAGAAGTAGTCCACAAGCTTCTCTCGTGAGGAGTGGTCCCTCCAGTGAGATCTAGAGACAAAAGAAGATAAAACTCAAAGAGACAAAAAGGTCAATGTAGATTTCATTGCTTCAACAATCTCACACGAACACAGGTATATAAAAACATGGTCTTGAGTCACATAAGTGTGCCTGATTGTGAAAAGCATTTTGCTTTCTTGAGCCTATGTTGCTTCATATCTTGTAAGATTAGAATGGAAATTTCAATTATACCTTCTTACCAGTCTTTCTCTTTAGATATCAACAGCGCTTGTGTTAGTATGGAAAGTGGAAATATATACACATACACTTGTTTCTTGTTTTTCAGTGTGGTAATTTTTTTTATTTTTTTTATTCAATTCATTGGATGATTGCTATAAAAGGCCATATATTTCAAACATACGTTCTGATTTGCATTAAAAATGACAGAATCTTGCAATAAATGTTGGAATGGATTTGTAGAACTATGATACATAACAAATTTAACTGAAATTTTTTTACTTATGCTATTAAATAACGACATACTAGTTGCTCTCAGTTTGGTGGTTAGAATGATCCAGCTAATAACTTGGCACCAGGGTTCGATTCCTACCCGCTGTATTATGGTAGCTTAAAAAATGGATTATAGGGGTGGACTTTAGGCTATAGATCGGGTCTTGTCGATCCAATTGTTAACAAAAAAAACGACATACTAGTATAGAATATAATAAATAGCCATTTCACAAGATTGGTAATATGCTTGAAATTCCATAATCATTCGCCAAAGGGAATCATCTTACATCAAACAAAAATAGTTTTCTCGGAAAGACCCATCTATAATCTAGACAAGTTCCGAACTTTTTCACCAATAATTAGATTGATAAGAATCGATTTGTAGTCGATATCCTTCCCAAAACTCTTTACAATATTACATAAGACAAACATTTAGAGTCAAACTCAAGTGGAAAACACAAACTCAAGTGGAAAAGACAATACAAGTAAGTTTTGTTTGTTGTTGATGAAAAGGTAACCTAATTATACATTATTTTCGTTTGGTTTTTCAGATAAATTACATTGGTCTTGATTGAGAGTAGTTCTTAAACTGGTTTTTGTTTTTGGAAAAACCATGTTTTAGCCGATCATAATTTTGCAAAAACAGTTTCTCAAAATCTAAACAATTTTTAAGTTGTATCCTACCATTCAAGTTTTTGATTTTTTCTTTTCCTAAAAACTAGGAAAAACTGGTTTTTAAGAAATCAACGTTGATTTCTCCAAAAACCAAAAAATAATTTTTTTTAATTTTTACAAACTAATATAAAAACAAAAACCAAAATTTATAATGCAAGAACTAAAATGTAGAATCCAAAAACTAACAACAAAAACAAAAAACTAATGTAGCTATTATGTTTTCTTAGTTCATATTATAAGGCAGACTGGGCTTCGGCCCGCAGTCTTAAGCCTATAATTGACAACTCTACTAGAAACCCTAGACTGCTTACCACGGCTCACAGATTAGTCTCAAGTTTCTCTCAAGCTACAAAATAAAAACGTGCCCCACTCGATATTTTTATAGAAACTGACAGTCCACACAAAGGACCTAAACAAAATTATTAAAAACTCAAAAGGGAAGAAAGCAAGCAGCCATCGTTGAGGTTAATCTCTCTTCATTTAAATTATTATTTTTCACTATATTTTTGTTTTCTTCCAAGCTCAGGAAAAATGTCGATAAGTAATTGTTTTTAGTGATTTAAAAAAAAGCTTCCTCGATGTATGATGGGGTTTTCCGAATTCTTGTGATTTCTATTGCAAAATCGTTTTTTTTGTCTATCAATTAGTTTAATCTTTATATATTTTTCAGATAAATTGGTGTGTGTCTTTTGAGTCTGTTTGTCTATATCCTTTTCCGAAGGTTTCTAAAGGTAAGTGAGTCATACTGTTAGTTTTACGGGTTTAGGTTTGTATATGGACATTATGTTACATATAGAAGAAAAGTTTGCTAAATTTGTAATTGTATATGAACCCTAAGTAAATAGTATGTGTATATATATTGAACAAATTGGGTCAGTCACGAACTGTCCCATGGTGTTTAGGTTTATTTGAATAAGTTCCAACTACAATTCGCGAAGAGTAACAAGAAGAGCATCTAATACTGACTAAAGGCAAAAGAAAAGGCAAAGACAAAGGCAAAGGAGTTTCTGATGGTATGGACTGAAGTGATTAGTCACAAATTTATTCCATCAGTTTAGTTTTAAAGGCTCCATATATGGTTTAGGTTTTTGGATTGAAATTATGTTACTTACAAGCATGAAGCTGAAACCTGTTTCCATTAATCACACATCTTTCTACATTGATATTGAAGTTTTGTAATACAACCTCTTGTTTCTGTTTATATTTGGGTTTTAATCTTAATGCAGAAGCTGTGAAGCATAAAAAGGAAGAAGCTCAAGGTGAAATTCTACATTCTTTTAGATCTCTTCTCTTCATGCCTTTTCAATAATTGGTTTGTATTCCATTGTTTGATTCATGTTTTCAATTTGGAATAGACTTTCAGCCTACAAAAGAAGAGATACGCCTAGCTGAATTTAAAACTCAAACTATTATTATATTGGAACTCGAGTAGTAAAGACAAAAAATAACCAGATAAAAAAAATTCTAATCCATTGATCTTTTATGTAATTGTTCAATTAAATCCCTAAAAATATTACATGAAGCAAACACGATTCACTGACATCGAATTCAGATAAAAAAAATTATTAGATATGATGACATTCAACCACATATGATCCAATTGATTGGTTTTTATAAAATATTTAAAAATGCATATGATGATGTGTATAAAACTATAAAAGATTAGCCATTGGCGTGGTTGAGTGTTGTCTTGATTACATATAACTACAATGTGAATAAGTGAATGAGGAAGTAAGTAACTACAATAATGATTCATTCATTATTTAGCTACTTTCAATAGTATGATTTATAGTTCTCTTTTTTATTCTGTAAATGGTCTTAAATGCAAAACAAAATTGAGACAATTAAATTTCTTTTAATCGCTTAAATTAGTGACCCACAGAATCTAAAGATTTCTATTTTCTTTTAATTTCTTTTAATTCTATATAGGGTTTTAAGTTTGTTCGTAATTTGTATAACATTCCTAACCAAAGACTCATTACCATTAATGTCGAAATTTCAAATCTCTTTTCGAGTCCTATAAAGTTATATATGTAGGTTTCGTAATTCAATTCATTACAAAAAAAATGTAAGTAGTGCATGTGATATTCTTGATGCACCTAATCTAACTATTTTATTGTTTTCTCTTTTATGTTACTTCCCTTACGTAACTGTAAACTTACAATTCTTATAATGTTAATTATAATACTTTATGCGATCTCAAGAAATGTATGTTTTCTTTGTCGTTGATGGGAAGGTTACCTAATTATATTATTTTCTTCTGTCTTTTTGAGACAAATTATGTTCGAAAACTTGACTTTTGGAGGTCAATGGTAGGGCTCAATACTTTCACTTCTTCTTCTTTTTTGGTCCTCTTCCCAATTATTTGTTGGAAACAAATACGATTTTCTGAATTCAAATTTGACTCAAAAAATTAATAAAATAACATTCAACCACTTAACCGAATACATTTTGTAATTAGTTATCTCTTAGGAATTATGTACTCCAATGGAATGTATTGATATGTCGATTTATTTTGATTTTTTCCCTTCAGACATTTAATCGTGTGGTTAGAAAATTTGAAAGTTTTATAATTTGAGTGCCTAGGTATGTAGAGGCCTAGGACATAATGTAATATACAATTTTACAATTTTATATTTATAATATTTATATAATTTATTAGTAATAAAGTTATTATATAATTAGTATATTAATATATAATATTTAATATAATAAGAATTTTGAATGATATACATGTTTTAATATTAAGAAACTTTTTTAGAAATTATAAATCCTGAAATATAACCATCTAATGTACTTAGAGCTGTAAAAATAAAGATATAAATTGAAAAAATAATTACAATATAATCATCTAATTTATTTTAACTAATTAAATGAACCAATTTATACAAAAATGTGGCCTATAATTAAAAGAAATAATTGGTGGCCTAGGGCAAATGCCCTTGGCACGCCCTGATCACAGGTTTTCTCGTGATTTATCATGATCATGCATTAAGAAGGCGACACATTATTATATTTGTAAACGTTAGCATGCTTTAATTTTAGGAATTTAAAAACATATATTGACAAAACAAAAAGTCACCAAACCACATAAGTAACCTATATAAGTTTTTGTAGTTGAACAAAAATATCATTGGTGAGTTTGCTCAACCATTCTCTAACAATCTCAAATCTAAAACCCTAATTACTCATTCCTACACTTCACTCCACATAAATTCGTAAAAATCTATGATAAAAGTCAACGTAACGTGAAATAGTGGTTAAATGAAAATAAACCCTAATTAAAGTTATTAAACCGTAATTAATATATCTTCAAAACAAGCAATTAATAGCTAAGAAGACAACAACATCTCATGCTTACTTTGTGACTTGAAAGTACTATTGCATGTGTAAAAATATATCAAAATTTATTATAGTTATCTCTTTTTGAGGGTTTGTATTAAATTGTATATAAATGGTTCATGAATGGACATTGAAAAACTGTGGGTCACTTAGAGTCAATAGATTTCTTCTCTCTGTCTATTAGACTCCTCAACTAAACGTCTTTAATGCTATATCTCTCTATAGACTTGAAAAATTTACCATTAGACTTTCAAAATCATTTATATATTGAGATCAAATTTATAAAGTCTCCAACCACCTAGCTACCAGCCTAGAGCAGTAACATTAATGGTGCTCTCATGCTTCACATACCCTAAAGCTCTTCTTCTTCACTCTTGAGTTTATCAGAGATCTCATTGAGAGAGAAAGATCTAACAGAAAAAACAGTCTGGCTTTCTTAATTGCTCTCTTTCTATAAAATCTTCTATCTTCTGTTCTTGTGAAACCATTCTCTCTTTCTCTTTCAACTTGATCTTTAAGGAAAGTCTCTTATTTTCATATCAAGTTCTCAACTTTTGTGCCAAAACTTCAGATTTTCTTTCTCATGGATATATCAACAGCTCTAATGATTCTTTCAGCTATTACAGCTTATCTTCTATGGCTTACATTCATATCTCGTTGTCTTAAAGGTCCACGAGTTTGGCCCATTTTGGGTAGCCTTCCAGGTTTAATCGAGAATTGTGAGCGAATGCACGACTGGATCTCCGATAATCTTCGAGCTTGTTCGGGTACTTATCAAACATGTATCTGTGCAATTCCATTTCTAGCTAAGAAACAAGGTCTTGTTACAGTCACTTGTGATCCACGAAACCTTGAGCATATTCTCAAAACTCGTTTTGATAATTACCCTAAAGGTCCTACTTGGCAAGCTGTTTTTCATGATCTTCTCGGTCAAGGAATCTTCAATTCCGATGGTGACACGTGGCTTTTCCAACGGAAAACCGCTGCTTTGGAGTTCACCACAAGGACTCTTCGTCAAGCCATGGCTCGTTGGGTTAATCGAGCTATTAAGCTTCGGTTTTTACCTATTCTCGAAACAGCTCGAGTCAATTCTGAATCTATCGATCTTCAGGATTTGCTTCTTCGGCTTACGTTTGATAATATCTGTGGCTTGACTTTTGGAAAAGATCCGAGAACTTGTGCTCCGGGACTTCCGGTGAACACATTCGCGGTGGCGTTTGATCGAGCGACGGAGGCTTCGTTACAAAGGTTTATATTGCCGGAGATTTTATGGAAGTTTAAGAGATGGCTTCGTCTCGGTTTAGAGGTTAGCTTAACCAGAAGTTTGGTTCAGGTAGATAATTATTTAACCGAGATTATTACGACACGTAAGCAAGATTTGATGACTCAGCATAATGATGGGACCCACCATGACGATCTCTTATCACGGTTCATCAAAAAGAAAGAATCTTACTCCGACGAGATCCTTCAACGCGTAGCGCTTAACTTCATTCTCGCCGGACGTGACACGTCATCCGTCGCGTTGAGTTGGTTTTTCTGGTTGATTACACAGAATCCGATTGTTGAAGGTAAAATCCTCCGTGAGATCTGTGGTGTTTTGATTGAAACACGTGGCGATGACGTGGCGGTTTGGACGGATGAGCCGCTTTCGTGTGAAGAGCTTGATCGATTGGTTTATCTTAAAGCGGCGTTATCGGAGACTTTAAGGCTTTATCCTTCGGTTCCGGAGGATTCTAAACGTGCTGTGAAGGATGATGTGTTGCCGGACGGGACTTTTGTGCCGGCGGGATCTTCAGTTACGTATTCGATTTACTCAGCTGGGAGGATGAAATCGACTTGGGGAGAAGATTGTTTGGAATTTAAACCGGAGAGATGGATTTCGAAATCGGACGGTGGTAGCTTCATCAATCATGATCCGTTTAAATTCGTGGCGTTCAACGCTGGGCCTAGGATTTGTCTAGGTAAAGATCTGGCTTATCTGCAAATGAAATCAATTGCGGCGGCGGTTTTGCTCCGCCATAGTTTGACGGTGGTAACGGGACATAAGGTGGAACAGAAGATGTCGTTAACTCTTTTCATGAAGTATGGACTACAAGTTAACGTCTATGAACGTGATTTAACGGCAATAGCGGCCGATCTGCGGGAGAAGACAGACTGTAAACCTAACGTCGTCAGTAACGGCGTAAGTTAGGTAGGGTAGGTGAAAGAATCGCATCTATCATTAAATGTCGAATAGAAGAGTAACACTCGCCTTTGAGCGCGTGTTTGATACGCGGGTTCTTTAGCCAACATACAGCTGGACGCCAAATGTCATTGATTGATTGGCTGCTTGATTCAATAGAGGTAATTTTGCAAAGTGCGATTGTTTTTTTTTTCTTTTTTCATCAGCCTTCGTAATTCAAGACAGTAAAATTTGATTTCATTTTGATTTTAATAAATCTGATTTGAATACTTTACAAATAATCCTTTATTCTATTGTAAATGTAAAAGAATGTCACATCGTATTTGGTCATCGTAGTTCTTATCCACACGAAGCATTTGCGCGAAATTGAACAAATCTCATGTAATCATTTTATATGATTTGTGTCTCTTTAGGATGATTATAACGTAATGCATTAAATATGTATTGGTCCACTTGGTTTCATGATAAGAGTTTACATGAAAAATGCTTAGAATGTTCCAATTATAGAATTCGATTGATAAGTGGAGAATGTCCTTGTTTTACATAATAAGAGTCTCCCAATTAAGCAGACAAGAGGTACAATACATACGTTTTCACACAGGTCGTAGATTCACAAAAGCCAGACTTTAAATAGAAGAACTCAAATCAGCTTAGTTTCTGGACTTGAATGGAATGGCTCTGATGACTATAACGTGGTAGAGAGCAGCAAGTGCAGCACCAATGAATGGTCCAACCCAAAATACCCACTGAAATATAATGAACACAGAGATCAGTAATCTAATGATTAAAACTCAAGAGTGTGATTGTAAATTTGGTGAGAAGTGATAAAACTCACATGGTCGTCCCAAGCACTTTTGTTGTTGAAGATGATTGCAGCTCCAAGACTTCTTGCTGGGTTAATTCCAGTTCCAGTGATGGGGATGGTTGCTAAGTGAACCAAAAACACAGCGAATCCGATTGGGAGTGGTGCAAGAATCTGTAAAATAGCAAACCCAATTAAGCATTTTTTCAATCTGCTATGGTTACATAACCATCTTTGTTGATAGTGGTGTCTGTATCAACTTACGGGAACATGAGAGTCACGAGCGTTTCTCTTAGCATCAGTGGCTGAGAAGACGGTGTAGACAAGGACAAAGGTTCCAATAATCTCAGCTCCAAGACCACTTCCTTTGGTGTAGCCAGGAGCGACGGTGTTGGCTCCACCTCCCAAAGCTTGGTATAGCTTTGGTTGGAATCCTTTGACCACACCAGCTCCACAGATGGCTCCTAAGCACTGCATCACCATATAGTAAACAGCTCGTGTGAGCGAAAGCTTCCTGGCTAAGAACAGACCAAAGGTAACAGCTGGGTTGATGTGTCCACCTGAGAAGTACATAACAAACACACAAAATCAGATTATTAGACCATATGCAAATTGAATGATCCACACAGAACAAGCACAAATCAACATCGATCTCTTTCGTATTCATCGCTTTCAAATCTAACCTAATTATTTGTTCTCTCACCTGCTAACATACGACCTCTCTAGATAACGAAAAATCAGAGGAAATTCGAAATCCGAGACTAAAATCGTTAGATCGACGAAATTCAGTAGGTTGATGGTTTGACTTACCGGAGATACCAGCGGTGCAGTAGACGAGAGCAAAGATCATACCACCGAAAGCCCAAGCGATTCCTTGGATTCCGACGGAAGCACACATGCTTGAAGACCTCTTAACTCCCATAACTGTCAAAACAGTGATGTAAAGGAACAAAAACGTAGCGATAAACTCAGCAATTCCAGCTCTCCAGAAGGACCATGAAGCTAGTTCTCCGGGCTCGAACAACGGCGCAGGTGGTGGCTCCTTGTAGTCTTTGTCGCTCTGAGCTGATGTTCCGATCGGTTGCCTCTCCGGAAACTTGTTAGCTCCGACTCTAACATCTTCTTCTTTTCCATCCATCTTCAACTTCTCTTTTCTCTCTCTTTAGAGCTGTTTTTTTAGGTTTTTGGGTGTCTCTGTGTTGTGAGTGGGTGATGAATTGTAGAGAAGGTGAGAGTGGTCTTTTTTATAGTGACGCAGCTCAATGTTGGAAGATAATGCAAACAAATGGAAATAAAATTAAAATCATAATTAGATTAGTTAATCAAATGATATTAATTGAGATTATCATCTTTGCAGCTACGGATAATGCTACTTATTGATTAATGATATAATAAAAGTATGTGGACAGAGTTTCAAATACAGCTTTGCAGCTATTTTTATGTAGTCTATTCGGATGTCGTATTCTACTCTAATTAAATAATACGTAGGCATTGTTTTTTTGGAATTTTATCCATGTATTTTTCATGATTTCTTTTTTATTTCAAAACGAAAAATCTACTGAAAAAACCTACTAAAAATAAGAAAAAAGAAGTCGAATGTGTGGTTCAGATGAACCGCCGGTATGTTTGGACCGTTGTCAGGATAAGCACATGAACTCACCGCACCTAAATGTACATCGGGACACCTCATCCAAAATATTTAGTTATTTTTTGGAGATTTGGATCAGATTCGAATTATAATCAAATATTTCCAAACCTCGACCAATATTGTATAAGACTAATGCAATTCTCCAAAGTTAAATTCAAGTCGAGAAAATAGTAGAAATAAATTTGATTTATAATCAAACTTTTGAAAATTCCTAACAATATCACATAAAATAAATATAATTTTTTGAATTCGAATTCAGATCGAAAAAATAGTAGAAATAGATTTAAACTGTAACCAAACTTTTCAAAATACTTAACAATTTCACGTACACAAATATAACTTTTTGAAATCGAATTCAAGTAGAACTCACAGAATAATTAACACTCAACCACACACAAAATAATTTATTATTGCATGAATTTTTTTCTTATTTTTGCATACATTGCAATTTCTTTTAACAAATGAGTAAATAGATGAATTGCATATACAAAAACGTGAAAAAAACCTTTAAAATATATCAACTAATTAGTTTTTGTCAATAAAATACACAAACTTTCTCGGTTACCCAAAAAATACACCATCTAAATTTTGTTGTCATTTTAATACTCCCTCTTTCAAAAATCAAGAGTTTCATAATTGCAGATTAACAGAATTAAACATCTGCTATGTGACGTTAAGACGGTGTTAATTATTTTAGCACATGTGATTACGTTAAACCAAAAAAGTCGATGTTATCCTCTGTAACTTCGCCTAAATCGATTTGGATGAAATTGAGTGTTAATTAAGGATGAAGGAGGGTTTAGTGATTAACGACAATAAAATTTAGATGGTGTATTTTTTGGGTAACTTGAGAAAGTTTGTGTATTTTATTGACAAAAACTAATTAGTTGATGTATTTTTAAAATTTTATCTCATACAAAAACATATACATAGACATAAAATAGATTGAAATTATACATGGACATATAAGTAAACGAAATAGAATTGAGTGGAATTGTAATATTCGGGTGCAATCCAGAATTAGCCAAAAAGGAAAGACAGAGTTTAAGACAAAAGAAAAAAGGATACAGCAATTATGGTTGCTTCGTTGCTTTGTTGTCTTTTTGGTCTATTCACTATGTCCTACCCACGTGCTTTTTTCTTCCACTATTTTCTTACCATAAATTTCTTTTGTTTTCGATTACTTCTTTTCATTACCCTCCAAGTCTTACATATGTATGCCTTTGTACCAAATTTCTTTCATTTAATTCCCACTATTTAACGGTTCATATTGCATTCTTATGTTCTCGATTTTTTAGTAACATTTTATTTTTAATTCTACAATTTTATGCCATTTATACAATTATGGAAAGTTCGTCATAACCCGTTATCAATCACGATTATTACTTTTAGCTAATTATATCCGAGTTATAACATAAAATTTAATTATTTTGATTATTTTTCTAAATAATATTTATTTAAATTGTTAGACCCGTGTTAATATTTTAGAATATTGTTTTTAAAATGTTGTTTTAGAAGCGAGAAATCCAAAATGAAATCGATCTAAATTAGAAGAATCGAACCCAAAAAATATTCAAATAGGTTCTAAATCTACGTTCACAAAAAAAGGAACCCGAACAGGTACCAAATCAAGAACCAAATTTTAGTTTTTTTGAATTTTCTATTAATTTTTATTTTATTTTGAATTTTTATATAAAAAATACATGAACCCGAACTCGATCTATAATGACCGAACCTAATCTGAAAAATTAAAAACCCGAATAATTGTTTAATCAAAAAAAGTAAAAAAATTGAATCATAAAAACTAAACCTGACAAAATACAAAAAATGAGTTTTAAATCTGTGTACCCAAAAAACCAAATCCAAATCCGAACCAGAACCGAATCAATACCTTAATTTGTAATTGATATATATTTATTAAATTTTAGTTTTATTAGAGTTTTTTCCATTAAATTTTTATTAATTTTAAATTTTTATATAAAAGTTTGTAACAAAATATATTTTAACAAAATATATTTTAGATCTATTTTTAAGTGATGTTATGAATTTTATGTTAATTTTATTTTATACTTTACAATATTTTTAAAATGAACAAAAGTGTCTCATATATAACATATATTAATTTTTTTAAGCTATAGCTTTTAACATTTTTGAAGTGAAAGAAAACAAAGAGGAAGGTCGTAATTTGTTTGGACTTTTGTATGAGAAGAATAAAGAATTTGACGATTACAAGCCGTCCAATCGATGGATAACAGGACACGTGTCATTACCTTACGTATACAAAAACCGACCAAACCACCCAAACACTTGTCACCTTCAACCAAAATATTAATTCAATTATTATTTTCTGGATGTAATAATTGCATGCCCACTCCCAATATTCCCGTTGCGTTATTGTCCCTACCTCCACCTCTCTTGGATTTTTTAATCTTAACATCTTTTTGTTCTTCCACTTACAAATGTATATTTTTAACAACACTAAACTCAAACCTTGATTTTATTTATAACACGACAACAATAAATATGATCAATTAGCAACCAAAATTATCGTCAACAATTTATTTCAATGACTTTTAAAGAAAAAATGTAGGATTTCTGAGCTGATTTAAGTTCCTAAAGTTTGAATTTAAATTTCATTTATTAAAAGTTCTGTAAACAAATTTCTTAGGAATATAGAAAAGACCAAGCCTTTGCTGATAAAAAGAAAAAAATGCCTTTTATGTTGGGCCACTTATTGGGCTATATAAAGCCAACACTTTTATTGGGCTGATATATTAGTCTACAAGAGCTTATCTGGTTTTTAATGCGACATATCAAATTCTCCTGGTAAAATAAAATATGAAAATTTATGTTGATTGGGCCATTTATTGGGCTTTATAAAACACAAATTCAGCAGTGCTTTTACTACCAGAAGCCAATACCCAACAGGGTTATGACACCTGGATATGAGCAGTCATTTTCTTGTTTTCCTACTTCTCATGTGATTTTTTTTAAAAAATAAAATAAATTCCTAATTGTAGTCCGCTTTCTTTCTCTACGTTTCTCTCTCTCATCCGCTCCACATCGCTTGGCCACCGCGCCATCGTCCCGCCGTTGCTGTCCACCGCCAGATTCGTGACCCTCCCTCGCAAGTTTACCTCCATTTGCCAATTTTTGTTGTAAGGTACGACGCTTTCTTATTCGCATAATTGACTCTCCTTGTTCGTGTTTTAAAGAGCTTCGTGATGGTTGCGTATTTGTAACTTTCTATCTCTCTCCGTCTGTTTGTTTATTTCATTGTGATTTATCGGATAATACCAATATTTGAATCTCCGGAGGTATACAGCTATTTCTGCTCTGTTTTTTTCATTCTTTTAGCTGCCTCATTGGATCAAATTTAGATATCTTTGGTTTCACTTTCCTGATTTGCAGCTCCATTTTTTTGCTTTGCTTAGGGTTTTAATTTGATCTCTTGATTTAATCGAATATTAAAGGTTCAATTTTGCCTGTTTGCTCGTCCCAAACCGTTAAAAAATGCCTTTTGGAATTAAAGGGAAATGATTTCTACCAAAAAGGGATTTTGCAGAATCAATATTGCAAATTCATTATCTTTTCTTAGTCTGTATCCCTTATAATACGTTTCCCCCCTTTTTTAGCAGTTTGGTGGGTGAAGTTGCTAAATATTGCTTGAGATCGCCATCTGACCTTGATGCTCACCAACCTGGAAACTTATCGACTTTGGGTTTTATTTGGGTGGCGAGTTTTTGTCCTTAAAAGCTTCAAATTTTAAGGAAAACAGAGACTTTGTATAGTAGTAGGTTGTGTCCTACCTACTGAAGCAGGAGGTGTAAGAATAATTATAATAGCAGAAGACTGGTCATCAAATCTATCATCAATGTCAGAAGGTGATTTGGCCGCCATGAAATCAGAGGTTAGATTTCATTCGTTTCCTTTTGTTACACTATCTTAGTCAGCTGCTTTACCTCTGAATCTGATGGTAAAGAACCAATAATAAGTAGCATTGTTTAGGTTGTTAGATGTTGTAACATACTTAGTGTTAAAATTAGTTTTGAAATACGAGTTCAATATCCCAAACACCTTTTGAACATGGATTTTTTACTTAATGTTTGACTCGTGATTAACATTGTACTCATCATATGAATTTACTTGACCTAGGTCTTAACTTTTCTATACTTGTATGGTTTTTGTAAAAACGATGGTCCAAACTAAATTGCTTTTGTTATGTCATGGACTCAGACGATGAAGTCCTACATCTGGCTTCAAACTGCTGATGGTTCAATCCAGCAAGTGGAACAAGAGGTTGCAATGTTCTGTCCCATGATATGTCAAGAAGTAATACAGAAGGGTGTTGGATCTTCTAAGAATCATGCAATATCGCTTCCACAGCGAGTTAATCCAGCTATGTTCAGCTTGATTCTAGATTACTGCAGATTTCATCAACTGCCTGGACGTTCAAATAAGGTTTCTATCACGCTTTTTAATTTTGGAATATACATTTCTCTGTCCATGCCCCATGTAACCCTTTTCAATACGTCTATGTTCAACTCTTTAGGAACGAAAAAGTTACGATGAAAAATTTATCCGAATGGACACAAAGAGGCTTTGTGAGCTGACCTCAGCCGCTGACAGTTTGCAGCTGAAGCCTTTGGTTGATCTTACTAGTCGCGCACTTGCACGAATCATTGAAGGGAAAACCCCTGAGGAGATACGAGAGATATTTCATTTGCCTGACGACCTTACTGAGGTATGGTGCTCAAGATCATCTCCTTTTCAGGTGTGTCATTTCCATCAGCTTGTCTTTTTAAATGTTTTTTAATAATTACTACAGGAGGAGAAATTAGAGCCTTTGAAGAACACAATGGATGATCCACGGATTCGACTCCTCAATAGATTGTACGAAAAGAAAAGAAAGGAGCTGAAAGAAAGAGAGAGATTGAAGGTCTGTTTAGCAGTTTGTATTGCACATGTTTAGTATATCATATTTGTAGCTTTACGAATGAATTGGGTGTAATTTGGTCTGTAAGATTGTAACTATTTAACTAAATATGTTGGGGTTTTCCATGTGTAGAATATTGAGGTTGAAGACCATGTGGATGAACGTTCTGTAGATGACCTGTTATCGTTTATTAATGGCAGAGGTACTTTCCTTTCTTACTCATTGGTTTCTTAATTTCTAATATCCGTTTGTTTTGTTCTGTTTCTTCTTTGGCTGATTTGAGTTATCTATTTAACATTGAATCTCTAGGTCCTCTACACTTTAGCTCATGTTTGGACATGGTTGTGTTGATTCAATGATGATTATTTTGGTGATTGCCTATATTTTTTGCTTAATGCCTGAGATAAAATACTCAATTGTCTAGTACTGCTATCTCTTTGGGCTACATATCTGCCATTTCCATGATAAGATACTTCCTGCATATGCATGTATGGATGAACATTTAAAGATTGTTTAATCATGGTCAATATCTTTGGTATCCCTGATTGAGATATTTGGTGTGTGAATTTATGTTTATGTTGCCTCTTAGTCTTCTTCTTTCTTTATTCTAGTTCCTTTTGAAGGCCTCATTGGAAGTAAGGAAAATTCTGTTTCACAGATCGCAAAGTGGTAAAGATGTCAAAGGGAAAAAAGAAGAAAAAAAAGAAGGACCAGAAGATTGTTTCTTCAAATGAAACCAATGACATTTATGACAAGGTGCAGACTAGTTTCCCCGAGTTTTCTTCTGTTCGGTATTTATCAAGTTAATGAAAGAGTTCCTTGTGCTCAGGATTCACACAATTTTAGTTCCACACAAAAAAATGTTGAAGAGACTGGGTCCAGCATGGGAGAGGTTCCCAACTTACCTAGTGCAGAAGATGACATTTTCACACCAAAGGCCGAATTTGAAGATGGTGACATAGATGATGAAATCGATCCAGCCATGAAGGAAATGCTAGATAGGTAAGACTGTTTTTCAGAGCCAAGATATTCCTCGTAATTAATGTTTCACATCATTTACTAAGTCATGATTAATGATGAGAAGCAGCTTCTCCAAGTTCTTGTACAAGCGTATTCTAGAAATCACCTCGTATGGTTTTTTTTATGCATAAGCATTCTATTATCTAGATTTACATAATTTGTGTACATGTTGATTGAAACAATAGAGACTTCTTCTTATGAATGGTGAATGTTATGTTATTACAGAGAAGTAGAGGATTTTGCTCGGAGATTGAACACCAATTGGGTTCGATCGAGAGGACAAGAAAGAAGACCTGTTCACTTTTCCATAAATGGCAACGGGACTTCAAGACGGCATACAGGTATGACATCTCTATGGCGGGGTTATCTGTTCTTTTATCCAGGCTATGTTGAATTGTATAACACTTATGGTTCCATCTCCAGGACACAGTTGAAGCTGAAAATGTTGGTCAATGACTGGAACAGTTCTGGTGAGACTATAAAGAATGTGAGCAAATAGAGAGAATGGTTCACCAGTCACTGGCGCTTGATATGTGTCCTCATGTAACATTTTGTTTTTATTTCTCACCCCCACATCTTTACTTTCCTTTTTTCTCACTCAATCCGAGAGGTAAGATGCAGTTTTGATTATCATTTTTAACTTACTAGTGATCAATCTTTACCTTTGTAAACCACGTTTGAGTATATTGTAGTTGGTGGGTCAATTATAGATTACATTTTCTTGTTTCACATTGTGTTATGTAAACTCAAAAGAAAATAATAAAGGCAAGTCATTGTTTTAGCATCTCAACTCACAAGGTGCGCAAAACTAAAAGAGAAGAAGCCACATGACCTCTCACACAAATTTGTCTTTGTACATGCATAATACATTGTTGTATATAAAGCTATTTCCTTTTACAGTTTCTATCTCTCTGTTCTTCCTCTGGAAAAAAGGAGACGTTTGAATTGCTAAGTCACTCACTATGCCCATGGTTTTGGATTGTTAGCTTTTGCCATAGCTTGGAGTTGATTAGGAAGTTCATCTTTCCGCTGCACTGATGAAACAAGCACAGTGGGCAACTCCATTAATCAGATGAAGTTCAAATATAGAATCTGCAGGGGCTTTGTATTTTTCAGTTAGAATTGCAACACTTACCACGAAAATTTGAGAAGAATCATTCAGTTCCTCTTGAGCTAGGACTATTGGTCTTCCAGGGTGTGAAAATGTATCAGCAGACTGACAAGAGCTGATACCCGAGGAGGTTTCCTTCTTGTTTTGTTCATTCAAACTCGCTATCTCGTGAAGCGGACGGTGCGTGTTTGTGGCAATACAAAACTCAGACAAGAGTACAGAGAGAGATCGAACATCATCCATTCTTGCTTCCCTACAAAAATTAGGCAACATCAGCAATAAGCAGCATCCAGCAATTCAGAATTTGTATGTAGAAAAATAAAAGGTCTTGACCAAAACCTTCTGTGGATAAGGTTGCCTTTGCAAGTGAAGTATACTCGACAAGTGGAAGGCGCTTGTTCGCAGACAAAGTTTGCTTTCTTGGACTTGAGATCCTCCATTGTTCTGCGAAAGTCGATTCAAGGAGATCAACACGGTAAGAAAGAACAGAGCAAGTACAGATGTGATATAGAAAGATGGTCATCTCTAATTTCAATGGTTCAGTGCGATACATGGAATAGTCCTTATCTGCAGCTGCTCCCATAACAAGCTTCCTGATCCTATGCTGGTTTATTGTTTCCACAATCCCTTTCTCAACTGAATCCATCTCGATACACAGTTTATTTGCCTGGACCTATACAAACCAATTTCCTTTATGATTGGCGAAAACAGAGACATTATTAGCACCGGTGATCACATCACAAGCATACCCTTTTACTCTGGCAAATACTAAGGTAGTCTTGTAGAATCTTGTTTGGCCGTTTCTTTGCCTCTATACACTCTCACTAATTCTTCATCTGCCGTCGAAGCGTCGAATTTGGTACCCACTTTGTTTCAAAAGAGAGAAGAGTTTGAAAAGTTCATACCTTTCAATATCATCTGTAACCAGAGACTCTTAGAAAACCAAAACACTTACAGACAGGAATCATTGGAGATGGCTGGTGAATATGGAGGATGCAGATTTTGTTTCCCTTTAAGTTTTGTAAAGCCCAGATGAGATTTGATGAGTTCTTCGATACATTTCTCCCAACTACAACATAGTTTTTCTCCTCGAGTACTGTAAACTGACTGAATCCTCCATAGCCTGAGAACAATGAATTTTTTAAGGAGACAAAATTTTAGTTGAGGGTCGTCTCCTCTTTTTGTATCAGCGTTTTGCCCGTTTACTTGGACAAGAAGACATCCAACACATCTCACCATTCTCGGATCTTTGTTCCTTCGAATATTCCATCTATACATACATATATGGAAAAGGACTTACGATAGTATATAGCAGTGATTCGAAATGGCATCTTTACACATTTCATATTTTAACAACTTATCTTATTTATTTATAAGATATGTCAATGAAATATATATAGTCACTGATCAGATTGTATTAATAAAGAAAACAAAATGAAGAAAGTCTTTCAAATTACAAAAGGCGTATATTATTCTTATATTATATCAACCGCCTAGTTCGAGACCACATAGATACTACATTACAAGCAGACAAGTTCCTAGAAGCTTATGCTGAAGAATATATAATATTCTTCATATTCCCGAAGAGGACGACGCGTGAAGCCATTCTTGGATTGCAGATCGAAAAGCAAGATTTGGAACTAAGTTTGTGTGAACAAGTTTTCTGTTCGTCATTGGCGAAGTCTCATGTCCTGTCTCAAGCCATGAGCTTATGGCTTCTCCTTCATATGTAAATCCATCTGCTGCTAGTTGTGGATCCTTCATAACTTCCTGAAACATTATAGAAAGGTTTCATCTTTTATGACTTGATTCGGTACAATATTTGGTTTCTATCTACATTTACTTCTTTTTTTACCAGTGAAATGGGACAGATGAAGTACTGAGGAGCTTCACGGTTGTCTTCAGATTGAGAGACCTTCACATGGATTTTTCTTAGCTCCTCTGCTTCTGTAATTGCTATGTCGCGTTGTGTTTTCAATTCATCTCGATCTATCTTGGCTCTTTTTAACACTTCTATTGCCAAGTTATAGTTTTCTTGCAGCTTTTTGAGCAACATATGAGACTCCGTGATTCGGTTCTCAGATACATTCCTCATCTTTTGTTAGTTTCTCTCGATTTCTTCAGCTCCACCTCTATTTCTTTCTTATGTTTCAACTCCTTGAAATAGGCAATTTCCCATTCTTTAGCCTACACTTGATCAGAATATTTGGTAAATCAGCAGGCAAAAGAAATATTCCCAATGGATATAGATTTTGTAGGAAGAGAGATTCCCAAGAACATGTTACCCTTTTGATTGCTTCATCTTCCTCTTTTTCAGCTTCCTGATGCTTGAAAGCCTCCAAGCGTGCTTCTTGTTTCGATTTATCTGCTTCAGAGAAAGCTAATTGGTACACTTCATTGTCTTCATTTCCACTTGGTATTTTGAACCGGCCCGAAGGTGTACCAGATCCTCTTGAACGGACTGAATCCTGATTTGAACTCGTAGATGCGTTACCCATCATAGCTTCCCTGCATTATACCATCACCAGATATATTAGTCTTATGACTTGTGATTGTTGTCACAATCCCAATTCCTGTTAAAACTTACAGGATTCAGACTAAACAACGAAAGATCATTCCAAAACAACTGTCCCAAGTAGTATTTGCAGCCATAGAGATTAGAGAGACTTGGGATAAACCTTTTATATACCAGGTATCCTTTGCAAGTAAACCATATACAACAGGTGGCAGGCGCTTCTCGACGAATGTAGATAGCTTTTCTGGACAACAGATCCACCATCCTCCTGTAAATTAAGATTAATGATGAATCCAATTGTGATATACCAAGAATCATCCATGAGAAGATGAATTCTGAAACTAGTTATGTGCTTTGTACATTGAATAGTGTCTGTTTGATGCAGCTCCAATGACGAGCTTCTTGACATTGCGCTCTGAGATCAATTGGATGATCCCCCTCTCTACTGACTCCGAATCAATGTGCATCGTCTCTGCACGGACCTAAGATATCACAGTCGGCTCTCTTTATCTCTTATATTATTAAAACAAAATGAATAATAACATCACTTGTTAGCAATAGAAGTAACAAAAACATACCTGCATTCGGATGCATATCTCAAGGTACTTGTCCAGGATCTTTTGTACCTTTTCTCTATTTTTTCTATAGAGCATCTGGTGAACGTGGACGATACAGAACTCCTTGCCTCCAGCATTCAGTAACGCCCAAATAAGTGTGGACTTATTCCCCAAGTCCCTTCCCACTGCAACATATATCTTCTCATCCATTAGCTGCTTCAGCGAAACTGGTTTGCTCATCATCTCACTTTTGCTTGGCTTGGATTCAGAGTTTAACGCTGCATAGAAGCCTCATGAAGCCAACACTTTTCCCCTACGCTTGGATCAAAGAAACTCTTTCCGACACACTCAAAACATACCTCTAGTTCACTCAAGACTAATAGTCTCAGAAAAGAAAGTAAACGTAATATTTATGCAATACAAGAGAAGAAATGACAGATCTTGACAGAGGAAGCAATCAACAAACAAGAACACTTTACTTTGTTAGAACACGAATATGAAGTCAACCATTGTACCAACGTAGAAGCTGATATTAAAATGGTTGGTACAATGGTTGACTTCATATTCGTGTTCTCACAAAGTAAAGTGTTCTTGTTTGTTGAAGCAGCTGATAAAGAGGAATGTTGACATATGGGCATAAATACACGAATTACACAATACCTCAATACAATCCTGAGTTTTTTTATTGCAGTGATGCCACTAGCCGCAAAACGACCTGACCTCACTGTTAATTAAGTAAGATTAAACATAAGAACTTTATGACTTTATTAGGAAAACAAATCTTACACGATAGTCTTGCCTTAAAATATTTAACACTCGTCCTAATTGGATGTTTAACAAAAAGCAAAAGCGTCATCAGTAAGATCATGTATAAAGTATTAACCTTGAGGCTAATCTGTGCGAACATAATGGAGGAACAAGCTAGTGGAACAAATAAGCATGTAACATTTTTCATACACAACATATTATATAATATGTACATATACAAATCTCACCAGCCTCTTCTTTTTCATATCTGACAAATATGGAGGATTTTTACACTATGCGTAGTAAAGTAAACAAATATGCTATCGATGGAGAGATCGTATGTATACGTATAAGGATGACGAAAAAACTAATCTTACTCACTTATTCTCCTGGAGAAAAAGGCGAAAACTTTTTTTCATAAGAGACTACTTGCGAGAACAGAGGTTAGAGTTTGAAGGATCTTATTTCACCAATGATGTTGAAGCCACTCTTGAATTGCAGAACGAAGAGCATGATTAGCGATTAGGCTGGTGTGGGAAAGCTTAACATTTGTCATTGGTGAAGTGTCATGTTCACTATCCAGCCACGCTCTTATAGCCTCTGCTTCATATGTGAAACCGTCTGCAGCTACGTGTGGATCCTGCATGACTTCCTACAAGTTTTGGAAAAGCAGAGGAAGACAAGCAAATTTTAATGACTTTTCAATAGATGTCTCCGGAAATTGTACGAACGTTGGAAATCAAGTTTCAACTTTAGTTACCTGGAAAATGGGACAAATGAAGTATGGAGGGGCTATGCGGTGCTCGTTACGGCCTAGATGGAAAGATGAAGATCCTCCACTAGAAGCTCTCATAGGTTCAAGGACCCTCCACACTTCAGTTCCAAGATCTGGACGATTCTCACTGGCAGCCTCGCAGCATCTCAAAGCCAAACGAGCAAGTTGTTCAGCCTGAACAAAAGGCCAGTCACCTGCCAAAGGGTCCAAAAGGTCGTTCAAGGTTCCATTATCAAGGGCGTACCTTACTTCGTTTGCTATCCGTAAGGCAGATCTCCCGGTCAACAAGCGCAATAAGATAATCCCAAACGAGTAAACATCCGACTTTGGAGTTAGCTCTCCGCTGCTGGAAGCTTCAGGATCCAAGTAAGCAGCTGTGCCAGTGACTTCGGTTTTCACACTGTTGCTTCGATTAGGATGAAGTAGTGAGCAGGTTCCAAAGTCACTTAACTTGCTAACGAGGTTGGCATCAAAAAGAATATTTGCTGGCTTCAGATCACCATGTACTAAGCTATGAGCTTTATTGGAATGAAGAAAGACAAGTGCTGCGCAAATCTCTGTGGCAATGCGTACACGATTTTGCCATGACAAGGGTGGAGAGTTGTCCTTGCAATTAAGCCTGTCTTCAAGGCTTCCGTCTGGAAGATACTCATAAACAAGACTCCACCCCTCTGGGCATGCTCCAATTAATGTAATGATATTTGGATGCCTCATTTTGCTTAACACATCAACCTGCAATGGTGCAATATTAAGTCAAAGCTCCTCCACACCGAGTTCTATAAAGTCAAAACATTCAGAAGGGCTGCGTTTCAAAGCCCTCTTTGAGTAGAAACAATAATTTGTGCACACCGAAACAGGAAAAAAAAGATGATGAAATGAAACAGGAAAGAAAAGATGATAAAATGAAACAAGAAATCCAATTTTAAACAAACAATAAAATCACTGATGATATCTCCAGAAATTACCTCCCGATGATATTCTTCAGGGCCTTGCAAACTGTTAGGATTTAACATTTTTATAGCCACCTGAGTATGGCGCAGTCTACCAACATAAATGCTTCCATATCCACCTTCCCCAATCTTCAGGGTTGAATCAAAGTGATTAGTTGCTTCCTCAATCTCGGAGAAAGAGAAATCCGTGAAGTATTGAGGTAACTGTAGAGTTGAGGTCTCTGCATGACCCCTTAACTCCTCAGCTTCTTTGAGTGCTCTGTCACGTTCAGTCTGCAACTCCTCTCGTTCATCCTTCAACTTTTGCAACAACTTCACAGCTATGTCAAGCTTTTGGTTTAGCTTTTCCATTGTACCATCAGATTCAACGATTTGGTTCTCAAGCATCGCTTTCTGATCCATTGCACTTTGAAGTTCTTCCATGATTAATTCTTGCTCTTTTTTTATTGTAGCAAATCTCTCTTTTTCTTTCGCTACTGCTATCTCAGTATCTTTCCTTCGCTTCAACTCCTCAGAATAGACACTTTCTGATTGTTTAGCCTGTGGTCATTAGCAATATTGTCAGAATAGTGCTAATTTTTGAGGGCTATTAATATGTTCGACTGTACGCTAGCAAATATGATGGTCCACTGTAATATCTCCGACTTGAATATTTAGCAATCATTTCCACAATGATAATCAGTGACAACTAATATACTTTTGTAAGGGAACTCACCCTTCTGATTGCATCAAGTGCCTTTTTTTCAGCTTTCTGACGCCTAAGAGTTTCTGTAACAGCTTCTCGTTTTAAACTGTGAGCCTCTGACGTAGCTTTTTGGATTTTATCAGAAAATGAATCATCCACGCCATCCTACGATAATGGACAAAGTTCCAGACGGCTGAGAATGCAAATTATAGAGAACAAAAATATATTATTTCAATGAGGAGCTACATGGCATACCGGAAGATATGAGGGAGATGAGCGGCCAGAATTCTGTTCAACTGTACTCATAACTGTTGCACTTCTCGTTACTCCACTGCCATCAAATTCTCTCTCTTCATCAGTACTGAATGATCCATTTGACACCCTTGCGCTGTGTTCTGTTGAACTTCCATTGCTTACTAATTGTTGAACTGAATCGCTGCTCTGTACTCGAGATATATGCTGATGCTCCGACTCTGGTGTAGAGAAAGTTTGAAGTAGATCACTTGCACTTATGGAAGGACGCGGAGATGCATATTCTGATTCAGTGTCGTCCATCACAGCTTCCCTGCAACGATAACACATTAAATATAGTATTGAGCAGCCACAAATCCATCATCATCAAAAGCTAGTTTGAAGCTTAAACTCACCAAGGGGTAGTAAAGGATGATAAATAAATAACGAAGTAATGTCAATGCAGAGATCGGGAAGCGGAAAACTACTAAAGCTACAATACATGACTACCTCGTAAAGTCATAATGAAATTCTAAGGAATCAGTCATGATGAGGAAAAAGAATTAGCCAAACCTTGTATGTATCAAGTATCCTTTGCAAGTAAACCATATTTGGCAAAGAGTAGGTGCTTCTCTGCGTACAAATATGGCTTTCCTGGACTTCAGATCCGTCATTCTCCTGTAGTCAAAGAAATGATAGATCAAGCCAAAATTGACGATATTCAAGCGTGAGACAAAACAGAGCTCAACAACAGTTGATTCAATGTGAAAAGTAGATTCCCATGAAGTATACCTGGAATAGTGTCTATCTGCTGCTGCTCCCATGACAAGCTTCCTGATTCCCAGCTCCGAGATCAGCTGCACAATTCCATCCTCGATGGATTCCATTTCAATAAACATCTTTTCTGCCCTAACCTACAAACATAACTGACAAATTTATTCTCTAGTATCCAGTAAGACAATTGAGCAATATAATACCTAGTGAACTACATCAGCGCAACTATGGTCGTAGTGCAAACCAATGAAGTAAAACAAGTCTCCCTGTAAATGACATAATATCAAAACTATTAATTAAGCGCAATAAGTTGAAGCCATACCCCTCTCTGCTGGCATATACGAAGGTACTCATCTAGGATCATATGTACTTTCTCTCTTTCCTTTTCCCTGAAAACCCTGACTTCTTCCTCCTTCACAGCACCAATTGGGAATTTGGCGCCCACTAGGATATATCATCGAAGATAAACATTTAGAAAAAGATCACATAACCACAAAGTACAAAGGTATACATTGATTCCACATATATTACAGATAAAACCAGACTAGACCAAAGTTGGGCTCTTGTTGGACAAAAAACACAAACAAGTGTCAGGGGTACTTACTAACTGGAATCATTTGGGAGGGCTGATGAACATGAATAAGGCAAATCTTCTTCCCTCCAGTGTTTTGCAACGCCCAAATAACTGCAGACTTGCTCTTGGTTACGTGTTTGTTCACAGCAACGAAGACTTTCTCCTCGATCAGCCGCGAAACTGGTTCGTCCATAATCCCGCTCCTACTTGACCTCGATCCTGGGCTACCAATTCCGTGAAATCTCATGGATCCAGCTCTTTCACCCATTGCTGGAATTGGAGTCACCAAAGCCATAGTGAAACCTCTCTCCGATACGAAATCCAACACACCAGATCGTTTGATTCCTAAAGCCACACAAAAACGGAAAATATTACGACAGAATTAAGAATTCAATAGATCACTCCGGAAAATGAATTCTTAACAAGCAACGAGTAAAAATAGAAGTTTCAAAATCCAAAAGGGAAAGTTCTAACCAAACTGAGTATTGACTACAGAGCAAATACACACTCTGATCGTAGTGAAACCCTAAAAGTCTACGAATAAAGAAGAAGATTTTAAATATCGATTTCGAAACGTCTTGACCAAAATTACAGAAAAAACAGTTTTAGTCAGAACAACCAATACCGCAAGCACGAAACTGAGATATTGAGATTTTCTCAGAAAATCTACGAGAAAGAAAATCCTGAGTGAAAATCAATCGAAATTGAGAAAAAGCATCTCCGTATAATTCAATGGTTTATATATTTTACCAACACGAAGCTTCCTGGGGAATTCTGTGCCTGATTCTCAATTGTGACGTGGTCGAGCATGAGAGTATAAGAGGAGAGGTTTTTCTATCTGCTGTGGGCACGTATACAGTAGTACTGTAAATACCGGTAAGGCCGCATTATCCGATTGATGACACGTGTCAATAGTTATGAGATTAAATCATATATATACGGATGAGCTTGGTACACGAGATTGGTACACCTACTCGTAGACTAACAACTTCCACGCAGTCTTCTTATTTTTTCGGACAATAACTTTTAGAATTATTACATTAAAAAAAAAATTAGTTGTTAATTTTATTTGTAAAGGACTTATATTTTAACTTAGGCATGCACATTAAGATATTCGGATCAGTTCTTGATAATATCTATTCAGGTCTAAATTTTTCGGCTATAAAATTTTTATATTTATTTAGGAACTGTATATATTTAAATTCAGGTTTGGTTCGCTTCCGCTCAGTTCCGGATCAGTTCGAGTCCATATTTTGTGTACCTATTTAGGAACCGCATACAATTCAGTTCGGTTCCGATACCGGTTCTTATTCGGATTGGGTATAAATATTAAATAAATTTTTACGATTCCACTATATATTAGAATATTTCATACCCAAAATATAATAATTTGCCCAACAAATATCCGAATATCCGAAAAATACCTAAATACCCGATTTTTTAAAAATATTACCCTAAATCTCATTTATGTTTATATATATTCGGGTTCATCGGGTATTCATTCGGGTATCGGTTCGGTACCGAGTATTACCCGATACCCACGAGTATAGACAAAAAGACCCATCTAGTATAGACAAAAAGACCCATCTAGTATTTTTTCAATTTCGGGTATTACCTAATACTCATTATTTTGGATCGATTTAGGATATTTTGCCCATGCCTATTTTAACTTGTTAGTTAATTTGTAGAGGGCTTATATTTTTGTATATATTAGAAAAGGTATAGATTTTTTCTCTAGTTGGATAATTATGTTATTTTGTCCTAAAATTTTCAAAATCTCCTGAATATACATGAGAAATAATCTCGTAAAATCAATTAATATAAATGAAACATATCTTCAAGTTTTTTTGTAAGAAATTTAAAAAAGAGCTAGTTGAATAGTTAATATGGCGTGTGTAGTTGTACCATGTTTTATATTGTAAGATATTAAGCATATTCTTAGAAATGCTGATTCTCATGTCATTTTCATTTGTTATTAAAAATTACGTTAATGTATAATTGAGAGGTTATGAAAATAAAAGAAAAGGTTGTCTCATGATATGAAGACAGGCAAAGCACATCCACAGTTTTACTAGTCAATCGCAATATTTGATTGAGGAAGAAACAATTGAATTTATTATCTGTCATTATTATGGAATAATTCAACTTAGGATATACGGTTTGGGAAGGTAGCATCTCTTTATTCATTCGTCCAAAAACTTTATCTTAAATTGTATAATTTGAAACTATTTGTGCACGTTTACGTTACGAAAATAACGTTGATTGGATATGACTCATATGACTAGTCTTCACGATATCCGATATTAAGAAAAAGAAAAAATATATACTACAAATTTCATAACGAAACGAAGTTATATTAAATGGGCCATATATAAAATTGGGCCGATCCTTAGTATATCCATTTATGGGCCTGAAATTATCATTAGGTCTAATCCCAATTAGTGTTGTCGTTGAGACACGGGGCCTTAATTAGCATTATAATCTACTCAAAAATCTACTAGGAAAGTGAACTTATTCTGCTAGAACCATGAACCATTAGCTGATCATTATAGCCACCGACTAAATAACAAAGTGTTTTTCTTTAAGTTATGTGTTTATCTATTAAATTATTCATTTAAAATTTTGATATTATAACTATATAGTTGACATAAAATTTGATATAAAAAAATTATAGGAAATTTTTAAAATTTTAGATTAATCTGATTTTATATGCTTTATTTATGATGTTTAAGTTGTAATGGAGTCATGCAAATTATTTTTTACGTTATCACTATCTGTTCATGATGATTAGCTATGTTACCAAAACTCTTAACTGAAAGAATTGTGGTGATTAGATAGAGTTGTAATACGGCAACCGCAGCCTGCTTATTTTATAAGATTACTCTTAAGTCTCTTTCTAATTAATTAGGTACAACATAATCATAAACCATTCTATATACATACAGAAAACAAAAGTCAAAAAACTAATGATAGATTTAATTTGATTAGACATAACGCAACCAAATATACTTTTGATAGCTTTATAATCTGCAATTAAAGTAATCACAAGTCTTAATACGGCCGGCGATGGTACCTAAGAACGAAGGATGTCTTTGTTCCTCGGATCGGGTCGAGTTTTATGGGGCCCAATTATGAAAGCGATGCACAACAGGCCCATAGATTCTTCACATGCTTGCTTTAGGACGAGAGAGACGAAAAAAAGGCTATGCTTGTGAGTTGTGACCGTTGAGAAAAGAATCCTAAGAAAACAATATGCTTCGTATCCACCAAACGTCGCCGTTTCGTGTGTTGTCATGTTGTTCACTGCTACAAAGAAACGTTGTTCCAGACCATCTCTAATGCTCCAATGGTAACTCTGTTATTTACTCTAAATAAATATTTTAATTATATTATGGTTTACTATTTTGTGCTCTATACTTTAAAAATTAACATATTTTACCTATTTATATTAAATAGTAAATAACAAAATTAGTAAAATAATAATTTATTTAAAATAAATTTTTATTATATCACATAAATAAAATTGTTTAAAATTTTGTACTATGTGTATTTTGATCGTATAATTTTATTTAGGTATAAAATAATAATATATTATGATTAAATGACTATTTTATAAGAAAAAGTTTTAGAAAGTTATATAGTCTTCCAAATTTAGAGTAAAATATAAAAATTTCTATTTTTTAGAGCAATAAATAAAACAGCATTGGAACATTTTTTCATAAATATAGAGTTTAGAGTAGAATTTAGAATACTATTCACTCATTGCACAAAACTCACTCTTAATGCCTTTTGTCTTTTATATTGGTTTCTACCTAGGAATCAAATGCAATAATAAAATTATACTAAATTGATGATGCATGATGTAAGAATATTTTATGAACATGATAGACACACGTATCCAAATTCACAAAAGTTAAAAAAAATAACTGTGGTCCATAACAGGATCATCATCGTTGTTGTATATTATATGGTGATTCTCCATAAATAGCAAATGTCCAAATTATCATAATGGAAAATTTGCCAACTGTTATGAAATTTTTGGCAATATTCAACAATGAATATTTGCGTTATTGCAATTACGATCAATATCGTTATTTTCATCTCTTTAAAAAAAAAATATTTTATATAACTTTTTAATTGACAATTTCACATTTGATTCATTTATTACGATCGTGCTCTTCACATTTATGAAGAATTTGAGCCTATTTATTAAACCATAGTTTTATTGGAACTTAACACCGACTTTCATAAATGAACGCTGACTGTAATTCTAAAGAATAAATAAAAATAACAATATTAAAATGACGATATTGCCCTTCCCGACACACTTGTCGCCGTACGGAACTCACTCGGACAACTTGGCTCCGGAGGACCAGTACCGACCGACTCCGAGACAAACATTTATTACATTTACAAATAATGTACTACGATGATGTGTACACATATTTGGCAATTTACGCAGTTATTGTTTCTTTTTAGGTACAATTTATAATTCACTTTTAATCAACATAACAGTACTCTGATTCTTTGATAACAAGACTGAAAAAGCTAATTTTCTTCTAGAATTCTACTCATTATTTACTTTAATTGTTACGTAAAATCATGAAACTTGATCGGATTTATTTTGTTTTTTTGTAGTTTCTAATGACTCTTGTAATCTGATGCCAATTGTCAATTTCTTAATAAAAAATCTGCCTGTTTTTATATCTCTAGGTATTTATTTAATTGACTAATTTTCTGGTGAGAAGTGGGTCTACTATATGACACACTTTGTTTAACATCTACCCTCGTGCTTCGAGCTTCGACTCCTCTCGTGAGTTTATTATAATAATCGAAGAAAGCCGCAATTGATAAGAAACTTCGATACTCATCTTCAAGGTTCAGTAACAATGGAAGCTTAACTCTGAGTGAGTAGAGTAAAGTATTCTCAGTAGCTTTTCTTCTTTTTTTTCTTTTTAACTGCATTTTATATTTTCCTGTTCTTACACGCATTGGATCAGATTCTAATAAGTAAAAGTTCCTTTTTTATGCTTTTTTTTCCTTCTGATTTTCGTGGGGATCAACAATGCATGAATCATGTAAAGACGAGTTTTGATTCATTCTATGATTGTAGTTATAGTTTTGGTATCTGTTTTTATAATCTCTTTTCTGTAGATTTTGCTCAAGAGAAGAAAACAGAGAGAAGAAGAACAAGGAGAAGAAAAGTAAGATTTAATGGAGAAAGAGTTTTGCAGAAGATATATTTCAAGAGAAGGACCAGGATGTGTTTGGGTGTTTATGAGCATGTTTGATTTCAGACACGGTGGATCGAACCAGAAACTTTTGACGGATAAGAAACGTGGAAGCAAAAGAATCATAGGTTAATTTTTCTTAATCATAGGTTAATTTTTCTTTCTTTTTGATTCATAGAGATTATCTGACACAAGAAGATTCTCACTTTGTTGGTTTGATGAAAAGATGCAGGTAATAATGGAATGTTTGAGACTAAGATTGAGAAGCAGCTTACTTGTGACTGTGAGGTCTTTGTTAAGTTTTTGTTGAATTTAAGTATCCAAACCTGCTTTTGTTTGTGTTGAGAGAATTGAAAAAACTGATGTAGAGTGTTTGTGTTGTTTGTGATCTCAGGAAAGTGAAGCTGGAATGCAGAGTGTTAAGAAACTCATTGAAGAAGAGATCGATGAGAAGACTCAGAAAAAGGCGAGAAACCAGAAGAGGAGAAGTAAAACCTGCAGCAAAACCAGTAAGGATATCAATGTTTTGGTTGCTTGTGATGATGATAATCATGCAGAGAAATCAGATGATCAGTGTCGTCCAAGAATTTCTCAGAGTAAAGTGGATTCAATAGATGATGATACCGAAGAGAAATTCAGCGAGTTGATAAAGAGATTAATAGCTCAGAAGGAAAGTGAAGTAGAGAGCTGCAAGAATGTTGTGGATGCATCTAAAGAAGAACCATGCGTGAATATTGGTACGCCCACTTCAGAAGATTCTCAAAGGTTCAAAGAAACAAAGTCTTCAAATGATGGCAAAAGTTCTCACTGCATACAAACAATTGTGATTTTGAAGCCTGAACCAAATAGCTTGGAAGTTGGATCATCACCTGGGACATATGCTACAGCCAACAAGACCAAATATGGGAAATCCCGTTCTCGTTTTATTCTCAATAGAATCAGAAGAAGGCTAAAATCTGCAGTTGGAAAGAATCCATGCAATGCTCAACATGACTCTGATCCAGATCCAGATTCATTGTCATCTAACATGATGAGTCAAAACTGTTTTGTGGGAGAAGAGATAGAGACTAATTCCGAGAGCCATGTTTCTGGTGGAGATATATTGCCTGAAAAAAGTGTGGCTGACAAAGAGGATACTACTATCAATGAAAGTGAAGATTCGAAGAAGAGTATGTGTGGTATATACATTGCCGCTAAGAAACACTTGTCTGAACTGCTTGCAGAAGGAGACATGGAAGAGTATTCACCAGATAAGGAAGTACCAAGGATCCTTGGAAAGATTCTTGCTCTCCCTGAGTTCTCCACAGCAGAAAACAGTCCTAGAGTCACCTTGGCACTTGATCACCAGATTCAGCAGTGCAGTTCTGAAGATCACTCTGAACCACTTGGATTGGATTCCAACAACCATGAGGAAACAGAATTTACTAGAGATATACGAGTTTTGGAAGGTGATTCATTTTCTTCTTTTCATTTAATCTGATTCTTTCTTTGCTTTGTCAGGTTTTTGAATAATCAAAACGAAACTAACTGCTTTTGGTGAGTTACCAACAGGCATTACAGACACTGGGATGGAAGAGGAAGAGAAGTCTGTTCTGGATTCCTTGTCTGAAGCATCTAGCTCCTCCATTATCCAACAAAATACATATGTTGATAAGGATGAGCACAAGAAACTCTTGGAAAAGGTGTGAATCCTTGTGTCCATTCAACATGTTCCATTTATTTCTTAAAGTAAGCTAGGCTCATCTTTCTTGCTTTATTCCTGTTTCAGGAAATATTTGACGAGAGGCATTCACCTTGTTCTCCACCAAGTTTTTCTGTAAGAATGTCTGAGTGCCACGAAAATGTCACTGACGTGCCGGGGAAGTCAAGTCCAGTGTCTGTGCTTGAGCCTTTCTTCACTGATGATGACCTGAGTCCAAATAACTCTAGGTTCTCTTCAGGTATGCCTAAAAAGAATTTGCAAATTCTTGTTACAATCTCGCTCAAAAGCTTAGTTTCTGACTTTTTCTAATTGACTCAATTAGTCGAAATACGGATGCAACCACTGTGTTTAAGGTTCGACGAACCAGATTCTCCAAGACCAGACAAAGAAAATGATGCCAAAACTAGAATGGATGATAAAGAATTGGCACTTGCATACATTCAAGAGGTGGTGAACTCCTCAGACTTGAATTGGGAAGAGCTTTTGTCGAGATCTTTTTATTCGGAGCAGCTGCTTGAGCAGGCTCTAATGGATGACATAGATTTCTGTTCTACAAATCTCTGCAACGATAAGAAACTCCTTTTTGACTGTATTAATGAAGTTCTTATGGAGTTTTGTGAGAATGGCCCTTGGATTTCATTCATCAAACCTGCAGTTTGGTTTTTTCCAGACATGGAAATTGCTGTTGAAGTGGTACAAGAAGAAGTTTACTGGCATCTCTTACCTTTGCCCTCTCCTCACACACTAGACCAGATAGTGCAGAAAGATCTGGCTAGGACTGGAAGCTGGATGAACCTCCGCTTTGATATTGGTTGGATCGGTTCAGAAACAAGCGAAAGAATCTTTGATGAAATATTAGAAGAGATAATCAGCAACTGCACTGACTTGGTCCAAGCTGAAACAATCGACACACAACCAACTTGCACAAGCTGATTCTTTGAACTTCATTACCATAAAGTAAACTTGTGCTTACAAAAAAGACACGTACGGTCATCAACATACTTCTTTGTCTACTCTGTACAGTTTTACTTCTACTTCCATGGACAAGATCTAGTTTCCCATCTTGTTCAGATACACACAATCCACAGCTTTTAGTACCTCTTTCTTTTGTTTCTTTCATTCCACAATCAGTTTTCTTTTCCATTTGGTTTCAGTAGAGTTTTTTGAGTTCTGTTGTGAATGTTAAGCTGTATGTTTGTATATGAGGACGAATAAGACAAGGCTTGAACTTAAACAAAATGAACATCTTCCTTCATTATGTTTCAGCAAATCAATCCTATGCAGCAAATATTCGGTTGAAGCAAAAGCAATCAAGTCCGTGAGATTAGTAGAAGTACACCTGGTAATTTAGAAGATGCTAAGATTTGAACTTCTTCTTTTCTTGCCGAATGATTGCTTTTTCTTTCTGATTCATCATCACTGTAACAACTCAAGTTTCAGAACACATTGTTTTGAGAAAAAACAAACAACAACGAATTATGCATTGTATTCTCATTACATCCAAAAAAAAGGGTTTTTTTTTTGTCGATGCTCAAAAGAAAAAGAGACAGTATGAAGACCCTAATCATCTCTATTCCTCACTGTTCTGTTGACGTAAAGAACATCGCCAATCCACGAGACAACGTTATAAGCCAAACCTTCTAAAACCCTTGAATAACTCTCCAATACTGCCTTTCCCACATCCTAACTAAAACACACACACAAAACATTCATCATATATAGCTTTTTGACCATCAAACCTTACAGATATCAAGTATGGATACTTACTCGGTTATACTGAATCTTGCGGATATCAAGTGAGGTCTGAGAAAGTTCAGGATATCTTTGTTTCAGACAAAAGAGTAAGCTCCTCGCTCGAGCCGCGAGAATGTGATTCTTGTCATTGCTACGTTCTGCATCGACACCAATATCTTTTATCATGTCCCATGAGGACTTAGAATGAGTCAACCCTCCAGTCTTACGTCTCCATGTAACCAGTGAAGACTGACTACTTGAAGCAGGTATCTTACGTCTCCATGTAACCAGTGAAGACTGACTACTTGAAGTGGTATGAGTTGGTTTCCTGCTTCCAAGGTTGGACATAAGGTGGAGTAGGCTGACTACTTGAAGCAGGTATCTCACTTGTAACACCAGGAGTTGGACAGCTCTGACTATATGCACTTGTGGTAGACAACTTTTCTGTGCCCGGGGCACATGGCACTTCTGTTTGGCTGTAATATTCTTACCACTGTTGGTAGTTCTGTTGATAATGTACAGGTGTTGTGGTTGCATTTGTGGAGATATGAGTGTTAGCAGCGTCATGAGTATAATTTGGATAAGGGTTTGATGTATTAGTCTGTATAGTTTCCCTGGTTAGAAGCAGGAGTCTGATTGCTGTAATTTGTACACGGGTAGCTTCCAATCGTTTGGTTGTTATAATTTGTATTTTGATAACCTCCAGCAGTCCGATAATCAGCAGGATTGTAGTAAGTTCCTGAATAACTTGCAGTCCCAGCATAAGGTCCTGGATTCTGAAATGAGGAAAGAGGCTGAGGAGCACCTGTGTTTTGATATTTCCCTACTGGCTGAGGATATGACTGGTTAGGTTGCTGTTGATAGCCACTGTAGTAATTGGAATATCCCGTGTTTGGATAGTTGTGTGGGTCAGAAGAGGCCTGGTATGCCGTATATCCACTATAATCTTGAGCCACATTTGCAGTTCCAGACGTCGATGAGCTAGTGAAAAATGCTGTATTCGGTATTTCTTGCACATGTCCAGTGGGTGGCCCTGGGGGCTATGGATGGTAGAATTTGAATAGTTCCCATTCTTCACAGGCTGATTTTCCACAGAATGTGCTGTCCATGGGGCACCATCAGACCCAGTTGAGTATTGATATGAATATTTATGTACTTGGCTTCCATCAACACCATATTGATTTTGAATCAAAGAAAACATCAGTAGTGGCAAATGGTTTGGGAATTTTATTTTATCACATAAAGAAATAAAATAAGAAAGTTGAAGAGCGAAATAAAAAATATAGACAAACATCAAACAGAAATCACAGATCAAGACTATATCTACAACCTAAGATGCAAAAAGCATCCCACAACTAAGTGTCTTACCCACCCTTAACACTTGGATAGAATTTGTTGCAGCAAAAGTATTATACATCTTTGCGATGTTTTGATAATGGCATATTGCTAGTGAAATTCATAAGCCTCCATAGCATTAATGAAAAGTCTATCCTCAAGGCGGACAATGATTTTCAGAAATTTTCGGAGAGTTCACGTACCTAGCCTGACATGCAAAATTCCTCTTTTGACATTGGAATGGTGAACTAGCAAACATAACTTGCTGTAAGATCAACATATCTACCCGCAGGTCCCCAAAGAAACATAATAATAATTAATTGACTCAAGAGTACCATATAATAAGGAAAGTACCATTACAGGAAACTACAATCACACAATGTAGGTCACGTTACAACACGAATGCAAACAGATTGGAAATTTTTTAGCTTAAGATAAAGAGAGGAGGCAAGAGAGTATTACCTCAATGGAATTAGGGTCCATTAGTGCTACGGCCTGAGTATTTCCTCCTTGATTCATGATACCATCAACACGTACTGCAAAACAATCACACTTTCGAATCAGATTTTGGTACAAGTTGAAAATAACACTAAATTCCTAGGCCAAAAAACCATAGAAAAGCCCTAATTAATAAAAAAGAAAAGACATTAAAGAAGCAAGAATTTGTACCAGTGAAGCTCTAATTTGTACATTCTTCGTTCGTGTAGAGCCGGTAGAATCGAATTGAAATACTATAATAAATCAGAATTTTGAGATCAAACCAAAACAAGGTAACAAAAAGAAACGAATAGAACAGAAAAAAAAAACTAGAAGACAAATAAAATACAAATCTAAGGGAACAACAAAGAGAGTTGTCAATTCTATCGAAATTACAGAGCACGGAGAAAATCGAGGAATCTGGCCAAAGAGGACCAATTTGTTGTGCCGGAAACGAAGATTGTCAAATTATTACGGGGTACACTAGCAGAGTCGGGTCGGGTTGTGTCGTGTCGGGTCGGACCAGGTCAAGGCTGTCCGGGGTCGGGTTTGACTGAATCGGAGATAGGGTACATTTGTTCAGTCAAATTAAGACAATATACGCCTTTAGAAGTTTTAAAATCACATGCACCAAATCTTATGATTTATGCCCACATTTTTGATAATAAAAACAAATTTAAATCACTACTAACATATTTTAATATTAAATTTAATCACCATTTATAAACTATTTGAGATTATACGAGCTTCATTACATTTTTAAATCTGTTTTTTTCCCCAAAGTAGAAGTGTCTTTATTAGAAAAGGCCCAATGGACCTGGAGAAGTTTGAGTTACAAAAAAAGGACAAAGAGTAAAAGCCCAAATAAAAAGAGTGTAGAATGCCACAAGTGCTTCTCTTCTTCTTCCACTCGGTGACACGTGCTCCTTCGTGGATGGGTGTGATGACACATCTTTTATAATCGACTCCGGCATGCAAATCGATGGTGAGTGGAGGTCAGCTTCGTGGGAAATTCGTCCTGCATGCACTTCTCACGACTTCCTTTGCTCCCAAAACGGATCTCTACTTTATATCTATCTTTCGGACAAACTCCCTATACAAGCGTCGTTATTGTCACCGGAGAGAATCTCCAGAAACTTCAACCCCTATACAAGCGTCGTTATTGTCGTCGTTATTTATTACAATATTGTAAATGTAATAAATGTAAATCATTTATTACATTTACAAATAATGTACTACGATGGTGTGTATCCACATTTTTGGCAATTTAAGCAGTTATTGTTACTTTTTAGGTACAATTTATAATTCACTTTTAATCAACATTACAGTACTCTGATTTTTTGATAACAAGACTAAAAAAGCTAATTTATTCTAGAATTCTACTAATTGTTTAATTTAATTGTTACGTAAAATCATGAAACTCGATCGGATTTTCTCTGTTAATAATCTGAGTTTGTCGTTTCTAATGTAGACTCTTGCAATCTGATGCCAATTGTCAATTTCTGAATCAAAAAATCTGTTTGTTTTTATACCTCTGAGTATTTATTTAAATTGACTATATTTCTGGTGAGAAGTGGGGTTACCAAATGACACACTTTGTTTAACATCTACCCTCGTGCTTCGAGCTTCGTCTCCTCTCGTGAGTTTTATCATAATAATCGAAGAAAACCGCAATTCATGCTGAACTCTGAGTGAGTCAAGTAAAGTATTCTCAGTAACCTTTTCTTTTCTTTTTCTCAACTGCATTTTCTATTTTTTTGTTCTTACACGCATTGGATCCAATTCTTAAAAAGTAGAAAGTAAAAGTTTCAATGCCTTTTTCTGATTTTCTTGGGGATCAGATCAACAATGCATGAACCATATAAAGACGAGTTTTGATTCATTCTTTGATTGTAATCATAGTTTTGGTATATGTTTTTATAATTACTTTTACGTAGATTTCACTCAAAAAGAGTAAACAGAGAAGAGAAGAAGAAGAGCAGAAGGATTTTAATGGAGAAAGAGATTTGTAGAAGACATATTTCAAGAGAAGGACCAGGATGTGTTTGAGTGTTTATGAGCATGTTTGATTTTGACGGGTAAGAAACGTGGAAGCAAAAGAATCATAGGTTAACTTTTCTTTCTTTTTGATTCATAGAGATTATCTGACACAAAAGGATTCTTACTTTGTCGCTTTGATGAAACGTGCAGGTAACAATGGAATGTTTGAGACTTAGAGCATGTTTAATGGTTAGACTATGAGAGTCTCATATAATTAAAAATAAATGAAAAAACAAATGAAACTAATGATACAAAGTGAGACTAATGATACAGTCTCAAAGATAATTTATTACTAAACAATTCTTTAGAGACTCTCATAGTCTTACCATTAAACATGCTCTAAGGTGGAGAAGCAGCTTAATTGTGACTGACTGTGAGGTCTTTGTTAAGTTTTTGTTGGATTTAAGTATCCAAACTTGCTTTAGTTTGTGTTGAGGGAATTGAAAACTGATGTAGAGTGTTTGTGTTGTTTGTGATCTCAGGAAAGTGAAGCTCGAATGCAGAGTGTTAAGAAACTCATTGAAGAGGAGATCGATGAGAAGACTCAGAAAAAGTGTGATTCTGAATGCAGGGGAGGGACAAAGGCAAGAAACCAGAAGAGGAGAAGTAAAACCTGCAGCAAAACCAGTACTAACCACTATGCGTCATATTTTCAGATTCTATCCAGATTTACATTGTTATCACGAAACAGGTGCAGTAATGATTCATATCTAATCTGTCTGAACACCGTTTTGTAGCAATAATGAACTGAACTTTGTTACTTTGGGTGGGGAAAATTGCAGGGCCGCTTTGCAGAAGCGCTACGTGAAATAGCAGATAAAATCTTACCATCGGAAAGAATATGGCCCTGTTCGTTTCGTGGTCGCTAGCGACCGCGACCAGCGACTGCGATCAGCGACCGCGATCAGATTTTTGGTTTGTTGTTCGTTTGTCAGTCGCTGTGTTGTTCGTTTCACAGTCGCAGCGACCAGCGACTACTTTTAAAATTTATTTTATAAAATTTATTACAAAATTTATATATATTCATAAAATATTAAAAAATATACATATATTAAATAATAAAATACTATTATTTATTTATAATAAAATTCGAAATTTTATAAAAAATAAAATAAAAAATATTATCACATTTATTATGTATTAGAAATATATATTTATATAAAATTAAAATTTAACTTTTTTCAATATTTATAATTTATTTTATTCTATATGAATATATGAATTTCAATCATTATACTTATATATTTTTATTTTTATTAGGTTAATTTAAATTTTGTAAATTTTTTTTTTTTTTTAATTAATTATTTTTTTGGTCGCTGGTGTTGTTCGTTTCGTGGTCGCTGGTCGCTGCGACTGATCGCAGCGACCGGTCGCTAAATTTTTTAGCGACTTAAAATTTGAGTCGCTGGTCGCTAGCGACTGGTCGCTGCGACCGGTCGCTGAACCAGCGACCACGAAACGAACAACTTTTGGTCGCGGTCGCTGGTCGCAGTCGCTGGCGACTGCCAAACGAACAGGGCCTATATTGTTTAGGTTCCGGGGAAAATTTCAGGGCCGTTTTTGTTATTTTGTTGGATGTTGTCTTGTTTATATATTAGTGATTTTGTATGAAAAAACTTTAAACTGAAAGATTTTTATGGAGTATATATTAACCATTTAATTACACGAGGAATCAAATCATGTTAAGACACTTGACTTGACACACTTCAAAAACCCTTGATAGATGAGACAAAGCAAGAGAATGTAGAACAATTAATGTCTTAAAGCAAGAGAATGTAGAACAGTTAATGTCTTAAAGCAAGAGAATGTAGAACAGTTAATGTCTTAAAGCAAGAGAATGTAGAACAATGTCTTAAAGCTAAAACAAAAGAAGTTTTTGAAAGTCTTAGAACATGAATTTGAGAGTTTAGAGTTTTAGCCCATGTTGGTTCTTATAACCATCCCCATTTTCATCATATCTATTATATGAGCCTCACAAAACACTTCCTGGCTCACCAAGAACTTCATCACCTAATAAAAATCAACCACCAATGTTAGAAGATTAATCCGCTAAATAAATAAAAATATTGTATGTTCTATGATTTTACTTCTAGCATTTCATTTTCCTTTTCCATATCGAACATCAATGTCCTTTTATTTAAGACCATGAATCGTATTCCTCCCATCCCTCGTTTTCTAAAAAGTTTCGTCTATTTCATGGAAAAATCAATCGCAGTATTTTGGATCACATTAATTAACATACTGAACTCTAATTAATTAAGAGAATTTGAACACTAAAACCATTGTAATCAAATAGGAGAATAATTTGGATTTTTCTTTACATCAGTAGGATGGACAACTAATTGAAGCTTCACAAATCCTATCTTATATTTGTAGGTTGATACCATAAGATTTTATTGAGCTTAATACCCGTCGGATTGCCTCAGAATCACTATTGTAAACACTGGTAAGTTTTTCGATATACAGATCAGCTAAGCGTCTATCTTCTGTTGAAACCGAAAGCTCAAGTTTAGAATCTTCACCTTGAACTTTTTCGATCTGCTTGGCTTTCAAAGCAGAAGCGATATGATTTTATTCATATCAGATTCAATTCCTCTAATCCTAAGAGAGAAAACGAACATCAACATCATTGATTAAAATAATTGAAGCTTCACAAATCCTATCTTATATTTGTAGGTTGCTTTAAGAATCAAATCTTTGATATCGTAAGATTTTATTGAGTTTAGTACCCGTCGGATTGCCTCAGAATCACCATTGTAAATACTGGTAAGTTTTTCAATATACAAACCAGCTAAGCGTCTATCTTCTGTTGAAACTGAAAGCTCAGGTCAGAATCTTCACCTTGAACTTTTTCGATCTGCTTGGCTTTCAAAGCAGAAGCGATATGATTTTATTCATATCAAATTCAATTCTTCTAATCTTAAGAAAGAAAACAAACATCAACATCATTGATTAAAATAATTGAAAAAATTCACCTTGAGCTTCTTTGATCTGCTTAGCTTTCAAAGCAGAACAATATGTAGACACAAAATCAGAAACTTTTTTGCCTTTGCCTCCTTTAATCATTATAGATGCTCTTCTTGTTCCTCCTCGCGGGTTGTAGTCGGAACTTCTTCCGCACACAAGTGATTTCAATTCAAATAAACCTAAACACGAAAGAGCCATGACTGATCGAATTTTTCCAATATATACATATACTATTTACCTAGGGGTAATAATTCCTCTATAGATAAAAATATTTTGGACCCTAAATAAAAATTGTTTTCAGTTATAAACCTTTAAAAAATTTAAGACCCTAAGCCTTTGATTATGCCGTTTATGCACCGAAACGGCTTTGCCATTTGTCTTTAATCAAAGCAAAGCATGAAGCTTCTCTTCTACATGTAACATAATGTCAATATACAAACTAGACCTGTAAAACTAATAGTATGACTTACTTACCTTTAGAAACCTTCGGAGCAGGATATAGACAAGCAGACGCGAAAGGAATACACCAATTTATCTGAAAGAATATATAAAGATTAAACTGAGTGACAGAAAAAGAACAATTTTGCAATAGAGATCACAAGAATACGGAAAACCCCATCATATGTCTCAAAAAACAAGAGGAAGCTTTTTACGTATTCATGTCATAATAAAAGACACATACGTGACAAAGAAGATTCAATATGCTGATGCAAATTCCAAGCAATATCAATTCGATGAGATCCGGAAACAGAAGAGAAAACATGAGACTAATATGTACCCGTGTAAGCACTCTAGGGTTTTTGGTAGAGTTGTCAATTACGGGCTTAACACTGTGAGCCGAATTAAATTAAAAATAAAAGCTCAAGTTTATCATTCCAATAATAACAACAACGCATTTTGCTTTGTTTTCAAAAGTAAGAACATTTTTTTGTCGGTGCTCAAAGAAAATTACACAGAATGGAAACCCTAATCATCTCTGTTCCTCACTGTTCTGTCGACGTAAAGAACATCGTCAATCCACGAGACAACATTATAAGCCAAACCTTCTAAAACCCTCGAATAGCTCTCCAATACCGCCTTTCCCACATCCTATCCAAAAACACACACACAAAAATATTCATCATTTTCGAACTTTCCATCAAATCTTACAATAAATTGTAAAAGAGGTTATATATGTAGGATACTTACTCGGTTATACTGAATTTTGCAGATATCAAGTGAGGTCTGAGAAAGTTCAGGGTATCTTTGTTTCAGACAGAAGAGTAAACTCCTGGCTCGAGCTGCGAGAATGTGATTCTTGTCATTGCCTGCATCGACACCAATATCTTTCATCATGTCCCATGAGGACTTAGAATGAGTCAACCCTCCAGTCTTACGCCTCCATGTAACCAGTGAAGCTTCAACTTTGTCTGCGACCTCAAGTGCCTCGTGCTCAGATGTGATCTTCAAGATATCGAGAAGCTGGTCGGGATAAAACTTTTCAGCTGTACACAGTTGCTTGTATATTACGTCTCCTACACTTGCTTTCCCACTCTGTGGAAAACAAAACAAAACACTTAGTTAATTTCAAATGATAATCACTAATAGTTTTCTTAATCATATACATATGTAGATACCTTTGGAAGAGTGGTGAGGTAAGAATCAGGAATATCCATGTCATTAAGAGTGGAATCGTTAATGGCCAATGCTGCTTTATGTATTTGACTAGCACAATCGCGTTTGTGACGCAAATGCTTTCGTTCTTCTTCTGATAAACCTTCGGCAGGAACACATGGCACTGGAAGCCACCATTTCTCGTCTTTCCTTTGAACCACCACTTTTCTAAACGCTCCTGAATCTCTACCACCATTGTTCGAGTTCATCGATGAGTTTCCCCTTTCAACGTACCAGAACTCATTCTCTGTAAAACTATCCAATATTTCCTATAAAAGCCAAACCAATCCTGTTGGAAATCTTGAATATATCTTCATTATCTATATGTCTTATTCTAGTATTTTGCTTACCATTAGCATGTTATCAAGTTTTCTCAAAGCAGGAAGACTCATGAGAATATCAGATCTTAGCTTTGTTTCTGTTATCTGAAAGGATAACAAAAAAACCGAGTATTCAAGCGTTTGAATATAAAATCAGGTATCCAAATGTTTGTCAAAATTTAGATGCAAAATCGTATATATTTGATAAACTTTTTACCTCAACATTGGTACCAAGAGATCTTGGAATAACTTCAACAATGTAATCACAAATAGACATAAAACAATTCATTTCTCGTTTCCATAACTCTTTCTTCTCTGTACTTAACGGTTGTAATCTCAAACTCGCTCCAAACACAGTCGCTGCAACAACATCCTTTATCAATATATTCTGTTCGAAACAGAGCCTAATAAGAAAAAAAAAAAAGAAAGAAGACAAACCATAGAGATTGGTTATGGAGTTTGAGACAGTAACAGCTGTACAAACTCCTTTGCCACTTCCTGACATATCTTCACCAAGCAATAGCTTCGAAAATCTTTCCCTCATCATCTCCAACTCTGCACTAGAAACCTAATTTAATCGAGATAACAAAAAAGAATAAAATTACAATCTTTAAAACTTACCTGCATCTTCTGCATAATCAATGTCACTATCTGGATCATGATCTTCTCCGTCTCTATCACCATTGACAACGTCATCGTTTGATTCCACGGCGTCTTCAGATAGATCTTCTTCATGGCTACTCAAAGCAACGGCATTAGTGTTTGATGGCCGGTTATAGAAGCTCTGAACATCGAACCGGTGAGATAATCCAGAGATATCTGAGTATGTTCTCCGGTACGGTGAAGAAACAGAGCTCTTCGGAGTTCCTGAAACAGATACTTCGTTTTGGTCGGAGTTCGATGAACTCTCCATCACAATTGTTGTGTAATGATCGATTCGAGTTTCAAATTTTCTTTGTTGTCTCGTCTGATGAACGTGACGAAGGTTAATACATGGAGTAATTAAATTATTATTATTTAATGAAAAAGAATTAAAGAATGATTGCCTCCGACGAATTATGGCCGTTGGATCTAATTGTGGGGAGAGACGTGCCTTCCACATTTGGCTAATCAATCTCATAATGAAGGTTGCTATATATGCGTTAGGTGTATAATCAACTCAAATGATATTTAGTAAACCCTCTAGAAAAGACAGAGGGTTGAAGGCTTTGTCAATACGCGCTATAGTTAAGTTTTTGAACCGGGATGCAGTCTAAGCCTAGCAGATTAAAATGGCACGCAGTTTGTTGATATCATATCAGACATCACATCATGCGAACTGTGACTGGTCAGGAAGGTCACGTGACTAACTTCAGCCTTCTGCGCCGCAGAGAGCATCGAAATCTCGTGATGGTGGAGGTAGCACGTGCTTCCCTTCACACGTTTAATGACTCGGCTCTTCTCTTCTCTTCATTCCTTTACTCACAGTCTCACACACACACACACGCCTGATTCGTGCCAAGCCTTTGCTTCGCACACTCCTCTTTCTCTCAGACACGCTCGAGGCGCTACACACGCGTGAAAGCTCCTCTTCCAATTCACCGCACGCTCCTTCACGCGCCTTCTCTATCTTACGGCCAGATCCGGCCTTTCCACCCGCCGGAGATCCACTGTCTTCTTCTCCTCTCTCTCTTGGTTTGGCTGGTCCGGTGAACTGCGAAAGGCGACGAAATTTCGATCGAAGTTCCATTGCTAGGTTTTCTTTAGTACTACTCGACGATTCGCCCAGAGGACAGAGAATTTCCAATATTCTGATCATTCTCCGTGGAGGCTTGTGATTGTTCGGAGAATTGCGGTAGAAACTTACTCAGTGAGGTAGATGATATACGATGAGATAATTAACCTGCAATTGTGCTTGAAGTAACAGTAACTCTGTCTGGTTGGTCTCAAAGTTATTTTGATATCTCTTCTTGATGTTCTTGAAAATGCTGTTTATAAGAATAGTTCAAGTAAATTTGTCTTGTAGGATTTCTGATGAATTTCAAAAGTTAGAGCTCATTCACATTTAAAGATTGAAGAACAATTTTCTTGATACTGCGATTTTTCCAATTTTCTGGTCAAACTGTGGGCAAGAAGGAAGGAAAAATCATAGATATTTGTCTGCATTGTCCAGAGCGTTTTACGCTTGGAGTGTTGAAACTACAGAAGTAAAGATGAAACATCCAATCAGAAGGCAATCACATTCTTAAAGCACACATAGTTTTGGTGGTTGGGTTATAAGAGAAGTAATGGCAACGGATATGCAGAAACTGCTTGGAAATAGTGAAGAGGATGATGACGAAGAAATGGATATGGATGCGAAGGAAGAAGATGATGGAGACCAACAAAATAGAGGAACACACGCAGCTTCAGGCAGCAGTAATGATGAGTTCATGTTTCAGCAGTCAATGCAAGATCAAGTGGGCACTCCTGGGGGAGGAGGAAATCGCAGAAGTAGGCCGCTCGTAGAGAAGGAGCGAACTAAGTTGAGAGAGCGCCATCGAAGGGCTATTACTGCAAGGATCCTAGGCGGGTTACGAAGGCATGGGAATTATAATCTGAGGGTTAGAGCTGATATTAACGATGTTATAGCCGCTTTGGCGAGGGAAGCTGGATGGGTTGTTCTTCCTGATGGAACTACATTTCCATCCAAATCTCAGGTACTTGTTACCCTGTTCTGTGGTAATGTGTTCTGTGCTCTAGCTGAGGGTTTTCTATAGTCTAGTAATTGTTATTTGCCAGCAAAATTAGCTTATACTCGTTATTGTCATATTGTAGGCGTTAACTTTGATCCTTGGTTGGGGAACAACTTTGTGTCCTTAGAAATTTCATTATACCTTTCTAGTCATAAGAATGTCAATACAGGCTTTTGTGTAAGTCAGATTTGGTCCAGCTTTTCACGAGGTTATGTATTTGATGTATTGAGTTTCAGCAACTGTTAAGTCGTCTTCTTATTTGCTTCCTCGACTTAATCGTTTAGGGGACAAAGCTTCCTTGTAGTTCTTCTGCGGTTGCTGCAGGTTCATCAGCTTCTCACATGGCATCACAACAAACCTCACCTCCTGCTCTTAGAATAGTATCATCAGGGCTTAGAAGTCCGGTGGAACTCAGCTCTTGTCGAATGAAAGGTGTTTTCACACCCACTCCATCGCCGTATGATTTACACCAAACTCAGTCTCCAGAACTGGTTGGCAATGTAAATAAAGCCGAGGGGATTGTTGGTTGTTCAGTCGATGATAAACAGGTTGCAACACTGAGCTATTTCATAGAAATAAAACTTGTAATAGTACAGTCCTTTGCATTTACATTGCTTATCTGATATTACCGAAATTGATAGTCTCCTTAAATTCACTTCATGTTTGATTACGTCCATGTGCATATCTGGATTCTATTCTGATGACTCTTCCACATTATATATTTGGCAGGTTCTCGAGGTTCCTTCAAATTTGACCGAGCAAGATTTCTCTGGCAATCCTTATGTTCCAGTTTATGTGATGTTACCAGTAAGCAACTTTAATCTTATCCTTTTCCCATGGTTATCTCGAAATTTCTCCTTCCTAAATTTCCTTTTCTATGTCAACAGCTTGGGGTAATCAATATGAAGTGTGAATTGGCTGATCGAGATGGACTGCTAAAGCACTTGAGGATATTGAAATCAATCAGTGTAGATGGGATAAAAGTGGATTGCTGGTGGGGAATAGTTGAGGGTCACTCCCCCCAGGAGTATAATTGGAATGGTTATAGGCAGCTTTTTCAGATAGTCCGTGATCTCAATCTTAAGATACAGGTCTGTCTGTTAACTGCACGATACGTTAAGATACAGTTTTGTTTATGAGTTTGCGTTGAAAAGAGTTGTTCCCAAGCTTCATTTATTTCTTTCTTGCTAGGTTCTAATGTCTTTTCATGAATGTGGAGGCAATTTTGGCGATGATGTTTGCATCCCACTTCCACACTGGGTGGCAGAAATTGGGCGAACCAATCCTGACATATATTTTACTGATAGAGAGGGGAGACGAAACCCAGAATGCCTTTCTTGGGGTATTGACAAGGAACGAGTTTTAAGAGGCCGAACTGCACTTGAGGTATACCCTTGATTACAAACAATCATCTACATTCTCTGTATCAATCAATTGATTCTTTAGCACTTAATGACTCTTCACGCTTATGCTTTTTGCATAGTATTTTCCATGTAGTAATAAAAGTTTAAAAGTCACAGTTAGACAGTTAAACTCCGATCTAGTTTATACGAATTGTTTTTCTTAGTAAGAAAAGAGAAAATCTAGCTGCATGATTTTTCTATTCGAAGATCTTTTTCTCATTACTGTCTTTTCTTCACCATCGGATATTTGCTTCTTGTTTTTACAAATATATGATATAACCAACTAATGAAAGACTTACTTTAGGTGTACTTTGATTACATGAGAAGTTTTCGGATAGAACTTATGGAATTTTTAGAGGATGGTGTAGTATCTATGGTTGAAATTGGACTAGGCCCCTGTGGTGAGTTACGGTATCCTTCTTGTCCCATTAAGCACGGGTGGCAATATCCAGGTGTTGGAGAGTTTCAGGTATTTTTCCTCTCAACAATCTAAAACTCTTGAGATAGTGAAGCCTCACCAGCTAAGCTTACTTTGGCTTTCACAGTGTTATGATAAGTATCTCTTGAAGAGCCTGAGAAAGGCAGCAGAATCAAGAGGACACCTGTTTTGGGCTCGAGGCCCCGATAATACCGGCTCGTACAATTCCCAACCACAGGGAACCCCTTTCTTCTGTGATGGAGGTGATTATGATGGCCTCTACGGAAGATTCTTTCTCAAATGGTACTCACAGGTTTTGATAGATCACGCTGATCAAATCCTCTCTCTCGCTAAACTAGTCTTCGACAGTAGCTGCATTGCCGCAAAGGTGATTGATTTTAGTTCTCTAACCCCTTTGATACCCTATAAATTTGAGACTTTTTGACATAGATTTATTACAATTGACTTAAAATAGCTCCCAGATGTCCACTGGACCTACAGAACAGCGAGCCATGCCGCAGAGCTAACTGCTGGGTTCAACAACCCGAGCAACCGAGATGGTTATGCTGAAATTGCATCTACATTAAAGAAGCATGGTGCCATTCTGAGTTTTGTATCCGGAGAATTGCAAGTTCTAAACTGTCCTGATGATTTCTCAGAGGCATCAGGAGAACCTGAGGCAGTAGCTTGGCAGGTTACAAACAAACACTTGGAATTGCATATCCTTTTGTCTACCCTTATCACCAAAACCTCTTACTAAACTTGATATTTTTGGTAGGTGTTTAATGCTGCGTGGGACAGCGACACACCGATTGCTCGAGAGAACTCGCTGCCTTGCCATGATAGAGTTGCGTATAACAAATTATCAGAAAGCATCAAGTTTCCGAACGATCCAGACAGAAGGCATTTGTCATCATTTGCCTATAGTAGACTCAGCCCACATCTTATGGAAGGACATAACCTTGTTGAACTCGAGTGGTTTGTCAAGAAATTGCATGGTAATTCTATCCGTATCCCATTCACCCATTAGTCTTGTTTTCTTTCTCTGTTTGAAGTCTCTGAAGTTGTGATCTTCTCTTTGGTCTCTCTCTGCTACAGGGGAAGCTTTAATGAATCAGCATCAACAGATTTAGAGTTTTGTTTGCTCCAAGAAAAATAAAGGATCAGCTGAAATTTATCACTGTTTATGTTGTTAATTCTAATAGTTTAGCATATTTTCTGTATATTTTTTCCATTAAAATTCAGAGATTTAGAGTGTATTGAATCATCATCAACAGATTTAGAGTTTTCCTTGTCCCCAAAAAAAAGGGATCAGCTGAATTTTTTTACTGGTAATTTTTATTATTAAAAATTAAGAGAAAAAGAAAGATTATATACATGAGTAATGTGCAACAAAGGTATATACTTCTACTTGTTATTACATATGATTGGTAATAATACATCTAAAGCTAGCTAAGCACAATATTCTCCTTGTTTTGTCTATTACAGTAGAAGAAAACTAATGCAATGTGAATTTTCCTTAAGATTTATGCCAACCATTTGATGAGTGCTTAATTTCATGGCCCCATTTCTTAGCTATGATCTGATTGCGTATGACCACTTCAGATTCAACAGCTTCTTCCATATTACTAAGCACCATAGTACATAGCTCGTCTAAAGCCAGCATAGAAAAGGGCTCCTCTATAAGAACACCCACCTGTAGAAATTTCAAGCAAATTGTTAAGGATGATGATGTTGCAAGCAAGATTTTTTGAATTTGCAAAGGATAAAAGACTAAAATTACTTCTTCGATGCAGAAGAGAGATGCAGCACTGATGAAAGTAGCAGGAACAACGTTCCAGTGGCAATCATCCCAGAGAATAACAGGGAGTGTAAGATGCCATAATACTAAAAACCTCGACGTTAGCCGTGTGTAGGAAAGTGGAATTGGGATGCCCATTAGTTGTTCACATACACCAATTCCTTCCTGTAATTGCAGCATCTTTGATTCCTGTAAGGATATAACTAGCTTAATGAGTACACAAGACAATGTAGTTCATATTCAAAGTCCATAGAAAGAGAAATAACCAGAATTACAACCGAGAATGAAGATCCTTTAAAGATTTAAGAATGATACCAACATATCTATTTTTGTGTTGTCCAACTTTAGCAGCTGAAGACTCTGAGAGATGAATTGAAGTATACAACGTGGACGATGCTTCGATTGAAGAATCAACGATAGATCATCTGCTTCTAACACATTCCGGAGATCATTAGCAATATCTGAACCATAAATCACATGACACTGCACATAAAAGTTTCAATCAATTATCTTTGTCTACCTAACTCAACCTATGCTTCAAAAATATAGATGAAGGTATACAACTAACCTTAAGTGCCACAGGGAAAGAAGCAATGTAACGCAAAAGCGCATCTTTGATTATCAATTCATCCCTGGAGCCATGAACGGAAGAAATGACCTGCCTAGCTAAATCATTGGTTCCGGTTATGATCTTAACCCAAGCTTTCCTTCCTTGTTCAAACCTTGAATAAGAAGCCTCAGTGCGAAACACCAAAAGCAAAGCTAAAGCCGGAGCCGTTAACTGATACGGAAGAGGAGAAGCTCGAAGGACTGGGAACAAATCAGGCAACCAGTTCATCCCCACGGCGGAGTTATAGCTGGCGATCAGGATCGCGACGGTGGTGAAGAAGAAAACAGGTGGAATCAAAGACAATATCACGCGTGAAGACGGGCTTGAGGATACGTGACGCAAATGGCGGAGTGAGCTTCTGTGTCTGACCCAATCTTCGTGAGTGTAAAGAGAGCGTTTTTGCTGCATCCGTCTCTCTTTGATGCCGTCTGACCAATTTGGAACAGCTTTGAGAAGCGAGATGAGCTTCTTGGATAGATTTCTCGGAGACAAATCGTCGAATTTGGGGTCGGAAGAGACGCTGGAAGGGTTGAATTTAAAATGGAGGGATTTGCGAGCTCTCGCGGAGATTCTGGAGCATAATCGAGGTTTGAGGAGGGATCGTTGGGTAAAATTAGAAGAAAAAGATATATTCATAGACTGAGACATTTGGCGGGAAAATCGAGGTTTAGGGTTAAGGAGTTTGGTGGAGATGACGATGGAGAAGAGAAAACATGCAAAATTTGCAGAGTGCAAAAGTTGAGAGCAATCGACTGAAGTGAGTTGGAGGAAGGTCGTTGGAACAGTTGTGCGATCACTAAAACGACAACGTTTAATTTCTCAGCCTTTATTTGGGCCTCCATAGGCTTATGTTGTAATTTCCATTACAGAGGTCAAATTGGGCTCTATCTTATTTCAGCCCATAAAACTTCCGTACCCAACCAACAACGACTTCGTTTGTTTGAGCCTTCATGGGCTTATGTTGTGATTTCCGTTATAGATGCCTAAGTGGGCTATATCTTATTTGAGCCAATAAAATTTCCGCTCCCTACCTACAACGACATCGTTTTTGACTATTTTGTTGAAGTTTAGGGTTTACAGAGACCCGCATCTTTTGTCAAAGTTGAGTTATCTTTCGATTGAATTTGAACGGGAAATAATGTCAAAGAAGAACAATTTAGCCAAGAGGAAGAAGCAACACGAGTACAATCTCCAAAGTATGCTTTTTAAAATCTCTTAAATGATCAGTACAATACTCATTTGTTTATACATACGTTCTCAACGAACTTTTGAATTTTTCGATTTGCAGAAGAGAAAGAATTACAGGATAAGAAGATTAAGAAGCTTCATGCGAACAAGAACAAGATGAAAGTAAGCTCCTTTATGCCTCTTAATTCTGATATCTAGTCCATTTCTATTGAGTAAACTGGATTTCGATTCTGTTGCGGAATGTTAATGTCTAAATTAGATTACTTTAGTGAATCATGTAAATAATCTGGTCATCTGGTGACAACGTTCATTGCTTTGGTTTTCATTGATTTGATAGATTTGCATTTGATTCAACTCAGTTTGATGTATGGTATTTTCAGAAGATTATTGGGAGAACATCTGACTAGTAACTTGTCTCATAATTTTGAGGTTTCCAAATCCTTTTTCTGAAGTTTTTGAGTAGTTTAATGATATCTGTGGTGGTTGAATCTGTCTGTTGTCAAGGTTGATGGTAGTGGGAAGAAGAAGAAAGGTGGATTTTCTGTGGGCAAGAAGAAACTAAAGACCAAACTTACTCCTGCTGCTAAAGCTAAAGCTGCTCAGGCAATGGAGCTAGATAATTGAGAAGTAGTAGTCCTAGTAGCCTGTTTTTGCACTTATATGTAACTGTTCTTCACTGATCTTTGTCTTAACTTTGAAGAAATCAAGTTGAAGCTACATTCTTCTTATTGGTTACACTCTTATCTTCTGTATCACTACTCCTTTTGGATCTTATCTGGTTTATTACATTCTACTAAAAAATTCAACCTTTAGGTGAGCAAACAAAGTCTGAAGAAGATCATATCTGGTTTATTACTAAACATTTTAAACAGCTGTTTTAGAAAAAATGTCATATTATGTTAGTCAAACTGTCATAATCGAAGTCCAGTATAAACAGTGTGAAACTTTCATGGTACATTAAAGTTGGATTCTAATAGGAAAAGACCTGAGAGACTTATAGAGGTTATATCAGCTCCATCTATGGGCCTCGTGAGATATTTTAAAAGATTTTTTCTTCTCAGCCTCTCGTCAAGATTGCTCTCAAAGTGGAAGCCAGTGGGTGTAAGTCTCTGACCAGACAGGCCACAAATCCTTTCTCTCTCTCCGGCGCGTGGATTTCACTTTCAGATCAATTTCCAAAGGGATCAATCATCAGTCTTACATGAACAGTAGACAGCAGTAACATCAGAATCTGTTCATCAGCTTTGTTAGATTTTTTGGTCCGAGCAAAGAACAGTGACAAGTCGCTGAGTGTATAATACACGCGCCTAATCAAGTGTGTGGCCATATGAGTCATGAGCCACACAGATGCCTAGTTGCTATGTAGAGCTACAGTCAAAGTCAGTTATTCATTAGGATTCTGAATTTCCAATACATTTCCAGAAAAATAAAAATAAAGATCCCATTGTTATCTTCACAGTAAATGCTTTTGCTTGAAGGTCTGTTAGAGGTTTTTTGTTTGTTTCTGCTTCCTTCTGTCACCAAGAAAAAGGAAAACAAAAAAGGAGAGAGAGATAATCCTAAAACCATTGTTGATAGAAACAAAAGCTTTTCTTTTTCTTCCTTATGATGAAAGAATGAAAGAGAGAAGAGTAGTAGTGAGCTGAGAAAGTTATTCAGAGCTTTGCATGTTCCTTTCTCTCCAAATTTATATCTTCATCGTAAAGTCTCCACCTTTGATTCTGTTTTTCTTCTTATTCATTTATCCTCTCTTTCTCTCTCTTTCCTCATAATTCTAGCCACAATCTCTTTAGGGTTTTTCACCAGCTGAATTGTATCTTATTCACTTTAAAAAGTTTGAGTCTTTTTATTTAACTGTAAATGTAAAATGGATCGAAGAGATGCAATGGGATTATCCGGGTCGGGTTCTTACTATATCCAAAGAGGATTATCCTCTTCGGGTCCTCCAACGTTTCATGGATCATCACAACAACAAGGGATTCGTCACTTACACGAATTCGGGTCAGGCTCCACTGGATTCGGATCTCCTCCTTTACACGGCGATCCTTCTCCGGCAACAGCAGCTGGACCCGGAACTCTTCCACATCATATCGGCGTCAATATGATTGCTCCTCCTCCTCCACCTCCGAGTGAAATTCCAATGAAACGAAAGAGAGGACGACCTAGAAAATACGGACAAGACGGTTCTGTTTCTTTAGCATTGTCTTCTTCCTCTGTTTCTACCATTACTCCGAATAACTCAAACAAACGTGGCCGTGGTCGACCTCCAGGTTCTGGCAAGAAACAGAGATTAGCTTCCATTGGTAAACTCGCTTCTCTTAAACTTTTGACTTGTGATCTTGAGACATAATTTATTGTTTTCAGAAGATTAAGAACCATACTTTATTTAATGTCTCTTTTGAGTCAAAAGGTCAAATGGTTTACTTCAACAAAATAAGATTTTGTTTATTCCGAATACTTAAAAACTTTCCTAAATTGGGGCCAAATTTTGTTTTATTGCTATGAATTACATGATTATTTAATGTTTTGTTGTGTCAAAATATGATTCTTTATTTTTGATGTATGGAAAAGCTTTGAACTTTACTAAAATGGAGCCGTTTGTTCATCTGTTTATGTATAATGCATTTATATGCTTATGCTAAACTCTCTTATTAACTAGTCATACATGTATTGAATTTATGAGCTTTGTTTTTTTTGGATTTGTTAAGGTGATTTGATGCCTTCATCGTCTGGAATGAGCTTCACGCCACACGTTATCACGGCTTCAATAGGAGAAGTAATGTTGAATCACTATTACAGAGCTATCTTGAAATGTTTTGTTTTATAGCTGTTTGCTGAAAAGCTTTGAAACATTGTGTCAGGACATTGCATCAAAGGTTATAGCTTTCTCTCAACAAGGTCCAAGAGCGATTTGTGTTTTATCTGCAAGTGGTGCAGTCTCTACTGCAACACTTCTTCAACCATCAACATCTCCAGGAGCCATTAAATTTGAGGTTCAATAATGAAATTTCAAACTAAAAAGAGAAACTTTGTAGTTTTAACCATTTTTGAAATATATGTTTTGTATATATCTCTTCAGGGCCGGTTTGAAATCCTAGCGTTATCGACATCTTATCTAATGGCAAATGATGGAAGCTTCCGTAATCGAACTGGAAACTTATCAGTTTCGCTTGCTAGTCCTGATGGACGTGTGATTGGTGGTGCAATTGGAGGGCCTTTAATAGCAGCAAGTCCTGTTCAGGTTTGGTTTAAACGTGTTCTCTTGAGCTCTGCTTTGTTTTAAAGTCTTGAGATTGAATAGAGATAGATCCTTGGGCCTATCAGGTTATTGTAGGGAGCTTTATCTGGGCTGCTCCAAAGATCAAGAGCAAAAAACGAGATGAAGAAGCTTCTGAAGTAGTTCAAGACACTGATGATCATCAAGTTCTGGACAGTAATAACAACGTGGTTTCGCCTGCCCCTCAACAGCAGCAGCAGCCAAGCCAAAACTTGATATGGTCAACAGGTTCAAGGCAAATGGATATGCGTCATGCTCATGCTGATATTGATTTAATGCGCGGTTGATAATGATGATTGCCAGAACTCTGTGTATATAAAGCATGGAATCTAGGAAGAAGAAGAATGATGAAATATAAGCTAATCTAACCTCTGAACAGAAGTATGTGAAAATGTTAGGGAAAAATGGCCTCTCAAATCTCTAAGCTTCTTTGGTTTTGTTGTATTGGTGACTCTGAAGATTTGCAGAATTTCTTGTTTATTTATTTCAGAATGTTACAGTCTATATTTGCTTGGAATTCTTATCATAAAATACAACTTAGGTTTCAAAATTCAAATCATTGACTGAAGAAAGTCTCCGGTAGAAATTGACTGAATATTCTTCTGTTTTTCCCAATATTCATTAGTCCACTTCTCAACTCTTTCTTTCTGATCCTGAAGTCTTATAAATTCATACATAAGAAATTTCAACTGGGTAATTCTGTGTTGTAGATTATTCTTTTTAAAAATTACTCGTTTACTTATACTAATTTCAATATGAATAAATGGAACAAAAGCCTCATTGGTCAAGGCTTCTTGTGATTAGTCAATTCATGAAAATATTGATCTTCCCACAACTCAACTTGACGAGTCAAATTAGCTTTCCTTTCAAGAACCTCTCTTAAAGCCAGAGGGTTATAAGGTGAAGGCATTTCACAAGGAGACTCTTCATTAGGAAACGTAATCATTGACTCCGCCATGAAATCTCTCCACCGTCCAGTCGCTGGACAACCCATAGAATCCGGCGTGATCTCCGTTGCTCCCCATGGAATCTCCGGCTTAAACTTCAAAAGTTTTGCATACTCATTCAACAAATGAAACATGTAATCATACACATATTCCATTTTCACTTCCTCTCTTATAAATCTACTTCCTTCTTCCCCAATCTTGCGTGCCTATAAAACAAAACCAAGAAAATTGATGGGTTAATTTGTAAAAAAAACAAAACTTCTGGGGTTAAACGTAATAAATAATACAAACCTGGTCCATATGAGTATTCCCCCAATGAACAGCATGTTTAAGAGACGTACACTTAGAGTTGTCTCTGATTGGCCAATAATGTTTTAATGGCATCATTCCTCGTATGTAAAAATCATAGAACTTAGGTCTCACATATAATGTCATTGAGTCACATGCCATTATATATTTCTCACTCACTGACCATGCCCATCCTTCTATATATATCTTGTACCTATATTCACCAATTAAGTACCGAATTTCACTATTGCGTATTTGAATTATGAATTAAAATTTGTCGATGTAATTAATGAAAAAAAAAATAGATTAAATAACCTGTGGGTACATTGGTTCTCTAAGTTTGAGTTTTTGAATCCTTCTCTGGATTCTTTAACCCAATCCTTCAAAATAATAAACAAGTTTTATCATTTAGATTTGTTATAAATTGTAAATATATATTTCAATATTTTGAAGAACACTAACTTGGATGTAGATACGAGTGTTCCAATCTTCTTGGGCTGAAACATTACATCTAAGTAGATCTCTTCGAGTGGGGGCCACATTAGGATTTCCCTTCCAATAAGCATACGCCACGCGGTCTTTCCATTGCGTCATCTTATTCCCTTCTGCTATGGCCAGTAGCGATTTGGCCCAAGGCTTTATATTAACCTCAGCCCTGGCCCAATAAAAAAAAGCTTAAGTAATTAATGAGGCTCAGTAACAATAAAGCGCAAATAATTAATGGGCCTAGTACCAATAAAGCGCAAGTAATTAATGAGGCCCATTAAGTGATAAATGTGGGCTACTTACCAGCCCCAGAAGGACCAATCAGGGAAGACGATATCCAAGCTTGCGTCATCAGAGCAATAACGGAATAAAGGAGGTGGGGCCGGATGTTGTTGACCTTGAAAGTCTTTAGATCGGACGGTTGGTCTATCATCTGGGTCAAACATGAGTTCTAGATCCGGTAATCTACCAGGGTACCACCGTAGTAACTGTTCTATACCCCACAGAGTAAATACATCTCTTGTCTGAATAGATTTTTTGTACTTCTTAACGTACACTCGTCCGTCGAGGATTATTACTCTGAAATGCGCCGTTCTCCTTGCTTTTTCAAGCATGCCTCTAGTGATACCTGTCTCTTTCCATGGCCGTAGATCCTCGTGAATCCAACGGAAGTAAGAAGGACACGTGGATGGTCTTGAATGGCTGCTTCTGGGTTTGTTTTTGTTTCCCAAGGAGCCATTTTTGGAATAATGGAGGTGATGGTGTGTTTGCTTCTGTTTCTGTATGACGTTGCATTGGTGTGGGAATCGATGATTCGGAATTGGTGATTTTCTGGTGGTTGTTACTTGCTTCAGACCTATAAAAGTTGTCTGAAAAAGATCGAAAATATATGAATCATTCACTTGATTAAACAAAATTATATGAAAATGAAGTTTTTTAGATTGGAACTCACGAAATCAAAACAACCCAATAAGTCTAAGAGACCAGCAGATATGAAGAGACAGATAACGAAGAACAGAGTAGCTTTTGCGATGCTTTTTGCTGGATGCGATGTCGTTTTAAGACAGACATAATTATTCCTGTTAGTTTGAAGACTGTTGCTGTTCCTTTTCATGGTTTTCCGTTGAACTATGAATCTGTCTTATCTAGCTTCAGCTTCGCTTCTATATATATGTATGAGGTCACAAACATTCAACATGACAAGACGAGAAAACGAGAATCAGGCGAGAAGACAAAACGTTACCGAAACGAAGAAGAGAAGGCTCAAAGGTTTGGTTTTTTTTTATTATTTTTTTTAATAAAATTTCGATGCATTAAATTAAAAAGTAGCAAGAGCTGTAGTTATACAAGCAAGATTTGGTTTTTGATATTCGATTTCTGCTTTTTCCACGAGGATTTGAATCCTTGTTTCACGTTTTCTTCAACACTTAACACAAGTTCATATCTTTTGTGTTAATCAAGTTCATTTGTTTGTATGAATCTTGTTTACTTTTTAGTTTTTTCTAAAGGGTTTTTTCATATCTTATTGTTAGTGAATTTTAAATAAATAGTTATATTTTATAAGCAGGAGATGTGTATAAGCTTTTTTAATATCCCAAAATAATCCTCATTATGTCGTTGTATTTATACGTGTAGGACCTTTGAAGTTTGAAATTACTAGAAATAAACCTTATTTGCTTATATAAATACAATGTTTTCATACCCGATCCAGACAAAGATCCGGATTATCTTTTGAGTAACCGGATTACCGGTCGACCCGGGTCAATAAAATAAATTTTATGTACCATTATATTTATATGAATATTTTTATATATAGTTTTATAACTGAAAAATAAAAAGATTAAAAGCAGTATTTTCATATCTAATCTGGATCGGCCGGACCGATTAATCCAAGATCCGATTATTTTTCCGGTTTGGGTTTAGTGACAAAACCTGCTAATATAATAACCGATAAAAGTTGAAAAAATTCATCTTTACTCCAAAATCCGGTAAATCGATTGGACCGGCCGAACATCAGTTTCCTTAAATTTATAAAATTTTGAGAATTCAATTATATGTATTTCTCATTTCAAATAAAGAAAAATTGATTTGATGATTAATAAAAGGTTTATGATTAAATATAAGGCTTGATTTTATTATTAAAATGTTTATTTTAACAGAATTTTCAAAAAAAATTGTATTGAATTATGTAACTTTTAATGATGTTGAAAACATGAAAAAATAGTGATATTGATTAAGCAAGATTGGTTGTCTTAATGTTTATACTTTTAGTTTTTTAACAAAACTGTTTTATACTTTTAGTATTTTTATTTTTCAGTTATAAAACTATATATAAAAATATTCATATAAATATAATGGTATATAAAATTTGTTTTATTGATTCAGCTGTCAACCCGAGTCGACCAATAATCCGGTGACCCAAAAGATAATCCGGTCGGATATGAAAACATTGACTAAAAGTATAAAATATACAAGTTTTTTTTTTTTAATTTTATATATATACAAGTTCAATTCATTGTCTTCTTTGAGAATGTTTGTTACGTAAATAAAATAAAATAAAATAATTCGAATTTCGAAAGAAGATAAACCTTTACCAAATAAGTAAAGCTCAGTGACATCGCCAACCATATTCGACCACTCATTATAGAAAGACAGATAAATAATAAATAATCGTAAATATTCCATGTTGTATATCTTTTTTTATTATTTATGAAAACCACTACGTTAATTTATGTTCAAATCAGTAATCACCCTTAATCTTGTTTTAGATCTAGTAAACAACGTTTTTTACTCTTTTAATTGAACCAGTTGGGCCGGGAACCAAAAAAGTAAATTGGGCCGTAAAAATCACAAAAGCCCAATACTTACCAAAAAATAAATGAAAAAAAAAGTGTCCAGCTAAGTCAAAAGTCTATTGAGTTTGGTTTTTGTACACTAAACAAGCAAAGACATAAATAAAGGGCCCATATATCACATGCATTAACCGGTTTATATGTCTTCTATCCACGCGCTACTTAACCGGAACGATCTGTACACGCGCTGACCTAAATGGGCCAGCCGTGGGGTCCAACAAAGACATATATGGACCTTTTCTATCTGTCTTCAAACGTGGCCCAGTGAAGCTCCACGTCATCTTTTGGTCCACTTTATTATTAAAACCAATAAATTCGAGTATCTATACAAACGATTCACTGTCAGTTTATAGATACGAGTTCACTCCAATTTTATGGCATTTTGACAAATTTTGCTACCAAACATATGTATAATTTAATGTAATATTGTAGAAAAACAGACCTAAAAATTATAAATCAGTTTATGTGGATTTAATTGGAAACAATTGGAAGACTTTAGATTTGTGCTAATCAGTGAACTACTTTACCTGTCGGCAGTGAAGTGAATAATCACGTGAAACGCATCCAATGCGTAAGGGAGAATTATAGCCGTAGGATCACATGGTACCAAAATCAATGGCTAAGGAAAACAGCTATCTAACACATATTAAACGCGCGTCGTACGCTCCACCGGTATAAGCTAACGGAGGATATAGAAACTCTATCTTCATTATTGTCTAAATTCGAGATTTATCCTTCTTCTTTTTTTTGGTTTAATTCTCTCTTTGTGATGGAAAAAAAAAAACTTCTTCGGCTGAGAAGTAATGGCGGAGGAGCAAAAGACGAGTAAGGTTGTAGAATCTCCGGCGACGAATCGACTCCAGCCCCGGTGGAAGTTGCGGAAGAGAAAATTCATAATCCACCTCCCGTCGAGTCCAAAGCTCTTTCTCTTGTCGAAAGTAAGCTCTCTTTGATCAACATATTAAGATTGACTCAAATTGAGATTAATCTAAAAATTAGCTACTTAATTCATCTCGTAAAAGCCATAGCTATAAGGATTTAAATCTTTATTATAGATTATAACTGTAATTTTCCATGGAGAATTTGGGTTTTTCTAAGGAAGTTGTTAGAATAAAATTGAAATTTTTTTTATAAGAGTTTTTTTTATTTTTATTAAAGCAATGTTCATTGTAATTAGTGTTATGAAAAGTATATGAAATCATGACAATTAGTTGTGGACAGCTATGAATTAGGAAAGTGATTTACTTTCTTAATTATTCTATAACTTTCGTTCCTTTAAAGTTGCATAATTCTTGGAAAATAGCAATTAAATACAGTAAATCTTTTTTTCATTTTTTTTTCAACGTGTCATACTGATGAATGAGCTTGTTGCAGAACCCATTGAGGAGGCTAAACCGAAGAAAACTTCACCTGGTTCGGCAGATAGAGGTTAGTAAAACAACATATTGTTTTCGATGTCTACTTTCTGTTCAATGATTGATAAATGTGATGTTTGTATTTGATCAGATGTGATACTTGCGGATTTAGAAAAGGAGAAGAAATCATCATTCATCAAAGCATGGGAAGAGAGTGAGAAGTCAAAGGCTGAGAACAAGTAAACTTTCTAAACTCTCTTAATCCAAAGATCATAACATTAACAATCAGCTAATGATGTTGGAATGATAACAATGGACAGGGCAGAAAAGAAGATCTCTGATGTACATGCGTGGGAGAATAGAAGCTCAATTGAGGAAGATAGAGGAAAAACTAGAGAGGAAAAAAGCATGAGTATGGTGAGAAAATGAAGAACAAAGTAGCAGCAATTCTTAAAGAAGCCGAAGAGAAGAAAGCAATGGTTGAAGCTAGTCCTACGAATTCGGGTATTACGGATCGGTTCAGGTCGGGTAGTTCGGGTTACATGTATTTAGTGGTTTTTAAAATTGGTCCGAAAATAATTGAATTGTATTTATAATCGGGTCGGTTTGGGTATCGAGTACTTCGGGTCAGAAATACTGATTACGAACATACCCGATTTCACAATGACATTCCCAAAAATGACATCTCAACAACGATTCCAGACAAGTTACTAACTTCGAAGTTCATAGTTCATAGCATAAAGATAAAAGATTCATGAGTTTCTAACTCCACATGCTCTCAAACATCATCTTGAAGTTGTTTCAAAAAAAAAAACTACATAATGAAACAAGTACTCATAAGCTTAATTCTGTTTAGAGTTAAACACACATGAAACATGCGAATAAGATAATGTAAAAACATATATAGTTGATTACCTAATGAGTTATGGAACTCCAATTCATCGATCATTTGAGCCAAGTTTGCAATCTTTTTTGCATCTATTGTGTTTCTTAACCATTGTTGTAAACATAGCAAAGCTTCAATCATATGAGGTGCTAAGCAACTTCTATAAGGGTCCAAAATTCTCCCAGTTATGCTAAATGCAGACTCATAAGCAACTGAAGACACTTGAGTGGCAAGCACATTTTTCGCAAGCTCAAATAATATAGGAAACTTCACACTGCTACGCTTCCACCATGCTAGCACGTCATAATCCATTCCAAAAACATTTTTCTCACTACTAGAGCGTCCCTATCATACCCATCATCATCAGACAAATCAAAAAGCAAATGACTTACTTGTTCAGAATTGCATGTATCACTTTTGGATCCAGTTTGAGAAGATGTGCTTAGCTTAGAGACATACTCTTCATACATATCTTCATTGTTGCCTTAATTGAGGATTTTAGATGCTTACTCTCCTCACTGTCTTTACCGTATAGCTTGTCAAAGCAAATAGATGCAAACTGCATCTTATTCCTTAGGTCAAAGACACTTGCAATGATAAGTAATAGATTCATGTTAAGAAGTTTATCTCAATACTTCTCAAACTTAACCATCATGGCTAATGCTTGTGTCTATAAGACCTCATCATTGTGGGAGCTGAACGAAATAAGATGTTGCTCTATGATGACTATCTCATTGTAGCAAAGTGAAGATGTCATTGTCTTAGATGTTGAAAATGTCAAAGTGCAGTTGAAAAATAATTTGAGAAACTTCACCAACCTCTGAATTTCATTCCACTCAATAGAAGTCCGAGGACCAACTCGTTCTTCTCCATCCTCATATATCTCCTTGAAATACTCATTGTAAAGTTTGTCTTCGGCAAACAATTTCTCAAATGCACCTCTAAATTTCAGAACAGATGTCAGCATAAGGTATGTCAAGTTCCACCTTGTAATGCAATCAAGTGTAACACTCCCTCTACTTACATTCTCTGATATAACCCGGTTTTGAAATGATTTCAGTCTTAGGGTCGATGATCTCACATAATTTATAGCATTCCTAATGGCAACTACACTCCCATTCACTCTCATAATTAGGTTCAGAATATGAGCACAACAACGAATGTGTAGATGTGCACCATCTCTAACTAATGACTGAGTACTCTTCAGCCTCAAAGCATTTGTCAACAACTTCAATGCTTTATCATTCGCTTGGCATTGTCTACTGTCACTGTAAATACACTTGCAATTCCCCAATCTTCTAGACACTCACTAAGATGTTCAGCAATGGTTTCTCCCTTATGGTCTGTGACAATTTTGAAGCTTATGATCCTTTTTTATAACTCCCAATTAGCATCAATCCAATGAGCTGTCACCACCATGTAACTCCATGAAGTAGTAGGAGTTATCCATATATATGTGGTGAGAGATGATCTATTCTTATCACAACCAAACAACTTCTTTACATTTTCTTTTTCTTGCAGGTACATTGAGTAGATGTCGGAAGGTGTTGTCTTCCTACAATGAACCGTGTACATTGGGAGTACATTGGAGCAGAATCTCCTAAACCCCTCTGATTCCACAAACGAAACATGCAGCTCATGTAGTATAATCATCTCATTCACTGACCTTCTGAAGAAGTCTTTATCATACTTCATGGCTGTGACTACACCACTACTATCAGGCGCCAAAACAAACTAAGATTCACTCTCTTTGTAAGCTATGAACAACTTGCATCTTTCCAAGTGATTTTTCATGGGAGTTGTTCCTATTTTTTTTTCTGCTGTCACATCCAATTTTCTGCCCACAATACCGACAATTGCTGACTGCTCCTTCTGCATTCACATTCTCAATGAAATGTGCCCATACTGCTGATCTACGAGCAAGTCTCTTCCTAGTTCTTGGTGCAATCTCACTGGTTGATTTTTCAGTTGTTGCCTTCTTCCTATTTCCTGTTACATTAGGTTCTAAAACTTCTTCATCTTCATCAATAAAATCATCATTGTCATCCTGAAATGAAGCCATCTACAAACAGAAGATTACCAAAGTCAAATGACAAAATCGCAGATGGTTCTTGTGAAAAACAGATTTGCACCAGAAATCCCTTAACTTTATTAATGAACTCCAAGTGCCTTTTATAATGGCTTACAAAAAAAGAACTGACTCAAACGAGAAAATAGGAAACAACTACATCCACTAACCCAACTTAAGCTACTTGACTCGATTTGAACTTTGACTTGGTAAACAATAGAAAAACAGAATCAATGAAACCGCAAAGCAGAACAATTAAACGTAGACTCCAACTGTTTTAAACTTGTATCAATTTCAAATGTCAAATGACAAACACAATCTGTTTCTAACTTCTAAGTCTGTTTCTAACTTCTAAATTTCAATCAATGAATCAAGTGCATCTAATTCATAAGCCTTAATGGAGTTTCTTAAAACTGAAGAAATGGCTGCCAAGTACAAAACTATTGGTATTGTTCCAAAGGCAACTTGTTGATGTTTCTTAGTACCTATTGGATTTGTTTCTCAGGTCTTTGTTTGTATTCATCTTTCTTTATCTTTTTGTGTGATTCAAGAACTTTTTATAGTTTTTATTTCTTTAATTGATGTTGTCTTGTTTATATATTGATGATTTTGTATAAAAAGGAATATTAAATTCAAAGATTTTTATGGAGTATTTATCATTTAAATGTATATGTTAGATTATAAGTTTCAAACTCAAAATGTTATTAGATTGTTGTTGTTCGTATAGTAGAGTAGAATTTTCTTTGTTTCCAATATGAGATATTCTTACAGGTCCCTTTGATGTATGGGTGTGTGTTAGTCTAATACCACAATCTCAGAGATACTACAACTAGACCGTTGGATATGCTGCAACTGCACGTGTCATCATTCGGTCAGTTTAGTTAACGCCCTTGACCTGACACACACCTCAACTTAAGCCTTGATAGATCAGACAAAGCTTAAGATAAAGGTGGGCTTTAGGATCAATAAGCAAGAGAATGTAGACATATGTCTTCTTCGGTTTGATCTTACTACAAAGAAATCCCTACAAGCCAATGGATTTTGTTATTCACAGGTCGTCAATGGATTTTGTCATTCACACTTACTCTTATCCAAACTATTTCATCGAAATAGTCTTATACTTTCTTTTAATTACAGAATGACCCCACATGTTTTACTATTTGTCACTTTCCCCCATCGACCACCCGCCTTAAATTTAAAAATAGATTCTTCCGAAGAGGAAAAACTACGGCTAATATCGAAATCTAATAATGTAAAATAATTTAACCCAAAATTAGGAATTGATTAATCGATATTGATTTAATGGATTCTCCTGTTTTGAATCTCTACCACTGGAACCAAAATTACCTCAAATTCTCAATTTGATAAATAAGACAGAGAACTCAGAGATTTAAAAAAAAGGAAAAGACAAACAAAATCTTGTTTTTTTAGTAGACTCGTCGTCGCTTGGTCGTGTCCGGAGACTAGAACCGGCGAACGAAGAATAAACTTAAAAAAACTTAACTTTCGAAACAACACATACGAGTAAGAAGAAACTAGAGAAAGAGAGAAAATGGCGTTTACAGGAACATTGGATAAATGCAAGGCTTGTGACAAAACTGTGTATGTGATGGATTTGTTGACATTAGAGGGTAATACTTATCACAAATCCTGTTTCAGATGCAGCCATTGCAAGGGCACTCTCGTGGTAATTCTTCTTCTTCTTTCTTCATTCTTACTCTGATTTTTGACAAGGCTTATAAAAAGCTTAAATCTTTTTTTGTAACAGATAAGTAATTACTCATCAATGGATGGAGTTCTGTATTGTAAGCCACACTTTGAGCAGCTTTTCAAAGAATCTGGCAATTTCAGCAAGAATTTTCAGGCAGGAAAGACAGAGAAGCCAAATGATCTGGTATGTATTAGACTATTCAAGGATTCAATTTCAAGAGATTTTCTGTTTGTTAATGTTTCATCTGATTTGTCATTGATTGAATACTATTACAAGACTCGAACTCCAAGCCAGTTATCATCATTCTTCAGTGGAACACAAGACAAATGTGCGAGTTGTAAGAAAACTGTTTATCCACTTGAGAAAGTAACAATGGAAGGAGAAAGTTTCCACAAGAATTGCTTTAGATGTGCACACAGTGGTTGTCCTTTGACTCACTCTTCTTACGCTTCTCTTAACGGCGTCCTCTACTGTAAAGTCCATTTCAGTCAGCTCTTTCTCGAGAAAGGAAGTTACAACAACGTCCATCAAGCCGCTGCTAAACACCGTCGATCTGTCTCTGCCTCTTCTGGTGGGGAAGGCGATCAAAAGCCTAAAGAGGAAGCCGCCATTCCTGAGGGAGAAGAAGAAAAAGAAAAACCAGCACCTTAAGCTGCAGGAGAAGAGCCTGAGCCGGTGGTTGAGTCCTGAATCTGATGGAGGTCTGATCTTGTCAGTTCTGAAGTTTGAAGTTTTAATTTGCATTTCTGTTTAAATGAATATATGTATACAATTTGTTGTTGTTTCTTTCTGTGAATTCTTGTAAAGTTTAAAGCTTTTTTTTGGAGAGAATCTGATACTTTCTTTCATTTGATTTTTAAGACTCTGAGACTCAGTTCCTGTTCTGAACACAAAGATTATAACCAAATATATTATTTTATGAATCAAAATTCAAACATACGGTCTCAGTATGCAAACATACTTCTCTCCGTTTCTTCTAATGTAAATAATCAAAAGTTGTGAGATTTTGCCAAAGAGGAATCAAACTCTTGACACTGTTTCTTGAGATGGATAATGTCTCAAGACATGAACAGAGCCTTGCATTGTGCCATTGTGTCGTCTGGACTCGTAACTGCAACGACAGAAACAATCCCTCTTGTCATGAAAATATTTTCCAATGCAAACACACAGATTAAACTATGATATATCTAAGTAACTGACCTGAATGGCCAATTGTTTTTGGTGATTCATATATTTCATAATCGTTTCCACCCTGCATAAGTTGAAAGCCATGTCCTTTAACCATCAAGCTCAACCAAAGCCGTACAAGAACACTAATGAAGATATTTGGAAAGTTACTACCTCATAGGTTTTGTCACCGAAGAAATGGATTTCACTGAAGTCTTCAAGGTATTGCAAGCAGTAAGTCTTATCCCAACCTTTAGGGAAAACCTGAGTCATAACAATTGAAATAGACTCAATAACTTAAACAGTGAGTTCAAGAAAATGTTATAATCCACATTTTGATTCTACTCACATCGAAGCTTATCTGTCCTCCAAATGAGAAAGTAAGGTTTAGATGCGCAAACCGCTTACGAAGTTCAGCCACCATCTTTGGTCTAATGTTTTGAACCTTTTTTGAGACAAAATGATCAATAATATCACTAAAAGATAACCAGAATGTTCTGTATAAGAAGCTGAAAATCAAATAGTTTCCTTTACCTTATCATATCTTTCGAATTCATCTCTCTCTTCTTGGCTGCAGTTGCGACCAATTGGTGACACATTGAGCATTCCATTTCGGAATTCTATAAATGTTCCCCTGTATATCCAGATTCAACTCTCTAAACATATATAGAGACTAGAGGTCTTTTTTTGAAAAATATATTACGATGATCTGTGAGATTATAAGTTGGATTCACACTATACCTTTTAATTGGAATATCCAAATCAGCAATATAGTGCAGTGCGAAGTTGATCAACTCCTGCATCATCAATTTTTGCTATTAAAAACTATCCATATACAAATATTCGCATACACTTCAACATCAACGACACTACGCAGAAAACATTATAGCAACTGGTATGTTACCTTGAGTTTATCATCTCCAAGGTGCAGCTTCAGGCTCTGAGAAAGAGAATACCAACTATTAAGGAACAAAAGAAACTCTTAAACAACAATGTGGCTAAATAAGTTAAAGCGGTTGCTTCATACGCACCTGAATTCCAATGGATTTCCCATCTTTATGGGCAACAAGACCATTCTCAGAGAAACAATAATCATAGTCGTTAGTGACTGCAAAATTTACAAATTCCAAAGTTTTAGCCCAACAGATGAAGATTCACAAGACAAGAAAGAGCCAGATCTAAAAGTTCCTTCTTAAGAAGAAGATCATATGTAAATTAAGACTCAGGGAAACCAAATTATTCCAGAATATCAACTCAACGAAGATAATGATCAGCAGCTATCCTAAATTCCCAATCTACAGACTTCAAAGATCTTCTGTAGCTATTTATGGATAAAGTCACAAATGTAAAGCAGATCTTTGTAGTTTGTCTCCACTTCTAAAGGTTTTATATGGTAGAGTACGAAAGAAAACAGAGGCCATTATCATCAAAATCATAGGAAAAGATCCTGCCTTTACATACATACGACGATAGTTCTACCACAGATTACAGTTTTTTTTCCAAATCTGATCACAGTCGTACCTGTTTTCCCAAGCTGTTCAGATATCTTGCTTAGATCAGATCCACCAACGACTCCAATAGTGACGACCTGCAACTCTCACAGACATTTAATCGAACAGTACCTAAGCATAAACACAACTGATAAAGAAGCAACAATGGATAAATCACATACCTTGCGCAATTCTCGGATAAAATCTAGCAATTCTTGAGTAGCTTGCTTCCTTGGAGCAGTGAGAGTACCGTCGACGTCGAACAAAGCGATCACTCCGGGTTTTTTCGCCGCCATTGAATCTGGTGGAAAGGATCGTGCGGAAAGATGAAGAGTATTCAAATTAGAAGATGATTAATTGATAATGGCGGAAGATGTGAACATATATAAATTGGACCGATCTAATATTTAACCAAAGAGTGTCGCTTAAACTATGGTCCTCACTTTTTGTCCTAGAGATCAGTGATTGGTGGATAAAATAATCGTGACGCATAAATTTATTATATTCTACAATTACTTTATTTTTCTTTTTTTTTTACTAGTCAATTCAAAATAAAATAAAAGGTCTAAATGCAAAATATACATCATTTCTAATTAGCAAAAGACAATTCTCCAATGGTAATTGAATATTCTTTTTTTTTGCTATGCATTTTTGAATATTCTTTAACGACGAAATGAGCCTAGCCTTCGCTGATTATTTCTAAATCAATACAATACAACATTAACAATACTGTATACAGATAGTATTGGATACAAGCCATTTCTTCTACTCATTTCGTTCTTGTGTCAATGATCTATTTCGTGTGCCAACGTGCCTCTCCACATCGATAAGAATCAAAACATGCATCCAATGATCACCAAGAAACTTAAAGGGGTGTTTCATTTTGTTACCTCCGAAAACACATGGAGATTCCACTTGGCTCTGGCCTGCTTGGAAGATGATAACTTTCAGAAAAATGGGGATTCTGGCTTACGAGAATATAGCGTTCACAAATGTCTCAGCGTCAAAAGGTTGGAGATCTTCTACAGCTTCTCCTACACCGATGAACTTTATGGGTATGCCCAATTCCTCAACCACACTGACCTGCAAAATATGCAAAACCAGTTTTGATGAGCAGAGCTAATGGGAAATAAGAGCTTCATGTGACAAGAGATCAGAAAATCTATGGGCTTTTTACCACATAGCCTCCTCTGGCAGAGCCATCTAGTTTCGTCAATATTAAACCGGTAATACCAACAACCTGATAAAAAAGTGACTAAGAAACCTCAAAATTTCGCCAACAGTTTATTGTTTGGGGAGACAGAAGTTTAGGTGGTTCAATGTGGTACCTCGTTAAATTCTCTAGCCTGTGGGAGCATGTTCAGACCAGTGTTTCCATCAAGGACAAGTAGGATCTCCTGACAATTCCGTGAAAATTATATTTAGCTAACACTCGATGAAACATGAAGACAACCAGAGTGTAGTAATATAAGCAAGATAAGACCATGGGATTAGTAGAAAGGCTCACTCACATTGGGTGCACCAGAGACAACCTTGCCCACTGCTTTTTTGCACGCAATCAACTCCTCCATCAAGCTGTAATTAGTATGGAGACCTTCGAAAAAAAGGTGTAATGCTCCTCATCAGTCAAAACTACCATAAGCATGTTTTTAAGTCAACTAGCAAACTCCTATATGCTTACGTCCAGATGTGTCACACAATACAACATCATAACCTTCCTCCTTCCCTCATTTCACAGCTTTTGAGCGAACTATTCAGAAAGAAAACGTTTTCATCGGGAGCTTAAGTTCTTTATGTGCCCCCAACACTGATACTGGGCGTGCCAAAAACAGCACATTGGTATTACCTGTTGCTGCTTTAGCTTTCTTTCCTTCAGCCGAAACGATCTCACACCCAGTCCTCTCTGCCCATATCTCTAACTGGTCACTTGCAGCTGCTCTAAATGTATCACCTGCTGCCATTAATACCTATGACAATTCATCGCAGGATTGCTGACGAACATACTGATATTTAATTCTACCTATCCTGGTAAAATTCCTCATACCAATTTGAGCAACAACGTTCTACTATTTCATCCAATTTTAAAGAGAACAAGAAAAAAAGGTCTAAATTGATATTAAACATGAAAGGTGTACCTTAGTTCCTTCGATTTTCAATCTATGAGACAGCTTTCCTTAAAAACAAAAACCAACTCTTACATAAGATATTTCTGTGGCTAGTCTTTGAATTCCACTATAAACCATTAATGTCTATTTCCTTACCAAGTGATGTAGTCTTCCCACCTCCGTTCACTCCAACAATCATTATAACAGCTGGTTTCCTGATACACCATATCATATAAAGAGACTTCAAACCACAGTTTTCATAACACCACTTGAACAGAGCAACCAGACAGAGGCGCGAATAAGAAGATAACAATAACAAGCAATACAGCAAAATGAACAGAACCTAAAACCCATTTGAAGCTCTGTCTTGCTGTTTTTCTTAGCCAGCATCTCCAACACACCTTCCTTCAATGCATCCTACATCATTTACATTTTGAAAAAATTAGCTATAAAGCCTAATCCTTAACATTTCCATGAGTTGCATTTAGGATCCTAAAATATTTTGATTAGACTGACCTTGATCTCACTTCCTAATTTGAGTTTCTCTGACATTATATCCTCTCGTAGCCTCTCAACAATTCTAACCGTAATTTTCGGTCCAAAATCAGAAACCAACAACGCCTGCAGTGAAAATTCTCACATTCAGATAACTCCATTAGCTTCTGTAATCTAGAGAATCGACAAACCGATGAGAGAAGAAAAATTCGTGGTTCAAAATACTCGGTCTGTTTCGGCGAGATTCCAGAAGAGTAAGAGCTCATCAATAACGGCTAGATTTTCCCTAGTCTTAGAGAATCCGGAGAAAACCTTCTCCACGTCACTTTTGGCTTTCTCCTTAATCAACCGACCCAGCCGCGTGAAGAACCCGCTCTGACCAGCTGAGCACCGGAACCGAGACATTGGAGGACGGAATTCTCCTCTCTGTGGGAATAATCTGATCCTTTCGGGGGAGTACGGCGACATACGTCCGACTAAAAACGAGAGGTGAGCAGAATAAGTTGCCATGACTATGTCGAAGTTGTGCAGAGAAACTCCGTTTACTGGAGGATATACTGCTTTTTCAAAATCGCCGCGTTTTGGACTTGTATTTTGTTTCCCAATTTAATGAATAGGCCCACTTATTTAATTAGCCCATTTAAGTCACTTGTTGTGATTTTCCAGAAAAAATAATGGAAATTTTATATAATTGTTTTATATTGCATACCTATTAAAGGAAAAAAATCTAAAAATAATGCCAACAAAAACAAATTTTCAATAAGTAATGTATCTTTAGTAATTACTAATAAGTGCATCTATGAATTTTTTTTCATATAATTTGTTTCAACGAACAAATAATAAGGATTTTGTTTTTAGCTAATTCTCGGATTAACGAGCAGAAAAAATCTCAATATTCATCCCGATTATACTTGAGAGTAGAAAAAAAAATTATGTAAATTTTTAAAAAAATACCATGTACAAATACGTGTTCAAGAAAGTTCGAACCAAAAACTTCTAGATTTCTAAAATACCGTTCAACACTAGATTAAGCTAATGGGGCACATGTATAAATATTTGATTCTCATTTGCATGCATGCATTGATATTTGACATGTTATTATTAATTCTCGACACGTAAAGGATTATTTTGTTCAGCTGTACCACTATCATTCCTTTTAGGTTTTCGCTTACTTTTACCATAATTCCTCCAAAATCTTTCCCACGACCAATACTGAAACTGAAAACTGAAAAGTCACGATCAAAGTGAGCAGAAAGGGACCTACGTTTAGTGAAAGGGGTTCAATTGAACCTTCTAAAATCTGGGAATTTTTTTTTTTTTGTTAACATTAAATCGACAAGCCCCAATTCATAACCTAAAACCCACTCTCAATAATCCATTGTTTAATCTACAATAATGCAGCGGGTATGAATCGAACTTGATACCAAATCTTTAGCTGGATCATCCTAACTATCAGACTAAGAGCAATTCGGCAAAATTTTTTATAGAAATTCATTCATCCATATGTGTGTTTTTTTACCTTAAGATTCTTTTTGTTTTATTTTGATACCCATTAGTGTAATTAAAGTCCAATAACTTTTTAACTTGTTTGAAAATTTATGGTCCAATAAGAACCCAAAAAGCTCCATCACTCACAATTCCTTTCATTTTTTAACGAATCATATATTATTTTTTTAGAAATTTATTTTGATCAAGGAACACAATATTATATCTCCCAATTGAAATTAACCTAATTGTATTTAGACATTTGAAGTTGATTTTGATTTTAGATGTTGCTACTGCAACTTTTAGAGCGATGTGTTTCAGCAATAAAGATTGTGAAGACAAAACGAGGTAATTAGATTAGAGATCAATTTTTGATTGTTTTGTTTATTTTGTCGATAAAGATTTGTTCGAGTCTATTACAAATAAAGTTGTGATGAAGAGATTTCAGGATATAAAAGATCGCATGGTAGTTTTATAAATTTCTTTATTATTAATGGTTTTCTATATCATATTTAACTTCTTATTATTTTATAGGATAATTAGTTTACTTTTTATGAAATATAATTTGTTATTTTCTAATATATACTATGAACCCGATAAAATAATTTTCTGGGTCTGCCACAAGTAAGCACAGTCAAAAGTCTTTGGTTTTAACTTTAATGAAAGCTTTTGTCTGAAATCTACGCATAACGTCATAGCTATGACGTAAGGAAACGATAAGCATCATACAATTAGATTTGTGGAAAAAAAGATACAAAGACTATTTTCTCGTTAGTCTTCTATAAACAACCAGTATACAGTATACTACTTGAAATTTGATTCCGTTGTTGTTTTTTTTCCGGCCAACAATTTCATAGGTCTGCACTACTGCACTTTTTCCAATTAGACTTTCAAATAATAATGTTTTATTAATTAAGGACGACTAAAAGTGAAAAGTCACGATTAATAGTCTTTCTTCTTAATATTTAAAATTCTCACTCTTACAAGTGAAAAGTGACGTCATTTTCATGGCGTAAGCTAGCAATTGGAATAATCATTGATCAATGTACTACTATACAAATTTTTGTTTCATTTCTTTTTGACATCACGTATATATATATATATGAATGTTTCGATTCAATAAAATTCCTCTTTTTTGTGTAGTTGGTGTTAGCTCTAAACATTATATTATCAAATATATTATCAACTGGTTCAAATCAGTCTTTAAAATACAAATAATTTATATATAGTGGATAGCTCGAGATTTCGATACGATCTAAAAAGGGGCATTTCTGAAAGTTTACTCAAATTAGAAATTTTTATACATAAACACTTGTGAATAAAAACAATAGTTAGTGGAAATTATGCAAAAGTCGCTATTTGTGGAAAAGCATATAGATTATAAAACGACAATTCGCTTTTTCAAAACAAGTACTTCATAAGTGCATGTACTAGAGTTATAAGAATCGTACATGCAAGTAGAGTGTTCTAGATATATATAAACCAAATTACACATTTTTTCCACAGTAGGTAAGATGAAGCGATAAAGCAAGGTAAAATTCCACAAAAGAAAAAGAAAAAGAAAACCATCGATTTAAATGTCTCTCTTTATATCTTTAAACAAAAGAAAAAGAACAAGACAATATGAATCATGAAATCTTCGAACATCGGTCTATATGTTTCATGTATTTGTCGTCAATACTTTTGATTAAACTATTATGTAAAGAAATGTTGCTTATATTTATAAATATGTCTATTGGTAAAGTGCTAACCCGAATTCGAGTGACTTTGTAACCAAAATCATATTCGTATGAGATATTAAATATATTCACATGGTTTCCATGCATAATCCTGATATTAGTCGAATCTTATAGTTTGTTAATTTGTTGATCCTTGAAACCATTAAACTAGCTAAGAAGAAACACTATAATTTTTTTTTTATAATTCTGATCATCGATTCCGTCAAAAATAGTTGGGAATAGCCTGTTTTTGGTTAGTATGAAGCTTCTGGTGTTATGATATTTTTGTTGAACAGATTATTTTAGTTATAAAAAATGTTTTTATATTAAAAAAATAGTTGATCTAATATCTTAATATTTAGAAAAAATTAATTCAAAATATTGAAGATTTAACTCAATATAGACTGGCCATCAAGTGTAGAATAACAACATTATACGCCAATTGTAAGATTCTTTTCTTTTCATTTGGGATGCAATTTCGTCGACTTTATCTTATGCGGCCCATAGATTTGATGTGATATACTAATTGACGGCTAAAAAAGTTTATTCTAAAACATAATTTCACCCACAAAAATAAATCATAAATATCATCTTTTGTTTTATAATTCCTTATATTATACAATAATCTTATGTTTTAAGTGGAGATGTGAGACTATAACCAGTTTTTATATCTATAAAATTTCGAATATGTAATCGATAAAAGATGATTATTCGATTTTGTATATGGATTTTGGAAGGATTATGAGTTCTTCTCAGGATTTGGTTGGTTTGTTTTATATATCAATTCAATTGGAAATGTGTTTATGGAGACGAAAAGTGTATCTCGATGTTTATTCTAAATGCATACCAAATTTGAAACGCTTTTTTAGACGATGAAATCCCTTTAAGCACTGGAGTTTTCAAAAGTTCAATATGTCACTGATTGTGTAGAGATTCTGAAAATTGTGGCTACTCCTAAAAATTGGTCAGTCTTCTTTCAATACCTGGAAGAATTCAACAGACTCAAATTTTTTTTTTCCTTTTTTTAACTTTTTCAAATTTCCATAATCCTTAACAGAAAAATGGATTGGCTAGCTAAAAGCGTTAAAAATTTATCTTTCATTTCATTTATAAACAATATGTAAGAACTTGAAAAGTTAATATAATTTATTTGTTAAAAAAAAAAAGTAACTCTTACCTTAAATCAAATTCCTTGTAAATTATAATTTGTCTTTTCCCTTACTCAACCAAAATTGGTTAGAAATAATTTATGACATTTGACCCAGATTGATTATGTTTATCAAAAGTCAACACGACAACATTAATTATAGGTAACGTATTGAAACATTGAATAGTGTGCTATGAAGCATGAAATAACGAGGCAATACCAGTGAACTTAACAATCTCCATAATGATTATTCAGTCTTATAATAATATATAAGGTCATAAATTAATACATAATATTAATGAGCATGTTATGAAAATTAATAAAATAGGTGGGCACTTCGTGTCGTGGTAGTTTAAAACATTTCAACGTCCTTAGTTACGTACGTTACTTATGCATGACGTGTAATGCGTGCACTACATTGTCTCTGTGTGAAATCTTAGCCAAGTTCTGTTTCAACCTTTTCTAACTATTGCCTATATATGTACATCGATTGTTTCATGAATTTTGATGAATCACGTAACCGCACGATTATAGTAACAAACAGTGGCAGATCTAGAGATTTTGTTTACTAAGGACAAAATATATAAAATAATAATATTTTATAAAATTTTCAACAAATTCTTAAACAAAAAAAAATCAATGAATTTTCATAAAAGTACACTCATTCATATTTGAATTTTTTTAATAAAATACATAAAACAATCACTTAGAAATTAGTCTCTTTTTTTTTTTGTCAACTGGCTTAGTGGCCTTTTAATCTCTTCCTTTATACTGCAGGTAGGGGGTTCAAACTTTGGTGCCTTGAGAATTTATAAAGTGACAACACCACTGGACCACCTGTCTCGGCCTTAGAAATTAGTCTCTAATTTGATTGTTTTATCTACAAAACAAATTTTTTTATGTTATTAATTATATAACTAAAAAATAGCTAGTAGAAAAAAATAGTTTAGCCAATAAGCATAATGACATTTATGTAAAAAATTAACTATTTAGACAATTTTCTTAATACGGAAAACTATTTTTAGTTCATAAGAAACTATTACAATATAGTAGTTTGAGTCATTTGAGTTTGTGTATAGTTTTAAAATACTATATACAAAATTATTTATTGGAAATTCTCTGAGCAAAGGTAAGGAAAAAGAAAGATGAATTGAAAAAATTGTAAAAATATTTTAGAGTTTTGATGATTTAATTAGTTTTAATTTGGATTTAGATATATAATAAATGAGCTTATTTATAAAGAAGAAAACATTTTAGTAAAATGGGAAGGTGGGAAATTTTTTTATATTTCTTGGTAACATCATTTAAATTATACAAAAATTTACTTAATTAAATGAAATTAGAAACAAATTAGTGGGGATAGCTGCACCTACACTCTTCAACCTGCATCCGCTCATGGTAACAAATGTGTGGTTGAATGCAAATTACTTAAAATACATAGTAATTCATTTCTTAGTCTAATGGCGAGTGATGGTGACATGATAGATTAATGGTAATTAAGTAAAGAACAAATTAGTTATATGATGCATAAAAATAAGTTAATTACTTATATGTATTTTATGTTTGAAGATTTGAAATAATGGGGAAAAGTTTTAAAAAGTTAATGGTTTTTGTTTAATTATCATTGTGGAAAAGTTTTGACATTCATTTCGGGATTGGTTGGGTTTGGTTTCCAGATGTTGTTTCAGGTAGATGCATGGGAGCACGTCGAATACGAAAGAGCCTTTCGGTACTACATTCAGAGGTGGAAGCTGTGCTTTGGGCGATAGAATCCCTGATTTTGCTCCAGTACTTAGAGTTGGAGATAGCTACGGACTGTATGGATGTGTTGAAGATATTGTTACATCCAGAGGAGTGGTCGGCCTTCCAACCGTATTAGGAGGATTTTCTCAGGTTGAAATCTTTTTTTCGTGCATTTTCTCTTCATGTAATTCCTAGATCTCTGAACCATAAAGCTGATGCTCTCGCTTGTTCTGTTAGAGAGTCAGCTAATGACTTAGTGTTGTAAACTCTTTCTTCACCTTTGGTGTTGCTCCTATTGGTATATTGGTTGACCAAAAAAAAAATTGTGCCATTAAAAAAAACAAAAGACAAAATCCTATTTTTTTCTTCTCCTCTCCGCCTCACTTTTTTTTCGCCTCTCCTATTCTCTTCTTCCGCCTGAGACATCTTTTCTTCTCCTTTTTGCTTTGCGTGGTCCTTGTCTCTTATTTTCTTCTCAACTTCTCCTCTTTTCTTTTCCTATTTGCTTTGCCGTTTATCTTCAGCCGTGGTCCTCGTCTCTCTCTCTCAATGTTGTAAGTCTCTCTTTCCTTACTCTCTCTTATTCGATGTCCCTTTCTTAGGGTTTGCAACGGCGAACTCAGATTTCAAACTCGTTTCTTAGGGTTTGCAACTCGGATCTCGAGTTTTGTTAGTATATTTCGAGGATTTTGGTTGTTATCTTAAAATTTAGGTTGTAATTTTAGAATCTGGGTTGTTTAGTATTTGTTAGACGTTGTTTGAATTAGTAGACTTTGTATTTGTTTTGGTGTATTTGTTTATGCGTGGTAGACTTTGAATAAGTTTTGTACTTTTAATTGTTTACAAGTGTAGGATACTTTGAATTAGGTTGGTAGACGTTGTTTAAGTGTTGTAGACTAATTTGGTAGATTTAATAGATAGTTTAGTAGACTTTGCATATTGTTTGATAAACTTTAGTGATTGTTTGGTAGACTATATTTACAGTTGGTAAATTTTGTTTTTAGTTTAGTAGATTATGTACTTGGTTTGGTGTAATTTGAATTTGACTGTTTTATTTTGTACACAAGAAATCTTGTCCACATTTTGTAGTTTGATTATTGCATGAATTTTAAATGTTATTAGGTGTAAGGACAAGAAGAATCCAAGAGCCAAACCATACAAGTTCACTACCCAAAAGATCAAAGACTTAGGTTTAAAATTTAAACCAATCAAGTAGTCACTTTATGAATCTGTCAAGAGTTTGCAAGAGGAGTTATTGCATCAAAAAAAGAATTTAAGCTATTAAAGAAGGATTTAAGCTCTTAAAGTACAATGAAGATGGATTTAAGCTCTTAAAGTACAATGAAGTTACTACTTAGGTCTTTCGAACTCGTTAATGTCCTGTAATTGAATTTATAAATGAAAGAATAAGCTTGCTAAAATGTAATTTTAACAAATTCACTACGAGAAAAAAAATCAACTACAAGAGAAAATAAAGTTGCATGATTTACAAGCCTACTAACAAAATTACAAGGGAAGTTTGCATATGAAGTTGATATTTACTAGGATAAATCATCAAAGTCAACCAAATTACAAGGTCTACTTATAAGTCTACCACACTTAAACCAATAGTCTACCAAACAAGAAATGTCATCCTCAATTCGAGACATTTCACCTAGAAATAGACCATGAGTGTTTTCAAAGTCTATTACACTATATTCTGAAGGCCTTAAAAGTCTACTTTACATCAATTGACAGTCCTCAATTGGACACTCTACAGTCTATCAAACTGGCTAATAAACTTTACCAACGTTTACCATGAAAGACTTCCAAGTCTACTACACGTCAACCGTTAGTCTACAAAATAAGACATTTCTCGTAGAAATAAATTACTCCATAATCTACCAAGGTAGCTTGTCTAGGCTTGAAATCCCTACCATGAATGACTACAAAGTCAACCACACTTCATTTGATAGTCTACTAAGCTTAGACATTTCTTCCTCAAATCGATACTTTTAAGTCTACCATGAAGGGTTTGTTACTTTTACCTAAGTCTACCATGAAGGTCTTCAAAGTCTACCACACTTCCACTGATAGTCTACTATGCTTAGAAATTTCTTCCTCAAATCGATACTTTTAGGTCTACAATGAAGGGTTTATTACCTTTACCTAAGTCTACCGTGAATGTCTTCAAAGTCTACCACACTTCAACTGATAGTCTACAATGCTTAGAAATTTCTCCTTTAATTAATACTTTTAAGTCTACCATGAAAGGTTTGTTACTTTTACCTAAGTGTACCATGAAGGTCTTCAAAGTCTACCACACTTCAATTGATAGTCTACTATGCTTAGAAATTTCTCCTCAAATCGATGCTTTTAAGTCTACCATAAAGCGTTTGTTACCTATACATAAGTCTACCATGAAGGTCTTCAAAGTCTACCACACTTCAACTGATAGTATACTACGCTTACAAATTTCTCCTCAAATCGATATTTTTAAGTCTACCACGCTGGATTTGTTTCCTTTACCCAAGTCTACTATGAAGGTCTTTAAAGTCTACCACACTTCAACTAATAGTCTACTATGCTTAGAAATTTCTTCTCAAATCAATATTTAATAAGTCTACCATGAAAGGTTTGTTACCTATACCTAATTCTATTATATCATTTAAAGTCTACTGCACTTGAGATTGTTTAGTTTGGTAGACTTTATAACACACGATATAATGATATTGCAGTTTTTATTAATAATATTTTTGTTATTACGTTTTTTCCCCAAAGAAAAGAAGGATAAACTTATATTTTAAATTTTTTGGTACTATTTCAGTAATTATCAAATAACACACACCATATTAATAATTATATTATTTCACACACCATATTAGTAAATCACCTTTATGTAAATGAATAATAATCTAGGTCTCATAACGTAAATTTGTCAATGGTCAGATTTAATTCAATCATACTTGAAATTTAGAGCCCTGATTAAGGGTTACTGTAGACTCTAATTTTTTTTATCATATTAGGAAGTACCCAACAAGCTTCATATCTGTGATACTAGTCGAATTTATGATCACAAACAATCTATATATCAAGATTTATATATATAAATATATGTTTATATATATATCATTTATTTTTGATGTAGAAGAAGTAAGAATTTGTATGAATTGGTTGATATAATTATATCAAAAGATTAAAAAGAAAATATTGATCGATTGGTACATCAAGATAAATTATGCTTTGTATATACGCATGAGTGGCTAAAGTAGGTTCTGAGACGGTAAGTTGTTCTTCCTCCAAACCCAACGGCCATTGCAGCTTTTGGTGTCGACCAGAGGTTTAATGGCTCTCTACTTGTTTAAATCGCCACATTTTAAGAGAGCACTCAGTTCACTAACTAAAAAGGAATTTAGGGTATGAACGTAATTGATTTTGTTGATGAAAGAAATTAGAACACTCAAGATCTCATTCTCAAAAATAGGATTGCGAAATTGGGTAGATCGGGTCGGGTTAATCGGAATTCGGGTAATCTAAAAATGTTCCGAAATAACCGAAAAAATTAGGTCGGATCGAGTCGAATATCAGGTAGTTCGGAAAAAATCGATCCAAAACCACTATCCAAATTCTTACCTAAACTCTGACCTGAATAACTCGAATTTCCAACCAATACCCAATTTGAATTTCAATTCGGGTCGGATCTCAAAAGTGAGCTTACGAAACCAAATTATATAGTATCTGTTGGCAAAATTACAGTGGCCAAGTAACGACCAAAATGTCCGGAAATTGTTGGTAGATATCATTCAGTCAACTTAATTAATTTCTGCGATTTTGTTCCAGTGTTTAAGGAAACTAAGTAAACTCTTTCGATGTTTCTTCGATTGATTTGATTAAAAAAAACAAAAACGCGTACCGATCCGAGTCTACCGATGACTTTCGTAGACTGAAGAACAAACCAAACAACACTATGTTCTGAAACTTCGTTCCAATTCTCTTCTTACTTTCCTTTTAAGAACAAAACAAGTCAATAAAATTGCTCGTGCACGGCACGTGTCTTCCAACGACTACATCAAAGACATGCTCAAATATTTACACACGCAATGGCTTTCCTTAAGACTCGACCATTATTTTAAATTATGGTAATGAATATATATTAATATCATCTTAAAATGAAAGGCATGTTGCATCATGTCACCGGCCAAATGTCCGCGAACTATCCGATCAACCACGTCATTATTCCTATCCCATTTTTAAAAAGATAACCAATTTGTCAAAAAAGATTGGAACTTTTTATTCCACCAATAAAAAGCAACGAATATAAGAATATATTTGCCCACAAGAATTTAAATCTTTCCCACGTTCGAATCAAACTATCGAAGATAAAAAATATTTTGGAAATTACCAATAACTATGTAATTAATTATATATTAATTGCAAGTTGTTTTGATTAGATTGCGTAGAATCTGTTTTAATGATAAAGTTATCCAATAATTAATCCCGTTTTCCTAATTTTTTTATAAAATAAGTTTGTTGGATTTTTTTAAAATTATAAAATTTATTTTTGTATTCCTGATTTGTAAATTTCTTTCCAACAATTAATTAATAATATCTTATCTATAACTTAAATAAACCTCAAATCTCTTAATAATATCACATAATTTTTTTTATTTTTGATGATAAATATCACGTGAATCAAACACGAATTTTTTTGAATTTAAAATATGATTGATTTAAATCAAAAATCTTTATAAAATATTGAAATTAACTAATTATATTCTATTTTAAAAATATTATTTGTAAAATATTTACTCTAAAATCTGATTAGTTTAGTTTAAATTTGTTATAAAGATTTTTAATTGCCAACAGAGCCTAATATTTACCCTAACTCATCTAAGGATTTCGAAATTTGAAATTTAAAATTTTTGACATAAATTATTTTTGTTATCGTTTTATTGAGAAAAAAAATCGAAAGCGATTGGAAATAACCTTGGAAAAAACCGCGCGTGTTCCTTAGACCATGAGCATCGTTGAAACTTTTAAAGTCTCAACCAAAAAAAAAAAAAAAAAAAAAATTGAAAACAAGGTAAAAGTGATGAGATTCAATAAGAATCGTCTCTGTAGGGTGCTTGTATAGAAACGTCTCATCCTCGTCTCTTACCTTTTTCTTCCTTCATTTTATTTTTTATTTATTTTTATTGTCTTATGAGACTTGGGCCAATATCAGAGATGCTGATGCTCTTATGGAAAGGACTATATATACACATACATCTCCGATTTATGAGACAAAATAAAATAAAAAGAATCTCGTGAAGAGTTAAGACTTATTCAAACACATAAACAACTTTTTTTAAAGCCATGACGTACTCAACAATGAAACGATTACTGAAGATTGAGATAATTTCAGCAGAAGGACTCAAGGTTAATCGAAAACCATTGAAGAAAAAAACATTATGTATCGTGAGAATCGATGAGAAATATCACGTTTCAAAATTGGATGAACTTGGTGGAAGTTATCCGATTTGGAATGATAATTTCGAGATGGAGATGTCTACAAATGGAAGTGTGAGGTTTATTTCCATTGAGGTATTTAATCGAACAAGTGGTGGGGTTGATAAACTTGTTGGTTACGCTAAGATTCCGGTGACGGATTTCATGGGTGGATTTGCTCCTCCTGGACATTTAAATCTTTTGAGTTACAGGTTAAGAGATGAACATGGTGATAAATGTGGAATCATTAATGTGTCAATAATGGTGAAACCAGACGTTAACGATAAACCTAATTCGTTGCCGTCATCTTCGTTTCCGGTGGATTATTCGGTGTGTTCTTCACAAGCTGCGGCGGCTGTAAATAGTCAGATGTGGAGGAGACCGACAACATCTTCATCAATGGCTTCTACGACTGGTTATGGCGGGCGTGTAGTTACAGGAGTTCCAGTTTGGTGTGCGTATCAACAAGACAACAACCGTCTTAATTAATTTTTATTTTTCGTATGTCTGCACATATTTTTTGTTGTGAACTGATTTATTTTGAAATTTGAATTCATAGGAAAAAAATAAGTTGATTATTGTGAAAATAAAACGACTGGTTATTGTGAAATTATTTTTACCTTTGATGTCTTCTGAAATTAACTCGTGCTTATAAATTTTATATTTCTTTTTGTTTGAGAGATATCAAACAACTAAAATCTTACAACATCTGTTCCAAATTATACAATGTTTTAGATGTTTTAGAAGAAAAAATTGGTTCCAAATTATTTGTTTTTTTTTTCACTTTTAATGCAATAGTTATTATATTTTTATTTATCTTGAGTATTTGAATTCCGCATATTAATTTCTAATTGGTTAAATAATTATTATCTAGAATTAAATAATATTTTTAATTAAAAAATTAATAACTAAATAATTTTTTAATTTACGTGTAAAAACCTAAAACATCATATAATTTGTAACATAGAAAATATATACTAAAACGGAAGATACTTTCATTTTGACCGTGTTATAAACTTTATGATAAAAATTAAGGGTGGACGGTCTATTTCCACCTCAGAACTTTGACATCACATCAGATCCACCCGAGATTTGACCTTTGGCTTAATTGCACAGAAGTATATTTTTTGGGTTTGATTGCACAAATTCATGGTTATGCGTAAAATAATTAACCGACCCATGTAATTTAGTCATAACCCAAACCCAAACCAAAACTTAACCGAATTTTGACCCGTATTGTGACCCGTTTAATGACCCGTTCCTTTTCTTTCTTCGTCTTCTTCTTCCTCCTCTCTTTCTCCCTCTGAGCCATCAATGGGTTCTACAGGATGATAATAATGATAATGAGATCTTCAATCGAATGGATAAATTCATGTACACTTTGATTTATCTCCTTATTTACTTTTAAATTTTTCTGTGATGTGGATTTACATGCCTAAGAAGTGAAACTATTGTCTCGGAAATCTTCAAGTGGTGATGACAAAAACATTGAACACCAACTGTTTGATCAAATGCCAGTGGATTTGTCTCAACAAGTATCAAAGGGTGATAACAAAACGAAACACACCAACGGTTCGGTCAAAGGCCAATCACAGTAACAAATAAGATATCAATACAAGGGACATGAAACGCGTGGTTGCATTTAGGTAACAATCGCAAACTCTCGTTCTCCTGAAATTCGCTTAAACAAACAGACCAATCTGAAGAATCAACAAATACATCTCCCTTTTTGAAATTATAAACCGTAATCGATTTAATCAAAGATTCATCAAGTCCTTCTCCAATAGCTGGATTCGAATTCGTAGCTTTGTTATTTCCTTGCCAGTGATCAGAAGCCGAGGAGGAGATTCCCCGATCTCAAGTGATATCTCCATTACGACGGCGATGACAATATTTGGAGATGAGAGTGTAATAGCTAACGAGAATGAAGGAACTAGCGAGGATTCCAATAAGAGCAATGAGGAGAGGAGAGAAATCAGAGGAAGAAGAGTCATCTTCATCGTCGAGGTAGAAAGCTGGAGGAGGGAAGATGACATAACACCATTGAGGACAATAAACGTTGCATACTCCTTGAGAACAGTCTCTGTAAGAATTGCATATACCCCATGGATTAGGGTTTCCTGTAGAACCCATTGATGGCTCTGGAAAAGAGGGAGAAAGAGATGAGGAAGAAGAAGAATACGAAGAAAGAAGAGGAACGGGTCATTAAATGGTCACAAAGCGGGTCCAAATTGGTTAAGTATAGGTTTGAGTTTAGGTTACGAATAAGTTAGAGAGGCCGGTTGTTGATTTTGCGCGTAACCGAGAATTTGTGCAACTAGACCCAAAAATGGATAGTTATGTGCAATTAAGCCTAATGTCAAACCTCGAAGGGATCTGTTATGATATCAAAGTTCTGAGGTGGAAATAGATTTTCCTCCCAAAAATTAACTTTAAAGTTCATGACTACCCCTAGAAATAGGCTTAATATGGGGTTGATTACAATTTTTAATATAAAAATTTAAAATTAATAAAAGTTTAATAGAAATAACTCAATAAAAAAACTAAAAGTATAAAAATATATCGGGTACAAATTTGGTTCTGGTTTGGGTTTAAATTCGATTTTTCGGTATATAGATTTAGGATTTATTTCTAATATTTTGTCGGTTCGGTTCCTCTTATTTGGTATTTTGGTTCTTTTGATTTAAGACTTATTCGAGTATTTTTATTTTTTGGATATAGTTTGGTTCGGCATAAATCAAGTTTGGGTTTGGGTATTTTTATATAAGCATTCAAAATTAAAAAAAAATTATTGGAAAAACTATAAAAAGCTAAAATTTAGTTTTTGATAAAGTTCGGTTCGGGTTTGATTTTTTGGGTATATAGATTTTAGACCCATTTGGGTATTTTTTCGGATTCGATTACTCTTTTTCAGATCGATTTTGGTTCGGGTTTCATGTTACTAAAATAACATATATTCTAGAATATCAACACAAATCTAACAACCTAAATAAAAACGGTTTGAAATAATAATCACACCAATCAAATCCTGCACTATAACGAGAGTATAATCTTAATTACAATAGAAATTGAAAAAAAAAATCTAGCATCTATAGATTAGTGTTTTTTTTCCCAAAGCATATAAAAGGAATAAATTACAAATAAACATGAAATTTATTTCCACTATAATATATTGAATTGACTACATATAATTATTTTGGTCAGGTGTCAAAAGCAATTCAGATGTATAGATAAGGCCGGGTTCGATGCCTGTGAAGTTAAGCTGTGATGATAATAGCGCATAATGATGGATTGGGTTTCATCAAATTTATCGTAGTATATATTTAACCATGTGTAAAATCATTTGAAATTTTTGAATCCTGTCTCTGATTATTAAGGAGTAATTAGCAATAGCTATAGTATTAGTTTTTTTTTGCAATGCAATAAAAACGTTTCTCTAATGTGGGCGTTGATCTACTACATTAATTCACACGTGCATATGAAGACAACTAATCTCTTCGTGTTTTAGTTTACTTGTCCCGAACACTAAATACACACGGAAATACCTCTATTCTTTTATTAAACAAGCTCAACATGTGTTTCTTAAACAAATACTAATATGTAATTATTTTAGATTACAGATAACACAAGAACATTCTATTCTAATACTAACGTATATTCAAATGATTTCATATCATGATGCTCTAATACTAAATACTATCATCAATTTGCTGTAACCTACTCTAAAATTGACATTTTATTCTAATGTTTTGAAACGCAATAAAAACGTTTCTGTGATCAGTTTGGTATAGAAGTTGTTTGTGAGCATCTGTCTGTCTGCATTCACATGTGCATATGAAGAGTGAAGATAATCTATCTCTTTCTTAGTTGTTCCAAACGCCAAAAACAATATTACTATTTACTTATCTTCAATTATACACAACAAAAGAGTAGAGAGAGAGAGCTCAAGCCCCATGATCCGTTGTCTTAGGCTTCCACGGCAATGTCAAAGCTTTGACCTTTTACAATGGAGTGAATAAACGATATGTTGAATTTGGATGGATGGATTTTGATCACACTGCATCATCGCCACTTTGTTCACCAGTTTTGAGAATGTTGAATTTGCAGAGAGGGCAAGTGGCGTTAATGCGTAGCCATTTGTCTATGCAAGCTTCATGAAAATGGTGTCTACATGAAAGCTCTCTTAGCTCTGTTCCATCTTCATAGTCACAGAGACAAATACAACATTCCTGAAAGAGACAAAGATTCATCCGTTTGTATAAATGATCTCTAAAACTAATGAGATTTGGGAATGGAATGGATGTTGTAAACTTACAGCTTCATCGCTTGATATCACACGCTCGGTTGGAGAATCAACACCAAGTTGAGTCATTATACCTCCATGAGTGTCTCGTATTTCACCATTCACTTTCTCTGAGTTTCTAACAGTCATAAACTTGAATTTCGGAATCCTTTCTATCTCCTCATCTGTTGCTCCTTCCTGAAACATGAGCAACACAGCACAATAAAGAATAAGAAGGCAATTTAACATCATTCAGGTAAACACAATCTATTCAAAATTTGGTATTCAATAAACTGATATATGTCTTGACTTACCCGATCTGCTAAAGCATACAAAACCGCAATGATGCAAGGCAAACAGCAGCAAACAGCTATACCAATAAGACAGGCAACAGCAACACAAAGAACTACAAAGATAACATCAAAGGCCAAAAACGCCACACAGAGCCTGCAGAACCAATAATTAAAGTATATGAAACCGGAAGCTCAAACAAAGCAAAGGAAAGTTTGGTCTTTTGTGTGTGTCAAAACATACCAATAGAGTTGAGGTGAGCTTTGTGCGAGTTCCTCAGAATCAGCAGTTACCCAATAAAATCCAATAATCCACCAAACAAAGGAGAAGATTGCATTTGTTGATTCAAGGTGTTTAGCAAGACTACAATACATAGAACATATATGAGAACTTAGAAGAGATGAAACGAAGAATAAAGAAAGTAACAAAAGGAAACAATTACCTTGTTCCAGGTTCGATCTGAGAATCATCAATTATGGCATAATCATCAGATTCATCTTCACTAGATGCGTGATTGGAACTTGAACCGGAAACAATATCTTCGTTCTGAAAATCATCACTTTGTCGTCGACGTCGACGATACTCAGCAATTACACATCCAACATGAAACAAACACTGTAAATTATACCCAATTATCCAGAATCTCAGGGGAACATCAGGATTTTCTTCCGAGCTAAACCCTAGAATCGCAATTGTGACCACCACAAATGCTAGATTCCACAATACATCTAAGACTATAACTGGTTTCGAATACGCCCACTCACTCTGTCGCTCCTCAATCTGTTCAGCTGCGTTCTCACGGACTCGAACCGATGACTCACGGAGCATCATCCGACGGCTGCTAGCACGACGTAGAAGCCGCGACGCTGCTCCACGTAGCGGTTGCGTAGAACGAGGGAGATTACGGCGGATTCGCTGCGGAAGAAGCGGCGACGAGGCATCCGATGTATCGGTCGCCGGAGAAGAAGAGGAAGTGATAGGGATCGATGGTAGATGCATCTCAACGAGACAAAACTACGGACAATCTCTTGATAGGATTCAGGACTTCAAGAGAAAAGATTGGATCTTAACGAATATGGAATTATTGAAAAAATCGTATGAATATAATTGAGGTTTCACTGGAAATTTAACCGAAGAGATAATTTTAAGGTCTGAGGATTCTACCTGAGAATGGATAGTGAAAATGACGGAAGTCGTCCTCCATTAACGCGTAATTTAAGACATATTAATGTCTGTGATTTGGAATCTAATTTGTCTCATCTTTAAATATGATTTATTTATAAGATTCGTGTCTAATTCTCAACTCTTGAAGAGGCGAATGGCAATTTGGCCCATTTATAGCCCATTAAAAGAACCGCCACATAGAAGGCCCATCACATTAAATAAAGGAGAAAGTGACAAATAGAAACAGTATTAATTGCTCCTGAGTTTCATAAGATTTTCCCAAGTCAAAACTCATTGACATCGAAGTTTGTGTGTTTCCCAGTCAAACCGGTTCCTCCAAGGGATTTGGTTGTTGGATTCTTCAAAGACATGGACGAAATTGTGTTCCATAGCCATAGATCATACAGTCTATTTCCGCCCGCAGTCACCAATAATATTATTCGACAAGAACAAGTTACTACTTCGTACAATGTATAGTCATTATGTTTATGATATCCAGACGCAATCTAGTGGTATACATCGTAGAATACGTGGTCAACATGTTTATTATTTCCAAACCTTATTCTCGCTTTTGTCAAATTAACTTGCCTTTTTTGAGATATTTTTCTAGAACTCTTTTAATAAATTCTGGTTTGATAATTACATTTATGTATTTTAGTTTGTCAGTTAATTTTAGGGTCGTCATGCTTTAGTTAATGAGACATGGGAATGGGTTAATCTCTCAGAGGTAAATACATTCCGATTACTACTCTTCTAAAACTCCGTAGGACTGGCTTTAATTGCACAACAACAAACAGCTATGCCAATAAGACAGGCTACAACGACACAAAGAACTACAAAAATAACATCAAAGGCCAAAAACGCCACACAGAGCCTATAGAACCAAAAATTATAAGTATATGAAACCATAAGCTCAAACGAAGCAAAGGAAGGTTTTGTCTTTTGTGTGTATCCAAAACATACTAGTAGACAGGGGTGTCAATGCGGGTTAACCCGCCCCATTTAACCTGTTTCGTTGCAGGTCTAATTCTTTTTACGGGTTAAATAGACCAATCCACGGTCATAAATATGGTAACTTTAACCTGCCCCATTTTAAGACCGCGAGTTATGCGGTTTGTCTGCGGTTTTCTTAATTGTGCTTATATTTTAATATACAAAATAAATTTTTTAAAAAAAATTATTAGAAATAAGATTATAAACCAATAAGATCCACCATTTAATCCGCCCTATAACATAGCGGTTTAAGCATAACCCGTAGGTTTAAGCCTGTATTAACACCCCTACCAGTAGAGTTGAGGTGAATTTTGTGCGAACTCCTCAAAATGAAAAATCGGTTATTTTGTGGTTCATATTCTAATAAACACGAATCAGCAGTTACAAAAAATCAGTCAGTTGTTACAATTCATATTCTAATAAATCGCTTTAGTAAACAAAAAAATCATATAAAATGTCCAATTCTCCACAAAATTATATTGAAGAGTTAAAACACGAACCACATAACGTTTTGACTCTATTATAAATTAGAGCTATTTATCACAGCTAAGTGTGGCTTTGATTTTCTGAACAGTGCATGAAATCAAATTATTAACGGTCTCGATTGATTCCACATTAAGCTTAGCAGTAGGAAGAGAGTTAACCAAAATCTGAAATGCCACAGTGAGAACCGAACCGGTTTCATCAATCCCTTGACCATATGGAAGAATCGCAAAACCAGAAGGAAGAAGTGGCACATAAGCTGAATCTGCACCGTTCATTACAGAATGCATCGCAGGTATATCAACTGGCGCGTACACTACAATCGCTCCACTTGCGTCTATACTTGTCTCTTGTAGTATCAACATACTACTCTGATTCGAATTCATAGCCTTCAAGGGTAAAAGAGGTACATTACATCAATAATTCACAGGAAAAAAAGTCAGAAAAAAGTTTCCAATTTTCTTAAAAGGTTTTGACTTTTTTGCTCTGCATGATTCCAAATTAAAGTTTTGTCCTTTACCAATCAGAGACGACAATATTCATTCATATGACCACATTTGGGGACACATGCATGCATATACTTACAGTGGATCGAAGTAGAGAGATTGAATTGGATTGATCTTGACCCTTGAATATGTTAGCAATCTCTTGCATTGGTCCACCGTTTGATAAAATATCCCAATCCGATCTTAAGAGCTCATCTCTTAGAAAATCAAAGAGCTTTTGTGGTGAGACTTGGACCCATACGGAAGTAGCTGCACTTAAGAGAATTCCCGGTGGTTCACCGTGATCATCTACGTTCTTTCGAGTCATGATTCTAACGTCTTCATCGATGGTTCCAATCTCTAATTTACTCCAATTTTGAGATGAAGAAGCACATACCCCGTTACAGAACTTTTGGGTCATTCTTTGAGCTAGCTTTAACATGCTCTTCTTTCCTATAAAGCTTATGGCTGCATTTTGTATAAATAAAAGATAGTCAATAAATTGAATTTATTATTAGGAGAGGGGATTTGGAGTTTAATTACGTGTGGATTTGTTGTGGTTGGGGATTGTTGAAGACATGAGGATTGTGAGGCTTTCGCATTGTCGTTGTAGAGCAGAAATCCACCGTTTGGAGCCGAAGGCGAGACCGGAGCTAACTAATGGACGATACAAGTTGTGGATGTCGGTCTCGTCATACTCGGTGTGGTCAATCCATGTTACCTATAATTAAGAAATTAAGACAATTATGATTGTGATATAAAGTTATACTATAAAATATAAAATATCAACATCAAAAGTTTGTTACTTTAGATATATAGAGAAAGAAATTAAAATCTCGCAACCCCTAATTAAAACAAATATGATAAAATTAAATTAACCTAGCAAACGTAGTAGAAATGACACTCTTCCATTGGACCAAACGGATTTTTCCGTTAGTACGTGACAATTCAACATTTTTCACATATGTTAATCACAAAAGCACTATAATAAAATACATTAAAAAGGGGAAAATATTTTTTTTGTTATCTTTACTTAATTAAAACTTGCAAAATAGTCAATCTTCTATTGACTTCAAAGATATATAAATGCTTCTATTAAATAAAATAAAGGCACATTTTACAAATAAAGTATTATGTTATACCTTAGAGTAGCCATTGCGCATGTCTTCCACGAGGCAACCAGACGGTAGCCTTCTACAGCTCTGAGTCGTCGTCTGAGCCGAGGCCGAACCGCCTCGGTCACAAATCCTATCTACAGAGACATCAACAACCGCCCAAACACCTTCTGCGTGTTGCTTACAGAACCTCAAGAAATTAACTTGACGAACCGGCACAAGTGGTGATAGCAACTGAAACTCAGCTTGCATCTACACAAACCAAGCCGGTTCATAATCTGATCCATTCATATAATGTAATGATGTATATAAGTACTTACTAATTGAAGAGCACCGTTTCTTGTCCCTCCCATACCACTAGAGATGATTTCATTTGTTGAACTTCTTGCAATCATACGTGGAAACATCTCTGCCCATCGTCCCTACAAAATCAACGGCTCACAATCATTGTAACAATAGTATACAATTTTTGTAAGGTGTGATATAGAAAATGAAGATACTAACTGAGTCCATTAAGGTCTCAACGAGGGCTAAGCTATTGATGACAACCATTCCAACTTCTTTAGAAGCTTCTGAGACAAACCCGTCCGGTTTAGGACCAAGGCAAGGTGCGAAACATTTCTCGTATTCTTCTCGGTTAAGCATTTCGTGTTTCCCTTTTGAGCTCGGAATCCAAAGTGGCTCGCTTGTTTGCGCCATTTTCACGAGCTCAGCCATTGCTGAAAGACCTAAATCCAAATACAATGACTTTTGATCTATTCCGGTAGCAACATCTGTGGTACAGTTAACCGGAGCTGCTAAACCGGAGTACAAAGGAGATGAATTTTCAAATCCAGGTGGGACGGCCGGAGTGTAACCGCAACCGCAATCACTACCATAACCAGTTTTTGAACCGACTCCGAGTTTGAGTGGGGAGTTTAGTAACTGATTTAAACCGGTTACCTCGTCAGACCGGTTAATGAATTTTCCGGCTAAGGCACAGATACGATCAAGTTCATCTTTGAGACGTGAGTTCTCAATCCGTAAATGATGCTCTTCAAGAGAAATCTCGGCAGCAACGACGGAGCCACCGCAGTGATTGCACATCGGATTTCTCATAGCTTCTCGTACGGACATGTTTTCTGCTCGAAGCTTATCGTTCTCAAGCCTCAATAAAGAGTTTTCGTGGCGCTCAATTTGCGTCTACCAGAAGAAAAGAAATTTATTTACAAAAATAATTTTTTCTGATTGATATGAAACTGAAGTAAGCAAAAACCTTCATCTGAGTACGACGGTTTTGAAACCAGAACTTGACTTGTTGAGAATCTAAGTTAAGTCGACGACCAAGATCTAACCGTTGCTTCTCATCGGGATGAGGATACTCCTTGAAAACCCTAATTGAGAGAAATCATTCATTAAATAATTTTGTTGGATGATTTAGAGATTGAAATCATATATAATTACGATTCGAGTTCTTGTATTTGTTGAGGAGTATGGCGGTGGTAAAGTTTCTTCTTCTTTAATGGTTTATCAGAAGCGTCAAGGTCATCGTCGCCGGAGAAAGCTTCAACGTTATCGCTTCCAGATCTGCTCTCTGGACGTTTCCGAGTAGTATTCACTTCGAATCTTTCGTTGGTTTTGGTTGCTTCTCCGTTTGTTTGCTGCTGAAGAAAATCAATCTTATGAGAATACAAACACAAGTGTTGTTACAGTGAGAGAGAAGATGGAATCTTACGAGGCAAAGAGAGAGTCGAGGAGAAGAGAAGATGGATTTAACAAGACCATCGGACATAGTGGCGGTTGCGGCGGAGGAATTATCGCCGTCGTGGTTGAAATTTATCAGAAAAGGAGAAAGAGAGCTTGAAATTCGCTAACAATGGAGAAGTTTCTCTTTTATAATGAAATCTGTAACGGATGAAGTTAGTTGGTTTGATGCATGTTTATTAAGAAGAAGAAGAAGACGAAAAGTTGTTTCAGATTAGTTCAGACGAAGAAAGAAGAGATGTGGAGTGTTCGAAGCCTTACAAAAGTATAAACAGCAACAATTCTTTGGTTGACTCTTCACCTTTTTCTCTCTTTCCCATTCTTATAAATAAAAGTCCACTCGAATGATGAAATTACGGTCTTGCCCTTCTCTCGGACCTTCAACATCAACGCTGTTATTTGTTTCAAACTAATTGCTTCTTAGGAAGTAGAAAAATGTGGAAATTGTTGTGAGAGTCCTCATTACATTACATGGTCCTTATTTGGAATTAAATAGTATCAGAGTTACTAGGTATGCACCCGCGTAAAAGTGCGGAATAAAATTTATAAATAAATTTAAACGATATTCATCTTACTGCCTCTACTATGACGCTAGCCTTACTCCCAAGTAGAAGAACCAACACTTTTCTTCACTTTCACCAATCTTTCGAAATTGTTCTTAAAATATTGCACTTCCCATCTCTTTCGTTCCTCGTACTTAATTTTTTTAACTACAACATTAGCAAAACATTTGCGTAGTGGACCATTACTTTCTCTTTCATTTATTATTATTATTTTTTTCAACAATTGAATCGACAAGATCCAATCTATAGTTTAAAGTTCACCCCTATAAATTTTTTAAGCTATCATAATGCAGCGGGTAGGAATCAAATTATGGTGCCGAGTCATTAGCTGGATCATCCTAACCACCAGAGTGAAAGCAACTCGACATTTATTATTACTTTTTAGTTAATACTATAAATTTCATTTATTGATACTTTTTAATTAATATTTTTTTAAAGAAATTAATTATGATGATGTGTATTAACCAAATAATTTGATTGGTGTTGAGAATTAAAACCTAAGCTGATGTGTCAACTTTCTCCCTTTATATACTTTTGGCTTTTTATTTTATTTGATGTTTTAGCAAAAAAAAAATTGTTTCAATTTAATTGATGTCTTAAAATTTGTATGCAAAATTTATTAGTGTTTTTAGTGATTCGTGATTGGTTAGATTATTTTAGAATTTGTGATAAAATATGTTTTGTTTAAATTAAATACAAAATTTAATAATTTCTAAAACATCGCGTATATAATGGTCATGATATCAACGTAAGTTCAATAATTGAATGATTGGATAATAATGGACATAAAAAGCTGTCAAAATTAACTGCTTCATTTATACTATATGCTTTTTTACTTACTCAAAATACCACCGACCGATTTACAGAAATCGTAAAACGCCGGCAAAAACTATTACCTAATTACACGAAGAGAAAATAAGACTGAGAGTTTGTGTATAACTTGAGTCACAACAGCAAACAACAATCTTTGTGGATAAATTAACAAAAGTCTTTAACAATAAATATTTTGGTACCCAAATCAACGACCAAGGAACAGTCGTCCAAATAATAACAAAAAAAGATAGAAAGTAGTTATCATATGGTTGAATATCTACAGTTATTGACATTATAAAAATCAAAAGTTCACACTAAAGTACTTAATACAATAATACATATATAACATATAAATTGTCAATGTTGTGAAACTGTTACACTATATTCCTAATTCAATCTGAACAAAATTAATAACAGGAAGAATGTTGCATACATTGATGTTCTGTAAAACCACATTTTTGGATTTATTTCATATATGATGAGAATATGACAACAATCTTTGAGAACTTATTGTTGTAAAAAATCAAAATCAAAATCAAAATAAAAGAAATCATAACACTGTAAGCAAAAAAGAAGAAGAAAAAAACTCAAAATCATGAGAGAGTAGTATTGTTGTTATCTTCATGAGGAGCAGGAACGGTCCAATATTGTTTTACTGCATAGTAAATCTTCTCTCGTTCATGAGGACCTTTCTCATGATCTGCAATTCTACCTTGCCATTGTAATCCTTTGCTTAATTCCTTGACCTTTATTAAAACGTCCACGTCATCTCTTATTACCACTCCACCACCCGGTCTAAGAATCCGGTCCATCTCTAACAATATTTCCTCCGGTTTACATTTACCTTGGTACGATGTGAAAACCGAATCAGCATGAATAAAATCATACGTTCTTGGATACGTCGACATCGCTTCACACCTAACAAACAGATCCAAAACAAAATGTCAATATCAAACTTATATATTACAAAAATCCAGTTTAATTTTTCTTCGGTTTAAGCTTACCAGTTTTGATATGTTCCGATTAAACCACGCTCGTAAATAACACCGAGGGTATTGAACTTAGATTCTACCGGGACAATGTTCATGACCCAAACCGGATCATCTGCCAAAGCAGCTGCAAATCCACCGAGGTAAGCGTTCATGTCTAATATATTTCTGTATTTTCCGGTTTCACCTAGGTGGTAATCTAATCTCTTGTAATACGAAACTCTCTGTTTCCATAGTTTCGTGTTTCCCAAGAAAGCTTCAGGTGTTATCTCCTCGAGATCGCCTTTGTTCACTCTCGGCGGAACTGCGTTTAACCTAGCTGGCCACTTCTCTACCTTCCCTCCAGCCACCGTCTTTTGATCCTCCGTCTCATCAACTTCAGGTAATGGCGTCAAACATGAATCCATCTTTGTATACCAGGCCATGTCAGGATCTTGATCATTTCGACAAAAATCAGGATTCTTTAAAGCTTGTCTAGTCTTCTTACAATGAATGTGGTTAAAAGGCTTTTGCCAAATAGCAAGATCTTCTTTCTGAACAACTTTCTTCCAACACAAGCTTCTAGCGACCTTCTCGATCTGAGTCTGCTCTGCATTCAAATCATCCATCGTTCGTTGCCATCCTTTCCATCGTTTCTGCCAATTAATCGGCGGTCCAGACAATATCCAATACCCTCCTGGTCTTAAAACCCTATCAACCTCCATCAAATAAACTCCACCTGAAAAATAACACAGAAGTGTCAAGAATTCGAAAGCGTTAGGTTTCTTAATCGTTTAGGGTTTAGAATCGAACCGTTTTGGCCCCAAGGGATAAGACAACGAGAGCAATGAGCTAAATCAAAGGCTCTAGAAGGATAAGGTAAACGAATTGTAGCCATGATTCCAATCATCGCTGGCACACCACGCTCGAGTGCGAACTGAACCTGAGCTTCGTGTGTGTCTCTTGGTGCAAACGACATCGTTGTGATGTTCCTTGATAAAAGATACGCACCAAAGCTAGCTACCTAAAGGACCAATAATGAATTTCATTTTTAAGATAAGTCAATCTAAGAGATTAAAAAATGTCTTCATTTTGACTCTTTGTTTACAACTACTAATTTAGTTTTTCAACTTTACCGGTTTAACGGAAGGTATGAATAGAAATTTTGTTCCCTAGGGGCAAAATATATAATATAATAATATTTTATAAAATTTTCAACAAATTCTTAAACACAACAAAAAATTTCAATGAATTCTCACAAAAGTACACTCATTCAATATTTAAAATTTTATTTTTTTATATGGTACATATTCAAGCAACTTATTTTCAATAAAACACACAAAAGAATCACTTAAAAATTAGTTTCTAATTCGATTGTTTTATCTACAAAACAAATTAGATAAAACAAAGAAATTTATGTTATTAATTATATAACTAAAAAATAGCTAGTAGAAAAAAGAAATAGTTTAGCCAATAAGCATAATGACGTTTATGTAAAAAATTAACTATTTAGACAATTTTCTTATTCCATAAAATAGTTTGTAAGATGTAATACAAAAAACTATTTTTATTTCATAAAAAAAATTACAGTGTAGTAGTTTGTGTATAGTTTTAAAATACAATATTCAAAATTATTTATTGGAGATTTTCTGAGCAAAGGTAAAGAAGAAGAAATATGAAGTGAAAAAAATTGTAGAAACATTTTAGAGTTTTGATGATTTAATTAGTTTTAGTTTAGATTTTGGATATATAATAAATGAGCTTATTTACTATAAAAAAAACATTTTAGTAAAATGGATATGACTAGGTCCATCAATCAGTCACATTAGGTGAGAGACACAGTGGACCACATTTAGTTAGAAACTAAAAATGTGGAAAAACAATTATGCTTATTTTTTCAATGTTTTAACATAAAATCTGCAAAATAATGACACCAAATCCAAAAATAATCACACTAACAATTTGATTTTAAATAAAAGATTTATATGCATGAATATAGATTGTTAACTAAATTAGATGCATTCCTGAATTAGTTATACGGAAAAATCAATTTTTTTAAAATTAAATCTTTAAACAAATTAAAAAGTAATAAGATTCAAAATTTGCACGTACCCCGCAACCGGTATCGATGGCAGTACGGATAGAGCCGTCGCTAAGATCTATCAACCGTCCGATATCATCAATATAAGCATCAGCGCCACGTGGAAACATCGTACCACCTCCAGGAAACCAAAACCGGTCATTCTCATACCGGACCCAATTTTGATTCTTTTTCTCAACCGTAAGCTCTGTATGTGGTACATTCGCGAACCACGCTACGTCACGACTTTCCGGCCATCGGAACGGCGTTTTGTAACCATAAGGCGCCGGAATTCGACATTTCAACGTTTCTTCTCTCTCAGGACAATGTCTTTGTCGATACTCTAATCTTTCCCTCGAGAATTTCAGCGATCGCTTTGCGTCTTCACACGGTGTGTACTCGCTTAATTCAGCGCCGCAAGATGGGAATTCCACGGCGGTTTCTGTTACCGGAGGTGGATCGTGAGCGTTGTGGTGCGAGTTGAAGTCGAGATCATTTGTGGAATTTGGTTTGATGAATTCCTCGCACGTTGTAGCGTCTGAATCATTGAAGGCGGCGCGTGGATTCGCCGTCGTGTTTTGCCATGAACCGAGAAGGTAGCTCCCAAGGCAGAGAATCGCCACTAGGGTTACATAGTAAAGATTGGACTTCTTAGTCCTTGATGATATTCTTTTAAATAAATTCATCTCTTTCGAAAAAAAATGAATCAATTCTGAATCCCAATTGAAATATATATACGCATGTATATATATTTAACGATGAGAGTCGAATATAATGTGTGACGAGTGAAGTTTTCAAGGGTTGATATGAAGTAGTTCCAGGGTGTAATACAAAGGGAGGAGGAGAAGAGAAGCGAGTGTAATATATGCGCTTTGAGGTCAAATGGTCAACGTGGTTTAATGCATCGTTCGTGAGAGATTAGGCTAAAACGTGCGAGCTTGTCATTGGCAACAATGGAGATTATAATATTTCCAATTATCATCAAAATCAAATTATTAGATTTTTTTTTTTCCGAAAGAAGAAAATTATGGATTGGGTTTTATATACATGAATCGTATTATGAGCAAGAAATCTTGCAATACATGGAAGAATTATTAGTTTTTTTCTGTATAGTATTGTTGTTAAATTATATTATCCTATCATTTTTAAATGAAAGGAAGTAAATTCCACGCGTCTATAAAGCGCGTGAAATTTTGAGATACCAGTGGGGTCCGTTTGGGTACTTTGGACGCAAAGAGACGCAATCCAATTTGCACTTTTCACCGGTACGAACCAATTTAATACTTAACCGAATCATATTTGGGGAGGACTTTTCCGTTTGCAGAAACCGGTCTAAAGGCTAAACTGAGATTATCTTTTGCTCTGTATGTACGCCAATTATAGGAATGATTTCAACTTTTTTGGGGGCCAGAGGAGAGATTAAACGTTGCGGGGATGTGAAGATATCCCGAAGAAGCATAGTATAGCAATATCAAATTATGCAAAATTAAACTTGTGGATCAAGAATCAGAGGCATAGACATACTTATTATAAAATCAACATTCCTGCAGATAAGTATTTATACCAGTTTATAACAGTAGCACATTTTCTTGCAAAAGACCAATAGAAACTTTCTCCTGGACATCAGCTACTTCGATTGGCTTCAGGCTGCTTTGATCTTGGGATGAGTCGGAAGCAACTGTGTATGGGGGAGGAGAAAAAAGAGAAACACATAAGATGAGAAGAAGAAAGTTATGAAATTTGAAAGTGGGCTTTGTGGAGAAAGAAGAAGAGAAGTGTTTACCTGGTAACAAGAAATGATGGACGTGATGAATCCAAAAGCTCCGGTAACACGAGGAGTGACTTTCTGTGGAGCTAACTGAAGAAGACCAGCTGCTACAACAATGTCCATAGCTGCTTTGATCAAAGCAAGTGACCTCTCGTTTGATTTTTTGAGCTTAGCACGGTATTCCTCATCCTGCATTTAACACCATTATCAGAGAAAGAAATTGAGTTTTTTTAATGACTTTGTAGAACTGGAAGATTGAACAAGAGTTTTTTCATATTTATTTTGGACAAACTAGAGAGAACTTTACTTGATACTTGTTGCCATTCTTAATCTTCTTTTCGATCTTCTTCATCGATGAAGAGAGCCTTCCAATCTCACCAATCTAATAACAGTGAAATTATAAGCGGGAAAACGTAACATAAGCTATATATCATTGGGAAGCGCAAGGATATATATTGACCTCGACTAATGTTGTACAGACAGAAGATCCCATCCAGCAGAAAAGCGATATACGTCCAAGTAACTCAGCTCGCTCTTTGTTCTGTGATTAGATAAAGAAGATATTAGCCAAATCACGACACTTCAATAGACCAGTGGTACACAGCTTTGATATTACTCACCTTATATATTCCTGATCTCCCAAGCCAGACAATTTGATCCAGGAACAAGAATGTTGACACAAGTGCATTTTTCGACTGAAAATAACAAAAAACATCCATCAAAAACGATATGAACAAGGGGACTAGGAAATCTCAGTACTTGAGATTCTTTTAGGCACCTTTCCAAGTAAAACAAGAGGAAGTGGAGTCCCTTTAGGCACAGGACTGATAAGACCATGCAAGTCATTTACAAACTGCAACAATGATCAAACACACTTAGTTAAAAACAAAGCAAATTACTAACCAAAGGAAAACAACAAGAAATCAAAAACAGCTAAAGTATCGACCTTGAAAAGACGAAAGACTTTTCTGGCTAAGCTTGTCGATTTGTCAACATTTTGGGCAGTACCAGGTAGTCCACCGCTCAAAAACTTGGAACCATACTGTATAGCTCTGCATAACTTATCCCTTGCCTCAGCTTTGTTCAAATACATAACCACAAGAGCAAGCTCGGCTCTTGATACATCTAGTGCAGTCGCCATATTTTCTCTGAAAAAAACCCAGAAACGTTTCTGACCAAAGAGACCTTCGCAAACCCAAATAAAATTGCAAATTTCAAGCCTTTCAATGCTCACAAGCCAGGAAATTGGCGGGTTCCAATAGAATTTTGTTAAAACCCACGCAAAATTCTGAATTCGAATTGAAATCGAAACAATAAATAAATTAAAAAAGAAAAATTCGGTTCGAAATACCTTCGGTGATCTTATTAACACCCGGAGAGATATGTGAACAGAGAACGATCAGCTAAGATTCAATGCCTCTGTTTTTGGAACTTAAGCTATTATTTTGTCTTGATCTTCTTTGATTGTATGTAAATCGGAGATAGGGCTTGTTTGGTCATCTTCGTTTCCTGATAAACAAACAAAATACGCCGTCTGGTCAACGCACTGATCTCTTTAATGCTTCATTATCAGCCGTCGATTGTGTTGACTCTTTGTGGACCCAACTATTTGATCATATCTTACTGTGCTTACGGGAGTCGAGGATTAACCCGCGCGTCCTAACCACGTGGCACACATATCTAGGAGTGGCTCTTTTAGTCATTATTTGGGCCAAAAGCAGTTTTGAATCTACAAATAAAGCTCATTTAGTTTATCAGCCCAAAATATATATCAAATAACGATAATTTAGACCCAACAGGCCTAATACCTCTGATAACGGCCAAATTTAACATTAAAACCGCTCTTTCTTCAACCGGCAAACCCTTGTCGTTAGGGTTTTACTGAACTTGACTAACGAAAACAAAACTAGATTTTGTATTTTTGATGGAGCTCAATAAGGATCAGGCAGGTATGGCGGAAATTAATAAGCCTCAAGATCTAGATCCCAGAATAGCTAGCGAAGGTTGCAGTGTTTTACTCGACGTAAACGATGGTGGCCGTCTCGTATTCGCTCGTCTCTCTGGTGGCGCGTGCGTCTTTCATCTGAATCATAATTTTTGATTGAAGTCAATTCGTTTTGTTTGAATTTGGTTCTGATTATTTCTCTAATCTCTTACAGTATATTGAAAATTGGGAATAAGAATTATTCATTAAAGCCGTTGATCGGAGCTCCGTTTGGATCTCTGTTCCAAGTCGAAAACGGAGAAGAAGGTTCTTTCCTCTCTCACATTCTACCCGTTAAACAAGGTTTGTTTTTCATTACAATAATCACATTATCCTTTAAGCTGAATACAAATGAAATTGAATTTTTAAATTTTAATGTTTGTTTTTTGATTTTGATCATAGATAGATTTAAATTTGGTCTCATTCGTGTTTGCTAATCCAGAAAATAACAGTAATAATATAACCGAGGATTCGAGAGATAATCGGGAACTTGTCGACAATAATGAAGCCCAGAACCGTTCTGGTGAAGAAATTGAAGCTATGCGGAGGTTAGAAGACTTCTTTATCATCTGTGTTTATGTAGAATGCATACATTGGAAAAATGCTAACTTTTGTCAATTTTATGAGTAGAGAGGGTGCTAAAGGAGATGAAATTATCGAAGCCCTAATTGCAAACAGCAAAACATTTGATAAGAAGTTTCAGTTGTCTCAGGTATTGATATACTATTAATCTCTCTGCTTCTACTTCAATTTTTACTTTTCAAGCTTTGGAGACATATAATGTATTTTCATGTTATTTGTTTAGGAAAAATATAAACTTAAAAAGCAGAAGAAATATGCGCCAAAATTGCTTCTAAGAAGGCCATTTGCTCGAAATTATTTATTGATTCGGTTTTATGTCTCCTTTTGTTTTGACTTCTTTCACTTCTCTTATGAAGGGTTCTGTTTATGTTTACCAGCATATGTGAAGCTTATTTCAAGAAGTACCCGACTAGAATTGGGTAAGAGCACTTGTTTTGTTTCTTTAATAGTTTCTAGTTATATTTACATATTGTCATTGCATATCATTTGTTTTTGGTGTTGTGTGTGTTGTAGATTCTTACGAGTAGATACCTTATCTCTTCTTTTAACAATGGCTAATGTCACGGCATACTCGGATGTGCTTGTGGTGGATATGGTTGGTGGCCTTGTGACTGGTGCAGTGGCTGAACGATTAGGAGGTATTAATCTTTTCTATGATTGTTTCTGTAACGATCTGCCACTGGTAATTGTTTGCCTAAGCTGATATATTCCTTTTAACAGGTACTGGTTATGTTTGCAATACGTATAAGGGAACTTCCCCTTAAACTCTGGAGATGGCGAGGATGTTTAACTTTAGTAACAAGGTTATAGAGAGGTATGTTCAACTTCTCTCCATGTCATTTTCTCTCTAGTTCTATAGAATATCTGTAATTGACATGTGTGCGTTTCTCGTTTGCAGGATCGTGCAGTCATCTATAAACGAGCTCTCATCAGCTAAAACTGCATCATCTGAAGAAAACAATCAACAAGCAGGAGTTTGTAACACTGAGAACACTACAATGCAAGATACAAACCTATACCGTTTTACTTGAGTCTTAATTTGAGAAAATCTTGTGATTGTAACATAAATTTCTTATTGAAAAAATGCAGGAAACAGAAACTACATCTGATGTAGTGGTAGAAGATACGTCTGTGACAGCTGAGGCTAAAGTAGTAGATATTGTTGCCCCAGAGAGCAAAATTATTAAAGCCCCAAAAGCTGGAGCCAAAGCTTCAAAAGAAACAATAGAAATGTGGCAAGAAAACGGTTTTTCTAGGTATGTTGATTTATATATCAATGCTTCTATGAGTAAAAATGGAACCCGGTCATCACTAAATGATCGTATGATTTGCAGCCTAATGATAGCTTCGCAAGATCATGACCTATGGAGTTTAATGAAAGATGTATTGCCACTGCTCTCCTACTCTGCTCCTTTTGCAATATATCATCAGTATTTAGAGGTACTTTTATAATCACAAATTCCTTCACTAACTGCCTATAGCTAAGGGATCCTGCTCGAAGCTTTTAGTGCGTGTGGTAATAATGAACAAAATCTCATGAAAATCACAGCTGCTGGAGACATGTATGAACAAGCTTCAGCAGCAGAAGATGGCGATCAGTCTGCAAATAACAGAACCGTGGCTACGCGAATATCAGGTCTGACATTATTCTCCTTTGTTTTAACAAATCTCAGTAGATCCTTCGGCAAGAGGTATTCATTCTTATATGAATATATGGAAATGCAGGTGCTTCCTTCGAGATCTCACCCTCACATGGAGATGAGTTCTTATGGAGGCTATGTTCTGAGCGACATCAGAATCACTACCACTTAGACTATTCTTTTCAGAACCACACTGTGGTTTTATGTTTTCCTCAAAAGGTCTTTGTGGTCGTTTTGTTGTTGTAATATAAAGCATAGATTATTAAGTAACTTAAAATTTTCCGGAATAAGGTTTACCTTACAATTTCTGGATGGTATTTTTATGTCCAGACTTGAACTGTTTGCAGATATTTAGTGAATGCAGCAGCCTTAAGGCATCTTACAAAATACATATACACATCAAATAAGTATCATTATCATTAGCTCAGTTTCATACAGATTATGAAACAGAATACATACATATACATATACCACAATTATATATTTTATTAAACATCTGATGCATTTTCTCTACTTCTCCACTCTACTTCCTACTGAAGAAACTTCTCAATTTCCCTTTCTCAATCTTTTCAAGAAGCTTCTTCGAACCAGGAACCTCCAACTCTGACAACTTTTTCAAATAACCAACAGCTCCATACGAAACCATCAGCTTCTTACACTTCCTGCTCGAACTCAAGGACGCCAAACCTGAAACCGCATACTTCTTGGCCGAATTACTCGGGCTCGGTTCAAGCAACATCACAAGACTCGTCACACTCTTCTCATCTTTCTTTACTTCTCTGCAATTTCTAGTAACTGTCACAAGACTTGCTATAGCTTGAGCTGCAACTTCTCTAGCTCCACTAGCTTTAGCCTCCAGCATTCTTATCAACAAAGGGATACAACCTGCTTCACCAATCATTCTCTTCGTCTCATTAGATGTAGCAATCCTGCAAATCGTTGATGCAGCCGCTTGTTGAGCTCCAATTGATCCTGATTTAAGAACATGGACTAAACTTGGGATTATCTGGAAGTAAGTCTCTACAGAAACAGAGCCTACAAGGTTCCGAATTGCTGCAACTCCTGATTCTTGAGGAAGAGGACCGTCTAAGTAAGCTAGCAGAGTTTGAATCCCGTTCTCTGATATAACTGATCTTCGAAGAGTTTCGTTGCTCGAAGTGAGATTCTGAAGACATTCGGCTGCATATTCTTTAGATCCCAACAGAATTCCGCAGTTAAGTATATTAATCATCACTTTAATGATCCCTTCTTCCGCTAGATTCTGTCTTACTTCAGGCACAGCAGAAATGTTCTTCAAAGTACAAGCAGAGGCAGCTTGAGAAACAGAGTCCCCTGTTTTGCATATCTCAATCAAAGGACCAACCCCACCATGACCAACGATCGAACGTGATGTCTCTGATGAAATTGACATTCTCTGCAAGGAAATAACCGCTTTTTCTTTAGCAACAGGACTTCCAGATTCTAGTAGCCTTATCAATGGAGGCAATGCGTTCTCAGAGATAAGCAAGTTTTCACATCCACCTGATTCCGCTAGAGCGCAGATCACAGTCACAGCGTTTTCCCTTACGCCAGGTGAAGTAGCCGTCAAAAGTTGCACCAAAGACGCCACATTGGTCCGACCTAAAGCAGCTATAACCGCCTTTTCGTCTTCTTTCATTACTTCGACGAGCTGTTCAAGTGCTTTGCGTTTAGATTCCAAGTGACCAATCTGAAGCCGAGCAAGCAATTCTCGAACGCTGAACGTTTCCAAGTCTTGAATCGAAGAAAATAAAGGTTGTGTAACTTCTCCTAGAACACCTGTTTTCATCAACAATCCACAATCTTTTAGGCTAAGATCGATTTTTGCAGATAAAGAATCGAGATCACTCTGCATCTTCAGTTTTCCTTCTTGCTTCTCCTTTACGCATATATTCGCAAGCTCTATGGCTTCTTTCAATGTTTCTAAAACCGCTTGAAGTTGCTCTTTGCATAAAGTGTGTTTAGAGAAGCAAGGATGGCTAGACAAATCTGATAAACATGTCGGTATCTTCTCTAATCTTGAGATAACCACTCTCCATCTGCTGGAGAAACCTTTCACAGTTTTTGCTTTGGATAAAGCAATTGGAACAAGCTCTTGTGCCTGTAATAACAGATCTTCAATTGTTGAATCAACCAAAGCTTCCTTTCTAGTTTCCTCCACCATGATCACAGATAATCCTTGAACTCTGATTCACTGAATTGCGCAAAAGAAGAAAAGTACAAAAATTTAGTACAGAAACAGAAAACTAAACCCAGCAAAGAATTGATCTTAGTTTTGTAATGAAAATGATAAAGTGGGGAGCAAAAAGTAAAGAAGGAAGTAGTTGAATGAGTGATGAACAAGTTGGTAGATTTGTTATAAATAAAGACATGGAGTTCAAAACAAAAAAGACATCAAAAGAGTTTTCGAGAATCTTGAATATAATCACATAAAACTGGAGAACAAAACCCTACCAGACAAAATTTACAAGTCATTTCCCAATTTCCATTACTGTCGTCGGTGTGAACAATAAATGCTTCAAAAGCTAATCATAAGATAATAAATAAATAGAAGCAACACCACTATCAGCATCTATTCCTCTTATTTTAATGAAAGGTTCGCTCAAACAGATAATGAAAAAAGACAAGAATGCCCTTCTGAAGAACAAAAGCTTCAAACACAAAAAGTTAGAAGTTTTTAAGCTTGTTTAGAGGAAAAGCAATACAAAGAGAAGAGAGACTTTAAGTCTCTTTCAACAAATCGTATGCTTAAAAACTTCATAAGAGTTCGAACCAAACTCCACTAACCCTACACATAAGTTTGGTGACAAATCCTTAACTTGTCTTTACTGCAACAAAGGATAAAAAGAGGCTTTCTTAAAACTTTTGCCTTAAAGCTTATGTGAATTGCAAGAGAATTACCTGGAAACAAAGATCTATGCTTCAGCTTCTGAGCTCAACCAAAGAAATTCTCTAACGAATAATATGTTGCAGAACTTTGAATTTCGAAATTGAATATAAACAAAAGTAGAAGAAACGCTCTTTCACACAGAAGGAGCTGTGTCCAGAGTTGTTTAGTCAGCTTTAGATTCGTATTGTCAGAGCCATAACGCACGATTTTTATCGTATTACGAGGATTTTTCAAATATCGCTAATCGAACGGCTATAATTTCATCTTGTGGGACCTAATCGAACGGTTGGGATACAATATAAGTTTGAAATAGCTTCAGTGATTAGCTGACGTGGACGTGTGAGTGGTCTTATCGGGAGCGTCACGTGTGCGAAAGTCGATAAAATTAACCTTGTGTGTTCTTTGAATTAACGAAAATGCAACTGGTTTGGTTTAAGCATCGAGTTTTGAAGCCCAGTAAAGAGAAAGTGATCGAGGGCACCGAGGCGCGTGAGGCTTTGTGGGCCTTAAAAACGTGCATGAAACGGCACGTAGTTGTCGGCTGGCGGCTGAGAGCGTTGGCTTTTGTGATTAATTAATTTATCATTATTATCATTAATGTTACTCTTTATAAGCTAAGCTAATGATTTTTAAGGTAAATTTAACATGATCAAAATAATTACTGAATGAAGGTAAATCTCACTATCTCCATTACGTAGGAACTTTATTATGAGTTAGTTATGTTCTTAAATTTTTTTTTTTATTACTTTGATCTTTTGACAACTCGTATTATCAATTTGATTTTTTTTCAGCGTTTTTTTGCCTGTCTTAGCTATAATATGGATCAGGACGATGATGGGCATTGTATTTAAAAATGGGCCTACTATTTTAAGCCCAATACTGAAGAGAATTTCCTTTTTCGTAATAGGCGTAACCAATCTATAAATACTTTTCTTCCGGGAAAATGTCAATCGATTCGTTCATTCTTTGTTTGTTTTCGCTCTCTGGATTTTTGGGTTTTCGATTTGTTAATTGATCTCGTTCTCGATCGATCTGAAGTGAAAGTTTCGAATCAGAAGATTTTTTCCTAACCCTAACTGAAGATCTAGATCCCGCGTTTGATCACTCAGGTTTGCTTTTACTTGGGTTACTACGCATCTCCGTGATTATGATGTCTTCGTGCTTTCAGTTACGGTTTCCGCTTCGTCATTCTATTCGCGTGGATTTCATGGAAGCTACAAACATTGATGATGAATTGACGTTTGTATGCTGTGTACAATTGTTGGAGCTAGGGATCTTTTCTTTGGTTTTCTTTTGTTCTTATTGTTGCATCTAGGGTTATATATGTATAAACGCGCGGTTATGAAATCATCGAAGTTGTGGATTTGAGTTTTGATGGTTTTCGTACTGAGAGTGGCAACTCGGAAGATCATCGATTGCTTGTCTGGAATTGAAACAAGCATCCCGTTATAAGTAAACATTAGGTTCTTTACGGAGGTTGAAATCAGAATTATTTGGTTTTTGCGTGTGGAGTTAGTGCCGTTCATCTTTTTGGACTTTCTGGCGATTGGGAAGTTCAAGCAATCCTTACTTCTGGATGTGTCACCTCCTAAAATTTGTCATATGGATCATCCTGGATGAAGCAACAGCGCTTGAATCTGTGGTTCAGTTTGCTAAAAAATTTAAGTTCTCCATGTTAAGTATGAATCATAAAGCGCCAAGGAGTTACTCTCAAGGAAGGAATTTTGGAGTGGACAGACAACAAGATTTTGCTGGAGATATAGTTGTAAGAAATTCCCGTGTCCCTTATGACAAAAGAGTGAAGAAAGGTCCATTTAAGGGATCAAAGAATTTGGTTTGGACCTCAAAAGAGTTCCAAGCTTCAGAAGGCAACAGGGCAAGGAAGAATGACGCCAATAGGTTGATGAACTCACCATTTTCCGGCACAGGAAATCGTGTGTCAAACCAGCCAAGGAAGGATGCTGTGTATGGTTCAAGGAGCTCGTCTAATTCAGGCTCCAGAGTTTGGAGATCGGGAGATAATGGCAGTCCCAAGTTTAAGGAATGTGTGTGCAAGTATTGGATTGCTGGAAACTGCAAGAAGGGTGAGCAATGTCAGTTCTTACACTCTTGGAGTTGTTTTCCTGGTATGTTGATGGTAGCTACTCTTCAAGGACACAAGAAGGTACTTTTCAAATTGATTTCATTCTGCTTTGATCCTCTTCAAGGACATATGAAGATTTTATTCACATGTAATTATTCTTGACCGTAGGATCTAAAGGGGATATCTCTCCCTGAGGGTTCGGATAAACTCTACTCGGTCAGTGGTGATGGTGCTTTGAGAATATGGGACTGCCATACTGGTCAGTGTATACATGAGATCAACCTCCAGGTAGAAGCAGGGTCTCTAATTAGTGAAGGCCCATGGGTTTTCCTTGGGTTGCCAAATGCAGTAAAGGTTAGTCTGAACTCATGACATTTTTCATATGTTTTTCTAAATACCATTCATTAAAATTCAGAGGGAATCTTCTTAGCTCTGATCTCAAGTTATTTGCTACCATCTCGCAGGCTTTTAATATTCAGACCTGTAAAAATTTGCATCTTAATGGTCCGGTAGGAGGTCAGGTGAATGCAATGGCTGTTGGAAATGGAATGCTTTTTTCTGGGACGAGTGTAAGCCTTTTAAGATGCTGTATCTCTACTTGTAGTTCTTTGCTTCCTCGCTATTACATCTGGATGAATAATGTGTTTCGCGTATGGTTTTGTTGGGATTGCAGTCTGGTAGTATATCAGTGTGCAAAGCTACCGACACTGAGTGTGATCCTTTTAAATACCTCACCTCTCTCCAGGGACATAGTGGTGAAATCAGGTGTTTCATTGTTGGAGGTCAGAGGCTATACTCTGGTTCTGTAGATAAAACAATAAAGGTAAGGGATGTTTTCATTTGATTACAATCTTTATTCAAATAAAAAGTTTGCCTGTGTTATAGAATGTATTCCAATTAACACTATTCACTGTAATTTCCAGGTGTGGGATCTCGATACATTGCAATGATGATGACATTGAGGCAGCATAGTGACACTGTTACATCGCTCTTATGCTGGGATCAATATTTGTTATCATCTTCATTGGATGGGACCATAAAAGTTTGGGCCTCTTCGGAGAGTGCCAAGTTGACAGTTATTCATACCCGCAACCAAGAACAAGTAAGTTGTAGTAACAACAAACCAGAAAAGAAATTGGTTCTAAGAATTAGCATTCTGATTATTTTTGTGGTTTGAAACAGAGTGTGCATGCTCTTTGTGGATTGCACGACGCAGAGGCCAAACCGATTATATTCTGCTCTATACGATCTACCATCGTAAGTGAAGCTTAACCCAAGAGCCTCTCTATTATATACTGTAATCTCACCACTAATTATCTAATCAAATCTCTACCATCTCATTTTGGTATGCATAGTTTTGAAGAAAGAGGAAAGATCTTCTCAACGCATACGATCAATACACTTACAATTGGTCCTCAAGGATTGTTATTCAGTGGAGACAAGAGTGGCAAAGTGCGTGTATGGAACTTAGGTCCCTGCAAAGTGTAAACATCTTCACTCGACCACTCTTTTGTTTCTGATTTGGTTGACTAAAGATATATCATTTATGTATAAGTGTACATTGATGGTAGATTAATACACTTGCTTTGTGCGTTAAGAAAAGTTTTATTTTGGATTGCCTTATCTAAAAAGATCTCAAATACAATAAACGGAACGAGCCATTTGATTAAATTAAAATTCAAAAGATTCATACTTTAAAGACGAGTCAACAACAAAGAACGTTTTAACTAGCTCAAATATTATGCAAAAGTCATGAAAACCGAAAACAGAACTTGTAGCTAAGTGAATGGAGCCATTTCCTTCTGCTTCGTCCTCTCACTTTTTCCTGAAAGAGCATCCTTCAGTGAGTCTGGCCTTTCCTCCTGTGGGTTGGCACAACACAGTCTGGCAGTTCCCACACACCACAACTGTCTGCGAGTGGCTGAAAACAGTTGTACTGTAACCAAACACAAACCCATCACTTAGTCATTTCCAGTATTCACGATCAAAAGATGAGGAAACTGAATCGTGATCAAAGAGTTCAAGATTGAGACTTAAGAAACATAAGCTTACATGTTAAAGCAGCCTTGACATTTCACATCCTACAATCAAAAACACACCAAATACAATAAAATCAGCAACCAAGATGAGTTATTGATAAAATGAGTGATCATGCTCAAAACTCAATTCGTAAGAAGAGTTAACATAAGCAGCAAAAAGGTTTAACTTTCAACGTAAAAATAATTCTTACCATGAAAAATGAATTGGGCGATTGAACAAGACGTTTGAGCTTGTGCTTCCTCTTCTCAAGCTCAGCTGGTGGGTTAAGCAGATCAATATCGTTTTGAAGAACCTGTGTGGATTTATTCAAAAAAAGATTTTCCTCAAATTAGTTAATTATCTTTAATCCAAATACAAATCTTCTACAATCTACATTTTTCCTTCAGAGAAGACACATTGAAACAAGATAAGACATTAAAGCAAGGATTCACTTCTTCTAATTTACCAAAAAGAAAAGCAAAAAAAAACCTTCAGAAATCTAACGCTGCTAATGTTCAAAACGGGAAAATTGAAACGACATAGAAGATCGAGAACTAACCATTGTCGTTAGCTTCTTAGTGATACGGTAAGTCCAGAAAGAAGAGATTCAGCCGACAAATGCTCTTGAAAACTGTAAACCCTAATTCGCAAAACAACAACGCCTTATAAATACATTCTTCGGTTATCCTTAACCGACTTAGCCCTATTTTTTTAGCTTATATTTATGAGTTATAAGAGGATAAAAAAATTTGAAATGCAAAACCTGAGATAGCCGAGTTGATTAAGATGCCAGATTAAAGCTGTTGTAAGAAAGGGCGTGCGTTCAAATCGCACTCTCAACAGTCAACACAGATTTCTCAATTACTTTTGGTTCGGCCCATTATATTTGATCCTTATTTTTTGACGTCATTTGATTTGATCTGTTGGGCTAAATTGATATATATTGTGCCCATTATTACTAATTTCATTGTTCAATATTATCAGCATAAAAATTCAAGAAATAACGATTTGGTAAGTCTATAGTTTTTGTTTTTATAATCTGCAATTGTTTCATTACTCAATTTTAGTGCTAACCATTAATACATTCTCCCGCTTCGATCTTTCAATTTTTTTTTATCTTCCCTCTTTTGTTTGATCAATATAAATAGTCAACAAGGAACACTATTTATTTGAATTAATCTCATTAAATTCGGCCATTACAAAAATCATAAAAGGCAATTCACAAGTCACGACTATTTTACTCAGACGTCGATACGTCGTCGTTTCGTCTTTCTCTCCACTCGCTTGCCTTGCCGGAACCTATGTTGAACACCGGCGATGAGGACGATGATAATTTCCAGATCTATCCTTCCTCGCAACGAAAACCACTTCAACCTACCAATTCTAACATCTCTGACCTACCTCCAAACAAGAAGCCCAGACTCTGCCGTTATCTCGGAAAAGAGAATGTTGCTCCGTCTCCAGAATTTAGCTCCAACTCATCTGGAAATTGTGCGAATCCTTTTGGTTCGTCTTCTACACCAGACTGTAGTTTAGACTGTATCCCATCGAGTGTTGCTTGCTCTGCAGGAGATTTTAGTGCTCCAATTTGTTCTCTCGGGGAAGAAGACCAAGTTTTAGTCGGTGGAGAGAAGAGGGATGACTGTTTTAAGGCGAATCGTGAAGGTTATTTTTCCAACTCCGTGGAGGCTAGGTTAATGAAATCGAGAATTTTTCTCGAGTTTGATGATGCTGGAATCCATGAGGATGATGAAGGGTTTGATGAGTCCGACTCTGAGCTTGATGAGTTGATAAAGCTTTGTTGTGAGGGTAAGAGTGGGGACTGTAGTTTAGGAGGCAAGGATGGTTCGATTCAATGCCCACTGTGTTCAATGGATATTTCAGCTTTGAGTGAAGAGGAGAGGCAAGTTCATAGCAATAACTGTCTTGACAGTTCAGATAACCAGGCGACTAAGCAAGTAAGCTTCTTTCTTATCTGATAAATGGAATTGATATCAACCTTCAATTGAATTCTCTTAAGAGATTATGCTGATAGATATTTTTGGTTAGTTATACAATGATGTTTTAACGTCGAAATGCCCCGTCAAATGTAGGGGATTCTGTTCAATTTTGCTTGACTACTGAACTGATAATTGATTGTAGGAGTCCCTGAGGGTACGCGAGAATTCATCTTCTCTTGTTGAGGAATCCATTGATGATCCAGTTCAGAATCCTCAGCTAGTTACTGACCTGTCTCCAGTGCTTATATGGCTAAGGAGTCTAGGTTTAGCCAAATATGAAGATGTTTTTATTCGTGAAGAGATTGATTGGGATACCCTTCAGTCACTCACTGAGGAGGTAATGGACTGCTATTATTTTTTTGTGGAACGAAAGCTTTATCACATTCAGTCAAGTAACACAATCATTTGTATTCAATCATATGCATGTATACATGATTGAAAATTGATGAGAGAATGATTCCACAGGATCTACTTAGCATAGGTATTACGTCACTTGGTCCCAGAAAGAAGATTGTGAATGCGCTTAGCTTACTTAGAGTGGCTGGTGTATCTTCACCTGAAGTACAGGCACACTCACTTTGTACAAGTAGCCATGTTACAGAAAGACAGAGGGACAAATCAACCAATCGCAAGGTAAGTGAGCCCAAAAAACTAACTGCAAATAAGTTGATTACAGAATTTTTCCCGGGTCAAGCTACCGAAGGCACGAAGATCCGGATGGCCCCTAAAGAACCTGTCGCAAAAAATCATCCATCAGATTCAGGACGTAGACGTGCTGTGAGAAGAAATGGCAACAATGGAAAATCTAAAGTCGTTCCACGTTGGAAATGCATTCCGGGGACACCTTTTCGAGTGGTGATTTTTCAACATAATCCAGGTCATGATTTATCTTATGTAATCGTTTAGTTTGGTGATTTTGTGGGTGATTCATGTATGCAGGATGCATTCAAGTACCTAACACGCGATTGTTGCCATTGGTTTCTTACACACTTTCATCTCGACCGTATGTAATCTTTTGTTTTCCTAATTATAAATGTATACACTACACTGAAGAGGCCTGCATATCATGGTATCAATATTTGAAGTCTCTGAATTCTCATGTACAGATTATCAAGGTCTGACAAAGTCATTTAGTCATGGGAAGATATACTGTTCCTCAATTACCGCTAAGTTAATTAATATGAAAATTGGGATCCCTTGGGAGAAACTGCAAGTCCTGCACATTGGCCAGAAGGTTAGTATTGCCGGCATTGATGTAACATGCTTTGATGCAAACCACTGCCCGGGATCCGTCATGATACTTTTTCAACCAGCCAATGGTAAGGTGCGTGATTGAATTAGACATTTCTAATATATAAACATCAGCATATGTTTAGCTTTCCACTCAGTAAATAATTATCCATGGACTCTGTTGATTTGTTTAGACTGTTCTACATACTGGTGATTTCCGCTATAGTGAAGAGATGGCAAACTGGTTGATGGGTTCGCCAATCAGCTCTCTTATTCTTGATACTACATACTGTAACCCCCAGGTTAGTCATGCGTCTATACTGTAGAATTGAGAACGCAAGTTTTTCAGTTTACATTTATGCAATTCATATCAGTATTTTTACCTATCCATTTCTGCGACATGTTTTTCTGCATGATTCCTCTTTTTGTGAACACAGAAGCAGCTTTTGATTATTACCGTGTCTATTCCTTAGTTGGAAAGAGAACTTCATATGATCTCAGTATACTTTTTTCTTTAAAATTCTTTTTACGATTGTTTTGATACAAATATCATCATTTGTTGCAGTATGACTTTCCAAAACAAGAGGCAGTAATACAGTTTGTTATTGAGGCGATTCAAGCAGAAGCGTTTAATCCCAAAACCCTTTTCTTAATAGGGAGTTACACCATCGGTAATATGGGCTCTTTTCTTTTTCTGAATCCTATCATGTTGAGACCAGCTTATTCATGTATCTAAATGTTTTCATCTCTTCTCTTGTAAAGGAAAGGAGAGGCTGTTCTTGGAAGTTGCACGCGTGCTACGTGAGAAGGTCTACATCAATCCTTCCAAACTAAAACTCCTTGAATGCTTGGGATTCTCGAAGGAAGATATGCAGTGGTTTACAGTGAAGGAAGAGGAGAGCCATATTCACGTTGTGCCCTTGTGGACTCTTGCCAGTTTCAAACGGCTGAAGCATATAGCTAACCGATACACAGTAAGAAACACATCCATTCGGTTTGGCTATCAAAGAATATTCAAAAAGGTGTTTTTCTTTTCCGGCTGATATTTTTAGAAGATGAGTTCTTAGGCGGTGTTTTCTCTGTCATGCAGAATCAATACAGCCTGATCGTAGCATTCTCTCCTACTGGCTGGACATCTGGTAAGACCAAAAAGAAGTCTCCAGGAAGAAGGTTACAACAGGGTACAATCATAAGGTAATTATCCATCTTCAAATTCTGTGGCATTGAGCTGTGGCATTGATCTTGTAAGTCCATGAACCGGAGAACTTATATATATTTGTAGGTACGAGGTTCCTTACAGCGAGCACAGTAGCTTCACAGAGCTAAAAGAGTTTGTGAAACAAGTGTCGCCTGAAGTTATTATACCAAGTGTTAACAACGATGGACCTGATTCTGAAGCTGCAATGGTGTCTCTGCTAGTTACTTAGATCTCTGCTACTTACATCTGCCACAAGCTCATTGGCTTCTCAAGTTCACAATAAAAAGGCAGCCTCCTTGGCTACCCATTGAGCAGAGTGTAAAAGATAGACAACGAAAGTAGATATATTATGTTGTAGCATTGTAACCACTTTTGATTATGTAGTGTATTCTTCACAATCACAAACAAAGAACAGTTGTTCTTGTTGCAGTTAACATCTTTAAGTCAGTAATAGATTACAAACAATAAGTTCCACAATCAGTAACCAACCCTAAGCAAAAGTTCTTTAGATGACAGAGAACAAAGTCTGTGATGATGTCCACAGCGATCTGGTCTTTCTGGTGGTTAATTAACCACCGTGCAAAGTCGATATGAAAACTATAACATCTTTTTCTTCTATAGTTGTATCGAGCTGACCACTTAGCTCCCAATCACAGTCATTGACTAACACAAGAACCCCAGGTCTCCTGCACAACAATTGATCTTCGTTGAGCTCATAAAAAATAATCACATTTGCAAAGAATTAATCTTGATTGATTTGAAAAAGAAGAATATTAGACTTACACAGTATCTCCTTTCATGAACATTTCAGGCCTCTCTTTGATCACATTTGTACGAACCCATGAAAGCAGATTCTTCATTGTAAACTAATCCAGGATTTCGAATAAGAAAGAATGAACCCTTATATATAATCATTATGTATGAACCAACACATAAGAACTCGAGCTTACATCATCTGCTCCATTACGCAAATCGACGTTTACTTTATGAATCTTTTCAGAATCACAGAGCAGCTCTAATCCACCCCTATAGATCATATGAAGGTTTTACCGTTCCAAAATCAATCAGCGAACAAAAACTAATCAACATGTATTCGAAATACACAAAAGAACTTTACAGAGAAAGGGATAATCTCACCCGAATTCAAGAGTTAATTGCATCCTCGTTGATGTTTGCAGGAATCAAAGATAAACCCTAGAGATTTTTTATGATATGTTTTTCGTCTTTCAATCAGTCCAATATTCTGATGCTCTCCATTGCTCTTCTTGCGTATTGCTTTTCATGACAACGTCGTTTTAGTTTTAGACATTTTGGGCTCCTTTATTGGGCCTCACATATAATCAGATAAGGCCTGTTAACATTTATCGATATATGCACCTAATAAGATAAAAAATGATTTAGTGCATCTTAAGTTCTTAACCGTCAATTTTACAGACCTGTAAGATATCGACGGACAAGATTAAGTCTTAGTTTTCACTAGAAAATAGATGACATAAAATCCCCAAGCGACCGGCAAAATTGGAACCAAGAAAATAAGAGTAGGAAATCAGAGATTTAACGTGAATGGAGTTTTCTTCTTTCCAGTTTCTTCTGTAAATTAGAAATTCTGTTTCGTCTCTCTTCCTCAAGCTCCATGGAAGCTTATAAGCACTGGGTTTACAAAAATAGAGAGTATGTACATTCCTTAGGATCCTTTGCCAACGTAAGATTCATTACTCTTCTCCTTAATCGTTGTAATTTTTTCCCCAGTTTTTTGTTTCGAATCTTTGAAGATTAGGATTTGTTTTCAAAGTTTCATCATCTGGTTTGTTGGAGGGTTTAATCGGTTGAAGAGGTTTTTAGTTGTTTTGGAATTTATGAAGGATCAATTAAACTTTTGATCTCGGTATATATTGAGTATGCTTATTGTATTGCAGGGATTGACATGGCTGCTTCCTGAGAAGTTTTCTGCTTCAGAGATTGGACCAGAAGCAGGTTTTGTGATACTTTGGTAACATTTTACTGCTTTCAATGTTAGAATAACTATTTCTTTTTTATCTCTGTTTATCTCCTAAATTCTCTTGTTAGGATTGGAACACTGTCATATACTTCTGGAATCGGTTCCCCAATCACATCCTTAACTTGTACCTCACATGTTTTGACTTTAGTGTTCCAAGTCTTTGAAAATCCATTAGAGCCTTCAATCTAAGAATAACTTTCTTTTTAATCTCTGTTTATTAGCTCCTAAAGTCACCTGTTGGGATTGGAACAGTGTCTTATACTTGTTGTATCGGTTTTAGAATCATATCCTTAACTTGTACTTCGCATGTTTTGACTCTAGTAGTGTTCCAAGTCGTTGAAAATTAATTAGAGCCTTCAACTTTGAAAAGAATGTTTCTTTCTTTTGTGTATCTGGCTTGTTCTTTTGATTCTGTGAATGTAATGAAAATTTGTTTGTCTTTCTTTGTAGTAACGGCTTTTTTTGGCATTTTCACAACTATAAATGAACACATAATTGAACATGCTCCAACACCTCGTGGTCATGTTGGATCGTCCGGGACTGATTCATCCCTTTCGTATCCGCTACTCATTGCCATCTTAAAGGATTTGGAAACTGTTGTGGAAGTGGCCGCTGAACACTTCTATGGAGACAAAAAATGGAACTTCATTATTGTCACTGAAGCTATGAAGTAAGCTTGCTTTCTACTGATCACTTGGATATTCACAACATACTTAGTCAGGATTTTGATATCCGGAAATGTGAATTTTCAGGTCTCTCATTAGGTTAGCCTTGTTTCGGAGTAGTGGGTATAAGATGCTTCTTCATGGAGGGGAAACACCTAATGATGAGAAAAATTCTAACGAAACCAAGTTGCAAAATGGAGCTGGTATTCCGGATAGGAATAACGTACCGTATAGTTTTGGAAACCAAAATCATAATAATCCATGGAACTTGGAAGGACGGGCAATGTCAGCTTTAAGTTCATTTGGTCAGAATGCAAGAACAAGAACAACAATGACATCATCACATCACTCAGGTTGGTCACAAAGGATTCAACAGCCGCAGCCAGTTATAGAGCCTGCAATGATCAAGGAGAAGCAAAAAACACTCTCTGAGCTATTATCTGAGAAGGGTGTTAATGGAGCCTTATTTGTAATGGGCGAGGTTCTTTTTATTACAAGACCTCTCATTTACGTTCTTTTCATCAGAAAATTTGGAATCCGTTCCTGGATTCCATGGGCTATATCGCTGTCTGTGGATGCAATGGGAATGGGCATTCTTGCAAATTCAAAGTGGTGGGGAGAGAAGAGCCAGCAAGTCCATTTCTCGGGACCTGAAAAAGATGAGGTTAGGGATGTCTTGGATCTTAATTACATTAATATTGAACCACTTTAACTGATAAATCTTGTTTTCATTTCAGCTTAAGAGGCGGAAGCTGCTATGGGCATTGTACCTCATGAGAGATCCATTCTTCACCAAGTACACAAAGTGAGTGTTCCGAGTCACATATCTCCAGCTAGGGGTCTCTAATCCAATATTCCGTTTCGTTTTTGGCTTGATAAGTTTAGAAACGTAAGGAAAGTTGATATTCGTTTAGAAATATGCATACTCATTTAGCTTTGTTTAATATCAGAGTTCAGTTTCCCTAGTTTTAAAGATTATAGCTTAAGCTATGTCAGTAATTAATAATCAGACCTGGTGTCTCGCAGGCAAAAGCTGGAAAACTCTCAAAAGACGTTGGAACCAGTTCCATTGATCGGGTTCCTCACAGGTTTACTTTATAGAATTTCATTTGGTTCACAAGATCACTGAGTTCTTGTGTTTTTTCTGACATTCTTTCTTTTTCTCGTGGAAATTGCAGAAAAAATTGTGGAGCTTTTGATAGGAGCTCAATCACGGTACACTTACATATCAGGATCGTGAGGTTAAGCGTTATACTCACGATTCTCCAACGGAACAGTATCGCCATAGATTTTCAAGGACTCTACGTTGTTTCAGGTTTTATAAGAAATTGCGTTTTATTGCCGTTAGGACATAATTACAGACACATGTATCTAAACGATGAGCTAGGCATAGTATCTATATATACATATATATATGTGTATATTTATATACTTGTTTACTTCATGAAATTGCAGGATAGTTTGATAAAATTAAATTAAAGGAATTCTAAAACCTCAAAATTATGACATTGCCTAAATTATTTATGCTGACGTAATGATATGCTGTAAAAGGTACGCAAAAGTTGGTCGAAGCCAAATTACAAATAAATCCTTACGTGGTGGACCCGAATCTGTTACCCAAAGTATGGAACCCACTAGGTTTAAAGCCTGAAATAATACCAGCTCAATGTGTTTAGCCTATCGAGTCGGGTTATATCCGACCCTATCCGATCGTTTATTAATCTCAATAAGCCACGTCACCTCCAAGTGAGTGGTGGGGTCCCAATAGTTGGGCCTAGCCTTCCACAATATGTGGTGTGACCAGCAATGGAGAGAGTAGGGTCCATTATGGCCCCACTTTCACTCGTTTTTGTTTCGTAGCCTTTCTTTTTTGGTGTTTGGACCCTTTTTCTGGTCATATGTAGCTTGTGCTTCTGGTTTAAGTCGTAAGTGTGAATCAAATGCGTTTGAATCGGTTAGATATTGTTACTATTTTTTACTGATATGATTTCTGGTTTAGTTGTGTTAGATCTGTTTGATATTAGTGTTAAACATCGACCAAGAACATATGTTTGCGTAATGTATTGACAACCAGTTTAGTAATAAAAAGATAGGATTTTGGAATCCACAAGAAGATTATTCTTTTAGACACTAAATAGCTTTTTTTGGTGGCGCAGCCTTGTGACCTACATTAATTGGGTCCAGCCCCAAGTCTGGGCTTACAGCTTTTCTTATAAAGAAATCTTTTAAAATTTTATTTAAATCTTTCCAACCTTTGCAAAAGTTAAAATTTTTTTTTTTGTTAATTGGAAAATATATTTTTTCAAAATAAAATTTTGGGAAAGTTAAACTTGACGGCTTAAACTTTATTGGCTAAATATTTTAGCAAACAGTTAAAAAAAAAACTTTGATGAGAATAAAATAAAGTGAACTGGAGCCCAAATGAGTAGAGATGGTTCCATAAAGCTGATAGAAGATTGAAACAATGAAGGGGATCGATACACGTGTCAAAATCAGGATGGCTCTCAAAAGCTCATCTAATTTACCCAGAACCGTTGATTTTTCCCGCATGAGTAATTCTCACTGTCTCTCTTGCTGTATTATATAAATAGAGAGAGAAGAACGAGAGACTCATAATTTACTATCTCCTTCGACGTGTAACGCCGTTAAATAACAATTCCTTTCGTCATTTCCACCGTCCGTTTTCTTTCAAGGTATTTTTTTAATGGCGACGATTCAGAAACAAGAAGAAGTTGGAGGAAAAGATCAAACCCTAAGAGCCGTTGATCTAACCATCAATAACGGCGTCGAAACTTTTGAAGTTAATCATACAGTGAGCGTCGAGCCTAAGGCGGAACCGACGTCGTTAGAGACGGTGATCCACCAAGTCCCATTGATTTCAATGTCTCTGGCTCCACCTTCGACGACAGGACCGCCATTGAAGAGAGCTTCGACTAAAGACCGTCACACGAAGGTAGAAGGAAGAGGGAGGAGAATACGGATGCCTGCCACGTGTGCAGCTAGGATTTTTCAATTGACTCGAGAGTTAGGTCATAAATCCGACGGCGAGACGATTCGGTGGTTGTTAGAGAACGCCGAGCCGGCGATTATCGCCGCCACGGGTACGGGAACTGTTCCCGCCATAGCTATGTCGGTTAACGGAACCCTAAAAATCCCAACGACGACGAACGCTGATTCTGATTTGGGGGATAATCCGGTTAAGAAGAGACGTAAACGACCTTCTAACAGTGAGTATATTGATATAAACGACGCCATTTCAGCTACCTCCGGTTTAGCTCCCATTATGCCGACGACAACAATCCAACCACTGCAAACTCCGGCAAACACTATGACTCAACAAAATCTACCGCAAGGAATGATTCCGATGTGGGCGATTCCATCAAACGCAGTGATTCCAGCGGTCGGAGCTTTCTTCTTAGTTCCAAACGTCACTGGTCCAGCGAATCAGCCTCAGTTAATAGCTTTTCCATCTGCGGCTGGTGCCTCACCGTCTTCATACGTCGCCGCCGTACAACAAGCTTCATCGATGGCTAGACCACCAGTTATTCAAGGTTTTCATAGCGACGGTGTGATATGTGCTTCAGACGTAACCGGTTCGAAACCATCGAGAACGTCATCGGTTATGGCTCCAAGCTCAAGCTCAAGCTCCGGAATAACAAACGGCGGCTCATCGTCTACAACAACAACGACACACATGCTCAGAGACTTCTCTTTAGAGATTTACGAGAAACAAGAGCTTCATCAGTTCATGACCACCAGAAACACAACACGGTCATCGAACCACTGAAGGAAAGAAACAAAAACGACCGCGTTTTAGTTATCGGAAAAGTCACGTGGGCACGTGAGAAAGAGAGTAAAGACACGCACGTGTTAAGTGGGCCTAGAGTTTAGGCAACTGTGGGGTCCACATCGGTGGTGGGTCAACACTAACCAAAAAGCAGAGACGGAGAGAGAGAAAGAGGGGTCTTGGTTGGCCAGTGGGAAGATGGGCCACTCGGCTCCCACCATACGCATAGCTTCCGAGGCAGACTCGTTGGGTTGTGGTCCCTAGCTTATTGGGGTTAAGGTCGAACCCACACTTGAGCATAAACGTTTCCTTTTGGTGGGCCTCACCACTTTGTCTTGACTTTCTTTTGGGTCTTTATTTTCTCGGTTTATAACCAAAACAAAAATATTTATTGAAGCCCTACTAAGTCATGGTCCACCCAGCGACAATTATGACATTGATGTATTATCTAATATCTGTAAAATACAAGAAAAATAAAACTAATTTTCTCTATTTTTTTTTCTAGAACAACAAATCTAATTTATTTTTTTATCACTGAAACATCTTTTTAATTTTTCCACATGTCGTTCGAAGAGGTTAAAAAAATTTGCCATCAAAATCAGTAATTGAATCATCTAAATAGACTTGAGTTACTCTCATGTTTGTTTCCTAGAAATCTAGAATTGATGTAGTATTACTTTTAAAATGATTCCATTTTTTCAGAAATGTTAAAAAAGCATATACTTTATCATTTAAGTAAAAGTCTCGTCCGTGTATGATTCATTGGCGGGGCCTATTAGCTAGATTGTACCACTAATACGGAGTCGTTCCGTGGGACCTTAAGCCCTTCCCACTCAAGGACGCGAATTGGTCACCACCACCAGTTTAACGATAAAAAAGAACAGCCTGGCTTGAGCCCTACTTCTGTCCATCTAATCTTAACCGTTCAATTCTATCATCTTCTCGGCTTCTCCTAACCGTTGATTCTATTTCTTTGTCTCTTGTCACGTTTCAACGCCATACAAGAGGATTTAGTATTTTACATGAAAGATAACTTTCATAAATATGTGTGGTTCGTTTAACCATGGTTTTTTTCTTATTAATAATGACTCTGATCGGTAAAGTTGCATAATTCCCTAATAAAATAAAGTTACAAAATAAAAATTATATAATAAAAATTTGCAGAATGAGATATTGTAAAATGAAAATGTCCATAATCGATTGGATACTTTTTGCTTAATAACATAATATAATTTATTATTAATATATAACTATTAATTTTTAATAGGTTTTTACTATTTTATAAATATTTCTTATATTTAAAGAACTAATAATTTATAAAACTAAATTATATATTTAATATTTGAAAAATATTTCGTAAATGTGTCAACATTCCAAAATTTTATTTAATAAATTATAAAATTATAATTGGTTACACGAATTAGATATGATAAATATTTATTACAGATAGTATTTAAATTTAACTGTTTGGTTGTTGGTTGTATTCTTTATTAATAAATATTGGTTGAGTCCACTTAATTAATTAATTCGTGGTTATATAATTTAACTATTGGTTATGTTGTAGTTTACTAGTATTGGTTATTTAGTATAGTGGCAGACAATACATATTTGTACATTTAAGGATCGAATTTTATCGAATTTTAATGTTTACATTACGTAGGAATTTGATTAATGGACTACGCAATTGTGGTCCAATGAGAAGAAAAAATTTGACTATTAGTTATGTTACTTGATCATTGGAAACAATTAAAAAAGTAAAGATGAATTTTTTTAAAAAAATTTTTAGGCAAAAAGTAAAATTGTAGAATTGAATTATATTACGTGATTATAATATTTTATAATATCGATTAATAAAATTTTGACAAAATCGTATTAGAAAACGCAGACAATTGTGTAATTAGGAATCAAAGCCAATGTGCTTTAGATATTTATTATAAAAGAATTAAAGATAGTGTAAAGGACTTATCGAAAGCCTAAACAAACTTGGTGAAAAAGGTCCAAAAAGTTGGCTATAAGACTCCACGTGGATTTCACATGTCGTTTTCCACTTTAATGTTAGTGGACCTCTTAATCTTATTATTTCACTTAGCCTATAAATTTAGAAATGTTTTTTGCTTGCTTGACATCAAAGAACTAAGCCCAACATAATAAAGTGGCCCATTTATCTTACATAACATTTAAAATCCAAAATACCTAAGGCCCATTAGAACAACCCAAAAGCTTTGAGTATTATCTTTTGACACATATTTCAAGTCAATGATTTCGACATTTGCTTATTATATTGGTATGTCGACTAAGAAGATGTCGATTAGGAGTGGACAACGATTTACACTTTGGATAGTAATTATTATTTCTATGACAAGTAATAAAATAATAACAATAATTAAAAATACACAATTTGTAATTGAGATTTGTTATTCTTACAAATTCATACTGAATAGTGAATGCATGTACAAAAATCCAAATTTTCCTTTTTTTATTGCAATGGTTTTAGTGTTCAAATTCTCTAAATTAATTAGAGTGCACTTAACTCGTTATGTTAATGTGATCCATGATATGCCAATTGATTTGTCCATGAAATACACAAAAGTTTTTAGAACACGACGGATGGGAGGAATACGATTCATGGTTTTAAATAAAAAATACATTGATGATCGATATGAATAATGAGAATGAAATGCTAGAGGTATAATCATAGAACACAATATTATTTTTTTATTTAACGGATTAATCTTCTAACTAAAGGTTTTTTTCTTTGATAAAATATATTCATAATTTTAAGGAATGTTCTAACTAAAGTTTCTTAAGAACATATTTTTGCTTATTAAAGAATTGCTCTTTTTGCTTAGAAAAATTCTCAGAACAAAACAATTACAAGCTTTTAATGTTCTCCACTTGTGTAATGAACTTGATCTCACAAGTGTTTATGGAGTTATCAAATGATTGATAACTCCTAGAATTCCTATTTCTAATAGAATTATAATAGTATCAATATCTGGATACTAATTATTATTTTTTGTAGGCAAGTAATAAAAAAATATACAATTTGCAATGGGTTAATTAGGTGAATATCACTCTGGTTTGTTATAACTACGAGAATGTCATAAGTTTTTTATAATTAAGTGAATGTCAGCTAGGATTTACTAATAGAACGAAAATGTCCCAGCATCACCCACTAACCTACGCCAAACACATTGATAAGCTGAGTATATCACATTTAATGCTCATATATATCTCATTTAGTGACAGAAGATTTATGTTGGATATATATTTTTTCACACAAGCTATATAATTTTGACAAGAAGTTTATGACTATATATTATAATTTGCTAGTTTCTGAAGATATGAAATATAGTTTTCACCAGAAGTTTTAAAATGTAGTATATGTCAGTTCCAGTTCTGATGGGATGAAATATAGTTTTGACCTTGTGTAAAAGATTTAGATGGTAACACAGAGTTCCAATTTTAGCAGCTGACATGGAGTTCTAATAATAAAACAAAGTAGTTACATGTCCAAAATGGATAAATACAAGTTGGAATGTAAATGGGAGGTTAATACTAACATAGCGGGACCTCATAAAATCATTGAAAAATATAATTAGTGATAACAGCTGCACAAAAACTAGAAACGATAGAAACTTCATAATTTTAATTTCTCTTCTTAATTCTAATCCTTGTTTATACAATTAATAGACCGTATCAGACACAATAGGAGGAGAAAGATTTAGGTCCTTCCAAAAGAGAAAGATGTAGGTACTAAGATGAAGTTCTAGAGATAGCTGCTAACCATAAGTTTTAAAAGGTAAATTATAAGGTAAATTGTAAGGTTTGAAATGCCGCAATATTAGAAGATAAATTATAAGGTGTTTACTATATATTATAATTTGCTAGCTTCTGAAATCTGATTCGTTGTTAGCTCAGTTTATTGGCCAGTTCCGAAAGGATGAATTATTGTTTTGATCTTGTGTGAAAGATTTAGATGTTTATATAAAATTCTGATTTTATCTGTTGACATCAATAATATTGCGGTTAGCGAATAATAAACATTACGAATTTGTGTACTATTCTAATATGCGCTGAGTTAGCAGCTAACATTTAGGTAGAAAAGTTAGACAAAATAAAAGAGCACTTTTGTCGAGTTTGTGTACTGTTTTAGTTTTTTAAATATGATCATTGTAGCTCAGTTCATTAGCCAATTTCAAAGGGATGAAATATAGTTTTGACTTTGTGTGAAAGATTTAGATGCTAACATAGAGTTCCAATTTTAGTTGCGGACATCAATACTATTGCAGTTAGCAAATAATGAACATTATGAATTTGTATACTATTCTAATATGCGCTGAGTTAGCAGCTAATACTTAGGTAGAAAAATTGACAAAATAAAAAAGTTTTTTGCCAGATTTAAAAAAGGATGAAATCTACGCATCAAAAATGATAATATTGTAGTTACAATTACAGAGTTTGTGACCTATTCTAATATGCGTTGAGTTAGCAGCTAATATTTAGGTAGAAAAATTGACAAATAAAAATCAATACACCAATGCGATAATATTGCGATAATAAATAGTTGCGAGATTGTGAACTATTCTAATATTGCAACTAGCAGATAATAAAAGTTGTGATATTTAGCAGCTAAGCAATAAGGATTAAGACAAAAAAACAAGTTTTCGAGATGACGATAAGAAATTGGTGAAAATGAGATGAAATTGGCAAAAAATACTTAGCAGATAACACAGAAGAAGAAAAATCAGCACTAGCCTTGAAATGCAAATGTAGCACAACAAACATAAATGGAAATCGCATACAACAAAACACTTTTATAACCCTAGAAAAGCGAAATCGGTTGAAGAAGAGAAAAGAAAGGGAGAAATTGTTTTGCAGAAGATAAAACGTTGAAAACAAAATTAATAAGATTGTTGTTTTCTTCTGTGGTATAAACAATTATGATGTGCTTCTCTCTTCAGTAGGGATATTTGAGGGAAGAAAAATTTGCACAGTTACCTATTCCTATAGGGTATGATCTATACCTAATTAAAGAAACTTTGGTGCCATTGAGTCAAATTACTAATTTGCAATTGTGATTTGTTATTACTAAATAGTGAATGCATATGCAATCATAATCCTGACATAAATTACGTGTCCGTGGTCCGTGGTCCGTGGCCCGTGGTCCGTGGTCCGTGGCCCGTGGTCCGTGGTCCGTGGCCCGTGGTCCGTGGCCCCTTCAACTCAATTGCTAATCCATAATCTATTTACTAATCCATAATTAAGTGATTTAACAATAACTAATTAAGTAATTTGGTGAGGGAATTAATAATTCCGCCTGACCAAAAAAAAAGAGATATTAGAAAGAAACAAATGACATTCCACCACAAGCGTGTATCAATCTCTCCCGCTCTGTCTCTCTCCTCTTACAGACATCGAGAATGGCGGATCCTGATTTGGCGTCTCCGCTGATCCAGTTTCAAACATCCGATCAACCAGAGGTTTCTATCTCAATCGATGATGACGGAGACGACGATTCAGGACTTGATCTTCCCGCTGTTGTTCATCCCCACTTCGTTGAAAATCAAGACCCTCGTTTTTCACGTGGTTTTGAATTTGACCAGAGTAACCCTTTTGGGTTTCTTAGCGATTCTGAGCCTCCGGTTTTGGGTTTAACGACGGTGGATCCATTCCGGAATGATACGCCGGGAGTTAGCGGATTGTACGAAGTGATTAAGATTGTTATATGTCTTCCGATTGCTTTGGTTAGACTTGTTCTCTTTGGGGCTAGTTTAGCTGTTGGTTACTTGGCTACCAAATTGGCTCTTGCTGGCTGGAAAGATAGAGAGAACCCTATGCCTCGATGGAGATGCAGAATTATGTGGATTACTCGGATCTGTACCCGATGTATCCTCTTCTCTTTTGGGTCAGTTTTTCTTTCTTCAATCTGACAATTTGTTCAAACTATATGTGATTGCACTTATCGTTGTAGCTCTTGACGTCAAAGCGTACTTTAGTGTTTTAAGTCGTGGAATCGATATCGTAGATTTGAAGTTTAACTGTTTTTTCTGGTTATTAATTGAATCAAAACACTTTTTCATGTTGTTGCTATGGCTTATCTTCCTTGCTCCTGCAGTTATCAGTGGATACGGCGGAAAGGGAAACCTGCCCGTAGGGAGCTTGCTCCGATCGTTGTATCAAACCATGTTTCTTATATTGAACCAATCTTCTACTTCTATGAGTTATCACCGACTATTGTTGCATCGGAGTCTCATGATTCACTTCCGTTTGTTGGAACTATCATCAGGGCAATGCAGGTAGGTAGATCGTACAATTCTACGTAGTAGTTCTCTTGCTGACTTAACAAAGCACATATCGGTTTAAGAGGATGTTGTGTAGTTTCTAGACTCAGTTTTTTTTTTCTTTCAATTTTTGTCTTTTTACTTTTTTCTAGGTGATTTATGTGAATAGATTCTCACAGACATCAAGGAAGAACGCCGTGCATGAAATAAAGGTATAGAGTTTCTGTAGGATGTTATTAATATCAATCATAGTTTTTACAATCTGAGTAACTCTATTAAAGAGATTGGTTCATACACCAATTACATGATGTGTAAAAAGTTTTGTAGTTGAAAAGGAATCAAATGATTTTTTGTATTTGATACGGAATGTTCTTTCAAGGATGTAAATACAGAGAAAAGCTTCCTCCGATAGATTTCCTCGCCTGCTGTTATTCCCGGAAGGAACCACGACCAATGGCAAAGTTCTTATTTCCTTTCAACTTGGCGCTTTTATCCCTGGTTTCCCAATTCAACCTGTAGTGGTCCGGTATCCCCATGTACATTTTGATCAATCATGGTGAGACTTGTGTTTTCGTACTTTACACTTCTCCAGAAGATAGACAGACCCTTACTGATTTAAATGAGACTTTCAGGGGAAATATTTCGTTATTGATGCTCATGTTTAGAATGTTCACCCAGTTTCACAATTTCATGGAGGTAGGCTATGTGCATATCGTGTAAGCTTACTTGATTGATTGTCTGGTTCTAGACTTCTGATTATTTAGCTAAGCTTTTTCCGAAATTAAACAGGTTGAATACCTTCCAGTAATCTATCCCAATGAAAAGCAAAAACAGAATGCTGTGCGCCTCTCAAAAAAGGTGTGTGGTGGAGAAAATATAAGTGGAGATTATTTTGGTGTATTAATTGCTTCTTTTATGGTGAAAATTAGTCCTCATGGTGTACTTGTGAATACAGACAAGTCATGCAATTGCAACATCTTTGAATGTCGTCCAAACATCCCATTCTTATGCAGACTTGATGCTACTCAACAGAGCATCTGAGTTAAAGCTGGTATGTGCAGCTCATGATAGTTTTGCTCTCTTAAATAACTTCCCATGTCTTTCTTATCATTTATTCTTGTCCTAGGAAGCTTGAGAATAACTTCCAATGTCAGGAAGCAGTTCATCCAGCTGATCATTTATTTCATCTTTTATGTTTTGTTGCAGGAGAACCCCTCAAATTACATGGTTGAAATGGCGAAGGTTGAGTCGGTAAGTTTATTATCTGGCACCACAACTTTGTTGCTTTTTCGTTTATATCGAGGATACCAATATCTTTCATTATGGTTTTCTAACATACATGAACGTGCTAATAGATATGTCGAACCTCATTATTTTGATAGTGTTCTCTATATATGTTCATTGAATATCCCTATTTTTTGTCCCCCTGGTGATTGTGTTGCTCGTCTTGTTCCTTCCAGCTATTCCACGTAAACAGCTCAGAGGCAATGCGATTTTTGGATACATTTGTTTCCATGAATCCGGACTCAAGGTAATTGCTTTTGTCCTTTAAGTAACTACAAAAGTCATATTATCTCTTTTGGCGTTCCAATGCTTGAAAATATATTTACAACCTCAAGCACTTTATTCATTTTACAGTGGACGTGTAAGGCTACATGACTTTCTTCAGGCTCTTAGACTGAAGCCTTGCACTCTTTCTAAAAAGGTTAGTTAATAATATATAACAACAAAGATTGCCTTCTTTGGGTGTCAATATGGTTGTGCTCGTATCATCGGTCGTTTATACTTTGAGAAAGTTACTTAAACAAGCATAATGCTGTAGATATTCGAATTCGTCGATGTGGAGAAGGCAGGATCAATCACTTTTAAACAGGTAATTTAATGATTCAATCATCTTCACTGAAAATAAAAGAAATCTTTGCAGAAATTTTTAGTATATAAGCCCTAATCCATCTTGTCTCTACTGCTTCTGATTGGTATGCAGTTCTTGTATGCCTCTGCTCATGTATCGACACAGCTGCGTTTTCAGCAAACATGCGAGCTGGCCTTTTCCCATTGCGACGCAGATGGAGATGGCTATCTTACAATTCAAGAAGTAAATTCAATTCTCTTTAATTTCGTCACCTCATTCTTATATTTGCTCTTTGGATTATTATGACTTACACTTGCATATCTTTGTCTTAGCTTGGGGACACTCTCAAAAACACCATCCTAAACATGAACAAGGACGAGGTAAGTGTAAATAGATTCATCAATCCATCAGAATCAAATTTCAAGTCTCTTAACTTGAGAGTGTTTCAGATTCAAGCGATGTACATTTTGCTCGATGATGACAAAGATCAAAGAATCAGCAAGAACGACTTCATGTCCTGCTTAAGAAGAAACCCTCTTCTCATAGCAATCCTTGCACCTAACTATGCTCCAACATAACACAGACAGATGAAAAACTGGTCAAATAGTTGCAATGATCTACATGTGTGTTTGTGGTATTATTATACCTTTGTTTTGTATTCTTATTTATTTACAGCTAGTAAAAAGAATGGGCTGCAAAAGCTTTAGGCCTATCTCATTATCCATGGATCCATCCTTTTGTGTGTTGGATTGCAACTGCAGGCCGTTTTTCTACCCCACAAAAAAAAACGTTATGGTGTTTGCTCTTCTAGTTGTGAGCAAATCTTTGCTGTATTTTTTACCCTTTTTTGTCATTTTTGTGGTTACATTACATTCTATATTGTATCATCCAGATTTCGATTGTATCAAAAAATTTAATTATTTTACCCAAACTCTTAATAAATTATTAGTTTAATTACGGAATCAAATGAATCATATCTTTGTGTGGTGCATGTATATAAGAAGTGAAAGAATAAAACTAAAAAGGATCAGGTGCAGAAAAGCTGACGCAAGCATAGTTTATAGAGAGAATCAACGGATAAAAAAATAAGAAGAAGAATCTGAAGATGAATAAGACCGTTGGATGAAAGAACATAGGGTGGTGCACAGCACGCTCAGTGGTCCCCTGAACAGAGAAGATGAATCTCAATCCAAGCGGACCCATGTGCCCGACATGTGTCGGTATCTCAACTCGGAACTGCCAACTCTTTCCCCAGTGGCCAAATCAAATCTCTCCTTCTAACTCTCCAATTAACTTAATTTTGTTTACTCACTTTATCCGACATTTTAATTTTATATCACTAAATTCATTTCATTTAAAGTATAAAACAAAGGTTTTCTTATCCAATAGTACTTGTCTAACCAGATTAGTACAATTATATTAGTTGTAATTAATGAAGCTAACAGAGAGATATAAGTGGATTCCAATAAATTGCTAATTATTTAATACATGTGCAAATGTTTGAATCTTTTGACATATAATTTCCCCAAATCACGCTTCTAAGGAAAGTTGAGCACTAATAATGATCTGTCTATTTTCGTAATATGTTTTTGATTTGGTGGATTAAAAAACTCAATCTATAGTTACTCTCTCTTATGATATATAGTAGTACATCTAGTCATCATTTATGATTTTGTTATAAGTTGAAGATCATTATCAATTACCATACTCAAAATTCACAAATATTCCCCAGAACTATAACTACTTTTCTTAACACGAATTTTACATTTAGTATTGTTTCGTTTAATTCAAGCCCAAAAGCTAGTTCAAATCATAAGGGATGTCACACACTTTTTTTTTTTTTGTTCGAAAAATACAAACTCAACCTAACACACCCTTTCACATTTGTTAAGACTCGAAATCTTTTGGTGGTTTACAGTTAAAATTGAATGTAGAAGATAATTGTCACACATTTACATTATTAATAAAAAAATCACAAATTCTGTCAATATGAGGCAAGATTCTAATACTTAGTTAAACTTTAATACCAACCTAGTTCTTTTTTGTCAACTAAAACAACCTAGTTAAAATGACAAACTATTACACATTGATAGGGTTATATATTATTTTTTTTGGTGGAAAAGATATCTAAATTCAAGCTGAGCTAAAGAAGTAGATATACATATAAGGAAAATAAAAATAAAGGAACAAAAAAAAGATTTTAACCTAAAAGAGGAAGAAAAGAGGTTAAAAGAGGTAAGTAAAGTAGGACCAAACACAGTTGCTATATTGTTGAATTTAATATCATTATTATTTTGGGGGAGGGTCCCCTCCCATTAGGACCAAAGTGTGGAGCACGATTTATCTTTGGATTTATTAAATAATAAATAGATATTTTGTCTTTGGGATTTTTCGATAGATGAGAAAAAAGTAAGAAGTGCGTTTTCGAATTATCATTGGCTAACGTTTGTACGTGACTGTACGGACGATGTAGATGTATTTCTAATCTTTCCTTTTTTGCCCCTCATTTCTCTAATTTTTTTTCTTTAACCCTAAACATTATATTTTGTTATGACTTATGGCTCTTATTAATCAATAATATAAATTAATTAAAAATACAGTCACGAGAATCTGATATAATATTAAAAAATTGAGAATTTTTTTATAATGTTTTGTCTTTTCATTCTTTAACCTTAAACAATAATGTTTCTAGGAATTCCAATATTAACATGTGTATAAACTTATTATATAAACATAACTATACAAAGATAGAGAATATTAACTCAAGAATATATATCTAAATCCCATTATTTTCTAAGAATGAATTTCTACAAATATTTTCAGAGCTGTCGGTGAAGTTTAATGTATAGATTAGTTAATATATAAGTCACTAATTTACAAAACAAATAATATAAAGTCACTATAGAAGATGTTTATTTATTTTATTTTATTTTGAAAATAAATAGTTTGCGTGGTCCTCCCTAGATAGATGGATGATTTGATTTCGATTAACTATTTTATCTTCCAAAAATGGATTATTTTTTTTGGTGCCACTAGCTAGACAAGACGTTCGATAAGCTGAATTATTATTGAGTTTCTAAGTTACGTTTTCTTTATTCAGTATGGAAAAATATATACTTTGACGGACCAAAATTAGAAAATTCCTCCTTATACAAGTCGTTACTCAACACCATTTTCTTTGTAAACTCCAAATATTTTAATTGGTTGTAATTTAAATATAAATATATATGAAGTTTTTCTGTATTTTTTTATATATTGAAATTACCCAAATTCCTAATTAGAGAAACACGATCACCTAATATCGAATTAGATAAAAAATTAATAAAAATGACACTTAATCATTTGACCAAATGCATTTTTTATATAACTTACGGTAAATATATATATATATATAACTAAAAACAAAAGAAAAATAAATAAAACCCAAGCCAAAAGTTTACTAAGTGAGAGAACATGACTAATTAGAACTACTTAATAAAACATTTAACTATTTGACCCATGGAAGCATCAAAACTTTTTAATATATTTAATGACATATTGGATTGTAAAATAATTATGCTATCAATTTAATCTATTTTTACTTGTGAATATATAATAGAATACTAAAACTCATTAAATTAGATATTGCATAGCTTTGAATTACTGAATTATATGTGGGTCATATAGGTACGAGAGAGTGTTTGTGTCCATATTTAAATCAAAAAGGATTTCTCTATTTTAAAATAATAATATTTAAATAAAATGACAGCAATTTTGATCCAACTGGATATTTATGAAAGGAAAAAGAAGTGTATTGTAAATATTTCCATATGTATCAAAATATGCTATTTTCGGGTCTTTCTAGAGCCTTTTTTCCAAAATAAGTAAAGGATGAGGTTTCAAGCGTCCATCATATTTTCGACACATATGTCTCCTTTCTTCTCCTTTTTGTTTTGTTATTTATTTTATATATATTTTTGTTCAAAATAAAATTTAAATGTTCCAACACCATTACCATAATTACAAAGGAATAGAGAGGATCTTTTTTAAGGAGAAAGCAGAGAGACAAGAGAGAAGAGAGAGTGTGTTGAGTTTTTTTTTGTCTGTTGTTTTCTTTTCTTTTATTACACACAAATAGATGAAACGAGGAAAGCTACTTCTTTTGCAACTTCCATAAAAAGTTTCTTCCTTTAACACACAATCAATCTTCTTTCATCCTTCTTCGTTACAAGCTTTCTGGTTAGGTTTTTATTTAATCACGGGTCCATCGGTAAGATCTCATGATCTTTGCTTTGTACTAGTCCGATGGATCTAAAAAGCTTAGATGAGTTTGGTTTCACTTTGTTGGATTTGGTGTTTTGGTTTCTGGGTTTTTTTGTTTGTTTTCTTTCTCCTAAATCTCCTAGAAGATTGCATCTTCTAATTAAACCAATAACAAGACAAAATAAAAGAGTTGTATCTTTTTGAAAACTACTTAAGATTGTCACAAACTTATAGATCAGTTACTTTAGATTGTTTTGCTTTTTGGGTACTTAATCTTTCGTTGACTTCATCACTCTCTTCTAACCAAAAAAAGGCAAAACAAAACCCCAGGAACAAAAAAAAAAAAGAGTCTTATTTCGATCACCAAAAAACAGTCTTTGATTCTTGTCTAAATGGATTGTTTTATGTGTATTACTAATCTTGTTATTGAGGTAGTAGTTGCACCATCGATCTCTCGTTTTATCCAATTTAAAGAATAGTTTCATTTGTTGTTGTTGTGAATTAGGGAAATCCATTCAATCAAAGAGTCCAAAGATGGTGAGAGGCAAAACACAGATGAAGAGAATAGAGAACGCAACAAGCAGACAAGTAACATTCTCTAAACGAAGAAATGGTTTGTTAAAGAAAGCTTTTGAGCTCTCAGTGCTTTGTGATGCTGAAGTTTCTTTGATCATCTTCTCTCCTAAAGGCAAACTTTATGAATTCGCTAGCTCCAAGTACGTTTCCTTTCATTAATCTTTTGATTTATATATAGATTTGTTGGCTTTTAGTGGACTCAAATCTGTAATTTGACGTTTGCTTTGAGAGTGTGTTAAATGAGTTTCTTGGTTTCTACACTTTTAGGGTTATTATTAAAGTAGTATCAAGTACATCTTATTATTTGGTTTTTTCAATAGATTTCACATCATCTTTGATTAATCAATTTATCTGAGATCTCACTCTCTTTCTCTTTCTCATCTAGATTCTGAAGTTGTATGATAAAAGTTATCAATAAATGTGCCAAAGAAAGAACTCTCTGGAAACCATTTTATACTTGTTAGATTTCTGAGCTTTTCTTAGATCTTTTTATTAGAGATCATGATCAGACAAACGTACGTAGCAACTTATTGAGTTTTGTCCTAATTTAATGTTCCAATTAGTGTTCTTTTGCTTTGAGATGATAACTGGTCTGTGTCTTGTTATTGCTTTAAGCAAAACACATGTTCCTGATGATTACAAAGTTGTTTCATCATTCATTTCATGTTCATTCCTAACTTAGTGCAATTGGTTTACATATTTTGTTCCTGAATTTGACATAGAAAGTTAGAAACTCAAGCCAAGAACCTAAAATGTTGATTTAGTATTGTTAGGTAGAAGGGAAACCAAACGTACTTGTGATGAATCATTACTTCTGTAAATAGAAAAAGCCAGCTTTTGATCAGATGAATCAGACAATTCTTGGTTTTCTAAAATGGGAAAAAAAATCCCCCCCCAAAAAAAGTACAAGCCTTTCTGAGTTATCTCTGAATGTTAGATGTTTTGAAAACATAATTCAGTAAATTTTCATCTATGATGATTTACTTTCATGTTCAAATGTTTTTGACAGTATGCAAGATACCATAGATCGTTATCTGAGGCATACTAAGGATCGAGTCAACAGCAAACCGGTTTCTGAAGAAAATATGCAGGTCAATATTTACGATCTTGCCTATTATATCATGCTAATGTTCAATGAAAATGTTAACAATACATATAAAATCTTAAGTCCACATGATATAGTTTCAGTTTGACTAAGTCACATATATATTAGGGTAGTTACATGCAATAACATTTTGTGATATAATCAACAGCATTTGAAATATGAAGCAGCAAACATGATGAAGAAAATTGAACAACTTGAAGCTTCTAAACGGTTTGTGATATATATACAAACACAGTTTATTACTTGTTATAATCTCATCGATTAACAGTTTAATTATTGATTGATTTATCTATTTATTCATCAGTAAACTCTTGGGAGAAGGCATTGGAACTTGCTCAATCGAGGAACTACAGCAGATTGAGCAACAGCTTGAGAAAAGTGTCAAATGTATTCGAGCAAGAAAGGTTTATATATTTATATGTCTGTATATATCCTTGAGACCATTCATTCATTATTCTAACTGAATCATCTCTATTAATTTAGACTCAAGTCTTTAAGGAACAAATCGAGCAGCTCAAGCAAAAGGTAAAGTGGTTTTTATGAGTGTGTAGATTTATTTATGTAAGTTTTGGAATATTCCAACTAAACATAATCTTCTTATGCTAATTGATGTTACAATTGGAATCAAAAACTTTTGCAGGAGAAAGCTTTAGCTGCAGAAAATGAGAGGCTCTCAGAAAAGGTATAATATATTCGTATGTTGTTCACAAGTTAGGGTTACACATTCCTTTTTTTTCATTTTATTCCATTAAGACAACTAAGAAAGTACCTTTAGTTATGTGTTTGAGTTTCATCTTAGCTGTCTTCCCCACTAGAGTTCGATCCGGGGAGTTGTGTTTACCCTATATATTGTTAGTGTCTAGGGGTTCAATTGTTGACAAAAAAAAAGTTTGGTTCGTTTTTTGTTAGGGTTTAAATAGGTGAGGATAGGCCTTCCTATTAGTTCATGGCTATCTTCAAGTACCATGCTGTTTTTAGGTTTATGTGTAGTTCTGTCTTCTTTTACATCTACTTATAATGTGTAGTAATGATCTTTATTGTAGTGGGGAACTCACGAAACCGAAGTTTGGTCGAATAAGAAACAAGAAAGTAGAAGAGGGGACGAAGAGAGTAGCCCAAGTTCTGAAGTAGAGACCCAATTGTTCATTGGGTTACCTTGTTCTTCAAGTAAGTGAAGCCACTCAACAAACCAAAAAAAAAAACTAAAGTAAATTAAAACAGGTTTAGCAGTCCTGTGAGTGTATAAGAACAAGTAAGAAAAACTCTAAAGCTGCATCGATCTCTTGTTGTCTTAATTTCTCTCTCTCTCACTCTCACTCTCTCAGTCACTTCTTTAATGATGTTCTACTAAAACTCAAACTGCTTGTGTTATGTATCTATGTTCTGACACTTGCCTCTCTAGATTCTAATTTTGATTGTGGTTAATTTTTATCTATCAAGCTTACCTTTTTCTCAAGAAAATATACGTTTAACGTTTTGGTCTACAGTTATGATGCATGGTGATATTGATACATAAGTCAAGACTCTGAAACAGATTCAATTTAAATCGAGAGCTATCAAGTCTAGATAATAGATCTAAAGCTGGCATAAAATTTTGAAATCCCCAAATTAAAACCCAATATCTAAACAGGAACAAATCTAAAAACCCAAACAAGGGAAAACAACCAAATGATGATTTAAATATTGTACCTAAAATCGAAAGAAAGTTAATTTCCAAAAACAAAACCATTTCAGTTATATTCATCCTCACTTTAGATTTGATAGACTTCTGAGTGAATAGAGGAAACTTGCTAACTCATGAATTTTGAAACCTCAAAAGAGAATCAACTGATACCGAAAATTGATAAGACTGAAACACAAATGAAAAATAACCAAATTGTGCATATCACGATTAAGATCTAATCTTGAATTCTGATAGGTCGAAACCGATGAAGATATCTAACCGCTTCACCAGCCACCACAGAAAAATCTGTAAACTAACGTGTTAAAGGTGAGGAGAACAACACATACATACGATTAAAGAACCAAAACTAGCTAGGAAAACCTTTAGCCAAAAAACTAAACACAATTAACGGAAGCTTCAATGAGATGATGAAATGCAGCATGAGCCTTTGATATGGATATGGCCCCATATATATTTATTTCGTAAGGGCCCACTTAAAAAGGGCTTGTTGGCAATAGTAGCCCATTAAACAATAATAAATGAGATCAGAAACTTGATTATAAGTCTGGTAAAAAACCAAACAAGAGGAGCTCTTATTCAGATATACTATCAACCATTTACAAACAGTAAATTAAAAATATTATATACAGTACATATGGTATAAATTAATAATGATATATAAGAATAAAATGAGAAATGTCCAAAAATCCCATAAATGCGAGTACATTCACACAAGGTAGCTAGAAATTGATAAATTATATGACAAAAATCTAGTAGAATTAATAAGTTTTATATATTAAAAAAATTACAAATCTAAAATTGAAATAGCGAGTTTTAGAGCTAAAATTGGCTTGGCGGTTTGGTGGTCGAGTCAACAAAGAGTCAAAGAACCCAACCTTGGACGAAATTGGTCTCACTTGCCACATTGTTCTTTGATACCGAAGAGCCTTCACCTTGCACATAGTAATGTTGTTGAAACCTAATCCACATACCAAACTAGTCTTGTAACCAATGTGATCTCTCTCTCTCTATGAATTTGTAAAAGAAAATTGATAAATTTGTTTGTTACCCTATTTGTAAAAAGGGTTCGGTGTTGCAATCCATTGAATTAGGATGAGAAGACTCAACCGGAAATTCAGAATTGTTTGGATTTCCGACCACCGGTCCGGCTGAGTTTGCCCATAAGTCTTGAAACGTCTTAAAAACATGGCCTTCGGTCTCAAACTGTTTCAAGTTTTAGTTTAAATAACCAAAAATCACAATTGACTTATAACATATATATATATAGTTTAAATCGTACAAAACCTTAATCTTGAGCTGTTTGTTTATGTCTCCAAGTTGCCTCTCCTGCCATTTCAAAAGCAGATTACATTGTGTGTGTATATATGTTTATCAATTTTTGTATGTAACACTTATATATAATTGCCTTTTTCCTAAGATCTTCCATTTCTTCCATCATGACTTGTGTCTGCATATAGTTTAGGTTAATTGTTATTAATGATATTTTAATTTAGAAGAAAGTACGCAAAAAACATGTAGGGATTCCGTAGGGAGTAGCTATTCCCAACAGATTACAGACGGGTTTCTTCCGTCATGACTAAACGGTCGGGTATTGAAATCCGTAGGGAAATCGAAATTGGTTCCTAGCGGAGATAATATGTAAGGAATATGTACGGGTGTTTCTGTTGGGATTTGCAAAGAAATTTTTGACGGATCAGGGGCCATCTAATTCTCGACACAACAGGATGTTGCATAGATATGATTCGAAAATATATAACAAAGAGCAATTTAGATCATGTGACCTTGCGCTGTCGAGTAGCGGTTAGAGCGGCTTCAAGCTGTCTCTCGAGAGCTTGTAGTTCCTTCACACTCATTTCTCCAAGATCTTCTCCAAGCAAATTCCTTTATATTCAACAATCAACACACAACTATATATGAGAATTGAGACTACCACAACAAGAGATTTGAACGGATTAGAGAACTATTATAACACCTATTAGTGCGAACAAGAGATTCGTATTTGGATTTAAGCTTTGTCACTTCCTGACACCAACTCTGCAATATAATGAAATGCAAATATATAGTAACAAGAGAGAGAGTTTTAAAACCAATGAAACATGATCAGAAACATTTATTGTAGATAGAAAAAAGTACACAACACTTGCCTGAGTAGACTCTTCAGGTTTATTATTGCCCAAAGAACAGTTGTAACAACGATGGTACCTTTCAATTGTGCTTTGAATTCTGCAAATTCATTAAACAAGAGATCATCAGAGATTCAATTTGTATAAAGATTCTAAAAATCTTATGGAGTCTAAAAAGCAAAACCCTAGCTAGTCTCATTTCCATACTGACATTTTTAAGGTTAAAAAATCAAAGGAATCTAATCAAAACCACAAAATAGAACGTACGAACGGACCCATAGGATCCAATGAACCCTAATAACCACTGGGTAAAAGATGGAATCTTTAAGAATACCCACAAGATAAAAACATAATCAGACTCATGAATCGTACAACATAACTAGTTATAGAAGAACCCATTTATTCAGTTTCATTAAAAAACCTAACTTTAAAAAATTGTCTGAAAGAGCAAAGCTTATTATTACCCAACACTACCGAACTCATAGAGCTTGCCACGGCTTGAGAAGATGATGAGAGCAACTTCTGCATCACAAAGAACAGAGAGTTCATAAGCTTTTTTCAATAAACCATTTCTTCTTTTTGAGAAAGTCACTTGTCGATTGATTTTGTTCTCTATTCTCTTCATCTCTACTCTTCCTCTTCCCATCTTTCTCTCTCCTTTTTTGATTCTAATTTTCCTCTTCTCTAGAATTGGTTACTTTATAAAGTATAGATCAAGGAAAATATATATAAAGTATCGTACACGAATGATAATGTGTTATATTATACATATAACATATATAAACCGTTTTAGTAATATATTCTTATGGTTAGGTTAATATGGTAAATTATTAAATAAATATCTGTCTTTATCAATTGTTAGCACGTTTTTTCGACTATCCTAAGTATGTAAATGTTTTTAATGATTTTTTGTTTATAAATATAAAAAAATCAATAATTGATGAAACAAAATGATAACTCTGTCGTCGTAGTTATAGCTAGATACCTAAGAATGGAAATCTCCTTGTTGCAGTCGGACCATTTTGAGATTTCCATATTTTCCATTTTTCAATTATTAAAATTATTCTCCTTTTTTTCTTTGCCCTTAGAAGCTTGATGATATATCCCAAAATCAAACTAATTCATTTGAAAAAATGGTTACTAATTCTATCTTTTTATTTTTTTGAAATGATTACCATATTGGTATAATGAATAAACAAACAACATAGAGTTTTGTTGTGATATTGATCTATTTTATACATAATCGAATTACTGTTATTGAATATATTTGGGTAAAACGTCAACTTAAACTAAAAAATTTAACAAATTTAATTACGTGTGACATTTATAATTCTGATTAGTATTTAGTTTTACTTATTTCTGATAAAATTTAATTGGTTTAAGAAGGTGAAGATTCTTTTTATCGTCGTTCCTAAAAATCCTCACCAGTAGAAAAATAGTAAAAAATTATAAGCTTGATTGATCAAACCGATCAAAAAACGTCAAATTACTATTTGGCTAAAGAAATATGCAAGTTTTGCAACAAAAGAACTTTATAAATGGAAGCTCAATGAGAAGAAATATGGACTCATCGCATGAATCATTGGTAAACTAAGGCATATATATTGTCTCTTTTGTTTTGATCTATTAATTGACGTGTCAGTGTCTTGTGATCTTATACGAAGAAACAATAATCAAATCTCATCTTCTCCACATGTTCAATAGTAGAGATTTGGTATCTTCTCTTCACTCTTCAATAGTTACTTATATTTATCCTCGAGCCTCTTTCTTATCAAAACAACAATAAATAATGAAGTATACATGAAAGAAAAAAAGTAGAACGGACACTGACCAAACAATCCTCGTTATGTCCAATCTAAGAAAATAAAAAGAGAAAATTCGCACATGTTTGATCATATAACATGCTCGACATTATTATACTACTTCACTATATTATTAGTATTTCCTTTTTATAAAATCATCAAATAAATATCAATTTACAGCATAATTAAATTGTTGAAATTAATAAAGAGAGGTTGTGGTGGTGGTTAGGGGCATACTAAATACGGAAAGGGAAACAAATAAGATCAGTTGGTCTTCATTATTTCATACTTTTCACTTTTTAGTATATATATATATTTTTTAATTTTATATATTTTTCAATTTCAAATTTAATATTCTCAATTTTTTTTTTGGAAATTGCCACTGCAGCTTCATGTGACCTGTGGGGTCATTGAAGATTACCCTTTTCACATTTCAATACACATTCAATGACCCCATTTTCTTCTTTTTTACCATTTTAATTTTTAATCATTTTACTATAATTAGAATGAAACAAAAAGAATTGGCAATATATTGATACTTGAATATGCATTACAAATAATTGCTATATATATTGATACATTGAGTTAATTTTTGACAAAAAAAAGTTAATGATGTTTTAAAATGTGTGTTTCAAAATAGTTATTTAAGGTGGGATATCAAGGAAAATAAATTAGAAAAATATTTATACCTTTCACCAAAAAAGCAAGAAGATAATAATTCAACATAAATTTCTATTTTTAGTTAAAATATTGACATTGCCAACGTCTAAATCAAGAAGGAGCCAGAAATAATTGTACCTTTTAAATAGTCTACAATCTAATTTAAGATTTGTGAAAGGGCCATCGACGAAAATGTCTATAAAAGAGGAGGGCCCAATATTAGGTGTAAAAGGCCCATTAGGGTAAATAGTTGTGGGCCTTCAGTCAAAAATAATAATATAATTGTGGGCCTAAATGAGTTCCGATCAGTCTAAGTGACATAACCTTCTTCGTCGCGGTAGTTTCAGAGAAAGGGAGAGATGGCTGAAGCACCGAGAAGACAAAGTGGTGGTGGGAAACCATTACCGCCACCTCCTAGAGGCGCTAACCAACCTCCTCGCTCTAAACCCGAACCTGTCGATCGTGAGAAGGTTTGTGTTTGATTTAATTGCGCGATTCGTTGAAAGATCCTAGGGTTTTTTCTTAATTAGGAGACTCTTTCTTCTAGGGTTTTTATTACCTGCGCTCACTGATTCTTTCTTTCTTTTGTTTTGATTCCTAACCTTCGAATTCTAGACATGTCCCTTGCTTCTTCGTGTTTTCACCAAGGTACGCTTCACCACTCGGTTGCTTTTCTTCATGAATGAATATCGATTGCGTAAACTAAATTTACAATTTGTGACTGATTTTCGTAAACTGAAAAGAGAACGCTATTTTGTTCCTTTGATTTTACGAATGCCGTAATGACATAATTGCTAGTTTGATCACTGTCTCACTCTGGATTGATGGTCTTTGTTTCTGTCATTGTTAGCCAGTTTTTTTTTTGGCATTTTGTTTCTGAATTATACTGCAAATCAGGATTAATTGGAGTTCTTGCAGACTGGTGGTCATCATACTAAGGAAGATTATGCTGTAAGAGGCAAAGAACCAAAGGATGAAGTTCAAATTTACACATGGAAAGATGCCAATCTTCGTGAATTAACAGATTTGGTATGTATCTTCACAAAGGATGTTTTAGCTCAACCATAGCAGCTTGCTTTAGAGAACTTAGCAGTGTATATATCGTTTGAAATAGGACACATTTCAGCTAAAGAACTTACTTTGTTTTATTGAAATTCACACTTTTGAGGTTTTGAGTTTCTCGTAAGCAGAAAGTAAAATAATCACGTTTTCGTTTTAGGTCAAAGAAGTTTCTGTAGCAGCTAGAAGAAGGAACGCGAGATTATCTTTTGCGTTTGTATATCCAGACAAGAATGGTCGCTTTGTTGTGAGAGAGGTAAGATAACTTTTCTTCACAATCTTGATCTGATAGGAAATAACCATGGCTACACATGATCTTTGATGCATTTTTAGAGTTTCTGTGTTTTTCTGCCACACCTCTTAAGTCGTCATTTTAGCCACCAATCATCAAGAAATTTATCTATAATGTTTCTATAATATGCATAACATGTCTTTTGTTATAGTATTGAAGCATGCCCAAATCATAAGCATTGGCTACTCATATTATCATGCTTATGATTATATAAACCTGATCTATCACAGCTACTCACTACACAATGTATTAATTTGATTGAATGGGGACTTTCAGATTTATTTGTTATCGCTTTACTTGTTCTTTGTCAAGTTTTTGTATCTTTTTGAATTCAAGAGCCCGTGAGAGGGGAGACTGATTCTGTGGCTGCATTTGTTAATTGATGAAGGTTGGGCAGACAATGTCTTATCCAAACCGGAAACAACCAGACGACAGTAAAACGCTTTCTGACCTTGGGTTTGAGGTAATTTAAAACACACAGAAGATCATCGTGTGGATGATGATAAACTTAATATTCAAAATCTTTTGCCCAACTAATCAATCAATCGTTTTTTGCAGATTGGAGACTATCTGGATGTGGCAATTTATTAGGAGGTTTCTGTTCCTTATGTGGATTTACGGTATGTGTGCACCCATGGTTGTTTCTTTCACAAACTTCGTTTTGACATGTTATGTATTATTGAATCTGATCTGCACATTAATGTCTAAATGGTTTAGTAGTATGCCTACTTTCTGTTAACCGTTTTATTGGTTCTAGTAAAATATTCGTTGACGACATTTAAGTATTTTCAATCTATTACAGTATTCGAGAAATATAACTTGTATAAAAGTATATTTCCTAAAATGAGAACGTGAAGATGTCAACAGTTTTTCAATTATTGGAATATATCAAAAAAGGATGCGAAGAAAGTTATATATATCAAATTAAAAGGGACCAGTATACAGTGTTAGTCTAAGACCTAAAGGACATCTAATCAATAATGGGTGACCTAAATTCATTGATAGAGCCCAAAAGTATGTAAATTTCCAAAAACAATAAAAAATGGAACGAAGAATGATTTTTAAAAGCCTATAACTCACACGTATTTTCGCAATGAGTTTTGGTGAAATCTAGTTGTGAAACAATAAAAATAGAGAGAAAAGTGAATTTTAGAAAAATAGAGTGAAAAGGATGCGGCCTGCATCCTTCCTTACTTTAAAGATTTCTTACTTCTTCGAAATTCATTCCGGTCTTTTGCCTTCATTTTTCCCGTTTCATACAAAACAAACACCAAATAAAAAAGACAATAAAGATAGATAATCTAGAAGATTCAAGAGGCCTGTAATCATCAACACAACATAAAGACGAATGAGCTGACTTGATTTTTTGGCATTTAACCACAAAGAACATTTGGAATATTTCGTTTATGAGCGGAAGAGCCGTTTTCAAGTAGTGTTCGATCGATTATGTTTTCCGAGCATTCAACTACAAAATTGATCACTTAGCCCGCACAGCCAGAAGGTCATCACGGTCTTTAATTTTTGTGAACAATGTATCACCTATTTAGTCTCTGTTTCGTCTCGTATGAGTTAAATTGATAGAAAAAAATAAAAATAAATAAATAGATAAAATAGAGTGAAAAGTAAATTTTAGGTGGCTATAATCAACAAATTTTCCAAAACTGTTTTTTAAGTCAAAAAGATTTAAAATTCATAAATTCTCGAAAACAATAAAAAGAAAGTGAAAAGTGATTTTTATAAGCTTATAATCCACAAATTTTTCAAAAATAAGTTTTTTAAGCAAATTTTTTTTGACCTTTTTAAATTCCCAAATATAATAAAAAATTAGTATAAACATGATTTTTTAGAAGGTTATATATTTGAAAGATTTATCAAAGACTGAGATTTTACGTCAGAAAAATTTGAAATTTATATTAATTTCTCAAAATAAAATTAAAAACGGATTGAAATGTAATTTTTAGAAGGTTATAACCCACAAATTTACAAAAAACAAGTTTTTACACCAAAAAAATTTGAAATATATAAATGACCAAAAATATCAAAAATGAATTGAAATGTGATATTTAAAAGGTTATAACCATAAATTTACCAAAAAAAAGTTTTTACGCAAAAAATTGAAATATATAATTGACCAAAAATATAAAAATGGATTGAAATGTGATATTTAGAAGGTTATAACCCATAAATTTACAAAAAAAAGTTTTTATGAAAAAAAAATTGGAAATCTATAATTTCCCAAAAACTATAGAAAATTAAGTGAAATGTGATTTTTAGAAGGTTATATAACCTACCAATTTACTAAATATGAGTTTTTACGTTAAAAAACATTGAAATTTATAAATTCTCTAAATATATTGAAATATGAATTTTAAAAGGCTATAACCTACAAATGTACTAAAAATAAGTTCTTACACTATAAAAATTTGAAATCTATAAATTTTCAAAAAATTTCAAAGATGGATTGAAATGTGTTTTTTTTTGTCAACTACTAGATCGACAACACTTGATTCATAGCCTAAAGTCCATCCCTTAAAATTTCTTTTTAATCTACTAATGTAGTGGAGAGGAATCAAACCCCGGTGCTATGAGGCATTAGCTGGATCATCCTAACTACTATACTGAGAGTAACTCGGCTTGAAATGTGATTTTTAGAAGGTTATATAACACACAAAATTACCAAAAAATAAGATTTTACGCAAAAAAAATCGATATCTAGAAATTCCCAATAATTATAAAAATGGATTGAAATGTGATTTTCAAAAGGTTATAACCCATATATATTTACAAACAAACCGAGTTTTTTGGCCAAAATTTTTGAAATCTAGAAATTCTCAAAAATAACATAAAATGAATTAAAATGTGATTTTTGGAAGGTTATATATAACCCATAAATTTCTCTCAAAATTGACTTTTTACTCCAAAATTTTTTGAATTCAATAGTTTCCCAAAATTAGTCAAAAATTGATTGAAATGTGAATTTTAGAAGACATAACCCACAAATTTACCAAAAAAAAAATTTTTACGACAGAATTTCTAAATTCAATAAATTCCCAAAAACAATCAAACATGGATTAAAATATATATTTTCAAAGGCTATAACCTACACATTAACTAAAAAATAAGATTTCACATCAAAATATTTGAAATTTATAAATTCCCAAATATAATTAAAAAATAGAAAAATGTGATTTTTAGTAAAAAATGTGATTATATACATATAAAAATGTGATTTTTAGTAAAAAATGTGATTATATACATATAAAAATGTGATTTTTAAAACATTCAGTTTTTATCAAAAAAATTGAAATATATAAATTTCCAAAAATAGATTGAAATACGATTTTAGGCACTCGTGTTTTGTAGTTATGAAACTTGACATTTGCAAAATTGACGTTGCAAGAAAGATTGTAATCCTCCTATAATGTCAAATAATTTTTTTGGTCACGAAAAGAACTTCATTCATTAAACGTTAAAGGCGGTAGGTGGAGAGTCCGAGAGAGCTGTTTTTTTTTCTTTTCATTTTTGGGATTGGGTCACAAGTAAGAATCCAGATCAAACCAAAGAAAAAATAAACAAAAAAAAAGAATAACACGATCCTTCTACCCATAAATATATACAAGCCACACGAATACGTTTCACTGATTTTATAGTTTAGTTGTGAGGGCCTTGTCCATTACTATCACCAGCAACATATGGTTCGAAAAGCCTGGCACATGGGTTAGGATCTTGATGCATAATCTTTGCAGCTCGTTCGAACTCTTCCCTCAATACTCGGATACTAAACTTGTCTACGACCCGGCCCAAATCATGGCTGGTCTCAAAAGGATCCTCTATGCATATCAAGTGCCTATCGTTCCCTACCCTTCTCGTCCAGTCCTTTTCTCGCTTCCTGCAACACACACACATTCATCTTTCATCTGACATTGTTGCTTCATAGATATATGACAGTGAGTACAATTCAGTATTTTGTTTACCCAAGTATGGAACCGGTGCGGACTGATACAACATTATTCGCATAGTCGTGAGCATAAGCCCAGTAGTTGAAGAATCCCCAGACCAGCTCAGCTATGGTCTCGCTGTTACTTGATCCGAAGTTACTGAGTCTATCAACGTTATCAAAGTATGCACACCGGATATTATCTACCCAAACTGAGTATGTCGGCTCCATTTCCTGCACCAGGTAATAGCTTCAATAAAAGAAGAACATTCATCAAATCACACAATGAAGATATCATTATACGCACCTGTAAGCACGGAAGAATTGGCGGCCTACGCTGCTGCAAGAAATGGATGCACATCAGAACGTACCTGCAAAAGTATCATACATAAGGAAAAATTCTTTTGATTTTTCTGTGTAAACAAGGAGAACTCACGCGTAGCTGGAAAGTGTTCCTTGATAAGTTTCATTAACCCTTCTCGACTTTGCCCAATGTTTCACAATGAAAGCCAACTGCCTTAAACGCACATCTATCTGCGCATAATCTCGCAGGAGCTTTGTGTTCACAACAGCCAACACGTTGTTGATGCAAATATCACATGATATTCCAGTAACTGGATCCATAAGTTTTACTATTGGAACCCTAGCTCGTGTTAGTGCCTACACAGAAACAAGTTTCAGATATCTAGGCACCAGATTTATAGCCACAAAGGCATATTAGGTACCTAATTAATATATTCAAAAAAGTGAAAGCTTCTATTTACCTGCACATTTTGGAGATTATCTGATTCCAAAATATCCGCTAGCTTTAGCAACATCTCAGATTTGTTGATTTCATCATCTTCAATTGCAAGGCAAACATCAATGTCGCTCTTTGGAAAACCAAAAGAGTTGGCACATGACCCATAAAGATACAACTTTGCATGAGGCCATTCTTTGGCAACTAGATTCTCTAGCTGTGCCATTAATTGTCTCTGTTTCATCAGCTCTTCTTCTGCAGGAATCAGGGACTTGAACACTGCAATGAAAGGTGCATCATGTCTGTGGATGTCATTTCGACATGCCATATACCTTTTAACCATCCTTAACCTTTGGCCAAGCAGCCACTGACCCCGATTGTCCATTCTCGATTCCTGCTAACAAAATCCCGACTTAAACAATATTTCCAACCTAAAAGGGCATCCTTTCTCTTCGTGAATAAATTACACAAGCTAAACACCATCATTAAATGTTCCCAATAAGTCAGTAGTAGTATATTAAAACGGTTGATATAGCTATATCCTCTATCACAAGCTTACACACAAACTGAAACCTACCTTCTCACGTGAAGTCTTAATATTCTTTTTTCCATCTTTGGCGTCCTTATCATCAGTTTCATCTTCAAGCAATAAAGACTCAACAATATTTTCGCCAAAATCCTCAATCTCGTCATCTCCGGGGCCACACTTCCCATTGCCTTCCCTCTTTCCTTTACTGAACTGCCCCAGTTCCTCTTTATATTCCCCTCCACCTCGAGCTTCCTTGTTCAAGATCGAAAAGGATTCTGCAGCATCAGCTGGTGATACAGAATGGTGACTTGTACCCCTAGGCGGTCCAGGATGATCAATCTGTTGACTAAGATTTAACCTGCTCTCGTTCTGGATAGATAATTTCCTTAATCTATCAGCCTCGGCACTTAAGTTAACACTTGTATCCCATTTATTAGAATGCTGTCCAATAGCTTTATCAGGATTTCTTTGGAAACTACTGATTCCTCTATCATCTCTACTCCCTAAATCCCTATCCCATCCCTGTTGGTTACTCGAAAATCCAGGAGGAGGAATAGAAGGAGTAGACGTGAAACCCCTGCCATTATTCCCTATAGGACCCCAGTTTCCTCTTCCGCTCTGACCTCCTCTGTGTTCATGGAAATCGTGATTCCGATGATGAAAGAAGTTTGGTTCCGCGTTAGAAGAATTCGAGAAAACAGATTGAGGATTCTTCATAAGCTGTTCGTGCTGAGGATTCCTCATAAGCTGTTCGTGCTGATTGGTAGAACTACTGAGATTAGAATCATACTTTAAGTTCCCATTAAGTAACCCATTAAGGCTTTGACCAGCATCTCCCGAGAAAGAACCAAAAACAAGCTTTCGGTTATCAGATTGCAGCGGAGGCGGCTGTTGTACCATCGAATGAATTGCGGGATTTCCAGTTCCATGAAACCCTAATTTGTAAGCATCTTCCGCGGATACTCTTTGATTACCATCAAGTTGGTTTGTAGTAAAAGGATTAAGCGGAAACTGAGAAAACCCTAAAAGATTAGGGGGAGAAGGTGAAAAAGCGAGTGGCCAAGGAGGATTATGATTACCGGGTAGATGATCACGACCATTAGACGGCCAATTGGACTGAGAAAAGTCATTCATAATTGGACCAACGGCTGCAATGGCTGGATCGAGATCGAATGACTGATGTTGAGGACTTGGTGACGGCGATGGTCTGGTCAAAGGATTGTTGTTCTGCTGGTACGGTCTTTTGTGCAAAAGTGATAACAGAAATTCTCCGCCATTTTCCGATGGTGGAGCTGGAGGGTCAGTCCCACCTTCCGCCATGGAGGAGGAGGAGCGAAAGTTAAAATTCACTTTGAGAAGCCAAAACTCTTTCAATGACTCGAGATCTCTCTTCAAGGTTTAACGGATCTCGTGTGTGCTTTTTATATAAACAAAGGTTTCATCTCCACATATCCTGACCGTCCGATCTTAAGATTTTTTAAGTTGATGACCACTTTGGACTTAATATTGAGTTAGGTTTAACTAAAATTACAATAATTACGTGAAATTGATTGGTTAAATTATGATTAATATTTTCCTTAATATTAACAAATAAAGATTACTAGTTATTTATTCTCTGCATTAATGTAATTTAAACAGCTAATGTTTTGATGGAATTAATTTTACAATTTAATAGAGTGTATAAACCATTGCACAAAAATAAAAATGACGGTAAAGAATGATTCGATACAAAAAAATGAATATTCAGTTAATAAAATCTTTAATCATATTAAGAAGAGCGACGTCTCGCCGTGGATCAATGAGCTCAATTTCATGGAAACCGGCGTCGTCAAACCTTGCTTCAACTCTAACTCCAGCAGTAACCAACAATTCTACGAAATCTTGTTGCTGATCCACCGCTGTATCTCCGGTGTAACTGATCACTAAACACCGTCCCAAACGTCCTACTTTCTCTTTTTGCGGCAAATAACCCACCGGATTACAGTATCTGTGATCTCGATCAACGTTTACCGGCAAAGATAAGTCTCACATGGCGTCAAACGCCGACACAGGCATTAACGGATCGGCGAAATCATTAACCTCTGATTTCGTCCTTGTTTTCCCGCCAAAAAGCGGTTGGTAAAACACACAACCGTCGATTTTTAACGACGTTAAATCATGGTCTAACGAACCGTACGAACCATAGATGTAACACCGTGAGAAATCAGCATAGTCACGAAGCCAAGGCTCACCATTAATTGAGTCAACAGCTTGTTATTTGACCCAAAGGAGAGCGTCTAATGCGTCGTCGTATTAAGCTGGGAGTCTATGTTTAGGAGCTAAACGGTAGTCAATGGAAACAACAATCACCGTTAACTTGCTCGTCATTTGGGAACAGGAATGGTTATTAGCGGCGGACTTAGCTGGGTAAAAGATCCAACCGGAGGCATGAAGATGGAAGCTAATTGGGAGACGAGCGACGGCGTTATCATTTGAAGGGAGATTTGTTGGTTGGAAAATTCTAACGCTTACACCCGTTTCGTGGTTAATGGTTAAGTCTTTGGAGGCAGTGACCTTGCCCGGGGTTGGGTTCGGGTCTGGATTTTTCATCGGCCATTCAAAGTGACGCGTACAAGAGCCGTTGGGGTTGATTGTGATGTTGAGGTGTTTGTATGGATCAAACGCGGGACGCGACTCATGTGACATGGTTTATCTTTTAATTGCGTGACAATTAAAAGATTAACAACTACTAATCGTAAAAATAAATTAAGATTAAATGTTTCTTGTTTTTTTTTTCTTTCTTATTTTTAATGGAGCTTCATTTGTGATCAGGATTAATTCACGGATTAATTGTGGTCATGAATTTACGCACTCTAGAGATTTATGACCAAATCAAGAATGTTTTGGTATTATGTCTAAATGAGGAAAAGTTAATTTTGAAATTCGTTAAAAAATAAGATAAAATAATAGATAAATATGTAATACATATGTGAATAGACACACGAAGCAATAATGCAAATACAATTTGCCATTTGGCTACAAATATTATAAATTGAAATATTAAGAACTTCACTCACATAAATATTCGCAGTAGATATTAATTATTAGATCGGACCTTTAAACGGTCGATGAACAACTCTTCATAAAAGCCTCGACGGTTTCATACAAAGCCTTAGCTTTGTTCGGATCAAACAACTCGCAAGCATGAAACCCATCTTTATCAAACTTCGTTTCCACGTGCACTCCACGTGCCTTCAGCATCTCCGCCACGTGTCTCTGCCGATCAACTAACGGATCACCACCGTAACCGTTAATGAGAGTCGACGGAAAACGTCCCATCTTATCCTTTTCTTCGGGCCCACTGCTTTTAATCGGATTACTATACACGTGGTCACGATCTACACCGTCCGGTAAACAAAGAGACCATAGTAAGTGAGTAGCCGTTAACGGACAGATTCGATCGTCTTTGAGCCGTGCTTCAGAATCTGACGGCTCAACACCTCCGAAAAAAGCTTGGTTCATTATCAGCCCTTGGATCTTAACTGGAGAAAGATCTGTGTCTATGACACGCAATGCGACGTTGTAGACGATATTTCCTCCAGAGCTTGAACCCATTATGAAGCATTTCGAGAAGTCAACACCGTCTTTCAACCACGTGTCGCAATCACCACCGTTGATTGCTCCACGAGCTTGATCACGGAGCCATAAGATTGCTTCGACGGCGTCGTCGTACGCTGCTGGGAGACGATGTTCAGGAGCTAGACGGTATTCAACGGAAATGATAATGACTTGAAGACGATCAACCATTTTGGTACATGATTCATGGAATGGAGCAGAAGCAGCACTGTAGAAGAGAAATCCACCGCCATGGAAGTAAACGATGATTGGGAGTTTGGATTCCGGTGGAATATTCTGAGACTTGAAGATTCGGATAAAGGTGTTGTTGGTTTGGTTTAATGGGATGTCTTTAGATTGCTCCGTTAGAGGCAATTTGGGGAAATCACGGTGTCTGGTGAGAGACCCATCTGAGTTAAGTGTAATGTTGAGAAACTTGTATGGATCGCTTGTGTCTGGAGCTTCCATGGATTCTTCAAAGAGAGAGAAAAGAAAGATTTTTTCTGTGATGGAAATGTGTGATTCTGAAGAAGGATTGGGAAATTAAGGATCTTTAGAGGGTTGAAGAAATCAATGTTCTCATTAAAGATAGGGACTTTTCATTCAAAGTTACAGTTGGATTTGCCTTAAGAATCGTGTGAAATTTGCAACTATGTCTCCGTTAATAGTGGTTTAGATTAGACTCTGTTCAACTACAATGTACCATCGATAAAATTGTCACTAAAACTAATATAACGGCTATTTAATGCACCATAATAATCGACCAAGTAGTTAATGTTGGTTAAGACAATAATGAACTTATTCTTATGGAGGTAGACCGCTTTTGACATATTTAAGGTCTGATTGTTTGGTTAGAGTAGTAATATTCACTTTTAAAATCTGGCCCCTCTAGTGTTGTGCATAGATTTCAGAAAAGAAAAAGGCAAATTAAAGTGTAATCATGCTCATTTCTTGATGTCAATTGGGAATTCTTTATTGTCTAAACTAAAATGTTAAGCAACTAGGTTCATAGAATTTGCAAAAGTCTAAGTCTAGAGGAATCAAACAGTTTCTATACTTGCAAATTGGTTTTAGGATTATGAACCAGAAAAATCTACACTTGACGACTGAGCTCAAAAGCAAACTCCAACTTCACCGTACTTTCTTCCTTGACTTAAACGGAAACCCCATAGGCGGCGAGGGTGAGAACTCAAATGGCAAATGTGGCCGATCAGAAGCACCGGAAAGCATCTGAACAATCTCTTTCATCGCCGGTCTCTTTACCGGAGATCTTTGCAGACAAAGCAATGCAATAGTAATACAAAGAGTAGCTTGCTCTTGCTCCAGAGAATGTATGGATTTATCAACCAACTCCAATAATTTACCATTGCAAGCCAATTGTTTTGCCCATGATATCAAATTAGCCCTTTCAAACTCTGACATTGGTGATGCAGTCACCTGCAATGCCCGTCTTCCAGAGACAAGAACCAAAAGCAGAACTCCAAAACTATAGACATCACATTTCTCGGACAATACACCTCCACTGCCACATTCTGGTGCAATGTAACACACAGTACCTCTCATACTCGGTGTGCTACTTACTCCACCACTCTTCTGAACATTCACATCACACCATAAACCAGAATCTTGACTGTTTTTTTTACCCATGACTGACTTTAGGTCCCCACTTAACCCATCTACCCACCAATCTATACTATTCCTCTTCTTCTTTTTGGTGGGATGAAGATTCTGATCATGAACAGAGGAAGCATCATCGTCCTTATGAAACCAATAGTCAATGCTTGATATTGAGCTTAATCCTCTTTTCTTCTTCTTTTTCTTTTTCTTCTTTTTTCGAGTTAGCTCTTCACAAAACTCTTCTTTCCACCATTCTCTAGGCTTTCTCTTCTTCTCTTTCTTCTTCTTCTTAGAGACTGATGATGACTCATCACCATTGATCCATTCCTTGTTGTTGTTGTTAGGTCTCTCTTTCTTAATCTCGCTCCCAATCCATTCCATCACGTAATCCTTCACACTCCCTGATTCAATCCCTCCTCTGCTTCCACCATTGTTGTCTTGTTTCCACCACCAATCCCTCCTTGAACCCACTTTTTGCTTACTACTCACACTCACTTTGTCCATCTCCGGTGATAATCCCGATGCCGCTCCCGGTGACAATCCTGTATCCGTCAAGATGTTAATTGCACAAGTTTCCGGCGACGGTATCGATATCGGTCCTGGAGATGCTCCTGCCTCCGCCGTCAGGACGCTAATTGCACAACTCTCCGGTGAAAGTCTAGATGCCACAGTTTCTGTCAAGACACTAATTCCACAATTCTCCGGCGAGAGATTAGCAACATTATTACCTTCTTCAAACACAGTAATCACGCTTTCAGTCTCCTCCAGAATCGACCCATTATCTTCAGCAAAATCTTTTCTTTTTGCTTCTTCCTCAATCATAATCCTCGTATCGTTACCAATGACTAAATTTTCGGACTTTACCCTCGCGAGACCGAAATCTCCGATTTTGGCTTTGAAATCAGAATCGAGAAGGATATTACTAGGTTTAATATCTCCATGGATGATAGATGGATCACAACAATGGTGAAGAAACTCGATCCCTTTTGCAATATCTGTCGCAATCTCAAATCTCTTGTTCCAATCCATAAGCTCCTCGCATTTGCGATCCAAAAGAGCGTCTTGTAAACTACGATTAGCCATGAGCTCATAGACAAGAATAAGTCTCCGGCCATGACGATCGGAGGAAAATCCAAGGAGAGAGACAATATGAGGAGAGCCAATGAGGTGTGAAGAAAGAGAAAGCTCGTTGTGAAACTCATGCTCGCCTTGTAGAGAACCCGCAGAGGTATCCATAACTTTGACGGCGAGTGAATCACCGCCGTTTGGGAAATCAGCTTTGTAGACGGACCCAAATCCGCCGTGACCAAGCTGAGTCGACTCAGAGAAAGAATTAGTAGCACGACGGAGCTGAGAGTAAGAGAATCGACGACATTGGTAGTGTTGAGGTGACTTGGAAATAAGATCTGAAGGAGCCGTACGGTTTCGGTAGAAGTTCCGGTAAAGAACTATAGTGAAGAGAATGAGTAAAACTCCGGTTAAGGTAAGAGAACCAGCGATGATAAGTGGAAGAGTCTGGAAACTGTGATGGCCGTTGCTAACCGTCGTCGTTGGCGGTAGCGGCGGAATATCCGGCGGAGAGTTGCGAGATGGCATTTTAGTAAATTTACCAGTTGAAGAAGTCTCATTTAATCCAGAAGAGTTTCCATCGAAGAAGAAGGTAAGGTGATAAGTTCCAAACTGACAAAAGTAAATAAAAATATTTAATTTTGCTTCAGCTACTCGTCCACTCACCTATTCTAGGCGTCAGCATAATTCCCGAATAATTCTCGAACCGAGTAAAATTTTCGAACCCGAATCGATATTTTCGAAATCTATTCCAAACTGATATATAAAATTATTTGAGTGAAATAAAATCTTAAATACCGAATTAATCGAATCTGAATTATATAAAATCGAATAAAATTAACCGATATTCATAAAAACAACTAATATTTTAATTACAAATATAAATATGCATTTACTATATGAAATTAATTAATTATTTATATTTATATTTATATTTTACTATCAATAACTTAATAAAAATATAATTTGGTCATAAATATAATTTATTTTGTAAAGAAATTTAAAACCGAATCCAAACCGAACCGAACCAAATATATATTATTTACCATTCGAATATTTTTTTTAATTACAAATTTTCAGAATCCGAACTTAATTTTCAGAATCCGAACGATTTAACCGAAGGCCTAAACCTAACATATTATGAGAACTACTTAATTATTTTTATTTTTGTCTTTATTTTTTTTGTCAACATTGGACTACAATGGGCCAAATCATTAGTCAAGTTCATACATAATGTAAGCAGTAAGATTCGATACTTGGATGTGCAAGTACGCATGCCTTTAGTGGACTTACTATTTGTCACTAGATCAAAGACCACATGCATTATTTTCTTTATTTTATATCAATATTGATATTTTTTGTAGTAATTAGATTTTAACAAAACCATATTTATAAATTTAACTCTAACTAGAATTATATCTGCGTTATAATATGGGATTTGAATGTTTTGATTGTTTTTTAAAACTGTTTCTATTTAGGTTGTTAGACTCGTGTTGATATTTTATAATATTGTTTTCGATGTGGTTTTTTAAGGTCTAAAAACCGAACCAAAATTGATCCGAATTAGAGAAACTGAATCCGACAAAATATCCAAATAGATCTTAAATATATGTACCCGACAAACTGAACAAGAATGGGAACCATAACCAAATCAAAAACCAAATTTTAGATTTTTAGAGTTAATTTTTGTTTTTTTTTTTAATTTTGAATTTTTATATAAAAATACTCAAATCCGAACTTGATTTATACTGAACCAAACTCTATTTGAAAAAATATCCCAATAAGTCTTTAATCAAAATATCTATTTAGATGAATCCGATAAAATACCAGAATGTGTCCTAAATCTACGTACTAAAAAATCGAATCCAAACCTAAAGCGAATCCGAATTAATGACCGCATTTGTAATCTATATTTTTAATTAAATTTTAGTTGTTTAGAGTTTTTTATTAAATATTTATTCATTAAAATTATTATATAAAATTTCTAACAAAACTCATTTTAAATCTATTTCTAAGAATAGTTATAAATCTTAGGTTAATTTTATCCTAAAATTTATAACACGGTCAAAATAAAAATGTTTACCGCTTTAATATATAAGATATATATATGATCTGATCAAATAAAACTTTAGAAATTGATTTCTTTTTGGTCGTGACTTGAGAAATAGATTTTTCAGCAGTTAACTAAATTATAATTGGTATTAATTTTGTCATTTATAAATTATTAATGGTGATTTTTACCTCTCTTTTTTCTGCACAAGATTTCTACTATATTTAGTATTTATAGTTAATTTTCCTACCGTTTTTTGCAGGGCCATGCCTCAAGCCAACAAAATTAAAATTTAGGGGTATATATTTTATTAATTTTATTACAAAGAATAGACACAAGCACATGTAGATTTAAAAAACATAACAAATATTTGGCTTTTGTTTAATTTATAAAATTGCAATCTACAAATGATAATGATTTAATTGTTTAATGTATCAATCTTAAAAAATTTAACTTGCACAAAAGACCAATTGATTTACTATTTTATTTATTGAGACAAAATTAGTTAGAAAATTGAGAAATTTTGTTTTGAAAATTTGGTTAACTGTTCTATAGAAAAAATATATATTTTATAGCTAATATTTTGTTTGCTAATTTGTTTTTGTTATATAATGAAAGTGATTACCATTTGTAAAATTGAGGCAAATTTTTTTTACTCAGCCTATACTATGAGTTAATGTTGACACCGTTCTGGTTTTTTGTATATTTAAGATTGTAATAAAAATTCGGATAAATAAAAAAAGAGAACAGTGTGACAAGAGAGTGATATTACTTATGGTGACGTGTCAGAGAATAAATGGGGGATGGTGACTGTCATCTGTCATAAGTGACAGTCATGTGAGCCGATGTAATAGCTTTCGTCATTTAGCAGAGACAGGTCAGATAGTCACCGAGTCGTGAGATCTTTTTAAGGGAGCGTGAGGAACACGCGTGTAAAATGGTCCACTGTGGGACCCACTAAAATTAATTGTAAGTGAAGGTTAAGTCAAACTCACTCGCTTTTAAGAAGCGCGGTTGAGACAGCGCATGCATCATGTGAGTTTTGGTTGGAGCGAACCTGTGATAAATCGGTTAAATCAATTTTAATTAGCTACAAAATATGTTCGATCCATTAGCCATGTGCATTTTTAATAATTGTTAAATTTTTTGATTAGATATGAAAATCTTATTATAAAATAATTAATTATATAGTTAAATTACGTTTGTGTTGAGCAAAATTGTATTGTTTAATTAAAATTCAAACGTGTTAGTGACGCTAGGGGAAAGAGGCATTATTTAGGTAGCATTTTCGGGTGATGGGATTTTGACCTTTTCATATATTTGGCCTTTATTGTTTTGGTACCAGATATGAATGCACTAGTTTTTACTTCCAGGATTCTAGATTTTAGTTTTTAGATTTTATTTTTAGATTAGTTTTTGAAAACAAAAACTAAAAAAATTAATTTTTGGTGTTTGGAACAGCGTTGATTTTTTTAAAATAATTTTTTCTAGTTTTTAGAGAAAGAACAAACCAAAAACTAGAATAGTAGGATATAACTTAAAAACTGTTTTTAAATTTTGAGAAACTGTTTTGGCAAAATCATGATTGGCTAAAACATAGTTTTTCTAAAAACAAAAACCAGAAACAGTGGAATCACTTCACTAATAAATTTTACTCATTCCATTTCACAATGTTAGAATGTTTTAGAAATTTAATACATTTTAATAAAATTTATAAAATGACATTTTAACTTTATTTATTATAAAAAATTAATTAACTAAAATAAAAAAAAACATAGAAATATTTAGTTAAATATGTATTGAAAATAAAAAATATCTAATTTTTTGATATAAATATTTTTATAACATCGTGAAGTATTGAGGGAGTAAATGATTTCACTTTCTGGCACCATCTCTGAAATTATTTCACAATCTATTAATGTCAAATCTAATATTATTAATTAGACAACCATTTGAATGAAAAACATATTGTAAATCCACTTGATAATTAGTGGGTGATTTTATTTGTTATAATACAGCAGGATTTGTTTATGGTAATAAAGAAAAGGTAAAGTTGTAAGTAGGGGTTTGACTTTGGTAAAAACATTGGAAACTTCAAAAGGGAATCTAATGAAAAATTAAACAAAAGAGAAAAGCGACAAACACAAAGCTACTTGCAAGTTTAAAAAGCAGATTCGGATGTACTTTATTGTATTTGTCATATATGGAAAAAGAGGAAGAAGACGCAGAAGAGATGAATAGTAAAAAGAAAAATATCAATTTAATATTGTATTTACAAAAAATCAATAATTTAACATTGAATTTTGGATGTTAAATGTTAAATGAACGATTTCAGTTAAATTAATAAAGTAATAAAAAGCTCATGTGAATGTCACTCTTTCTTAAACTCCGTCAAAATATGCAAAAAGTCATTTAAATATTTTAGTACCCGGAACGTTGTAGCCAACACTTGTCGGCAGGGCCGTGCTACAATACATTTTTTTTAAATATTTGCCCAAGGCATTTAATTTGTGGATAACATTTAGGGGCATATTATTTTGTCAAAACAATTTAGAGACATCTATATCTTATAAATTTTATTTATTTTATCACAAATAACACACTAAACATATTAAGTTTTTAGATATTTACAAATATTTGAATTAAAAAAATTGTAATATACAAATAATAATAATTTAATAGTTTAATATATAATCTTAAACAAAAAACCTAATGGTTCAGTTGATTTGTCTCTGATTTATTATTAAAACTAAGTTCTACTAAAAAAAATTCAAGATTAAGTACTAAATAATCAACATTTAGCACTAAGAGACCAAAATAAAGTACTAAGAAATTAATATTTACTAGTGTACTAGTGTGATACTACAAATTCTATTGTCTTTGCGTACAATATTAGTGTTAATGAATATTCACATGTCTCTTCTAGTTTCGGTATTACTTGAATTTTATGGTCTTGAAATTAGTCAGATCTCATAGTATGTTAGACATGTGAATTCGTCGAACTATCTCGGAAAAATGTTTCAAACTAATCTGAAGTTATGGTCCTGAAGTTTCTAGTGTTATGGTGTTCCGTGAAACGAATTATTCGAGTAATAAAAAAGTCAAAGATTTAGTACTAAGACGCATTGGTTAAACTATGTGGTCAGTATGCTTGAGCAAATAAAGTCTTTATTTGAAAAAGATGTTACACAAAAAGAAGAATACAAACTTATTAGAAGGTTGAATCGATAGACACACATGCAATAAAAGGAGAAAATCAGATTGAGTAGCTTAACCTAACATCAGAACAAAAGTAGGTTAAGAGAGTAACGTACACCTAATACATGGTTAAGCTGCCAAATAGTTTGTTAATGTTATAAGTATGGACTTCGACATATCAACACTAAACTCAATCTTTATAGTTCTACGTATTATAAGCAATGATAGAAACATTTACACCAAGCAATTAATACCGATTCATAGTCTTTGCTAACTTGTTTCTTCATATTAGTTCATCTATTTAAAAAAATTCTGAAATCTTATTAGAAATAACTTAAATTTGGAATTAAAATGTATGATTGAGTTATATTTGAGTAGAACCAAAAGAAAACAAAGGGCCGTATATATATAATGGATCTCTCTTTAGTTATATTGCTCATCACATTCTTCTTTTTTGTCTTTGCCACCGCAAAAAAAGCGGCGGAGCTCGGGCGGCGGCAGCAAGTTGCCACCGGGTCCTCCAACACTGCCATTGGTCGGAAACATATTCAACTTGGATTCTATCCTCACCGTTCGATTACTGACTTTTCGAAAACGTACGGACCTATCATGAGTTTGAAGCTTGGAAGGTTAACCGCAGTGGTTATATCTTCACCAGAAGCAGCTAAAAAGAGGCACTTAGAACACATGACCATGTCTTGTCCGCTCGAACCTTTAACGATCCGATTCGAGCCTTTTTTCATCATAAACATTCCATTGTCTGGATCCCTCCCTCTCAAAAACATATGGACCATGCATGAGCCTTAAACTTGGAAGTTTAAACACAGTGGTCGCAACTTCACCTGAAGCTGCAAGAGAGATTCTAAAAACACATGACCAAATCTTGTCTAGCCGTAGCCCACCTAACTCGGTACGGTCCATTGGTCGCCACAAAGTCTCCGTTGTCTGGCTACCTCCATCATCGCCTCGTTGGAGGTATAACTAATACCAATCTAATCTTTCTATGGTTTCATTATCTAAGTGTTTAGATAGTTAACATGATTCATGTGATTTCTCAAGCCCTAATTGCTTTTGTTATTGTCCAATAGCTAGTCATTAATCTTGTTATTATTCAAATGTATCTATATTCAATCTTGATTCATCTCTATCTCACTAATATACTATTTACAAAATCTTCAATCACTTATTAGTTTTTCACATTAGGTTTATTGACTATTTGATGATTGTGACGGTTTATGTTTTGTTACTAGACTATTGAGAAAACTATCGGCGACTCAGCTCTTCTCACCGCAACGTATCGAAGCCACGAAAGCTTTGAGGTTAAACAAAGTGAAGGAACTTGTGAGCTTCATAAGTGAATGCAGTGAAAGAGAAGAAGCTGTTGATATTTCTCGTGCCACTTTCACCACAGCTCTTAACATCATATCAAACATTCTGTTTTCTGTCGATTTTGGTAGCTATGATTTAAAAAAACCCAATGGGTTTCAAGGCATAGTGACTGGTGTCATGGAATCTATAGGGAAACCAGACGCTGCTAATTACTTTCCATTTCTAAGGTTTCTTATTGATCTGAAAGGTAATAGAAAGATTATGCTGGATTGTTCGGAGAGATTGTTTAGAGTTTTCCGTGAGCTCATCAATGCTAGAAAATCGGAAAAATCATTGCAAAATAACCTTAAAGATGTCGAGGACAAAGATTTCTTGGATGCACTTCTTCATCTTAACGTAGGAGATGAAGCAGAGCTTAACACTAACGATATTAATTGTAAACTTTCTCATGGTATGTTTTACTAACGACATTAGAATTATATGAATTGATTAACAGATAATATAAATGCAACATATGTGTGTATGTATCAGGATCTGTTTGGAGCAGGTATAGACACAAATTCTTGTACCGTAGAATGGGCAATGGCAGAGTTACTTAGAAACCCTAAAACAATGGCTAAAGCTAAAGCAGAGATAGATCGTGTGATTGGTCAAAAAGGTTTTATTGAAGAGTCTGATATCTCAGACCTTTCTTATTTAGAAGCAGTTGTGAAGGAAACTTTCCGGTTACATCCAGCTATTCCACTGCTCGTCCCACGAAAAGCAGAATCTGATGTGGAGGCTCTTGGGTTCCTTGTACGTAAAGACACTCAGGTTTTGGTTAATGTGTGGGCCATTGGACGAGATCCAAACGTGTGGGAGAAACCAACAAAGTTTGAGCCAGAGAGGTTTTTAGGGAAAGAAATCGATGTGAGAGGCAGAGATTATGAGCTTACACCATTTGGAGGCGGTCGTAGAATTTGTCCGGGATTGGCTTTGGCTGTGAAAACTGTGCCTCTCATGCTTGCTTCTTTTCTTCATTCCTTTGATTGGAAGCTTCCAAACGACATCGTTTCTGAGGACTTGGACATGGACGAGAGCTTTGGTCTCACACTGCATAAGACTAACCCTTTACTTGCCATCCCCGTCAAGAAACGCGTCTCTCAATTAGACATTTAATTAGCATATGATATCGTCTTACTAATTCTCCATGCTTTAATGATAATCTTATCAACATTGATTACTTGGGGGGTTAATGTTAATAATTATAGTCGACAGGATTCTGAAAAATAAAACAAAATTGACTACTTTTTAGTTGACCAATATTTATACTATCCTAAATTAAAAGACAAATAACAGTAATAAAATTATTTTAATTTTTTTTTATACTACCTCTGTATGCCGTAAGCACCACGAAACCCTGTGATTTTATGACAAAAAAAATTGAACCAAAAACTATGACTGAATGGTTTTTACAAAATAAAATAAATTTACATGGAGTTCAACGAAAAATAATATGGGAAAAATATATTTAGTCAAATGGTTAATGTCTATTACATTTGTATAATAGTGTGTATTGATATAAATAGAGTATATCATGATTTATACAGAGAAAAGATTGTAGAAATGGTAATGACAATATACAACAAATAAATGTGATTGATATGTGTATATCTATTTTACTTGTATGGCTTGACCTTCATAGCGTCCATATCGGCAATATTTTTACTAAAATTTGATTTCAGGTAAACACGTAATATAATGTGATAGAGTTTAGAATGTGAATTATTATTCAAAGTTTGTCGAGTAAATAGTTGACAATTTTTTTCTTTTATGCCATTAGTGGGGTAATTGAAATATGAGTCCAAATTGAAGATAGTCAAAAGAGGAAACAAAGTGCAATTAGAAATCTAGATTAGTTTCCAGATTAAGTTTGCTTGAGTGAAAAGTTGCGATATGATTTTGACATGGGATTTGAAGACGAAGAGGAACGCTGAAGATGGTGGACTCCGGTGACTTGCTTCCTTAATCCGGGGGTTGCATGCTGGCGAGCACGATGAGACGACACGTGGAATATAAGACACATGCTGCGCTTCACCAATGCTAAACACGTGACAACAGATGGTTGAAGCCTGGAGTTTCTTGAAGGTTCTGTTTGGGCTATTGGGCCACTTTCTATTCTGGCATGTTTTGTCATATATCAGTTGTAAACCAATTTATGTCATGTTATCATGTGTAATAGTTTTAAAAATGGGTGATTTGCTAGATCACTTTAAATATTTCGAATAATTTATATTAATTTATAATTATTTAAATATTTTTATAAAATAGAAAAATGTAAACAAAAACGTAATATCACGTCAACATAAGTTCTACCACACATTACTAAATTCTATCATGCTATTATTTATCTTCACTAAACACTGTCAAATAATATCCGTACTAACCTCTAGGTTATTAGAAACTCGTATTGTTCGGGATAAAGTGTATGAAGTGTGTTGACAAAAATTCAGTTGAATAGAGTTTAGTAGACGTTAGACCCTTTGTAAGAGAATTCTATCATCTTTACTAACCCCTAGGTTTTTGGAAAGTGGTATTGTTGGGAACAAAGGCTTTGGGATTGCATACTCCTTAGAGATTCGTTGTTGTTGGAAAGAAAGATAAAAACGTTAGTCTACTAAAGAACTACCAAAATCATTCTCTAACTCTACCAAATAACTACCATACTAGCCTCTACCATATTCTACGCAGAGTTAGTCAAAAGAACTACCATTGGCAAAAACAAACCATCAAATTTATACAACAAAGAAATATCAATTGAACTAAACATTATTCATGTCTACCACAGAGTTTGGTGGACATTGTACACTCTGTGGCAGAGTTTGGTGAATATTGTACACTCTCTAGCAGAGTTTGGTGGTCTTTATAAACTATGTGGTAGAGTTTGGTGGACATTGTTGATAATGTGTTATAGACTATGTGGTAGAGTTTGGTGGACATTGTTGATAATGTGTTATAGACTCTGTGGTAGAGTTAGGTGGTCTTTGTAAACTCTGTGGTAGAGTTTGGCAGACACAACTCCACCAAACTCTACCACACTCTACCACGCTATGACAAAGAACAATAAAATTAACTTCTAGGTTTCCGGAGAGTGGTAATGTTGGGACAAAGACTGTAAGGTTGGCTGCTCCTCAGAGATCCGTTTCTTCTGGAAAGTAAAAGGTAAAAACGTTAGTCTACCAACCTCTACCAAATAACTACCAAAGGTTTTCCCTAACTCTACCAAAGAACTACCATACTAACCTCTAGGTTTTTGGAAAATGGTATTGTTGGGGACAAAGGCTTTGGGATTGTCTGCTCCTCAGAGATCCGTTGCTTCTGGAAAGAAAAGTAAAAACGTTAGTCTACTAAAAAACTACCAAAGTCATTCTCTAACTCTACCAAACTCTACCAAATAACTACCATACTAACTTTTACCATATTCTACCTTGAAATAAAAAAGACAACAAAATTGAAAAAAGAATAAGATTTCATTCATGAAATGAGAGAGAAGAAATTTTTGTGAAAAAAGAAGAAAAGGAAGAGGAAGAAGAAAATGAAGAAGAAGGTGAAGAAGAAAGTAAAATAAGAAGATAAATTTTATTTTAATAATAAAACTATAATATAAAAAATAATTCATATTATTAAGAATATTTCTTTTTTTTTTTCTCAAAAACTTTATGAACTATTCTACTATACATTGTGGAGTATTCTACTCATTAATTCTTTACAAATTAATAAAATCTTTGACGATAAAGAGAAAAGTAGTAGTCAAATCTAATATTTGCTTTTTAGCTTTTACACCTATATATAGTTTTTGAAGCTTTGAGAATCCATTCATTGCTATTGAAAATAAATAAATTATGGACATAATTTCTGGACAAGCTTTGTTCCTATTCTTTTGTTTTATCTTATCATTTTTCCTTATCTTCCCCACCGCAAATTCCCAACGGAGCTCTCGTAAGGTCGCTCCACTTCCTCCGGGACCTCCGCGACTGCCCTTCATCGGAAACATTCACCTTGTCGGTAAAAATCCACATCATTCATTCGCCGATCTCTCAAAAACGTATGGACCATTCATGAGCCTTAAGTTTGGAAGCTTAAACGTAGTGGTTGCATCTTCACCAGAAGCTGCAAGAGAGGTTCTAAAAACATACGACCAAGTGTTGTCTAGCCGTAGCGCTCCGGAATCAATACGGTCCATTGGACACGACGAGGTTTCTATTGTCTGGGTTCATCCATCATCGCCACGTTGGAGGTATAGTTAATATCGATCTTGTTTTTTATGGTTTTAATTTTCTCAAAGTGTTTAGATTGTTAATCCCTAATTATCTTCGTTATTAACTAATAGCTTTAATCACTCTTGTTATTATGTACTATGTTTCAGAATATAAGATTAATTTTAGCTAGATTTTAAAAAACTTAAATTTTTAATAATAATAATAATAATAATATTTTATCAATAATAATTAGATTGATAAGAATCGATTCATAGTAAAATTGCTCCAACTGAAACAAGATAATATTTGAACTTAACTAATACCAAAGTAAATCACGAACAAACCAATTACGCCACAAAACCATTTTTTTTTGTCAATATTGGGCACAAGTAATCGGCCCATTAGCCAATATCTTACATAATATAGGCGGTGAAATTCGATCTGTGATTGTGCAAATGTGCATATCTTTAATGGACTTACCGCCCATACCATTAGATTAAAGACTACTTACAGAATAATAATAATAATTATTTAATGTTTTAATTTAATATAATTCAATCAATCATATAAAATACTATAAAAGAAAAAAAAAACAATTTCGCTTTTTTATTGGTTAATTTTGTTCCATTGTTTCTCAGTCAAATTTGTACACTACATACTTTTATAGATTAGGTCTGTTGACTAATGAGTAATTGTGTCCCTTTTTGTTTTGTTTTATTTAGACTATTGAGAAAACTGTCGGCGACTAAGCTCTTCTCGCCGCAACGTATCGAAGCCACGAAAGCCTTGAGGTTGAACAAAGTGAAGGAACTTGTGAGCTTCATAAGTGAATGCAGTGAAAGAGATGAAGCTGTTGATATTTCTCGTGCAACTTTCACCACAGCTCTTAACATCATATCAAACATTCTGTTTTCTGTGGATCTTGGTAGCTACGACTTGAATAATCCCAATGAGTTTCAGGACATTGTTATTGGTGTCATGGAAGCTGTTGGGAATCCAGACGCTTCTAATTACTTTTCATTTCTGAGGTTTCTTGATCTGCAAGGTAATAGAAAGAATTTGAAGGCTTGCTCAGAGAGGTTGTTTAGAGTTTTTCGTGGGTTCATCAATGCTAAAATAGCGGAAAGATCATTACAAAATAACCCTAAAGATGTCGTGGATAGAGATTTCGTGGATGCAATTCTCCATCTTACCGAAGGAGATGAAGCAGAGTTTAACACCACCGATATTGAACACTTCCTATTGGTATGTCTTACAATACTGTAGATTTTATAATCTTATGTAAGATAAATCGGACATATCACCAAGAATTTTAACAAATGTGGACCATATGTACCGTATGTATCAGGATTTGTTTGCAGCTGGCACAGACACAAACTCCACTACCGTAGAATGGGCAATGACAGAATTACTTAAAAACCCTAAAACAATGGGTAAAGCTCAGGCCGAGATAGATCGTGTGATTGGTCAAAAAGATGATATTGAAGAGTCTAATATCTCAGAACTGCCATATTTACAAGCAGTTGTGAAGGAAACTTTCCGGTTACATCCAGCTGCTCCGTTACTCGTCCCACGCGAAGCGGACTCTGATGTGGAGGTTCTTGGATATCTTGTACCTAAAAAGACTCAGGTTTTGGTGAATGTGTGGGCCATTGGACGAGATCCAAGCGCGTGGGAGAATCCAACAAGGTTTGAGCCAGAGAGGTTTTTGGGGAAAGAAACCGACGTGAAAGGTAGAGATTATGAACTTACACCATTTGGAGCTGGTCGTAGAATTTGTCCGGGATTGCCTTTAGCTGTGAAAACAGTACCTCTCATGCTTGCTTCTCTTCTTCATTCCTTTTACTGGAAGCTTCCAAACGGCACCGTTTCAGAGGACTTGGACATGGACGAGAGCTTTGGTCTCACACTGCATAAGACCAGCCCTTTACATGCCGTTCCCGTCAAGAAACGCGCCAGAAAATAATATTGTTTTTTTTTTCCAGATCAATATTGTTGGTTACTTGGTTTGTTCCAATATCGTATTTTCACAGAAAAAAATGAATAAGCCCCTTGTAATTTGAATAATAAATAATAATTTGGTAACACAAAGAAATTTTCTTTTGTTGCTGAACAGAATAATGAGCAGATATATTTAGAGGCAAAAACTTTAAGTATATATATCTTCAAATTTATAGAATGGGTGAGTTCACATACGAGTAAGGAAACTATCCACATACTCTTTAAATAATATATATGAATTTTTTTAATATTTTATTTAGGTCCAATAACCCTTTACTAACCAAAAAAAACATGTAAATTATAACCAGTTCCAATTGCTAAAATAAATTCACATTATATAGAGACGCCGCCATAACGGAAAATGATACATTTTTAATAAATATTTCAAATTGTAATATATTATAACCAGTGTATACCTTTATACAAAAAAAAAATTATAACCAGTGACTTTTGGAGGTTGCTGAGCTTTCGAAACTATTGTTGAAACAATATAATATCTAAATATTCTTTAAGGTTTCGATACCTAAGATGTGTATGGATTCTTTAGTGAATTTTAAAAGGACTTTCATATTTCTATTTAAGAAAGACTTTGATCATATTCTATCAGTTAAAAGAATATTCACAGAACAATGGACATCTTTTCAGGACAAGCTCTGTTACTCTTGTTTTGCTTTATCTCTTCATGTTTCTTAACTTATCTTCAGCATCACAAGATCCCGAAAGAGTTCTGGCCGAGTCTCCACGTTTCCTCCTGGACCTCCACGATTACCGATAATTGGAAACATTCACCAAGTTGGTAAAAATCCGCACCGGTCTTTTGCTGACCTCTCAATAGCTTATGGACCAGTTATGAGTCTTAAGCTTGGATGTTTAGATTCAGTGGTCATAAGTTCACCAGAAGCTGCAAGAGAAGTACTTAAAACACATGACCAAATCTTGTCTGCTCGTAAGTCTAATGACGCGAGTCGATGCTTTGGTCATAACGAAGTTTCTGTCATCTGGCTTCCTCCCTCGTCTGCTCGTTGGAGGTAATATTTAACCTAATACCTTTTTCAAAACTGGTCGTTAGTTTTAACTTTAAAATGTTGTATTATTTCGCTAATGGATCGCTGTTAATTATGTTTTGTTTCAGGATGTTGCGAAACTGGCTGTGAATCTCATGATCTCACCACAGCGTACCGAAGCCACGAAAGTTCTGCGGTTGAAGAAAGTGGAAGAGCTTTTAAGCTTCGTGAATACAAGCAGCGAGAGACAAGAAGCGGTTGATATCTCTCGTGCATCTTACACCACAGTTCTTAATATCATATCAAATATTCTGTTTTCAGTTGATCTCGGTAGCTACGAATCAAAAAAACCCAATGAATTTCAGAACACGGTGGTTCGCTCCCTTGAAACTGCCGGGGAACTAGATGCTGCTAACTACTTTCTATTTTTAGGTTTTCTTGATCTGCAAGGTAACAGAAAAGCAATGAAGGAATGCATGGAGAAGTTGTTTAGGGTTTTTCGTGGGTTAATTGAGGCTAAAAAAGCGGAAAAATTATTGGGAAATAATTCTAAAGATGTTTCGACCATGGATTTTTTGGATTCGCTTTTCGTACTCGCTAAAGGAGACAAAGCAGAGCAGGACAACAACAATATTGAACACCTTCTCTTGGTAAGTCCTACCACCTTAAAGATAATTAAGATTATAGTCAATTACCTGTTTATTAGTTTTGAGCTGATATTTGATTAACTATTGATCAGTTCAACAAAATCTTAAGACTGATATGTGATTCGATCATATGAAGCCATTTTTAAAGTGCTTTTTGCAACGTTCTATCTAATATTGAATTTTGAGATGTAAATGCAGGAATCATTTATATCTCACTATATATTATGTGATTATATGTGAGGATATGTTTGAAGCAGGTACTGACACAAGCTCTAGTATTCTAGAATGGGTATTGGCAGAATTACTTAAAAACCCTAAAACGATGACAAAAGCTCATATTAATTCATAATTATTTAAATATTTTTATAATATAAAAACGTAATAATAAAAATGCCATTAATAAAATGTATCACGTCAGCGTAAGTTCTACCACACACTACCAAACTCTATCATGCTATTATTTATCTCTACCAAACACTGTCAAATAACATCTGTACTAACCTCTAGGTTATTAGAAACTCATATTGCTCGGGACAAAGTGTATGAGGTGTGTTGACAAAAATTCAGTTGGATAGAGTTTGGTAGACGTTAGACCCTTTGTAAGAGAATTCTATCATCTGTACTAACCCCTAGGTTTTTGGAAAGTGGTATTGTTGGGAACAAAGACTTTGGAATTGCATACTCCTTAGAGATTCGTTGTTGTTGGAAAGAAAGGTAAAACATTAGTCTACTAAAGAACTACCAAAGTCATTCCCTAACTCTACCAAACTCTACCAAATAACTACAATACTAACCTCTACCATATTCTATGCAGAGTTAGTCAAAAGAACTACCATTGGCAAAAACAAACCATCAAATTTATACAACAAAGAAATATCAACTGAACTAAACATTATTCATGTCTACCACAGAGTTTGGTGGACATTGTACACTCTGTGGCAGAGTTTGGTGAATATTGTACACTCTCTGGCAGAGTTTGGTGAATATTGTACACTCTCTAGAGTTTGGTGGACATTATTGATAATGTGTTATAGACTATGTGGTAGAGTTTGGTGGACATTGTTGATAATGTGTTATAGACTATGTGGTAGAGTTAGGTGGTCTTTGTAAACTCTGTGGTAGAGTTTGGCAGACACAACTCCACCAAACTCTACCACACTCTACCACGCTATGACAAAGAACAATAAAATTAACTTCTAGGTTTCCAAAGAGTGGTAATGCTGGGACAAAGACTGTAAGGTTGGCTGCTCCTCAGAGATCCGTTTCTTCTAGAAAGTAAAAGGTAAAAACGTTAGTCTACCAACCTCTACCAAATAACTACCAAAGGTTTTCCCTAACTCTACCAAAGAACTACCATACTAACCTCTAGGTTTTTGGAAAATGGTATTGTTGGGGACAAAGGCTTTGGGATTGTCTGCTCCTCAGAGATCCGTTGCTTCTGGAAAGAAAGGTAAAAACGTTAGTCTACTAAAGAACTACCAAAATCATTCTCTAACTCTACCAAATAACTACCATACTAACCTCTACCATATTCTACGCAGAGTTAGTCAAAAGAACTACCATTGGCAAAAACAAACCATCAAATTTATACAACAAAGAAAGATCAACTAAACTAAACGTTATTCATGTCTATAACTCATTTTCAACAATGTCCACCAAACTCTACCACGAAGTTTACAAAGACCACTAAACTCTACCACAGAGTTTACAAAGACCACCAAACTCTGCCACAGAGTGTACAATGTCCACCAAACTCTACCACAAATTTTAATAGATTTTGTACCATGTGTAGCAAATTTTGACAGAGTTATCTTTGATAGTTTGGCAGAGTTAGCAACAATATTTTGGCGAGAGAGAGAAAGATAGAGAGAGAGAAAGTGAGAGACGTTAAGATACTAAGCTCTGTCATGCATCATTACACTCTACCAAACTCATTTCTTATCTCTCTTATTATACTCTACCAAACTCTGTCATGCATTATATAAACTTTATCAAACTCTATCATATTAGTGCTAAACTCTGCCATGCATCATATACACTCCACCAAACTATGACATGCATCATCTACACTCCACTAAACTCTATCATGCATAATCTACACCCCACTATAGGCAAACTCTTCCAAACTATACAAAACATTCGAGGCAAATTCTACCTAACTTTACGAAGCTAAACTAAACATTATAGGCAAACTCTGCCAAGCTATAAACCTACTATACCTAACTCTACCAAGCTATCAACTAACTCCACCGAACGAACCTTAAGATTCGAGACAAACTATTATGAAACAACCTAATAATTCGAGACAAACCCAGGAAATTCATTTTTGAACCCCAAAACTTCACATACAAAATTTAGCTTTAAGAAATCACAACAAATTTTGTCTTGAATGTGTAGATTTGTTAGGTTATGGTTCGAAATCTTCAAATACTATCCAAAACCCTAAGAAAACATAAACAAAATCAATATGTTGGAAACCAAGTTTAATTTCATGAAAATCTTGTTTTCAAGTTCAATTTCGTGAAAATCCTAAGTTTTCAAGTTCGAGTTCGATTTTCTTGAAATCCCTAAATTTTCGAATTCGATTAATTCGTGAAAACCCTAAATTTTCGAGTTCAAAACTGACTTTTTCTTCTACATTAGGTTTTGATTTCGAAATAGAGAGAAAGATAGCGAGAGAAAAAAATGAAGAAATTTTTTACCTTGAAACAAAGAAGACAACAAGATTTAAAGAAGAATAAGGTTTCGTTCATGAAATGAGATAGAAGAAATTTTCGTGAAAAAAGAAGAAAAAAGGAAGAAGAAGAAGAAAATGAAGAAGAAAGTGTAGAAGAAGAAGATAAAATAAGAAGATGAGTTTTTTTTAATGATAAAACTGTAATATAAAAAATAATTCATATTATTAAGGATATTTCCCATTTCTTTTTTTCAAAAACTTTATGAACTATTCTAATCATTACCTATACATTATGGAATATTCTACTCATTAATTCTTTACAAATTAATAAAATCTTTGACGATAAAGAGAAAAGTAGTAATCAAATCTAATATTTGCTTTTTAGCTTTTACACCTATATTTCAAGTATATATATATAGTTTTTGAAGCTTTGAGAATTCATTCATTGCTATTGAAAATAAATAAATTATGGACATAATTTCTGGACAAGCTTTGTTCCTATTCTTTTGTTTTATCTTATCATTTTTCCTTATCTTCCCCACCGCAAATTCCCAACGGAGCTCTCGTAAGGTCGCTCCACTTCCTCCGGGACCTCCGCGACTGCCCTTCATCGGAAACATTCACCTTGTCGGTAAAAATCCACATCATTCATTCGCCGATCTCTCAAAAACGTATGGACCATTCATGAGCCTTAAGTTTGGAAGCTTAAACGTAGTGGTTGCATCTTCACCAGAAGCTGCAAGAGAGGTTCTAAAAACATACGACCAAGTGTTGTCTAGCCGTAGCGCTCCGGAATCAATACGGTCCATTGGACACGACGAGGTTTCTATTGTCTGGGTTCATCCATCATCGCCACGTTGGAGGTATAGTTAATATCGATCTTGTTTTTTATGGTTTTAATTTTCTCAGTGTTTAGATTGTTAATCCCTAATTATCTTCGTTATTAACTAATAGCTTTAATCACTCTTGTTATTATGTACTATGTTTCAGAATATAAGATTTAATTTTAGCTAGATTTTAAAAAACTTAAATTTTTAATAATAATAATAATAATAATAATAATAATAATATTTTATCAATAATAATTAGATTGATAAGAATCGATCCATAGTAAAATTGCTCCAACTGAAACAGGGTAATATTTGAACTTAACTAATATCAAAGTAAATCAGGAACAAACCAATTACGCCACATAACAATTTTTTTTTGTCAACATTTGGCCACAACTAGTCGGCCCATTAACCAATATCTTACATAATATAGGCGGTGAAACTCGATCTCTGATTGTGCAAGTGCACATATCTTTAGTGGACTTACCGCCCCTACTATTAGATTAAAGACTACTTGTAGAACAATTATTATTATTTAATGTTTTAATTTAATATAATTCAATCAATCATATAAAATACTATAAAATTTAATAGTCAAATATTTGCATAGAATTATGTAAAACCTCAAAATAAAATAAAACAAAAAATTTATCCTCAGACATCTTCTATATTTGAAGAAAAAAAATATCTTCCATATTGATAAAAGAATAAAAAACAATTTCGCTTTTTTATTGGTTAATTTTGTTCCATTGTTTCTTAGTCAAATTTGTACACTACATACTTTTACAGATTAGGTCTGTTGACTAATGAGTAATTGTGTCCCTTTTTGTTTTGTTTTATTTAGACTATTGAGAAAACTGTCGGCGACTAAGCTCTTCTCGCTGCAACGTATCGAAGCCACGAAAGCCTTGAGGTTGAACAAAGTGAAGGAACTTGTGAGCTTCATAAGTGAATGCAGTGAAAGAGATGAAGCTGTTGATATTTCTCGTGCAACTTTCATCACAGCTCTTAACATCATATCAAACATTCTGTTTTCTGTGGATCTTGGTAGCTACGACTTGAATAATCCCAATGAGTTTCAGGACATTGTTATTGGTGTCATGGAAGCTGTTGGGAATCCAGACGCTTCTAATTACTTTTCATTTCTGAGGTTTCTTGATCTGCAAGGTAATAGAAAGAATTTGAAGGCTTGCTCAGAGAGGTTGTTTAGAGTTTTTCGTGGGTTCATCAATGCTAAAATAGCGGAAAGATCATTACAAAATAACCCTAAAGATGTCGTGGATAGAGATTTCGTGGATGCAATTCTCCATCTTACCGAAGGAGATGAAGCAGAGCTTAACACCACCGATATTGAACACTTCCTATTGGTATGTCTTACAATACTGTAGATTTTATAATCTTATGTAAGATAAATCGGACATATCACCAAGAATTTTAACAAACGTGGACCATATGTACCGTATGTATCAGGATTTGTTTGGAGCTGGCACAGACACAAACTCCACTACCGTAGAATGGGCAATGACAGAATTACTTAAAAACCCTAAAACAATGGGTAAAGCTCAGGCCGAGATAGATCGTGTGATTGGTCAAAAAGGTGATATTGAAGAGTCTAATATCTCAGAACTGCCATATTTACAAGCAGTTGTGAAGGAAACTTTCCGGTTACATCCAGCTGCTCCGTTACTCGTCCCACGCGAAGCGGATTCTGATGTGGAGGTTCTTGGATATCTTGTACCTAAAAAGACTCAGATTTTGGTGAATGTGTGGGCCATTGGACGAGATCCAAGCGCGTGGGAGAATCCAACAAGGTTTGAGCCAGAGAGGTTTTTGGGGAAAGAAACCGACGTGAAAGGTAGAGATTATGAACTTACACCATTTGGAGCTGGTCGTAGAATTTGTCCGGGATTGCCTTTAGCTGTGAAAACAGTACCTCTCATGCTTGCTTCTCTTCTTCATTCCTTTTACTGGAAGCTTCCAAACGGCACCGTTGCAGAGGACTTGGACATGGACGAGAGCTTTGGTCTCACACTGCATAAGACCAGCCCTTTACATGCCGTTCCCGTCAAGAAACGCATCCATTAATTAGTCATTTAGCATATGTTTTTGATTTAATTACCACTAATACTTCCAAAAATCGTAATCTTTTTATAAAACTTATTTATCAATAAATTTTGTTGTTTTGGTTTTAAATGTTAGATCTTTATACCACTTAATATATATATCCAATTTTTTGATAATACAATACTTACCCAAAGAGAAAAATAAATAGGAAGGCAATAAATTTTTATAATTTTTGTTTCAACAACAATTGGATCGACATGATCTGATTCATAGCCAAAGTTTTTAGCTGGGTGGAATTCGAATTCATCTTATCTTAAATCAGAGGCAAACCAACTGAATCACTTGCTTCTTTACAAATTTTTATAATTATTTAATGACCACGTCCCATTTTTCGTTAATGATATATATACACCATATGCGCTCATAAATGTAATAATTTATTAGGGTAATTATGTATTCTAAGAACTAGGAGTACACAATCTTCCCTTCTTGAAACTAACCTATCTTTGACGATAATTCTTCATATTAAATCAGAAATATCCTTTAGGGTTAGGTTTCTTCTAACGAACTGTTTCCAATTAGAAAAAACTTGTGGATAACGTTTTGGTTCAAAGTAACAACTATAATGAATGGTGCAAGATAATTTCGAAGAAAAGGACAAAAAACTTCTTGAAAGTCGTAATTAGATTTATTCCAAGAATATGAGATCGCCTCTGAATATGACATAACACGTAATTGAGTTTGAATTGATCTGTCGTTTTGTATAAAATGGGGATATTATTAGGTACAATGAAGATATGATGATAAGATAATAACGCATATCCCCTAAATGATATTGACTACTTTGGTGTTACCTTGCACAAAACCCAAACTACTTTATGCAATTTCAATCTAAAAGCTTGTGTACGATATTCGATTTTTATGTCGAAGCGGATACGAATATTTGTTTTGTCATTAACAAAACTTTAATGACATCATGAATTCGATTTCTCCATAACAGGAGAATTTAAAAAAATTTCTGGAGAATAATTCAGTTTGGGTTATAGTTCTGTTGTTGACAAAAAGGAAATATAAAATATTATAAGCCCTCCTAAACGTGGACAACTCAATTACGATATCTTGGAATGTGTGGTCGATTGCAAATGATTTTTTTTTTAATTTTATTATTTCATGGCAAGTTGAGATCCACCGTCAAGAATTATAGGAGTCCATAACAGTGGATAGATTTTCACCAGCAAAATAAATAAAGATAAATTAATAGCATATATATATATATATAAGTCCCTATATATTATATGTAGCACGATGGGCTATAGGAAGAGACCCGAATGAGTGGGAGAATCCGACCCAGTTCGAGCCAGAGAGGTTCTTAGGTAAAGAAATAGACGTGAAAGGTACAGATTATGAGCTTACACCATTTGGAGCAGGTCGTAGAATTTGTCCGGGATTGCCTTTGGCTTTGAAAATAGTGCCTCTCATGCTTGCTTCTCTTCTCCATTCCTTTGACTGGAAGCTTCGAAACGGCGTCGGTTCAGAGGATTTGGACATGGACGAGAGCTTGGGTCTCACATTGCATTAGACCAACCCGTTACATGCCGTGCCTCTCAAGAAACGCGCCAGAAAATAATATTGTTTTTTTTTTCCAGATCAATATTGTTAGTTACTTGGTTTGTTCCAATATCGTATTTTCACAGAAAAAAATGAATAAGCCCCTTGTAATTTGAATAATAAATAATAATTTGGTAACACAAAGAAATTTTCTTTTGTTGCTGAACAGAACAATGAGCAGATATATTTAGAGGCAAAAACTTTAAGTATATATATCTTCAAATTTATAGAATGGGTGAGTTCACATACGAGTAAGGAAACTATCCACATACTCTTTAAATAATATATATGAATTTTTTTAATATTTTATTTAGGTCCAATAACCCTTTACTAACCAAAAAAAACATGTAAATTATAACCAGTTCCAATTGCTAAAATAAATTCACATTATATAGAGACGCCGCCATAACGGAAAATGATACATTTTTAATAAATATTTCAAATTGTAATATATTATAACCAGTGTATACCTTTATACAAAAAAAAAATTATAACCAGTGACTTTTGGAGGTTGCTGAGCTTTCGAAACTATTGTTGAAACAATATAGTATCTAAATATTCTTTAAGGTTTCGATACCTAAGATGTGTATGGATTCTTTAGTGAATTTTAAAAGGACTTTCATATTTCTATTTAAGAAAGACTTTGATCATATTCTATCAGTTAAAAGAATATTCACAGAACAATGGACATCTTTTCAGGACAAGCTCTGTTACTCTTGTTTTGCTTTATCTCTTCATGTTTCTTAACTTATCTTCAGCATCACAAGATCCCGAAAGAGTTCTGGCCGAGTCTCCACGTTTCCTCCTGGACCTCCACGATTACCGATAATTGGAAACATTCACCAAGTTGGTAAAAATCCGCACCGGTCTTTTGCTGACCTCTCAATAGCTTATGGACCAGTTATGAGTCTTAAGCTTGGATGTTTAGATTCAGTGGTCATAAGTTCACCAGAAGCTGCAAGAGAAGTACTTAAAACACATGACCAAATCTTGTCTGCTCGTAAGTCTAATGACGCGAGTCGATGCTTTGGTCATAACGAAGTTTCTGTCATCTGGCTTCCTCCCTCGTCTGCTCGTTGGAGGTAATATTTAACCTAATACCTTTTTCAAAAATGGTCGTTAGTTTTAACTTTAAAATGTTGTATTATTTCGCTAATGGATCGCTGTTAATTATGCTTTGTTTCAGGATGTTGCGAAAACTGGCTGTGAATCTCATGATCTCACCACAGCGTACCGAAGCCACGAAAGTTCTGCGGCTGAAGAAAGTGGAAGAGCTTTTAAGCTTCGTGAATACAAGCAGCGAGAGACAAGAAGCGGTTGATATCTCTCGTGCATCTTACACCACAGTTCTTAATATCATATCAAATATTCTGTTTTCAGTTGATCACGGTAGCTACGACTCGAAAAAACCCAATGAATTTCAGAACACGGTGGTTCGCTCCCTTGAAACTGCCGGGAAACTAGATGCTACTAACTACTTTCTATTTTTAGGTTTTCTTGATCTGCAAGGTAACAGAAAAGCAATGAAGGAATGCATGGAGAAGTTGTTTAGGGTTTTTCGTGGGTTAATTGAGGCTAAAAAAGCGAAAAAATTATTGGGAAATAATTCTAAAAATGTTTCGACCATGGATTTTTTGGATTCGCTTCTCGTACTCGCCGAAGGAGACAAAGCAGAGCTGGACAACAACGATATTGAACACCTTCTCTTGGTAAGTCCTACCACCTTAAAGATAATTAAGATTATAGTCAATTACCTGTTTATTAGTTTTGAGCTGATATTTGATTAACTATTGATCAGTTCAACAAAATCTTAAGACTGATATGTGATTCGATCATATGAAGCCATTTTTAAAGAGCTTTTTGCCACGTTCTATCTAATATTGAATTTTGAGATGTAAGTGCAGAAATCATTTATATCTCACTATATATTATGTGATTATATGTGAGGATATGTTTGAAGCAGGCACTGACACAAGCTCTAGTACTCTAGAATGGACATTGGCAGAATCACTTAAAAACCCTAAAACGATGACAAAAGCTCAAGCCGAGATAGATGATGTGATAGGCCAAAACGGTGTTGTGCAGGAGTCTTATCTCTCAAATTTTATCATAGGAAAAAAATGATATGCAACTTTGAACATTGATTTGGTCAAATGGTTAATACTTTTCTCTATGAAATTTCAAGTTTAGAAAGTCTCCATATATGTAGTCTTCAATATCAGTTCGATAAAATCTCATTTGTGTGAGATTTGGATTGAGGAAATTGTTAAAAAAATAAGTACATTTTTTCCAAGTAGAGACAAATGATTGGAAATCCCGAACCTAAAATATCTAATTGCATGGGAAGACAACAAAGAAAATCCATCGATCGTAGTGGTAGTCCCTAATTTCTCAACCTTAAATATCTCTTTTGGATTTATGTATACAACTAGTAAGAATAATTGAACAATTCCACATATGCCGAGTTATTCTCACTCTGGTAGTTAGGATGATCTAGCTAATGACTATAGTATCTAGGGTTCGATTCCTCCCTTCTACAAATTGATAGATTAAATAAAAATTTTAAGAGTTGGACTAGATTATAGATCGGGTCTTGTGAATCCGATGTTGAAAAAAAAACAATTCCATAGATCTCTAAGTTACCAGCTAGGGCCATATATCTCTTAAAGGAATTTACTTTTCTTTTTTTTGTTTAGTAGCGCCTGTGGTCTATATATATGGATAATTAAGTGTAGTTTCATGTATCACTTAAGAAATACAAATGGACATAATCTCTGGACATGCTCTGTTCTTCTTCTTTTGCCTTATAGCATCATGTTTTCTTATCTTCACCACCACAAGATCTCGACGGAGTTCTCAAGGAGCCACCGCACTGCCTCCAGGACCTCCACGGATACCAATCATCGGAAATATTCACCAAGTCGGTAAAAACCCGCATCGCTCATTCGCGGATCTGTCAAAAACTTATGGACCAATCATAAGTCTTAAGCTTGGATGTATGAACTCAGTGGTCGTCTCTTCACCAGAAGCTGCTAGAGAAGTGTTAAGAACGCATGATCAAGTCTTGTCTGGCCGTAAGCCAACAAACGCGATACGGTCCATCAATCACCACAAGTTTTCCGTAGCCTGGCTTCATCCATCCGCGGATCGTTGGAGGTATGATATTAATACTAGTTTTCTAATTTCCTATGAATTTGTTTTAACCAAGATTTGCTACTAGAGAATGTTTTCTTTGTTAAAAGGCGAAATCAAAATTGAAACGTTTTACATTGGTGTTAAGCAAAACCTCGAAACTATAAAATAATTTGATAGACCATATATATTGTTTCTAAAACAGTACTGGATTGTTGTTGTGTTCGTTTTAGGATGTTGAGAAAACTGTTGGTGACTCAACTTTTTTCGCCTCAGCGAATCGAAGCCACGAAAGACTTGAGGGAGAACACGGTGAAGGAACTTGTGAGCTTTATAAGTAAAAGCAGCGAAGGAGGAGAAGTTGTTGATATCTATAGTGCAGCCTTCAACACAACTCTTAACATTATATCGAACATTCTGTTTTCAGTCAATCTCGGTAGCTATGACTCAAAAAAGTCTATCGATGGGTTTCAGAATACGGTTAGCGGTTTCATGGAAACTATGGCGAAACCAGACGTTACTGACTACTTTCCATTTCTAGGGTTTCTTGATCTGCAAGGTCACAGAAAGAAGATGAAGGTTTACACGGAGAGATTGCTCAGGATTTTCCGTGGGTTCATGGATGCTAAAAGAGCGGAAAAATCATTGCGGAATGACTTTAAAGATGAACAGAACATGGATTTTCTAGATTGGCTTCTCATCCTCAACGAAGGAGATGAAGCAGAGCTCGACAACGACCATATTGAACACGTTCTCTTGGTAAGTCTTACAGATAATCATGATACATAAGATGGTAGAATCAAAGAATAATCAATTTTTGTCAAATATTCTACATACAGCCTCGAGCTTACGTATATGTAATTATATGTCAGGATTTGTTTATAGGAAGCACAGATACACGCTCTGGTACCGTAGAGTGGGCAATGGCAGAGTTACTTAAAAACCCTAAAACCATGGCAAAAACTCAGGCGGAGATTGATCATGTAATCGGCCAAAACGGTGTCGTTCAAGAGTCTGATATCTCAAATTTGCCATATTTACAAGCAGTTATAAAAGAAACATTCCGTTTGCATCCGATTATTCCGCTACTCGTTCCACGTACAGCAGAATCCAACGTGAAGGTTCTTGGATTCATGGTGCCTAAAGATACTCAGGTTTTGGTGAATGTGTGGGCTATTGGACGAGACCCAAACGTATGGAAGAATCCAACCCAGTTCGAACCAAAACGGTTTTTAGGGAAAGAAATCGACGTGAAAGGTAGAGATTATGAGCTTACACCATTTGGAGGAGGACGTAGAATTTGTCCGGGAATGTCTTTGGCTATGAAGACAGTGTCTCTCATACTTGCTTCTCTTCTTTATCACTTTGATTGGAAACTTCCAAACGGTGTCGTATCAGAGGACTTGGATATGGACGAAACCTTTGGTATCTCATTACACAAGACCAACGCTTTACATGCCGTGCCTATCAAGAAACGCGCCATTACTTAATCGTTGTTGTCCATGTATTAAAGTTTTCTTTTTCTGTTGAAGTGGCTTGGGCCTGAAGAATCTAAAGTATGGAAGAACTTTTTGAAACTGATGGATGATGAACAATGAAGTATTAATTTTGTCATTTACATTAATTTCTTTTTACGTAATAATATTTTAATTCAATAATTCTCTTCTAAATTTTGTCTTATCTTAACTAAAAAAGAACAAGCCAGAGCCCTCAATTTACAGAGACGACGCCAGAAAAAAAAATGATATTTATATATCCTTTATATTTTTATTTAATAAGTATTTGAAAATCATATATAATATTTAACTACTGATTTTGGAAATTGCCCGAGTTTTCGAGGCAATTATTGAAACGTATAATACAAAAATATTCCTTCATTTGGAAAGAGTAGATATTTAATTAAAAAGTCTATGGGTTCTTTATTAAATTTTAGAAGACTTTTACATTTCTCCTTTAACAAAAGACTTTCATAATTTTCCACACATCATACCTAACATGTTATATCTAAGGAGTACCGTCTATTTTAACTTTAGAAGTTTGATATAAAACTTTATCCATCCGAATTTTTACTTTCTGTTTAGTTGCACAAAAATATCAATTTTTGGGGTTGATTGCACAAATCCACGGTTAAGCGTTAAATTGTTAACCAATTCCTTAATTTAGTATTAAACCAAATCGAAACCAGATTTTAACCCGAAACTTGACCCGTTTAATGACTCGTTCCTCTTTTCCTTCTCCGTTTCTCACCGATGTGCAATTTGATGAAATGAAAATAGTAAAAGCTTGTATTGTTTAACTAATCGGTTAATAATTTAACGCTTAACCATGGATTTGTGTAATCAAACCCAAAAATTGATACTTATGTGCAATTAAATAGAGAGTAAAAGTTCGGGTGGATAAAGTTTTATATCAAACTTCTGAGGTGGAAATAGACCGTGTTCTCTTATATTTTTTTTCCCAACGACAAAGTCTTAACATTAAATTAAAAGGTTCAAGTCCAAGCAAAAGCTAGATTACAAAAAAGTAGAGCAAAGGCACGCTTACAGGAAGCTAGCAGGAGCATACCAAGCTAACCCTCAATGTAAAGCACTATTAAAGCAGCTGATAGCTAAGAAACTAAAGATAAACAGAGGAAACTTGAAGGATAGTGAGAGCTCTGTAACCATCACAAGAGCTTCATGGTTCCATCTTTAAGTTCTCAGTTGCAGACGGCCCAGCAGTCGTCTCAGTAGCATTGTTATTCTTGGTATTGGCTCCAGGAGTCTCTGAGTCATGCCTCACGGGGATTGAGATGTCAAGGTCAATCGGCATCGCATTCACTTCAGACATAAAGGTGTCATGGGGATTGTTAAAAACATCTTCAATTGTGACGCGGATTGTGTGGGTTGAGTTTCCATTGATTTGATCCTCCTCCGTGATCGGTGATGTCGGCTGCGTGGCTAACGAGCCTGTCATTGTAGTGGGGCTTTCCGAGGAAGTGTTACTCTCCACGCTTAAACCTCCTTCATTCTCTAAGTCAGGTGGGTTGATGTAGTAGTCGGCTTCAGTGAGAAGATGTTGGCAGAAAGTTGTGGAGTGGGTAAGGCGTTGGGGACAAGTTGTGAAGGACTTTCCATAAAGGTTTTTTTAAGGCTTTTCATGTTTTATTGTGATCCATCGTCAGTCCGAAATATTGATATGATTATTTGTGGGGACAAGTTGAGGTCCATTGGCTTGCAAAGCCAATCAACGGTTTAAATTTATATTCATCGCCGCTAACAAATTGATATTCATTTAATTTCTTAATCATTTGAATACAAATATAACGTAGAGCATCAATCATTGGAACTACACACTATAAAAATCCTCTCAAGTATCAGTTGAGAAAACACACAGAACAATGGACATCTTCTCAGGACAAGCTCTATTATTGTTCTTTTGCTTTATCTCTTCATGTTTCTTTATCTTCACCACCGTACGATACCGACAGAGTTCTGACCGAGCCTCCACGCTTCCTCCTGGACCTCAACGATTACCAATCATTGGAAACATTCACCAAGTTGGTAAAAATCCACACCGTTCATTCGCTGACCTCTCAAAAGCTTATGGACCAATTATGAGTCTTAAGCTTGGATGTTTAAACTCAGTGGTCATATCTTCACCAGAAGCTGCAAGAGAAGTACTTAAAACACATGATCAAATCCTGTCAGGCCGTAAGTCCAATGACTCGATTCGGTGCTTTGGTCATGATGAAGTTTCTGTCATGTGGCTCCCTTCTTCGTCAGCTCGTTAGAGGTAAAACCTAGTGATTGCTAACATTTAGAACAAAAAAGTAATTTCAACAAGACTCCTATATGAGTATAATGACGCGATGTTATGTTTTGTTTCAGGATGTTGAGAAAATTGTTTGTGACATTTGTTCTCCTCGCAACGTATTGAAGCCACTAAAGCTCTGCGGATGAAGAAGGTGCAAGAGCTTGTGAACTTCATTAGTGAAAGAGAAGAAGCTGTCAATATTTCTCGTGCATCCTTTATCACAGCTGTTAATATTATATCGAACATTCTGTTTCTGTCGATCTCGGTAGCTACAATTTGAAACAATCCAATGGGTTTCAGGACGTAGTGATTGCAGTCATGGAAGCTGCCGGGAAACCAGACGTTGCTAACTTCTTTCTAATTCTGGGGTTTCTTGATCTGCAAGGTATTAGAAAGAGTATGAAGGCTTCCACAGAGAAGTTGTTTAGGGTTTTCCGTGGGTTCATCGATGCATAGATTGCGGAAAAATCATTGGTGAATAACTCTAAAGATGTTTCGACATCTGATTTCTTAGATTTGCTTCTCGACCTCTCCGAAGGAGATGAAGCAGAGCTTGACAACAACGACGTTGAACACCTTCTCTTACCAAGCCTTACAACTACAAGCTTGGAGATAATTAAAGATTATAGTCGATTTTATATTCATTAGTTTTGAGATGATATTATAATCTTAATAGTCCAACAAATTTAAAAACTGATATACATGTGATTTAATAGTGTTTTTGCAACGTTATGTATTAAAGTTTTGATGTGTAATTGTATGAATCATTTATATCTAATATGTGTTTATATGTCAGGATATGTTTAAAGCAGGCACAGATTCAAGCTCGGTTACCCTAGAGTGGGCAATGACAGAGTTACTTAAAACCCCTAAAACCATAGCAAAAGCTCATGCTGAGATCGATACTGTGATAGGCCAAAACGGTGTCGTGCAAGAGTCTGATCTCTCAGAATTGCCATATTTACAAGCAGTTGTGAAAGAAACTTTCAGGTTACATCCTGCTGTTCCATTACTTGTCCCACGAGAAACGGAATCCGATGTGGAGGTTCTTGGGTTCATGGTGCCTAAAGATACTCAGGTTTTGGTGAATGTCTGGGCCATAGGAAGAGACCCAAACGTATAGGAGAATCCAAATCAGTTCGACCCAGAGAGATTTTTGGGGAAAGAAATAGATGTGAGAGGTACAGATTATGAACTACACCATTTGGAGCCGGACGTAGAATTTGACCGGGAATGCCTTTGGCTCTGAAAACAGTGTCTCTCATGCTCGCTTCCCTTATCTATTCCTTTGATTGGAAGCTTCCAAAGGGCGTTGGTTCAAAGGATTTGGACATGGAGGAGACCTTCCGTCTTACATTGCACATGACAAACCCGTTACAGGCCGTACCTATCAAGAAACGTCCCAGAAATTAGTACTTATTGTTCTGTTTCAATGTAATTTCACAGACAATATGAATAATCATTTTATAATTTGAATAAAAGAAATAATGTCATTGGGTCTTTCTTTTATACTTGCAGACGTTTAATTTTTTTTACCAATCCCATTTGCTAAAACTAAATTCATATTTTACTATAGGAAAAACAAAATTGATAGGACAGTTGAATGACTAATGGGGCCCATTGATAGGAAAAATTTTCATTTTTATATTTTTGTCTTATTAGCCTGTGTGGTATATATATGGATATATGGAAAATTATGATTAGTATTATCTCACTAGAGTAATACAAATGGACATTATCTCTGGACCGGCTCTCTTCTTCCTCTTTTGTCTTATTGCATCATGTTTTCTTATCTTCACCACCACAAGATCTCGACGGAAATCTCAAGGGGCCATCGTGCTGCCTCCAGGACCTCCACGGTTACCGATCATCGGAAACATTCCCCAAGTCGGTAAATATCCGCACCGCTCATTCGCTGACCTCTCGAAAGCTTATGGACCAATTATGAGTCTTAAGCTTGGATGTTTGAATTCAGTGGTTATATCTTCACCAGAAGCTGCTAGAGAAGTACTAAGAACACACGACCAAATCCTGTCTGGCCGTAAGCCAACTAACGGGATACGGTCCTTTAATCACCACAAGTTTTCCGTAGCCTGGCTTCATCCGTCCTCGGATCGTTGGAGGTAGAATACTAAATTATTAATCAAAAACCAATTTTCTAATTATTTCCTATGAATTGATTTGTTTTTACTAAGATTTAGTACTAGAGAATATTTTCTTTGTTAAAAGGCCAAAATCAAAACTAAAAGTTTTATATTGGTGTTACGCAAAACCTCGAAACTATAAACAATATGATAGACCATCTTGTTCTTTTTTTTTTTTTTTTGACACTGAAACAAACTTCATTAACTTAATTAAATAACATCAGTTTTGGAGCCCAATACTAAGCCTTTCTTGGCTAAAGTATCAGCTTTGCTATTGAAACTACGATTAACATAAGAAAAGGGTAGAACATCGAAACACTCGATGAAGGAGGTGATGTCCAAAAGGATCCCATACACCTCAGACCATCTTGTTCTTGTTTGTATTTGTATAAAACAAACGCTAAAGAGCCAAAAACAGTAATGGATTGTTATGTTTTGTTTTAGAATGTTGAGAAAACTGTTGGTTACTCAACTCTTCTCGCCTCAACGTATTGAAGCCACGAAAGCCTTGAGGGTGAACAAGGTGAAGGAACTTTTGAGCTTCATAAGTAAAAGCAGCGAAAGAGGAGAAGCTGTTGATATCTCTAGTGCAGCCTTCAACACAACTCTTAATATTATATCAAACATTCTGTTTTCAGTCGATCTTGGTAGCTACGACTCGAAAAAGTCTGCCAATGGGTTTCAGAATACGGTGAACATTGTCATGGAAATTATCGGGAAACCAGACGCTACTAACTACTTTCCATTTTTAGGGTTTCTTGATCTGCAAGGTCACAGAAAGACAATGAAGGTTTACATAGAAAGGTTGTTAAAAACTTTCCATGGGTTTATGGATGCTAAAAGAGCGGAAATGTCATTGCGGAATGAGTTTAAAGATGTAAAGAATAGAGATTTCTTGGATTCGCTTCTCATCCTTAACGAAGGAGATGAAGCAGAGCTCAACAACGACGAAATTGAACACATACTCTTGGTAAGTCTTACCTTTATTACAGATAATCATGGCTCATAAGATCGTAGAATAATCAGTTTTATGTCTATGTCAGGATATGTTTTCAGCAGGCACAGATACAAGCTCAGGTACCCTAGAGTGGGCTATGGCAGAGTTACTTAAAAACCCTAAAACAATGGCAAAAGCTCAGGCGGAGATCGATCGTGTAATAGGCCAAAACAGTGTCGTACAAGAGTCTGATATCTCAAATTTGCCATACTTACAAGCTGTTCTGAAAGAAACTTTCCGTTTGCATCCAACCGTTCCGTTTCTTCTCCCGCGAAATGCGGACACTGACGTGGAGATACTTGGATTCACTGTGCCTAAAGATGCTCAGGTTTTGGTGAATGTATGGGCCATTGGACGAGATCCGAGCGTGTGGGAGAATCCGAACGAGTTCGAGCCAGAAAGGTTTTTGGGAAAAGAAATAGACCTGAGAGGTAAAAATTATGAGCTTACACCATTTGGAGCCGGACGAAGAATTTGTCCGGGGTTGCCTTTAGCTATGAAGACACTGCATCTTATGCTTTCTTCTCTACTTTATTACTTTGACTGGAAGCTTCCAAACGGCGTCGTTTCTGAGGATTTGGATATGGACGACACCTTTGGTCTCACATTGCATAAAACAAACCCGTTACATGCTTTTCCCGTCAAGAAACGCTCCATAAATTAATTCGTATTGTTTCGTTCCAATATACTTACAGTACAGTATTGTGTAATTTGAATAAAAAATATATTTAGCTCAAATAACCCTTTACTCACGAACAGCTCATGTAATCCAAATTTTACCATGTTCTTTTTCTTTTATTTATGACGAATTATATATTAATATATCAATGAAAATTATTAATATTTTATTATTAAGGGTATATGCCTATACACAATCTATTAATTAATTTTAATTTAATCCTATTAGGTCTTATAATACCTCAGGAGCTAATGAAACTATTTTAGTAAAGTTTAATTGTCTCAATTCCCGTGGGATCGCCCCAAAAACTCGAGTTCCTTTTGGATTTCCTTCTTGATCAATGACAACTGCGGCATTGTCATCATATCGTATTATCGTCCCATTGTTACGTTTGAGTTCTTTACAAGTACGTACAATTACAGCTCTGATTACTTCTGATCTTTCCAGAGGAGTGTTTGGTACTGCTTCCTTGATTACAGCAACAATAACGTCACCAATATGAGCATATCGGTGATTACTAGCTCCTATTATTCGAATACACATCAATTCTCGAGCCCCGTTGTTGTCTGCTACATTCAAATAGGTTTGTGGTTGAATCATATATTTTTTTGTATCTCTTCTTTTAATGCAAAGGACGAAGTAAAAAAATATTGTTTGTCAAAAAAAGAAAACCGATAATCTTTTGAGAGTGTACAATTTCTGTCATATGGGACCCACTAATAGAAATTTTGGAATGGGTCAGAGCATTAATGGCTAGAATTTCTCTATCATATATATGCAAACATTATGTGTAGTTTTATATCATTTGAGAGATTCAGATGGAGATAATCTCTGAACAAGCTTTTGTCTTCTTCTTTTGCCTTATCGCTTCATGTTTCTTTATCTTCACCACCACGAGATCTCGACGGAGTTCTCGAGGAGCCACCGTGCTGCCTCCTGGACCTCCGCGGTTACCGATCATCGGAAACATTCACCAAGTTGGTAGTAAGCCGCACCAGTCATTCGCGGATCTCTCAAAAGCTTATGGACCAATTATGAATCTTAAGCTTGGATGTTTAACCTTAGTGGTCATATCTTCACCAGAAGCTGCAAGAGAAGTACTAAAAACACATGACCAAATCTTATCTTGTCGTAAGTCAACAAACGCGATAAGGTCCATCAATCACCAAAAGGTTTCCGTAGCCTGGCTTCCTACTTCCTCAGACCGTTGGAGATATAATGATAATATCAATTTTTATTTATTTTCTACGAACTTGTTTTCCCAAGATTTTGCTACTAGAGAGTATTTTCTTTGTTAAAAGACGAAAGTCAAACGTTTTACATTGGTGTTAAGTAAAACCTCGAAACCAGAAACAATTTGATAGCCTTGTTTTTCCCCTTGCCTTTTTGAGGAAGAAGCCTTGAACATTTGAGATAAAAACGATTTTAAGACTCAAAACAGCGACCAGTCTCTAGATCCAGTGTGTGGATATGATGATACAATGAGAGACCACAGAATTGCTTGTAGCACGATTGGGTGTTGCGAACAGAGGATAGACAATTTCTGAAGTTCCTATCAATGATAGGAGACTCCTAATAGTTGAACATTATAACACCATTCTAGAAACCAAGTACTTGTTCATGCTTGTATTTGTGTTTGACTTTGAAATATTACTAGCCTCTATATATAAAGCAAACGCAATAGACCCTAAAACAGTAATGGATTGTTGTCCTGTTTTGTTTTAGGATGTTGAGAAAACTGTTGGTAACTCAGCTCTTCTCGCCTCAGCGAATCGAAGCCACGAAAGCTTTGAGGGTGAACAAGGTGAAGGATTTGTGAGCTTCATAAGTAAAAGCAGTGAAAGAGGAGTTGTTGATATCTCTAGTGCAGCCTTCAATACAACTCTTAATATTACATCGAACATTCTGTTTTCAGTAGATCTCGGTAGCTACGATACGGAAAGTCTGTTAATGGGTTTCAGAAGACGGTGATTGGTAAATATAAGAGAATCATCAATCCATAACGGCGTTTGTTATCTGTTGTTTAAGTTTGCAGATTTCTGACTAATGAAAGCTGAATAGTCAACGTATCTATATTGATATTGGGCCTCAGTTATATCTTCAACTTATCATAAAGCCCAAAATTTGATATTGGGCCTCAGTTATATCTTTAACTTATCATAAAGCCCAAAATTTGATATTGGGCCTCTTCATTTCTCTCTCCCGCGCGCTTAAGTCACCTCTCTTCGCTTCTCTTTCTCCGATCGTTTCACTTCTCTTTAGTTTCGTCGTCATCTGAATCTTTCGCATTCTCCGTCTACCATGTCCGCCGGAGTACGGATACTCCGTCAGATTTGTTGGACTTCTTCCGATTCGATTTCATTGGTTCATATCCGAACATCTCTCTGGTCCGATTCGTGCTCTTTCGGCATTGATATATATGATCTTTTTTTTTTTGGTTTCACAGTTCTCGATGGGGTTCATGTTTCCGTTGATAAACGCGGAATGTATTTTTCATACGAATTTGATAAATCTTCTTAATGGATCCTCTCTAAGATGTAGATATGTCCAAGCATATAGTTCTTTGCACGGTTTTTTGCCTTTTTTTGGTCATGATGCATAGGTTATTTTAGTAGATGTAAGTGAGTATATCGTTTATTGTTTCCTTGGCTCAATCATAGTGCCTTGTTCTCAACTTTAGTTATCAACTTCATCAGTGTAAATGCATTTGTGTCACAACCTAATCTAGTACTTAATTGAATGTTTAACAGGTGGAGGGTGACATAAAAATCATTATGTTTACTATTCAAAGAGGAAGATTGACATAAGACACACAGGTATTGATCTTTCAGCTTTAGTTCTTGTTAGGTTTTCTTAAGAGATTTTGTTTGATTTTTTTGTTTGATTTATATGGCAGTGAAAAGGAGAAGGTGAGATCATACCGAGAGAAGATTTCCAAATGGCAAAGCCAAGTATCTGAAAGATTGCAGGCTCTGGGTAAAAACGTACAGGTGATAAATTCAATTGAATTTTTGCTTATTGGATGTATCGAAATATGAAGCAGCACAAGTGAATTCCCAATTTCACATTGACGCTTGTTTGTTTTGCTTGTTTCTGGCATCAATGGCGTTCATATTTTAGGTGTTGGAATGTCTAATAATAAGATATTTTTCTTGTTTCTTTCCATTCTTTGCGTTCCTATATGTTGGTAGCAGAATGTGATAATTTTTTGTTTCTTAGTGATATGTTTCTGTATTGGGATTTATTGCTTCGTAAAAGCCATTAAGACATTAATTATATACTAATGCTGATATAACTAATCCTGTGTAGAATAAGATAGAGGCATTTGATAGAGGGATTCTGTTTATTGCTAAGGATGATATAGTTTTGCAAGGAATCAGTTCAGCTGATAGAGTCTTCAAGGATGAATATTTTGAACAAGTGTCTCTGGGTGATCAGGAAAAGGCTGCGCATGAATCACAGGGTGACCTTAGGGAACCCGGAAGTTGTTCAAATTCTGATCATGGGAGGTCCTCATTTGGTGGCACAAAAGGAGTTGATTATCACTTATCTGGGACTCAAGAGGTGTATGATTGGATGCCCATGGATGACGTGCAACATGATGAGTTTCTAGCCCTGGACCAGATAGAGAGAGAGGTGTGTCGTCTTGAAGGACCAATACAAGTGCTCTGTGGCTACCGAAGCGAGATAAGATTTTGTTGTGTTAGCTCAGATCAAGGAGTCGTTGTTTCGTCTTCTGAGTCTTCAGATTTTCTATTGCATTCCATTAGAAAAGGACGGCTGATCAGAAAATTAGTTGGTGTGAAAGCGGATTCTTTCTGCATTTCATCTGATGGGGTTATAATGGCATGGAGTAGTTCAGAGGATTCTATTAGTGTGTTCAACATTAATGCAGTTCTGGTTGCCAAACCAAAACTTCCTCTCTTGTAGCATAAGTTCCATGAAAATATCCATGGATAGTCAATATGCCTTGATTGGGATAAACTCATGATATTCAGATTTTTCGAGTAGTAACAATACATCAAAAGATGACAAAGAAATTGAAAGACTGGATGTTCCATCTCCTTCAATTTGCTTCCTCAACTTATACACACTACAGGTAAATTTCATTACCTGACAAGAGGTCAACTATTTCATTATCTGGTCTAATCGACCTGAGATCCTTCTCTTGTAGGTCTTCCATGTGCTAAAGCTTGGTCAAGGCCAAGATATAACCGCACTGGCTCTGAACGTTGACAACACAAACCTCTTAGTCTCCACGGAAGATAAACAGCTGATAATATTCACTGATCCAGCTGTAAGTTTATTGTACATTTACCATTGAAGGGTGCTTAGATTTGGATTCATTTGTTGTTCTAATATACCCGCAAGTCTCCATAAAATCACTATCCTTATCACTCACTGTACACAGTTTGTGATAGAAGAAATTCATATGTCCCCTGCAGTTAAGCATAAAGGTGGTGGATCAGATGCTGAAGCTTGGGTAGGAATGAGAGAATAGAATCAGACCTCATTGATATAAAATGGTTTTGATCAAAGGCTTGTTGAAAATGGTGAAGATAGACATAACACATACACCAACTAAAACTTCCAATTTCTCTCCCCATTGAGTTTGGTGCTGCTTATTACTGTAGATTTGTACTTTTTTATATACATATTTCATTTATGCAGACCAATTTCTTTCACTAGTTTACCATTAATTACAAAAAAGCCAAAACGTCATAGATTTCTGTAATAACAAACATTAAAATTACTAAATTTAGGTGAACCTCTTAAGTACACTTCCAAGTTAGTTTATTCATGCATTAATAGAAAACTTAAAACTATAATCTTTTTTGGTTTCTTTTCCAACAAATTGACAATTGTAATTCTACACGTCTCATAACAAACTATAACATATACACACACGAGTTTTAACATTAACATAAAAAGTTCCCTATTACAAGGCAGGTGGATATGCAATATTGTTATTATTATTAAAATTGTTTGATGATTCAGCTCTCTGCACTGCTCTGTGAACAGCTCTTCTCAAGCTCCATTCATAACAGAACTCCAGTGTAAGCCTTAGTGCTGTTCCTAAGCCTAACACCACTATAACTCCAATAATGATATTAACCGGAAGAGCAGAAACACCAAGTGTGATTGATATTAACACATCCAACATTAACCCACCTATTAAGATTGAGAAAGCTACCCAAAGTGGACTGAAAAAACCTCTCTCTCGTTGCTCTTGTTGTTGTCTAAAGTTTGGATCAATCCTCCAAACCCAATAATTTGTTGTTGGTTGTGTCTCTATTGGAGGTGTGACATTGACTGCTAAAACTTGACAGATCTCGCATTGATTTGAGCCTTTAGTTCGAAACCAAGCATCTATACAAGATCTATGTGCTTTACCAAGACCACCACGACATTCACAACCTAATTCAATCAAAGGCTCTTCCTTTTCTTGTTGGCAAACTCTACACTGCTCCTGAGAGTTACTTCCATTCCTTGACAAGCTAACCTTTTTTGAGATCTGATCCAACTCTGCTCTGCTTTCATTTTCCTCACTACTATTACTACAATCTCCATTGCAGACAACGATTTTGAGATTTGGTTCATTGCTTGACTCGTTTATCGACAATTCCCTCTGCTTTTTGGGAGCTTTTTCCTCCTCGTCCACCTCCTCTTGTTGCTTCTGCTTCTGCTTTTCAAGGTCGTTGTCACCATCGGGGCTTGAGCTACTATGCATCTGAGATCCTTACTTCTACTCTCTCTCGACCTCTCCCTCAATTCAACAAACCCTAGCAACCCATACGGATTGCGAATTTAGCAATTACGCAATGGGACCAAGATGAAAAGAAAAGAAAAGATAGATTCAACTTGTTTTTGACTTCAAAGACTTGTAATAATCTTATACTATTAAATGTTTAAATTCTCTTCCACTGTTAACCAAATGGGCTGGGTTTGATAGTAAATTTGTTTGAAATATTCTAATTGGGCTGTAAATATGGTCTTGGGCTGATCTTCCTCTCCTCCTGCAAGTGAATTATATGGCAGCTTAATAAAACAAGTGATGTAAATATGGGCTATAATTATGCTATTTAAATGGGCTATATAAATGGGCCTGGGCCGATCTTCGTCTTCTCCTGCAAGTGAATTATATGGCAGCTTAATAAAACAAGTAAATGTAGGTTTGCTTCGAGAGACAGAGAGAGATGGGAGGGAAAGGAAAGAAGAGGAGAGAGAAAAACTATCTAGCTGCTCACGGCGGACCAGCGAGACTTCCGCCGCCGCCTGATCGTTCGAAGCAAGATGCTCTTCCTTCGAAGCTCCGTATTCTCATGAATTACACCTCTCCCTCTCCTCACGGTACCTTCTATTTTCTTTTCCTAGTTGCGCAGAACGATAGAGAGAGTTTGATTTTGTGTTATTGTGATTTCAATCTCGTTGACTGTTTTTTGTATCTTCTATATCTCTTAGATTCGACTAAACAAGTTGTAGAGAAGAAAGACAAGAATACGAAAGCTAAAGTAGATGCTGCTGCAACGGTATAGTTTTCTAACTTTGGTTTTTGATTTCGGGAACTTCGATTAAAAATCAATTTGAGGTTTTTCACACTGAATCAAGTTCAATTTATGAATTACCTGCTACATAACAAATTGATAATGGTGTTTTCCCATTATCCTAATAAGAATTTTATAGTTCGCAATGGGAGAAAAAGTATGCAGTTTTATCATGATTATCTTATTCTTTATCCCTCTCTTTGCTTGAATCTTCATCACGAAATTGAAGAATGTCAAGCATGGAAGTGAAATAAAGTCAGAAGCAGAAGTGGTTGAGAAAAGAAAGGCTGAGGGCTTTACAACCTCCTCTGATCAGGAGACTGATGGAGAGGACGTAATGCTGAAGAAGGGAGATGAAAAGAAGAAGAAAAAGAGAAAGAGAAATCAAATGACAGACCTTCGTTTCGAAAAAGAACTTGCAGAGTTGGATGGTCGATCAAAAAGGAAAGAACGCAAGAAAAAGTAAGCTTATTCATATCTTTTAGCTCAATCAAACTTTGAGATGATTTTGTATGACTTATTTGAGTTTACAGTCTCTAAAAGACCAATGCTTTTAAGCTTTATTTGATTTCGATGATTAAATCTAGATTTCCTACTGTAATGCAGGTACTGGGAGGCCAAGAAACAAAAAAAGAATCAAGGAAAGACTGAAGACACCCTCCGAGAAAACTTTCCAAAGAATGAACAGATAAGATTTGGTGATGTGGTGCAAGCTCCACCAAAATTGGCTGTTGTTCCAAAGGTACAGTCTCACTACAGTTTCCAATTGTAATAATATCTCAGGAAATTAGCTTAAGCTATCGGTTCAAATGATTATATGTTTATTTTGGCAGGCAAGAAAGTCTACTATGAGTGCTTCAAAGGAGAGGCAGCGATTAGAGGCCATTGATGCTTATAGATCTCGCAAAGGATGGACCTCAAGACCAGGTTTTCAGATTCCTTCGATGGCCATGCAATAAGATGGGCCATGAACTCATTTTGATAGAACTCATCTACTTTTTGTACTAGGTTGATGTAACATAGTAAAATATTGCGTCTTTGTCATCAGATTCTAATATGATAAGAGTCATCTACTAGCGGATTATTTAATACACGAAAAATTTTGGTTTTTGATTCCATTTTTGTTGACGAGTTTTGATTAAAACTCATGGAAACATGATAAAAGTAAGGCACATGTCCGTCGTTCAATCAAGTGCTTACCCTTTAGATTGCACGGAAATGAAGTCCTCCTTCAACATGAAGGGTAAGCATTCTCTTGTAATGGACATTACTCTTCTCATCAGCCATTTTGAAGTGAGAGAAGTGCCATTGATACTATCTTCATTTCGCAGTATGCAAAATCCTTGCCTGGACAGATTCTTGGACCAGCCTACATTCACAGTCAAAGAAAAAAATCATCTCAGGTATTAGAAAAGAATGCCTTGCTCTAAATGCATAGCTTGGCCATCTCAGGTATAAACAAGACTAAATAATGATCTGTTTGAAGTGCACCGAATCCTAAAGAAGAAGAAAAAACAATTAAAATGTGAGTAAGGCTCATAATAAACTTGTGTTTTAGTAAGTCCCATCATTTAGACATTGCCGGCCTTCTGAAGATAAGTTAAAATCATTCCGACTTTGAGGTTACAATGTGTTCACTATTAGTTTTCAGTTCAGTTGATTTTCATCAATTTTAATTTTTGATTTGATTTCTCTCGGACATGAATTCAACATCCAAGCAAATTGTTGTGAAGTTTGCTTATCTATTGTCATTGTTTGTATAAATTTGGCTGTGGATACAAGAGTTGTCTGATTACATCTTTCTTGAACCTCTTTGAACAGAAGTCATGGAGGCTTGGCTCAACTTTCACACACTATGTACTATGTAGGCAACTATAAAAGTCCTGGTTCAATCAAGTGCTTGTCCTTGGAATTGCACAGAGATTGAGTCCTCCTTCAACATGAAGTGTAAGCATTCTCTTGTAACACACATTGCTCTTCTCATCAGCTAGTTTGAAGCGAAAGAAGTGAAGAAGTGCCATTGCTACTATCTTCATTTGCCTGTATGCAAAATCCTTGCCAAGACAGATTCTTGGACCAGCCTACATACACAGAGAGATAAAGAAATTTAATCTCAGGATCTTACTCTTAACTACATTTCTTATCTGCAAGAGAGTGTACATACATGAAAGCTTATGAATTTGAATGGTGATTCAGGTTGGAACACGCCGTCCTTTAGCCATCTCTCTGGTTTGAATTCCTCAGCATCTTGGCCCCAAATGTAAGTCATCCTACCCATTGCATAGGCTATGTAGTAGATATTATCCCCTTTCTTTACTCTATGACCATCTGGAAGAATATCATCATTTTCTGCACACCTCATGTCCTTTGGAAGGACCAGGAAAGTTTAAGAAAATCTTAAGTCCCAATTACTTGGTTCTATTAGCTTTTAACTTTAACAATCTATTAAATAATGGCTACTTTACCACAGGCACAGAAGGGTAAAGCCTCAAGGTCTCAGACAAGGCTGCATGGAGGTACTGTGTCTTATCAAGAGCCTCTTCTTTAATACTTTCAATGAAAGCATTTACATCGGTTGTTTCCTCGTTACTTGATGTCACATCTCTGATTTCTTGTACGATTTTCTCCTGAACAAGTGGGTTTTTGCAAAGCATGTACAAGAACCAAGAGAGAGCTGCAGCAGTTGTGTCCTTACCAGCAATCATGAAATTCAAAATTATATCTCTCAGGTACTTATCGTTCATTTTCTCCGGATCTTTCTCACTCTCCACAAGAAATCTTGATAGTATGTCCTCTTTAACAGCCTAAGGACAAGCCAAACATTCTCCTTAAGGTTGAAAGACAGTAAATAAAATCTCAGAACAGATCAACTTAAGAGAACTCACAGTGTCCTGTTCCTTGGCAAGCTCTTTCCTTTTGGTGGTAATGAGACTATAGACAAACTTATCTATAGTAGCAATACTTTTCTTGAGTCTAGATTGTGATCCAATGTTGAGAAACCATTTCAGCTTCCAAAATGGATCGATGAATCTGGTACTAGTTGCAACGTTGCCTTCATCAAAAGCCTCCATGAACACTTCCCCTTCTTTGCTAAATCCATCCAAACACTTTAACTCCACTCCAAACCCAACTTTAAAGATAGAGTCTAATGTACATCTCATCAACATATCCTACCACAAACCCAATCAAAACAGAATTGAAACAAAATTACCCTTTTGACATAATGAGTCTGGTTTGTTTAGAACTTACTTGAGCATCGAAAGATCTTCCAGACAGAGCAAACTCCTTGACAAAACCAACTAACTTCGATGCATTTCTCCCAAAAACAGAGCAGCTAAAGTCTCTTAAAACTCTAGTAGAAAACTCAAAGCTCGCAAGCTTCCTCTGTTGTTTCCATTTCCCTCCATCAACAGCAAAGATTCCATGTCCCAGAAGATCTGCAAGATACTCCCTACTACTTGGTCCTTTACTATAGTTGTCGAATCTTGTTTTGAGTATATGCTCCACGTTTCGAGGATCTGCAGTTAATATCTCACTCTGTCCTGGACTTAAGAACCTGTAAGTTGGCTTTGTTCTTGCGATCTCTGCCTCATAATCATATAAATCATCGCTGTGGAAGAAGAGATCGAAAATTGTGGCATGTACTGGAGCATATCTTTTGTCGTTCCTTGATTTTCCGGTGAAGATTCTGATCGTGAGATAGATTGTTAAACACAGAACGATGAAGATTGTTGACACCACTACAATCGCTATGCTCATCAAAATCTCCATTATCTTTTTTTGTTGGCTTCTTGCAATCATTACGAGGAATCAACGCACGATCCTATCGTATAAGTCAAGGTTGATGGTTCCTATGAGCTCGAAAAAGAATAAAAAAGTAGAAGTAGTTTGACTCGTAATTTGACCATAATATAAGCCTTAAAAAGTAGAAAAGATTGGGCCTAAACAATATAACATAGGCCTTAAATAGTATGATATAGGCCTTAAAAAGTAATATATTGGGCGTGAAAGTAGAGTATTGGCCCTTTAAAATCCTAAAATATAGGCCCATTAAAATAAGTCGGCCTTTGAAGCGAAATCCAAAACCTCTCTTTAATTTACCGTGTTGTTGTTCTTCGTTTTCCAGTTCATTCCATTGTGCCATGCACTGGGAATTTTATTTTGATTTCTCTTAGACATGAATTCGACATCCAAGAAGATTGTTGTGATGTTTTCTCATCTATTGTCATTGTTTTCTATAAATCTGGAAGTGATTGTAGATGCAAGAAGTGTCTGATTACATCTTTGTTGAACCTCTTTGAACAGAAATCATTGTGGGTTGGCTCAATTTTCATACACTATGAACTATGTAGACAACTATAAGAGTCCTGGTTCAATCAAGTGGTTGTCCTCGGGATTGCACAGAGACTGAGTCCTCCTTCAACATGAAGTGTAAGCATTATCTTGTAACACAAATTGCTCTTCTCATCAGCTAGTTTGAAGCGGAAGAAGTGAAGAAGTGCCATTGATACTATCTTCATTTGCCGGTAAGCAAAATCCTTGCCAAGACAGATTCTTGGACCAGCCTACATACACAGAGAGATAAAGAAATTACTCTCAGGATGTTTGAAAAGAATGCCTTACTCTTAACCACATTTGTTTTCTGCAAGTGAGTGTACAGACATGAAAGCTTGTGAATTTGAATGGTGATTCAGGTTGGAACACGCCGTCCTTTAGCCATCTCTCTGGTTTGAATTCCTCATCATCCTGGCCCCATATGTAAGTCATCCTGCCCATCTCATAGGCTGTGTAGTAGACATTATCCCCTTTCTTTACTCTATGACCATCTGCAAGTATGTCATCATTTTCTGCACACCTCAAGTCCTTTGGAAGGATCAGGAAATTTTAAGAAAATATTAAGTCCCAATCACTTGGTTCTATCAGCTTTAAACTTGTTCAATCTCTTAAATAATGGTTACTTTACCACAGGCACAGAAGGGTAGAGCCTCAAGGTCTCAGACAAGGCTGCATGGAGGTACTGCATCTTATCAAGAGCCTCTTCTTTAATACTTTCAATGAACGCATTTACATCGGTTGTTTTCTCGTCATTTGATGTCACATCTCTGATTTCTTGTACGATTTTCTCCTGAACAAGTGGGTTTTTGCAAAGCATGTACAAGACCAAGAGAGAGCTGCAGCAGTTGTGTCCTTACTAGCAATCATGAAATTAAAATTATATCTCTCAGGTACTTATCGTTCATTTTCTCCGGATCTTTCTCACTCTCCACAAGAAATCTTGATATTATGTCTTCTCTAACAACCTAAGGACAAGTTAAACATTTTCTGTAAGGTTTAAAGACAGTATATACAATCTCAGAACGGATAGACTAAAGAGAACTCACAGTGTCCTGTTTCTGAGAAAGCTATATCCTTTTAGTGGTAATGAGACTATAGAAAAACTTATCTATAGTAGCAATGCTCTTCTTAAGTCTAGATTGTGATCCAATGTTGAGAAACCATTTCAGCTTCCAAAGTGGATCGATGAATCTAGAACTAGTTGCAACGTTACCTTCATCAAAAGCCTCCATGAACTCTTCCCCTTCTTTGCTAAATCCATCCAAACACTTTAACTCCACGCCAAACCCAACTTTAAAGATAAGAGTCCAATGTACATCTCATCAACATATCCTACCTCAAACCCAATCAAAACATAAGTAAGACAAAGGTATCCTTTTGAGTGTTCAAGTTTGGAAATAACGAGCTCGGTTTGTATCGAACTTACTTGAGCATCGAAAGATCTTCCAGACAAAGTAAACTCCTTGACAAAACCAACAAACTTGGATGCATTTCTCCGAAAAACAGAGCAGCTAAAGTCTCTTAACACTCTAGTAGAAAACTCAAAGCTTGCAAGCTTCCTCTGCTGCTTCCATTTCTCTCCATCAACAGCAAAGATTCCATGTCCCAAAATATCTGCTAGATTCTCTCTACTGCTTGGTCCTTTACTATACCTGTCGAATCTTGTTTTGAGTATATGCTCCACATTCCGCGGATCCGCAGTTAATATCTCGCTCTGTCCTAAATTCAGGAACCTGTAAGTTGGCTTTTTTCTTGCAATCTCTGTCTCATAATCATATAAATCATCGCTGCGTAAAAGGGGATCGAAGATTGTGGCATGTACTGGAGTATATGTCTTGTCGTTTCTGGAATTTCCGGTAAAGATTCTGATTATGAGATACATTGTTAAACACAGAACGATAAAGATCGTTGTCACTGCTACAATAGCTATGCTCTTCAAAATCTCCATTGCCTTTTTTTGTTTCTTTTGCTTCGTACAATGACTGCAATCCTTACGAGGATTCTACTCACAATCGTGTCGTATATGTCAAGTTGAAAAAGGGAAGAAAAAAGTAGAAGTACGCCCTCAAAAGTAAAATAATGGGCCTTAACAAGTATAATATAGGCCTTAAAAATAAAATATTGGGTGTGAAACAAAAAGTAAATTATTGGGCCTTTAGTTACCCATTATATAGGCCTTAATTTAAGATATTGGCCGTGAGCCAAATAAGTAAAATATTGGGCATTTAAAATCCCATAGTATAAGCCTTAAGAGTTAAAATTGGGCCTTCAAAGTATAAGATAGGCCTTTTAAAATATTGGGTTTGAAGGAAAGTTTGGGCTTTTAAAATCCCATATTATAGGCCCATAATGATATGTCAGCCTGGCCCTTCTGAAACGAAATCCAAAACCTCTCTATGATTTACCGTGTGTTGTTGTTCTTCGTTTTCCAATTCATTCGATTTCATTTATTTTTAATCAACTGGGAATTTTGATTTGATTTCTCTCAGATATGAGTTTGATTTCCAAGGAAATCGTGGTTAGTGAAACCAACTTTTTCGTTTCGATGTTTGGTCATGAATTGTTATTGTTTATTTCAATTCGGAACTGATGATCAATTTTTCTTTTGTTTCTTAGATATGAGTTTCCTCAAAGGTATAGTTGATTCGTTTAGCTCGATTTTCAACGAAGAACACAATCGCTACGAGGAACCTAAGCACGATCCTAGCGTATCATCAAGTTCTCCTGGCTCCATGAATGGTGTCGATGGAGTTCCGGTAACTAACGAACGAATTGCCTATAAGCTTAAAGGATATTTCGATTTGGCGAAGGAGGAAATCGCCAAAGGTGTTAGAGCAGAAGAATGGGGTTTACATGACGATGCTCTTCTTCATTACAGAAATGCTCAGAGAATCATGAATGAAGCTAGTTCTACTCCTTCCCCTTCGTATATTAGTTCGAGGTATTAGTCTTTCAGCTTTTGTTCTTGTTAGGTTTTCTTAAGTGTTTTAGTTTGATTTCTTTTTGGATGATTTTTATGGCAGTGAAAAGGAGAAGGTGAGATCATACCGAGAGAAGATTTCCAAATGGCAAAGTCAAGTATCTGAAAGATTGCAAGCTCTGGGTAAGCGTACAGGTGATAAATTCAATGACTTTGCTTATTGGATGTATCGAAATATGAAGCAGAACGAGTGAATCCCAATTTCACATTGACGCTTTATTTTTTGCTTGTTTCTGGCATCAATGGCGTTCATATTTTAGGTGTTGGAATGTCTGAGAATAAGGTATTTGTCTTGTTTCTTTCTCTTCTTTGCGTTCCTATATTTTGGTAGCAAAATGTGATAAATTTTGTTTTTTAGCGATATTTTTCTGTATTGGGATTGATTGCTTCATAAAATTTATTAAGACATAAATCCTCTTATTGATCCTTGATTATGTAGAGAACTGTAGCATCTGCTTCTTCAACTTCAGCTTCCTCTACAGCTTCAAGGTATAGAAGAAGTTCATCACAAAAGACTCCATTTCCCAGAGGTGGCATAGCAGTGGCAAGGAACCCTAAAGATGTTGCTGCAAGCCCAAAACCTGTGAAAGAATCTGGAAATGTCTACGATGATAAGTTAGTAGAGATGATAAACACAACAATAGTTGACAGAAGCCCATCTGTGAAGTGGGATGATGTTGGTGAGTGTCATTGTTCTGCTTTTCTTCTTGTTTTACCTTTTCGATGCAATATGTGGAAACACATTGACACTGAATTATTGCAGCTGGACTTGATGGAGCTAAACAAGCTTTATTGGAGATGGTTATTTTACCATCAAAACGAAGAGATTTGTTCACTGGTCTCCGAAGACCTGCAAGAGGTAAAATTTGCAAGCTTGATTTATTCTTGATCTTCTCCAGTGCCCTCTTGAAATTATTCCTTTGTTGTTAGGTCTGCTTCTCTTTGGGCCACCTGGAAATGGAAAAACCATGCTTGCCAAGGCAGTTGCTTCTGAGTCGCAGGCAACATTCTTCAACGTTTCAGCATCTTCTTTGACGTCAAAATGGGTGTGTGCTTATCCTGGTTCTGTACTCTCTTTTGTAATTAGGCTTGTTGAAGATATTTTTTAATTTAAATAGAAAATTGACATTACTGTACTGCTTCAGGTGGGTGAGGCTGAAAAGCTAGTTAAAACGCTCTTTCAAGTTGCAATATCCAGACAACCGTCTGTGATATTTATGGATGAAGTATGTACTTTTTTGCTTTTCCTGTCTAATATTTTAACTAGATAGAAAATGTCATATAAGTTGTATTTAACCGAAATGCTTCCCAAAAATCTGCACCCTTAGTAAGATGCAGCCATTGGAATTAACGGTGCCTAATTTTGTTCAATTTCAAGATCGATTTCGTGATATATTGATAATTATATTGTTACTTGGAGATGTAATGTTTAGCTGCTTTGTCAGATAGATAGCATAATGTCAACAAGGTCGATCAGTGAGAATGAAGCAAGCAGAAGATTGAAATCAGAATTCCTAATCCAGTTCGATGGTGTGACGTCTAATTCTGATGATTTGGTGATTGTCATTGGTATGATACTTTCTAAATCAGTCCATACTCTTTTTAACCATCATTATGTATATGTGTGTGTGTTGGTGCACTTGAGTTGCAAAGAACATCTCTGAGTAGCTGGTTACATAATTTTGTTGTTCCTTATTAATTTGCTTGGGAATAATGTTTTGCAGGTGCTACTAACAAGCCACAGGAGTTGGATGATGCAGTTCTTAGGAGATTGGTAAGGACATTGTATCAGGATTTTCATCTCCACCAATTCCTAGAAAAGTATTTGATTGTATGCTTTGATGTTATCACTTTGTTAGGTGAAGAGAATATATGTACCGTTGCCGGATTCAAACGTCAGAAAACTACTTTTTAAAACTAAATTAAAGTCCCAGCCTCACTCTTTATGCGGCGGGGACATTGATAAAATCGTCAGAGAAACTGAAGGCAAGCTCTATAGATTTTGTACAAGAAACTCAGATTATTTATTACCACCAGACGTGTTATTGTTTCGAATCAAGTAACTAATTAGCATCTGCTTCCTTGTGTGACAGGATACTCAGGAAGTGATCTCCAAGCATTGTGTGAAGAAGCTGCAATGATGCCAATCAGAGAACTTGGTGCAGATATTCTCACCATCCAAGCAAATAAGGTATTGAACCATAATTAACCATAAAAGTCTCTAATCAATTTTGAAGTCTCTTTGAGTTGAAAAGGTTTGATCAATAGCTGTGTAATGTAACAGGTGAGACCGCTACGATATGATGATTTTCGAAAATCAATGGCAGTGATCAGACCCAGCTTGAGTAAAAGCAAATGGGAAGAGCTTGAACGTTGGAATTCAGAGTTTGGCTCTAATTGAATTTCTTCTTTGGTTTGTTTCTGTTGTAATTTGTAAATTTGAGGTCATCATAATATGGTATAGAGTGAAAAAAACAGAGCATAAAAAATCAATATATTTACACTTCAAAGAAGAAGATTGATAATTTCGACCAAAAAAAAAGGGTAAACGATCTATTTTTCTCCAGAAACTTTCATATAGCACCAAATCCATCCCGAATTTTCATCTCTGTCTAAATCTCCCTCATCGTAACTTCTCAATCAAAATCCCCCTCATCTAAAATTTTTCAATATATTTCTCCCGGGTAGAAAATTGTGGTTCAAATCAAGTAAACCCTTACCAAACCGCTTGAACCAAACCAAGATGAGGGGGAAATAGATCGGTAAACGATCTATTTCCCCCCATAAATTTTCATACACCAAATTCACCCCAAACTTTCACATCTATCTAAATCCCCCCTCAAACTTTCATATAAACTTTTTCAATCTATTTCCCCCCGGCTAGAAAATTGTGGTGACGTTCTTCATCTTCTCCGTTGAGTCTTCTCCACCTCCCTCTTCTTGAAACACTCGTTTTCTCTTTTTATAAGTTATAAATACATACCTTCAATTCCTTAGAAAAAAAATACAAACCAACAACAACAACAAGTTACAAAATAAAACATCAGAAATAATGGAGAGGAAGAACGTCAACAACATCTTTGTGGCCCTCTTTATCTCGGCCGTGTTAGTGAGCTCAGTCATGGCAGCTTCAATGGAGTCTCCAGCACCATCACCAGGTGAAGCTGGTGCTTCTTCATCTGCCACAGTAGCTTTTCTGGTGGTTGGATCCATCATTGATGCATCACTCTCCGCCTTTTTGGCTCTTCTATTGCAGTAAAAACACCAAAGAGTCTCCGGAGATATATAACAAAAGTCTTTTCTTGTTCTGACTTTGCTCCTTAGATTAATGTCTTTAATACAAAAAGTGGTTACATGAAAGTTGCAGTAAGTGTTTCTTTTAAGGATTACTTTCATCATCGTCTTTCTCTTTACATTCATGAGTCTCTTTGCAAGACAAATCGATGTTGCTCTTGATGAAACTGTTTCATCTCCAAAAGGTTTTAACACACCTTCAAGCTCATCGAACTTTTCTTGCCTAAGTAAACATGCACAAAGCTCCAACAAAGATTCCAATGCTTCAGCTCTTTCCTCACTTTTAGGACTCTTTTTCTGATACTCGCGTAGTAGTGTTAATGTGCTAATCAATGACATCTCTTGGGTCTTTACTGCCTTCTCTATGTCTTTTGAAGAAGAACTTGAATTCTTGTTTCTGTTATCTCTTTCCTCTGCTACATCGCCTATTAGGACATGCGCAGATGAAGAAGCACTAGCTTCACCTGGTGATGGTGTTGGATACTCCATTGAAGCTACCATGACTGAGCTCACTAACACGGCCGAGATAAAGAGGGCCACAAAGATGATGTTGACGTTCTTCCTCTCCATTATTTCTGATGTTTTATTTTGCAACTTGTTGTTGTTGTTGGTTTGTGTTTTTTTCTAAGGAATTGAAGGTATGTATTTATAACTTGTAAAAGGAGAAAACAAGCGTTTCAGAAGAGGGAGGTGGAGAAGACTCACTAGAGAAGAAGAAGAACGTCACCACAATTTTCTAGCCAGGGGGAAATAGATTGAAAAAGTTTATATGAAAGTTTTGGGGGATTTACGATGTGGGGGATTTAGATAGAGGTGAAAGTTTGGGGTGGATTTGGTGTATGAAAGTTTCTGGGGGGAAATAGATCGTTTACCGATCTATTTCCCCCTCATCTTGGTTTGGTTCAAGCGGTTTGGTAAGAGTTTACTTGATCTGAACCACAATTTTCTACCGGGGGGAAATAGATTAAAAAAGTTTAGATGAAGGGGATTTTGGTTGAGAAGTTATAATGAGGGGGATTTAGACAGAAGTGAAAGTTCGGAGTGGATTTGATGCTATATGAAAGTTTCTGGGGGGAAATAAATCGTTTACCCAAAAAAAAAAAAAAAGATTGATAATAAGATGCACACGGCCACGGTAGTCTCGAAATTGAGGGTAAAATCGTCATTTTGAGTTAAAAGAGCAAATCGAAATTTACAAAACGCAGCGTATTTTTTTTTTCTTCAGGATCTTTGAATTCAAATTTTGTCTTTCGCTCTCTTCTCTTGAAGAACAAACTCGTACTCTCTCGCAGTCGCCGATCGTTATTGGAAAAAATGAGTAAGAGATCGAGAGATTCTGAATCTCAGGTTGAACCTGAGAAGCAGTGGTCCCTTTCTGATTTCGAGATCGGGAAACCGCTTGGAAAAGGCAAATTTGGGAGAGTTTATCTCGCTCGAGAAGTCAAGGTATTCGTTTCCCTTAGGTTAATGTTGAAATATTCCTATTCTATTGTTAGATTAGGCTTTAGATTACTGTTGATTTGAGATTTTTTATCTCATGGAAACTTAATTTTTGTGAATCAAATGTTGTTGCGGTTTTGTGTAATTTTGGATAGAGCAAGTTCATAGTGGCGTTGAAAGTGATATTCAAGGAGCAGATTGAGAAGTATAAGATTCATCATCAGCTTAGGAGAGAGATGGAGATCCAAACGAGTCTAAGCCATCCAAATATCCTGAGTCTTTACGGTTGGTTCGATGACGCTGAGAGAATCTTCTTGATTCTCGAGTATGCTCATGGTGGTGAGCTCTATGGTCTTCTCAAAAAGAATGGTCATCTTACTGAAAAACAAGCCGCCACTGTGAGTCTCTAGCTCCATCTCCCTTTAACTTACTTGATTCATTTTGTTGCAATAACTTGCTTCCTGTGGTGAAATCGATGGCTTTTTTTTCTTAACGATTTACTGGATTTCAGTACATTGCAAGTCTCAGTCAGGCTCTAGCCTATTGTCATGGAAAATGCGTGATTCACAGAGACATCAAACCTGAAAACCTGTTGCTGGATCATGAGGTATGTGTGTGTGGTTATAATATTTGGATAGAAAACTAAGGATTTTCATCGTTAATATCTTCATATATATATATGCAGGGGAGATTGAAAATTGCTGACTTTGGGTGGTCAGTTCAGTCAAGCAACAAGAGGAAAACAATGTGTGGAACTTTAGATTATTTAGCACCTGAGATGGTAGAAAACAGAGATCACGATTATGCAGTTGATAACTGGACTTTAGGCATACTGTGCTACGAGTTTCTTTACGGTAATCCTCCATTTGAAGCCAAGAGTCAAAATGATACATTCAAGAGGTAAAGGAAGCCTTTATATCTTTAGACATTACAGAAGAAACTTAAAACCTTAGTTCCTGATGAGATTTTCTACTTAATGGTGTGCAGAATTCTTCAGATTGATCTAAGTTTTCCGTCTACGCCGAATGTTTCAGGAGAAGCCAAAAATCTTATCAGTCAGGTACACTCCCAACTTAAAGCCTACCCACGATGACTCTCTTGCTTGACTAGTTATCAAGCATTAACATATAATTAGCAAAAATCTTTTGCAGCTTCTTGTTAAAGATCCCTCGAAACGACTCTCTATTCAGAAGATCATGCACCATCCGTGGATTGTTAAGAACGCAGATCCTACAGGTGTTTGCCTTAATTGATGCTATTTTCCTAATCTCAAGACTAGTAGCGTTTATGTAATATGTTATATGTCAAATGTGATGGGAAGAAAGTCTTAAAAGTTCTGAGCAAACACATTCCAGGTATCTCATTTTAGCACAAATATTTTACTGTAATTTGACTTGTACTAACATCTAAACACATTCTGGAAGATCCATAGATAGAAACTAAAAACATCGAAACACTTGAACCCAACAACATTTATATGCTTCTAAACACCTGAAGAACACAATGACAAGATCTCTTCATTGTCTCCTTCACCCCTTAAAGCTGTGTCAGTAATTGTGGTGTCGGTACTGCAACTACTAGTGCTCTTCTCATCAGAAACTCGAGACAGTGGAATTCCCATTAATGAAACAGAGAGCTTCTGGTCATCGTCTTTGCAAGGCACAGATCTAGCAGCTTTATTCACAGCTAAAGAGCTAACACCGATGCTTTCATGTGAGTTAGTATCCACTGGATGCTTCTTCTTGATACCTCTATGCATGTGCTTCTCGCAGTATTTCTGACCGCACAAAGCGCCTTTGCCGCATCTCCACTTCTTCCCATCTGTTCTTCTGCACCTTCCTGGTTCATTGTCTGTTTCAACTCTTTGGAAACGAAACCCACCACGACCTACAACATAGAAGCAAGATATAAGACCAACAAGGTCATGAATGTACCCTGAAAGTCACAGTAAGCAAAGTCTCGTATTACCTTGAAGAACAGTGTCTGGAGAAAAAAGGATACCGGGAATCAAGCCACCATTAAGAACTATATCCTTCCATTCTCTGCTTCTTGCAAGTATATTATTCTTCCAGTTGCTTGTAAATTTTGCAGCTTCTAAGGAACTTTCAGATACCTCGGGGAAGAACTTTTGAATAGAAGGTAACCTCTCATCACCTGGTAATGAAACAATGGAGCCTGATCTATACATGGAATGGTGAAAGGATTCTATAGATATTCTTTCTATAATACCTTGAAGGGGAACAACTCTAACACATGTACTCGACTCTCTTTGACTAATGAAGTCATCATCATAACTCCTCTCCATGTTCATTCTGCTCCTATCACCATGACTCGCTTTTTTGTTTGTGGACTCAGAGATCACTAAAGACGGACGAGTGACATTATCACAGGCTCTGGCGTTAGGCAATGAAGCAATGGTAACTACCTGAGGGTTACTAAAACCAGACATTGTCCCATGAAGAACACTCTGACTCTCATTATTCCTGTCCAAACCATAAATGTTGTCATGTTTGGTTGATGCAGCAGATGTCGACGCAACCTCATAAGAAGATTCCACAAGCTTTCTTGAACGTTTACGCCGACCTCTATGTATGTGTCGTTCACAGTACTTTTGAAATGGAAGGACCGTATTGCTACACCGCCATTTCTTCCCATCTGTTCTCCAACACCTTGTGGGTTCTTCATTTCTTCCCACCGTATTTAAATGGTTTAATCCTTTATCACGTAACACTGCAACTCAATCGCCAATAACCACAAAATCAAACTCAGACAACAATCCAATCAACTGTTAAAACAGAACATAAACTCTTAACAAATTTAGACAACTAAAGTCTGTCGTGTATGTGAATGTTTGAACTCCTTCTCAAAACCCAATAACCAAAAAGAATAACCCACAAGAATACACCAACTGTTGAATACCTAGATTCTGAGGTTCAAAACTTATAGTAGTTATATGTGAAACCTTCTACTATTTGGGTTTTTTTGCTTGACTAGAACCCTCAAATATCAAAATACTTACGAGAAGAAGGGTAATTGGAGGAAGCAAGACTGTTCGAAATAGGCACCATAAGGTGATGAGGAACACGAAGACCAGCTTCTATGTATCTATACACCAAAGCTTGCATCTGAAACTCTAGTAATTGCGCCGATTTCATCCAAGGCCACTTCTTTCTCCTCTCCTTTTCTTCCTCCTCCATTTTAGAGCTCTTCATCGGCATAACAAAAAACTGGTTTGTCTCTTTCAATACATAGAAAAGGAGAAAACTTTTGAAACTAGCAAAGAAAACCCACCTCCCAAGAAGAAAAGCTTTTGGCACAAGAGTAAACAAATACAAAAGTCTCTGTTCGTCACTGTTTTAACCACAAGGAGAGAGAGAAACAGAGGAAAAAGGAAGAACCGAGTGAATATGAAGAGACTTAAAGGCAGTTGTCAGATTCTGACAGATGCGTCAGAGATTGTCAGCCTTATTTGAATACTTTTCGGACAAAAAAAAGTTGAGTTTCCCTCTTTAAACAATGCCACTGTGACTGATAACTCTCTGCCACCTGCTCCACTAAACTTCCACGTTCCTTTCCTCCTTGGGCCCATTTATCATCAAAGCCCATTACTACACCTCCATTAATTGGGCCATCTCTTTTCTTCCTTTTTTTACTTTAATTATAGCATCCTTCAATTTCGTTGGTTCTTCTACTTGGCTTAACGTTCTCTTTTCTTTTTCACCATCTCCAACTCATTACTCTAATTTTTAGTCTATAATAGGGTAACTCTCAAATAGAGTTGAGTTTTACTCTAACTCAATACTCTACTTTTACTCTAAAAAATTATTTTTAGAATATACTTTTTCTCCATACTTATTATTTTCTTAAAACATCTATTACTTGAAAAAATTATCAATTTAACCCACTTATTATATAATCAAGCTAATTAATAAATAAAATTATGATATTATTAAAATTAGAAATTTTATTACATAAAAAAATTACATTACACAATAAAAAAAGCAAAATACATACATTTTTAAACATCACTATTAATATATTATCATCTTCAACTAATTCGATTTTAGGAGGTGAAATTTTGTTGCAACAATCACATAAAGATCAAATTCATCCTTAATTATCATGCTATGCAGGATGACACTTAAGTTATTTGTTTCATCAAAGTGTAATAATTTGTCTATATACTATTAATTAAATATATAATCATAATTTAAAGGATTATTTTGTAAATATAAATAGTTTAACTCTATTATAGAATAATAAACAGTGTAACGCCAAATATAAAATAATATTATTTATTATTCTATTATAGAACAAAATATAGAATGTGGTTGGAGATGATTTTATTTTATTATAGAATTTAGAGAGTAAAATAGAGTAAGATTAAAGATCCTCTTGCTACATAAATAACAAACAAAGCAAAATATTTTATATAATATATAAAAAAATTGATATAATGCTTAATATAATTACTACTGATATTATGTTATATTAATATCATCCACAATGGTTAATTAGTTCAACACCCTAATATATTATATTTTAATGTTTCTAACACTTTCTCTCTTTGGTTCACCAATTTTACTGACGTGGCTTAGTATCTTCACCTATTTTATTATTCAACATGTTGAATTTATTCAACATGTATGAATCCACATCATTTTTTTAATTTTTTCAACAGCTCCGTTACAAGCACTCAACTGTTGAATCTTTAGTTCAACACCCTCATTGTAAATAGTCATACCAAATTTTGGATAATTTGATAATAATTTTAAAAAATGAGAATCTATATATATATATACAAAATTAAAAGGTAGAAAAAGAAAAGTAATCTAAATAGTATTTTTTAATGCGGAAAAAATATCAGGTGAAGAAAAAGAAGCCCAAAGAATAAATTTGGTAATATATAAGCGACAAGACAATTAAATAGTTAGGCCTCTTTCTTATTCTTACAGCTATGTCCGAAAAAGCACATGGCCCCAATCCAACCCAATTCAAACTCACTCACTTATTTATACAACACACAATTCCAAGATTAAAAAGACTAAATTACCCCTAGTTAATATTTTAACCTAACCATAGTAAATATTCAACTGTGGTTAACCCAAAGATCCTCTTCTTTTAACTTCATATGTCTTCTCCACTTCCTCTCTGTTCTACACTGACACTTAAAACCACAACTGTCTTCTCATGGCGGCGCCACATATTTTCTCCCTCCTCGCCTTCACTTTCTCCCTCCTCGCCGTTGCTTCCACCGTACATAGCCACAACATCACTCAAATTCTCGCTGATTCTCCTGATTACTCTTCCTTCAACAGCTACCTTTCTCAGACGAAGCTCGCCGACGAAATCAACAGTCGCACGACGATAACAGTCCTTGTACTTAACAATGGCGCAATGTCTGCTCTCGCCGGAAAACATCCACTCTCCGTCATTAAAAGCGCTCTAAGCCTCCTCGTTCTCCTCGATTACTACGATCCTCAAAAACTTCATAAGATCTCAGAAGGCACAGTTCTCTCCACCACACTTTACCAAACCACCGGAAATGCTCCCGGAAACCTAGGATTCGTCAATATCACCGATCTTAAAGGAGGCAAAGTCGGTTTTGGCTCCGCCGCTTCAGGTTCTAAACTCGATTCATCTTACACTAAATCCGTTAAGCAAATTCCTTACAATATCTCCATTCTCGAGATCGATGCTCCAATCATTGCTCCGGGAATCTTAACCGCTCCTGCTCCTTCCGCCGCCGTATCTAACATCACCGGTTTACTGGAAAAAGCCGGTTGCAAAACCTTTGCTAATTTACTTGTTTCAAGTGGAGTACTCAAGACTTATGAAACCACCATTGATAAAGGTTTAACGGTTTTTGCACCGTCCGATGAAGCTTTTAAAGCTGAAGGTGTACCAGATCTGACGAAGCTCACACAAGCTGAGGTAGTCTCGCTCCTACAGTATCACGCCCTCGCTGATTACAGACCTAAAGGCTCATTGAAGACTAATAAACACAATATCACTACATTAGCCACTAACGGCGCTGGAAAGTTCGTTATAACCACCTCAACTTCCGGTGATGAAGTTATTCTCCACACCGGCGTTGCTCCGTCGAGACTCGCCGACACAGTGCTCGACGCAACTCCGGTTGTGATATTCACCGTCGATAATGTGCTTCTTCCAGCTGAGCTATTCGGAAAATCAATTTCTCCGGCACCGGCTCCAGCTCCAGTCACCGCACCGACACCATCTCCGGCCGATACACCTTCACCTACAGCAGCTTCACCACCAGCACCACCGATGGACGATGCACCGGAAAGTGCTCCTTCAGACTCACCGACAGGTTCTGCAGCAGACAGTAAAGCTAAAAACGCGGCGGTTGGTCTGAACACACCGTCGTTGATCACTGCATTGGTCACATTCACCTCCGTAGCCATCGCCGTGTCTCTCTCGTCTTGGAACCTTTCGAATTCTCCGTAATTACGAAACTGCCACTCTGTTTGTTTATTTAAAATATTTTTCTTTTTTGAATTTTATTTTTTTGGTTTTTTCTGTTTGTTGAATTGAAACCTTAAAAATTAGAGAGTTAAGGTTTATTTTAATCTTTTGTTAATCACATTTTCATTATTGCTTTCACTTGTTGATCTGTTAGTCTTCTGTTGAGAATTAAGATCTTTGTCTTTCGTTAACTAACTTCTTTCGAATTTTTGGATAAACTACTTATTATTAATAATTTTTCTTCACCGACAAAAACACATTAATCATTTAATTATTTTTAAGAAAAAGACACAAGAAAATAATGTAACAAAGCAATTAGCAAATACAATTAGATATAGCAAATATTTGCTCATTGCTTTGTTAAACAGGAAATTAGCAAATATTTAAAGATGCTTTAATTGTATCTGCTAATTTCCTGTAAAATTCGTATAGAAAGCAAATCGATATATTTCCCACGAAGCAACGAACAAATCAAAATTTTCCACTTTTAGACTTTAACTGATTTTGTTGGCAAAAAAAAGACTTTAATTGATTTAATTATTATTATTGCTAATCTTTTACCATTAATGGAACAATGAGAAGCTTCCATATTTGAGTATCTAACCAAACGGTGTCGTTTTACATGTGCAAATCAATTAAACCAATGAGTAGGTCTACACTCTTTGAGGGTTCGAAAAAGTGGCCCAGTTACATTTATTAAGAGAGCGAAAAAGCCCGATCTTTTGGCACCGACACTTCTTTGGACGATGAAACGTTTCTTTAATCCGAGAACACAAACACTATCGTCCGTAACTCTATAAAACGATACTCATTATTTAACGAACGACAGAGCGTTTGAATAGCAGTCTTCCTCGAGAAGCTTTTACCAGTAAGTGCCAAGAGACTCGTCACAACACTAAAAGCCACTTCACTCAGTAAGTGAATATTAGGCAGTCAAGGTTTGAAAATCCCCGCCATTTTTCTCGCTTTCTATAATCGGAGTTGATGGCGTCGGCTTCTACGGCGTTTGAAAATGACGAGAAAAAAATTGCTCCTGGAATATCGAACACGAGCCAGGACATCAAAAAGGTGGCTGTTGCGTCGCGGATAGATAACCAAAACAACGCTTCCCCATCGGTAAACTCAAAGGAGTTCATCGTCTCCGTCGCTGCTAATATCGCCTCTCAGCCGTTGCAGAACTACGATTCGAACGTCTGGGGAGTCCTCACCGCAATTTCAAGCAATGCTCGCAAACGCCGGCAGGTTCGTTACTACCTTAGAACCCTAGTTTCTCGGATTCTAGCTTTATTGGGTCCAGTGACTTGGTATTTTGGAATTCTATGGTATAAAGTGATTATCTTTTGAAAGTTTAATTCGATGCCCGATCAATGAACTTCAGGGCATAAATATACTTTTGACTTCCGATGAGCATTGCTTCGGGCGGCTGCCGTGTCACGCCAATCATCAGATAGAATCAAATGCAATAAGTGGAAATCATTGTAATATGTACCGTAAGCAGATAGCAGACGTTGATGGGGATAATTCATCCAGCTGTGATGTATCTGTCTTTTTGGAAGACACTAGGTCAGTGAACTTCTCTTCTATTTCAATTGTGTGATTCATTTTCTTTGCGTTTTGTAAAATGTAGGCTTTGTTTATGTCTCCCTCTTTGATACAGCACAAATGGTACGTTTCTCAATTGGGAGAAGTTAAAAAAGAAAGGCCCTGAAGTCAGGGTTCAGCATGGTGACATCATATCGTTTGCTGCTCCACCAGAGCATGGTAATATAAGTTCTCGACATCAGCATTTTGAATTTACATCCCACCCTTTTTTATCAGTGTTTTCGTGGCTAAATGGCTATATAGTTTTGTTTCAGTTTACATATTAACACTTGACTGTTTCATTATTTTCAGAAAAGGCCTTCGCATTTGTATACCGTGAGGTACTCGGTAGTAATCCCGCACTTTCCTGCGTGAACAGAAAAAGAAAAGCAGGTATCAGTCACTAAGGACCAATTTTTTTCCCTAACTAAGGAATGGCACGTCTTAGTTAGCTTTTGTCACCATTGTATAGCATGTGTTTGGTCACTTCTGATCTGTTCCTTTGGTTCTGTGAAGAGGATATTACTTGTGAAAGTAAGAGGCCGAAGGGAATAGGCATTGGTGGTCCCAATGGTCCAATATCCCTGGATGATTTTAAGAGCCTCCAACGTTCAAATACAGTATATTCATCATCAATTTTGATTTTCGCTAATAGATGTAAATGATTGTATCAACCTTCATGTCATTCTAACCCAACTTTTGTGTCAATGAATCAATTCTGTATGCAGGAACTGAGGAAGCAAATAGAAACACAGGTGCTTACCATTGACACTTTGCGTAACGAGTCCCGCTCAATTGTGGAGCACCATGAAATTGTATGTTGAGTATGTTGAGTTTGTCTTTAAATTTTTGTTGTGGCGGGTGGTATTTTGTTATTTGAAATGCTGCTTTGTAGATAGTAAAATCAACAATAAATATGTTTGAATGATTAGTGGTCTATTAAGTAATATATACTAATATATTGTTGCACTTGCAGGAAATAAAAAGGATTAAAGAATCGGTTGCAAAATCATTTCATAATGAACTGATTGAGCTGCGTGATCTATTAGATACTACGCAGAAGGAACTGGCGCAGGTCAACAAATTATCAGCTGAACAAAAGCAATCCATAGATGAACTTGGCGAGAGACTTAGTGCTTCTTTGCAATCTCTCAGTGAAGCAAATGAAATCATTAAAAGGTAAACGGATTGCTTTTCCCTTAATGATTGTCATTATTTGGATCATATATGCAAGTATTGTGACAAATGTAAATTATTTGTCCAACAATGATTTAAGTAAAACATTTCTATGTTAATTTACCACTAACCAGTTCTCTGCTTTAAGCTTTGTTTCTCTTGTTCAGGTGATTTTCTTCATATTGAGTTATTGATCGTTCTGGAATATCTTAAGTGGCCATGCTTTCATAGCCCTGATCATTCCATATATGCACCCAAAGAAAAATTTACGTATTGTTTTCACTTTTCAGTCAGAAGGTATCTATAGCTGAATTGAAGACAGTGTTGGATGAAGAGAGAAACCAAAGAAAGGAGGAAAGAGAAACTGCCGTTGCTGAATTAAAATCTGCGGTACATAGATGCCAAATTGAAGCTCAGGAAGAATTGAAAAGATTTTCAGATGCTGCTATGAGACACGAGAGGGAACAGCAAGAAGTAATCAACAAAATGAAGGCATGAAAATACTTAGGCGTGTATGAATTAACTCATCCCCATTATTATGCCGTAGAATAAGTCAGTTTTCTTGACAAATATTTCAGGAGTCAGAGAAAGAAAGGTCCATGCAAGTAGAAACTTTGATGTCAAAACTGGTATGTTTTTCTAACTTGTTTTAGTGATAATTACCCTCTTTATTTTATTCTTTGTAAGATTGTTGTCATTTGAGAAATTTGTTGGCGTTTTATAGGAAGATACTAGGCAGAAGCTGGTCTGTTCTGACAATAGAAACCGTCAGCTAGAAGCTCAAGTTTCCGAGGAGCAGCTTGCTTCTGCTAATGCACAAAACGTATCTGACCGAACGCAATTCCCCTCTTGTTTTGCATGGTTCTTTTATATTTTCTTTATGAAGTAATAATTGCATGTGTTGCAAAAATTATTACTTGGAGCAGAAAATGGAAGAGCTTGAACTTGAAATAAAAAGACTGCAAAAGGATCTGGAGAGTGAAAAGGTAAGCATGGAAACTGATTTGCGTCCCACTATACTTTCCTGAGTGTTTTTTTGCTACAGAAATATGATAATATGGTCTCGGATATATTGTGTACATGTAACTTTGAATTTGTAGGTTGTCTGTTGAATTATATATTTAAGCTGAGACTCTCTTTGTTATGTTAGCAGGCAGCACGAGAAGAAGCATGGGCGAAAGTTTCTGCCTTAGAACTAGAGATAAGTGCTGCTGTTCGAGATCTTGACGTTGAAAGACAGAGGCACCGTGGTGCTAGGGAAAGAATTATGCTCCGGTAAGAACATTTACATACATGGTACGGCTTAAGTCAGGCTGCTATTTCCAGTTAAATGATTGGTTGGGTACCACATTTCCTTCTTTTTTTTCTCCTTTAAGTTTGTGTGAATGCTTCTCTAGAGTTTTTCTGCTGTCTAGATTTCCTGGTTAGAAGGTAGTTTCTTGTTGGCAGTGTTCTGCTGTAAATATCAAGATGCATTGAACGCAAGTATGATAACTCTTAATTTGTTGACATGTGGTATCTTCACGCAGTGAAACTCAGATGCGTGCCTTTTATTCTACAACTGAGGAGATCTCAGCTCTTTTTGCAAAACAGCAAGAACAGCTCAAGACTATGCAGAGAACTCTGGAAGATGAGGAAAATTATGATAATAATTCACTAGATATTGATCTTAATCCAATAGACAGAAATCCCAAAAGAGCTAATACTCGAGAAGACGAAAGAGGAACTTGCAATACGAGTTGTGCTGCCAGGGCAAGCTCCTCCACGTCAGGGAAAAGATCTAACAGTAATGAAGTATTTGAAACGTCTTGTGAAGATGCAGATGCTACACAGAAGCATGACTGTGAAATCATGAGTCAGGAAGGCCAAAATACTCAAAAAGCAGAATCGAAGAGCTCTGGAAAGGTCGCAAAGAGTGGTTTTGGCTCAGACATAGGTGTTGGTACAGCACCCATTTCGGGAACAGAGCAAGTTAATGAAACTCAAAGTCCAGGAAATTATTATGAGGAACATGGTAATCCGAGGAAGTCAATCAATTTAGCTGGTGATACAATGCAAATAGATTGTGAAACACAGGCACATGAAAGTATTCAGAATGACGGAGCTCTTATCTTGTTAAGGAACCCCATGAACGATCAAAGGGATACGCAAGAAACAGAGGGTGTAGGCACTATAAGAACGTCAGATCTTGTAGCTTCTGAGGTTGCCGGGAGTTGGGCTTATAGCACAGCACCTTCTGTGCATGGAGAAAACGGAACTGAAAGAGGAAGAGAGGATGAAGAGAGTCAGACTCAAAGAATCAAGGAAGTGACCATAGTACACGATTCTGCTGGTCAGGTAAGCGAAATCCAAGCCAAACCGACAAGTCCAGAGGTTGTGATCATTAAGAAGGATGATGCTGAGCGTGGGGCACTTAACTTGTCAATGGGAATTATTGATCAAGGGAAGATAAAACATGGTACTGGTTCGGACTCTGAGACAGAGAGTTGTTCTGAATCCGATGATGATCATGAAAAGGAAAAACACAGTCCTGTCTCAGACTCTGATACAGAGGGTTCTGATATGAATGATGACCAGTTATCACATTTGTCGGATCCTGATACAGAAGGAAGCCATGAAGCTAACGAGGATCAGAAAAAAGTGGGCACAATGGACGAAGACGATAAAAGCTAGTTAGCAAGATTCCACTTTCCAATATCTTATTCATGATCTGACACTCTTTCGAGATCCATCTTTGTTTTGTTTTCCTAGATATTTTGTTTACTTATACAATTAAGAATAAGGTGTGTCGATAAGCGCAGGGAAAATATAAGGGTTGTAACGCAGTATGATTGTAAATTACACGAAATGCAAAGCTAAATGAAGTGATTAAAACAAAAAATTGAAAGCTTCAGATGTCTACTTCAGAACAAAGTCTTTCCATTATGTGATGCAATGATAAAATAGAGACGAAAGTGTCAAGGGGCTAAGCTAGAGATGGGGCTAAAGTAGACAGCAACAAGAGTTAGTCAAAGGATGCATCAATGGTTAAAGTCTTTAATTTTTCAAAGAGGTTTTTGATGTTGGGAGGACCAAGAGAAGCTCCTTTTATAGTATATTTCGTCAAATTATAAAGAGTATCAGCTGGTTTGTAGGTTTCAAGTCAACGGAATGGAATTATTTTTAAAAAGTAATATCACGCCAAAAAATATCTAGTAATTATGGGCCTAATCTGAAATTAAAGCCCAGAGATCCATTATATGACTGGCCTAATAAGATTAGTTCCTATAAGCGCGTCCGGTGGAAATGCCTCCATCAAATTTAATCCCACACGCATATTTGGCGCGTTGAGCGCGTGTAGTGAAAATGCCTGGACAAAAACACGTATTTTATGAAAATTTGGCGCGTGAGTGTCTTTTTGCGTTGTGTTTTCTCATCCTATTTTCTTTTTCCCTTTTCTTTTTGATATGTTCTTTATCTTTATAAAATTGTAAGTAAAAAGTTGTTCAATTTTTAAAAATTATAAAATGCAATAATAGCATATATTACAATAGAAATTTATGTGATATAATGATAATTATTTTCTCTTTTTTTATTTGTGTAGTGTAACAAATTTTATTTTAAATAAAGTATGATTGTTTGACAAAAAAATAAGATAACTTATGATTTAACTAATGTTATTATTTAGTTATTAACTATTTCTGTAAATTAATATAAATGGGTAGAAAGTGTAGATTTGAAAAGTAAAATGACATCTTAGAAATTAGAATTAAAATGTACAACAGAATATTTTCAAATTATTTATATAGATTAAAAAAATAGAAGACATCATTATATTATTCACTATAGATGTCTATTTTTAGAGAGAAAAAAATAGAGCAGGCCAATGTTTTTAGTGTGTTTTTAAGAGAATTTTTTTATCCAAAGAATTTGCACTTTTACATTTGATTGAGAGGATCATTCAAAGTCTATGGGATACTCAAAAGGATGGCTACAAATAATAGTAGATATAATAATAATAGAGTTAAAACAAAATTACAAGTATTGATTTTTTAAGAGAGAAGCTCAAGCGTGGATGGGGGTTTGATTTATGTGTTGACTATCTCCTCCAATTCCATTGATGCTTCTTATTACTTGTTTGTCTTTGCATTTTCGTTTCTATGCAAATTATCAATTCACGAAATGAGTAGATTTTGGAGTGGTCCTAGTCTTTACTCTCATCAATGAGTAGCTTGATATCTTTATTGATAATTGTTATGAAATTTAACTTTATAAATAATCTACATATTTCACATATAAATTTTTTATTTTCCTTTTATTTTCTAAATTTAAAAATATATAAAAATTGTCAACAATTGAATCAACAATATCTAATCCCTACCCTAAATTCACTCTCTAAACCTTGAAAAATATATGTAGGTATACAAAACTCTCTAAAGTCAAATTCTAGTGGAAAATGCAATAGAGATGAATATCTGGAGATACACGATTTTTTAGAGCCGAACTTTAATAGAAAAAGCACGTAGATAGATTTGATCCTGGGAGAAAGGATAAAAAATTTAATATAAAATTGATTGGGCTGTAGGAAAGGAGAGAGGGGGTTGGGCATATGCATGTGGAATTTGGGTTTAGAGCATTGAAGAGAGAAAAAACAGCCCACAAAAATTCATGATGATGGTGATGGTTGATGATGATGAATGATGATGAAGATGAATGGATCCATGGTCGTGGAGTGGGGAATGGGGGTTATTATGGCAAATGGGTATGATGATTGTGGAAAGAAGAATCCAAATCGGTGGTTTCGTTTTCCAAATTAAATGTGCTTTGGCATTTCCTTCTACTTCTACTCAAGTACTTCATGACTTTTTCCACTTACATACATACATATATACACTTATTTGTTTGTGTAATATTGTTATGTAAAAGTCATATCTGCAACTCGATTTGGTAGAATCCTATTCCCACTTTTGTTTCTTCTTCATACCAATTCTTCAACCCCCAACCTCGCTATCTCACGTGAACCATGATTTCTTCTTTTTCCCTTATCTCCTTATTTTCACTTAAAATACTAATTAAAGATCAATCGGATTTGTATTTAGGATTTAATTACACAATTACCCACTTCACTTAATATTTGAAATGTAGATTATTAAAAGAAACACACAATGTAATTTTGCTAAGGAAATACACATGTTATTGCTTAACATGTATACTTTTTCATGAAACTAAGGACTTGTCATATATTATACTTATAGTCAGTTAGGCTCTGCATTTATTGCCTTCATTTGTTTTGTATATAATGTATAAATTTTACCAAAAATGATTTTATTTATTGTATAATTTTTTTTGTCAGTAATTAGATTGATATAAAGTCTAATTCATATCTCAAATTCTCTTTCTAAAATTGCAAATAATACATAGAATTACACAAACTTTTGGAATTAAACTCTCATAAGAAAACGAAATAGATTTACTTATTTGACTAAATACATTTTCTCCAATTTTACAAATAATTATTAGCTTATTCCAACAGATAATAAAAACTATTGGTTGGGGGACAAGGAGAACATATATGTGTGTGAGAAAATAATATAAGCTTTAGAACTTAAGTCATTGTTGTGTATTTAACGGAATGATTAATCATCATTAGATATGACTTCAACGTGTTGAATATTCTCGATTTTACACTCTATACCTTGGATGCTCGGCTACGTAATCTTTTTGAAAAATAAGGGTATTATTGCGATTATTAGCTTTCATAAAAGCAAATGTTAAACAGAAAAAAAGATAAACACACACAAAAATCATAAAGAAAAAAAAAAGACAAAGACTTATGGTTAAAAAAGTTAAGAGAGAAACAATTGTACTTGTAATGAAGATCGAGGTTTTGACGTACCTCTTAACCTTTTTTGACTTCTTTGGCTCCTTAATAATCATGATTTGACCTTTTGGCAGTCAATAAAATCTGCCAAATCACTTCATAAACTTAACATAATTGTTAAATATTAAACAGTAATTTAATACAGTAAATTTTTAGGTTTATCACACATAAACGATGTAAAACTAGCACTTTCTAATTTATTTGTTATTTTGTCAGTGGAAGAGAAATATTGTATTGCTATTGTGTAACGTCATGGAAATTAAAACAAGAAAAGAAATGTCGAAACTATTAAAATGTTAAAAGTTCAATTCTATATTTTTTTTCATTAAAATTTGATTCTGAATAATTATATAATATCGCGTAATGAAAATTTAAAATTTAATCTATAATTTTTTTTTTGTCAATTACTAAATTGACAAAATCAGATTATCTCTAAATTTTAAATAATTCATGTTAAGATATATGAATCTTGGAATTGAACTCTATTGACAAAAACAAAATGAATGGACTTAATCAATTGACCTTCTCCCAGATTAAGTGTATTGTTGATATAATTGCTATTAAAAACATAATTAGGTAAATGTAAAAGATAAATAGATGTCAAGTAACATGTAGTGTCAAGATATTAACCTCTATAAAGGGGTAATGGAATTAAGATGGTCAAGGACAAATGTATATATACACAATAGCCTAATGTTACGCAGATTTGACTAAGTGTCACCTTGATTTAAGCTTCAAGCCACCGTCACAATATTAGTTTGACAAAACAAACAAAGCTTTTAATAACCAAAATTGATAATAGTTTGTTATGTCATGTGTACTTTTTAACGGTGACTTGAAGCTTTTTGGAAAATCTCCTAAACTCTTCTAAAATTGTACATTTAACTAATTAATCAGTCAATATCAACTATGTATATATATATTACATAAATAGAGTGTTATAGTTGTTCTTCTTCCTCTTGAAAATTTCAACTTCATCTTCTCCTTCATCACATCTTTCTCTGTCCCTTTGTAATCATGATTCTTCTTTTGCCATCATTACCTTCTAAAGAGCCCCCTCTCTCTCTCTCCTTCCTCTACTAACAACAAAACCTTTTATCTATAAAACCTCTCTATATCTCTCTCCCACTTATCAAACACAACTCTCACTTCTTCTCTATCTCTCTCTATTTTCTTCTCTCTTTAAGCTCCAAAGATGTGTTTGAGTTCTTCAGAACCATTTTCAGACACACCCACAAGAGTAGTTTACTTCAAAACACAAAGTCATGTTCGTATCCCTCGTCTCTCAAGGTTCAATTCTTCATCATCGATCAAACATATCTAATTATACTCTGTCAAATCACTATCTAATGAGTTCTTCTGTTCTTACTTGTCTGTTTTTAGGAGAAGAAGGATTTGGCGAGAAGAAAAAGCTATAGAGATGAAAAATCTAAAGCTTTACGTTGAGAATCAAAAAATCATAAGAGAAAACGAGAAACTTAAGAAGAAAGCTCTTCTTCTTCACCAAGAAAACAAAGCTCTCTTCACTCTTCTTCAAACCAAAAAACTTTCTTCTGTTCTTCCATAAACCAATCACTAAGATCATATCCAAAAAAAAAAAACAGAAATTTTTGGTTATTTTAAAGTCTTTAATCATCTAAGTGGGGTTTATAATCAAGGGTTTAGTTTATTACTTGGGTATACATCTAATTTTTAATGTTCTTTTTAGTTTTGTACCTCTCTTGTAATCTTTGTATCTCAGTTCTTTTGTTAATGGTTAATCTACTTTTTAATTTTAATTAATGGTTAGTCTACTATAACCATAATTGATGTATTACTATGTCTACAATTATAACAAAATTTGACTATTATCTTCTCAATCTCAATCCAAAAGAAATTTACACAGCTGGCACGAACATCTCACGTTACGAGGGTACAGATTCACACATGCCTGCAGTTTCAAACAAATGAATCAAACACGCGTGTTGTTTCAAAACAGACATACCGCCATTTGTATCCTAAGCTTCTTCCTCCTTCAGAAGAGTGTAAAAGCATAGGATAAGCAGAACATAAAAAACATAACGATTAGAGAGACCGAACGCGATTGAAATCCTTCAATGGGTTTTATTCATCAGCTACATAAATCAAAGGATAGAACCATCTTGTCTTCATTAAGACCAAACAAAGGAACAAGTATTCGAGAAAGGACACTAATATCGACCAATAAGGATGAAATCATCGTCATCAAGAGCCTGAACATCTTTTTCACCAACAAAATGCTCTCGTCCAATCTCCTTCACCAGTTTCACAAACTCAAGTCTCTTAGAAAGTGGCAATGGAACATAAGGTAACCTAAAAACCGGCCTTGCAACTCCAAGTTGAGCCAAAGCAGTGTTAACTCCAATTGGGTTTGGCTCACAGAACAGCCAAGCCATTAAAGGTAGAAGCTTTGAGTTCAAAGATGAATTCCTACCTTCAAACATCAATTTCCTCATCAAACCCGGAACTAGATTACTAGTCACTGATATAACTCCAGTTGCTCCATAATCCCATCTCGAATCATGACACTCATCATCATTCCCACTCCACACAACAACATTATTCTCAGTATACTCTTCAACACGCTTGTTCCCAACACATTCCTTCACACCGGCTAAATTAGGGTTCTGAGAAAGTTTGAAGATGGCAGACGGTGGTATATCCTGCCCTGTTCGACCAGGAACATTGTATATAATTGTCGGTCCCATATGAAGTACGGATCGGAAATGTGCAATTAGACCCTCAATCGAAGTCTTTCCATAGTAAGGATTAATGTGAAGAGCAGCGTGCATTCCAACCGCAAATCCTTGTTCAGTCGCATGGATTGCTTCTCTTGTTGAATTGCTTCCAGTGTTTCCAATGACTTTGATGCTTCCACCAAAACAGTTAACAGTATGGCCAATGAGCATAATGTGTTCGTCCCAGCTCATCAACTGTCCTTCACCAGTTGTACCGCCAACAATGACACCATCAGCACCGTTTTGAATCTGAATGTTCACTAAGTCATCATAGGCTTCAAGGTCAAATCTTCCATCAGGTAAATACGGTGTTTTGATAGCTGTGATCACCCGTAGAGATTTTATATCGTCTGTGTTTGTCCTGACAAGAACAAAACCAAAAACAAGTCCAAGTATGAAATAAACTTACAGAACAGAGTATATATAAGAGACTTTTCAATCATTAGCAGATATCCTCAGTCCAGATAAACTCTATCTCACAGACCTGTTTTTAACCTCCAAGCTCCGCATTGGAAGATGGAAATTCGGCACAACAGCTGCTTTTGGAGATACGTATCTAGAGCTCCTTCTGTGTTATAACAACATAAAAAGGAACATAAGCTTGACTCCAATGGCAGGACAATTTCTCAATGAATAACTATATGTCTCAATGAAAAGCCAGTTTCTTTATATATGTATGACAGAGGAAGCAATGAATTTCAATTGTAATTAGACAGATTTACAATAACATCACCATCAAACTAATAGCTTTCAATTTCGGAACAGTATCAATAAATTTTCCAACTACACGATGAAATATTCAAAAACGTAGCTAGGATTATAAATACGAAAGCTCCAAAGAAGATTATCAACGAAATAGAAGGAGAAAAGAAAGCACCTCTTGTAGCCATTGAATCGCCTTGGACAGGGGAATTGTAAAGCAGCGTCCATAGAACACAAGCCATAACCTTTCAAAGCAGCCATCTTTGAACACACACGGTAACGAAGAAATTTACCAAAATCGTAATCGAAGCTGATATATAAAACGTCACCGAAGTTGGTAATCAAAATCAGTTTGCGACGATAATACTAATACTGTGAATACTTCCGATAATCGTTGTGAAGAGAATTGAAGCAATAGTGAAGCTCTGGTAATGGCGACTGAGCATAATGAGGAAAGTTTCCAATAAGAGCAATGGGATTTGTAAGAAGAAGAAAGCGGCGAGAGATGAACGGAAGAAGAATGAAATACAATGCCGTCTTAGGGTTTTTGTCCTCTCTATCTCTTTAGCTCCTGAGGTATTGCCACGTGCACACATCAGATACTAGGGTCAATTTTTGGTTTTAACTTTTTAAGGATGTTTATTTAGATAGCAGCCTAAACAATGGATTAATAATTATGATTAAGGGTTCAATTAGATATTTAATCTTTTCTTATTGGTCAAAATAAGAATTGAAGTATAATTCATGCAAGCCACGTTTAATTTAAACGGTCCATTACGATTGCTCTGTTTCACCAACTAAAGTACTGACCTTTGACTGATATCTTTTTTTATGTCAACACGTTTAACATTGTGTTTATTCTCTAATCTCTACTTAAGATTCTAATCAAAAACCTAAAACTACACTCTTCCTTATGAGCCCTTGTAGCCCAAATTTGATAGATTATTATCAAGTGGAGCGCTCTGACCATTTTAGGCCCAATATTGAAGCCCGAAAGCCCAAATCATAATTTCTGAGTTCAGTCATCTCTCGGTTATCTCGGATTAATATATTTGTGGTTTTATATTTTTTTAGTTGCCAACATCGAACAATCGGTTCATTAGCTAAGTTCCTATATAATATAAATAATAGGACTAACTTGATTACTAGATGTACAAATGTGTATGTTTTCAGTAAATTTATCATAAACCACTAGACTAAATGATAAATGTTGTTTTATATTGATGTTAACAAAGATAAATTCATTTGTAACATTGTAGAAAGACCCACTTCAATTATATTGGATCTGTTTTTGAGTTCAATAGTGTAATCATTGAATTGGAAAATCAAAGAATCTATAAGATGTCTAATCACATATAGTGCCGACAAATATCGAAATTTTAAATTTTTTTCAGATAAAACAAATGTAGGGTACAACAAATAGTAGAAGATACTAGATATATATAAAGAATGTGCATGTTGGCAAAATGTAGTTGTTTTTCTAAGCAATTAAATTAAAATTTGAATTGAATAATTGCCGTATAATAAAAACTTAAAATAATATGTTTCATTAGAGGCTAATTGTGAATAACAACTACATTTGCAGACTATTCATTTTTGCAAAATATTGATAGTCAAAATAGATAATCCTCATAATTGATAATAGTACTAAATTGACATATAATGGGTTTTTTAGATAAGACAAAGACTATTTTTTTTGTCAACGGCAAATAATAATATGATGGGCCATAACTGGCCGGTCCATTAGTCAAATTCCTGCATAATGCAGGCGGTGGGATTCGATCCCGGGTGCAAGTGCGCTTTGCCATTTTAGTGGATTTACCAACTGCCACTAGAGTAAAGGTCACTTGCAGACAAGACTACTTATATAACTCAAATTTAAAATTTTTATTATAAAATTTGATACGACTATCTAAAATATAATTAAAAATAAATATTTAACCATTTAATTGAATGTATTTTTTCAAACGGTTAATGACATATAAAAATAATTGAATTTAGAGTTCTGAGTAAAGATTATGTATTGTAAAATCAAAAACCAAAAGTGAGAGCTCGATCATAGGTTACAAATTGGGTGGAGTGCGATTTGTCCTCGATATTCAGTTTTTTTGATCGAATTAGGTCAATTTTTGGGTTTTAGTCGTTCTAATTTTGGTATTGTGGGTTTTAGTCGTTCTAATTTTGGTATTGTGATAAATCATACAAATATCGATTAAAATTTGGTTTGGTTATTGTTTTTATATAGGGTTAAGTGTGATGTGAATGCAGCAAAAGGAGAGAGGGAAAGAATGAATGATGAGGAAAGTGGGAAGGAGGTGGCTTTGGAAGTAAGGAACTCACTTTCACTCATCGCCTCGTAAAGGAACTTTTTCTCTCAGAGACACGCACGTGCGTCTTTGCATCACCCAATGCTCTCTTTTAATTGCTTCTCTCTTTCTTCCAAAAACCCTACCCACACATACTTACATTACAATCAGTATCTGTCTCTATATCTATTCAAATTGATGATCAATCAAGTGGGTCACTCAATGTAACCATCATTTTCCTTGTTCCAACTTCTACTATCTCTTTCTACTCTTCCCTTTTTCCTTTTTCTTTTTTGGTAAACGAAAAATGATTATGAAAAAATTTGGATTTTAATATTTGGATATAATTATATAAACAAGAATTGTCATGAAAATGCGTAAATATAAGTATCTGCCAAATGCAATCACCTTGTTCCCAAGTCTTGTTCTTGTCATTATGCCTCTTGCCTCACCATCTTCTCACCAACCTCGGAACAATCATCTTTTTTCTTCTTCCAACTTTTACTTATAAAATATCTATATACCCTTTCAATTTTAACTATTGTCAAATCTTCAAACATAATACAAAAAATGTGATTTTGGAAACTAAGTTAATTAGTACTTATTGGCTAGCAAAATTTTCCAAATAAACCTGTTAATGAAGTCATAACTTATGAAGACGCAAAGCTAATTTATCACCAAATCACATGAAAATAAAAAAACTTGAAAATCAACAATTTATAATCTCCTAGTCAACGCAAAACACAAACTCTAAAAAGATCAATCAAACCCCAATGACAAAAACGATTCTCTCCGGTTCATACGTACCACGAATCTTCGTCAAAGGCTACAAATTATCTTTAGAAAAAACAAATTGACAGAAGAAAAAGAGATTATAAATTAAAAACAAACAAAAGTATCTAACTTTTTTTTAGAAAGATGGTCTCGGAGTTCCCCAATAAGCCTCAGCTGGTAGTTGAACAGAATTCATTAGATTTGGAGGTAACCCTTGTATAAACGACGTCGATTCTTGCATCAATTGTTGTTGCTGTGTTTGAGTCTGAGTCTGCGTTTGCGTTCCCATAGTTGCGTTTCCATCGATATTATTAGCTACTACTGCTCCATTTGTTTGCTCTTCTTGTTCGTCTTCCTCTAAAGGCAATCTTTCATAAGCAGCGTTACCAAACGAAGCAGCCATAATCACAACAGGACCTGAAGCCATTAATGGACCAACAACACTTCCTCCAACGACTTGACCTTGACCACCAGCTAAGTAAATGGTTAAACCAGACGCAGCAGGAGGAGCTGGAGGAGGAAGAAAAGAACCTGAAAGAGAAAGAATCTCGAAACGTCCGTGTAAGTTAACGACTGATGAACCACCACCAGGTACTGAAGCTGGTTGTCTTATAGTAACGTTTGTAACGGCGCCGTTACCACTTAAAACGCAAATACCACGTTGACGACGACGAGCGAAAACGGTGACGCTTTCCATTACATCACAACCGTTTGCTACTTCCATAACATGAGATTTAAGAGCATTTGCGCTATCTCTAGTGATGATAATTGGTGGTTTTGGTTTGTTTTTGGATCCTGCTGGTCTGCCGCGTGGCCTTCTTGTGATATGATTATCTCCTCCTCCTCCGCTTTCTCCACCTGAGCCTGGAGTGTTTTGATCTTTTCCACCCGAAGAGTGTTCGTTTGGATCGATCTCAACGTCTCTGTCACGCTTTAAACCACCGATTCGATGTTGGTCCATTTCAAGGCCGTGATTCTGTTGCTGATGCTGAAATTGATGGTGTGGATGAAGATGAAGATCTCTTGAGAGAAAAGGTGGAGGAAGAGAACGAGAGACTTGATCCATTTTTAACAAAAGCAAAGTAAAATTGAAAACCCTAGTTGATGAATCTTCTCTTCTTCTCTTGAGCTCAAATCGAAACCAGTAGCTTAGCTTTGAGGATCGATATACAATAAGCTTGACTCAATTAATCAAAAGGAGAGAAAAAAGATTGAAGAATTGATGAAAGAAAGGAGATGGAAAGTGATATACATGTAGAATAAAACTGGAGATGAACTAGTAATACATGAAGATGGAGCTTTGTAAGAGAGAGGAGAGATGAGTTTAGGGTTAGGTCTGAGAGGAGATTGGTTTAGTTTTGGTTTAGATAGACAGCGTGCCGCATGGGCGGTGTGTGGGTCCTACCTACTTGTCACTTTGTGGGGTCTACTCTTTTCTTATGTAATGATTCCTAATTTTGTTTATTTATTTGTCTCTTTTAATTGGAAAAAATATAAATAAACTTCGGATGAGGTTTACTAGATAGTCCATCGATGCGTGGGATTATAGTATCAAACATAAAAATGGATACAAAATATAGAACGCACGAGTCTACATTGAATCTAAAATAATTTTAGATTTTTCTTAAAAAAATCTGGTTTTTTCTTAAGCTGATGATGAAACTGATGAATATATGTATGATTTTGTAGCTAGTACATGCCTTAATGTACGGACTTTGATTACATTATATCAATTCACGAGTCTTATTTGTTTAGGCAACAATCACGAATCTTTTTTCATTATTGTATTTCTCGATGTAACCGTAGAAATACATTAATAAAAAGAACTATGTATATATACACATAGAAAAAACTTATAGAGCAAAGGATTAGTACGATAAGATCTTAAAAGATACTGTATATTATTAGATTAATGAAGGTGCATGAAAGTTAGTGAGAAATAATTAAGAGTTGCAAATGGAAAAGAAACTGAAAATGTGAAGAAGAGACGTTATTGTGGTTGGATAATGACAGAATCTGTTTTATATATTTTCACATAAAATCTAGGGAACCACTTAATTCTGGAGTATATGAATTCACTTAATTGTATATGTTAAAAAATTGTGGAGTATTATTTTTATGGAAAAATTGGTACTGTTATTTTACTCAATAAAATTTAATTATAGCTCGGTCTAGTTAGGTTTAAGATTTAATAAATCCAAATTTTTATCTTCTTTTTCACGTTTCTACTATATCACACGATTTTTATTCATCAAAATTAAAAGTATACTAAATATATAATTTGTGTTCACATATTAAATTAGATATACGATCACAATCTTCTTGCATTCACTACTATTATATTATAAGTACAATATAACAAAAAAAATGTGTAAAATGTTAAGTTCTCACACACACATATATATATATATATATATTCATGTGTCTAAATATCCTTATTTTTATGTTTCTTTATCCCAAACTGACTTCAAATAGGCATGCATATTTGAATTTAGGATTTGACTATGAATTGAATCTGATGAAAAAACGTTAAATTTTAAACTTATATAAATCATGAAATTGTTACACCAATTTGAAAGTTACCAATTAGCCAATACAACAAAAACGGACTTAAATTTTTAATCTTCAGCCGAATCCTTTTGTTATCTCAAACCTTTTTTGCATAAAGCAATCGTAATATAATATAGAGATCTAGGTAGGTGGAAGGGGATTAATAATGAAAGTTGGGTAAAAGAAGGAGATTGAAGCTCGTAATTCGCGTAAACAGAAACTAAAGAGACGAGAAGTGGAAGAAAGAGAAGGTGACAGGCGAGTCAGACGCCGTTGGATGTTTGTCCCCGTCGGTTGCGATGCCTTCACGTAAGAAGACCATCCAGCCCAAGCCAGCTCACACTCGCACGTGCACTTCCTGACACGCGTGAACGTTTTCATTCTTAATCTAATAATATAACATTAATTGACTCAGTTTCATGATCGGAAGGGTGGCTTTCACGTCACGATCCGGAATATTTTAGGCATGGATTTTTCACAATAAACACTCAAAATAGTTACCTTAAAATATGTTAAAATTGTCATATTTCCTAAAATATGTAAGTTTCTTGAGTTCTTGTTCGCTTTACCAATGTAACATTCTTCGGACAAGACATCTCTAAAAGTGTTTTGACAGTTCCACTTCTCACACTTTCTTGTTTTCTAACTTTATTTGTTTTTTTTCTTCATATATATATATATATATATATATAACAATAATAATTAGATCAACAATATCACATGAACCAAATACGATTTCCTGAATCGAAATCAGATGAGAAAGTCATTTAACCAGGAAGACAATTTCATATATGTAGTTAAAAATCATGTATGTATTTTATCGGGGAAAAAAATCATGTATGTATAACAAACAAAAATTGATGGTGTGATAAGAAAGAATCTCAATTCCATACAAAGATAAAATGAAAATAGAATCGGTGTTAAAGACCTATAAAGACAGTTATGGATTCGATTATGATTCTACCAAGCTGAACAAAGTTGATGAAGATTTAATCAATATGAATTTCATTATCGGTTAGTACTAATTTAATGTTGGATACACAAACTTTGAAGCTTGTTAAACGTTGGGCAGTTAGACCAGCATTAAAAATTGTGATCTTTTAATTAATTTAATTCTTTTTTAATGTACTCCATCTAGCTATGATTATTATTATGTGATCCATTAATTATGTCGGATTATTTTTTAATATTACGGCGTCTACATTTTTAAAATTATGCATACATCAAATTAATAATAGTATACACATCCCTTACAAGTTTCATAATGTCTACCAAAAGGTCCTTTGCTTTTGTTTTCTTATTGATTCCATTTTATATAAAATGATATATAAAATAATATTCAATCAATATGATAAAAACAAGGTATTATAGATATGATGATTGGGGAACAACCTTGAGCAAAATCCTCAATGTATTAACAACTATATATATATGTTTAATACATATAGTGAATTTATATGTTGGTCGATAACGTTGCACATTTTTTATTATAACATTCATGATTCTATGTCATCTAGGAACATATCCTCTTAATTTGTATTACTTATAAGTTACAAATACATTTTCGTTTGTATTTTTTTGCAACTAAATCGATAAAGTCCGATATATAATCTAAATTTTAAAACTTCAATCTTATTTTAGACTTTTTTTTGTTAAAATCTAAATTTCAAACTATATCACATAGGATTTTGCATATATAGAATCATATTTTAGTAGAAAATACTGTAAAACTAGACATTTAATCACTTCACTAAATGAACTTTTCAAAAATATATCATTTTTATCAATAAATAGATTGATAATATTTGATCTATAGTCTAAAACTTCTTTTCCTAAATCCTTAACAATATCATGTAGAGTAAACATAATTTTCTATAATCAAATTTTGGTGGTGAAAATAATAAAAACAATTTTCTAAAATCGAATTTTAATTAAAAAATAACCAAAATAAACATCTAGCCACTTAATCACATACATTTCTCTTTACTATATATCTTTGTTATAAAGTTAAAAATATATTTAAATAATAGATCTATTATCTTCATCCCAAACACATAAGTTAGTCGTATATAGCTCGTGTTAATGAGTAATCACGATGAGAGAGACAAAGAGAGTAATGTGTGTTGTTGACCACATGGGAAGAAGAGAGATGTAGTTTGAAACTGAAACCACGACGTGTGGGCGTGATTCTTCCCTTTGTAACCCATCCCCCGCGGATCCCGCTGACACCCGACCCGACTCTATACCCGACCCTACTCGGGTGAGTGGTTGCACGTCCGACTAACCACTAGCAAAGCATCTCTCACGTTTCTTGTCTTCACTTGATATCCAATTACCATGAGCCATGTGGCTCTGAAACCCATGTTAACTAATCTGCAAACCATTAATTACACTTGGATCATTATTCACTAAAGCCTAATTAACATGTTATGTTTACCCCCTTTTTGTAGATTTCAAGAAATTTGAGAATAACTAGATATTTGGACTGTTCTGTGTATAAATCTCGTGGCTCAGTGAATTGCATATGTTCATTAATGTTCATATCTTACTTTGTATTTATCTTTTCCTATTAAGATTACTAAAATCAAATTTATTATATCTGATTTCGAAAATGACAAAATAATATGTTGAATGTTACGCCTGTTACATTTTCCACGTAAAATGGATTTCAGATAAGCGTGATTGTTTCACAAGAGATATGACTATAAAATTATGTTTTATCAATCAAATTATTAACAAAAAAATAATATCGTCACAATTTTTTTAATCAAATTTTGACAAGTAAAACTGTAAAAATGGACATTTAAGTATTAAAAAAATTTCATTTCAGTTATTTACCATAGAAAAACAAATTTAGTCCATGTATACTAAACTCTTGTTCCTACTTCCTAGCTTTCTGTTAATAAATTTACATTATGTAATAAAATAAAAATAAAACATAGTTCAATGCATTTTTTGGCATCCAATAACATTTTAATCAATAACATAAATCCACGTAGAAATTTGTCATTTATACGTTTTTGTATATGTGACCTTATGTGTATAATATTCGTAGGAAAGGGCACTCTTGCTTAAAGACACATCACGATCGAATTATTTGAATATTAAAGTCGCAATAGACAAAACTGTTTTATTGCTAAATGTTGAAGAAAGACAAAAGACATAGTCATCTATTACATTGTTTAATAATAACAAGAAATTACTAAACGTCATTATCTAACCTAATCAATCAAGTTGGTATTTATTTATCACCACTTAACATTGCACACATTTTCATATTCTCTCAAGACTTAGTAAGTACTTCACTTTGAAATTTTTATTTACGAAGGAATTAAAACCACTAAAAATCAAGATAATTAATCCACTATATATCTATGTAATTATGCAAATCACCCTCCAACTTTTTTTTCTTCTTCTTTATATTGAAAATAAGAGGAATATGATTTTTTTTTAAAATTAAATAAAATGGACTAAGGCAAGGTTGTCATCATGTGATAGACAGCTATTAATTAAAAAATTAATTAATTATCTTTATCTTCTTTTGAAACGAACATATGCCTCGAGAACTCGGTGCCAAAATGTCAACGATTCTCCCTTAACATTTCATCTTAAGCAAGCATCAAAGCACGACGCATTTTGAATTATTTAATTAAATGTAATAACAATCCTAATCTCCTTATTAATATTTGTTTATGCTTTGGGGCGTTGATTATGGTTCCTAATTACTTATTTAATTCGATGGTTGAAACAATCATCTGTTTAACGAATACAAAATATTACGAACAACACTACTTTCATTTTCCAATATATATTTAAATAAATAAATATGAATTATATTTTAAATATAAATGATTAGAGAAATGGTATATTTTTACTTGTATATAATGTATATGATCTAAATATATCTACCTTTATAAATTTTCAAATTGCTTTTTCGGTTTAACCAAAGTATCAAATTTTAAAGATATTACTCCTTCTATTTCAAATTATAAGATGTTTTGGAAAAATATTTTTTCAAGAAACAGATATTATCAATCATATTTGATTATAAGTTTCTTATATTATCATCATTTAACTGTTTTCTCCTTCCTTCTTAATTTTTTTTTACATTTTGAATAATAAATAAAATTAAAATGTTATTTCACTAATTTTCATAATATATGTGAAAATCCTAAAAAACATCTAACATTTTGAAATTTATAATAACATTTTTTGTGATAAAAAATTAAATAAAAAAAATGTCAATTAAACACATAAATTACTAAAAGGATTAAATTGAACATCTAACTATCATAATTATTAATTAAACTCTATATTTATAGTTGATTTTCATTAAAACCCTAAATTTTAAGTTGATCAAACCGATTTACTCCAACTTTAAACAAACTAACAGAAGTCACTAACGCCGTTAAGATATATTAATTATTCTCTGATAATTAAGACTGTGTGTTTAATTAAAAAAAATCAAAAAAAAATTTCTTTGATTCTCACATCGATTTCAAGCTCTAACAATTAATGAAATCGATTTTCCAAAAGGATTTTTTCCTTCTTAATGATAAACAACCGAATTGATTGTTTCGATTTTCTTCCAAATCAATTTCGATTTCAACCCCTAAATAATTGATGAATTGAAATTTGAATTAAATGCAAGTGGTCTTTAGTCTAGTGGCAGGCGGTAAGTCCACATAAGACATGCGTACTTGCACAACCAGGGATCGAGTCCCACCGCCTACATTATGCAGGAACTTGGCTAATGGGCCGGTCTGTTGTGGTTCAATGTTGACAAAAAAAAAAAAAATCGATTTGTTTTTCTTAATCGTACATCAATCTCTCCTCTATTAATTATTCTTTCAAAATGATTATGGGAGACATACATATATGGTTAAATCGATCCTTCCAACAATTTTGTTTTTGTTAATTAATCCCTTTTTTGATGTATGTTATGAGTTTATGTAGTATGTGAAAACAAAGAGAAACAAACACGCAATGAAAAGCAAAACAAAGAAGAAGAAAAAGTTTGATTATATACACCATGAGAAGCAAAATAATATACAAAGAGATGAGAGAAGAATGATCTGCCGTCTCGTCACCTAAAAACTCGTCTGCTGATGTGTCTCTCCTCCTCTTCATCACCGCCGCTCATCTTTTTCCTTGTACCTTCTCTGCTGCCTATTTTTCATCAGTTCTTCTATTAAATCTCTTAACCCAAAATAAACACTTTCGAAAAGAGACAAAAAGAGATTATGGAAAATCAAGAACAAAATTTGAGTTCGAGAAAGAAGGAATTTTTGATTTAGGATCTAGAGTTTATCTCTTTGTTAACTGCGCTAAATTCTCTTCAAATCAAAAAGCTTCGTTCAAGTTAACAGAGGCTTTGTGTTCAAAAAAAAAGAAAAAAAAGTTAACGGAGACTCTTTAACATAGATTAACGGCATTAATGACTTATGTTGTTAATTTCTTTACCGTCGGAGTAAAATGGCTCACTCAACTTAAAGTTCAGTGTTTTAATGAAAATCAATTATAAATAGATAGTTTAATCTATAATTACGATAGTTGGGTGTTCAATTTGATTCTTTTGGTAAGTTTTGTGTCTAATTGACCATTTTCCCCAATTAAATCCCAATCACCACAATAATTTAAATTTTGGTTATCAACTATAACATTAACAGAGAGACAGAGTGAGTCAAAGTTATATAATAAAATTTAATATACCCCTATAATGATAAAAGTGCATTTTATAGATATAAATGCGATCTCAATTTTTTTCTGATAAAAGTAATTTACAAGAGGGAGCTCCGACATGTAAGGAAGTGCAAGTTTTGTTATTCTAATCTTCTAAGAATTTGATAATATGCATCAAAATGATTGCGTTTGATGTTTCTTAAAATTAAATATTGTGCATGAGACGAAATAAGAAAATAAAAAAGTGAGTTCGATAACGAAATTAACAATATTCTATATAGATGAAATTAATTAATAACTACCTTTCCCAATTTCATATGAATAAGCCAAAGAAAAAGTGAACTGTTTTTTTTATTATTCATATAGATTTATTAACGAATATATCTCACGTACACGAGCGCTTTATATATAATTACATAAATTTTCCTTGTACGATAACATTGATTTTAAGCATTAAACTATCATTGATATACATATATAAAATTTTATGATAAACCTAATTTATTTATTTCGATAGGTGGCATATACCACAGTACATCTCACATACTTATTAGATTTATAGAAAAGAAAAAAAAACAGGAAAAAAAAAACAAAAGTTATTGTCGGATCTAAAAAACTTAAATGTCAGAATCTCATGAAGATTCACGACCAAAAAAAAAGAATCTCATGAAGATTTATGACCTAAACATTATTAAGCTCAATCAGATCCATTACGAGACTATTAAATCTGTCATACACTTAGGCCCAGGCCCAATATAATGTAGGTCTTAAATTTAAGGTTTAATAGAAGGCCCAAACAACGAAGTTAAGGCCCACAGTAACGAATGGGCTTGCGGGAAAATACACTAGTGATACAATGTAAATTGTTAGAAAAATTATAATCAATATATAGTTCTTATAACATTCAAAGAAATTAAATCTTAATAAGTAGTAGTTCGATTTATCCTAATAACCAGGACGAGATTTATCGATGTAAAAACCAACTCATCTAGACATAGACCGAGACGGCGAGTCATCAGTTGCAGCTGGTGGAGAGAACCTTGTCTATGAAGAAGCTCATGTGCTAATGCTTGAAGTGTAAGAATATTTTTCGTTATTTTGTGGCTGATGTGTTTCTCAGTTTAATTATACAGTAAGTTTATATTGAAGTTATGGATTCTAATATAAAAGATGATACCGTGATAGATCGGTTTCGATTAACACATTAGAATCGGGTGTATTGATAACTTTCCTCTTTTGCCTAATTAGTTATATTGTAGAAATTCTTATACATCAAGTATACATAGTACCTGTGTATGGTAATTAATAATTGTACTATATATAATCATATATACGTATATATGTTTATATGTGAAAAGGTGGTTAACTAAAAGAAAGAGACGTGAGTTGTGTGTTTCTTCTATTATAAAAGGAAGTGTCTCCTCTATTATTAAGTGTGTCCTGACAATAACAAAAACATTTTAAGACTTATGGTTACTCATAGAAAGAGTGTGACACATGAAGAGAAGATACCCGATCGATTCCTTGTTCATCAAAGGAATTGTTAAGGAAAAAAGAATTAAGTGAGGATAAAATCAATTAAGAAGTTATGATTCACATCATTCAAAAGCAATAGATCAATGTTAGTCTTTCTTTTTTTTAAGAAAGTGTTTGTTTGTTGAATTAACACAAATCTAGAATATCTTGGGATTAGATTTAATAAATAGAAATCATAAAATTGAGTTTATATGAAGCTCACTGTTTCCACCACCGAGTCCCACGGCGGCTGAAGAAGTCGACGACGATGATACACCGTATTGATGATGACGTGGATCAGTGTATCTACGTTGTTGTGTGGCCCAAGGTGTAGAAGACGTCGTTTGATCAAAGATAGTAGCTAGTTCATATGTTGAGGGTAAAGGTGAGACTGATGCAGGTGAATCGGTTATGGAAAGAGGTGGAGGAGGAGCGAAAAATAGCGGTTGCGGTTGCGGTTGCGGTAGAGGTTGTGGTGGTCGCGTTTGCGGCTGAGGTGGCTGTAGTGATGCCAAATGAGCTTGTAAGTAAGAAACTTCTGCTTGTAGATTTACTACCTATGCATGTATTACAATTTACTGAATTAGAAATAAAATAAAATGAATAATAATTATAAATATATATATATATAAATGCAATTTATTGCCATTATAAAAAGGTTAGTTTAATTATCAAATCTCTTTATTTTGGTTTTTATACGCTTAATCAACGTGAGAGATTAATTATCCTAAAAATAGTTACTACGTGTTATATTGAAATTTCTGATTTCATGTAATCATAGTTTTATATATTAACTAACTTTTTTTTATTAACATTGATATTTAAGTAATAGAATCAATGCATGTTCGATTGTTAAGGTTTGTTAGGTTAAAATATCAACATAATAGAGTAAAAATTAAAAATATCACGCATCATATGATTCATCCCCTTATTACTACATAGAATTTGGGCAAAGAGAATGATTTTTAAACCAAAAGAAAAAATGAATATTTTTTTGGACAATAAAGAAAACAAATTTTATTTTAACAAAAAAAACAAAAAACAATTTATAGTGAAAATATATATTGGTATATATACGTATTAACGCAGAAAATTGTAGGCCGACAAATTCCCGAAAACCAGCAAAAAAAACTTCATTTTTATGAAATGGGACTTGTCACGACCGTATCATTTTTTATATAATTGCATAACACATTATTTTTAGAAAAAAATATAAGTAATTAATTAACCAGACAACCATGCTTTATACTCAAAGTAGAAGATTATCAAACCAAGAAAGTGATAATTAAACTCTCAAAAAAGACTAAAAACGATTTCATTTCATGCACACAAAAGAATTGTTCATACTAAACTCAAATTAATTTACATGAATTAATAAATAATAGATTCTTATTACCAAACAAAACAGCAGTCTGCTACTTTGGAAAAGAGAAAAGAAAAACGTAACTGTCCTTAAAATAATTTGTGGTTAATTTGTGTAAGTCAATATCACTTATAGTGATTTCCAACGCATTTTATAAAAATTCTTATCAGGAAAAAGTTTAATAAATTAGTAAATTAATTACCTGTTGCTGAAGAGCAAAGATGTGAGCAACACAACCATAGATAGGATCTCTGATCCGAGCTTGAGCCTCATAACAAATGGTTACGACTGCATCAGGCCGTCGATGAACCGGCATGTGTAAAAGAAGCTTCGAGACGTTACTTGCTCCGAATACTTTATGAACCGCCGCAAAATAAGCTGAGCCTTGTTCTGAATCAAAATAAGGCGCAAATATACATCCAGGAACACACTTTCTTCTTAAAAACTTACAAGCACCACATGGTCCTCCACCGCCGCTACTACTTCCTCCTCCACCTCCGCCGCTGCTTCCTCCTCCACCACAACCACCACCTCCCACGGCGGTGATTGTGTTCCCACCACCGCTCATGATACAATTAACTAATTAGGGCTTCCTCCTCTCTTCTCTTTCTCTCTTTTTGTGATTAATTAGGGTTTCTGATTTGTTGAGATTTGAGAAAAGATTATTTGTATGTTTGATGTTGTTTGAAGAAGAGAGGATTTGATCGAATGAAGAGAGGTGAATTAGGGTTTGGTAAAGAGGAGAGTATAGAGAAGAAACTCTTTAAAGCCACGCGACGACAAATTACCAAAAAAAAAACGATCTCACTTTTTTTTTTCTATCTTACAAACTTTAGTTGTTTGCGTGAAGCAAACATGCGATAAGCCTCTTCTTACAAACTTTTTTTACATAATTATATTTTTTATATATTAAAAAGAGAAATAAAAAGAGGAAAATCGTTTGATTTATTTCTCCCTTGGTACTTCTCGTGATAAAATGTTATTTTCCAAGAAAAATAAATCTCTTGCTCACTCTTTCTTTGATGTGAATTTACATGTGATTAATTGTAATATTTCACGAATTTAGTTTTTATGTATATAATTACGTAAATGATGGATGAATCATGAATATATATGTAAATTAGGCCATCAAAGTTCTTTATAAATTTTCTATAAAATACGTTTTTCCAATATTGGTATTTTCGGAAAATAAATTGAAAAGCGTACATAATTGATCAAATACCGTTTAAGTCTAATAATATTAATTGGATTTCGGTTTAGGATCGAAATAACCGGGAGTCAAAATTGTCAAAACCAATTGGTTTAAATGAAGTAACGTGGACCAATAAGAGAAGTACACATAAGAATAATGATTGTAACTGCCGAGCGAGTGAAAGCTCAATGAAATTAAATGACGTCATCCTTCACGTGGATCCTACGCGCCGTTCCCTTACAAAGGTAGTAACGCCTTCTTGCTTCCTCAGTGTTCCCTTAAATGTATTTACTGTTTATAAATTCATATTTATAAATTTTAATGTTGAACAAAAAGAAAACATTAAAAAGGAATATATTTTAAGTATAGAATAAACTAAGGTTAATTAAAATTAATTAGATATCTAACAACAAATAAAAAGCTCTTGACCTTGAAAGTTCGATATTATATTTTCTTTTTTTTTCCAGTTTTTATATTTAGTTAGTAATATGGTACATCATTAAATTATCAATTGGAGGTGATATCAGCCTAGTTTTTTTTTTTGTCAAACATTGGACCACCACACGTCGACTCATTAATCAAGTTCTTATATAAAGTAGATGGTGAAACTCGATCGATATCAACCTAGTTAACTAGTGAAAATAGTAAATAAAAACAAAAATCAATTAAAAGATATGCATGACAACAAAATTTGTTTTGGGAATGAATGTACGAGTCAAAAGACAATTCTTACCATCTTTATTTTAAGATAAGTATTGTCGAATTATATAGTACTGTAATAAATAGTGTAGGAGATGGAAGTGACATTGAACCTCAAATCTTGGTGATGTACAAAAAGAGTCGAACATTTTGATCGAACATAAATTATTTTTATAATTCACTATATTTCCTATTAACTTGTTTCTTTATAGCTCGTTATTTAATATTTATATATAGTTTTATATTAGCATTGATCACTTTTTTTTTGTTCCTTCGATCTGTTGATGAAACTTTTTATTCCACTCGTGCAGTCGAGCCCTAATTCGCAGGATTATATATCTTATCTATCAATTTATTTATAGACTTAATTAAAAAGATTATATAGATACACACGTGTTATTTAACTGATTTATTCGTATTGTAGGTTATTCCTATTATCCCTATTGATTATTCTTTTAAACTTTAAACTCCACTGGTCAATATCTACTCAAAATTTAATATTAGAAAATCATAATGTGTCGCCTAAAAACGAGGCATATCGATTGATTTAAGAATTTTAAGTGGGAGCTGATGATACAGGTATACTACTAATCTATTAATAAATATTCCTAATTACAGTATATTTTAACATATGATCAATATATATAATCTAGCTAGCTAGGGTAACTTGAACCGGTTGGTCACTTACTCGTAGCAACTAGCAACTATAAAATGTTTTTTCTTTGCTGGTTATGGAAATTAAGACTATTATTATGCTAATCGTGATTGTTACATGTTTTACCTTACAACTATATTATTTTTGAAAATTTTAATGAGGTTTTAAATTCAGTCTAGACCAAGTTCAACTTATCATGAGGGAGACAATACTGACAACTAGTCTGCTTTTTCTCATGAGACCTAAGACATATCTTCATCTTGGTCTACGTAAACAACAGTAGATTAGTATCCGACATAAATCGAACTCAGAACCAATCGATTTACGCCTTACTCCAAGTTAACCCCTGCCAACAGGCTACAACTAGTTAGTTAATCTTGATGAGTTGAGAAAGTTAGCAATTAATCTATTAGAATTTTTCATAAAATGTATGAATTTTCATTAAATATCTAATATAATTTGAATGTCTATTTTATTGGGAGTGAGTTTTAATAGAACTTTTCATGTTTACACGTTAAGTAATTAAGGCTCAACGACTTGGTCGATGAGTGGTTTGTCTCCGTATTTCATAAACTGACAAATGATTCCTTAAAAGTAGAAATGTTGCCTTGAATTAAATATTGTAATTTAAAAAATTTAAATGTTCTTAACTAAATTTATAAATTATATAAACACAATCCCAAATTTCTTGTAACATGTTAATATAACCACAAACACAAAAACACACGCACACGTATATATATATATATATATATGAGTTCATTTTATGTCCAATTGGTGAAAAATAATAAATTGCTAAACGGCAAAAAATCATCTGTACTCAATTCATTACTATTAATTTCCATAAACTTATAATATAATACTTATTTCATTTGATATAACAATTGTTCTCTGGTCGGATAATTCTCAGACAGTGGTTATATTTCAGACGTAAGACAGTTTTCGATTTATAGTTCTGGTCGCAAGTTCAAATTCTACAATATTTTGGTCAAATTTCAAAATTCATCATCAACATTTATGGGACTTTATATAATGCATGATAATGTAGAAAAATAAAAGTATATCACGACAGAAAGATTTCATGAGATCCTTTAATTACAAATTGTACTAATGATCGAATAAATAAAAGAAGATTTTATTGTTAAGAAAATAATAGAGTAATTAATGATGTAATTGTGCTAATTAATGATGTAAAATAGAGTCATGGATTAGCAGACAAGAAACCGAACGGCGCGATTCTCTTCTCCAACGCTTTCGTTTCCTAATCACTTTTAATAAAATCTAAGCTTAATAAATATATAAATTATATTTATTAGTATATATTAATCTTGTTTATGTTGAATTCAATATTTGAGAATATGCAAAACCAATTAAATAAAAACTATGTCGTAAGTCCAAAAGAAAAAAAGTCAAAGCAGAGAAGCTTCGGCGGTTTGTAATAATGTCTGGTTGGTAAATTATGTTACTGTTTTGTCATATTACAAGTAACCATTCAGAATATAATGAACATAACTACTATTGTGATCAATGCATCACAAATGTTAGACTATATAGATGCAATAAAAGGGTTTGGTTATAGGCTCACTATTAGAGAAGGTATGGTAAAGTAAGTGACTCAATGCTTAGGTCCATGGGACAGTGAAGTCATATAGGCCGTGTGAGTCATGTCACTTGTCTGAATCTTACGATATGGCTTGTGTTTAGTCTAGTAATCTGAGAAGCAACTAGTTTAACATACAAGCGATTTTATTTTTATCAATTAAGAGATTCTAGATCTCATAATACTGTCAACTCCGACCAGTAGAGTATTCACATCATCCTCTACTGAGGAACATAAGTTTCAACACTGATGATCAACGCATCATCTCACTTTCACCACAATCATCTTACGACGACGGTCTAGATCATGTAAATCTTCTTCTTCTTTAGAAAGCAAACCCCGTGAATCGAACTCGTATCCCTTGGAACCTCGTGCAGTTCAGAAATAACGATACCAAACTTTTTTTTTTTGATTAAGGTTAATATATATATCGAAAGATCCGGGTTACATGGATTTACAGACAACCAAAGCTTCAATATCCCAAAAAAATTAAAAGACATTGAAACCTAACAGTTATGGAATTAAAGATTTGTCAAACATATGTAAACCAAATTGAGAGAAGGCCCTTTCCTTTCTTCGTGTATCGGATGGCCAATAGAGCATCTCTAATAGTCCGATCTAGATTCTTGAAAAGTTGCTGAGTTTGAAGTGGAAGAGAACCATGAATACGGGAATTCCGCTACGCCCAAATGAGATAAGTTGTTGCTTGGGTTACAAGCTTCTTTAAAGTCGATGGGAGAGATGGAGTAGTACTAAGAAGCCAAGAGATGAGGGCATTCCAATTAATAAATAGAGCGTGGGGCATACCTAACTTGTCCATAACCATGTTCCAAAGTTGAGACGTGTAGGGACAGTGAAGAAATAGGTGGTCTCTAGTCTCGATTTCCATCCCGCACATATGACAGATTGGAGAAGTGTGTGGAAACCAGTTTGCCATGCGATCCTTAGTTGGGAGACGGTTTAAGTTGGCTACCCAAAAAAAGAAAGAGTGACGAGGGATACCTCTAGCAAAACAAACAGCCTCGTACCAACGCTTTTTGTCCTCTCTTGCCCTTATGAGTTCCCAAGTTTGCTTAGAGGAGAACTGAAGTCGGCGGGGGTTATTACCATGTCTTGGTCCCCAAAGGAACAAATCTGGTCCAAGCTCAGGGTTGGGAGAAAGTTGTTGTGTAAGTATGTCTCTGATTAAGGTCATACCCGAGGTTCGATGCCTAACAGAAGGGAGTATCCAATTGTTATGCCTAGAACCCTCAGCGACTGTCGCAGTTGCTGGGATACCCAACAACCTCGGCCCTTCTTTTCCTAAAATATCAATAAGAGGTCCATGAGAAGTCCAATCAACATGCCAATAACTGATAGAGCAACCATCATTAACACATCCACCAACAAAGTTCTTAGCAATATGTCTAAGGCTCAAAATAGATCTCCACATCCATGAGATGGAATGATTGTTGTTGATCGTCCAGAAAGTTTTGCGCTTAAAAATATGTTCTTTGGACCAAGCCACCCAAAGAGACCCACTGCTAGAAAAGAAAAGCCATATTAGTTTTAAGATGAGAGTCTTGTTCTATTGGAGCATATCCCTTAGCCCGAGACCCCCTTCACTCTTTGGCAAGCAAAGATTTGGCCATGCCACTTTCGCGGAGTGCTTATTGTTTATATTTCCAGACCATAGGAAGGCAGAGCACATGGACTCAATGCGATTAATACATCCTTTTGGGAGGATAAAGCCGAAGCCCAAAAATTGAAGGTGCTATAGACAACGGAGGTGATGAGTTGCAATCTCCCAGCAAAGGAGAGTTTTTTGGCCCCCCATGAGTTGAATTTGTTGGATAATTGGTCCATAAGTGGGGAGTAATCTGACTTGCGAAGCCTCCTGTGTAGAAGTGGGAAGCCCAGATAGCGTACCGGAAGGGAGCCTGCTTGGAATCCCATAGCCAAGGCTGCTGCAAGGTCTGCGGTAGTACCTCCTGAAAGGTATAGTGTTGACTTCTCTCTGTTCATTTGCAGGCCAGAAAGTTGTTGAAATTCGTCCAATACCTCTGCAATGTGACCCAGTGAGTCTAAGGTTTCATCAAAAAAGATCATAAGATCGTCCGCAAACGCAAGATGAGTGACTTGGGGATTCATCCCAAGAGGGTGGAATCCGATATGTCCTTCGGTAAATTTTCTGTGGAGCATTTCTGAGAGGATCTCCATGGAAATAACAAATAATGACGGAGAAAGGGGGTCACCTTGCCTCAAACCTTTTGTGCCTCGGAAAAATCCACAAAGTGAGCCATTGACATTGATGGAGTAGGATGGCGTGGAGATTAGGGTGGTAATCCATTCTATAGTGGTTGGAGGGAAGTTGGCAGTCCGCAAGATCGTGGTCAAGAATTCCCAACATACACAATCAAATGCTTTCCGAAGGTCCACCTTAAGCATACCCCTGCGAGACACATTTGTTCTGGCCGATCCTTGAGTTAACTCGGAGGCTAGCAAGACATTTTCAACCAATAGACGTCCTTTGACAAAAGCTGATTGATTACACGAGATCATGGGTGGGAGAATGCTTCGTATCTTCCTAGCAATCAATTTTGAAACAACCTTGTAGAACACATTGCAGCACGAGATTGGTCTGAACTCGTTAAGTTTGTCCGCGCCGACTCTCTTTGGGATTAGAGAAATAGCGGTAGCATTGAACTGGCAGAGGAGGGAGGAGGAGGTGAAGAATTCTTGAACCGCGTCACAAGTTAGGGCCCCCACAATCTCCCAAGAGGCGTGGAAGAACTCCCCTGTGTAACCATCAGGCCCTAGAGTTTTGTTCGGGGGTAACAACCAGAATTCCCTCTTTATGTCCGAATGGGAGATAAGAGCAGCAAGAAACAAAGCTTGATCAGAGGAGCATCTGAAACATGTCAACGAGGAGATTCTTTCTAACCTCTCTGAGGAGAGCGGAGTGGTTGAGGGGCCTAGCAGAGCTTGGTAATAAGATACACAATGTGCTTCAATGTCCGAAGTTGAGACCATTCTACGCTCGGTTTCATCGATCAAGTAATGAATCTGATTATGAGCCTTACAAGAGTTAATAGCCTTGTGAAACATGGCTGAATTGGTGTCCCCATGCTCCATCCAGTGAACTCTTGATCTTTGGTTCAAGAATTTATGCTCAGCCTGCGCAAAAGTGAACCACTCAGAAAATTTGCGTTTTTCATCTTCCGCCAAAGTCTCACAGGGGTTTGTGAGAAGAAGCTGTTGTGCCGAGATAAGATCCATATAAGCGTGATGAACCCTGTTCTCCAACCCTGAGTAAAACTCAGTATTAAGTCCTCTGATGGTTGTTTTAAGGGACTGAAGCTTCTTGGCAAGGCAAAACTGAGTTGTGCCCATGATATTGTGGTCAATCCAGTGGTTGGTAATTAGTGGGAGGAACAGCGGGTGGGATAGTAGGAAGTGTGAGATCATGAATCTCATTTTCCCTTGAGTTGGGGAGCCGAGGTTGATCTCAATAGGAGTGTGGTCGGAGAACTGCGGGGAATCATAATGGGAGTAAGCCAGAGGAAAGTGATTAATCCAATTCTCATTGACTAAGGCCCTATCAATCTTCTTTGCAATGGGATCATTGGTCCGTTTATTCCACCAGGTGTAGAAGCTGCCACGCTGAGACAGATCGTGCAGATCAGAATGAGAGAGGCAGTCCCTAAAGTCTTGCATGCCTCTGTTTAATACGGGTTCCCCCTACTGAGTGATCATTTGGGTTCAATGTCTGATTGAAATCCCCTAATAGAATCCATGGCTTAGAATTGATACTCATGTCATTGGCCAAAACATAGATTTCTTCCCAAAGAAGACGCCTTTCAATCTAAGAATTTGAGGCATAAATGAAGGAGATAACCATGTCAAGAGAGCTATGCGGAAGACAGACATAGCAAGTGATCACTTGGGAAGATTTAGAGTGGATAATGAGATTGACTCATGTTTTCCAAATTACTCATATGCGCCCTAAAGAAGCAAATTCATAGTTAGAGACGATGTGCCAGCCATTCAAAGTTGAGGAGGCGACTTGTAGAGCATTATGCTGCCTGATTCGAGTTTCTAGAATAGCACCAAAAAACGGCTTGGACTGCCGTAGCCATTTCTTGAAATTACGCCGCTTTACATTATTGTTGAATCCCCTAAGGTTCCAGCAAAAAAAGTCTAGGGACATGATTAATGTTTGGGTTTGTTGCGGGTCTTCGCAGTGAGACCTTTCATGAGACGTTTCTGCTTCTTCGTAAGCATGTTGAGAACTATAGAGTGGTCCAATTCATTGTCATCTTCCTCTGAGGGATACTCTGATGCTGAAGAGTCTGTGGGAGAGTCAGAGTCTGAGGCTGAAGATGAAGGAATTGGCTTTATCGGTAAGATGTTCGAGTGCCTCCTTGACACAGAACTGCTTAGGAACTCCCCTGAATTCAAGCTAGACGGGAAACTCTTTCAGTTCTGGCATGACAGGTGAGCACCCAGGTTCCCACTCTGCCACGAACATCGATTGGCCCTCAATATGCCAGGTGCGTTGAGAGAGGACGCGTTTCCGAGTAATGGGGCATGGAATCTTGATGAGTACCGTCTTCGGGCCAAGCTTGGAGATAGTTATGTCACGTTTAAGCTTACTCCAAATGCCATTAAAGATGGCGAACAGAGTGCCCTTCGGTGGGAGATTGCCGTGGAACTGACCGACAACGAAGTCCTTCCATATGTGTTTGTTGCGGTGAACAATTGCATCTGGGATTTTGACACACAACTCTCCGGAATCTAGGGCGTACGGAGTGCCTTTTCGAGACATAAGTCCTTCAGAACCAACAAACAGATCCGCCCATTTGGGCTTGAGTTCCTTAGGTGAAGAAGAAGGGGTGGTCTGAACCAGCTTCGAAGTGGCCGTGTCTGGAACACTGAGAGCTAATGGAACCGTTTGCGAGGCGGAGGACTTCGATTTTGGTGAAGAAAGGGGCTCTGTAGAAGAAGGAGCAATTGGCGGTGGCGGTGGCGAAATAAACTCATTTGTCGGTGGGGAAGGGGTTAACAAAGGCTCCGATGAAGTCGTATGAGGTAGAGGGTCACGGATTGAAGGTTGTTGAGCTCCATCGGGGAGAGATGAGGTCGAAGGTGAAATCTGCTGGGGGTTCTTTAGGGAAGGGGTTTTGGGGTGTTTCGCCTCTTTCTTAGAGGAGGTCTTGTGTTTGGCCATTGATTTGAGAAGAAGAGAGGTGGTGGTGGGCAGCCGCCGCCGAAATCGGCAACGGCGAAGATGAAAAAAGGGATTGCACTTTTTTTCTCTCTCTCACTGTACGGATGAAATTTAGTGAATAACGATACCAAACTTAAACCACTCGTTTAACAAAAAAGAAAAAAAAAAACTTAAACCACTAGGTTATTATCATTTCGGTGACATATCATTTGGTAACATACACGCAATTTCTCCTTTTTTCTCAACCATCGATTGGTTAAGATACAATAACATTATAATAACTTCAATCAAACTTTTAAAGAATTTTTCTTGACAAATTGTATAATACATTAATCCTAGTTTAAAACAAGTTTCCATAATAAAAACAGAAACACAAAAAAGAGAAGTCTAAATGGAAAGTGAGTTACTGTATGTCGGGTGAAACAGAAACAAAAAGGAAGAAAGAAGCAATAAAGAAGGTCCAAGAGATTGGGTTTTCAAATCTCTCTGCAAGTATACTTATCACTTTGACCCCTGACCCTGACCGTGACTTTGATTGTGATAGTGGAGAAGAAAGAAGATAGATATTATTAACCCGTCTTGTCTAACTTACTTACAAATGCTTTAACTTATTGACACTTGCATGGTTTTCGTGTTTGTGTGTGTTTCAGTGTCAATTTTTGTCGCAGTCCAGTTTAGATTAAACCAACCCTCGTCATGGTTTGTTGTTATATGTAGGGTTATGGTCTAAATTAGACATCTCAAGATCTCTCCTTACATTTCCAATGTCTATGACTTCATGTGGGGATATCTATATATACATGTATACACTCATATATATATATACATGAAGAAAGAGAGTGAGTGTGACAATATAGATGTGATAGAAAAGAAATGTGCATGGGGAGGGGCCTCTAGGGCTAGAATTTATGTACGTAAATTTAAAAATAAATCAAATAGGGTTTTATAAAATCGGTTAAATGTATAATAATCTTGTGAATAATTGTCTTTGTTAGGCTTTATTTAATATCTAGAACATGTTAATAGAAGATCATTTATAACACATTGAATTTTGGAAACCATATTAATTGTTCATACGAAGATATATTAGATAAATATTATACATGATCATGATGAGTAGTATTTACGTAAAGACAAAAGAAATTAAATTAGATATGAAATGAAATGAATAAAGAAGTGCCTGACCATTCAATAGTATACAGAAGCTTACATTGACAGTCAAAACCTAAACACTTTTTATTTATTTATATAAATGTTGAGAGTTAGTCCATCGACTTGGCCTGAACTCTCTCTCCACTTAGCTCATCTCTCTATCTATTTCTCTTGACTTGAAGATGATGACCGGAAATTTGAACTGTGGAGGTGGAAGAGGAGGAGGAGAAGGACCGTGTGGAGCTTGTAAGTTCTTGAGAAGAAAGTGTTTGAAAGGTTGTGTTTTTGCTCCTTATTTCGATGCAGAGCAAGGAACAACGAGATTTGCAGCAGTTCATAAAGTCTTTGGAGCTAGTAATGCTTCTAAGATGTTACTAAGATTGCCTTTACACAAGCGGTTTGATGCAGTCGTTACGCTTTGTTATGAAGCTTTAGCTAGACTTCGTGATCCTGTTTATGGCTCTGTTGGTCATCTCTTCTCTCTTCAACACCAGGTAAGTGTGTGTATGTGTATATACTGAAACATTTCAAGCAAGACTCAGTGTGTGTCTGTGTGTATTTAGGTGATGAATCTACAAACTGAGCTTGCTCATGTTCAAGCTCGTCTTTCGACATTTCAGCGTTTCTCTCTGCAATCTCCACAACAAATGCAGGAACCACCTTTTGATCTTGTGCATAACAATGAATATCTGATGGAACCGAGTAACTTGGATGTTGTGTGGGAAGAACAATTACCTGAAGTAGGAAATAAAGATGGGTATTTACCGGCGGTCAAACTTCCGGCTTCTACTTTTGGTTAGGTCAAAAGTATAAATTAGAGTTTTTGTGTAATAGTAATGGAGAAAGTAAGAAAAAAGGGATGAGTTTATGTTCCCAATATACTAATCATAATAGGTCCATTGTAGTAGATATATAGTAGCTAATTATGTATGTGTGTACTAAGATATCAAATTGCTTCTTACTTGGAATGTTTCTTCGACTAAACAGCAGATATGTAGCTCCACAATGAACAATGATTCTAAGCGTGTCATTAATTTTATCATTTTCTCATTAAAAACCTTACTTTTATCATTTCCCCTAAATTAAACTCTAATAATAAACCACCATCAAATTGCATTTTTTCTGTATCGCAATTACAATTTGATACTAATTAATTTGACATGAATAAAAGAAAAAACATTATAATTTATGATAAAATATTAAAACCAGAGTTGGATCGGCAGATATTTGATAAATTAACAATTACATAGGTTCATAAATCGAATTTGGTTACTGAAACTAATAAAATAATGTTAATTTTTTTTTAAAAAGTTTGAGTTAAATTATAAAAAACATAGAAAGTTTGGGTTAAATTACATAGTCATAAGAATACAAGGTTATATGGAATATGGTATATAGATAAATATACGAAGGAAATGAATAATGAAATGTTTGAAATGTGAATGCAAAGAAATGAACAATGAATTTAACCAAAAGAAGAAAAAAAATGAACAATGAAATGTTGGGAGTGTGAATGCATAGTCCCTAGCAAGGCGAGTGCAGTGCATAATTTGGAGTAAAATGAATACCGTGCGTTGCAAGAACCTTGAAGATTCAAATTGTGGTTTAATAATTTTACAAAAAAGGCTTGTCTATTACAAATTACAAATTACAATCATGAACAATGCTGAACCGTTATAGAATTCAAATGTCTGCAAGATGGGCTGAGCCCATCTTAAAAGGCCCATCTTAAGACATGCGTAGCTAATTACGTTAGCCTAATTATGGCTATTGCATGGAGTGTTTTTTCAACAAAATATGGACCATACATATGAATTATAAACGAAAGCGTCCATTTCTATAAACAATTTATATTTGTAAATAATTACAAAAATTATCTTTATGAAATTAATTGTTAGTCTTCTGATTTTTGTCTTTTTAATTTTTTTTTAACAAAATCACGATCAAAGTACCTCACTCATCCTTTACGTTACCACTTTATTGATCGAAATCATCTTCTCCCAAAACGTCCAAATTTCAGATATTGAATTGGTCGACTCTCCGAATTGGAATATTCATCCGGTGTATTGCAGGAATGTCCTCATTAAACATATTAAAATCATTCTCCTAGCTATTGATTCTCCTAAGTAATACCGATGGAATTAACTCTGGTGCGTTACGTTGGATGTTATATCTATTATATGATTATTGTGTGTAGTGTTAAGTACTTATGTTAATGACTTCGGTTCTGTACATTCTTGCTCAAACACATTAATAGACGACTACTCTGTCGTCTCCGAAGATGATTGTATCGCACTCAAAAGTGGAATCGACCAATTCGGAATCAAAACAGGAATCCAGACACAGCAACTTACAATCAGACGTCTCACTCTTGCAACTCTCCCGACAGTGCATGAATTGCCATCGGGAGTGAAATATCATGAGGAATTTAAGACGTGAGAACCGAAGATGTGACACTTATCAACACTCAATCAGCAATCAGAGTCAAAATCGATGTGGGACGTGTGAAAGTTACGTCAAAGATATTTTCGCTAGGAGATTTCAATGAAGACAATGAAATACGTTGTTTTATGGATTATTGGTTGGTATACACTACATGCCAAAGGTGCATCTGATCCCAAGGCATTGCCTGAGATTACCAATATCAATTACCCTGACATGAATGCTGAGAACGTTACGGTAGCGGCTAAGCTTGAAGGGATTTAGAACGATGATCCTTTTACTATTAGAAGCGATAGTTAATAATCAGGTTATACCACGCCAGTTTGATTAGTACCTACATATAACTCAATCTATGTTCATTAATTATTGAAAATCCACTACAAACTAATTATTAAGAATATGTGTAATGACAGAACAATTTGGAAGAGTCATAAAGTTTCTTAAAATTTAATTTATTACAGGTTTAAATAACACCTAACTTTTCACAATAACCACAACCCGATTACTAATTCATATTATAACAAAACTAATAAACAGGTTTGGAATTTCTTATCTTCAAAGTACATTGATAGACATTGCAGTGTATAACAAAGGAAATATTTCTTTTTGTTTTTTACAATCTTTATTACATTTTAATTAAGCTCAACACTGAATATATGTTGTTTAATATGTATAAATTTATAAAACACAGAAACTACATGCGAAATGCAAATAAATTAAAATACAATTTCTTCAAACAAGTGCCACAAACGAAACTACAGTCATATAAATAGTAATTAAAAACTACGTCCAACTACCAATATTTATTCCTTACAAGAATTATGAGCTTCTTTTTCTACAAAATTTGTTCCAAACCAAAACTTACTATAAATATAATAACAATGAATATCTGGTTATATGATTAAGTAAATATGAAATTAATATTAAGACACAATCTGCAAATAAACCGTTTATAAGAAAACACTTACACGACTTCAATACAAGGAAAGTATAAGCCAACGTCGGTAACATCCTAGTAGAATATTATTTAAAATATATCAAATGTCATGCGTCACGCGGATACACGATTAAATAATGTTTTTATATATATAGCAGTAATCGATTAAGAAAGAATATAAATCAATAGTATGTAACTTTTTAGTACAGCCATCTACGATCTTAGACTTATAGGATCGTAGGGATCACTCGATCCCCCTAACACCACTACTGTTACTATTGTATTGTCAATGAGACTTTTTTTTTTGTTATATAAATAAGAAATCATTTTATTAAAATAATATAGAAATTTGAAATATTGAACCTTCAACTAATCAATGCCCATAAAAAAGAATTATATTTAAAGAAAATGATATTTATTACTTTTGTTTTTTTATTGGAATTTCGGATCCCAAACTGGAACATCTTCCTCATACTGAGATCAAAGTTAGTAAACTCACAATATCAATTATACATAAAATTCATAATTAATCCCGATCCTTGAAGGAACATTGAAATACTGTTTCGGATAAGTATTTTACGGATTAAAACAAAAACAAAGTCCTCTCCTCTGTTTCTTTGTTTTGCTATACATTGGGAAAAAACGAAAACTATCAAATCACATAATTGATTAGATTTTTGTCTTCCATTTGTTACTTTTTGTGGTTGTTGGAAGTTGTGCTATTAACTAATTAGCCCATACGAAATTAATACTGCATATACATATATGGAATAAAATGAAAACGAATGATTAAAATAATTACAACAATTATCATTTTAATGGTAAATACGCATATAAGATCAAACACACTTACTTTTTTGGTACAATAACTTCTATGGTCCCCTATTTCCTTGATTAGCTATATTAGTTATAAAGATAATTAGTGCAATAAATGAATTGAATCGAAAAAGGATTAAATAAATAAAAAGAGTTCATCAAAAATTGGTCGATTTTGTTTTCGATTTAGCATTTCTCGGAAGAATTGTGTGTTATTTTTTGGCCGGTACAAGATTTTAATTTTTCATTTATGAGATACTTTTAATCGTTATTGGAGGTTTTGTCACTAGCTCTATCTTATCATTGTCGTCTTGCAGTGATTTTGATCAGCGGATTTAAGTAATATTTTTCCGATTTCTCTTGGCTATATAACTTTGTTGGATCTGTATTTCTTTTAATATGGTTCACCACTTTAAGAATTTAGTTTCCAGATATATTTTTGTATTTCGCCAGTTTTAGGATTTCAATTTTGTATTTCTCCGATATAACTTTGAACAATATGCTTTTTTTATAATTCGAGTGAAAAAGAAATTGAAGAGATTTCAACTTAGATCGACGTTAGGTCTTTTAGAAGTTTCTACTAGATGTCTATCGATTGTTATCGACTTCACCATTTTTGATATGAATTCTAGAACTCTTTTTCCGATTCAGAAGTCTATTTTTTCACTTATAAAGTATTTTATTTGTATAGGAGGTTTCGTTTACTATTTTGGCTCTGCTCATTTTGTGGAGATTTTGATTATCGATTGGTTTGCTATATGTCGAGTTTATATAATCTATAGGTAAAAACCTTCTTAATCCTTTGCTTATTAATAAATTACATGAAAGAAAGCAAAAAAAGGAAGAGAGTTCGAAACATGAAGACAGCAAAGTTCCGAGAAAAACGGTAGCTTTGTGGAGACAACACAAATAAGATAGTTGCAGGATCATGTGCCACGCCTACACTTTCTATTCCATTTCCATCTCATTCACGCGTTACATTTTCTCATACTTTTAAAACACTATATAATATACAATCATAATCCATAATAATATCCCTTAAACTATGCTTAAGAACATGCATTATATTAATAATTAATACATTCTTTTTTTTTTTTTGATAAACAATAATTAATACATTCTTGCACACCACTAGAAGCCAAAAACTATATAGTTAAATAAAATTAACAAATTTTATACAAAGAGGATGAAAGAATGAAAAATAACGGAATCCAATAACAATGTTTGTAATAAACGGACATAGAATGTGAATTATTTATATAAATGATCTGTAATAAATATAAGAAAAAACAAGAAATTGTAATAAAGAGGAAGAGGGCAAAACGGGGAACATGTCACGCGGATAGGTGTGAAGGAGTAAATGACGTAGGTTCCGTTATTTAAGAAACCTTTAGAGAGGTTCCCACAAACCAGAAGAGAGAGATAGAGAAAAATATGGGTAGAGAGGAAGAAGAAGATGTTACTAACGGTGCTGAAACGGTCCCGTTTGATGGAACCGGTTTGGTTTGTGTTACTGGTGGTACTGGTTTTGTTGCTTCTTGGCTTATCATGCGTCTCCTTCAACGTGGCTACTCCGTTCGAGCCACTGTTCGAACCAATTCAGGTTAGCTAAACCAGAACTTAACTCTTTTTTTCTCATAACGGTAATCCAGTCAAACCCAACAACTTATCGATAATAGGATAATCTAGACAAACTCGACAATAGCATCGTTTTTTTCTTTATACGCTTTGCATAACTTTCCTTTTTTTTATTGAATAACGGATAATCCGAACGAATTCGACAATAAATTCGATTTCTGTTTATACACTTTGCATTATCATCATTTATTTATTTACGGATATCACAACTGAGAATAAATTGTTGATTGGTCCATTTAGAATTATGGTTTAGATATAATATAAAATAGACAAAACATTTAAAGTTGATTTTTGGATGGACATTTAATTAAAATTATATAAATAATTTTATGGATGTGAAAATTTATTGTACTTGGCTGGAATTATCTGTCAGATTGTAGGATCTTGAAGCTCAATAGCTATTTTATGTTCCATACATCTTCTATAAATGAAAGTCAACTATATATTATATGATTAGTGATAATAACTAATAACCATTTCATAATTTTGTTAATTTATTACAGAAGGGAATAAGAAAGATATAAGTTACTTAACCGAACTTCCATTTGCATCGGAGAGACTTAAAATATTCACCGCCGATTTAAACGAACCGGAGAGTTTTGAACCGGCGATTGAAGGATGCAAAGCTGTATTCCACGTGGCACATCCAATGGACCCAAACAGCAATGAAAGTGAAGAGACCGTTACAAAACGCACCGTTCAAGGTCTAATGGGAATACTTAAGTCGTGTTTGGATGCTAAAACTGTGAAACGCTTTTTCTACACCTCAAGTGCTGTAACGGTTTTTTATGGCGGAGGAAACGGTGGTGGTGGTGGTGGTGGAGGAGAAGTGGATGAGAGTGTTTGGAGTGATGTGGAGGTGTTTAGGAATCAGAAGGAGAAGAGAGTGAGTAGTTCTTATGTTGTGTCGAAAATGGCGGCGGAGACGGCGGCGCTTGAGTTTGGGAGTAAGAATGGATTGGAAGTTGTGACGCTTGTTATTCCTCTTGTCGTCGGACCTTTTATATCTCCGTCGTTGCCTTCCTCCGTCTTCATCTCTCTCGCCATGCTCTTTGGTACCTAATTCTTATAACCAATTTTTATTTTATTCTATTCATAATTCATTTAACCCTAGCTAAAACGAATAAATTCAAATCTTAATAAATAAATAAATAAATAAAAACTTTGATTACAAGCATACTATAAGAGAAAAACTAAATATAATAAACTTGGAAAATTGTATTCAAATTCAATTACAACTAATCGTATAGTCTTGTATGATAAAATTCAGAATTTTGGATATAGATTTTAGTTATAGGTATGTTTTTGTTGATTTCAAAAAGAAAAATGTAATTGTTTTATTGTGTATGAAGGAAATTACAAGGAGAAGTATTTATTTGATACATATAATATGGTGCATATTGATGACGTGGCACGAGCGATGATATATCTATTAGAAAAGCCAACCGCGAAAGGAAGATATATATGTTCGTCGGTGGAGATGAAGATCGATGAAGTCTTTGAGTTCTTGTCTACAAAATTTCCTCAGTTTCAGTTACCTTTAATCGAGTAAGTTTTTATTTACTTACATGTCTAATGCCACGTGTTTGTATTCTATTGGGTTCTCTAAGAATTTGATTCATAATTTATTATCACAGTTTGAAGACTTATAAAGTAGAGAAAAGAATGAGTCTGTCATCGAAGAAGCTGAGAAGTGCAGGATTTGAGTTTAAGTATGGAGCTGAGGAAATATTCACTGGAGCTATAAGGAGCTGTGAAGCAAGGGGATTTCTTTAATAATTTTATGGGATTTTTGATTTATAATTTGTATATCAATTGAAAATATCATTTTCTTTATTGATCGTTTATGTTTTGTAACTTGTTCTTACTTGTTCACGAAAGAAAGGGAAAAAAAAGGTTTAATTTATATATCAACTTGTATTAACGGATAAAAATGAAAAATATAATATCGCCCACCGTGGGGCTCGAACCCACGACCACAAGGTTAAGAGCCTTGCGCTCTACCAACTGAGCTAGACGGGCCTGGTTGTTTGGTTCTCTCTCTATATCATATTTATTTGAAGATTCACACTTCAGAAGACTTAAGAGTAATTTCTAGTTAACTCCTCAAGGATTTAAGAAGGAAAATCCAAATCGTTCGTTAGATTCGTAGCTTAGTCGTCGTCGTTGATGTGTTCTGAATCTGAGATTTTCGCACTAACATTTGACCAATAAACCCTTTTGAATCTTTCCCTCTTTTGGTTATCAGATTCCTCGTTGAATTCAATTTATCAAGAAGAGTCTCTCGTCTTTTATCTATTCTGTCTCCATTAGGTAGAAATTTATTGAGAAACTAGAAAGATTAGATTTTTCTAGCGATCGTGATTGACTATGCATAGATCTGGTACTACAATGGCGTGGAACGTCTTTAAATTCTGTACTGCTTTGCGTGGACTCGGATCGATCATGATCCTTCTAGTCTTGGGGGTTGTTGGTGTATCCTATTACGCCGTTTTTTGGACCAATTACGGACCAGCACTATCAGATGGAGGGCTCGATTCTATTGCTGCTCTTTCTATTATAATCCTTTTCCATATTTTGGTAAACACTTCATCCACTTGCTTGTTGTGGTTGAGTTCATTGTTTATCCATCGAAAGATTCATACTTTGATGGACTCTTCATCATGATTTCGGTTTCTTAGCTGGGGTTGAAGTAACTTTTGTATTTGATTGCTGAAAAAGTGATAGTAGTGTGTTATTATTGATGCAGTTGGCAATGCTTTTGTGGAGCTACTTCTCTGTTGTGTTTACTGATCCTGGTTTTGTGCCTCCTAATTGGAGGTTAGCTTCAGACGAGGAACAACGAGGCGAGTCTGATCCATTAAACAGTTTGGAGTTTGGCGGGTTACAGTCAGATTCTTCGAACCAAAGAACTCGGTTTTGTAAAAAATGCAATCAACCGAAACCTCCTCGCTGCCATCATTGCTCTGTTTGTAAGAACTCTCAGTTACAGACACACAATCTCTTTGTAGCTTTTATTGAAGGAGAGTGAGGAAACTGATTGTGTTTTACATCAAATCCAGGTGGTCGATGTGTGTTGAAAATGGACCACCATTGTGTTTGGGTTGTTAACTGTGTTGGGGCGCTTAATTATAAGTATTTCCTTCTTTTCTTGGTAAGTCTTCTTTGATCTAATTAGTCAATTTTCCTTTTCTGATGTGATCCCTGTTCTGCTTCATTTGGCTTTCCCGTTACGGTTGTCGTTCTCCATAGAAAAGTTTACACTTTTTAGTTAGCTTATGGACCCTAATGTTGAATTGTGTCTCAAGAGTTTCCTTGAATGTTTTCTTACCAAATAGAAATTCTTCCTCTTTATGTCATAACTTAAGTCTTTTGTGTTAAAAAATGTTTCAAATGCAGCTTTACACCTTTTTGGAAACAACTCTTGTGACTTTACTTCTCATGCCGCATTTCATAGCGTTCTTTAGCGATGAAGAGATACCTGGTTCCCCAGGCACCCTTGCTACTACTTTCCTTGCGTTTGGTACATTTCCGATTCCAATGTTATTATGTTAAGTTGCTTTCTTTAGTTTATCAATCCATCTCACAAAGATTCATCATCATTACCGCAGTTTTAAACCTTGCATTTGCTTTAAGTGTTATGGGTTTCTTAATCATGCACTTTTCACTGGTTGCTGCTAATACCACAACTATAGAGGTATATGTTCTACTCTTTTTCTTCACCAGCCTGTAATAGTTTGGTACATTATATGGTTCAGATTTCCTTGGTGTATTGACTATGTGAACAGGCATATGAGAAGAAAACAAGTCCAAAATGGCCATATGACCTTGGTCGAAAGAAAAACTTTGAACAAGTAAGTGTAGACTGTGACATGGTACCAAGTTTTGTACTTGTCAAGTTCTTTACAAGTTTCTTTCTTTCTTTCTCCCTCTCATATTTTAGTCTCTTGTTTGGGGGTTTATGTTTAGGTATTTGGTATGGATAAAAGATACTGGTTGATACCAGCATACTCAGAAGAAGATTTAAGACGAATGCCGGAACTTCAAGGACTCGATTACCCTTCGAAACCTGACTTTGATTCCCAAGATTTTTGAAGAAAGCTTTCCTTGTAAAAATACTACAAGAGATAACAATGACAGACAAAGAAAGACCCGGAACTGACTTCTGGAGGAGATATCTAGTCTTAACTTGGAAACAATGGCATTGCATTACACTGTCGTTTCTTCTCCCGGACAGATAAACACTTTGTAAATGAATATGATCGTAATTATAAATGTAGAGCCAGTCTCACGTTGAGAAGAATCTTCCGGTTTTGGTTATTGATTTTCTTTATAAAGCCTATTCCTTTTGTTAAATCCTGGTTTCAATGCTTGCCATTGGATTTTTGTGGTAATACACCGTAAAAAAATTTCACAAGGATGAAGAATGATGAAGAAGTTTCTGGGTTCTGGTGTAATTACACGTGCCTCAATCTCAAACGTTAGTTTCAGTTATATATAAAACAGAGTAACTATGTTATATTCTCTTTTGAATTAAGAAAACTCTCCGTCTCTGGAATTTCTGGGCGCTTCTTGGAGTCTCTGGCAAGTTCTCATATTCCCTTGAAGGTACTCTCCTATTTCGTTCTTGTTCGAATTCTTTGATCTATCATTTAGAAAGATAGGTACGGTTTAGGTTGTTCATAGAGATTTGCTTAATGAACTGTGAAATTTGATGGATGGGATCAGAGAAGAGTTCTGAGATCGTGTATAATTCTTAACTTGTGGCAAATTTTGTACAAAAAAAAGTGCAGTGACGTAAGGAAGAATCTCCTGGGAAAATGAGTGATCCAATTGATGGGAGATTTGGAAATTTTGGTGGTTTTGGAGGATTTAGAGGTGGCTTGTTTGGAGGAAGAGATCCTTTCTTCTCTCGACCATTTGAGGATTTGCTCGAACCCAACACCTTTAGTTCAGGTGCTTCCTTTAGTAATGGACAGAGAAACAATGGTGGAAGAGGGATAACAATTGAAGAATTACCATCTGATGAAGAAGTAGAAGAAAGGAAAGATATTGGAAGTGACGAAGAACATGCTAGTTCAGAGAATCAGCCATCTATTGAACACCCTGAAGATGATTCTGATGGTAATTTCCACCACTGATTAGATATCTTCGTTTATGGATTGTATATCTAATTGAGGCTTATGCGCTTGTGTGATTTGCTTGGTTATTGTAGCTGAGAGGAAGATTCGGAATGTGAATCAAAGGAGTGATTTCAATCGGAGAGAGGGTACACAGTCTCGAGCTAACACGTTCAGACATCACGTCTCTAAGGTTACGTATGGAGGTATAGATGGTGCTTACTATACATCCAGTAGAACCAGAAGAAAAGGCAGTGATGGAGTAAGTCTTTCTCTCTTTTTAATCCTTTGTATTACCATGAGTTTTCACATAGTAACCACATTATGTCTATAGACGTTGGTTGAGGAAAGCAAAGAAGCTGATATGACTACCGGTGAAGCTACTCATAGGATCTCCAGAGGAATCAATGATAAGGTAATTAGGCTGTTGATGTTGATGTTTTTGCTTCATTGCTTATTGGTTCCACAAAGGTTAAATTTCAGATGAGCCTGAGTCTATTGGTTTGGTGTATTCAGGGTCATTCGGTTACTAGGAAGCTTAACTCGAGCGGTGGCGTAGAGTCTACACAGACTCTTCACAACCTAGATGAAGGTCTGCAGAGTTTACACAGCCCAATCAGTAAGTTAAGCTCTTTGAAGGTAAATGGCAAGATTCTAAAGATTTTTTACTTCGTTTCAGACGAACTAAGTGGCTTTGAAGAAGTATGGAAAGGCAATGCATCTCTTGCCAAACATGATTTCACTGGTTAGCAAACTCTATTTCAAAACTAATTTTAATCTCAAAGTTCAGAACAGAGTTCATATCGTTTTTACTGAACTGTTTTGTTCTTTCTGCAACGTTGCAGGCTTTGATCATAGTTTTGGAGGGTTGCTTCTTCCATCTATGGACCAATCTCGTCACCGTACAGACAAAACTTACAGTGGTTCGAGCAAATCTGCACCTGGAGCTAAGAAGGTTGTTCGTATCAATATTGAATGAACCATCAAGAAAAACAAGTAGCTGTTCTATATGTGTCGATGATGTTTGAAGTTGTAATGTCAATTATCTTACATTCACGTATGATCTAAAGTTTTGATAATGGAGAATTATTCAAGTTTTGTAACGTTTATATTAATATATACATCGTTTTAGACTTTGCAAAATGAAGTGGTGGAGAAAGAATAGAGAGGAAACTTCAAATCAACGTCTGAATAAATGCTCTTCTCCGGATAAATGATCCACGTGTCTAATCCAACGGCTATGAAACTTCCTCGAGTCACAACGGTGATGGCCACCAGAAGCTCCCACGTGTACAATATCCAACCCACACCCAACCGGTAAAAACACAGACCTCACTACACGTGTCCCTCTTTTCAACACATCATGCCATTTAAACCCAGAGATCACTCTCTGCGTGGCGTTTTTACACACTAAAACGGCACCCTTGTTACTCAATTTCGCAAACCTCAACGTTTTAACAAACTCTCGTCGTTTCGAGTCCACCACTATAAAATCTACACCGGAAAACTCCTCCACCGTGTTCTCTACTGATTCTCCGACCACCATAACCTCCGTCGTAACAACTCCTCTCATAGCCATCATGTACTCTAGCTTAGACTGCTCATCAGGAACTAAACACACGTGTCTTCCACACGTGTGAGTCGCAGCAACCGCGAGTCCAACACTAGTCGCGATTGGATCGCCGCCTGACCAAGTTTCAACGATTAGTTTAGCGTTCCATCCAGCCGCAGTAGCTGATAAAAACTCTGCAACTCCTGATTCTTTGTAGCTCTTACACTACATAAACATATATACATGCAAAATTTAATAAATAAACATATATACACATAGAACAAAGATAATTATAAAGCTTACCGATCTAACGGTGTCGATGTAAGCGTTAGAAGCGGTTTCCGGTGACCAGACGAGCTTCATAGTTAAAAGTAAAATGGAGTTATAAGATTGAGGAAGAAGTTGGTTAGGTTTTAGGGTTATATATAAATGGATAGACGAAAGCGTTGACATTTTGCTTTATAATAACGTGTCAAATTGGTCTTATTACTATCATTTATTACTCTTTATTTCTCATCACCATCCTTTAAATAACTATGTAACGGATAATTTCGTCAATCTATAATTCTTTTACTCTTTTGAAACTAAGAATATATGTCGTTGATTTGCGTGAGTGCAACAACTTGAATAGTTTACATGACTTCTTTTATCAACTCAATTGATGAAATTTTACAATTGTAACAAAAGTTTTCTCTACAATTTGATTAGGGTTAATATTTTATAACGAAGAAATAAAATCGATGTTGATAGGGTCAATTTATCAATTTATAATCATATGATCTTCATTTTTAAAACAGTAAAATTGTGAACATAAAAGTTTTATAGGGACCCATATTTATGAGTTAGTGTCACTGAACTGAACTCAAGTATTATATCAAAGAAAAAGATAAATTTCAAAATATGTGTTTTAACAATAAAGATGAGTAAATGGATATGTGTTGTGTTACCAATTTCTACCTTATAAGAGCTCAATTACAATGAATTACTTATCGCCAAAAAATCAATCCTAACCAAGTTTTGTTTATGGATAATGAATAATACGGTCAAAAGGATAATCATATAATTTAAGTCAATGCAATGGGACAACTTGGATAGTTTACATGAATCTTCGATTTTGTTTTTTGCCTCCAGTTAATTTTCAATCTTTGATTTTGGACTTTATTATTTCAACTTAAATGACGATTCATATACATTATTTTCTTTGACGCTCTGCTTTCATTGTACCAACCAACAAATGTATTAAGCATTTACATATATTCATAATTTATCGCCGCCTAATTTGGTATTTTCTGAACGTACCACATAAGCTTAACAATATGCGACAAAGCTATACTATATTATAACTATACGTTACACATAAATATAACAAATCTTGGATGTATTAGTAGTTTTTATAATAGAAAACTTGTCTTCGTCTTAGGTCCAAAAATATGACCGAAAAGTACACATTTTTAATATGACGTGAAGTGCATAATTCACATTAAAATACGTTGTAATAAAATATGTAATATTGATTTCATCCACTTAAATCGAATGATAAGGTCACACAAGATACTATATTTGCAGAGACATGCCTGTACCATGGCTCCTCAAATTAGGATAGTAGGAATAACCAACTATCTAGCACAGTACTATATTAAGCTAATCATAATTCTTAAGTTGACTTGATTTTAATTGGATTAACGACAGATTAGCGCTTTTGTTTTATATCAAATACGCATTACAATAACATAACAACTATGCATTAAAAACCATATTATATAATTACATATGTATATATGCTATATGACAAACACAATTTGATAAGGAGATAAAAATGTACGATATATCGTACCACTCCATCGTGACTGTGACTTATGCACGAAGTCAATGCTTATCAACAACTACTTGCGTATCGATATCTTATTATCACTTTCAGTTTTATATTTTCTATACATATTTTTATTTTGTACTGATGTGTTGGTGGACATTATTTAATCAAATTAGTACAATTTTAAATCTTCTTTTATACAAGAATTAAATTTTAGCATTAGTCTGACTCAATTTTATTTTGTCCTCTCTCGCCTCTCTAGTAGTATCAGTTAATAATATCTGCTTAAGCAAAAACTATTTGGTTATGGAATAATGGCATCAAAAATTAATTTTGTCGAGTGATTAAATAGATTTTTTACTAGATTTTGATTCTAAGAAATCATATTAGGCATTGATTGGTAATGCTTTTTGTTGAGTATAATGTTTTTTTTAGAGCCAATTATATTTAATTTTTTTTGAATTAAACCTGAACTATATGAAACCGAATAAAATTAACCGATATTCATAAAAACTAACTAATATTTTAACTAAAAATATAAAAATATGCTTTTAATATATGAAAAATATACTATCACTAACTAAAATTAATTAATTATTTTTTTTTTAATTATATTTTTTATTAAAAACTTAATAAAAATATAATTTGGTCATAAATATAATTTATTTTATAGAAATTTTAAAAACCGAAACTAAATCGAACCGAACCGAATATATATTATTTACCATTTGGCTATTTAGTTATAAATTTTCCGAATCCTATCTTTCCGAACCAAACGCCCCCATGCCTAGTATTAGTCATCGGAATCTCGTTTCTCTTCGCTGTTGTTACGGCGGAAGATCCGTATAGATTCTTTGAATGGAACGTCACTTACGGCGATAACTACCCACTCGGCGTTCGTCAACAGAGTAATTTAATCAACGGACAATTCCCCGGACCGGACATTCACTCGGTTACTAATGATAATCTTATCATCAACGTCAACAATAGTCTCGACGAACCTTTCCTCCTTTCTTGGCCTTCGTGCCTCTTCCTTGTATACGGCCTGCTCTCCTTCCCGGAGAGTGTTTCTCGCCGGATTACGGCGGCTCCTTCGAGATTAATCACTTGTTTACTTGCAACAAGTCTCCTTAATTCTCGCTTTGATCAATTCTCCTGTATTAAATTCCTCTTATCTTTCCAATTACTTCTATGAACTTGAGATGTCAAATAACATCATGAAACAACTTCATGGAATCGATTCGGCGATCGCTAGTGATGCTATTAATTTACCGTTGTCATTATGTGACGAGGATATCCATGATCTCAATTCACTTATGGTGCGATACATTGGGCAATGTTTTGGTATTTTTATGGAGACTGATTTTGATCACGATGGTTTTGATCTTGTCGACTCCATGCAAAACCGTTCTATGTGGGAGTCCCGAAAATTAACTCATTTCCTTTTGAATTTAGTGATGAAACTAGGACCACCATGGAATCAATACACAAATGATAAGAGAAGAAAATACAATAAGAATCAGAAAACGATTAAAGTCATTCAAACAAGTATGGAAGTTTACTACAACCAAGAAAAAGTATCTCTTTCTTTACGAGAGTTCTGGTCACATTGAAAATCTTTCGATGTAATAAATGTATCGCAACTTTTAGCTTTTAGATGTATAACAGGATGAAAATGTTTTCTAAACAAGAATGCTATCCAAAATTGATGGACAAAACGAATATCAAGAAAACTGAGAAAAAAATTTTTGTTATATTTTTACAAAATTGGAAAGCTTGTTGTAATTTCATTGATTCTCATTCATAAAAGTTATGTTTCGTTGGAAAAAAAAATTAAGAAATAAAAGAAAGCGAGTTCACTAGACTTTAGTTGCGATGTTTGAGCCGATGGCTAAAATTTTCGGAAGTATTGGGCTTAAGCTAGTAAGGATTATATTGGGTTGGGCCTTAGTTTTAGGGCCCACTTGTAAGCAATATTAAACGACGTTGTTTTATTCATTCTAATCAGAGACTTACACAGCCGTTGAAAGGATCATAAACCCAATCCGGTTTTATCTCCAACTGACGAACGTCACTGTGATGCTTGTCTTCGCGCATTCTCATCATCCATGGAGTTCGATTTCACCCACCATTCAACTTCTCGGATGCTGTAAAACTTCGGATGATGTGAATAAAATCCACGCACAATTGATTACGAGGGGATTCATTAAAAACTCTAATCTCACTACGAGGATCGTTCTTGCTTTTGCCTCTTCTCGACGCCAGTATCTTGCCGAATTCGCGCGGTGTGTCTTTGAAGAGCATCATGTAGTTTCTTTTCCATATGGAGAGACGGAGGATCCATTTTTATGGAATGCCGTGATAAAGTCTCACTCTCATGGGACAGATCCGAGACGTGCTCTGCTCTTGTTCTGTTTGATGCTTGAGAAAGGTGTTTCCGTGGACAAATTCTCGTTGTCGCTTGTTATTAAAGCTTGTTCTAGATTGGGTTTTTTGAAGGGAGGAATGCAGCTTCATGGGTTTTTGAGAAAGACTGGACTTTGGTCGGATTTGTTTCTGCAGAATTCTCTGATTGGGCTGTATCTGAAATGTGGTTGTTTAGGGTTTACCCGCCAGATATTTGATAGAATGCCGCAGAAAGACTCTGTTTCTTATAATTCCATGATTGATGGTTATGTGAAATGTGGATTGATTGAATCCGCGCGTGAATTGTTCGATTTGATGCCAAAGGAGATGAAAAATTTAATATCTTGGAATTGTATGATAAGTGGGTATGCTCAGACATCAGATGGCATTAACATAGCGTCAAAACTGTTTTCTGAAATGCCAGAGAGGGACTTGATTTCCTGGAATTCAATGATTGATGGATATGTAAAACACGGAAGAATCGAGGATGCTAAAGATCTATACGATGTGATGCCGAGAAGAGATGTAATTACTTGGGCTACCATGATTGATGGGTATGCAAAGTTAGGTTTTGTTCATCAGGCTAAAACTCTGTTTGACCAAATACCTCATAGGGATGTTGTGGCATATAACTCCATGATGGCTGGTTATGTTCAAAACAAGTATCACATGGAAGCTCTTGAATTATTTAGTGATATGGAAAAAGAGAGTCACTTGTCACCCGATGAAACGACTTTGGTAATAGTTCTTTCTGCAATTGCTCAACTTGGCCGATTATCTAAAGCCATGGATATGCATTTGTACGTAGTGAAGAAACAATTCTTTTTAGGTGGAAAGCTTGGCGTTGCTCTCATTGATATGTATTCGAAATGTGGAAGCATACAACACGCCATGTTGGTTTTCAAGGGATTAGAAAACAAAAGCATTGATCACTGGAATGCTATCATTGGTGGTCTAGCTATTCATGGTCTTGGAGGACCTGCATTTGATATGCTCTTGCAGATTGAGAGAAGCTCTATAAAACCAGACGACATTACCTTTATTGGAGTTTTAAATGCTTGCAGCCACTCTGGGTTAGTGAAGGAAGGCCTTCTCTGCTTTGAGCTCATGAGAAGAAAACACAAGATAGAACCAAGATTGCAACACTATGGGTGTATGGTCGACATACTATCGAGATCCGGAAGTATAGAGCTAGCCAAAAACTTAATTGAGGAAATGCCGATTGAGCCAAATGATGTCATATGGAGAACGTTTCTCACCGCTTGTAGTCACCACAAGGAGTTTGAAATGGGAGAGCTTGTTGCGAAACACCTTATTTTACAGGCTGGCTACAACCCTAGTTCATATGTGCTTCTCTCTAACATGTATGCAAGTTTTGGAATGTGGAAGGATGTTCGTAGAGTTAGGACGATGATGAAGGAAAGAAAGATACAGAAGATTCCTGGATGTAGTTGGATTGAGCTCAATGGAAGAGTCCATGAGTTCTTTGTAGATAGCATTGAACTTTCTAATACGTTGTAAATAAACAATCGTGCTGGCTGGCATGTATTTTCAAGGGCTTAAAGCTGCTCTGCAATTACTTGCATTGCCACACATGAAGCCAATGTCGCAACGCATTCACATGTTGGTTGGTTATGTGCAGCTAAGATATGTCAGCAAAATAAACTTCTCACAAGATCACCTAAAATGTCTGAAAAGAGCTTGTTTTTACATCCTAAGTACATCAGCTACAGTTTACAAGGAGATAAGATTGTTACATCATGGACCAGACTTTTTTGGATCCCCTATACTGAACCTAAACCGAGTTAACATCAGGGGAATGATGATTGGACAATCAAAAGCAAGAATCTTGTTAAACGAGGAAACTAATAATTTGCTGCCAGTTTATTCAGTTCTTGCATAACATCTTCCATGAATGGTCTCTGGTTTGAGGATTCATTAGTGCAGAGAAGACCAAGTCTGGCGAGATGAGCCGCTTCTGCTTCTGGAAATTTCTTCCCAAGATTAGGATCCATGAAATCTTCATTCAGTCTTCCTGACTCTACAGCTTGTAAGATCATCAAACGGCTGATTTTGCTTTTACCACTGAGTATCTGCAACAGAATCTTACCAAAGGCATAGACGTCACTTTTATCAGTGAACCTCCCTGTAGTTATGTACTCAGGAGCTAAGTATCCCATTGCAGCACTTGCTTTCAGCTTGGAGAAAACGATATCATCAGTGAAAAGCTTCTGAAGACCGGAATCCGCAAGAGAAGGATTGTACCAATGATCAATGAGAATCTTCTCTGCAGATAGATTCTGGTGAACTATTGCAGGCTTGTTCCCATTTTCTCCATGTAAGTACACAATCCCTGAAAGGCAAGGAAATAAAGACATCAGACTCCACATACAAAAACCGAGCTAAGTTTACACAATCAAAAAAATGCAGTATCAAACCTCTGGCTATTCCATTTATGATGGAAACTCGGGTTGACCATTCAAGAACCTCTCCAGTCTCATCATTCACATCCAGATACTGTAACAGATTACCATTGGGGACGTACTCGTAAATAAGGAAACATTCTCCGCGTCCTTTCGAGCAGCAAAATCCTCTCAACCTCACTAAATTCTCATGCTTCAACAATGTCAGCATCTTCAAGCCTTTGAGAAACTCAGATTCATCGGATTTACAGCTCGATTTCGCTATACATTTTACAGCTGCAACAGAACCATCTCTAAGGATACCTTTATAAACAGAAGAGACATTACTCTTCCCCAACAAATTAACCTCAGAGAAGCTCTGAGTTGCTCTCTCAATCTCCTCAAGGTTAAACATAAAGCTCTCAAAGACTTCTTGAGATAAAGCACTGTTGTTGTTACTGTTCTGTCCTCTACCTAACGGATCCCAACCACTTGCGTACTCTAAGCTGATCAATGGAGAAGAGCTTTTCCTTTTAGAAGCTTCTTTGAAGTTGTACTCAGTGCTAATCCGACCGTCCATAGCATCAAGACTGCTTCCTATCTTCTGTTTCTTTCGTCTGTACCATGTGAACATTGAACCACCGACTATTGCAACTGCGAGGATTGATCCGGTTAGACCCAAGACAATTCCAAAAGGCGAGGACTTTGAGGTTTTTGATGAACACCCGTCTTTGTTGCTACTGCAATTGTTACGTTGTAAATCTGCAGATTCGGGTTTTACGTCATTGGTTGCAAAATTCTTTGGGTTTGTTGGGTCAGGCCGGTCTAAGTTTGCACCGATAGAACCAGTACAAGATTTCAAATCTGAGAACCCATCTCCACATAAACCGTGATTGTTTGAATACTGGAATCCATTCTTCAGCCTCTTCAAAGCTTCAAAATCCAAAATCAAAAAGAAACAAGTCAGCAAAACATCTTTAATTTGGATGTCAAACCGGTTTTTCTTTTGTAAACCGGATCGGTTAACTCTAATAAGCGATTTGAAGAAAGCAGAAATAATTACCAGAGGGAACGAAGCCGGTGAAAGAGTTATTCCGAATGTCAAGAACTTCAAGCAGAGGAGCACCGGCAAGTTTCACCGGAACCGGACCAAAGAGATCGTTAAAGCTCAAATCAAGCCTTGTCAACGTATCAATATCACCTAAACTCGCCGGAATTGCACCGGAAAGTTGGTTATATTGTAAAGCCAAAACAGTTATCTTCTTTAAAGAACCTAACTGTGTGGGTATACTTCCACTTAACTTGTTGTAACATAATTGAAAAACTGCAAAAAACCAAATCTTTTGTTAAGTTCTTACCTTAAAGCTTTAAAGCTTAAACTAGGAGAAACAAAATCCTAAAAACTTCAACGAATGATGAAATAAGGTTATTGTAGTAATTTTATTTACCAGCAATTGCATCCACAAGTTTGATCTATATATAAAACACATCTTCTTGTAATCGAATTGGATGGATAAACATCAAATATTGACATTCAACCACTTGATAAAATACCATTTTCCGGCAACTATTTAATAATTTGATTGGATAATTTTAGTTCTTGAAGGAAAAAACAGATGAAATTATAAAGTATACTAATTCAAGAGTAGGTAAACTCATTTTTAGCTAGTTTAATAAACCAAAGTTGACCCATTTAAGGACTTTTTGTGCAATAAATATGAATTATGAGTAAGTAAGATTAATCAAGCACACATGCATTAAAAAGGACCAACCTTGAAGATTATCTAAGTTTCCAATTTGAGGAGGGATTTGGCCAGAGAGATTGTTGACATTTAAGTATAAGTCAGTGAGAAGAGACAGCTTTGAGATATCTTTAGGAATCTGACCAGTCAAAGAGTTGAAGTGAAGGTATAAACCGGTTAAGCTAGTGAGAAGACCAATAGAAGAAGGAATAGCTCCGGTAAGACCCATTCCTTGAAGAGAAATGTTGGCAACACGGCCATTTCCGTCGCAAGCAACACCATCGAAGGAGGAAGAGGAACAAGGGTCGGTGTTTGTAGTCCATGAAGTGAGGAAACGCTTTTCAGGGTCGAGAGAGGATTTGATATCGAGAAGAATGTCGAGTTCTGAGGAGGAAGAGAGTGAAGAAGAGAGGAAGAAGAAGAAGAAGAAGAAGAGGATTAGGGAGAGTGAGAGTTGAGAAGCCATGTTTGGTTGAAGAGGAGAGAGAGAATGATAAGCAAGAAAACTCTTTCTCTTCTTGTTTTGAGGTAGAAAATTTGTTTGTTATATTTATAAGTTTATAACTTTTGAATAGTTTATAGTGAATAAAGCTTATACCATAAACTATAGATATCTTATAAATAATAAAGCTTACATTTTTATAGAAAATAACTCTTTCTCTTCTTAGTTCTTTATCAAATTAATGTGTTTCTCAACTTCAATGAGGCGCCGTGTATATATATATATTCGACAAAAATACAATCTATAGTCAAATTTATAAACTCTAAGTTTATTATGTGAAAAATAAATATGACTTCTTAAAAATTAATTTGGATAAAAAAGCTATTTAATCACTTCACCAAAAAAACTACTACAAAAAAATCTATTTATCATTCAATTCAGATTATTGTAATATTTTTAAATCATTAACAGATCATCACATACCGACATACATATTTACGAAAAATTAGACTTTTTTGCCATATAAAATGGACGGCTCTAATTGTATTAGCAATGCTAAAACTCAAAACCATGGTCCACTAATCTTCTGATAAACTATTCAACCACTTGATTAGTATGAGTTGATGTATAATAACAAGATAACTAAGTTCTATCAATAGATGTAAAACATCTTGTCACTGTTTTCAAAATCAATGTAAAAATTATTTAAACTTGTGGATGTGATTGGTCATAGGTATAAGATTTGTCTTGGTCTTTAAAATATCCCCAAAACATTTGTTTTTGTCAATCACACTTAACACATTGGAAATTAATAATTTCTACTACAATATTTTGATTGTTTCTAATCATTTATTTTTATTTTGATCAAATAGTTAAATGCTTAAATGTCTATTTCTTAGAATACAAACTCTCTTTCATAGGTAAGTGGTTTTTAATCTAGTGGCAGGCGGTAAGTCCACATAAGATAAACACACTTGTATAACCACCAGATATCGAATCTCACCATATACATTATATAAGAATTTGGCTAATGGGCTAACCTATTGTAATCCAATAGTTTTAAAGTTTCGAGTGGACTGTTTTGACTGATAAGTTTCAAGAACTGAAATTCGTGAACTACACGAGTTCATTTCATTTTCTAGACTTTATAAGGGAAAGATTACCTTTTTTTTAAAGACTTTTCAGAGAAAAACCAATAATAACAATAATTATGCGAATCTAGCTTTTTTTTATTTTTTTCAAAATTGAAAATGATAATACAACACTCTTTGGATTTTTAATGGTAAGAAAAGTTGTTTCTTTTTCAGTGCACCAGCTATAAATTCGTACTTTTTTATATCATTGTTTTTACTTTTCATATCCATTAAAGCTATTGCTATCAAAGTTGAATATGTTTTCTGATTAAAAAAAAACATTATCTGCCGGTTTACCAATATTTTTTTCTTTTCAATAAGGTTCTAATCCAAGTTTATATCAAATACATATATTGATTTAAAATATGAGAAAAAAAAACAATAGTTAACTAAATTAAAAGTCTTAGATATGATATGTACATATAACCTGATAAAACCTGCCTTATATGTTCACATGTGGAATAAGGTACAAAAATAAATGGAATTACTTGACATTATTCCATTAAAACAAAAATAGCTTATATTATATATAAATAATAATAAAAAGGAATTAAAAAAGCATCCAAGAGGCATGGGGCTAAGAGTACATCAAATGGGACAAAGAAAGATGATGGAGGCAAGTCAATGGAAGCAACATGTGAACATTTTATACACTATCAATTAAATAAGTTTTTATGTAAAATTTTCTAAGGCATGTGAACTTCTATAGAGTTAATGTTTTTGCTATTTTGTTGATCTGACCATAGCTATAAAGGTAAATGGACCAAACAACACCTTGCTCTCTTCTCTAAGTTTAACATGTGAATTCACAGAAACAAGAAAGACATAAAAGCAAGAGAATAAAGTAAAAAGCTACATGGCTACTTAAGAGTTATTCCATTTTCTCTCTAATTTCTTACTGCCTCCCTAGTGTCGTTTATGATAGATATATACTTTTGTATAAATATATGTATAACAAAACCAATATAACAAAAAAAATATTTGGCAAGATTTCGAATTTTTTCAACTATAAAAAGTATTTCTAATTGTATGAAAAATTTAAGTGATAATAATCCTTGTAACGGGAAAAACAAACCAAACAGTAGAAGTCTGGTAATAGGAATTGGTTGGGAGCAAAATGTAAACTCATGAGTATTGAATTTGATTTTCGTTAGGAATTAAGTTATTACTGTTTGGTCATATAAAAATAGTTTTATGTTTTAAAATTTGGAAAATTCGGAGTCAAACTAGTCATTAATACTTACTCTTCTAAAATTAGTTAAAGTTTGATCAAGAATCTTATGTTAACAAAAAAAAAAAATTCTTAATTATATGTAAACATTTTAAATGACAAATAACCAAAATTTTTATAAATTCTGAGGACTAATCTAAGTTCAGGTCAAAGGTTATTTCAATCTATATCATTTTGTTGAGTAAGAATGAGAATTATCTAGATAATTTGTCAATGATAACTTGATTAGTATGTTATTACATAGTGTTTAGACATTAATATTTGATGTGACTAATTAGTCTCTTTTTCTATTTTTACTATAAAAATCAGTAATGTGAGATCATTCAAAGTCAAGTCTAAGATTTGGATCGTAATTTGTCACAAGTTATTCAACCCAGCCTGTCTCATTTTGTTTGGACGTATGAGACGATGTTTCACATATTGTTACAAAATTTTCAAAAAATTGACTTAATATTCATTATAATTGTATGTTGGTACTTGTTAGGCACCGGATTTTCAATCCTTGTTTTGTCTTTTTAGCAAAACTATGTATATGTTTTGTAATATATCGTGTTTAATTGTGATTGGTATAATTATTTATATAAATAAAATAATTATGTTGTTATCCTTTGAGTAAATTTAGACGTCGTCGAAAACCTAAATTTATGTGTGTTCAATGTGTTGTTTGATTTATTAGATCTAAAAATTGGTCCAAACGCTCTATGTCATACATATACGCGTGCCAATTAATGTTTTCAAATCAATCAAAACATTTTTTTTTCACAGAAATTCCATTAAACTTAAAGGGTGGAATTTAAATTACATAGAGTTAATTTTATAATTTTATCGACCCTGAAGGCACGATCAATAAGTGAAAACAAAATAGAAGTAAAATAGGAGAAAATACCAAAGATATCATTCAATATCTCGTAGATTTCTAAGAGATAGATGCCTAAATTAACGGCGTTAATGAGATTGGCGGAGTCCGATTGAAACTCCAAGTTATCGAATCCCTTTTCCTTCGCCTGGAATACAACTTCACGAAGTGCCATCGCTTCTGCAACCAACGAAGAAGAGATGAAATCTGATCTTTTTGTAGCCTCGAGGACACAAACACCATTACGAAAGAAGATCCACCCAAAGCATGTGTATTCTTTATCTTTCTTCCACATTGCGTCCAATTTGAAAATCAAGGGAGGAGGAGGAGAAATCTGAGACTGAGAAGAGAGCTGAGGCGCTTAACAGTTTGCAGATTCTGATTAGCTACTTCTCATTCCTTAGCTTCAGCAATGACTCAGTACAAAATCTCTGCACTATTGTAACTTTTATCTTTGAAAATCAAATGATTTCTTAATTTCCATAGCTGCCACATGATCCACGCAGCCAAAGGTGTGGAGAGGATTCTGATTGGCGGAAGACATACTTGTTTCCGGATCTTTTCCCATACTTGACAAATCGATTTTGTCTCCTGGATTTCAGGTTGATGGGAGAAAGGAGCTAACAACCACACTTCTTTTACAATATTATACTGAAAGAGTAAATGGGTAACAAATTCATAACCTTCACATCTTTTACATTGGGAATGACTCATGATTTGTCTGAACTCCATTTTATCCTCTGTAAGTAGTGAGTTAAATAAAGATTTCCACAAAAACATCTTCAGTTTCGGAGGAACTGGTTGGGACCAATAGATCCCCTCATGTTGTGTACTAGATGTAGAGCTTTGGGATGAGATCAATGTTGAGTATTATCCACTTTTAGTTGAGTAGTTCCCACACTTTGTCTATGTCCAAACACGTTTGTCTTTGTATACCAACATACTAGGTTTAATACTTATGATCTCTTTGACATGAAAAGGTAAGATTTACTGGACCTTTTCCCTATCCCATATTGCAGAGTTTGGAACAAAAAGCTCAGCCACCTTCATCTCTTGGTATTCTACCGGAGCAAGTCCCATAGGTGAATCATTTGGAGATGACAAAAACCGTTTGTCGGACCAAACATTTATGGTTTTCCCATCGCCAACGACCTAGCCTAGATTTGAATGTACAACACTCATGCCAATTAAAAGACTCTTCCAACCATGTGAAGCTTGGTTAGTACTCTCACATCTTAAAAAATATGAATTCTTACAATACTTAACTTTTAGGATTCTGCTTAAGAGTGACTCCAGGTTATTTAAAATCCGCCAAAATAGCTTGCCAAGTAATGCTTCATTAAACTTTGTGATATCTCTAAACCCAATACCACCATCTCTCTTAAGTTTTGTCAGATTTTTCAAGGAAGTCCAAGCAATTTTTCTCTTTCCTAGAGTGGAATCCTACCAAAAGTGGGTAAATTCTGACTGAATCCTTTGACATTGTGATTGAAACAACTTAAAACATGTCATTGCATAAGAGGGAATGGCAGAGACAACACTCTTTAGGAGGACTTTTTTCCCTGCTTGTGATAACATTTTTGACGACCAACTTGTGCTTTTTTGCTTAAGCTTATCAATGATTCTAGCAAATATATCTCTTTTTTTAGGCCAAAGTATTCAGGCAGCCCCAAATATTTTCCTATACCACTCTCATTTCTGATATGTACTTTGATGTTTGATCATATCTTTCAAAAACTGAGGTGTTTTTCTTGAGAATGTTATAACAGATTTCTGGTTGTTGATGCATTGTCCTGAGGCTTTTTCGTATTTGTTCAGTATCTCTGTTAGAGTACTTAGATTCCTTTGATTTCCATTGTAGAAAAGCATCATATTGTCTGCAAAGAGAAGATGATTCACTGGAGGTCCATTTCTGCTCAATTTGATACCAGTAAACGAGCCATCTTCGTGAGCTTTCTTGCACAAAGCTGAAACCCTTGCCTAATACCACATACCAGAATTCCTTGAACTGTAATCCATAAAGGAATGAGAGACGAAAAATTTGGATCAACTTTTTGTTCATATTGTTGGAGAATAATCATCCAACGAGCAAAGTGGTAAGGCTGGTTTCTAAGAACCATTTTCAGATCTTCCTCTTTCTCAAACTGAAACTTAAACTTACCATGCCCCATATCAGCTCCAGTAGCTTTAATAGACGTTCTCCAATGTTTAAACAAGAAAGGTATAAGGGACCAAATGCATTGCTGCTGAGGATTTGTTAGTTTACCAATTAAGGTCAGCTTATGCTTTTCCACCAGCTATGAGTTGTCGAAGGTAGGAACCTTAAATCTGGGAACTTGAGAGGAAGCATCTGACAGAGCCACTGACTTTCCCTTGTCTACCCAGGGGATTCGATTTGCTATAGTGGAGAATCTTCACTTTTCAAATAAGAAAGTTGAGACTATTATTCACTTAAAGTTAGAGTGAATATTGTATCCTCAACGAGTGCAAGGAGTAAAGTGGGTCATTGCTTTGGACTTTGTCGGAACTTTTTGTATTTTTGAGGAATCTGTAATGGAAAATACAGTTAATAACAATAAATTTCATGAACCAAAACAAAACAACTAAAACATTTAAAAGAACAACTTTGCAAAGATATGCTAGAAACATTCATTGCTACCAAATTGGTTCTTCACTTAAAGTGAGAGTTTAGAGATAACATCTTTCAGTTCAAGCTGAAGATAAAATCAAAAGAGAAGCATATATCCATAAAGGGAATGACCTGATCTAACCTTCTACGGTTATAGAAAATAGATTCTAGCCTCCAAAAATAGTTTTCAGATTTGTCATTTTGGTCACACAAACCATCTTGGAGAAATACAAACAAAGAAAAATTCGAAAAAGCTTTATTCAAAAAGCATTAGAGAGCGTCCCAATTTTTTTGGGGAATGTCTTTATTATGTAATAAACAAAATTTTCTTTAATTTGTGATTATTATTAGTTAATTAGTCTCGTTGTCATTTACAGTATTAAATATTCGATTCGCACTTGCGTTACCTAGTTACAGTAAAGTGTTGTTCGTTTGTCCATCCAGATGGAACATCTGGATGGAGATGTAAACTGTTATTCGTTTAAATGCATAATTATGCATCATCCGGATGGACATGCTGGATGGAGCATCTCAACTTAGTTAAAATTTTTAGAAATTCTTGATGTGTTTATAAGAAGCAATTGGACGTAGATGGAGTTCATAAAAATTAAATATACCAAAATACTATTTTCTTCTCTCTTTCTTCTTTTTTACTCTCTTTATTCTATTTTTTATTCTTTCTCATATTTTTTACTCTCTCTCATCTTTTTTACACTCTCCCCTCTTTTTTATTCGTTCTCCTATTTTTTACGTTCTCTCTTGTTTTTTACTCCTTCTCCTATTTTTTACTCTCTCTCCTTTTTTTACTCTCTCTCTTCTTTTTTACTCTCTCTCCTATTTTTACTCTCTCTTCTCTTTTTACCCTCTCCTTTTTTTACTCTCTCTCCTCTTTTTACTCTCTCTCCTCTTTTTTATTCTCTTTTTTTACACTCTCTCCTCTTTTTTACTCTCTCTCCTCTTTTTTCTCTCCCTCTTTATTACGCTCTCTCTTCTTTTTTACTCTCTCTCCTCTTTTTTACTCTCTCTTCTATTTTTTACGCTCTCTTCTTTTTTATTCTCTCTCTTCTTTTTTACTCTCTCTCCTCTTTTTACTCTGTCTCCTCTTTTTACTCTCTCTTCTTTTTTACTTTCTCTCCTATTTTTTACGCTTTCTATTTTTTTACTCTCTCTCCTCTTTTTTACTCTCTATTCTCTTTTTAATCTCTTTCCTCTTTTTTACTCTCTTTTCTCTTTTACTCTTTCTCCTCTTTTACTCTTTCTCCTCTATTTTACTATCTCTATTTTTTTTACTCACTCCCCTCTTTTAACGTTCTGTCATCTTTTTTACTTTATTTTAATCATATTTTTTTAATCATTTTATATGTAAGTCTATTTAGATGTAGATATCAATTTACAAAACAAACAAACACACATCTAGATGCAACATCTAGATATAGTATTCACCATGGAAACAAACAACATACAGCTGCTCTATCTAGATAGTGCATTCAGATGGACTATCTGGATGAAATAGCTGGATGGACAAACAAATAAGGCCTAAATATGACTTTTTTTTGGTTTTATTCATTTATAGATAATTTCGACGACAAAAAATATCTCATTCTGAAAACTTACGTTTCAAATTTAGAAAATTCAAATATATGAAAAAATTAAAAATTCTTCAGTCTCACCTAACACCGGAAGACAAAACGAAGTAGTGTCCATATAAAAAGCTAATGATTACAATATTTTAATATATATAATATGCAAATAACAAAAATAGTCAGATTTAGTTATCAAAAAAAGAAGTCAGATTCTTTCATTAAAAAGTAAAATAAAATAAAATATGTGTATTTAAGGACAGACAAACGAGTATATTTCTGTCATACAAATATTATATAAACTATACGATAAATAATGAAATATATATATACATATACTTAATTATTGTTAAAAAAAAATTCAACTCTTAGCTTTATCAGATATTTTCTTGCATATAGTTGACAACTGTATGCCATTTTTGCACAGTTCGTCACTACATTCATTGGTTTTATAATGATAAATCATAATGTTCCAATCCAATATTTATACTATATTATAAAGAAGTAATGGTAGGGAATAACCCTTTTTAGTTTAAATCATCCATGATAACTTTCTTTTTTTCACATAAACTAACCTTTTTTTAGGTTATTCTCTCTCCCACTTCACCAACAATTACTAATTTACTATTTCTACAACTATACACGATATAGAAGAAGAAATTCAAAATTATTGTCACTTATGTTTCACACCAAAAAATCAAAAGTCTCTTGTTTTTCCCTTGCAGTTTCTCTATTTTATTTTTTTTGGTTCTCTAACAACCAAAATTTATCGATTCTTCTACTACTTTTTCTACCAAAAGCCTATACCTACATCATTTCTTTCTTCATTCATCTCACATTCTCTCTTTATCCACTTTGCTTATTCTTTATTTTGTTCGCCTACAAACTCCTTCCCCCAACATCGCAACAAGTTCTCCAATCGACGATTTCACAGGCAAGTGTCGGAATAACCCTTCCAATTCTGATTTCGCATGCAACCATTTTAACTCCTATTATCTCCGATTTATATATCTTCCATGTTGTTGTTTGTCGATTCTCCCTTTTCTCACTTACTGAACCCTAGAATTTACCAGCAATTTGTATTATTTTACATCTCATCTTATTTGGTCATGTTATGTCATTCTCAATTGTTTTCTCTCATTTCTCAGTTTTTTCGTGCGATTTCATGGGTTTATTATTCTAGTAAGGGACATCTTTTACATAGTTGTCCATCTGGTCATATTATTTGGTCCCATGTCATCTTTTTATGGACATTTTCCATAGATTTTTCCACAAAAGTGCAATTAGTCTTCAATAGTATAGACTATGTGTCTAGATCTCCAACTTACTTGTTACTTTACTGTCCGCTGTGGACATACGGACTACGCATATATATCTCCAAAATTCTAGGGTTCAATAGTTCACATTATGCATGTAGTATTTGTCTTTTGTAGACATACTTAATAAAATATTTCTATTGTGGACAAGACACTTTTCTGCAAACTTTTCGATTACTTTTTCGTTTTGAACATGTTTCTTGTTCATTTTGTTTGGGTTGAATGTTAACTTCTCTTCCCCGTATCTTGCTTATAATATACTCATGGCACCCAGAACCAGGAAGTCCATACTTTCCCAGCCAGAAGACGAAGATTTTAATGCGGATGCTCCCTCCTCTTCTGAAGTTGCTAGGATTATGGCTAAGCACCATCTGTCTAATGCGGTTTTTGTCCCGGTGGAATCTATCCCTTCAGAGAATGCCATAAAATTACTGTCCTTACCCCAATTGCCCATGATTTTGTCAATAACCCAGTGTCTTATGGTGATCAATCCTCTGGGGATCGTCAACCATCCTATGGAAAAGGTTCGGAGATCTTCACGCCTCTTAACAACTTACCCCCACATCCATGGTCAAGAGGGAGAGCTTATGACTATGCTCCATTTGCCTTTACTCACCAAGCCAGTGTGAATGATGTTCCCAACAAAGATCTGAGCGGCATTCAAGAAATAGTCCACAAACAAGACGTCCACGTGGACACTAGCGAGACAAAAGATGCTCCCCTCAATGATGTCAACAACCAAGATATCCATGAGACCCATGCAGCTGTCCACAAACATGATGTCCTTGCAGAAGATATCCACACCAACAACGATGGTTTAGGTTCCACTCACGCGATTCCCAATTATGCAATTTGGGATAACTACAAGGACGTCTCAGAAGTCCTTAAATCATTAAATTACGATGAAAATGAGTCTCCTAAACCTACACAGTTTTGCCGTGTCGTTAAGTTCATGTCTACTATGGTGTTTCTTTTTTATTCCTTCTGCTTTTTCCTAATTTTCTACAACATATCTAGGAGTCTTAAAATGACAATCATCCTGAAGACAATGATCTCTCCCACCAACCTGACACCTTCAATACACAAATGGTTTATCGATGTTGATACGGTGTACACTCCTATGAACTGGTAAAGGCCGTTGGATCATGCTTGTCATTGACCTCAAACGAGGGAGAATCACGATATTGGACTCCTTTTTCGATGCACACATAGACAAAAAAATCCCCAACATTATGAATCCCATTATTGAAGCCCTTCTACTTGCAATTACATATATTTGTGGCCCTTGGCAAGGTGATTTCAGTTTCCTTGATGCATTCGTCTTCGATAAGTCTCTTGATTGCGCTCAAAACACTTACGGAGGAGATTGTGGTCCGATTTCTGTCAAATTCATCGCCCTCCACGTTGAAGGTTTGCCGATGAACTGTCTCAACGATGCTATGGTGGATGACCTTCGTTTGGAGTTTGCTATGAACATCTACAAGGAATTTGTCCACCCTTTCAGGGCCTGATTTGTTATCTTGTTATATCTCTAGACTTTTGCATTTGGTTTTCCCTCTGTTGTTTTATTTCTAGACTTTGCATTTGGAGTTTGCAGTATGCCTTATTTTGCTCTAGTGTTTTTTCTTTTTTCTTCTTATCATTTTCTCTATTTCTACACTTATGTCTGATCTCGCACCTTTTTCTCAATTTATGTCATTCGCTCCTAAATCCATTTAGCCCCTAATAAACTTTCCTGCTTTTACCATGCTTTTGTTATGTACAATATATTTTCATCGCTTTTGTCCATTACAAGTGCTCATCATTAAATCCATACCCTCGCTTAGAAGTGTCTTTCCCCTTTCTCTTTCTAACCAGATTCACTCGTATAACAATCTAAATATTCTCTCTGTCAAAATACTCTGAATTCCTCATTCCTCATGGATTTCAGAAATACTTTTTGTCTATTTCATCTCCCTAACCATATCCTTATATCTTGTGTAGGTTTATGAGACTCTTTTCCACTTATGTTGTCCTTTTGAATATTGTCTCCTAGTTTCACTATGTCTCCGCCTTCTTTTGAACAATTCATTATCTTAGTCAATGTTTTATAGTTGGGCTACAATATCTTCTCAGCCCAATAATCTTGGCGAATTAATCATATAATTCAAACGTTGATTTTGAACAAAGCGTGTAATGCATTACTCACCACGTGACTAAACATGTGATAACTCAAAATATTTTTGGGTTTTCATTACGGTCATAATACACATTCATGCCTTTTTCTATTTCTCTTAGGTTATTTCGATCAAACAAACACTATCCTTTTTTTGCAAAAGTGCATTTAGAGAAATGTTAGAAAAATAGGCTATTTCTTACAATTTTAAACTCAAAGACGCCTACTATCTGAAATATTCTCTACTATAAATATGTCATATTTTTAACATTTTATAAAGTTGATGTAGATGGAAATAACATATTATATACATGTATTTATTTTAGAAGATTAATATTATATGAGTAAACGTTAAAACAATTCAAATATTTGTCAATATTTTAGAAAAAAATTTTATCAAAAAAAAACATTTTAGAAATTTTTTACAAGGTTCTTCGATGTACTTTTATATAATAATATTGACTAGGAAACAGTAAAAGAAAAATATGATATTTTGTCTGTATCACAGAAACCGATTTTTGTTGGAGACCACAAAAAACCAACCAAGTCGAAGACAAGATCGAAGTATAAAGCTTTTTAAAGTATTCGCTAATTACTTAATGATTTTATATTTGTTTTACGTTAATTAAAGGTCGAAAACTAGTTTACAAAAGATATCACGTGACCTAGACAAATTTTCACTTTAATTAAATTAATAATTATGAATTATCTTATCGACAATAATCTTTTACAAGTTTTTCTCTTTTGCTTTCACAGTTCTCACTCTTATATTCTTGCGATTCTCTAAACCTTTTTTTTTCTTTATTAAATTTCTGACATTATGATATAATCAAGGACTAATTATGCATTAATTAGAACTGCAACTTAAAAGACTAAATCTAACTTTAAGTATATGCATTATTACACTTTACGAACCAAACTTGCAATGATAAAGATCTTTAGGTGAGCTGAATTCTCCAATCCATATAAGGCTCAAACTTTATGGACCAAATTGTCATGCTCAATTAAAGACATTGAGACATTACATGATCAAGGCTCAAAAGGGTTGTCACAATTATTATCATTGAATCCTTTGGATCTTCAGATGCACACATTGGTGATTGAACTATATGAATCAGAAAGGTATAGGTTTGCGATCAGGCCATGACTCAATCTTCTGGAAGTAATTTACAGGCACTACACCATCAATGCCTTCAGTCAAAATCACTTTGTTGTCTGAAATGTAGAAAGCAATCCCATCTGGATAGATCAAAAGTATAATTTAAATGTTGAATCTTTGGAAGGTAAATCATTATTTTGAAGACAAGTAGCCAAAGTAATACCTTCAAGAGCTTTTTTGATGTCGAGGAAGATCAAAACATTAACACTCTTTCTCATGCCTAAGCCAAATCAAGTATATCTGGAATCAGATTCATGTGTATATGCAATCATATAGGAACAACAACAATTAGGATTGAAGTCTTACCACTAATCACTTCACCATCTGTTGGTAAGCCACAAGAGAAGTGAACATGTAGTCTATTCATGCGCTTTAAACCTGATGCTAAGATGGATTCTAAATTCTTCTTATAAGTTCCATGTACACACACTGCCATTACAGAAAATTCAAGTGAAAATGAACAAATGACGAAGACAGAACATAAGTCCGAAGTATGTATCCTAGTATTTTCTACCTGGAGCTTCTTCTGGTGATAAGATTGGTTTAAGTAACTTCTCTGTCTCAACCGTCTGCGCACAACAAAAGAAAGCTGAAACTAAAGCTACGAAGTATATTGATCAAAACTAGGAGACCAAAATTCTAATCATAATGCTACTGATCAAAGCATATACAAGAAAAATGATCATGGCAAGCCGAATTTTAAGCAATAGTTGGTAAAGGACTCAGCTTTGAACACAATATATCAAAAGAGAGAATCCTATGAAATCGACCAAATGTTTAATACTCATTACCGAGATAGAGTGGCCTTGGTTTGCGCGAATTAAGAACTCTCCATTCTCTTCTATAAGACTAAAACGTTGTTTATTGTCTCTTCTCACTGCCTGTGTAAGTTTACGAAACCATCACAAACTCATCTTAAACGATTGCTATCGAAATGCTCCTTGACAATAACAATTGAAGATAGTAAAACAGACCTCTCGGATATCTTCAATTGTGTGTGACTTCAACTGAATATTTGCCGAAGTTTTCAAATTCAGCTTAAGTAAATCTTCAACGGTAACAAAACCATCACCTCGCATATTCAATCTTAGCTCAATAGCCATGTGACGCAAGATTCGCGTCCTAATTATCCGTGGAAAGAGATCAGAATTAAGCTCAATTTCTACAATACATCTCAAATCAGAAATGATCGTACTTACAACAGTCTTCCAAGTGCATCGATTTTATCTTTTCCGCCATCGTCGCCACCGCCGCCGCCACGGCCCTGAGGTCTCCGTCGATCGTTATCTCTCTCATAGCCTCTTCCTCTACCCCCACTACATTCATCAAAACACGACACAAAAACCTCACATGAAAAAACGAGGGAAAAATCAGGAAAGGTTTTGACTTTCGGGTAATTTAAAATGCGTGATTCACCTTCTACTGGACTGAGCGTATACAGAAAAACTGGATTTCCTGGAAGAATTGGGATTTGAAGCATCCATGAAAGGGGAAAAAAGAGACAATTTCGGGAAGATAGAGCTGCTCAAAGTCAGAGTTGGAAGACGAAGACGATAGAGACGCAGAAACAGAGGAGTGTTATACATTGATGGGATTCACGACTAGAGAGATCAAAATCGTAGAGAATCACCAGTTGACCGGTTCGAAATCGTGAGTCCGGTTAACATCTGTATCATGCACCTGGGGCTTTCTGATATTACTTATAAGGCCTAGTTTAAGAAATCTATTGCGGTTTAAGTAAGGCTCATTTAATAATTGGATTAACAAGGCCCACTAAATAATTGGATTAAAAATGGCCCACTCAATAATTGGATGACCAGACGGCATACTGTTCGATGATATTGCAAGTGAAAAACGTCACGTAGTTTGGATCTGTCCCGGCTTGATCAACGATCAATCGCATAGCTTTTCAGGCGGTCGTTGATCGGCGATTGCATTGAAGGTTGTATATACGACGAAAATGGTTTCCCGGAGAGATTATCGGAGTATGAGATTTTGTAGCGGATGGCGTCGGTTTCTATTACTTGTTCCTGTGTTCTTTCTTCTTCCTTATCTCTCGTCACTTGTAGATTTTTCTTCGGATTCGGTGAGGAGGAACTGTTCGTAAATAAGAAATTCGATCACCTTGTGCCCGTTCCTGTAGCTGGACAAGGCTTACCGGATCGATTGCATTGCCAAGGTTAGATTTTGTGTATACGAGGAATGTTTAGGTCTGCTAGATAGAAGTTCGCAATTAAGCACTTTTGTATAGGCACAGATGTTGGCTTTTTAGGAATTGCAACTTGATGCACCAATTTAGAATGGTATCTTGGTGTGACAGTGTTTTGCATTGTCATATTTGTTTAGGCACAAAGGCTCTGAATAGGACTCACTTTTCAACCTCTCCTGCGCCTGGTGCTGGAAATGGTGTTTCTTTTGTTACAGTGTTTACTGTTTATAACAGTTCGATCAATAATGTGAAACCCTCCAATGTGGTTTCTATTGTTGGGAACGTTACCTACAGTAAGCCTGAGAGGTCAATGGCAGTTCTAAATGCATTCGCCCACTTCATTCAGGTAACTTGCTGAGTGTTTCTTAGCTGCTATATAATAGGCTGATTTCTACTCAAAATTCATTTTTGTTAGGTGACTATGCCCTAGAGCAACGTTGTTATATTGACTGATTCAGCTTCTGATCTTTCCATCCACCAAAGCAACGTGATGATACAACCTGTTCCGGGTGATTATTCACGGGGTAACCTGATGCTTCAAAGAATCAGGTCTTACATTGTAGGAGCCAAATCACACTGATACCTAGGTAGAATATTTTTGTTGCTTTTGCATATCTATCTATTTCTTAGGCATCTATTCCTTTTAGATACCACCTAATTGTTCTTCTTATTCATTTCGTAGAAAGTGATTAGTAAAGTAGTTTAGTTGTCTAGAGAATGTGAATGCTCATGGGGTCGTGATTTTTGTTAAAACTGCAGACCTTTCTTGAGATGAAACTCGAGAAGCATGAGGGTGGGATAAACCACTATATCTTTACTGATTCTGATATAGCTGTGGTTGATGACATTGTGACTATATTCGACAAGCATCCAAGCTTCCATATAGCACTCACATTCAGGAACAATAAAGATCAACCGCTGAATTCAGGATTTATAGCAGTGAGAGGCACACGTGAAGGGATCCTAAGGTTTGCAATTACCCTTTTCTCTCCTCGATTAACTAAAGCAAAATTGCTTACACTTATCGGAGCACTTGTCTCTTTGGAAAGTAAGTAAACCTGGCATGAAAATTAGGTTGGATCACAAAAACCTGATTGTTGGCATATTGATGACTTTTTCCTCATGGGATCCAAATGCAGGGCTAAAGTTTTTCTTGAAGAAGTCCTAAAAGCTTACAAAACCAAGTTTATGCAATCTTCGCGCATGCTTGGTGATCAAATGGCTTTGGTATGGGTTGTTAAATCTCATCCTTCCTTTGATGCAAAAGATTTACAAAGCCACAAGCTTTCACACAAGAAATAGCTGGAGCTTCAGTTCTATTCTTACCATGTGCTTTATACAATTGGACACCTCCAGAAGGTGCTGGTCAGTTTCATGGCATGCCATTAGATGTCAAGGTATCTCTCAAAACCCTAAAAATCTTAAAACCTTCACCATTCTCACTTACTCTTAAAACCGCAGATTGTTCACTTCAAAGGATCAAGGAAACGATTGATGCTCGAAGCATGGAACTTCTACAAATCTACTTCCAACATTCCAGATATGTTATGTCTTGTTCTAGGTAGTGGAAGAACTAAATACGATTTCTAAAACAAAAGCTACTATTGTTGACGATGACGACTCTGTTTTTATCTTGAATCATTTTTATTTGACATAGGAGATTAAATCAAATCAACTACAAATACACAGTTACTTACTTACTTGCAAGAGAAGTAAAATAAATAAATTAAATAAAAATACAGAATGTGTCTGTCTGTGTTCACAATCTCCCAAAATTACTGAAATCAAAAACAAACAAGAAAAAACAAAAAAAAAACAATCATCTAGCGGCGGCTTTTTTCTCGCCGGAGTAATAACTCAAATACCATCTCACAAATTTCTTCAATCCCGTTTGTAAATCCGTTGTTGGTTTATACCCAAGTTCATGTTGAGCTAAGCTTATATTCGCATGAGTGTATGGAACGTCACCGTTTCGTGGCATCTTAATCACATTCTTCTTCGCTTTCACTTTCAATTGTCTCTCCAATATACTCACCAGATCGGAAACTGGAACCGGCGATGTGTTTCCGAGGTTAAACACTCTCAATTGTGCCGGACCTCTCTTTTTTCCTCCACTACCTGTACTCTTCTCCGCCGTATCAAGCGAAGCTAAACATCCTTTCACTATATCGTCGATGTAAGTGAAATCCCTAGCCACCGTTCCGTGATTCGCCGATTCGAAAATTGAAATGGATTTACCTTTTAGAATATCCTTTGTGAAGAAGAAATACGCCATGTCTGGTCTTCCCCAAGGTCCATACACCGTGAAAAATCTCAATCCGGTGAGTGATAATCCATAGATGTGGTTATAGGTATGAGCGATTTCTTCACCGGCTTTTTTAGTTGCGGCGTATAAACTCGCCGGTTGATCTGTTCTATCTTTCTCCGAGAATGGAACTTTTGTGTTGAGTCCATAAACAGAGCTAGATGAAGCCCAAACAATCGCTGGTTGTGGATTAACTGATTTGCAGATCTCAAGGAGATTAACAAATCCAGCGATGTTGCTATGGATATAAGAGCTAGGGTTTTCCATTGCGTACCGTACACCAGCTTGAGCTGCTAAATGCATAACATGAGTGAAAGAGACGATTTTGTAAAGCTTACGAAGCAATTCAGCATCGTTTATGTCTCCTTCTACAATGAAGATCCCACTTCTCTCTAGTAAAGCTTGTCTTGCTCGTTTCAGAGATGGATCGTAGTAATCATTGAAATTGTCTAGACCAACTACACCATCTCCACGGCGTTTTAATGCGGCGGAGACATGTGTTCCAACGAAACCAGCTGCTCCGGTGACTAAAACGGTGATTCCATTAGAGGTTCGGATTTTAGCTGAGGCTCGGACACGTTTTTCCCAAGCCGGTCCTCCATAGCTATAGGTTCGGAGTGAGCGGCGAGATAGATCAGACGGTGAGGGATTAATGGACGGTGGAGATCGGAGGAAGAGTAGAGATATGAGACAAAGGAGGAAGAAGGAGAAAAATGCAAACTTTGTTAATGAAGATTGGAATCTGAGACGATACAAGTAAGAAGATTTCTCCATTTTGAATTTTCCTGGGCTTGAAGGTATATCATCAAGACGTGACATTTTCTCGGGAAAATGAAGGAAAAACGTTTGGGTATTTGATTCTTTGAACACTCTTCTTCTTCTTCTTCCTTTTTTCTTTTTTCTCTTCCTTTTAAGTTTTTATGACAGCTTCTTAGAATCTTCAGGTTTCTTCAATGGGATTAAATTAAGGGAAGGTTTCTTTATTATGACTCCACAATGAGAAACACGAATATTATCTTTACTAATATATATTCGAGGATCAAAGTTTTTTTACAGGGTGTTTGATAAAGAAAGATTGATTTTTTAAAATCAGAATATGAAGATTGCAGATTTAGAGATCCAAAGAAGGGAGAAGAAGAAGAGGAAGAGAGTCAAAGACAAGTTAATTGATCTCTTTGACTTTTAGTTGATGAAAACTTGATTTATTGTCATAATGTATTGTGAAAATGAGAGACTTGAAAATTTTGATTGGTGAATACTAATATTCCAAGCTTTCCGGGAAGCCTCTCGTCCCAAAGTTTTCAACTTTTGGTTAATAAATTTGTGTTTGTTGATTTGTTGTTAAATAAGAAATTGACCCTAAATTTGAACAAAAGTTGTTGATTTAGGGCTCTTAAACATTGATTTTAGTGCTTTGATCTAAATAATAGAGTAATTACTATACATTACCATATCTAAACATAGGTTCACTTTTAAAACTGTCTAAGCAAAAAATGAAAAAGAAAGTAGTTGGAATCACAAGATGTTTATACTTACAAAAAGGTTATACAAGTGAATGAAAAGGCTATAATGGCACTCAAAGAGGCTATGTGAAGATTTGATTAGATAAGACAAGAACATGTCCTTTTTTTCTTCTTCATGAATTGGCATAACATGTCCCCGTGCTTTTGTCTCTCTTTCAGATGTATCTACTCCAAGATCTACTCTCTTGTCTTTTTCTCATTGCAGTTATAATTCCAAGACAAAAAACATTACTACCACCACATTGTTTTAACCTCTCTTCATCATTACTATACCAATCCAGTTTGACGGTGATAGTGATTTCAATGTGCAAGAGCGTGTTTCAGAATAACAATACAATTCAGAAACCTTTTAATAGTTTCAGAACAGAGTTGGAGTTCGAAAGGGCTGAGAAAAAATGGGCTTGATCGGGCCCATTATAAGACGCTAATAAGGAGAGTATTAAGACCAAAACCGATACTCACTCAGTTAAAGTACACACAAACAAGCCTCTTGGTTACTAATAATGTTACAGAGGCAAAAGAAGCAGGAAACACATCACCCATTTTTGGATCAAAAGAAAAGACAACAGAGTTTAGAGTTTCTTTTTAGTGCTTTGTGATTCTTTCAAGGACTTGGAAGTAGTCGGGGAAAGTTTTCCTGGTGCAACCAGGATCTTTGATTGTGATTGGAACATCAGCACAAGCTGCAAGAGAGAATGCCATTGCCATTCTATGATCGTCATATGTATCAATCTCCGCTGATTTCACCTTCTTTGGTGGAGTTATCACGCAATAATCTGAACCTTCTTCTACTGTAGCTCCCAGCTGAACACAAAAACCGCAAAATTTATGCAGTGATGTACTTAGAATGAGAGCATTTTAAGCCAATAGAGTGAAAGAGCAAAAAGTTACCTTTCTAAGTTCTGTGCAAATGGCAATCATTCTTTCCGTCTCTTTTACTCTCCAGCTAGCCACTGTATTGACCAAATTGATTTCAGTGACCATGAATATTAAAAAACACTAATTTTAGAGAGAGGGTTTACTTACCATCTCTAATGGTGGTTGGACCATCAGCAAAGAGAGCAACGACGGCTAGAGTCATGGCTACATCAGGCATTTTGTTCATATTGACATCAATAGCCTGTAAGTGTCTCATTCCAAAAGCATCTCTTGGTGGTCCAGTCACAGTCACACTGTTCTCAGTCCAGGAAACTTTACATCCCATTTTCTCGAGAACCTCAGCGAATTTCACATCTCCCTTGAGATTCACCACAAAAAAAAATTAAGCCTAAATTCTTGAAAACATAATCCACAACTTGTAGAAGCCTTTAAAAATATGAAACTTTGAGATAATCAAATGTCATTATACACTTTTCGTATCATCTTTGATGATTCAGAGCAGAAAATTTACCTGCAAGCTGGTTGTACCACAACCTTCAACAGTGACAGTTTCGCCGGTAATGGCAGCACCAGCCAAGAAATAACTAGCACTAGAAGCATCACCTTCTACATAAGCATTACCTGGCGACCTAGATCAATTTTTTGCCATTTGGTCAGTCATTATTTTGTCAATCTAAGGTACAAGATATCAAAATGAAGAGACGAATAATTCTTACTTGTATTTTTGCCCACCCTTGACAAAGAAACGATCCCAGCTATCACTATGCTCAGCACTAACCCCGAAACGTTCCATCAACTTCAATGTCATCTCAACATATGGAACAGAAATCAATTTATCGATAATTTCAATCTCCACGTCTCCAAGAGCTAAGGGAGCTGCCATGAGCAGAGCAGTCAAATACTGACTACTAATCAATCCAGAAAGCTTCACCTGAAAATGCAAGCATGTCCAATGTGTCAATCAAGAAACTATACAAGGAAAATGGTAACCGAGAAAGAAATTAATCTCTATTAGAGAAAAACGAATTTCATACCCTACCTAATTCCTCTTTAAGCTAACCAGAAACTAAAAATTTGAAATCTTGCCAAGCTAAGTCTATGATGAACACACATTGCTGCAAGTGTTTATAAAGTAAGCGTTAAGATTACAAATTCACATGCCACTTGCAAAATCTCACCTTTCCACCGGGAAGACCACCATTAGCATTCACACGAACAGGAGGACAGTTAGTTCCAAGTGTACATTCAACATCAGCACCGAGCTGCTTAAGACCAACAACCAAATCTCCAATAGGTCTTTCTCTCATCCGAGGCACTCCATCAAGCACATAACTAGAATAAAACCAATCAAAAAGCATCAACACAAGATCGATTCTTGAAAGATCAAAACTAAGAAGCATTTTACTTCATTATCTACCTTGCATTGCCACCTGCAGCAGTAACTGCAGCGGTAAGTGGACGCATGGCTGTTCCTGCATTTCCTAGGTAAAGTTCGATATCCCTCTTTGAATGTATGGAAGCTGGGAATATCCCACCACATCCTTCAACTACGGCTCGACAGCTTTCACTATCATGTTCCACATTAAGTCCCAATTTCTTCAACGCATCAAGCATGTAACTAATATCATCACTGTTCAATAAGTTGTCCACAACAGTAGTTCCCTATAATTGCACAGCAAAATGGCAAAACACCTTCAATCTCAAGCCGGGAAAAATGTAGTCATGTAAACAGTAACGCTAAAATTACGAAGTTGAGTGATATTACCTCAGATAAAGCGGCAAGAAGCAGAATCCGATTAGAGAGAGACTTGGAGCCAGGTAGCTTAATAAGACCCGAGATTTCTCTGATGGGTTGAAGCACAATCTCCGATGCCTTCTCCGCCGTGGAAACAGAAGCCATAACTTTAACAGGACGAATCTCAGAACCATTTAACATCAAACCACTCTTCTTCAAACGACAGGATAAGGAAATCGGATAAGCTCGAGGCTGCTGCGTCTTCAGAGACACCAATAAGGGCGATTTGCGTTGATTGGAGTTTGAGACATTAGAGATAACAACACATGGGTTCTGTGCACAGATTCTACTAACTTGCGCCATTGGAGGATTTCGATTGAAACAAACAACTAATGGAATTTGAGAAATTGTGAAAGAAATTGTGAAAGAAATTGAGAAACTTGTTGAAAAAAATTTAATCTTTCAACTCACCAACTACGCAAAATTTCAGAAATTTGTTCGTCTAATCACAAAGATCGAATTTTTAACAAACGTTTGTTTACTTTGTTGTATTGGCGGCTTTACAAATATAAACACATTTGGGAGTTGGTGAGACAAAAGAAGGCATCCATCAAATCTTTCACCAACCCAAAGCTCCATGACTCAGAATTGGTATGAGCATTTATCATAGCCAATGAAAATATGACACGTGTTTAGTAGGTTGGAGGCCTTTTGGATTTTGTTAGGTGAAAAAAAAGGTGGGCCTTAAAGAATTAATGGGCCTATCTAACAAAAACCCATGAACAACTCGTGTAAAACGGAATATGCGTTTCGTGGATAACCAAATTCTTGTTTCCAAAAAGCTACTTTATGTTTCTTTGGGATATTCGAAGATCATTTGAATGGATGCCCACTTTTAAGCATTGGATCTTTGGATGTAATAAGTGAAATCACCAACAAGAAAACAAAAGTATCCTTTATTTTATTTGTTGTCTTTGTAATTTTTTTTTTCATGATAAAAGAGGATAATGCTTATGAACGTCTCTTAGTTCAAATCCAAACCAAATTGAGATACACTTTAGATAAGTGACTTAGCTGCTTCAACCACAGCTTCAATGGTGATACCAAACTCTTTATAAAGCTTTCCTGCTGGTGCACTTGCACCAAACGAATCAATTCCAATGGATTTTCCTTTTCCTCCAACAATCTTTCCCCATCCAAAAGTTGATCCAGCTTCAATACTTACTCTGGCTGATACATCAGATGGCAAAACACTTTCCTTGTATGCATTTGATTGCTCGTCAAAAAGCTCCCAACATACAAATGAAACAACTCTCACAGTTTTGCCTTCTTTCCTTAACTCCTCTGCAGCTTGAGCAGCTATCTCTAACTCTGATCCAGTTCCAATCAAGATCACATTGGGTTTGTTTCCGGTTGAGTTGTCAGAAATGATGTATCCACCTTTCTCGACATTTTCAATGGATGTTCCTGAAAGTTGAGGCAGCTTTTGTCTAGATAAGGCTAAGACTGAAGGTATCTTACGTTTAGTGACAGCGATTTTGTATGCACCGGCTGTTTCGTTCCCATCAGCGGGACGGAACATCATAATGTTAGGCATGGCACGGAAACTAGATAAGTGTTCAATGGGTTGGTGGGTTGGTCCATCTTCTCCGAGACCAATGGAGTCATGGGTCATAACGTATATAACACCAGCTTCAGACAAAGCCGAGATTCTCATTGCAGCTCTCATGTAGTCAGTAAACACAAAGAAAGTTGCACAGTAAGGGATCAAACCGGGGCTGTGAAGGGCAATGCCATTGCAGATAGCTCCCATACCGTGTTCCCTGACACCAAATCTAAGGTTTCTTTCTTCAGGTGTGTCTTTTTGGAAGTTGCCGAATGCTTTCAACAGTGTCATGTTGGAAGATGCAAGGTCAGCACTCCCGCCAAGGAAACCGGGCACAACTTTGGCAAGAGCGTTTAGACATTGCTGAGATAGGTTTCTAGTGGCATCACCTGGACATTCTGGTGTATATGTCTGCAAAAAACAAAATATAAAGTTTTCCGTAAAAAAGACACGTCTCAAGAAAAATGATTAAAAGTTACAGATTACCGAGAAATTGTACTTACAGGAAGCGCCTTCTCCCAACCGGCAGGCAGTTCACCTGAGATAATAGATTTTAACTCTGCAGCTTCCTCTGGGTGTTTCTTTTCATAAGCTGCGAACTTGGCATTCCAATCAGCTTCAAGAACAGCGCCTTCAGGCGTGTGACGGCTCCAATGGCTACAAAATATAAGTATTATAGTAAATTACAAAAGCAGGTTCCCATGACACAAACATAAACACAAATGATGTTAGGTTCTACTTACCTTTTGATATCCTCAGGTACCTGGAACGGCTCATATGGCCATCGAAGGTTATTTCTGGTAGCCTCAACTTCCTTCACCCCAAGCGCAGCTCCATGGACACTGTATGAGTTTGCCTTGTTGGGAGACCCATAACCAATTGTAGTAGTGACCTAGATCATGCCAGAAAGCCTTAAGATCAAACCTTGTTTAATGAGTTAGTAAATGGCTTACAAAATCTGTGCAAATATATACCTTAATCAAAGTAGGCTTGTCTGTCACAGCCTTAGCTTCCCTAATGGCAGCACGGATCTCATCATAACCATTATTTCCATTCTTAACCCAAATAACATGCCATCCAAGAGCTTCAAAGCGTTTTTCCACGGTCTCGGTAAAGGCAATCTCCGTGTCTCCGTCAATGGAAATGTGATTGTCATCGTAGAAAGCGATAAGCTTTCCAAGTCCCCAGTGGCCAGCCAGAGAACAAACTTCATTTGTAATCCCTTCCATCTGACAACCATCTCCAAGAATCGAATATCTATCCAAAGCAGCAATTTTCCATCACAATTAAGAATCCTAAGAAAGATGACAAAGATATTAAAATTGAGGGGAAGGATTCAAAATATTACGTATAGTGGTCAACAATTGGATTGTCAGGTTTGTTGAATCTAGCAGCCAAATGCTTCTCAGCAAGAGCTAAACCAACAGCATTTGCAATACCTTGTCCAAGAGGACCTGCACGTTGGCAAAACGTAAGAAATGGTATTAGAAAGATGGATCTGACATGAAATGAAATCCACAAAGAAGCAGAAAATCAAACCAGTAGTGACTTCGATTCCAGGAGTCTCGAAATTCTCAGGGTGCCCTGGAGTCTTACTACCCCATTGACGGAAGCTCTTCAAGTCTTCCTCCTAATAAACATTATCCAACAAAGTTTTCAGCAAATCGTAATTTTGTTCCACAACCTAAATCTTAGACTCCATAATGATCAGGAAATATCTATCTATAATTCGTTAATAAAATCTAAACTAATAAGCAGAGTAAGAGATGACAAACCCTAACACTGTCGTAGCCAGCAAGGTGAAGCAAAGCGTAGTGCAACATGCATCCATGTCCAGCAGAGAGAACAAAGCGATCACGGTTAAACCAGTAAGGGTTCTTGGGGTTATACCTCATGACTTCATCGTACAAAATGTGAGACATCGGAGCACAACCCATTGGAAGACCTGGATGACCTGATTTCGCCTTCTCAACCGCATCAATTGCCAGAAACCTGATCGTGTTCACCGATTTATCAACCAGAGATGAGTCAGTGATTGCTTCAATTGTCTCTACGGCGGCTGCACGAATGACAGGGCAGAGGGAGTGGCTGCTTGTGGAGGCGCTATGTCTACGGGAAGAGGTAGTGCGTGTGGAAGTGGATTTGAGACCAGAGAAAGCTGGCATAGATAAGCACTTTTCAGAGCCATTGTGAGAGATGGCTCGGGTAAGGAGAGCTTGAGAGATGGCTAGAGAAGATGTAGAAGCCATTGGTGCTCTCTGGTCTAATTGAGAATGAGGACTAATGATGAACAAATGTAATCGGAGAAACCTTCTCTGTAACTTATTTTAGGAGACTGTTGCTACAGAGAGATTATGAACTAGCCAATCAGATCTCACCAAACTCTTCTTCTTAGTAAGCTAAAGAAAATCTGACGCTAGATTCCGAAAGTGAGCAATCTTGACGGCTATTGTTTTTTTTATGTGCAATTAATCGTTAGGTTTTATGCTAATCATTAAAATAAATTAATTTTAAAGTCAATAAAAAGAATACATATATATAATGGGAATAAATGAAACTGGCATGGTTGGTGTGTAAAGCAAAAGCCATGGTCATGACAAGAGTTGGTGAAGAACATAATTGCTTATGATTTAAGAATTATATGAGTCACTAATCCACCAACTCTGTTATTGACCAAACTTAATCAGTTCAATCGAATCAAGAACCCAACCAAAACTAAACCGGAGAAAGCTTACTATTCACATCATCTTGACCCGCTTGCTGTTTGAGGAGGAGTTTCGTAGACCTCTACTAGTGACAGTGTATGAAGCAGAAGCTGAAGGAAGAGAGGGAGACTTGTCAATATGGGCGTAACGCTCGTCACCGTTCCAATATAGAATAACTCGGTTGGTGCACGAATGAGACCAGCTATCACCTGAAAACAGCACACGTTGAATACTAAGGATCATAACTAATGAATGATGATGATAATAGCAAATAGAGATGGTAGGTTTTGAGTTTGGTTCACCTAATGCAAGAGCTAGTTGAAACGAGCCTTCAGTGTACTTTGTGGTCACTTGGTTTAATAACACAACCTGAAATTGGACCATATGACTTTGTCATGGAGCTGATTATGTCCTTTACTTATGGAGCTAATCCGGTTTGACGGAAGTGATGTGAGTTAAATCATTTCTTGCCAACATTCTTACCGCAAGTGAGAACTTTTTGGCAAGCTTCATAAACTTTAAAGCCATTTCGCTGAGTACTCGTGTCCTCTGAACTAAGTCATCAAAGTCCTGACGGAAATGAAACGTGATACTGTCTACGATTACAACTTTAACCTGCAATCATAACAGATAAATAGATTTTTCTTAGTGACCTTCAAATTATGTTTAAATATACTTGTAGCAGCACGATCAATAAATTTCAGAGATGCAAACTTAGATTCCTGTACCTACATCTTTATTTTCAGAGATGAACTTTTCTAGATGATTGACCAATGCGATTTGCTCAGTGTAGCTGCAGACGCGGAAGTAGAAAATGTTTTCTAAGATATCTTTGGGCTTCATTTGTACTTGATTTGCTTTAAAATGTTTATGCATATATCCTGTGTATTCTTCCATGTCCTCTACACAAGCTACTGCTATCTGTAAAGCACGCTCCACCATGAAGCTACCTTCTGTATCTGTAGCATACAAAAACTAATGAATTTCAAGCATCAACAACCAAGAAGTGATAAAGCAAGTCGTTAGTCAACATAACTAAAGAAACATACCTATATATATTGCTTTCCCTCCAAGACCACCAAACCCACGAGGAATTTGAACATTCACAGAGAGCTGGATCCTGAAATCAAATTGATGTTAACTGAAGTGTAAAGCCTGATGAGACACTAGAGCAAACCAGTGAAGCGACTTTACCCAATCTGAGTCTTGCCAATCCCCGGTACCCCACCTGGAGAAAAAGCAAAGTTAAAGTCACATTGTTGCCAAATTGAACCAGAAAAAGGAAAAAATGGAGATCACTTACCAATCTCTGTAACGTCCCTACAGCTAATTCCACCGCCCAAGATGTTATCAAGATCAGAACAAGATGTAGTTATGCGCGGCAAAGAGTCTTCCTCATGAAGCATATCCCAAGCGTTCTTTGCTCCTTGTTTAGTTTGAAATTTCAAAAAGAGAATCCTTTAATGAATCATGTAAGAAGAAAGACACAACAAATGCCTCCAAGGAGTTCATCTACTTACCATATATGATAGAACGGCTTCCATTGCAAGAATTGGATCCAGAGGTTTGATTAGCCAGCTTCAAAATCTCAAATGCTTCCTCCTCTGTGATATTTAAATCTGCTCACACACAAAAGATGACAAAATTGACAAATTTATCCTCAAAACACGCACACACAGAATTATACGAGAGAATAGATTGTTGAATCAAAAGGTGAAAAACCCTAAACGTCAAACCCAGGAGTAATCTATTACGGTTTACTTGAAAATCATTTCAGTTCGGAAACAGTAGTCATGAAACGACTCGAGATCTCTATCAATTTCAGTTTGGACCCGAAAAACCCCTCTACGAACAAGGGATTCTTATCTTCTGTATATGATTAGGGTAAAAGCAGAAATTCACCTCGGCTAAGATCGGAAGAAGAGACGGAAGAAATCGAAGACAGGGAAGTATATCCGGCAGATATTAACTTTCCCTTAATCGAAGATGATAACGGTAACCTCCATGCCTCCATGACTGTAATCCCGAGTAAAGTTTCTTCAATCGTCGGCGATTTGCGCCGTCCAAAATAGTGTTGGCGCCATTATTATACGAACAAATATATATAAGTAAAATAAACCGGACATGGTTTAGGTTAACCGGGAGCACTATTTGAATGAAAAGAATCAAATAATTAACCGGAAAAGCGTTTATTCCTGTGTGAGAAGGTTACATCAAACATATAACGTTACTAAGCTCCACGATTTGGATTATCTATTCTTCTACGTTTGTGTTTGTTGATCCAGATAGTCTGCTCTAATGATTGAAGTAAGTGACGGATGAATCCGTGCAGTTTTCATAGAACGAGCTTCGCTTCTTCCTTTCTCATACTCCTCTCCTAGAGGCCACCTCGGTCGAACATCATACTAAACTCATAACCCACAAAACATCAATCACAAAGCTATGTAATATTTTCAAACAATAAAATCTTTGCAAGTATTGAGTTTGTTTTTAAGACATACCACGAAATCAGCAGGTTCATTTACAGGTGGACGTGGATCGAATCTTCCTACTCGAAAATGCTCTAGACCAGTCCAAGCCACCATTACTCCTGAAGTTGATAAATTGTTAGTTTCTGTTCTCTGTATATAATAATTTGATCTGCAGGAGAAACTCAAAATCCGTTTACCATTGTCTGTGCAAAGGCTAGGAGGAGGGCAAACAAGTTTCAGGTTTTTGTTTTCGACAATGCTATTGAGTCGAAGTCGTACACACTGGTTTGAAGCAACACCACCAGAGACTACCTGAAGATTAGTCAAGAAGTGTCTTGTAAGATTGTAAGGCCAAACAGAGTTTTTTTTCCTTCAAAGCCTCACCATATGTCTAATAGAAGGCTCTAGTTTTAGTGCCCAGTCTATTGCCCGTTCACACTTTTCCTCCAGATGCAAAACAGCGACTCTCTGGTTCATATAAACTGAACCTTGTTTAGAAGTCAGTTTTTCACAAGAACATTTAAACTACAGATCGATTTGTACCTGGAAAGAAGCAGCAATATCTGCACGGTTTCTTCTGTCTTCGTTGGTTGCAGAAGAGAGGGGGCATTTAGCATCGCTGCACATCCAACAAAAGACCATTAATATTTTAACACAAAGCTTCCTCATATGTGATATAACGCAGATATACAATTTCCAAAGTTGATGTTAATGTCTCACTACTATTAACGTTGCATTTGTTTGGCTTCAATGGCTAGCCTCACTTGTGTCTTCAAACCAGCATAAGAAAAGTTGCAATCTTTATGATGTTTCATTGGGACCTGATAAACAAGGTTACAACATAACATAAATGATGCTGACATTGAGTAGAAGAAGAAAAAGACTCCTTACCAATTTCACTTAAATTGAACATAATAGATTTGGCAACACCCTCCAGAGCAAGTTCTTCAACAGCTGGTCCACCACTTCTGCGCATATCCAGGCCGAGCCATTTTTGCTGTTTTGTCAAATGCCTCGCCTATAGCATCATCTACTGTAGTCCCAAGTTGTGTGTACTGCCCAAGCTTATGTGCAAGAACTAATAGATTATGCCCTCCTAAACAGAAAAAAAAGGGCCTTGTGAAACAGATTCTGCTTAAGAAAAAACCATTTAAGCACTACCTGATATAAGCAATGCCATGAAAGGAAAGCTTAAATGTTGTTCCACTAATCTACAAGGATAAATTAAAAGCTGGTGAGCAATATACAAATCTAAAACAAGGACAAAACACATAAAAGCGAGCACATTAAGCAATACCTAGCTACAAGGGCATGCGCCTCCATGTGATGAACCCCGACGATTGGAAGATTGAAGTTACCAGCAACTCTTCTAGCTTTCTGCACACCAACTGTATGACACAGAAAACAATACATCATAATCACTACTCGTACAACACTTGCTATTGCAAAGTACAAGATTGAATACTTTTTTCTCCAACTTACCGCGTAAACAGAGGCTCAAACCAGGTCCAATGGTAACAGCAACAGCAGAGAGATCCTTCTCGGTCACATTGGCTCTATCAAGTGCGTCTTGCACAACCTGCAACCAATCTTTACACATCTTTTAGTCTGCCATCAGCATTAAAACCCAAAGGCTTAAACCTATCCACATTTCGGGACATAGCGAAGTATCTGGACCAATTCTTCTTAACAAGGACTGAATCTAGATACTTGGAAGGTATGAGTCTTGATGCTTTGTAATGATGAAAAGTCTCTATTACCTTATCGATAACCCGAGAGTGTGCTTCTTCAGCCTGTTTAGGACAGACGCCTCCATATTGGGCAAGCAATTCTGCCTTAATGTGGCCAATTCCGAGATCAAAACAGGTGAAACGTGACGAATTATATAAAGCAAACAAAATTTCAAATGTGAAAGGCTTTCTGATCAGACAAAACAATGTCTTTAAGCCATTAGTTTAGTCTTGTAAACATTAAATGCACGCAAAAAACCTACTTGCCGATAAAGCAAAGGACTGATGACTTGACTAAGAATTTCGCCATTACCTCTCACCTAAAAACCACAAATTTCAATTTCAGAAACAAGCACTGAACTAATACAAGCTTACATAAGTAAACGATTAGGTGAAGAAAAGACCAAATGTGATTAAACGGGCTTACTACAGCTGCGGCAGTATCGTCACAGCTCGTTTCAATGCCCAGAACAACCAAATTATCATCGAAATTCGAAGTTTCGCTATTGGGTACGCAGGAACTTCTTGTTCCGGTGAAATAAAGACGTGTCCTCTGAAAATTGGATGAAGATGAAGGATAGATTAGCGAGTGGGTTCTGGTTTTAAGCTTATGGTGTTTTTGTAATGCGAGAGAACGATTAGCCGCAAGAATAGAGAGTCCAGGATAGATACTTAATCGGGAAATCGCCGGAGAAAGTGTAAGAAACAGGCGAACCATTTCTCCGACCGAATAAGAGAGACGGCAACTCGAGCTAGGCGGAGAAGATGAGTTACAGGTGTTGGTTTCGGTTAATCTCGAACCGGAAATAAGAACGTTATCGAATTTCGGCTCTAGGTGGACCACTGCGTATAGAATTTAGAAGTTCAAGCAAAATGCTCTTTAGCTCAGGCTAATAAGTTATAACACATAAAATTAAACAGTATAAATGTTTATTCGATTCACTTTCAGACCAATATATCGATCAAAACAGAAGTAATGACGACATTACATAAACAAAGACAACAAGGAACAACAGCGAATGGTCTTCAACGCAGAAAGATGACGCAATATTCCAAAATTTACGAATCATAACCCAATGAATCACAAAATTCAATGAGTGAAACAGCCAAAACCATACACTTTATCACTTGCTGCTAAGCCAAGGGTACACGTCCGGCGATGAAGGAAGCCTTGCCGTTAAAACCTCAACACCAGTCTCCGTTACCAAGAGGGTATGCTCAAACTGAGCACTGCGTTTCCCATCTGCGGTAACTGCAGTCCATCCATCAGGCCATGTTCGATCCCTCCACGCCCCTACGATGACATACCCTCATGGTTTTTACTCGAGAATTCAACTATGAAGTAGGCAACAAATTAAGACATCTAACGAATGTAGAAAGAAACTCACCTGCGTTGATCATTGGTTCGATTGTGAAAGTCTGACCTGCTTTCATCACTCCAACTGCTTTGTTTCCTGATTTTCGGGGTTAAGGACATTTACACTGGGATAGACTAACAAGAATACAGCATACCAGGTCACCAAATTCTATTGCTTCCAAGTAACAAAGGATACTTGCATAGTGAGGAATGTTTGGGGCGCAGTGGAAGAGATCTCCAATACCATGACCGCAATAGGATCTCACCTGTTTAACCAAAAGTAAGATAACCTTTACACAGAGGTTCAACAAACAGATGGTGTGAGGACTGTTCACACACAACAAAAAAATCCCTAGACTTTACCACTGATAACCCAGACATTGTAGCATGGCGGTTAACTATCTCTCCGATTTCACGAAATCTAACTCCCGGCTTAACTGGAAGAGACAAAGAAATTAAAGCATAGAAACTAGTACCAGCAATATCTTCTCAATATTTGATATTAGTCAAAACATAAAAGCCAAGAACAGGAGAAACTTTGCACCTACCAATTGCTATGGCTTTCTCTAGGCACTCGTATGTACACTTAACCAGTTGACGTGATGCTTCGTCAACGTTTCCAACAAAGTATGTCTCATTTAGGTCACCTACCCATACATCATACCATAAGGTGGCATGTTTCAGTAAGTAACAAACAAACGATAATATATCAAACTATCTGCAGGGGCTAAACTTACCATGGCAACCTTTATAATAGACTGTTACATCAATGTTTACTATATCACCATCTTCTAGTTTCCTAAAGCAATTGAATCACAACGAATAATTAGCTTTAAAATATCCCGAGTCTTTTTAGCTATTTAATCATAAAAAGGCTCTAAGAACATTCAGACCGTAAGCATACCTGGCATCCGGAATTCCATGACAAATTACTTCATTAACAGATCTGAGAAGAAAAATTCAAATAAATACACTTAAGAAGCAAAAGAATAACATGGTCAAGTTAAAAATATAGACGCAAAAGAAGTACCTACGTGCAGCAAGATTTGGGAAAGAAATAGTAGTTGAGGGGTGATGGATATCCTCCTGCCAGAGCATAAGATTAATAATAGTTATAATGCTGCTGTGATGAAGTTGAGCAAGTGACTTCCAAAAAGGAAAAGAAAAAACTAGAAGGTTCAAGTAAAACACTATCTTCTAAAAGACACAAACCTGCTGCAACAGTTGCTTCATGAACTACTCGATCAATCTCATCAGTTGTCACACCAGGGCGAATCACCCTAGCGGCTGCATCCAAAACTTCTCTGGCAACCTAATAACAGAATATGTCCAGATGAGAACCTCGAAAAAAGAGCAGTCGGGACATGTAGTCCCACACATTACAAGAAAATAAAATAACACTAACTTTACAGGTTTCGCGCATTCTCTGAATTTGTCCTGGAGTTTTTATCTACAATAAAGATGTAAAACCTTGTTAGTTGCTAACGATATGATATGAAATAAAAATTCACAAAAATGAAATACAAGAAAATTGAATGAACAAAAGCTAAAGTATCAACGGGTCACTAACCTCAACTACATGTTGTAGATCACTGTTCGGTTCAACTTTGGGAGTCCCCTGAAAAAAATGGTTGAATGTATTAGAAGGAATAATTACAAACTATAAAATCATTGCAAGACAGTTGAGATCTACACAGAGAGAGCACAAAAAAACTGTTATATAAAAACTCCTGTACAAGTCTTGAGACTAAGCCATTCTTAGCTAAATGACTATTACACTATCAGAAGCAAATTAATACGAGTTCGACTTAGCTATTAGCAGAGTGCTAGAGCAGCAGAAAAATTAAAAAACAGATCACAAAGTGATAGAGACTTACATCAATTGCCCAGTCAGGTTTATCAATCCCAGCAGGCACAACACGCTTTGTAGATATGGGAAATTGTTTTAGGGGCCTACACAAAGGAAGAAGAGTATCGGGAAGAACTCACAACAACAAACGCATAACACAATATCTAATCAACATATAACAATGGGAAATCATGGTTACAAACCCTGTCCAATCAAAGTGTGGAAGCTTAGGTGTTCTAGCCTGTCCTTTTCTCACGCAATACAGCCAACCTTGAGAGATTAGATCAGAATTCTGATCACCGGGAAGGGATTTCGCAATTGAAGACAGCTGAGCTTTCACATGTACTGATTTATGCGCGCTCCAAGCAGCCTTAAAACATTCTTGAGTGCTGCCATAAGAATGAAAAAAATCAAACTTTAGAAACTGAAGAAGTTATTTAGACTGGGTAATCAGAAAGGTTAACGAGACATACCAGAAAGAGGCTTCTTCACGAGGAAGCTTCAAATCCACGCATTTCGGACACCTGATAACATAAAGAAACAGTTTAACAAGTGCTTACCAGTTTCAATTCGAGTTAAAAGGAAATTTTCATGAAACTATGACTCAATGGGAACCATGAAATTGACAGATCAATCAATAACACTTAATTCGAAGTGAACATTAACATATTATCCTCTAGCCTAACTAAACGCACCAGTTATCGAAAGCAAAAAAATTAACACCAACTATGCAAGAAAAATCGGAAGTAGAAGAAGGGAATGATGGGTATTACGTACTGAAGATGCGCTGGCTTCTCGCACCGAGCACAGGATAGAGTCGAAATGTTCGATGCATCTGATTCACCGGCCATTCAAATTTTTTTGAGTCTTGTATCAAGATTTCACAGTTTAATCAAAGAAGAGAAATAAGGACACGACACGAAGACTCTAGGGTTTATCGAAGATGTTTTCTTCACATCTTCAAAAACGATGACGTTTCCTCTCAACATTTACATTACTTGACTAAGAAAAACACAATTTCCGAATCCGAAGAGCGAGAAAAAATAATAAAAAACAAAATTACGTGGACCCAATAGCTCCGTGTTCGGCCTAATAATCTCTTAAACTAGTCATTAAAAGGCCCATAATGACGGCCCAGTATGATCCGAAAGCCTTTGTGTTGGTCTAATTTTGTTTTCCCGCAGTCAACGCGCTCGTTTACTTACTAGTTAATTAAATAGCCAATTATAATTAAAAGCTTATTATATATTGCAAGTTTGCAACATAGTGTATACTTAATTAAAGTTTAATATTTTAAATAATACCCAAATTATTCCATACTATTGAAAAAAAAATCTAATTCATTTAATAATTTATTATGCTTAAATATACACGGTTTAAATACCCATACAACAACAAAAAATTCTAAAAAATGGAGTTGGCATAACCTAGTTGTAATTAATTAAGAGAAGTATAAGAACATTAGCCTGAAATGATTACGAATAAGACCAAATAAGAAAACAGCCAGACAAAGTCTTTGCAAACCTCAAACGGAAAATTCAATAATAAGAAAAATCAAAATCAAAACCTTATACTGAATTATTGTGGAAACACGAATATTCCAATTGAAAGTTATAATGAGAAATTTCCAATTTAATATTCGTACAACCTTTTGATAACGAGGTTTTAACGATTTTTATGAAAGTCTAATTCTAGTTGTCCTACTTATATTACTTTCCTTTTGCGTTCCAATTTAAAAAATAAAAATAAAACAATAATGTGTTCATTTACTTATAAATTTATATAATTTATAGAACACATATATGCACTGCCGCATATAATAAAAAAGTAAATATGACTTGTTTGCTGAAAACAGGTTTTAACTAACTTTTCTGCTGTTGCAAATTAGATCAATTATCAGATTTGATTGATTTTATAATTTCAATAAGATCTGTTCATTCGGGGGAAGGTTGCTTCAAGATTACAGCTTATTTTATTAATTGGACACAAATTTCTAAAGTTTTAGGTACTCTGTGTCCCAAAAAAGTTTATAGATTTTTTCTTTTTGTTTTATTTTATTTTATGTATTTATATTTTTAGGCTATTAATATTTATGTAGTATTTTATATGATTAGTTGATAACTATTAAATTAAAATATTAAATTATTTCTTTTAAGGATTATAAAATTTTATTGACAAACTAATTTTTAGAAAAACTTTTTTATAATTTAGGATCGAGATAATTATATTTTTTTGTCAACAATTGGATCGATAAAATTCAATTCATTATAAACCAATCTTTAAAATTCAAACTATATTAAGTAAGGATACGAGACTCTCTGATATCAAATTTCTGAATAATAAGAATAATTCATCTTTGCGAAAGTAAGTATACTAATGATGTCAACTAATAAAACAAATAAGAAATGTTGTCAACATAATCGTTATTTCTAAGTATATACCATGATGTAATTTTGTCAAAAGAGTAGATTGTCATAGTACTCAATTTGGTGATTTACCTCCTCTTTATACATTCGATTTAAAAAAAAGAGAATAAATCTCTACGGATAATACATGCATGAGAGACTAATTTTAAAAATTCAAGAGGTCAAATCAACATCGTTGGTTTCATCCTCGAAGATTCTTTTCAAAAACAATTAAATTCTTTACTAATAATTATTTTAAAAAAATAAGGTCCACTTAGACCAAAATGATAATATTGGTTATCAACTCATGGATAAGGACTACTCTAAATTTTCTGCTATTTTTTGAAATATTGTTCGTTATTCCGTCGACGTTACGTGTACCGCAGGCTTCCTCTGAACGACGACGTTTTCAAGAATCAATTAGCTTGAATATTTACTTATTACAAATTAAGTAAACATTCAAACAAAGTCTAATCTATCTACAACACAATTCTTTTTTGGATTTTGATGTTTACTTTAAACCAGACTAGCAAAGTCCAATTAAGTTACTACAAAACGAAATATTTACATTTCTTTTGTCATAATATTTTGTTATTTCGTCTTGTATCATTATATTATGTAACATAGTTTTAACATTGAAATTAACGTGTGACTTGGAAAAGTAGTGAGTTGTTGTACTTGTTATTGAACTTGAGGTATACCTCTCGTGAGGTCCTTTCACTCATTTAATGAAATTCAGATGACAAAAAAAAAAAAAAATGCTAAACTTTAAGTTTTACAAAGTGAGTTATGTTTTTAAGTGAAATTAAATTTTGGTCAAAAAACAACATAAGTAAACATTTAAACACTTCTCGATATTAATTTATTTATAAATTAGATTATATCTCGAGTTATACACGTGATATATTTTTTGTGAAAAATCAATATACATTTGTAGTTATTTTAATTTATTTATAATATTTATATGTGATATTTGTTTTATTTTATTTATTTTATGGTTTGATTTGTATATATAAATTTATTAATTTTATATATCTTTGATAAACTAAAAATCAATTTATAATGATAATAGTTTTTGTACGTGAATTATATTTTTCGAACTCTGTTGATTTAATTTTTGATGCATTACAATTTTTACATATAAATTCGTGTATCATTTAGGTTTTTAAACTCATGTGCATTTATGTTTTTAGACATGTATTTATTTAACTGATTTGACTCGCGTTCATTTAGGGTTTTAAACTCATATTCATTTTTATCATTATTATATATTATCAATAATATCTATTTAATATATCAATTTGTATTAACATTTAATTTTTTATAAATACATATTATATTATTATATAAGGTCATTTTTATATTATTTTGTTTTTTTTCATATTACATGATTTTAATTTTAGAATTTATATTTATTTCAAAGTTATTATAACCGGGTTTAATAAAATTATAACTTATAATATTTTAATGTATCTATATTTTTAAGGGATTAATAATGTTTTGTTTGTATTCTAACAAATTAGAGATATGTATTTATAATTTTCAGAATATGAAAATTGAAAAATAACTCATGATATCCAATACATAATAAAAATATGATTTCCGAAAATCATATTATACAAAAGATTTTCTATACATGGCAGAATACAAACTACGATTATTTGAGTAAATCTCCTTATAAATATTATAAATTATTAGTTCAAAATTTTTATAAATCATATAGTTGTTTTACATGAATTATCAAAATCAATAAAATTTCTTAGTTCTTTTGGACTATATCATCAATTCAATAATATTCTATTTGTTTATTTTGTTAAATAGATATTAATTTTAGTTATTATTTATTATATGTGATTGATGATTATCTCAAATATCATTTTTTATTATCTCAAAATAAACTAAAAATATCATGTGATTATAATACAAACTACTACGATTATTTGAGGAAATCTCTTTATAAATCTTATAAATCATTTGTTCAAAAATCTTATAAATCATGTATTTATTTTACATGAATTGTCAAAATCAATAAAATTTCTTAGTTTTTTTGACTATATCATCAGTTCAAAAATATTATATTCGTTTATTTTATTAAATAGATAGTAATTTTAATTATTATTTATTATATGTGATTGAAGATTATCTCAAATATCATTCTTGTATTATCTAAAATATAAAAAAATATCATGTGATTATAATTTTACTTTATCATTAATATTTTTTTAATAATTTATTTGTTACAATAATTCATAAACCAAAACGGATTGATATAACATAGTGTTTAAATTAATGATACACTTTTATTATATAAGATATATATATATATATATAGAAAATAATGTAATATTCTCAAAGGAATAATCCTATAATTTATTAAAGATTATGATAACTATGAAAGATATGTCATTATTTGTATCTCATTAAAATTTAAAATAGTATTAAATCAGAAATAATTTTATCTAATTTTTGGATAATTTTAAAACATAATTATATTAACTTTAAAAAAAAAATTTAAGTTAAATACAAAAATTAAATTAAAAACAAATTACTTTAAATAAATTTTAATATTAAAGGTGGCTCCGAAATCAAAAAAATGCTAAAATTGAATATGGTGTTGACATATAATTATTTTAAAAATTTTAAATAAAATATGTTAAGTTAAAAAAATTTAAAATATTTAAATTAAAATAAACCAATAATATTTTGTAGATAAAAATAATATTAATAATCAGTTAAAAATATTATTAAGAAATAAAATGTTATTTTTTATTAATATAAAAGATATAAATATGTTAAATCGCAATTCTTACGCTAATTAATAAGGTATCAATTATCTGCTTCTTTTGTTGACGGACATATATAGTCGTGCATTACAAGTAACCAATTATTGAACCACTTAAATAATTTGATTTTGGATCTAGATAAGATCGTTACTAGTGTTTTTTAAAAATAATTATAGATGCCCAACCTACCACCGCTATAATCTTACGTATTATCAATTTTGTTTAATTATAAAGAGACAAAACATATATATAATTCTTAACAACTTAATTAGTTTTTGGTTAAATTTCTGATTAACGACTTAATATGTATTATTAGAGGTTGGTTTGCACCAAAGGAAATTATATATTTATAATTTCTCTACGTAGTTCTTGTGTATAACAAATAAATGCAACAAAAGTAGAATATTTCTTTTATCAGGACAATTTGTGCAAATTGTTGATGGTCGTATACAACGAGCTACCGAAAACGAGTTGTATATATTAATTATTACTGGTGAAAAAAACAGTAAAATAATTCTAAGTCATATCATTATCGTTGACGCTTTATAAGTCTTTGTGAAAGCAATTACTTCGTATTTGTCTGCCTTACCTACACATTATTGTTATTATTTTTGCTATAAATCAAACTAGTTATAGATAGCAATAGCATCCATGACTTTGGATTTTATTTTATATTTGAATCTAATTATAGATAGCAATATATAGCATGCATGACTTTGAATTTTATTTTATTTTTTATTATTATTAAGAGACTTTTAAAGTTCCAATTATATATAAGTCTAACTCCCAAAAGACGCGTGTTTGCCAGTTTTTATATTGAATTTTCTATCTAAATTTTCATTAATTATTTAGCTGGAAAAATCTGTTATTCTATAAACCTAGTATTATTTTTTGTCAAAACGTAGTATATTCTATAAACCTAACATATAAAAAACGATCATAGACTAATTTTTTCCTTCTGATTATGATTTTAATATCACTTTACTATGTCATGTAGTCAAAATAAATCTCATATACGTCGAAATAAAAAGCTCAATCAATAAGAAAATTAAAAATTCAAACTTAGGAAATACATCCAAATAGAAAATATATAATTATTAGTGAAAAAAAGGAATATGTGACGGCACGAAGATTCCCAATCCATTGGTTGGTATAGTCATGTTTACTTTTTTATTAAACTTAAAAAAAGAAAATATTTAATCATTTAATTAACTCAACACGAGCCACCACTTACATCTCTATATAAACCCAAACGATTCAAGAGATATAATCATCACTTCAATACTTATAAACACAAACTTCAATGACAATGGCTTTTCGAGCTTGTAACATTATCCTTCTCTTCTTATGCATCTTCGTTGTGTCAACAGTTTCGGGTTATAGCAGAAAAGACGCAAAAGAATGGTGTAGCCAAACACCAAACCCGAAAACTTGCGAGTATTTCTTAACCCATAACTCAAACTCTGAACCCATAAAATCCGAAGCAGAGTTCCTCAAAATCTCGATGAAACTCGCTTTAGACCGAGCCATCCTCGCTAAAGCACATACGTCAAGTCTAGGACCAAAGTGCAGCAACACACGTGAAAAAGCAGCTTGGGAAGATTGTATCAAACTTTACGACTTCACAATCTCTAAACTCAACCAAACAATGGATCCAAACATCAAGTGTTCAAAAACCGACGCACAAACATGGCTTAGTACAGCTTTAACCAATCTCGACACTTGTAGAGTCGGGTTCTTAGAGCTTGGAGTCACTGATATAGTCCTTCCTTTAATGTCAAACAACGTCTCGAATCTTATCTGCAATACACTCGCTATCAACAAAGTTCCTTTCAACTACACACCACCAGAGAAAGATGGGTTTCCTTCATGGGTTAAACCTGGTGATCGGAAGCTTTTACAGACTTCAACACCGAGAAGTAACGTTGTGGTGGCTAAAGATGGTTCTGGTAACTTCAAAACGATCAAAGAAGCCATTAACGCTGCTTCAGGGAGTGGTAGATTCGTGATCTATGTGAAGCAAGGTGTTTATAGTGAGAATGTTGAGATTCGTAAGAAGAATGTTATGTTGAGAGGTGATGGTAAAGGGAAAACGATTATTACAGGAAGTAGAAGTGTTGGTGGAGGTTCGACCACGTTTAATTCAGCTACTGTCGGTACGTTTGGTTACAAAGAGATTATTTATTTAATTCTTTTTATATTTTTATTTTATCAAAAAAAAAAAAAATATATATATATATATATATATATTTAATTATGTGAATTGTTACGTGCATGGACATATATACCTAACTAGAGATAGTCATATTTTTCGTTATCAACAGAAAAATATAAATTTCCTGGAAAGTATTTAAAAGTCCGTACAATTGTATAATATATAAGTCAACGGGTTTTTTTAATGCATTCTTTTATAATTTTGTTTTATGGGATAATTTGAAGTGTACGCATGGCCTCAATTATTATGGAATAATTAACAATATTATTAGCTTATGACAAGATAGGATCTAGCTGGGAAATGCTAATTTGGTTGTTTTTTCCACTCAAATTTATTTTTTCGATTTGACTATTAATAAGATATTATCGATTTAATTGTTAATTTTATCGAAAATAAAAATAGAATCTAACTAATAAACAATAAAATTAATAACAATTCATATACTGAATTAGTTTTCTTTATTCTAAATTAATTGCAGCGGTTATCGGAGACGGATTTATGGCACAAGGAATCACGTTTAGAAACACGGCAGGTGCACAAAACGAACAAGCCGTAGCACTAAGATCCAGTTCAGATTTATCGGTTATCTATCAATGCAGCTTTGAAGGATATCAAGACACACTTTACGTTCATTCTAATCGTCAATTTTATCGTGACTGCGATATATACGGAACAGTTGATTTCATTTTTGGAAACGCAGCCGCAGTTCTTCAAAATTGCAATATCTTCGTACGTCGTCCAAAGAGTAAAACCAATACAATCACTGCTCAAGGAAGATCCGACCCGAATCAGAATACAGGTATTATTATCCATAATTCTCGGGTTACTGCAGCTTCGGATCTTCAACCCATTCTGGGATCCACTAAAACTTACTTGGGTCGACCTTGGAGACAATATTCGAGAACAGTTTTTATGAAAACCTCTCTTGATAGTCTTATTGATCCACGTGGATGGCTTGAATGGAGTGGAAATTTTGCTTTGAATACTTTGTTTTATGCTGAGTTTCAAAATACGGGTCCGGGTGCTTCTACTTCGGGTCGGGTTAATTGGCGTGGATTCCGAGTTCTTGCATCTTCTTCTGAAGCTTCGAAATTTACCGTTGGTAATTTTATCGCCGGTAATTCTTGGATTCCTTCAAGTGTACCATTTACTTCTGGTCTGTAAAAAATATATTTTTAATATATGAATAAATAAAAAAATTGTATATATAAAACAATTGATTTGTATTTCACTAAAAATAAATGTTGTTCTCTTACAATATAAATATTCTTATATAATTGATTATATGTTTAATTGTTGTTATCCCAAAGAAATTAATAAATTGTATTGTTTATTGTTCTATCATTTGTGTCATTTCATTTTCTTCAAATATATTTCATCATGTATCTTTAGTAATTAGCCGTAATTACTAATAAGAAGTCATATGGACTAAGTCGAGTCATTAATTTAAGCCTAATGTTATAAATTGTGGGCCATAAGGCCCATTTATCTTCCCCATGATCCAATATCACTAATGATAAGTTAATTATAATTAGTGGGCCGTAAGACCCATTTAAAGAAGTATAAGGACATTTATCAAATTGAAGATACCTAGACATAAATTTTCAGAACAATACAAAATATGAATAATATGACATTTTACATCAAAGTAATTTTATTTTATAAATATATACAAAGATAATTAATCTACATTTTTATATGGTAATATCAGTGTCATTTACTATAAGGATATAAGATAAAAACATAAATTTATTGATAGATATATTAGCTGTTGATGTGTATATATAACTGTGATATCAATTCTAAAACAACTGGTAACCTCAAGCCGCAACAAGTTTTGTATTTTACTTTGTATGGACCAAAACCGGTAATGGCTGGTTACAACTACACACGCAATTAATGTCAACTCAATAGATAGAATCTTTAAACTTGGACCAATCTACAACACAAGACAAGTTTGTCTCATTCAACCTATGAAACAAATTTGTCTCATTACGGATCTGCGAGACTTATACACACCTGAAAACGAAATATCTCATGCATTTACATAAATCATCTCAAGTGGAGAAATATATAGAAAATTCAATATTAATAATTCTGAAATTCACTATTTAAGCTCGATAATGTCTTTTGTGTAAACATATATAGATAAATATGTAACAAGAAGTCAAAAATATGTAAATGAAAATAGTTGTAATTCGGATATCAAATCGTATCTCATTTTAGATTTGAACATCTTTCAAATCAAAGTGTTTCGTATCCAAATCAGACAAGGCAACCACAAAAACCAAAAACGTTTTTGTCGTCTAACTTACCTAGACAACATTCTTAACTATTAATTTAGATATGTACTTACTTAGTGGAATTAAACAAGCAACACACAAATCCTTACTACTGATAAGCTAAAATCTAGGGTGCCATCACAACTCTAGTCTAATATATAGCTGAGTGAAAAAATTCATAACATCGTATTTTGAATCTCTCCTAGATCACATTTGTGTAAATTTATCCCATAAAATATTTACATGATTTTCTCTGTATTTAAATGAACTCGAATTCAGGACAACACTAATATGTTACTTGAAATCGACCAGCTGAATTGTAAAAAAAAATAAAAAATATCGAGTAAATATATAAAGAGAATAGAATCGTGTTACACTTTTCCATTCATCATCAATTCCACTTGGATCTTTATGTCAATGTTGAAAGACAATACACCACTAAGTTGTCTCCATACAAAACACATCATTATCAAATAAATCACTATTAATACTTAATTATTTACATTATCAACTTACTGTATAATTGACTATTCTCAAAAAGTAAAGTGACAAAAAGTAAAAAAGATAGAAAATTGGTAAATTAAAGAGAACAATATCTACTCAGAAAAAGTTGAAAAATCTCCATAATTGTCTTCAATTGCGGCAAACACGAATCCATGGAAATACCCGAGAACCCGACCCGGATGCTATTCGGGTCTTGACCCGTTCGAAATCGGAATATAAACAAGGGATAGTGATCCCTCCTTCGTGGCTAAATCCATATTCCTTTTCGGATTCTTTAAGCAACTCTCCGAACAGAGGATGGTTAAAGTAAACGATGGGTATCAAAACTCTGTGATAGTCGCTGTCTTTTTGACCCACGTAGATAGCTAAGTGTCCTCTTGGAACCGGGTCGGGTCTTTTTTGATCAACGGGTATGTATCCGGATTCTCTTGTAGACCTGAAAAGTTTGAAACTTTGCTTGAGACGTTGTCCCCAACTTTTGAGTTTTGCGATTGTTCTCAGTTTGCAACCTCGTCGGGTCGAGTGTACCCGGTTGTATCCGGAACGTCGGATCCGGGTTTTCCGAAGGATCCATCTTGAGACTCGTTTCCCAATTCTAAACCCTATGATCTTTCTCACCATCTTGAAGCTACTAGCTAATTTAAACAAAAAAACAGTATTTCACAAAGCTAGAAATTTGGATGTTAAGAGAGTGAGACTAACAAGTCAAATGAAGAGTGGTTCATTTGAACGAGAAGAAATTTAAAAACTCAAATCAAACTATGAAAATCTCGACGGCAGAGAATCACGGAATGGATAAATCGACGGTGAGAATGACGTGAACGGAAAAAGGATAATTGTTTTGACTGTGTAAACGTTAATATAAGAGGAAGAGATCAAGAGAAGAGTGAGTGAGAAGCAGAGAGTTTTAAGGGATTTTAAAGACTCCAAATAAATGAACGGTTACATAAAGACTAGGCTTTTGTGGCCGTTGGATTAGATTAAAAACTGCTACATTGTGGTAATGTATATATTCATACTTAAAAATCAATTGACCATAAACAAATTGATGTCTAGATCATAAGTATATTGGATTAGAATGATTTCAGATTCTAAAATGCTCTATTTAGATGATTTTGGTATAACATAACATTTTGAAATATCACAAGAGACTGATCATAATGCATTTTTTTATTGGACATGACATTTAGTTTTAATACTATGATAAATTGTGGTTTTTTCATTCAAAATTAATTGACGATGAATGAATTAACACTTAAATCATATATAAAATTATAATAATCTTAAATTCCAATGAGAAATATCAATGACATTACTAGATATTATTTCTTTGGCAGCCAAGAAAATGCAGTCAAATCCAATTGCATACTTGTATTCATCTAAAATTATAATAAAAATGTAGTTCTGCGTATTATATAATGACAAAAACATATCAAACAAAGGTTTATGTTATATTGTTTGGACTTTGAAGATAAAGACAATTATGTGCTGACCAAGTGGTTTAAAATTTCCAACCTATTATCGATAAACACTCACGCGAGATCGTGATCAAATCCTCACCACATTTATAAGTTAGTGATCATATATGAATATTTTAATTAGGTTAGTACCTAACCTTAGTGATTATCTAGTTGTCCTTCATTTTGTTAAAAGTAAATACATTAAATAATAAGGATACAAGAACAAAATGTGTACGGTTTGTGTCCTCTAGTTGCGTTACTTGTGTACGTTAGTAATATTTATAAAAATGCTCTTATCAGAACAAAATTAATTTAAAGAAAAAGACGAATAAAGATAACTACTTTTGAGTCATTGTTCGAGTGCCTACTCGAGCTAATATGGTTTAATCTCCTCAGTGCAAGTCAAGATTATCTTTGATTTGGTGTACGTACGTATGACTAACTCAACCATGGACTCTACATAATGGGCTTATTGGGCTCAATACTAAATATTCGTACTGTTTAAAGCTTAAGTAGAATTGGGTCAAAAGGCCCATTATGTATAGTTTTATGATTTGAGTGGCCCATAATAAATTGAATGATTATCTGTCGTTTTTACTGTTGGTTTCGGCCCGAACAAACGAGGAGGGAAGAGTGATCCTCTAGCCATATCGCTGGTAGTGGTAAATTGGTTCAATCAGTTTCGGTTAAAATCAGATCGTCGCTATACAGCTCCGGCATTGATTTACGGCGGAGCTGGCGAGTTATTCGAGAAGGGAGAGGTTACTGATCTGAATTGGGAAAGATCGGAAAATGACAGAATCGAGTCTGGATCTGCAGGAATCTGGTTGGGAGGAACTTCGGCGGGAAGCTCGTAAAATCGAAGGCGATCTAGACGTTAAGCTTTCTTCTTACGCTAAGCTTGGCGGCAGGTTTACTCAAGGCGGTGCGTTCTTCTCTCTCGGTTTGATCATGCTCTGTGTGTGTTTCCTTTTTGTTTTCGTTACTTGGTATGTTGCTGTTATGTCTACTACTTTAAATGTGGGGTTCATAGTGTAATGTGATACAGATCCAGGATTTAATGTTCTATGTGATCACTTTCGTGGATTAGATTTTGATCGCTGTGGTCTTTCACTCTCTGTTATGGTTTCCTAATGCTTGATTTACATTGTAGTGATTACCGAAATTCTAACTCTATGGTGACTTTCATTGGAGAATGCTTCATTGGTGATGTAGAACGGATAAAGCTTAATGATATTGTATAACGCTTTCAGCGGATTTGCCAAAATGTTCCCAAAGAAGAATTTTTTGTGTGTTTATGCTTACCGTTTAGCATTTGCCTTAAGCTTTCAAGAATTGCACTGTTGTAGCACATAATGGAATGCAAAGTTCAGGTGCCTTTCTTTACCAGCTTTATGTGTTTTAATTTCAGGTTATGTTGACGCTGGATCTCCAACTGTTGGATCTGGAAGATCATGGAAGTCCATGGAGATGGAAATCCGATCGTTGCTTGAGAAGTTGCTGGAAATAAATGATTCCATGAGTAGATGTGCTGCATCTGCTGTGCCCACAACATCAGTTACTCAAAAGCTTGCAAGGCATAGGGACATACTCCATGAATATACCCAGGTTCTCTTGCACCTATTTGCCTATTTTCCTCTCTAAGCTATTTGTTGTTTTCATAGTTTTCAATTGCGATCTCCTTCACCTAATATCTATTTTAGTAATATATCGGGGATCTCAAACTTGAAAGTTCTGAGTGCTACCAATGCAACAATCTTCAGTTCGATAATTTTGTAGTATGCAACTGTAATTCATTGATACAAGATGAGATTCCTATTTTATTGGTGAAATGCAAAGGCCTATGCTTTAGTGTGGCTAACGATACTCATGTTTCTGTAGACGTAGGAAGTGTAAACGTATTATCGGATCTATGTTCTCTTTTATAATATATTTTCACGTAAATTAATAGGAGTTTCGAAGAATAAAAGGAAATATAAACTCGATGAGAGAACATGCTGAGCTATTGAGTTCTGTCAGGGACGACATAAGTGAATATAAGGTAAAAATCCTGTAGCCTCTTAGTTAGAAATATTTATATGATTGGATATACGAATTCTTCTATGCCCATATTTTGATTGAAAGCTGGTTTCTGTTTATGCTTCTGCAGGCTTCTGGTAGTATGTCACCTGGTGTGCAGGTGTTAAGGGAGAGAGCTTCCATCCATGGAAGTATATCACATGTAAGATACTTTCTTTATTTATCATGGCTTTCGTAATCTGGGCTCTGTGTTTTCTTACGAAACCTCTTTACAATGTTATTATCTAATGATGATGTTACGGAGTACTTGGCTACAGATTGATGATGTCATTGGTCAAGCTCAAGCGACAAGAGCAGTTCTTGGCTCTCAACGATCACTGTTTTCAGATGTTCAAGGGAAAGTAAAAAATCTCGGAGACAAATTCCCAGTAATTCGTGGCTTACTTGGTATCATCTCTATTCAACCTCTATATGATATTATTCTTAACCAATCTCCTCACATTTCATCATCCTTAAACAACTTTTTGTATATTTCAATTAATAGGTTCAATCAAAAGAAGGCGTTCTCGGGACACACTTATCCTCTCAGCTGTTATCGCTGCTTGTACGCTGTTTCTAATCATCTACTGGCTCTCTAAATAAACAGTCATATACCTAAACTATAAAATCGACTTTGCCTCTATCGATTTTTCGAAGTTTTTTTTTGTTTTCTTTTGCCTGTGAAATTTTCCCATTTTGATGTGTTTTGTTTGTAGGCCAATATATTACACCCTATATCATTATAGTATAAATTCAAAACACATTTTTCATAACATCAAAGTTCAATCCATGTGACATCATTCAGGTACTTACTTTTTTTCTTTACCAAACCCTTAAATTCTTCAATGGTCCAACATACAATGTGGTCCAATCCACACACACACAAACACTATGCTCTGTTTTATTATGTTAAATACTTCTCTTACTCTCTATCCAACTCATAAATTCGGTCATCTCGACCACAATACATGTACGAAAAGGTAATCCAACTCATAAATTGATCTTTCAGCTTTACATATACATCCCACTCAGGTCATAAAATCTAAAGGCCTCACTCTCTTTATTCCGGTAGGGACACACTTCCTTAATTCCGATCTAGTCCTTATATACTTACTTCACTGCCCATGTCCTGCCATTTAGTTTTAAGAAGTGCTAATCAATGGTTTCGTACCAGTTATAAGATCTTGTGGTGGACCAAAGCCCACATATATATTCACTTGCCCTAGCCTAGAGCAGTGTAGAAATGACGGCCAAAACTGTCGGAAACCCGTCGGAATATGCCATTTAAAATGGTTTCTGACAACAACACAACCTTCCGATCGATGTTGTCGTACTTTTCCGATGGCACCGGATTGTCCTAAAGCTTTGTCAATAGCCGAGCCGGATTGATTTTTCTAAGTTCTTAATAAAGTAACCACCTTTAACACGCCGACAAATATGTATAAACTAACGGAGGAAAGTAATAGAGAGTTAGCCCAACATATGACTAGTTAGCTAATACCAATTATAGTTTGAATATTGTGTTTATGATGTGAAGTTTTAAAATTTAGCTTTTGGCTTTTAGCTTTGGACATAAGGACTAGGAATCCAGAGGCTTTTTAAAACGAAAAGCTTTGTTCGATTCCCAATGGGAGAGTCCGTTTTCTTACGAATTTTAAGACAGTAAAACACTCAAAAGAATCAGACAAGTTTCAGTTTCTCTTTTTGGATAAAAGTGAAAACATAATCATTATATTTTTTGTGAAGACAGAATGATCGAATATATAGTGTTTCTATAGTAGTGTACTAATATTACACTGAACCATCACTTATATTCGATAACTCACGAATCAGGATTACATAAGATTGGGAACAATCGAATTTATAATACTCATATAATTCTTCTTCTTTTGGTTTACATAGAATTACTCGTAAAAAGTCGATAGAGTTTGTTTCTTTATCAATAATTATATGATTATTTAGAATTGGATTCTGATAGAGTGGTTTAAATGTGAGATTTGTAATGGTTGATATTGAGTTGGATTTTCTGAAGCACAACATTATTATGTTGGTATTTAATTTAATGTTATTTGTTATAACTTTCTTGTAAACTGTCATTACGGCCATAGCTCAAAATCTTAGTGGTAGATCACGTGTAAGTGTACGGATCTGCAAATAATGTTCTGATATAAAGTAAATGTGTCTTTAATGTAATTAAACAATAAATCATTATGATCTAAACATGTATGTGTTGCCAAAAAAAAGACACAAACGTAAATGCAAAAGATTATTCAGGATATCATTAATTAATTAATGTCATCAATGCAATATATACACCTAAGAATGGCTGAAATAGTATTGTCAAACTATAAATTAAAAAAAACGATTGGCTGAAATAAATTAATCAGGACTAATAATTAATGATTGATTGACGAGATGAGCTACTCAATTACTCCCTTCATTCCTTAAAAATTAATTTTTTTAAAAAAATCACACATATTAAGAAAAACATTTAATAGTCAATTATAGATGCATAATTTTTGTCCTACACAACTTTCCATAATTCTGCACTAATAGTAATTCAATTAATTCAATTAATTTTTTAAAAATTTGTAATTCATAGTAATTAATTGATCAAATTTGCTTAGAAAACTTAAAAAATCAATCTTTAAGAAACAATCAAAAATGACTAGAAAATCAATCTTTAAGAAACGAAATGAGTGTCGGTTTATCACACATATATAACAGTAATGTGTGTATGTCAATGTTCATTTATCAGAAACCATATTTTGCATTCTTGCCTTGGATTTTTATCTTTGATAAACACCGATTTTTGTATCAAATACGCAAAAACCTAGGTTGGGTTTATCAAGTTCTAAAACTTAGTATATATTTGAAGAAGTAGCCTAAGATGTTTGAAGACCAAACATCAATTGGCCTGCCTTCGACTTAACCTAAATAATGGCTTGAGATTTCTTTGTTGATGGTTTAATTAACAATACCATTTGGTGCAGTTGCTTCACATAGCCCCAACTCTAGGGCTCTTTGAGACCTGCAATAAAATTTGAGAATCAAGACATAATTGAATCCGAAGTTGTCTATATATGCATCGGATTCTAGCCCATGATATCATTGTTTGTTTCTGTTTCAAGGCTTAGCAGAAGATCATGTGGATAGGCTTTATCTCCAATTCATCTGATTGTTCTCTTCTCATCTCTCAAAATCAAACCTAGTCCACTTCTGTCCCAATCATCTAAGTACCCCCACCAAAATTGTAACCTCCCCCACCAAAACCCCTTGCATTCTTTCCCTTGATTAGACTTGTATATGTTAAGAGTGTAGCTTGTGATTAATTAAGCACCAAAATGTTCAATAACCCTATATATATATATATTCTTATCAACAATTCGATTGAAAAACCCAATTCATTGCTAAGTCTCTAAAATCTTAAACAATCGAATACATATTAATTCACTAACCTACTAATATACAGTTTTATCTCTTAATCATATAATCTATTTTTGGTATTTTGAGATTTTTCAACCTCTAACAATCATACTATAATCATATAATAATTTTTAAAAAGGAGATAGAAAATATATGAAGAAGAGAGAGATGAAGAAATTGAGATGAAGCAGCTGTGCCCTAAGAAGAAAAGGAGAGGAGAGAAAAGAAAGCACGTGGCAGAGAGAAGGCTGCGACATAAAGACAAAGAGACGGACCATAGGGTCGGAGCCGAGAGGAGCCTGGACGGTCCATAAACATGCTATGCCTATTAGCCTACATGACTCTCTACCCTATCATCACCTACGACCCTACCTCTACTCTTCTCTCTCCGTACTTTTGTTTTTTTTACTTTTCTACTCCTTGCAGTAAAAATTACTGTGTATCTAATTCAAATACACACTTTTTATACATATACATAGACTATGGAGTATTAATTAAATGAATTTTCTTTTATATATATGCTTTTCATTTTCATTTTAACTTCATTTAAGGTCTATATAGTGTAGAATTTGTATTCTAGTAGTTTTCATCTTAGTTGTAAAGATATGAATTCGACCTACTGATAATATGATTTCTTAGAATAAATACTATTTGAAAAAATGTCTTTAGTCAAATGGATAAATATCTACATATGCAATTCAATTTCTAGGAGTTGTATTGCCTCGAATAATATTATTTGGAGTTTTAAAAGAGATTTAGGTTATATATTAGGTATTGTCAATCCAACAATTTAAAAAAAAATCAGCTTTTGAGGTTTTTTTATATTTCAAAACGTAATACTTAGTAATTTTGATTACTAGCATGAGGATTTTTTCACTAATTTTAGAGTTTGAATTCACTAGAAATTTTTATTTTATCCACAGTGTCCTTGATATCCGAGAATTCGTTACTCTATAATTTACTCAGCCCATTCTATAAAAATTATGGTAGACAGCAGAATCTTACAAAACCCATTTGCTTTTTAAGAAAAATTAAATGAAGATTTTCAGAATCGTAGTTTTGTATAAAAACTAAAAAGAAGATAGAAAAATAGAACCCAAAGAAACCCTATATTCTTCATATATGTACCTTTTTAAAGCACAGAATAAGTAAATGCTTTATTCACACACATTTATGTATGTATATAGGAATGTGTGTATTTAGTAAATAATATAATTAAATAATCAATAATTTAAATATATAAAAATATTCTAAGTTTGAAAAGCCATTATTCTTTGTTCTGCTCAACAGCCCATTTCTAACACAGCCCTGCCAAATAGCAAACATAGCCACATTTTTTTTACAAACAACAAAGTCTGTGGTCTTTAATTAGATTTGTACATACTTTTACTTTGGAACTAGATTGGTTCACAGTTTATACTGTATATTTAGCTCATACAATTGTCTTATTACAAAGATTGTAAATATATATTAATAGATCCAATTTAATGGAATTTGATCCATGTTAATTTATCTAAACTTAGCAAGAATATAGTGAATGATATTGATGTATACACACTACAAGAAAAAAATTCCATTGAGACTTAATTTTTCGTCACATATTCTTATGATTGGTAAATAGTTGCAATACAAACGTCACAAATATATATTCGTAACAAAATTATCACAATACTTGTGACTAAAATAATATAATAAAATTTTTGTCACAAATTGTTACGAAATAGAGTTATAATGATTTTTTAAAATATAACAGAAAAAATTATTTAAAAAAATTATAAAACATCACAAATTATTACTAATATTCTTAGTCAAAAATACATTTGTTACAATACTTTCAATATATTTTGTAGTGACACTTATACTGTTGAGCTCTAATGACAAATGATGGTTGACTTACAGTGAGACCAATATTTACTTTCAAACATGTGGGCCTCAATTTATACCTTTACAATTTGGATGTTTGCGAAACTGTAAAACAAATATATAAGTAAAAAATAAAATAATATTCTAAAAAGGAAAAAATCCCTAGACAAAATATTATGTTCACACCATTTAAACAATAAATTTCATTTTAATTTTTTTTAAAACAAACACAATTTTCTAAAATCAGAATGAGATTGAGAAAACTAAAGATGTGACATTTAACTAATTGACGAAAGTATTTTCTAATTTTATTTTTAAGTAATTATATCAATAAATTGATCATACATAACATCATAGAAAATACTCTTTCGAAATGTAAAACCCAAAAGAATTATTTCGTAAATAAATATGCATATTTATATATATAAATGAAGTGGAGACTAGAGAGTATCAATAATTGGTTCAATTAAATTGTAAGTACTTTGTGATTAGATGTACAAATAGATTGGGGTTTTATGGCAAAAGCTTTTGTAAACCAATCAGAAAAGAAACGAATAGGGAAATGTCAATGTCACCTCTATGATCCCAGTACACACACATGAATGCATGTATTTACCCATTTAAATTCACATAATTAAATATTAAAATAAATAAATAAACATGTGTGTGTACTATCTCTGCATTCCTTCCCAAATTGCGACAAAAGTGTGGGCTAACCCTAAGATTATATACGTTTGTAGTAAAGTATGATCAGACCAACATTTTTAACTTTTTCCTTCATTAAAAACCAAAAATTATGCACGCCTATAATGCCTTTGTATTCAAAACCTCAGCCTTTATATAGCCACTTAAATGTTTTTTTTTGTTTATTTATATTGAGAATTTCGATTACCAGTGAGCTTTTTTTATAACTTAGAGTTAATTTCATGCTTTTGCAGGGGTCAAACTAAATTTTTAGGAGAAATACAGTTCACGAATACGAATAGATATTTTTTCCGAATATGTAAATGAATCGGAAAAAAAAATTCATATTTATGTGGGTATCCAAAACAATGTATTTTAATTTTGCGTATGCAACATATGGATAAATTTGAAGTGGATTAATGATTTCGATCTTGTTTCCTTACCATTTAACCACAAAGTCTCGACTAGAATTACTAGTTAGTTGTGTAAAACATAGAAACATGTATAGCATGATTTGGCAAGAAGATGCATAGATATTTTCATAGATATTTATAAATTATTAAGATTGGAAAAAAGCACAAAATATATACATGTAGGTTTGAAAATAATTACGTATGGAGTTTTGCTCGTGGCTTTCACGAATATGGTGTTTATATATTGTGAATAAGCAAGAGAAAGATGAAAAATAAACTTTATACTTTGAACACAATACAACCACACATCCAATTATATTGTATGAGACATGATTATATAGTTGAGATAGAATATTCTAGAGATAAGAACAAAAGATAAAAGTGTATAAAACTTATGTTAAGAGTAGAGCAACGGTTCTTTTAGCTATGTCTGCAACTTCTCTGCATTTTGCTTGTCTTTTGCTGAACATCGTACAATCGTTGCTTCCTCTGTATTAAAAATACAATTTGCTGCAGAATTGATTTCGTTTATGGGTCTTAGATTTGTGTTGTTTTGACCCGTAGCTTGATCTATTATGTTTACATATACATTGCATCTGCTTTTTTAAAACTATAATTTGAGAAACAATACATTAATATATTTTTTGTTTCTCTTGCTCTTTTTCTAATTCTTACTAAATTTGACCAAAACTTATAGTCTAATGATTTATATTAACATGTTACAATTGTGTTACATTTTAATAGTAACACGAGAAAAGAAAAAAATTACTTCGCTTTCACGGAAAGTCTAGAGTTGGAGGATTCAATATAATCAAATGAGGCAAAAAAACAATCATATAATTGACTAGAAAAAGCTAATGATGACCAATCAATAAAAATGGAGCATCGTGGTTATCTCCACAAACATACATGATATATAAAAACAACAAATTCTAGAATTTTAAAAATATGGTAAAAAATAGAAAAGGAATTGTATAGAAAAACTAAAAAAGAAGAAGAGAAAATGGCAGAGAGTAATTAAGGAATGACAACAACGGGTGAATGAAACGACGCTTAATCACTCTCATGCACAAGTCCCTTTCTTCCCCCACCTCTGCCTTCAATTGGGAACTGTGAATTCTTTTGTCAAACCATTTTTACTTTTTTGTATTATAACTTTCATTCTTCTTCTTAAGAAACTTGCTTATACAAACACATTACATACATGTGTTCATGTGCAACTCTAATGCCTCAATCGTCTCTTTTTCATACTTCTTACATTTCGAATTGTAAGAAGACTATTCCCGTTCAAAAATGTCTACATTTGAATCATGAGACCTATCTAATGTCTACTCGATCAAAAATGATATTTAAAGTTTTTAAGAAATTTCGAATGTGGAATTTTCACGAATTTACATACTGAGGTGGAATGATAATGTATTAGTTCATAATTTACTTTAAGATGCTTTTTCTATGAAATTTATATATGGTAGTTATGTATAAATTTTATAATATAGTTAGAATTTTTTGTCTATTGTATAAAAACATAAATGCCAATTTCATAAACTAGATGATTATATATTGACATATTCTTATCAAAGTTCAATTCATTGCAAATTTTGGTTTGTAATTGTTTGAAATAATTAAGATAGAAAATAAGTTCGTCTTTAAGCGATAATATCCTAAAATGGAATTGTCATCAATCTTGTCTCCTTGTATCATCTTAGAGGTACAAATAATATGATTAGTGTCTACGTTTTGTAGTAAGTGTGTGATCACATAGTCAACCGAGTTTCTACTTAAAAATATAAAAATATATTATAATATAAGATGTTGACAACATAAGTTTAATGATAAATCACATCCTCTGAATTGAGAATTTGTTGTTAGGATTTTATATAGAAAAGCTACAAAAAACATACTAAAAATAGACTAGTCCATTTGATTATTAATTAATTTTGTGTAGAAAATCCATAAGACTTAACATTTGTGTAATGATGAAATGTCTACTAATATTAGATATTGTCTTCTTGATCCACTTATTAAGACCCCACATTTAATTTAAAGTATGCAAAATAATTCATTAAGGCTGTAACTAATTTAAACAAAAAGTATGTATACTTTTGGTTCGAGTTACTGCACGCCGTTCATATAAACACAATCAAATTTTGATTCCATATCTTACTGCAACATTAAAGTTAAACTGTTTTAACACTTTAATAAACAAAAGACTTTATTACATTGACTAGTTAGTTGCTTATCTATACACTACCGTCGTATTAGGTACAATCATTTTTTAACTTTTATTCTGTTTGTTTAACGTTTTTTACATTAACCAAACTCATTCTTGCATAATTGTTCACTTCCATTAATTCATTCTTTTATTGAAAACCAAAACTATTTATGTTTGTATAACCAAATGAGAATTTATTAATATAGGATAGTCTGCATAGGTAAAACAAAAGTTTGTTTGATCTAGTAGTACTCGAATTTGAAAAAATACTAATATATTATTTCCCATTCCAGTGTTCCTAGTAACAAATTTATATTGGCACATGGTATCATGAATATTCACATTATTTCTACGGACTCCGAAATTAGTCGAATCTGATAGTTTGTGGACCTATTAAACCGGTTTAGGAAAAAAAGTTATTTGCTGGCCCTCCGGTTCTCGTGATACTCATAGTATTTTGTTGAACCAAATTACCGGAACTATAATTAAAAAAAATCATAAATTCAATATAAATATGTGTGAATCTATCTATGCAAAGTTGGCCTGCTTTAGTAATCAATGTAATTAGATAATTTAACAAAAAAACATTATTAGAAGACGACCTAGCAGCTAAAATTAAATTTTTTTTAGCCTCTAAAATATGAATATCTCTACTTGCATTTATTCTTTTTCTCTCTCTCTCTAAATCTTCCTTTGTGGTATATAATACACAGCAACCCAGCAATCAAGAAGATCAGATGATGGTGGGGTTTTATATTTCCTCCTTATCAAGTATCCTCTGATCAGCCAAATACCCATCAATCAATCAAATCCCCAAACACTCCCAAAAAAAGATCACACTTCCTTTCTTTTCTTTTCCTCTCTCTTTTTATTACAAACATCATGTCTATGTCTTCTCCTTCCTCAGCTGTTTTTTCACCGGACCACCTCTCTCCTAATGAACATCTCTGCTATGTTCGTTGCAACTTTTGTCAAACCATTCTTGCGGTAACGAACTCTTAACTTTCTCATTTTCCTCTCCTTCTTCTTCTACTCGATCTCTACTTGTTAATTTTCTGTGTGTGAATTTTATAGGTTAGTGTTCCTTACACAAGCTTGTTCAAGACTGTTACTGTTCGATGTGGTTGCTGTACCAATCTTCTTTCTGTGAATATGAGATCTCATGTTCTTCCAGCTTCTAACCAGCTCCAGCTTCAGCTTGGTCCTCACTCTTACTTTGACCCTCAGAATATTCTGGTACTTTATAACATTTTCTTACATAATTTTTTAAGTTTTCTCTAGCTTATAGCTATAAGCCTTATTAAGGATGTTTATACTATTGTAGGAGGAGCTGAGAGATTCACCATCAAACATGAATATGATGATGATGAATCAGCATCCTAATATGAATGACTTACCTTCTTTCGTGGATCTTCATCAACAACATGAGATTCCTAAAGCTCCACCTGTTAATCGTCGTAAGATATACTTAATTCCCTTCTCTTATTAACCATTTTTATACATATAATTTGGATGGAACTCCATTAATACATGCATATAGCTTTTCTTATTTGACCGACAAGAGATCTTGCAATTCAAACCCTAGCACCTTAAGTGATTGTTTTTGTATCTTAGAAACATTCATTAATTGATCAATGAATGACCTTTTGTGTGTGTTTTATTGTCGACACATCATGGGATGGCTTCTAGTGATTGTAATCATTTTTAAAAGTGAGAATAATATTAAAGAAAAGGGGAGATAGATTGAGGATTCATGAATCCCCCGGAAATCTAGCTAAAGAGAAAGAATCTATTGAATATGTTAGAAGATGGGTTTGGTTTGTCTTCAGAAAATGATAAAGTGATGATGGGTTGGGTTAGAGAGAGAAAGTGTTTTTAGAAAGAGAAAGAAAAAGGCTAGTTTTAATGAGTGTTTGTCTCTTTCTGTCCTGAGTTTTATTGTTTCTTCGCTTTGTCTTTGTGATTGAATTTTTGCCATTGCTTCAGCTCCAGAGAAAAGACAGAGAGTCCCATCTGCATATAACCGATTCATCAAGTAAGTTTTTATCTCATTATTACATACTCATCATTCATCTTCAAATCCTAACTATATAAAACCTTAATATAATTGATTGTTGCTTCTTTTAGGGAAGAGATCCAACGTATCAAAGCTGGTAATCCTGATATTAGCCACAGAGAAGCCTTTAGTGCTGCTGCTAAGAATGTAAGTATCTTAAACTCTTTATCCATTGGTTAAACTAAAAGTCAATAACCAAGATCTCAAACTTCATACTCAAACATACATACATAGATTCTTACGGTTTTTGGTTCTTTTGGCTAAACTTCATACTCACACATACCCAATAAAAATCAGTATGAAGCATCCATTTCTAGGGTTTTTCGGTTTTCCATTGCTAAGCCATTGATACTAACATTAGAACTTTGCTTAGATTGATGACAGAAACTAGGGCTTGAGTTCTTGATGCGAATATACTTGCCTATTTATATTATATAGATGAAAATGTTTATATAAATATAAATATAAAAATGTAGGTGTAGGAGAGATAAGGAGTAAAGAAATTTGTCGGGATATAACACAAGTTGATAAATGTGTTGTACGTATGTTGTTTGTGTAATGCAGTGGGCCCATTTCCCCCACATACACTTCGGGCTCGTACCAGACAATCAACCCGTGAAGAAGACCAACATGCCCCAACAGGTTAACCCTAATTTCTCCACATTCCTTCTTACATTTCATACAATCATAATTTCGATTGATTTTGATCATTTGTTATATATACATGTAGGAAGGAGATGATAATAACATGGCGATGAAAGATGGATTCTATGCTCCTGCAGCTAACGTTGGTGTGACTCCTTATTAAAATGATAGATAGATATTATAATATCGACTTGATGAACTATTTCAAATCCAATTTTGTTGGGTTTTATGATGTCCAAAATGTTTTTATTTTCGTTTCTTGAACTTATATATAATATAATATCATCTGCATGTGTTTTCTTCTTCTCTTGTTGTAATCAGAATCTTGCTAATTTATGGGATTTCTTATGTTAACTAGCTAATATAGCATTATGTCTCTTTTTCTTTTTTGACATAGTATGAAAATTAAAATCGTATTTAGTCTTTTATTGATTTCGTCATCATCTTTACATTTATTAGAAAATCTAAATAGAAATATTGTTAACTTAAGGCTTTCATTTTCCACCAAATAAATATAGATATATTTTTGTTGAAAAAAAAATTTAGATATATTTTTGTTTTGGTCGAGTCCACCGAATAAATATTTTTGTCGATCCTGTCGACAAAAAAATAAAATATATAACCTTATTTTTGTATATATTGTTTTAACTTCCAAACTGATATCTCTTATTTATATATAACTTTTGTTTGTTTTTTTTGTTGACAAATAAATTTCACATTTCAACAAAAAAAGGTTTTAAATAAAATTATATTATGAGAAAACATTATTTTACATACTTAGAATTCAGCCATAAAAAAGAACCAAACAAGGGAAAATAGAAAACAAAAACAAAATTGAGTGACAAAAAAAAAAAAAAAATCAATTACACTAAAACCCTAAACTTTGAAAGACATTGATGGGTCAAAGTACATGGGTAAAATAAATGTATGTGTTATGTTATCAGGCCCACTGGAAATTTAGCCCATTAATATTAGTGGAAAACACTGCTCGATGGCCTCGAGAAAGCAAAAACGGAGCGTTCGTAACTTATATAATCGGCCCATCTAGTTTAATGACGATTTTACCTTCCCATAATAATTAGCAAATGGGAGACCATAGAGACCCTCTAAATCGAATAGAGGTGTGAAACAAAGACTAGGAATGTACTATGTGGTATGTTTATGTCTTTGACTGAATAGTCACATCGCAAAGGAATCATTGAATTGATTTTAATACTACTGTAGAAATTATCTATGAAAGTTTAAAATTTAAGGAGATTCAGAGTGGCTGAAGTTTTCTGTGTATTCTTGTTAGCTTTAACGATTACATATATATCAATTACAAAATCACAACTCTAGCTAAATTTACGGGAGAGTCACGCTAATTACACACAAATAACTCAATTTTAGGAAAATTTGTTAAAGCATAAACCAAGTATAAATCGAGACTCAATTAACTCGAATAAAATTGTAGCAAAGATATCAAGAAATTACATGAAAAGATATCATTAACACTTAACAGGATCATTACATCAAACTCAATATGAGAGAACAGAAATTGCAGAATAATTCAGTAGACAAGAGTAGAAACTAAAAAGAAGAACTCAAAACAAAGAGATTTTATCTTTAAAAATCACAAATCTTCAAGCACATTGGAAACCATAAGGAAGTTTCTTGCCACAGTAGTTCAATAACAAACTCAAATTAACAGGAACATTGAGATTAATCCCCAAGACATTGGCTTTAAGAGCAGTACAGAGACAAACTGCAGCTTCGAGATTAGCAAGACCTTGAATAAGTGCACAACATGGAGTCTTAGGTGGAGAACCAAGAACAACGTTAACCAAACCCAATAAGTCTGAACAAACACCGAGCTTAAGTGTGTCGGTAGGACAAGTTGGTTTAACTGCAGGGTCCTTCTTGATTGGTGATTTTGGGGGTTTGGGGGTTTTAGGGGTTTTTGGAGTAGTTGGTGGACATTTTGTGGAGGTAACTAAAGTGAAGAAAAGAAGATTAAGTGTGAGGAGAAGAGCTGTAACTGCAAGAGCCTTAGAAGCCATAGAAATTATTTAGTGATGTTTTGAGATGAATATGAATGTGAAGGTGAGATAAGAGATGGTTTATATAGAACAAGTTATTAGATATACGGAGAAATCAAAGTAAATTCATGTGAGTGATTGTGAAGAAAATTTGAGTAAGAAACAAAAGAATCCAGCTAATTAGCTTTTGCAACTTGAGGCCATGGCATTGATTAGACCAATTATGGGATTTTCTGTCTTTTTATCTTCAAAGAGGAAAAGACAAGATTCTTGTCTAGTTTGTTTGTGAAACTAAGGGTTCCACAAAGTTTGAACCAGAGTGTCCTTCTAGGTGGTCTGCATCAGTTTCAGCATAGCTGGAGAACCATTATATACTTGTTAATAAGATATTATTTTACATTGCATTAGTCCCAAATCTTCTAGATTTTTGTATGAATGATCTTTCAATGCAACTTGATGAGATAATCCCAGAACCAAAAAGATTCATGTGGCATCTTTCAAATTAAACCAGTCTTGGAGATGTGAATGTGCACAAAAGTAAAAGAGAATTGTTTTATTTTAGAAGATTTCAATATTAGTCTATATACAATTTAACAAGTGGAAGAAGAAGATAGTAATTATTACAAATTATTTGAGAAATGATAAGATTGAGCAAACTGTACACACAAATTGAATGATAAGAAGCATGAAAACGTGGCCATTTCTCAGGTCAGAAGATTAGATTGAAGAAGCACCAAATGTGTTCTCGCCACTGTAAGTGATGTAAAGGAAGCCATCTTCGTCTTTCTTATCTTCATAAACGCTTAACATTAGCTCTCCTGTAGGAGGAAGAACATTGTCTACGAATATGAAGATAGCTTTCTCTGCACTTAGTTTGATCCTCTTCCGAATCACATACACAAATTGACCAACTGTTAAGTCTGATGGCACAAGATATCTGCATTTATCAATTCCAAAACAATTCAAATATTCCATACACAGTCTTCAACATCAAACACAACATGCACAAAGAAAGGTCCTTACTTTTTCTTGTCTATGTTTGGGATATCACTTTTTTCAGCCTTTTCCACAATCACCTGCAACAAGAAGATATATAATGTGATCACAAGCTTCAGTGTTCTGTAATAATTCTTGGCTAATTATGATATATCAATCCAATGAGAAAAGAAGAGCAAGTTCTGATCAATAACATAATTGAATCTCAACATTCCCATACACAACGTGATTAGAGAACCTTAACAAACAGTAATAGGTTCTTATACCTGAAAAAAGGTAAATGTTCTGTAATGATTCTTAGCTAGTTATGATATCATTCCAAAAGTAAAAGATGAACAACTTCACAACAATCACAACATTCCCATTTAGTTCCACTGTAATCATTAATATAAACCAAACTCCCAAGAAGATTCACGTTTGTGTTTGTGCAAGTGAATACAGCATACATAATGTGATCAGAGGGTTCAATGTTCTGTAATAAATCTTAGCAAATTATGATATCAATCCAAAAGGAAAAGATGAGCAACTTCTGATCAATAACATAAATGAATCCCAACATTCTCCAATGATTCCAATGTAAATCACTCATACAAACTAAATTCCCAAGAAGATTCATGTCCTTGTTTGTGCAAGTGAATACATTGATATATACATAATTATGCAGACACACACACACATATATATTCAGAGAAGAGAACAGAAAATCTGATCAATACCAAAGAAAAAACTTACCGGAATTCTATCAGGGTATTTCTCCCTGATCCTTCCAGCTTCAGCCTTTCTCTTTTCTGCTCATAAAACAATCTCCAAGAATCAGATATAACATACAAACACATGTATTGATTACTGAGTCCAACCTAAGATCACAAAATCGAATCGATGAAACAAAGACTCACCGAAATCGTTGTCCAGCTTAAAGCTGCTTCCTTTATTCATCTTTGTTTCTGAGAATTAACAACAAACAGCGAAATTGAGACACAAAACCCTAATCTTTGTTTATCCACACCCCAAATCTAAAAAAGTCTGCGTCTTTATACGCGGCTTCTAATTATGGAGAAATCAAAACAGAGAAATCAATTTGAAAACTTACAGATAGAGACTTTGATGGAATGGATAAGAAGAAGAAGATCTACAAATACAAACAACTTTTCTTCTTTCTTCTATGATTGGATAACGTTAACTACAATGGACACACGTATATACACATTTATATATACACTTGCGATGATGTGTCGAGTAATTAGACATATCAGCTTAGCTTGTTCTCCAAACAAAATAATTCCATTATTGTTCTACAACCATTTTTTTTAATCATAGGAATTTTTCTTAGGTCAATTATTTAATTTAACCTTTGAAAGTCAAGCCAATAACAATACTACATTACTACGTAATATATTATACAAATTTATTTAGTTTACTTGTTATAGATCCATTTTAGTCTTTTCTTTATAGTGTTTGGCACGTCTAAAATGAATCAAAATAAATTAACAAGAATAATTGAAAGCTTTAATGAGCCAAATTAATTAGTCAATGGGCCTATGGGAATACAAGGTTGATTAGATAAAACATAAAAGGCCCAATACAATATTATATATATTTTATTTTTCTCGACAAATTTTAATTTTTGTAATGAAAAAACATAATCTCGTTATTTCACAAAATAGTTTTGGTATTTTGAATAAATATTAACATCCTAAAAATATTTAATAACATCCAAAAACCTTATGTAATATATATATATATATATATATATATGTTAAGGGAGACAATAAATTTGACAAATGAAAGATAATGCATAGTAGGGCATATGAGCACTTCATCATTTCCAAATGATTAAATGGAGAATGTATGTAATAATGCATAGTTTATTTTTATATTTCAACTATCCCTAGATTTTAGCAATAATTATTAAAGTTTAATAATCTATTAATGGATGATTACCATGTTTTTATTATGTTGGTGGTTGTCTTAACAAATGAAGACATTACATTATAACAATTATTTTTTGTTCTGTATTTTTTTGTATTTTTTTCATAAACATATGTATATAAGAAGTCAAAATTAATTTTAACATTGACTTTATATGAAAATGATAGTAAAATAATATTTTTATTTTCTACTGTTTTCCATTTTTATTTCCTCTTTTATTCATTTTTTATTTATCATGCATAAGAGATTTCTCTAGACCAATTTCTAAATATACACATTTGTTGTATAGCATAACACAGTTTTTTGGCTTTTTATTTTTATGTTTTTGGTTTTGTTAGACATATTTGTTTTTTATTGTGCATTTTTTGTCCATTTTCTGTTACAACAGTATTCTAAATCAATTTTTTTTTGTTGTTCGCTTTTATTAATCTAGTTAAAATGTAATATTTAAAATAATTTTGTTATAGGAATTTTTATCATATAGCAAATTTGTCTCATATGCACTACGTTATCGCTAATGATTCAATTATGATCACCACTTATGTGGTACGCAACTATTGGTGACAAAAAAAAATGTAATCATTGTTTAAAATTTTTTACCGTTCCGTTCATTATTTCAATAAATTTTTTGATTAATTTTATTTATTAAACATTTAGTTTTATTTTTCTCATAAAAAAATGAATACCAATCATATATCTTAAATCGATAGGAGTTTGATATGTGAATAAATCAAAATATTCTATAATTAGAATAGTGCATTTAGTTTAAAATTTGTATATTTGTGGAAATTGAATGTTATTTTGATGTTAATTACAATTAGCAATCTATTTATATTGTTGTTTAACTTTTTTTTGAGAATATGTTTTATGAAATTACAACATTATATTACTAATTGATATAACTATAATAAATTCAAAACCAAAAGTTTACTAATCAATGTCTATTTTATTTTTAACTTTCTTTGGCTAGTCATCAACTATAAAGATTGAAATAGCAAATTGGTTATTTGTATTATAAGGCTGTGATTAGAAGACAAAAGGCGGGATGGAATTTGACCAAAAGTGAAAGAAAATTATAATTGTTAACAATCACACTATTATCCAAGTGTGGTACGGTTTTTGGTCAAATAACCCATATGTGGTCAAATAACGCAATGCTGTATTTTTACACTATAAATTTTGTTCGGCTAAGTTATAACCATGCACTTAGGTGCGGTATTATGTGGTTTTTAGTTTGTTTTTACGTTAAAATAAAATAAAATAATAAAACACTATTTATAGTTCAAAGTTAATTTCTTAATCTCTTTATAATTTGTTATATCAATTATATTTTAATATTATCTAACGCTTTTATATTTTTACCAATCATATAATTTTTATTAGTTTTATTAGTCAAAACTATATTTATATCGCATTTTTCAACAACTGTATTTGAATCATACCGTCAAAACCAGAGTTACCAAAAGAATTTTAAGAATAACAAACAAAAACACAAAAAAATAATTTAATTAATACCAATCGTATTTTGATTTAGGACAGAGTTACAATAGTGGTGGAAACTCACATGGAGGTTTGTGATTTGTCTTGGGAAATAAACCATGACAATTCTCAAATAATAATATTAATTGTCATAATCTTTTATAAATTTATGGCTAACTCAAGGCAATACTGTTACATAATAATAACATAATAAACATGTCTAGTTTACATTCATCCACAAGCAACCAAAATTATCAATCTTGTCTGGGAAATCCAGCTGCACATCTCCTTATTTGATTTTCATTTACTCCACTTAATATTTTAAATTATTTATCTGTTTGTATTTATAATAACAACTTGATTATTGATAATGCCATTATATTTTGTTAATTATAGAATAAACATTGATCTATGTCATGTCATCGAGGTGTTTCGTTACCACGAATTTTCTTAGAAATTGTGAACAACATATTGGGACCATGCGATTATATTTGATTTATGTTAAGGAAAAAACTGTTTTATTTATTTATTTAGGTTTTGGTTTCCAATGTATTTCTTTAGTCTTTGAATATCTTATAACTAACGTAAATAATTTATTAAGTTTGAATTTGTTTTGTACTTTCACCGATTATATAATTTGAATTTTGTATTATTAACGCAACAAAATATTGACTTAATAATTAAACTAATACTATGATTACAATGAAAAAATCGAACATAGCAGTGTCAATTTCATTGACTAAAATTAAAATACCAAATTATGATTTTAAATAGAGAATATAAATCAGTATTATAAAAGCCTATACATTTGGTGGATATACTTGGAGATGTTTTCATAAAAAAATGAGGTATCTTTTTAAAAAGTTATAATATTATGTGTATAAAATATGTTAGTTATTTAACGAACACATGTTATGATTAACAACTTTAAGTTCTTAATTACAAAAAGCAAAAAGAGTTTATAAAATGACTAGTTAAAGTAATAGACACCACCACCATCTTAGACTTTGTAGTATAGGATTATATTTAAATGTTCTAAAAAGTAAAGAACAGTTCCAACAAAATCTAGAGCCGTTGGATCTTAAGAGAGGCAAAGAATCTCAACCGTTGAAAGGTTTTTGTCTCGATGTATTCAAAAAATCTTCAAAAAGCCAGAGAGAGAGAGACAGACACTCAAATAGAGCACCGGTCCGTCAGATTCAGTTTCGAAAACCAGGCCCAAAGCCACCTGCCAGACCTGTTTCCCCTTTAATTACTATTTTAACCTTGTCTCGTTTTAAGTATTTTACTTGAAGCTTGAGGCTAAACTTGGGAATTCAGGTAAAATAATAGTAGTAATGAACCATCTGCGTCAGTTTCGTCTTTTTGCTCTGTTTCCTCGGCATATGTAAGATTTCTTTTATAAAATCACAGTTTTCAGATCAATCATCTTTTTTTATGTTTTCCTTATTTTGGAGAAAGTATTCGAAATTTAAAGTAACTTAGAAATGGAAAACATTTGAATTTAGAGGTGTGTATATTCATTCATTTTTATCAACAAATTACATCTCCAAATTCTAATTATAACTCAAAATTCAAATTCCTAACTTCATTGCTTAAAATTAGGTAAGTATTTAAGATCAATTTTTTGGTAAAAGAAAAAAAAAACTAAATAAGTGGAGTTGCAGATGTGTTTTATTTTCCAGTGGATTAAATCAATTAAAATAAATACAAAAATGGTAATCAATCAATTAGTACTTAGTTGATTAAAAATTTACAAGTAGATAGAATTAGCTTGTATAAAAATCCCTATAATAATAGTGCAACTAGATTTATACAATGATGGTACTATAGAGGCAACATTATAAAAGATTAAGAGCAAAATCCAAAGAGTAAGACAAATGAAAATGGAGAGTAGAGTCACGCGCTGCAATTGCGAAGAGACTGGACAATGATGGCACAAGAACACGGTACATATGAAGATAAGTACATCTACAGACACAAGCCACACATAGAGCAGAGAGACTCAAAAATCCAAAAAACAAAAAATAAAAAACAAAAAGATTTAGAGAAGAGACTGTAAAAAGAGAGAGAAGTATTGATGAAGACCACTTTTTATATATTGCACGCATCCATATAACAGCTACAGCATCAGAGAGCAAAAAAATAAAAAAGAAATGAATTTAGAGAGAAAATAAATGAAGAAAAAGTGAACATAACCTCTCTCCTTCTTCTTCATTTGTTTTGTTGTCTTTCTGTTTCTGAGATCTCTCTCTTTCTTTTTAGGGTTTGTTTTCTGGGTTTTGTGTATTGAGGCGATGCCCTTATCCTTTGAAAGATTTCAAGGGGAGGGGGTATTTGGTTTATCTTCTTCAATTTATTCAGATTCTCAGAAAATTTGGTTTAATCAGAACAAAACCGGAATTACTGAAGAAGAAGAACTTGGTTATGTTGTCGGTGGTGGTTTACCGGAGCCGACGTCTGTTCTCGATGCTTTAAGAAGTCCTAGTCCTCTTGCTTCTCATTCTTCAACAACCACCACACTGTCTTCTTCTCACGGCGGTGCTACTGTCACCGCCACCACCACCGGTGATGATAATAATAAATGTAGTCAAATGGGTTTGGATGATCTCGACGGTGTTCTCTCTGCTTCTTCTCCTGGTCAGGAACAGAGTATTCTGAGACTAATAATGGACCCGGGTTCTGGTTTTGGTGTTTTTGACCCGGGTTTTGGATTCGGGTCTGGTTCTGGGTCTGGGTCTGTTCCGATGAGTGATAATTCCAATCCTTTGTTGTCTTGTAGCTTCCCGTTTCAAGAGATTGTTAATCCAGTAGAAGCTTTGATTAATCCGAATCAAAATCAGTATTTGTTCTCTAATCCTCCGTCGTCTCCTCCTGCTAAACGGTTTAATTCGGGATCTCATCATCATCAACAACAACCGGTCTTTCCCTTTACGGATCCGGATCCGGGTCATGACCCGGTTCGTCGTCAGTTTCCGTTTCAGTTTCAGCACCAACAACAACTACAAATCCCGTCTTCTTCGACGGTAGCTATGGTTCCGATTCCTTCTCCGGGAATGGCCGGCGATGACCAGTCAGTCATCATCGAGCAGCTGTTCAACGCGGCGGAGCTTATTGGAACCACCGGAAACAACAATAACGGCGACCATACCGTTCTCGCTCAAGGGATATTGGCGCGGCTCAATCACCATCTCAATAGTAACTATAACAACTCAAAGCCTCCGTTTCAGAGAGCAGCTTCTCACATCGCTGAAGCTCTCCTTTCACTAATCCACGACGCATCTCCACCGTTAATCACGCCGGAAAATCTCATTCTCCGTATCGCCGCTTACAGATCCTTCTCTGAAGCCTCGCCGTTTCTCCAATTCGTCAATTTCACTGCAAATCAATCTATTCTCGAGTCCTGTAACGAATCCGGGTTTGAGAGGATCCACATTATCGATTTCGATGTTGGATATGGAGGACAATGGTCATCTCTAATGCAAGAGCTTGCTTCTGGAGGTACTCCAGGAAGAAGAAGAACAAGAGCTTCATCAATGAAACTAACCGTCTTTGCTCCTCCTCCATCAACAGTCTCCGACGAATTCGAGCTCCGATTCACAGAGGAAAATCTCAAAACTTTTGCCGGAGAAGTTAAGATTCCGTTTGAAATCGAGCTATTAAGTCTTGAGCTTCTTCTAAACCCAGCTTATTGGCCACTCTCTCTCCGTTCATCAGAAAAAGAAGCAATTGCAGTGAATCTCCCAATAGGCTCCGTCGTCTCCGGTTACCTTCCTTTAATCCTCCGTTTCCTCAAACAAATCTCACCAAACGTCGTCGTTTGTTCAGACAGAGGATGTGACCGTAACGACGCACATTTCCCAAACGCCGTGATTCACACACTTCAGTACCACACCACTCTACTTGAATCTCTCGACGCTAATCAAAACCAAGACGATTCAAGTATCGAGAGGTTTTGTGTACAACCTTCAATCGAGAAGCTTTTGATGAAACGACACCGTTGGATGGAAAGATCTCCACCGTGGAGAAGCTTGTTTACACAATGTGGGTTTTCTCCGGCCAGTTTAAGTCAGACAGCAGAAGCTCAAGCTGAGTGTTTGTTGCAGAGGAATCCAGTAAGAGGGTTTCATGTTGAAAAGAGACAATCTTCACTTGTTATGTGTTGGCAAAGGAAAGAACTTGTTACTGTCTCTGCTTGGAAATGTTAGAAGAAAATTCAAAATTTCTGCTAATTTTTCTGTTTTTAATCTTCTAAGGTTTTAATTTAAAAGACAAATGTTGTTATGTTGTTCAATTATGCCCTTAGTTCGATTCTTGTGTTTAACAATCTTAAGGAAGGAATTAAGGATATATAATCAAGATCTCCTTTTGTTAGTTTTTGTGTTTCTCTTATTGAATTTATGTACAAATCTATCATCCAAACACATAAATTGCATAAATTTGATTATGCATAAATTCTCTACATTTAAGTATTTCATTTAAATTTAATCTATATGTTATGATTTGGTTATGGAGATTCTAATTGAATGTTTGTTTAATCGTCTTGGGTTCCTAAAGGAATTCTTCCCTAGTTTTTGGCCATGAAAAAGTTTTGTTTTTGTGTCATAAAAAAGGTTACAACTTTAATTTTGCGTACAATGTTACTTTAGATGTATGTTAAAGCTTTTAGCTTTAAATATTACAAATACATTATTGTAATACGACTTTTGTTCGTGAAATCACATGGTTCTAAACTCATTGCTGCTTTATATTATAATCTCATTATCTCAAATTTTGCTTAATACAGTTTGTTTTCTATGTTTATTAAATTGGACGGTCTTGATTTGCTACCAACCGCTTCACTAAACTAATATCTATATAAATTTTGTGACGTCGGTGTAAAAATTAATATTATTTAATTATGGCTGCATTTTAATAAAATGTAGTATTTTATTAATTCTGCATGGTAAATATTCTATTTATATCAATTATTGTCGTCTTTATTTACTAAGATCTATATCTAATCCACTAGCATCTTACCTAACTATTAAAACACTCAATAAAGGTTTTATTCGGTGAGCTTAATTCGATAACAAAAGATAATGTATATTTTGGTCTGTTAATATTCTATTTTTGGTTTTATTGGATGGATTTATAAACTAAAAATTTACAATCCTAAACGACCTTTCCAAAGTCATGTTTAAGTAATTTTAAATAGAAAAGGCAACCAGAAAAAAAATGATATTTTAAATAAGTTTGGTTGATATATAAGGACCTCTAGTAGCGGATCGAGGTTTGCATGTTACTTTGTATGAAATGTTTTTGTTTTGGTTTGGCTAATTTCGATATTATCAGCTTTTGACAATATTAAAAAACAGCATTAGCTTTATTATAACTTTGGGAAGAAAAAAAAGACATATACGTCATCAATAAGATATCAAACTTTAAACTATGAATATAATAACGTAAATTAACATGAAGCCAAACCGACAACAGATACTTTTGTCTCCATGACTCCCTAACTATTAGCTTCCTAATTAATCTTTACAAATTCATTATTTTGAACCACAAACAAAATCAAGATCTACAAAATTATGTTAAAGAATTTCTTTTTTTCTAAAAAATTATTTTTGTTAAATATATATTTTTCCAACAACAATTAAATCAATAAGATAAAAAAAAATTATATTTATTAAATAGTTAAATATATATTTTATCGTTTTTTACCACACTTCGACTTTAAATAATTATGTAGTCTCAAATAATAAAATATAAATTTAAAAAATTTAAAAAATTCATCAATAATCAAAATTTTCTAAACATTTAACATGTTGAACAAACATTATTTTTTAAAGTTGAAATCAGCTTGAAAAAATAACATAAATGATATATAACTACTTGACAAAAAAAAATTATAAATTAAAATTTATCTATCTAAAATATATATATTAACTCTAACATAATAAGTTTAATATCTCCTCACTACTAAAAGTAAATTATAAAGAGCTTTAAAAAGAGTTTTATATAATCTATTAAGAGTTATTAATCGAATTGTTAATTGTTGGTGGATGGATAGTCTCTTGTTAAAGTTTACCAATTATGTTGTGTGACAATTTATAAGAAAGGAATAAACTTTGATAAATACAAAATCTTAGGTTGATGCTCGTTCCACCAATGTCTTCGTCTTCCCAATCATTTCTTCTTCTTTTTTATCCTCTTTATCATTGTTTTTCTTTTGGTTCTTTTTAAATTTAAATTAATTTACCTTTTCTAATTCGATTTATAAAGTCTGCTTGGGAACAACGCATTCTCTATCAACCCCACATCATTTTAGTTTTCTTTTTGGAAAAATGTCAATTTAACCTTAATTTTTCAAAAATGATTGATTATTTTGGATAGGATTGATTAAACTTTTAATCTTTTGTTGATTTTTGTAAAAACTCTTAATTTTACATTGACTCGATAAATTTAACATGTCGTTAATCCTAAATCAAAATTTTTTCAAAATACAAAAGCTAAATCGATTTTGAAAGTTCGATTTAATTCTTTTTTTTTCTAAAGAATCCTTAAACTTGATTTTCTATTTTCTTTTAAAAATGAGTTCAAATTCGTCGATTTGAAATATCAAAAATAACATTTCTAACCGATAAATTTGAACTCATTAGTAAAAGAAAAAATAAAATTGACAAAAAAAACAGAAAACCAACAAAAGAATCATATGCATGCATTATCTATTGTCTTAAAAAAAACATATTTATTATGTAATTTGGATTGAGCAGCGTTAATGGAGTAGGAATAGTAGACTTATCAGTCCATCGCCATCAAAATAATTGTAATTCGGCGTTAATCATTCAATAATTTTAGGGTAATTTTATAAGTCAAACTTTATAAGTTAGTTAATCATCTCATTACAATTCATATTTCTTATAAAGCTTATAAAATTATTTTTAAAATGAAAAATTCAATCAATCATGCACCCCTAAGGACAGCTCAATTGTTTTCAACTATCAAATATAAACCAAACCCAAACTGGTTTTTACATTGAACCAAGAAGCAACCTACCGGTTTCAATCAGATGCTCTGCTTTCACCTCCTACAAGTCTTATGCATCTCTCAAATACAACTACACTGAAAACAGAATGCTTACTGCAAAAACGCTGACAGTGTTTCCAGCAGATCATCAAACTCCATAAAGTCTTAAGGATGTTTTAATGAATGAGTAAGCTAATGCACCAGTGAAAATGTAACTATCAACTCTATCCAATATTCCACCTGTAGCATGGAAAAGAGATTAGAGGTGGACTCAGGAGTGAGAAGAAACCACGGTTAGGGGGGGCTTTACCATGTGCAGGGATAAGTGAACCAGAGTCTTTGACGCCAGCATCACGTTTGATCATTGGTTCAGTAAGATCACCAAAGACTGACCCAAAGAATGTGAGGAAACCAAAAGCTACTGAACTGAGAAAACAACAAAAACACTAGTACATAAACAGAGAGATAAAGTGAAAGAGAGGTTCAATAGAACGAAATCCTTGAGTACCTGAAGAGAGATTGAGGCCAACAGAGAGACTTAGAGAGTAGAATGGTAACGGCAATACAACCAACAAGTCCTATAAAAGTCCCTTCCCATGTATTTTTGGGACTAATACTCGTAAGAGGTGTCCTACCAAAAGCCTGCATTAATAGTTAAACCAACTTTAAAACTGTTCTGGTTAAAAAACTTATTCGTGAGGTTATAATCTTTGGCGTTACCTTGCCACCAAGAAAAGCAAACGTGTCTGTCGCAATTACACCGCTGAAAGAAATCAATGTTGCCACTAATCCAACTGTCCAATGAGCTTGACCACCAAGAAGAATTGGCCATGTCCTTCCGATACCTATAGAATAGAAATAAACAAAACTGGTCATAAGACCTATGATGTTGGAGAAAGCGGAGAGCTTTGCCTCGATAAAATTGAGATATAAAAGAGGAGAGAAGGGAAAACTTGCCAGTGTTAAGCGCAGGAACTGCTAAACCACAGCGAAGCTTAACCCAGAAACAAGGGAGATAACCACAGTAAAACAGACCAAACACTGTACTACTCAGCTGAGAAAAACGCGGGGATGTTCTTTGTACTAACAATGCTATTGCAACAACAAATGCTGCGGATGTCACTAATATATCAATGTTACCAAAGTACCTACGAGATTTTTTGATAAAATCAGGTTTAAGGAGAAGTCATATGACATGGATAACAGGTAAAGATTCGACGTTGTCTTTGAGCTAAACTCACAGTGTAAGTATGGGCATAAGGGCACATATAACTGAACAAAATCGAAAGAGATATCGTGGGGAAGGTGTCATTCCTGTGGCTATGCCTTTACTTCTAACACGCTCGAAATATTCACGGGAACTGACAAAAACAGAAGCTGCTAAGGCTACTGTGAAAACCCATCCTCCAGCTAACACAACACATCCAACAGGTAATCCAATGCCAATACCAAAGATCACTCTTTTCTTAAGCTGGCTTGCTTTCTTCTGCTGATCTTCCACATTTTGCAAGTCATGGATTCTATCAACACCCTTTAGAAAGAATGGCCAATGGAGGAATTACACAATGACCAATCAAACAAAGTGACTACATCGAAAATTTAACATCTCACACGAATGATTCTATATCAAAACTCCGGAATTGACCACAATTCTCTACTGTACTCTGATTAGCTGATTCCCATCCCTAACTATCAAGCCATTTCTCAATTCAGCTAAAGATTGAGACTTTCTAGCTCCCTAACTCGGACAATCTCAGCTTGCTCCTAAAGTTACAAATTAAAGGAGAAGAAAGCAAAAAGTGATTACCTTTGAGTTGTCATCATCACCAAGCTGGTCTGATTCAGCTCGAGCAACGGCCGTGAGGAAACGCCGTTTAACAGATATCCTACCAGAACCGAAACGAAAGAATGGTTTGGTACCATTGCCGGGACGTAAACTCGTATATTCCGAGGAAAGGGGAAGAATTAGGGCTTTTCTAGTGTATCTACGGCAATCGCATGTACAGAGAGAAGTCGATAAAACTGGTTCAGTAAAAGACGCCATTGCTTTCAATATGACTCGAAATTGAACTCAAATAGTGAGAAGAAAAGGAAAAAGATTCTTTTTGAATATCTAAAATCATGATGTCGGAGGAAGAGAGTATGTTGGTGTGTGTTAATCGGTGAATTTCTCGGCGAGTTTTGTATTGTAGTAAGAACCTAAAGGAACAAGATAGAACTAGTTACTAGCGTCTAAACTAAGAACCTTCCAACTCAGCTAGAGTTTGCATGTCCTCACTCATCACAACTGTCGCCAACATGTATTTATTTCTGTAATTGAAGGAAAACAAAGATGAGTCATGAGACTTAGAAGAAGAGAACACAAAGAAAGAAGAATCTTTGAAACTACAAATTAGAAAAAGAGTGAAAAAAGAAGTTTATGTGGAAAATCTAAGTCTTATGAAAACCGTAATACAATTGCTCTAATGCACTAAGTTCAGAGACGACCATAAGACACAAGAGAAGATTGTCTTCCTCACACAATTTGATTTTTTTCTTTCTTTTCCGATGCTTTTTGAGCACACTTGGAGACTTGTGGGGTATAATTTGAAGCAGTTATGTCCTCTTCATTATGTATCCCAAGATTAGACTGATTATTCCGACAAGAAGAATGTACTTGAATGGGATTCCACCACTTTGACTTCTCTTGCTTTCACGCCTTAACTGCTCCTGAAATTTTACATCTTTTTGTTATCAGAAAGGTTCGTGTTTCTCAAAAAGGGTACAAGTAAAAGAAGCTGAGGGCAGATAGACGTAATGGACCAAAAATCTCACTACTCAACAACCAAGAAAATGACTACTCCCTAAATCCAGCGAGACTAGTTATGAATGTGCTTTTCAAATTTGCTAATCATCAATTCCACATCTCAGACAAGTGATTTCTTTGATTCTTAAGACGACGGCCAGGACGAATAGTTTAAATATACAAGGACAAGGTAATAGTTATTAGTTCCTTACCAATTCTTGTTGAAGCTTGTTGTTCAGTTGAATCGCAGAGTTCTTTTCCTCGGTGAGCCTTGTGATGAGAGCTCTTGCCTGATATCATACAACTCAATAAGGTGTTAAAATTACATGTAATAGAAGGATCACTTTCGTCTCCTAACTTCCAGTTAGTAGTCATTAGGTTTGTCTCAGCTTAGTACAATACAATTGCATGCATAAACTGATTAATAAAAAGCTACAACTATAGCAGAGCTAACCATATTCCTATGCACCAGAATATTGAGGTATTCAACAACATTGCTAATACATTGGTTAAAGCTTCAAACAAGGTAAAAATTATTTTCAGTAAGAATATTGGCCAAGTTTGAGAATATTCAGGTCGAGCAAGGAGCCATTAAGTTGCTAAAAACTGGAATGATCTGAATTGGAAAAGAGATTAAAAGCTACAAAAAGACCTGACAGGAGAGAAAATTCCATAGGATTGGATGGTAAACTATTGTTCGTTGCTTAATGGTATGAAACTAATGTACTCTATACGATGAAGGTAGTTCAGTTTCATGAATGCATCAGATGGGTTATATTAAAATACCTCAGATGAATTATCTTGAGATTCAATCCTATCCGCTTGAAATCTTGGAACCTGAAGTTTAACAAGAAATGCAAGAAAATCAACAAAAGTACAAAGAAAGAAACACATTACCGTAGAAATGTACACTTACAGCAGTAAAATCAGAACCATTCCCATTATCTGAAACGGAAGCCCTTGGAGAAGAGCCTTCTTCTGATCCTTCTCGAACAGGTGATGGTGGTCGCGGTGGAGCAACATAGATAACTCTCAATTTAGTCTCCTCAACTCGATGCCCCGCCTCTTTGCTAAACTGCAGTGTTCATCAGACAAAGAAACACTGTGTTCAGTATCCAATGAATCAAATTAGCCAAATCAGAAAGGGATCAGAGAATGGCAGAATAAGAGATTTATACCATCTCAGGAGTAACATCCTTTGCCGTAGCTCCGGGATTGGTCACAACACATTGAAGCAAGAACTTGTCTTTGCACTGCATATCAGCTGGAGCTTCCTTTTGAGCTTGCATGGTCACTAATTACAATACAAAATTCCGAAAACAGTCAAACCCATGATCCAAAAAACTATAAATTCCTGCTAATTCTAAAATAACAGAAAACAATCTAACAAACGGAAAGACTTAGAGAAACAAACCTAGAACTTCAGAAGAGGATCTGGGATGAACAACACCAGTATTTGGCCTAACGCAATACTTCTTCGGATTCGTCGTTTTAACCTAAAGGAAGACCCATGAAAACCTTAAGGAAACACAAAAATCGCAAATTATAGATATTGAAGAAGAATTTCAAAAGGATTCACCTTGAAGGCGACATAATTGTCGGTCTTGTTAGCCAAATAGAGAGAACAAGAGATCTGTTTCTTCAATTCAACTATTCAATCAAAATTCACAAAAATCAATAAACTAATTGGGTAAAGTAGATCTAAAACATGCAAATGATTGAATGATTGGAAAAGATAATCGAGGTGACTTACAAGCGAATTGAAGGTCGAGAGGTTCGATGGAGAGAAGCTCGTTACTCATTTTGAAGAGATCGCAGAAGAATTCTATCCGATTCTAATTGATAGATAAACACAAATCTACCAGAAAGCGAACGAAAATTTCGAATTGAGATTCCGGTGGAGAGAGGCGGTGGTGGTGGTCGTCGATGGAGAAGAGAGAGAATATACTAAACAACAACAACAACAACAACGTGAGATATATCAGCAACACGTCTGTCTTTTGAGTCTCTTTAAATAATTTAGACTTGCTTTTTATGTTTTTATTATTAAATTATTAATATGCCCTTATTGGTCTGACTGCTTAAGGTGTATATTTAGGGGTAAACATGTCATTTAGATGAAGTCATATAGTACTTGTTAATTTTCTCTTTTATAGATTGTTAACGATGGACCTCAACAAACATGGATACAAAAGACAGATCCAAAAAAAAAAACTTATGAGCCGATCGAAGACAAACTTTTCCTTAGAATGTTTCTTCTTAAGAAAGGAAAAGAAAAAGAGTTTAGTAACCAAAACAAGATCCATAGGTTCAAAGCCAAATACATATTTAGAGACTATTGATATCAGTAACGATCTAAATGTTAGGTGTTTCGTGATTTACAAACTTTGATATAGTACGCCATTAATTCAACGAGTAAAAATACCGAATCCACATAGTTGATATATTTAAATTGAGAGGCTGTAAAAACGTGACAATAGAATTAAATTCAACAATACAAAAGAAAGAGAAAAAAAATTATAGCATAAGTCAAGAAATTACCAAGTTCTTCATGAAGTAGTCTAAGAAACCACAAAACAAACTCAACACAATTAAGTAATCTACTAAAATGCATGAATGCAACTATTACAAAAAAATTATTAACACAGTTTTTCAGAATAGTAAGTAAATAAATAAATCCGTACATGTATTATATTATAAGAATTCAACTTTATATTGTAACTGAAAACAAAAGTTCTGAAACATAGCATTTAATAGTTTCATTTTTATTTTCCAACTAGAAGCACAAATTTATCTAAGTTCTTGGTACTAAATTTACACGAAATATTTTTTAAACGTATAAATATTTATTCAAAGTAAGATTAAGATCTCCTAGTACTTTTGAATATGTTATATCCTAAATACATAATGTTTTTCTGTAAAATATAAACATAATAGTGTTAGTAACCAAAAAGTTAAAAATGAATTGAATGATAACTGAAACAATAAAGATAGTGATTACATATCAAATATATTTTTATCATTTAAAAGAGAATAAAATACTAATTTTTCACATTTACAAGATTCACAAAGATTTAACATGACCTCAAAGTATAGAATACATTTCAAACTAATTCTATAACAAATTTAAACTAAGAAATCAAATTAATTTAGTGATTTTAACTATAACATTTCAAAGTTTACATAAATTTGCAATTAAGAATATCAATCTATTTATCAAAAGAACTTATTTATAAGAGACTATAATATGAAATAATTTTATTCAATAAAAAAAATCAATGTTATTCAATAAAAAATACATATGTTTATATGATTCTTAAAACGAAGAAGATACAATCAAATCCGGTAGAAAAAGTTGCTATAAATGTTTTACAAAATTGTAGAATTTCCAATTGGTCGTAGGCAATTTGTGTAAAGAGAGAGTACCATTGGTTTAGTTTATTCAAATCATGTTATTGTGCTAGTGTTGGAATTGAACATAAAATTTAAGTAATATTTTATTATGCAATATATTAAAAAATTATTGTTTCATTATTTTCTGTAATGTTTTTAAAAATTATTATAACAATATATACCATAAATTTACCTATTTATTTTTCTCTCACATCATTTTAGATACTAAGTTATTTTTTATTATATGATATAATAACGGATCAAACTAAGATATATATAGATATTAATTTTTTTTAGATATTTATAGTGTCCGGATCCAAATCTAAATAATAGAAAATGGATTTCACAAATCGTGACATCATGACATTCTTGATATCAAATTATATTTCAAATTTACAGTTTTAATGATTATATATACCATAATTTACCCAACATGTTACCAGTATTATCCTTTTTTAGAAGTATATAATTCTGATTTCTATATTCTACTTTTAGCTATATTTATCCAATAAACTTGTATATTATATACTCTCAAATAAGTAAACTAGACCTCAACATTCAGATATTTTAGGTTTCCGATCTTCTAGGTCTGATCTTTTAGGTTTTTAATATGTTGTGTATAGAATATATTATGCTTTTTCTGTAAAAAATAAATATAATAATGTAACTAATCAAAAAGTTAAAAATGAATTGAATGATAACTAAAACAATGCACATCAAATATAGTCTTTATCATTTAAAAGAGAATATGCACATGAAAATAAAAAGTTTACCAAAAACTCTGAATTAAATATCCTATTATAAACCAAGAGTAGAAAATTATTTAAAAACATTTCAAACTAAGTACTCATTTTTCAGATACACAAGATTCACTCAAATTTAATGTGACCACAAAATTTTAGAGTACGTTTCAAACTAAAAAATAAAACTAATTAAAAAATAAGATAAATTTAGTGATTTTAATTATAACATTTCGTAGTAAACATAAATTTTCAATTAAATAAACCATTCTATTTATGTCCAAAGTATTTATTTATAAGAGATATAGTATGTTTTAGAATATTTATATTATTTAAATAGATAATAATAATAATAATAATCAATGTTATTTAATAAAAAAATAGTATTCCATATTTTTTAAAAACAAAGAAAATAAAATCAAATCCGGTAAAAAAATCTTGAAGAGATAAATATTTAATCACAAACATTTCTCATTTTTACTAAATATAATTATACATAGCTATATATATATATGTTTTACTAAATTGTAGAATTTCCAATTAGTTGTAAGCAATTTATAACTATGTATATTGGTTGATAGTAAAATATATATATAAACATTTTTTGTTCCATATAATTATAAACAAATTTATATGGTTGCAATTATATTTTAATATGTAAGGAAACTTCCACAAAAAATACATTTTAAAAAGGCATAGACTAATGTTTTGTCTAGATAACACATCATCAAAAATATTTCTATATTTATCACTTTCATAAAAAATAAATCTATACAAAACTATTAAATTCCACTTGTAAGAGATTTCCTGAGACCAAGTTCACATTTATAATTATAATATGTATCAACCAATAAAAACCCATTTATGTCTCCTACATTTTAAAACTAGATTAGTGATTGGTTAAAACACTTTGTAGTTATATAAGTTGACTTAGTAAATTCGACAAGAACACATTCGACATCTGTTTTCAATTATACCTTATGGTGGATGATGAAATCTTCTTCTTGTTCAACGAAGAAAGCATTAAACTTATCGATCTCTGCATTCAACAAACCAACGAAAACAGATTCCACCGGAGCCGGAAAAGAGATGAGATTCTTAAGTTCTTTGTAACGGAGAAACTTGTCTCGCCACTCCGGCAACGACTCTTGTATCTGTTCTTTAATCCTCTTCCCGAACTTCATCACTCAAAATCTTATTTTTAATTAGAATAGAAAAAAAAAAAAAAAACAAAGAAATAAGTTTATTATAATGAGATTTGAAGGAATTGAAGGAGGAAATATATAGGAATATAAATAGTGATTTTGTAAAAGAATATGTAAGAGGATATGCTTAGCTTTGGCGTGACGAAGTGTTGTGAATGTGGCATGTAATAAAGACATTGAAAATGGTTAAATTATTTGTTGTAGAAAAGATAAAATCCTAAGCATATTCGTTCTTTAAACTTCTCTTTAAGTCTTATGTTTGAATTTTGACATAATTGTTTTTTTTTGACCGGACCTTTTATGGTATGTTTGGTATATTACATGTGTTTTGCTGATTTCATGCTATCTTTTTTCAAGGTACTCTAGAATTTTTGTTGATTCCTATATCAACTATTTTCTTATATGATTTTTAATTAATTTTTTTTTTGGCTTTTTGGAATGCTTGTTATTGATGTGATGGTGAGTTCATGTTATTGGAGACCGTCGTGCAGAAATTGCCGGGATGTTGTGAGATTAGAGATTAAAGTGACCAAAATGACCCAAGTCTATTGACAAAATTCAAGGATAAAATTGGTAATTACTTGGATTCTCTTAAAGTCAATAAGATTCCAACAGAATCTAGCATCTTTTGCTTGTTAAGCAACAAAAAAAGAAAAAAAAAGACTTTTGAAGAAAACGAAAGTGAAAGATTCAACAATACCCATTAACATAGATGGGTTGGTTCAAGGCCATATACAAATTTAAGTCCATAAAACAAAAGCCTCAAAATATCATACGAAATTATCAACCGAAGTTCAAGTAACAAAACTAATAAGATATTAATAAAGTAAGTACCAAAATATTTCCAGTTTATTATTCTAGTTTTTATTTTAAAAAGTTTTAAAATTGGATTAGATTTTTGTTCTGATCTATGGTTACGAATAGATTCACTAGTTTTTTGTTTTTGTTTTTAATTTTTGGATTTTAAATTTTAATTTTTGTTTGTAGATATGTTTTAATTTTCAAAAATTAAAAAAAATTAGTTTTTGGTTTTTGGAGAAATCAATGTTGATTTCTTAAAAACCATTTTTCTAGTTTTTAGGGAGAAAAAATCAAAAACTTAAATAATAGGATACAACGTAAAAACTGCTTTTAGATTTTGAGAAATTATTTTTGTAAAATCATGATTTGCTAAAACATAATTTTTCTAAAAATAAAAATCAGAAACCAGTTTAAAACCTATATCTTTATATATATTCTAAATATTTTTCAACATAATTATTACTTTTCATAAAACATCCAATATTATCAAGAATTTGTCAATTTAACCTATTTATTATATATTAAACTAAATGTTGAATGAAATTAGTAAATATCAAAGAAGTAAGATAATCTTTAAAAATGATAGATTACCTTTAAAAAACCTTTTTGTTTTGTACTCGTTTAAACAAAAATTGTGCAGCTTTAGTTAGACTTATACATATCAAAATTTATGCAACCAGTTGTATGGGATCCATCATAATATACAGGTAAATAATTAAATTTAAAGAATTAATTTTATTATTTTTTAATTATTTAACTAATATATGTATTCTCAATGAGCCAAAAGAAAATATTCTCAATTAAACAAAAGAAAAATATATGAATTGTTCTAGGAGAATCAAGTGGCATTCACGACTAATATATATTTATAGTATTTTTCTGTTTTTAATTTGTATATAGTTTCATAAACAAAAGTTTTACAAATTATAGTTCTGACCACAGGATATGCTTTGTCTAACAATATGTATAAGTATCAAAAATATAATAAATTAATTGTTCATCTGATTTAATTACACAAAGAGTGCACAATTCGCAAAATTGAATTTATAAATTAATAGAAAATGTGGAGACAATGATGACATGTTTAGAGTGGAAAATTGGTGACATATAGTCAACTACACAACATCAATTACACTAGTTAATGTGCTATCACAATTTGTATATAAAGAAGTATACAAATTTGATGGGAGATTTGTTAGGATTAGCCAAGATTATGAATAAGTATGACAAGATAACATGAAGAGAATTAAGATGCATATGGATTTAAACGGACACAGTGATTAATTAGTTGTAGATTACGATTTTCTACTTCATATTATTAGATCTTCTTCTAAAGAATGATTTCTTTTAAAGCATGTTTTATTCTAATTGTAAGGAAAAAATACATACATAGATTATTTTCTCCAAACTCGACCAAAAAAAAGATTACTTTCTCCAAACAACATCTTTTGGTTCATTTTGTTGTTGTTAGTAATAACTTTTAACTATATGGTTTAGTTGTTTCTTCTTCTATCTTAGATCCTTTACATGAGATACAAAGAGCTATATTTTTTCTTCTTCATATTATTCTTTTGAAAGTGAACTCTTTTTCTTTAGTTTCATATAAAAAAATAACCATGTTCAATCCGGTACAACCGAATTGAATCAAACCAATCCGAATAAAAAAATGATATAGTTTGGTTTTTGGTTATATCATATAAATTATATGAATACAATTTTGTTAAAACCGTAGGATGCGGATATGATTTGGTAATAAACCGTTCAAACCGAAAAAAACTGCTAGATATTAATATAATAGTTAATGTATTAGTTATATTGTAATGATATATACATAAAACAAGTGTGCATATAGTTAAATATAATGATGTTATACTATAATAATATAATGATATATTTAAACGTAAATATCAAATTTTCAAATTATTAGTTTAATATAATTCAATTATTAAAAATAAATGCATTAATTAGAAGAATTTTTCATATGATAGTTAACATAATCACTTCTAAATTTCTAATGTCATGTTTATAAAAATAATTCTTGCATTCTAACTTTTGATTTACAATTTATAAACACAGAATATAAAATAATAAATAAAACCGATAAAATTCAATTAAACTAAATAAATCTATGGTTTTTGGTTTAAAATTGAATAAACCGAAAACTGTAATTATCCAAACTAAACTAAACCATTATCTATATAGTTTAAATATGGTAGATATTTTTTATAAACCGAAAAACTGAAAAACTGAACCGAAATCTAAATTGAACAGGCCTATAAAAAACATGATGACCGATACTTGTAAACACTAAATCAAATTGAATAGATCAATACTTTTAAATTGTAAACACTAAATCCTAGCAAGTAGCCACCTAACTATATATGTAATAAGACTAGTTGAACTATCACAACAACTTTGAATCACACCTTTGTTGATATATCTATCAATTGAGTGGTGATTATGAACAATATTCATTGGGTTTGTTTCCAATCATAAGTAAAGAATAAAGTATACGTGAAGAATAATTCTAAGTAGGTGGTACCTCAAAACCCAAAGGCCATATTTGATTCTATAGTGAAAATGATATTGAAACTAAGACCAAAACATAAACTTTTTTCTCTTTTCTTTTTAAGTTTGACTTTCTTTTTTGCCCTAATTGTAGGCTAAAGAGATAGATGAAGTGGGCACTCTTACTTCTCTAGCTTCTTAAATTACACAGTAATACCTAAATTGCATGAAAAATCAAGAAATTATATAATTCTATTACCTATAACAAGTGTAAAACTTTAGCAAAAACTTCATATTATGTAATGAAGATTCAATGCTCTTTGATTTAGGCCAACACGACGTGAGGCTAGTACTTAAACAACTTGGCGTTAGAACATGTAAAAGTAGTCTCTTTTGCATTTAAAATAATAGAACATAAAATTGAATCAAACTCCAATCCAAAATTAAAAGAAAATAATCGAAAAGATTTTAAATTTTGACAACCTGAATCACGCAAAGTCTGTTACCTTTCGTTTTCACCATTCATCAAACACCAAAGAGGTTTCATTATCTTCATTAAGTGCGGGAAGATTAAGATCAATCATCTTCTGTTTCACTGATACTTCTTCTTTATCTATACGTATAATTTGATTTATAGACCCGATGTTGCTTCCATGAGATCTCTTATGACCTCCAAGTGCTTGTCCTGATGTAAAAACTCTTAAACAAATCGGACATTCATGACTTCTCTTCTCTGTAACTTTATGATCATACTCTGTTTTCGTTGTTGTGCTTGTCTTGTTTTTCTTATGGCTTGCTCTGTGTCCTCCTAATGCTTGATATGATTTAAATACTTTCCCACAAGTCTCACACTTGTGTCTTCCTCTTCCTCCTCCTTTGTTCTTACTCAATTTGTAATCTTCTGATTCATGATCTGTCTCATCTTCTTCTATTATCTTCTTCTTCTGTTGCTTCCATTTGTCTCTAGAGAGCATAATCAGACAAAAGGCAAGATCTTCCTCCGTTGTTGTATCAGAAGCTGAGCTATGATTCACTGATTCACCAAATTGGCTTGTTTTTAGCTTCTTCAAGTCGAAATCAAACGATCCAAGTTTCCGAGTTCGTTTAGATCGTCGTTTAGTTGGATTAATCCTTAATGACTCTGTTTCACTTTCAACATCGAAATCAAACTCCAATCCATCACCGAACTCACCGCAATTTCCATGATCTTCAACTTCATCAGACGAAGAAGAAACATCTGACTCGGTATCGTCGTTACGGAGTTGACTCATCCGTTCCTCTTCTTCGTCTTCATCGATTAAATGTTTTGCAGAAACACTAAGCATATGAGATCTCATATGACCACCTAAAGCTCTTCCATTGATGAAGCTCTTTAAGCAAAATCTACACTTGTATCTCTCCATCTTCAATTGAAAGTACAGAAGAGAGAAAAAGAAAGAGCTTTTTTAGGTTAACACTCAAAGAAGAAAGAAAGAGTAGAGAAACTACAAAGGAGAGTAGGTGACAAAAGCATTCTTCTTCTGCAACCAACGAACTAAGAAGAAGACAAACAGAGGAAAAAAAAAAAAAAGTTTAACTCCTTTTCTTCTCTCTCACCCTATATTTATAAATTGCTTCAATTAATTTTGAAACGTAAAAAAGGAGAGTAAATATTTTTAGTTTGTTTTGAATAATCTAATTAAAGCATTTGCCATGAAAGAAGAAGAAAGGACACTGCAACATGCGAGCTTTGCCCGTTTCTGCAATAACAAAAAAAGAAATGTAAATTTCCAAGACTACCCTTCTAATCAATTAGATTAAAAATAGGAAAATTTCTATTTTAATACCCCTAATCAACAGACGCAACGCGGTTTAGTTGTCTATTTATGGTATAGCTTTTAATTTCACTGCGCCAAAATAATAACCTCAATCTTTATTAAGGGTAGTATCGGTATTTCGCATCTGAAGAACGCTTTTTTGTTGTAACGAGTCTTAACCAGAACAAAGCGTTGTCCAAAAATGAGGGGAAAGAATTTTACCAATTTTTATGGCTGTCATTTTTTGTTCAGTTTGTGACAGCCACGTAGTATTTAAAACGACTGTTACAAAACTTATACTCACCAACCAGTAACTTTATCTCTCTAATATCAAATAAATTAAAGTTTAGATTCTACTTACCATCTTCTTCTTTAGATTGGTTTAGCCAACTGTCAGTAACGATATCTTGATCTTACTTAGTAAAAGCCGGCTCAGCATTTGATAATCTAATCTTAGTTTAATTCCACTAATCACTCGATAATGCAAAATATTTCTGAATATTTAAGTGTTTAAGAGATTTCTCCTTTGATTTTGGATCTTTCAATTTAGATAATAAATGAGAAAAAGTCAAAGAGTCCTAAAGTTTCGTTTTATCAATAACACTGCCACACGTTTTTACTAATTGAACTCTATTTAGACAGATTAACTTTGAATTGATGTGATGAGCTTAATTGTTTTATTCCACAAATTCTGGTCCCTAATCTAAAACATTAATTCATATCATGCTAAATTATGCGACTTAAATCAAATTTCGATTAAAAGTTAATAGTGACATTGAATAAATTGATCAAAAATATTTTCTGAGCTTGATTTCATTTAATTAATTAAAAAATTATTTATAGCTACGATTTTTTCTAGTAACGATCCTATAACAATGGTAGTAACCAGCGAAAAAGTTTGTTGCTAGGACGTAATTTTTTGGTTATGTTTTTTATGTATTTGATGATTTTTTGTTGCTGTTTTTGTAGTTTTGCTATGTATATACATATAACGGCTAACCAAAATATAAATTAAGAAAAAGTTTAATTACAAATGCATTTAACTTTGGACCCACTAGAATTGAAACCAAGGGTTTAATACAAACCTAACCATTTTACTTTTGTGTTTCTCGTAACACTGTATTAAACGTGATCAACGACCAACACAACGATCATGTGATCTTTTTCAATTCATCGAACCTGATCATTCCAAGATCCAATCATCCATAAGTGCTAAAAAACTTGTAAGACATTGAACTTCGAGTCTTAACTTTAAACAACTTAAAGTTCAACGTTTCATATTTTAAGTTATTATAAATGCATTCAAAGAATTTACTTACAAAGGTGATTTAAGTCCCATAACAACTTTTTTTCATAATGAAATGTGTGGAAGCAATTGGTCTACGCAAAGTGTAAAGTAAACGATTTATTCTTCATGGAATGACTTAATGGTGGTGCCAAACCACTTACTAGCTCCTTTCTCTTTATCACTCCTTTAATTTCTCCGTTGACTTGTCTCGCTTGACTTTCAAATTATAACTATTTCATTAGTAAATATTAAGTATATACAAATGTTGTCATCATATGACATTCTTAGATCATAACGGCTTTATTATACATAAGTTAAAATCAAAATGCTATGGACGAAGTTAACTAATAATTAAGAGACGTAAAGTGTAGAGAAAACATATATAGTTGCAATATATAGATCACTTCGGCTCATAGTTTGATAAAACAGAGAACTTAGTTATTATTTAATTTAATTTATCTGCTTAAAATTTAAATTAGAGTAAAAATAAGCCAACTTAAATGACAAAAATAAATAAGGAAGTGTTTTGGTAAGTTGTTGAAAATCTATTACTATAATTTTTTCTACCAAAATTTGATTCAAAACATTCGTGCAATTTCATGTGATGGAATTTCAGATTATTGATTGTTATTTTGTTTATTTTATGTTTTTCTTAATTATTATTTTAAGTATAAGTGAATTTTATTTATGAATCATGACAGATTTTTATAATGATTTCTTTGGTATTTGGATTACTTCTCATAAGTACATCCAATAGTTTAAGAAAATTCTTTTAACAAACAAACTATTTGTTTTACTGAAATTGTATGTTGCCAATACGTAAATCTTAATATATATAGAAGTTAACCTTTCAAATTCTCTATAGATAAAATAAATAATGAAAATAAATCTTTAACATATATGTTAAATAAATAACTTCATTTATTTTTGGGCTAGTTTCAAAAATAACATTTTTTGTTGAGTCAATTGTAAAACTAACCTCTAATTTTCTCTCTCTAATTTTTTTTCTATTTTATCCTTGTGGCAATTTATATTTACACAATAATGCCATTTTTTAATACCCAAGAAAAACTTAAAAAGACATAAATATTTAGTTTGAACCACTTATTTACAAAAATGTCATCTTCTTCAATATCCCCAACCACCATTAACAACCAAAAGTGAGCTCTAAATGCTCATCTACCAACCAATTTCAGACTCAATAACCTCCAATTGAGCCACATAATTTTATATTATTCTACTCTCTCTCAAATTCCATCCAAGAAACTCTCTCATTTGCATTTCAAAATTTTTTAAATTCTTAGATCTTGTTGTTTTCGAGTTTTTTGCATTTAAAACGATTGGGCTTCTTGGTATTAGATTGACTCAAAATTCTTGGCAGTAATTGAAGGTAAACACAAGCTCAATCTAACTCTTTACTATTTAATTTTTCGTTTTTGCAAACAGTAAACTTCATGTGACTTGCAAAGTAGACTTAATATGAAGTTTACAAGTCAACAAATGAGTTAATTTTGTATTTGACCAATATGTTGTAGATTTACCATGAAGTCTACACACTTCTATTTTGTTGGAAAAAAAACTTATGTAGACTTCATGTTAAGTCTATATTAAAAATGGTTAGTTTTGCAATTCACCAATGTGTTGACAATCAAAGTTGAAGTCTACACCTAAAGTCTACAACCAATTTCAAATAGTAGACTTCATATGAAGTTTACTTTATAAATTTCTTATGTAATTCGATATATGACGTAATCAAATACAAAAAGTATAATTCATATGAAGTATACTTTACAAATAAGTAGACTTCATTTGAAGTCCACATTGTATAAACTTCCCAAGTAGACTTCATACACAAAAGTCAAATTTAGTCAATTGCAAAGCTAACCTCAGTAACCAACGTTGTGTTGGGTTAGTGGTAAACTCCTGGTGGTAATACCAGGAGGTCACGAGTTCGAGCAGCGTTGGGAAGGGTCTTTAAAATTTAACATTGGTTTGGGCCCCGCCCTGGGGAGACGTACGGGCCCACGGGTCCCGAACTCCTAGGTATACAAAAAAAAAAAAAATTAACCTCAGTAGACTTCGTATGAAATCTACCATTTGACCTTGGTTGTAGACTATAAATGAAGTCTACTTTGATAGTCAACACATTGGTCAATTACAAAACTAACCTGATTTGAAAGTAGACTTCATATAAAGTTTACTTCTGAAAAGTTAAACTTGGTCAAATGAAAAACTAAGTTAGAAGTAGATTTTATATAAAGTCTACATAGAGAGTTGATTTCATATGTAGACTACATCTATTGTGAAGTCTACTATGAAATTTTTATTAAAAGTTAATTTATAGCATATGTGTGATGTTTTTTTTTGTATTTCTCTAGTTTTTTGTCTCTGTATAAATTTTACATGTTTATATGTTATATTTGAGGTTTTATAAATTTTTGAAATAATTTGGGTAGTTAGCTCATTCTGAGTAGATTTCATTTGAAATCTACACTAAGTAGATTTTATTTGAAATCTACTATGACAATTTTATTAAAAATGAATTTATAGCATATGTATAATTTTTTTTATTTTATATTTTTTCATATGTATTTCTTTAATTGTTTGTCTTTATATAAATTTTACATGTTTATGTGTTATAAATTAAAAAAAATAATTTAGGTAGTTAACTCATTGATAGTAAACTTAATATGAAATCTACATACATCAAATACTTCATTTTTCAAATTATATGTAGCAAGTAGCTTTTCACTTAGGTGAAAAGATTTGATCAATTTTGAAGAGTTTCTTCTTTCTTGTAACTATATTTCCTTTTAGGCATGAAAATTTGGTTTAGGCCTTTGTAGTAAATATATGGCTATATCGCCAGATGTTATAAAAAGTTCGACGTTCATTCAAGTAATTTTAAGTTATGCTACTTTTAATTAACAAATCCTAAAATGGTGATACAATATAACTTCTATATATTAATATTTTATAAAATGAGGCAAGAAAAAATCAAAGAGATGAAGATCACATTTATTTACACTTGTTTACAAAGCGATTAGAAAACCATAAAAAATACAGCTGCAACTACTCAGAATATTATGTTTGAGCATGAAACATCTTTGCTATATCTGCAGTCGTGCTCCATTTCTCAAAATAAAGTGTTCACGATTATCAAATCAAGTCAACAAAGAAACATTAGGCCATTTGCTTCAACAGCTTTTAAAGCAAACAACAAAACAATTGCTACATTTTTTTTTTGAAGAAAAAGATGTCCATTTACTCAGTTTAGAGAAAGTGAGACTTAGAGCTTACTTTCTTAGTTGAATATGTGGATTTAGGTCTCTTTTTGTTTAGATTAGGAAGTGGTTTTGCCTTTACCATACAGAAGTCTATATGAAAAATATACACACAAAATCTACTACATGACAAATCTACACACGAAATCTATATGAAAAATCTACACACGAAGTCTACATGACAAATCTACACAATATAATCTGAGGAATAAATAAGCTTACCACAGAAAGCGATCATGGAAGTTTACAAAAGAAATCTGCAAACTCAATTCAAACACAAAAAAAAAATTAACACAGAAAGTAAACTAATAATCAAATATTTAATCATGTAAAACTAAAATTAGACAATCTAACAACTATCAACAGAAAACTCAAAAAAATGAAATCTTTAGCAAGAATATTGCAGAAAAGCTAAAATTTGACACATAAAATAAAAATCAAATCTTTAACATAATAAAGTCAATCAAAACCGATCAGACAATCTAAATACTATCAAGAGAAAACTCAAAACGAAATCTTTAAGTAAATACTACATAAAAAACTCAAATTTGAAACAAAACAAATCTTTAACCCCAAAACATTCGATATGTAATAATAACATTTTTTAAAAAAAATCTATGAGGAAAACAATCAGATCTATGAAAAAACACTCAGATCTGTTAGAAAAACACTCATATCTATGAAAAATTACTTAGAACTATGAGAAAAACACTCAGATCTATCATTAAATCTCTACCAAAAATATAAATCTCATATTTCATTAAAAGATTTCATTTGAGGGAGGCTTTCTCTACAAAAGAATAAAAAATTCATTAGAGAAAGAGGGAGAATGAGAGAGAAATCGTGAGAAAGAGAGAGAAAGGGAGAGCTCAACACCGGTGGCTGGAGAGGGTTGGTGCCGGCGACCAGAGGAGAGTTTTCCGGCGAAACATGTTCTTCAAAAAAAAAACTTGAGAAGATTCAAGAGGAGAAAATTGTGGAGAGGGAGATAAATAAGAAGAGAGATGTGAAGAAGAGTCACCAGATAAGAGAAGAACGACAGCAATGTGCTTTAGTCCGCCGGCGAAACTCTGCCGATGTTGGTCGAAATTGTGTAGGTGGTGGGAAGAAAATAGTAGAGAGAAAATGATGGTGGCTGTAAAATGGAGGTTCTAAGGGTTTTTTTTACACACAAAATTTCTTTTATATTAAAGTAAATTTGAAGGTGCAATAATTGGTTTAATGTTGGTTTGGCAACAAACCAATTTGATTTTTACTCCAATTTGGTTTAGTGAGAAGTAATTTTGGTCAATTTTTCTGGGTAAATAAAACATGTTGGTTTATTATTGGTTTACCAAAAACAAAGTTATTTGGAATTTAAAAATTTAAATTGTAGACTTTATACAAAGTCTATACTAAACCTTAAACCCTAAACATAATTTCTAAACCAAATATTAATTATTTTATATTTAATGGTCAAAACTTTAAACAAAACTTAAGATTTCATTCAAAAATTTGTTTACAAGAATTTATCATTTCAATAGCATCAAAATAGAGTTGATTCACCTCATCACCACTTAATCACTTTACTGTCTTCAATCATAAAACAATAGATTAGTGACCAACCTCAAGATTTTACCACAGATATAACTCATGAAAACTGCATATAAAAATTGCCATTTGCTTTTAAACCTGATCAGGTGGCTGTATCCAAATGTTCTTAGAAGAGAGATAATTTCTCCAATCAAAATTAGGAACGCACGTTTGGTATCTTAATTCGTCACATGAATACGCCACACAACGCTTCTCATTGTAAAATAACTCAGGGAAGTATACACTCTTCCTTAACAACCCCTTGTTGACGTAAGTTCTCGATTCACATGACTTACTACTCGCAAAACTAGTTAAACTTCTGAGTGTATCCAAACTAGCCCAAAATATAACTAAAATAATTTGCAAAGTATAAAATATGAGACCAAAATCATTAAATATATATTTATCATCATAAACTTTCTATATCATATATTAACTAGATCCAACAAAGAATAAATCGATGTACAATCTACAATTCTTTCTTTTAAAAGTTTATAATTGAGCGATAAGTTTCACCAGCTCTCCAATTACCAGGAATAACAGATTGAGCAACTACTATTTTATGAGAACTTCCAGAAGTAAGTCTAACGTTGAATGGACATTTCAAAACCCCACCGGAGTTGACTTTCCATACGGCTGATCTCATCTCTTGCATCGGAATAAATTTTCCACCGGTCGGTTGAATCTCAACGTTGGCCAAATTGCCGTCGCCGTTTTCATACTCTACAACAAATGCCATGTAGTATGGATTTGCTCCGGGATCAATACCAAAGGCTATATGTGTCCCTCGATATAAGCATTGTACTCTGCTTAATACAAATTAAATTCATTATTATTAAAAGCTTGACTGATTTAAGACAATTGAAAACATGTATTTTTCTTCAAAAAAACCAATTGGACCAACAAAATTTGATCAATAGCCCAAATTTACCCCTAAAATCCCAAATAATATCATGTAGGGTTTACGTCATTTCAAGAGTCGAATTTTAGTAGAAGAAAGTAATAGATGAAGATTTAATCACTTGACCAAAAAACACTACCCTTCGAATACCATCAATAGTAGATTATTGTCATAATACATTAGTTTCAAAATTTAGGGAAGTGTATTTAGTCAAGTGGTTAGAGTCAATTATGCAATATTTCCTAAACGAATTCGACTCAGAGAATTGTGTTGCCCCGCGTAGAATTGTTTGAAATTTTCTGGTGATTTGAGCTATAACTCGGAACTTATTGATCCAAATGACCAAAAAAAGTTTAGGAAATTTCTTAAAATTTGGATTAAATTATATATATACCGTCTGTAATTAACACGTAGAACACCAGCGGCACGAAGTTTGTCGGCTTGGCCAGGTTTGGCTAAGGCACCAATGGATCTGCCGCTAAGATCAAAGTGGACCGGTTCGGAGGTGCATGGACCGCCAGGGCACTCGTCGGTTATCGTTACCGTTATTGGTCTTCCCGAACACGCTGGATTCCCATTGCACATTATCTAATATATAAACAAAGTTAATATGTCTGTTTATATATAGTTTGAAATAGGTATGTCAAACATATGATAAATACATATATATGGTAATTTTTTTATACATAAAACCATACGTACTCTATTTCTAAATGCTTTTTAACATAATTTTTGTTAAAGACAGATTTAATTCTCTAATAATACATTTCTGGTTTATTTTAAAAAGTAATGATTCATCCAACAATAAAAACCATAACTTTATGAGTTCGACTTCCGACGTAATATTGTTAACTCCTAGAAATTGTGTTTGCATGACGTTAAGGGTTTGAGGAATTTAAATTATTTATCAAACTTTGTCAATCCAAAATGTTGAAAAAACAAAAAAGAAGCATATAACTCTATGTTACATCAATTATAATTGAACCATATATATACGAACCTGATAATTAACATGTTCCACATCCCTTTCCGTTGAGGAACAGTGAAGGGCCTCCGGCTGAAACCATAGCGTTTAACGGTGGATTAGCCACCGCAAAAGCGAACCCACAAGCTCCTCCTATTTTGATATATATAAACATCACTTAATCCCTTATTATTTTTTAAAAAAAATTATTGTAAAAAATAAATGTAATGTTATGTTACGTACTGGTGCACCGGCGCCTTGAGGTTCGCCGTACCAAGTAACTCCGGCCATACCGCATCCGTCAGCATTGAAAGTCTCATTTTGGCAATAACAAAAGTTTAGTGAGACTGCGAAAAATGCTAAGAGAGCAATATATCTATGTGATGATGACGCCATTGGTTGATATTGTTACTTTGTTTGTTTAAACTTTTTTTTTCTTTAATTATTATAGGTATAACCGTATAAGTGAATTTTATTCATGAATCATGACAGGTTTTTATAATGATATTTTTGGTATTTAGACTACTTCACAGATATACATCCAAAGTTTAAGGAAATCTTTTAACAAATTTAAGTAATTGTTTAAATGAAATTGTAATATTGCCAACATATGTAAATCTTAGTATCCATAAAAGTTAACCTTTTTAATTCTCTATAGGGAATGCTTGGAGAAAATGAAAATAAATCTTTAACATATATAGTAATTGAATAACTTGTTTTATTTGTTCGTCAATAAATGAATAACTTCTTATATATATCAGTTTTAATTATATTTTCTAAAAATGATAAATAGAATATTCATATATATATATATATATATATCATTTCTAGACTTGCCAAAACTGATCATACTTTCAAGAAAATAATTTCGATTCCACGTAATTGTATATGCCCCACGGGATATTAGTAGGAGTTTAGGAACTAAGAGATTGAATTGAGGTTTGTTCATCCAATTAATTACAAAAAAATACAAAATATTTTTGGTCAAACAGTTAAATATTATCGTATTATCGTATGCAATTTTCTCACTAGATTTCACTTCCATTCTTTCACTTGGTCTTTTATTTCTCGTTTTTTTTATTGACTAATGAAACCATATTTGTCAACTATGATTCTACTCATTGGTTTTTAATGCTATTTTGAGTAATATAAAGTTGATGAAAAACATCATTTATAATGCTTTGTTCAATACACCCTCAAAGTGTAATTTATTATACAAATAGATATTGTGCATAGGCACAATAGCTTTTTAAGTTCTTAGACAGACTTATACAATACTTTAGATGCATAAGTTTATACATATCATACCACATAATTAACTTAAATTTTGTTACACTTGAAAGTTTACGTTCGATTCGTATTTTGTATCGGGCTGCCAGCCGACCGGAATAACATCGGTAGCCTCAATGGTCTTGTCGGAGTCCAACAAAGTCACTCGGAGAGATAGTGGTGGCTGCAAAGGTGGCGCTGGTGACATCACTTGGAGCTTCCAATAGGCGCCAGAAAATTGGTTCATAGACAGCCACGTGTCAGGTTGTTGAGCTTGTTTGAGTTCGACTCGGCCGATTTGGCCATCTCCGTTCACATACTCAACCAAAACCGCGAAGTAGTAAGGGTTTGTACCATCCTTCACGTGAAACGACAGCGTTTTGTCTTTATAGTTGCATGCAACTCTACAAACACAAAAATACAATAATAATTTATTATTGTGAAATCAATTGACACTATAAAAAATTAATTGATACCAAATATTTCGTCACAATATCATAATAATATATAATATAAAATAAATATTTTTACGAAGAAATCTATTAACAGTTTCGTCATAAATCATTACTAATATTCTTTGTCACAATACAATCGTCATAATAGTTTTTTGTTGTGATATAATTAGAGATATAAAATATAATATATATATATATATATATATATATCACGTACGTACTTTCTATAATTGATCTGCAATTTTCCGACGGTTTGAAGCTGGATCTCTTGACCAGAATGGGCCATGGCATTATACGCAGTAGTGCTCAAATCGAAATGAATTGGGTCGCATCCAGCACATTCGTCCGTAATCACAACCGTAATCGGATTATTAGAACATGATGATGACGTTTGTGAGGTGCATTTCATCTGTACAAATTAATATAGATCCATGTACGCAATTAAGCTAAATTTGGATATATTTTTAATCTCTTCTCCTTAACTGTATAATTGATTGTACACAAACCTCATAACATGCGCCACATCCTTTGCCTGACTTATACAACGAAGGATCTCCGGCTGATACCATCGCCGAAAACGGAGGTTTTGCAACGTCATCTTTATATCCACAAGCTCCAGCTTCATTACATTAAATATATCATTAATGGGTTTTTGTGAAGAATTTTTTTTTATGCAACTAGTGATGTTTTGCAATTATAATATATTTCTACACGTGGCTTTTAGTTTAGTAACATGCGGTAAGTCTACTAAGACATGCACACTAACACAACCAGAGATCGAGTTCTACACCTACATTATATAGGAATTTGGCTAATAGGCCAGTCAATTGTGACCAATATTGACAAAAAAAATTATTTCTAAAACATGCAAATCAGTTTACCAAATCAAAAATAATACAATCTTTCAATATTTTATGAGCATATTTGAATTTATTGTCTTAAAAACTTCTATTTGCTATATTATATATCACAATTTTAAAAAATTAATAATTATGACGGAAGATTATATTACATATTATTTTCGATTTGTTGGGTTGATCTACATGTTTTATAAAATGGATATTAAAGTTATAGAAATGACGAATAATTATTTTTGCACAAAACCTAATAGAAATTAAACATATATATGTACATATATATAGCTAGTTACTTGTTAATCAAGACATTAAATAGACATAACATATGTATATAATATACCGTCGGTTCCGTATTCATTAGGTGCGCCATAATACGTAGCTACGGCGGTAGACCAATCAGAATCGACGGCTGAAACATTGAGATTCTTGGGGCTAAAGGAATGAGTCATCAAGTTTAAGCTAAGGAAAGTTAGAGCAAAGAGTAAGTTCGTTGCCATTGTGAGCTTATAATAATAATAAGTAACCAACCAAAGATGAGTATTTATAGCAGATTAACTGATCGAATCCCATGAACTTATCTAATATACGCCTAACTGATTTGTGTAACGTGTCAACTTATCTAAAAAGTCCTATACGATACACTAAGCATAAAAAACCAAAACCGAGAACAAGTTCTCAGTTTGGTTTCGGTTTATGACAATTAATCGAACAGTTTTAATATTTGGTATCCTCAATTTTCGGTTTTGGTTTTTAACCCAAAATAACATTAACCAAAATTAACTTTTATTAATTAACTAATTATGCTAGCAACACCTAGCTAATAATCTATTTTTTGTCAACATTAGATCGACAAATCCCGACCTATAACTTAAGTACATCCCTAAAACCCCTTTTAACCTCCACCATCTTACGAACTCCATATACATGAGCTATATATTAATTAGGGCATGCAGCCATCCACACTAAAAAAAGCTCGGCCACATTGGGAACTTGACACTAAGAAAAGCTCGTACATCTAATCAGAACCGGTCTGACATTATGAAAAGTCCTATTCAAAATTTCTCAAAACCTCAGAGAGACAATAACGTAAAAAAAATATTTTTGAGCTTATTTACTAAAAAATTAATAAACTCTAAAAAATTTAGCCATAGTTACTTCAAAATTCTATAAACTCTAAAAAATTTGACTCTAATTACTATAAAATTTTACAAAATTTCAAGAAATTTAGATCCTAAATATAACAAAATTTTATAAACTCTTAAGAATTTTGGACCCTAAAATATGTGGGTCTTAAGTCATGGTTTATGTGGCTTATGCCATGGTCTGGCTCTGCATCTAATAATTTTAATATGATATTTTCGGTTACAAATAATTAATTTGAACCGCACCAATTGAGAACCGAAATTACTTCAAATCTAATTTGGTTCACATTTTAAATACCTATTCCAAACCGGAACCAAAGAGAACGAAATCCAACAAAGTTTTAGTTTTGAGCTATATGAGTACCGCATTTCCTAATCATTTGAATGAAACCAATACCTAGGGCTAATAGTACACGTGAAGTCGAAGTGGGTCCTACGTGACAGTTAACGGTTAGGCCCACAGTTGCATGTAGTTAAATCATACGATGTCGTATAGCGTATTGATTCTTCTTTTTCCCCTAAATTGAGGTAATTTGGAAATTACATCGATTGTGAAATTGTACGTTAACGCTGCCATTAATGACGGGTTTTCGCCGTTGAATCTTCCACTGTTGAAAACAATCGAATGCGTTAAACAAAACGTGTGAGGGTGGGTTTGAAAAATAATCGTAAACTGTCCAAGGTAAAACTTGGCGTGACTTTAGTATCGACGATTTTTCTATAATAAGTCGTCGTGAATCCCATGAATTAATTTTTGAAATGGTTTGCGTATTTTCTAGTTCAAAATAAAATAAAATAATATATCTATATATAATAAAAACATAGCGTTAACTTAAACATGGTATATTAGTCCGTTTTGGATTAGGTCATATTGTTACTAGGAAATAATAGTCACATAATATTTATATATATTTATGAAAAATATCGATTTAACAACAAACTTACCAAAAAAGTCAAATTGAACACGGAACTCCGATTATTACTGATTAAACAACGTATGTATAGTTGATTTTTAATTAAACTCTTCAACTTTAAGCTGGCTAAGCTAATTGAACCCGACGGAAATCCCAAATCAAAATTGTCTCTGAAATCGAAAGCTAAATCGATTTTGGAAATTCGATTCAGTTCTTATCTTCCATTTGAAGAGCCTCTAAGTTTGATTTTCTCTTTTCTTTCAAAAATGAACTCAAAATCGTCGGTTTGAAATGTTGTATTCGATACTTCAAACCGACGAATTTGAGATCATTCTTGAAAGGAAATAGAAAATCAAACTTAGTGATTTTTCAAAAAGAAGATAAGAACTGAATCGAATTTTCAAAATCGATTTGGCTTTCGATTTCAAAGACAATTTCGATTTAGGATTTTCGTGGGTTCAATTGGCTTAGTCAACTTAAAATTGAAGGTTTAATTAAAAGAAAACTATAAATACGTTGTTTAATCAATAATAACCGGAGTTCTGTATTCAATTTGAATTTTTTTGGTAAATTCGTTGTTAAATCGATATTTTTCCCATATTATTATCTTTTATAATAATAGAAAATAATTATCTCTTGATAAGATCTTATAACAGATTATTATTATTATCCCTTGATAAGAATCTATAACTGATTCTAATATTTTCACCAAAAAATCTCTTGATAACAATATACAACCAATTATTAATAATGAGAAATCTTTAGTTTTTATTTATTTTAATACTAGATGATGTTCCGTGCGATTGCACAGGATTATATTTTCCTGAATTTTTTACATATGTATAGTGTTATTTATACTTATTTGAATTAAGTATATTTTATTTGTTGTGTTTATTTATAATATGTATTGATTTATATATTTGAATGCATAATTAAATTTGTAATATTTCTATTAATCTAGAATTTTTATATGTGATTTCATATATAGATAAAAATTTATATTAATTTTGTATATATAAATTTATTATTTTTATATATACTTATACTATAAAATTTAATTATAACGATTTATGTTGTGCACAAAATATATTACTTGGATACATGTTTATTAAGTTTTGATGCAATATATAATATTTTTGACTCGTATTCATTTAGATTTTTAGATACGTATTTATTTAGGTTTTTATATATGTGTTCGTTTAGGTTTTTATATGTGTGTTCATTTAAATTCATAGACATATGTTCATTTAAATTTTTAGACTTGTATTCATTTAAATTGTTAGACCCATGTTCATTTAGCTTTTAAATTTGAGATTTGTTCATTTGCAATAATTTTATAATTTTTAGTAAACATAAAATAACAAAATCTAAAATATCCAAAATTTAAAAGGAAATAATATATATATATATATATTGTTATATTTTGAGATTAATGTGACATGAATTCAAGCAATTTTTTTATTTACATATTTTTGAATTATTGTTCATTCAAGTTTTTAGACACGTGTTTATTTAGCTTTTTAAATTTGTGTTCATTTAGGTTTTTAGATTTGTGTTTATTTAGGTTTTTATATTCGAATTCATTTAAATTATTAGACCCATGTTCATTTTAAACCTATGTTCATTTAGATTTTTAGACATGTATACATTTGAATTGTTAGACATGTTTTCATTTAGCTTTTTAGACTTGTGTTCATAATAATTGATTTTTAAGATAACTTAAATCAGTTTTATATATTTTTGATTGACAATATTTAGTTAAGGAATACAATTAAAATATTAACATCGATAATTAAGAATTTTTTTTATTTGAATTTTATTATTATTATTATTGATGGAAATATATATTAATAAGATATTAGAAATGAATATGAAAGAAATTCAAGTAATATTCGTTGATACAGTCTATGATTGTTGGTTTCAATATCATATCTCAAACAATATTTTGAAATTTAAAATATTAATAAATATATCAACTTTTAAGGTAATTAAATTCGATATAAAATACTTTTACTAACGATATTTATTTAATGAAAAAAATTAATTTAGTTTTGAATGCGTGTCTCTATATCAATTAACAAATAATATTTCAAAATTTAAATCATTGGTAAGTAATTGACTTTTTAAAGTTGATTTTATATATCTATGAAAATATATTTATTTAAAGAAAAACTACAAATTATTGAGTATTACTGATTTTTGAAGTTAACATATTTTAAGTTTAGTATTTGTACCAAGAATATGTTAATTCATGTCTAGAAATAAACATATAATAAATATATTTAGAAATTATGTTCATAGATAATAATGCAATTGTTTAATGAACATGACTCAAAAAAATTAAATGACAGATATGTTGGGCACGAGATATATTTTTAATGAAAAATTAATATACATTTGTATATTTTTTTTTAGTATTTATATTGATATTTGTTTTACTTTTATTTATTTCATAGTTTGATTTTTATATGTAAATTTATTATGTTATATATGTTTAATATACTTAAAATCAATTTATAATGTGACCAATGTTGTCATGGAATATTTTTCAATCTTTGTTTATTAGGTTTTGATATATTATAATTTTTGTATATAATTTTTTCGACTCGTTTCATTTAGGTTTTTATACTCATGTTCACTTAGATTTTTGGACCCTAATTTATTTATTTTTTTAGACACGCGTTTATTTAGAATTTTAAATGTAATGTTTGTATATTTACCATAAATTTACAATGTTTAGTAAACATGAAATAACAAAACTTAAAATATTCAAAATTTAAATTAAATAAATTTCTATTTTAAGTATTGTTTCCATTTTTAATATATCTTACTTTAATTTTTTCAATTAAACGATTGATTGAATATAGAAATATCTAATTAATTATATTTGATAATTATAGCAATCAAATACCATTAAAAAAATTCAATCACATTCCTATTAATTAATTACCAAAATAAAAGGTGTTATCTAAAAGCGTATTATTTTATATAGTATATATATTATAGTATAAGTTTCAATGATGATATATAATTTAGATATAAAAAATAATAATTAAATTTATCAATTCTTGAAATCGTGCTAAGTAAACATTAGTATTTACTTTTACATATGGAAATATATATCTAAAAAACAAGTAAGATTTTGAGTTCTCAATTTTCTCATTTGAATTTATCTCCGAAGAAAGATCGTTAGCTTCCAATAATTTTAGACACACTATTCTTTCCAATAATTGATTGGAGAGTGGTTATTGTTCATGCATGATATTATAACCATTAATTAAAGTAGTTACTTGTCTTGCAATATCTATTTTAATGCACTTACATTATTTGAGAGTTTAGAAACCCAACATACGTCCTCGATCCCAATAATGAAGAGTTAGTGAAGGTTGAACGCTTACATATTTTGTCACCAAACTATATAAAACAAAATAATCTAAATAGAGTTAATATCGTTTAATTAAAATTAGTAGAATTATTTGATTAGTCATCTTACCATTAGCAATAAGCTTATTAATTGTCCATCCATAAGAGCCGTATAAAATTTTAAACCTTATTTTTATTCTATCTTTTAACTTTTCACCTTTATTTAACAAAAAAAAAACTTTCCACTTTTAAATCGAAAATATATTAAAATTAGGAGAAAACTATTTTGGAATTGAAAATATTATAACTCATACGTACTGGGTATTAATCTGGCCCATGAAATCGAAAATTAAACATGTCCAAATTTAACTCTTTTCATCGATTTGATGTCATCATGCAGTTTGATAATTTTTGGTGAGTTAAATATAATTAAGAAAATAAAATGATTTGTCCACAACAACAATAATAATTTGTTTTAACAAAAAAAATAATTCTTTTCAAACTTAAAATAGATAAAATATAATAAATTTACATCTAAGTCTATAGTTCCTTATATCACGATGAGAAAATTGACCGCTACTTTTTGAATGTTAATTCCGTCTGCATGACAAAATGTTATAACTCATTGTATACTCATTATACAATGATAACAAAATATTAGCCATTAATATACATAAATTTAGCAAGAAATTTTTTTATTTAAAATTGTATAAAATATTTCTATAGATTATAAAGATACATTGGGAGAGTGTGGATGAAGTAATTCCAAATACTTGGCGATCTTCCACCTTTATTTATTGCACATTCACTCTACATGATTGATGAATTAATGACCTTCATATATATCAGAATTTCTTTTAGAATTTCTTTTACAGATTTTTTTTGTTACCATCTTATGTGAATGCATGTTATACTTATCATCATAATTTACCTCAAAAGTACATATGGTGGTTCCAAAAATAAAATCATCATGAAAACTACTTCTATCAAATGTTGCACATAATTAGGAGGCAAATAAATTATTTTCTTTGTAAGCGTGAGAAAAGAGCCAAAAAGAAATAGTATTTCAAATATAAGGTGATAAAGAGGTAAATAAAAAGTGTGTATCGAAACAATGTGGTAATATGTGTATTTATAGATAACAAATTAGGGTTGGTTATTTCACTATCAAAACATAAGTGAATATTTCAAATTTTAAAACTTTGTTAAGAATATCAATTTTTAAGGTAAGTTAAATTAGTTATATATATTCGAATCATTAAAATTAAAAAATTTATGGAAACAACGTATATTTTGAGATTCAAATTTATTTAAGATATATCCATATATAATAAAATGTTATTAAATGATTGGTTGAATTCGAATATTTAAAATTTGGCCAAAAATTAGTTATATGATATTAGAAACAAAGAGTTATTATATGTATGATTTTAAGGAGATTTAAAATTAAAATTCCGAAAATTAAGATATTTTATAGTTGTTTAAAGAAAAAGGATTATAATTGGTCATAAAGATAGAAATTTGTTAAAGATTTTCTAGTAATAATATTTTATAATAAAATTTTCGGATGAATTATGTATTATAGGAAAAATTCAATGTAGGTGTACAATAATAAAATAGGATGTAATATATAGGATTAAATTAAAGTAATTACTTCACTAATTTTTCCTAAAGTAATTACTTTAGTATTTTAAATAAATCTCTAATAGCACGTAATTAAGGTTGACTCCAATAAGAATCTTTAAAAAAAAATTTTTTTTATTATATAGTAGATTTCAAAAATAACTTCTTTGGGAGTTATCATTATAAAGAAGAATGATTATACGAAAAAATTATGTCTATCATTATGCATTAATAACGTGAGAAAAAGAATATTCATTAAATTTTTTAATATTCATTATCAATATTTAGTATTTAATGCTCAGAAGATTTAAAATATTATATATAAAAATGAATATTAAATAAAATAAAACAACCGAAGATCTAAAACATGTGAGTATCATGCATAAGGATAATATTAATGTTTATTAATATTAAACATATTATAAGTTTACATACTCTAATATATAGTTTATATCTAAAATAGTTATATATTAAAATTATAGATAAAATAGATCCAGAATACAAACACAATATTAATCTATTAAAATTATTATTTTAAATTATTAAACTAATAATTAAAAATATAATTTATCTTTTATATAATAAAATCAATAAATTTACATATACAAATCAAAACATAAAAAAAAACCAAATATCACATATTATAAATAAATAAAAATAACTACAAATGCATATCAATTTTTCAAAAAACATATCCCACGAAATATATTTTTAATGATCGAAGGTAAGAAAAATTAAGGTAGATTTTAATGATCGAAATTCGGCCCACGAAATATATTTTTAGATGATAAGAAAAATATTACTAAACCCGCCCGGTATAAATCAACCGGACTATAAAAATCTCATGCACTTTAGATACAAACACATGCAATAAACTATCCTCACCAAAAGAAATTTTTTGTTTGTATTGTTTTGTTTATTTATTTAGAACAATTCTTGTAACAAATTAAAACAGAGTTACAGGTTATCTTGTGATTGTAATATTATCCAAGAATATAACAAAATAGTTAAAATTCACTCATTAGAGTGGTAAAATTTATTCAAATAAATGGTTTGAATATTATTTTCTACAAATTATTTTGGAAAAAAGGGTCGAAATTTTAATGTCATAGTCATGATATTTTTTTCTTTGTTTTATCTCTAAGCAATTAATTTTTCTAACAATTATTTTATTTTTTGTTAAAGGCTTTTGCAGGCTTATACATTACTTTAGGTACGTAAACTTAAATGTACCACATAATTAACTTAATTCTAGCTACACTTGAAAGTTCACGTTCGATTTATATATCCCACCGGGATGCCAACCGACCGGAATAACTTCAGAAGCCACAACGGTCTCGTCGGAGTCCAATGAAGTCAGTCGGAGAGACAATGGAGGCCGCAAAGGTGACGACACATCAAGCTTCCACACAGCACCCTGACTTTCACTCATAGACAGCCACGTGTCAGATTCTACTTGTTTTAGTTCGACTCGACCAATTTCACCGTCTCCGTCCTCATACTCAATCAACGCCGCGAAGTAGAAGTTGTTTGAGCCATCATCCACGTGAAACGTTACCGTTTTTCCCTTATAGTTGCATGCAACTCTACAAAATCACACACAACAATTAAATCTATTTGAAGAATGATTTATGACTATGAATAGTTAGAGACAAATATACTTTCTATAATTAATCTGCAAAACTCCAACATTGCGAAGCTGACTCTCTTGACCGGAAATTGCCATGGCACTAAACGCTGTACCACTCAAATCGAAATGAACCGGTTCTGCAACGCATCCAGGACATTCGTCTGTAATTACAACCGTAACCGGATTTCTCGAACATGACGATTGTGACGTGCATTTTATCTGTATAAGTATAGATGCATTATACAATTAAGCTAATTAAATATGAATATATTGTTAATATCTTCTCTTTAATTGTAACCTGATAACATGCGCCACATCCTTTGCCTGACTTGAACAATGAAGGACCTCCAGCTGATACCATAGCCGAAAATGGAGGTTGTGCAACATCAGTTTTATATCCACAGGCTCCACCTTCATTACAATTAATATATATAGTTATATATATAGCTAGTTACTTAGTTGACATAGTTCACATGTATATATATACCGTTACTTCCATAACCATTGGGTTCGCCATAAAACGTAGCTCCGGCGATAGACCAATCAGAATCACCGGTAGTGACGACTGAAACATTGAGTTTCTTGGGGCTAAAAGAATGAGTTAAGTTTAAACGAAGAGAAGTTAGAGCAAAGAGTAAGTTCATTATCAGGTAATATCGCTCTACCACAAGAATTGCCATTGTGAATAATGATTAATGATAATAAGTAATTAACCAAAGGATGAGTAGCGATACTTATAGGCATATTAGTTAATGGAATCCCGTGAACGACTCTAAATACGCCCAACTGTTTTAAGCCACGTGTCGAGTTGTCTAAAAACTACTATGGTACACGTGAACACTTTCCTTTGCTTTTGGTTCTACTTCAAAGTGGGTCCTACGTGACAGTTAACGGTTAGGCCCACAGTTGCATGTAGTTAAATCATACGGTGTCGTATTGCGTATTAATTATTCGTTTTTCCCCTAAATTGAGGTTGAGGTCATTTGAAATTACTACATCGATTGCGAAATTTGTACGTTAATGTAGCCGTTAATGGCGGTTTTTTTGGCCGTTTAGTCTTAATTGCACGGTTGAAATGTGTGAGCCGTGATGGGTTTGAAAATAATCGCAGACTGTCGAACGTAAAACTTGGCGTAAATTTAGTGTCGACGATTCACTTAAGCCAAGTAAATATCATTAATATTTTATCATAAGAAGTCGTCGTGAACTTTTTTCAAAAAAAATAAGAAAGTCGTGAATCCATGATTATTTTTTGAAATTATTACCATGAGTGAAATGACACGTGGCAAATCTACTAAAGTCATGTACTATTTTACACTCAATAATCGAGTCTTATTGTCTATATTATGTAGAAACTTGGCTAATAGACCGGCCAGTTGTGGTTCAGTATTAAAAATATATATATATATATATATCTTTGTAATTAATTATGTAATAAAATAAAATACGTTGCAGAAATTAAACTAGAATTTAATGATACAAATTCGGCCCATGAAATATACCTTTAGATCAAGAGAAAAAATATCAGTAGACCGGCCCGGTTTAAATCAACCCGACTTTATAAAAGCCCATGCACTTTAGATGCTGAGCACATGCAATAAACTATCCTCACTAGAAAAAAATTTTAATAACAAATTAAAATAGATTATCATGTGATTGAAATATTATCCAAGAATATAACTAGTTTAATTCACTCATTAAAGGTACGAAAATTATTCAAATATACTAAAACTAATGGTTTCGATATTCTTTCTATTTTTAAAGCATGGTTTCGATATTCTATTCTATAAAAAATTTTGCTTTGTTTTATCTCTAAATAATGAATAAGTCTCTAGTCCTTAAGTAGTTCAATCCAAAAAACCCAAACCAATCTAACTCCTCCAAGAACTTTTCGTATGACACCAAAAAAAAAAAAAAAAAAACTTTCGTAGCTGTTTTCATGATTTTATATTTTATCTCATCGAACATACCGTATGGCAAAGACAAATTAAAGTCATAATATTTAGAATACTAAAATATAAATTAGTATACCTCTTATGAGGCAATTATTAGACAACACATATATATATATATATCAAGACACTTAGACACCCATCCTAATTTTATCTTAAGTTATCTAGTTCAAAAGATTAGATCAAATTATTGATGTCTTTAAATTATACAGATGTGCTCGTGAACCACTATTACGTACACTTTTCTTTTGTATAATCTTTTTTCCAGTACAGCACTAACATGTTTGTTTATTTATTTATGCGTTGTCTACTAAAATTATTGTAATTAAGTATGTTTGTTTAATTGGAAAATTAAATTCTGATATACTATATTTGCTCATAAAAATATAAGAAAATTCAATGAATCAGCATATATAATACTGATTTTTATTCAAATTGGTTGGTACATATCATTAATAAAGAAGATAAACTATTGTTAATGCATGTTTACATGCCACCGATTAATCAATTATTGAACACCAAATCAGCACCCGAATCCTGACTTTGTATTTGTCTTTAGTTATGTATCTAAAATGATTAATATAGATTTGACACAAAAAATGATTAATCTAGATACAATTCATGTTTAAAATCTCTATGATTGACATTTAGAACGACTTTGCACATACCCACTCAAAAATAGCCTCTCAAATCAAAATTTATCCAACAAAATAATGTTTAAAAACATGTTATGGGGGTTTGGTTAATGTATACTATATTTAAGATTTCGAATATTATGGTCTTTTCAATAAAAAGTAAAAATACATATACTAATACTAAACAATCAATTTTTAATCTTTTTCTTTTGTCAATCAATTTTTAATCTTAAGATAACAGATTGCATCAAACTCAATGAAATAACTCATAATTGTGGAAAGATGAAAGACTTGAAGTTTGTGCAAAATGAATGATCCGAAAAATCCAAAATCTGCTTTTTACATTTTTGGCGGATATGAATTTTTGTAAATAGGTATGGTCTGCAACTTCATAAACACTACGAATTAAAAAATAATACTTAAAAAATAAAATAAGTATACATTAGTGACGTGGAATTAGCATGCTGCATCAAATATTTAACTATTATTTTTGTTATAAAAATATCTTTACAAACAAATAAAAATTATTTTATTTATCATTTTTTTTATCTGTTATTTTCTGAATAAAGACAATTTATTAACTATTGTGAGCTCTTAAATGAAAACAATATTTCATTTATGATATTTTGTAATAGTGTCGTTTTCAATATCTTTGCAAGGTAGAGAAAAAAGATATATTTTTTGTTTTGTTAGGAGTTGAACATGAGCCTAAGATCCTCAACAATCTAATGAAATGACAAAACCGGTCAATGTAGACATAAGCCACAACGTAAACCGAAGGACCGGGTTTAGTATACCGGAAAATCCTTTCGATATACGATTGAATCGTCATATCAGGAATTTCACGGCAATCAAAGACACGTGTCTTACCAAAACCATAGCTTTTGCTGATTCTCTCATTACGAGCTAAAGTTCGTTCAATCAAAGAAGAAAGAACAGAGATAACAATAGGTATGTTTGAGTCAGAATATGAGTAAAGGTCTGATCGGAGTTTCCTTGGAGATATCGCAAGAGAATCCATTTTATTTGAAGAAATTTTAAGATTGAAATATTATGAAAATGAAAGGGTTTAAGAGAGGCTTTTTATATAGAGTAAGTGAATGAAGAAGATGGAGAAGAGTAGCTTTCCAATGCAGGGCAACTTCCTCTTCACTTCTCTATTTGAAAATAATATTTTTAATTTAAATGTTGGTTATTTGACAAAAAAAAAAAATTAAATGTTGGTTTTATGTAACTACTAACTATAGTGTGTGTACTGAATGAAATATTTATTAGTATTAAAACATAGCTCGTGCAACTACGAAAGTTCAGGTTTTTGGTTTGAATCGTTACTAATATTTTTATTTTTATTTTATAAAAGGTTTATAAATTAAAAATAACAAGGTACGACATGGATAATTTGGAACAAGCCATACATAAATGGTTTCTGCTTACAAGAGAATATAGTAGGTAAACACATGACTTACAACTAGAAACATAGATTGTTTAGTGAAAGCTACTCGATCAACACTGGAGCATACAATGAGGGTTATATAACCCTATTAAACACGATCATCTAGTCGACCTTTTTTACTTTTCCTTCTATGTATGAATTGGTTTGACAATTTTTCCTCTCATAGATTTTTGATTTATTGAATCTTCTAAATCAATATCTTTTGATGATTCCAGATTGTCAAATTGATTGATCTCATTAATAGTGTTGAATTCAAAAGCATTAGAGTGAAGAGTGAGACCTGTCGGGAGAAGAAATAATTTGGGAAGTTGAAGAAACTTCATTGGAAGCAGCAACATTATTGCTAGAGGGAGATGATATGATTGGAGAAGTTTCAACAGTGTTGCAACGTGAGTAGAAAGCGGGATGATGGAGGTGGAAACTATAGGTGAAGATTGGACTTCAATATTGGGTAGTGTTAATGATTCTAGGATTAGATGGCCAGCCAAAGGATCTTTCACATGAATAGATGATTTAGCCACAAAAATTGATCCTTGTTCGACATTTGAACCAAGCAATGAAGTGACATGAGAAGATGGCTGGTAGTAGTCTCATAAATACCTGCATGGACTGGTAATGTAGAAGTGCCAATCAAATTTTCAAGGGGAACTTCTGGACCCTTATCCGTTTATGGATTATAGACAACTTGATGGACAAATAATATAGAATTAGTATTCAATTTTTTATTTTGTGAGACTGTAGCTGGCTGGTGTGAAACCGACTGGAGACATCGCTTAACTTTGTGTCTTAACATCTTTTGCAGCAACTTTTTGAGGAAATGGTTTATCAAGCTCCACTTCAACCAAGATCTTAGCCTCTCCCATGAGCATAAGATCAAGTATCGGTTTGTTGGTGATCATTGGAGCACCTAGACCAGATGCTATATGACTAATTCCAGGGATTAAATACAGAGAATTCAGTACTAAAGAAATTCTTTAGGTAACCAAAACCAGGACTGTAGATATCTCTGGCAAGGCTAGAATGGCTGATGGGGTCCAAGGGGCAATAAACATTAAACAGTCATCAACATGCCATAAACCACGCTGCAAAACCCAAGATCTAGTGGATTCATCCGGGATATGAAAAAGATAAGAGGAGTCACCAACCTTACGACTAAAGATATTGGATTTTCTGCCCCAGATTTTATTAACGATGGCATGAACTAAACCTCCAGAGGGAAGAAGGCAACAATAAAATTGGCCTAACACATAAGGCATTAGAGAATAAAATTGACTCAAAACCAAACTCTAAGCTTCTAGTTGGTGAAGGCATTAGAGAATCAATAGCACACAAATGAAGACTCTCATCATTTGTGACACCACCTTCCGCCGAATTCACCACCTTCGACGCCCTTGGACAAGAAAGATATAGTGGTTCGTCTGGTGACAGAGCTCACTTCCCCGCCTCTGTTGTGGCCTTGTCTTGAATATCTAAAGTTAGATATCTAGAATCAGTGTTCTCCATCGCTGATGAAAACGCAGCGCAACCCAGCCGAAAGTCTCGCCGAACCACCGTAGGTCGCCTATCACACCGCTAATGACAACCTCACCACCGGAGAATGCAGTACCGCCGTTGAGTTCTTCGTGTAAAGCTCTAAGGTCGAAGATGAAGAATTTCGCTCGAAGAGAGAAAAAATTTGGATGTGTGCATTACACTCGCTTTTTAAATCGCTTTTTTAAAACAAATTTTCTGATTTGAATCTCTTTCGTCTAGATAAAGCAATTTAATTACACCTACTATACAAAAAAACATTCTGTCTTTGAATATTCAAATATGCGAGTTTTCCATGGGAATTTCACTTCAGATAGTAATGATAAAGTTTATGTTTTGAGTTATATATATTACTTATTGTCGAGTTGATTATTTTTGTTGTCAATAATTGGATCGAATTTTTTTAATTTATAACATAAATCTATACATGAAACTTTAAATAATATTATATAGAAATATACGACTATATAGAATAGAACTGTGATATGATAGTTTATTTTTCGGTAGAACTGATTGTTTGTTGACAATAAAATATATATTCATAAAATTGTAAATTTTTGTAATAAATCATTATTATCAAAAATAACAATTTCATATAATTTATGGATTTTTATGAATGAATTATTTTTGTCATAAAATTTTAGATTTTTGTGGATGAATTATTTTTGTCATAAAAACAATTTTCATAGACTTTGTAGATTTTTATGAATGAATCATTTTTTCCAACCAAATAATGTAGAAGGACGATATTAATTTATTTCGAGTGAGAAGATTCAGTACTTAATCTTTCTGAAAATTTTAAAATGGAATTTTATCCAAATAGGGGATGGACAGAGGTTTTTGGAGTGATATGGAAGCTGTAGAGAAGTTACTAAAATAAGTAATTAATTATTATACAACCTAATAAAAAATCAACAAATGTGTGAATGCAACAGCTAAGCTTTTCGTTAGATTTTTTATATTTTATTCACATGAATAATAAACAAATAAAACTCAAATGAACCAAATCAAAGTACTTCAAACAAATATACAAAAAATAAAAGAATCTAAAAAACTTATAATTAATTAAATTAAACGCAGGAGACTCCGCCGACAGTCTGTCGAAGACGGTGAAGAGAGACGTTGAAACACTCTGGTGGAGCAGGAGGGTTTCGGGGTGGGGACTCACCATGTTATTAAGTTTAACGCGTGTACTGTTTTAATACACGTGTGAATTTTTATTCAACGCGCTTTGAAAAAATCTTATAACGACACTCACACGAGTGGAGGTTCCATCAAAGCCAACGCACACCATTTATTTTATTTTTTGATAATTCTATATTTTTATATTTCTTTTTCAATTACAATCAGCCGTACATCCACATTTCTTTAAATAAATGATGACCAAAAAAATATTTAAATAAATTATAAAATCTGAAATGAATTTCTATTAGATTTTTTTTTAAAATAAATTATAAAACTAAAATGTATTACTAATCAAAATTTAAACATACTATTAACAAAAGAAAAAACTTTAGTCAAATATTTAAATATTCATAAATGTTTCCAGCTTTTTCATCAAAACTAGATTTTACAAAATTTTATAACTTTATATGATAAGATTCAAAGTTTTAGAATTTATGTTATAACTTGAACCTTATCAATATAATTGTTTTTAAAAATATATACATTAATATGTTTAGTTTCATACTAAATGTAACATTAAATTGTAAACAGAATTCATGTTAAGAGCGAAAAAACTTACTGCAAATCAGAATTTATGAAAGAATAATCAAACTCTTGTGTGATAAAAGGAATTTTTATCAAAAAAATAACAGTAAGTTTGATATACTAAATTAATTTGTTTGATTCAGTTGGTTGAAGATTCAGTTGATACCGAATTCTTTTTATTTTAGTGGTTAGGATGATCCAGCTAATGATTATGACATATATGGTTTGATTCAGTCCCTCTACAAATTGGTAGATTAAATATGAATTTTAAAATTTGAGGTAAGATATGAATCGAGTCTTGTCAATCCAACTGTCGAAAAAATTCAACGTTTAATTTTTTGAATGCAAACAATTCTTTGGAAGAAATGATTTACGTTTTTACAATAATATTACCAGCAATTGGCCTCACACCTAAAGAAAATATGATCGAAAGTCTATAAACCTTTTGGTTTTTAAAAATACAATATATTTGATTTTTTTTTTGTTGGAAAGGCTATGAAGAAAACGAATAATAATAATTGCATTTTGATATTCAATATCCTTGATGTTGGTGAAAATTCCAAACGTAATAAACATGATACAATTTATAGATTTTCCAACCTTACAAAATCTGCTTGATAACTCAGTCTGAAGAAAAAGTAGTACAAGTTTCTGATCTTAAAGTTACAACAACATGGTAAATAAATAATAAAAATTTATTTAATTTTATTGTGTAGTGGACTTGGAGGGACAAATTAAAGTACATGTAATAAATTGAGTTAACCACCGCCACCGCACGAATACGTTTTGATAATAAATGCCAAAATAAGGACCCCGTTTTGATTTTTCTTACACCAAATATATTATTGTCACGTCATATTTTATGTACTATGTTATCATTGCCTTCTTCAATTCTTATTTTTTGTCTCTCGACCCACTTTATTTAAAGATTTGACATCATATTTTTTCCTTAATTTATGTTCACATTTATGGAATATCATTGTCATTTTAGAGTATGGTGTCGATATATATTGTTCTACTAAATTGATTGTATACAGACATGATTCATCCAAAAACAAAATAAAAATGTTTATTATACATATACATATATTATCGAATATCGAATATTTATATCAATTTCAAAATTCTTCAATTCTTATAATTATATTGATATATATTTTCGGGTGCTTTCATTCGTTATAGGAAATTTTTTCACTTGTTTTGGCCGTATTTACAATGTGAATGACGTAGTTTTTTTGGAAGGGCTGATTTTTCGAGTCTTTATTTTTGTTAGTCTCTTCTTAATATTTTCGGGGTTTGTAATTTCAATTTTATTTTTTGGGCTTAAGTTTCCAACAATATCATATATCTAGTTTGTCGGAGACATCCGATAAAATAGAAAAAAAATTATATATCTAGTTTGTTCCGTTAGCTTAGGTTTCTTAGGATATCCTATTATTCGGCTTGCTTAGATTTTTTAGAGATATTATTTTACCCATCTAATCCTTTCTTGGTATTTTCATGTATATCTTTAGAGTGAAAATATTTTAACAAAAAGTTCAAAACAAAGCAAGAGCATCAATGCTTTTTTTAGAATGTGTGAATAAACACACCACCAAACATGAATTGATTGAAAGGCATAAATGTAAATAAGAATTTGGAAATGATCGACACGCACGAATAAGTAGATCTACATAGATGAATTTGCTTTTAATGCCCTACGCACTTTGTTACGTACCCACGTACGAATCTTCTTTCTTCTTCCATTCTTATGTCTTCCTCAATCTTCTCCATTTTAACTACTTAATCATTCTTTATATAACTCTCTAAAGATCCACACTTCTTTTTTTTTTATTAATAAACATTAATTTGCCTCTAAAATCACTTCGGATTTCTTCTCAGATGACCTACCAATAAAGTAAATGATTACACAATCAATTAGATTTGTTACAGGAAAAATTATTTGTCCCTACTTAATTATATTCACTATTCACCAACCATATATTTTAATTTTTCTGTCGTGCGTTAAATTTTGAACAGTACTTGTCGAGTATTTTGAGTTTGACCAAAGGAAAATAAAAAGACAACTTGTTCTAGTGTTTACTCTTATAAGACTTAAGCTTGGGTTTTATGGGCTTTTTATAGGCCTTCATTTTGGGCTTTGAGTTACTTGTCTTTAATCTAACCCAATTTCGTATGAACACGCTTGTGTGAAAGCTCTCATAGTTACGCTGAGGTGGCGGTCTTTTATTGGGTAGGACTATAAGAGGTGCGTGGCAAGAATATTCCTCTTCTATAAACTTTTGTTTTTGGTCAAAACCTCTTAAGGTCTGAAACTCTCTCTCCATCTCGTCGACATCAGAATTTGTGAGCCGAATCAGGTGAGTCTTTCGCTATTCTTGTTAATTACGATCTTATCTCCGGTGTAGCTATGTGAATTAGTGGTATCTTGATAGAGGAATCTCTAGATCTATGGTTTTCTTAGATCATCGCGTGCGTAGATCTGATTATGAGATCTCGATGTTGAATCTGAGTTGCGGTGTTTTGCGATTTCCGATCTGGATACTATTTGTGATTTTGCATGCTTGATGTTGCTTCGCATCTGAGAAATTTACACAGAATTTTGCATGCTCATTGTTATTTAGGTCTCGATGTTGAATTTGAGTAGCTGTGTTGAGAATTTCGCATTGCTTATCTAAATTCGTTATTTTCTTCTAATAGTTTTGTAGAATGAATGCTGATTTTGATTATATCTGTCTGTGATAATTCGAATTTCTCATCGACTTTCTGGAATGCTCATTTCTCATCCAATTTCTGGAATGCTCATTTCTCATCCAATTTCTGGAATGCTCATTTCTCATTCCTCTACGTCTCTAAGAACACGTGAACGAGTTTTTGGGTTCCGAGAACAGGATTTGTACCAAGTATTTGTAAGATTACCAAAGCTTATAGATTAGGGATTATAGAATGTATGACCACGGAAAACTAAGCATAACTCAATTAATGGTGTTTAGATATCTTCTATATCCTCTGTCGCTTTATAATTCTCTTTTTCTATATAAGATCACTCTTTTGCATTTGAATCCCTAATTGAAAAGTGATCACATACTTGTAAAAAGGTTTTTGTCTCTACAGTTTTCGAAAGTTGTAAATTTTCTAACTTTCTTCATCATATCTCAGATAATAAACAACAAAAGCAAGAATGGTTGGTAGTGGAACTCCACAAAGAGGAAGTGCAGCTGCAGCTGCAAGCATGCGTAGGAGGAAGCCAAGCAGTGGTGCTAGTGGAGGAGGAGCCTCTGGCGGTGCAACCGGATCTATGCTTCAGTTCTACACCGATGATGCACCCGGTCTAAAGATCTCCCCTAATGTCGTCCTTATCATGAGCATTGGTTTCATTGCTTTCGTCGCTGTCCTTCATGTCATGGGAAAGCTCTACTTTGTCAAGTGATGAGACAGATAATAGTTGAAGAGAAAATACCCACAAGTGACTCCTCTAGTGATCCAAGATATTTTAGACAGTGGCGTCAGTTAAATGCTTTAATTTTGTTGTTTATTACCTGAGTAAAAACGATCTACACAATTCCAGTTTTTTGACATTCAAAGTTTCATTATGCTTCATACATATTACAGGCATGAGCTTTTTATATATCACACTTATGAGTACAATCATAATTATCGAAGAGAATTCATTAGCATGGTCTTAATACGACGACTTGAAGCTTAAGACGAGATTATCTACGATGTGAAGTGCTAAGCTTACGATAAAACTATAAAAGTCTTTGGGTTCATTTGACAATTAAGAACTAATTGGGGAATTTTTTGAAATAAAATGAAATTTCAGGGGCTTAGGTTGTAGATTTGAAACGGGGCCCGATTGAATTATATTCGGGTCACTCTTTCATTCACCGGGTTTTCTTTAGAACTTGAGCGAAGGAATTCACGATTTTGGAGAGAGATCACTTCGAATGGTAACCTTGGGAGAATCATCCTCAGGTATGGACAACGCGCATCCACCGGAGGTTCCACAATCTTCGCCAGCAAATCCGCCAGAGTTTCCGAAGATCGCAACGACGACGGTGGAAAATGCTGCTTCGTGGATTGACGATGCGCTGCGTCAGGCGCTTGTGTACCAGAAGACAATTACAGAGACGGTGGATTCCACCATTGACGCCTCCAAATCTCGATTTCTTCAAATTCGAGATACTTCTGTTGCTCACACAAGCCAAGCCATCGTAAGTTTTACTACGTCCTAATTTTTATTGGAATCCAAGCGAATCTGAAATCCACACTATCTATTATCTATTCATCCGAGTGATTTATTTATCATCTGACCAAATTGAGGGTTTGGAATACAGGATTCTCTTGGAGACATTGCTTCTGAGTATACCGTTTACGAGCATATGGTGTTTGGGAAGATTAAAGGTCTGTTCTATTTTCCTGGTTACCTCTATGTCGTTATGTGTTGTTTCTCATGACTCATATCTCTGTCAATTTCTGTATGCAGATGGTGTGAATATTGCTGCATCTCATCCGTTAATATCAGGCACCGTAGCTCTTGGTGTTGGGATTTTCGCTCTAAAAAGTACGTGTTTGTCTGGATATTCTTATCTCCCTAGAGTTCAGTTTCTTGGATGGTATGTTATGCACTCGTTTAGTGACTTCTGTATTCATTTGCAGAGACGAGAAGATTTGTATATTACAATACTGTACGCATGTTTTCAAGTGAAGAGGTTAGTGTTGTACAGTATCTTTGAATGTATAAACTGGTCTGTATGTGCTTAAAGCTGTTCTTGAGTTTTGAACCTATATTTTGGATTCAGGCTATGCTTTCTAGAGCAGATCTTAAAGTAAAAGAGTTGAGACAATCAATGGATCGTCTTAAAGCTGAAAGTGAAAAATTGGAGGTAAGCCTTTTGTTTTGTTTTAAGAGTTGTTCTTTTCAATGTGAGGCTGACGTTTGTGGAGAAGACTGCCTATGTTATGCATTTAGTTTGCTTCAGCATCTCTTTATTATTGAAAATAGAATGTCTACCGTGTAGTATGAAATTAGAAGGATTTAGGTTTTGAACAGCGAACTCTATATATAGCTTTATTAAGTGCTGCTTTAGATTCCTATGGATGATGGTTCTACTTCCATAGAAATTAAAGGGTTGTGCTTCATCAACGGCTGAAGCAGTTTAGAGATGGGATATTTTAAAAAAAAAACTCTACCTCTTCTCTTTTCAATGTACAGAAGTTGATTTATCATGAATGCGGTATATCTCTTTCTTAAGCCCTATCAATAGATATATATAAAGTCCATGCTCTTCAGATATATAGCAATATGTTGGAACTTGGAAGCGATCATAGGATTATGTTTTCTGATTACATAACAACTTTGATTGTTTCAGAGAGTTGCAACTGTGGCAGAAGATGAGTTAATTAGAGGAAGGATGAAACTCAGGTTTACGATCCTGACAAAATACATGATCAGTATATTAAATATGTATCAACATGAATCTTATCTTAATTGTCTCCATACTTTTACACAGACAAGCAGGCAAACAGATCAGAGGTGCGATCAGCTCAGCTTATAAGATTGAAAAGCAAGCAGCAGGTATGTTTTAAACCTTTCCATGTTATAATGCCAGAGTCTGTGAAACCAAAGATGTGTGTTGAACAAAAGAAGAAAACTTTTCCCCTAACAAAGCTTATTGACATATATCACCTCATTTTGTATATACAGGTTTGAAAGATGTACTAAAAGAATTGCCCACAAGAGAAGCTTCTCGGTTTCGCTCTCAAGTAAGTATCACTTGTCTCTTTGTTCTTCTAAGATAGAGTATAGGAGCTGGAGTTAGGAGCTGAACTAGAGCTAGTTTAGAATAAACTAGTAACCATTTTATTTACATTGTATGATGGAGATATCTCGCTTGTTTCAACCTCAGATATCGAATCGTGCTTCTGAAGTGAAACAAGAGAGAAACGCTTTGACAAAGGAAGTGAACAAGATCAGCAACTACGGTATCTCCGTATGAGGAAAACATTTCCAAACCCGATTTACTGATCAAAATTACACCGAATAATAATGTCTAAAACAATTTGTTTTTGTTCTGTTTGGTGTCAAATGCCAAAGATGTAATTCTTGTTGTCTTGTGTTGTTCTTCAAGAGCTTTAGTTCTTTGGCAATAGTTAGCGATACAAGTTCATGATTATGTTGTCATGTTTAAGTTTCTTATGAAGGTGTATTCTTATATCCGGAATTTTTTGTTTTGAGCTATAAATTGAGATCAAAAATCTAATATGATCGTTTATGTTTTGGTAACACCTTTAATTTGTGTGGGACCTGAATAAACTCAGTAATTCGTTCCAATTTACATCCGAGTTAATGCAAACTGAAACTAAAGTCAACGTTCACTAAACCGGGATTAATTTATGATCTTATACGGGTCGGATCTAATCATTCGGGTCGAAACGTGAAATCGCCGTTTAGTTTAAGCGGAAATTAATGTAAGTATTTTCTGATTCGTTTTCAGTAAATAACTAAATCATTTATTTATATCTAATTTTCCTTTGTTTTAGAAAATTAAGTAATTAACGTAGGAGAAAAGGGAAACCAAATATTTTTAAAAATTATAATAATTAACAATTTAATGAGATTGATTTTTCAGAGTTCAACAAAAGAATTTAGGCTCCCATCGTCGTCGGTCACGTGATTAACGCCGCTAAGATCGTGACACGTCATCATCACGTGACACTAACCCCAAACCCAACCCCAAGAACAAAAAAAATAAAATAAAACAAAACAAAAAAAGTGAGGATTCGACTAAAATGGATGGTGGTGGTGGTGATGAAGTTGGACTTGTTGTGGTTGTCTCATAACTTCTTTTTGCCGTCGAAGTTCCATAACTTTCCGGTGAGAGTTTGAATGTTGAGTTAACACAAAAGTTGGACTTGAAGCCGGTCTATATTCCGGTACAAGTCTACCGGATTTAAACCGAACTCCACAAGCGTTACAGAGTGTTTTTGGTCCAAGTGGTCCTGTTCTCCATTGTGGTGTCTTCTCTGATGCACAGTGAGTGCATCTTCTGATTCCTCCTCCTTCTATTGATTCTGGTGAAGATATTTGATGTCTTCCTCCTCCTCCTTCTCCATTGGATTGCTCTTTCTTTGGCTTGAATTTGTGGATTTGATGATCGGATTCTTGTGGCATCGGTGTCCATGTTCCTGAAAAAGCAGTTGGTGCTCTTGATCGTTTGCTTCTTGGTTTCCCTGGAAATGAAGTTTCACTTTTGACAGAATGAGTCATTGTTCCTCCTAATGGATTCGCCGGAAAATCAGCAAATGAATCATCAACGAATTGTGAAAGCCATTCAAGATGAGCAGCGTCGTCACTCTGCAAACCAAATTAAAACTCAAAAATAATCCTCAAAATCAATACTTTGTCTCTTTTCTTATAAACGAGAGGCTCTAATTTCTAGGGGACCAATGAAAAAGAAAAGAGAAGAGTTTATACCGGAACACAAATGTCTTGAAGGAAGGAGTGATGATCAGTGGAAGAAGGAAGATGATGATGATGATGATGGAAATTAGGGTTTTGAGAAGTAGGGAAGGAAGAAGAAGAAGTAGCGGCGGTGGAACCACCGGAAGAAGAAGCAGAGAAGATATCTTCATTGGAGAAATCAAGAAGGTCATCTATTCGAAGTAAGTCTGGAGAAGATAAGCCATAAACGTCCATTGTTTATGATTGATTGGTTTGATCTCTCTTTCTCTTTGTTTTGAAGACTGAAACTCTTGTCTCACTCAGTCTCTGTGTGACTGGTTTGAGTCTTTAATAGGGAAGATAATGAGAGAGAGAGAGAGGGCAAGAGAACGTGCAGAGAGAGTGACTATGCACCGTGAGTGACCGATTCTTACCTTATTCACTTCTTACTTCTTTATTTTTATTTTATTTATCAATAAAAAAAAAACACTCAAAACTATGCACTCAATCACTAAGTATTGAAACGTTCAATAGTTTATAAATGTATATTTGCTATCAATGAAAAATTACCTTCTCAATATATGTACTAATTTACAAAATTTATAGAAGAATTAAAGTGGTTAATTTTGATAATTTGATGTGTTTATAATAACCAATTAAGGTTGAAGTATAGTTTAAAAAAAGTGTGAACAAGAAAACTCGAGTTTTGACATGTCACATGACGAACTCTAAACTATTTAATTCACGGTGAGGTTATTTTGATAAAGTGGAATTTTATAAGTTGAATTTTTGTATGTTTTCACCTTTGTCCTCGTGATTTCATTCAATTATTTATATAAATTTTGACCAAACCAATATACGTTATAACTTATAGTTTATATTAGGGTTTTAAGTAAAAACATTATCCATTTATGAATCGAAAGGCATCGTTAAGTTCTCAAGTAACAAACGATTGTCATATTGCATAATAATAAAGCTTGTTTGTCGGAAAAAAAGAAGAAGTTCTCAAGTGGATTATGAAGTATATACTACTTTAGTTTTGTTAGAATGTAATTCATATCCCAAAGTTAAGGTCATTCTAACCTAATATATACAAGATAACGAGTTATTCGGCGGATAAATTATTGATTTAGCTAATTTAACCTTCTCCTCTTTATATTTTTTTCCAAATATTTATAGAGACATAACACATGTTTTATGGTACGTGCCGACAATTTTCGTTATTGACCTATCCACACTAGTTCTGAAGATAACATTTATTTCTATCTTTTAACGAAATGTAAAAAGAGTAAATGGTAACTTATCCACGTGGCTCCATGTGGGGGCCATAAAATTGTTAAGAAGAAGAATAATTAAGAGTATTAACGAATTAATTAATCGTTTGATTATTTTAACTTTTTAAGTAATGAAGCTCATATAGTATATGAATATTTATACGTTTGAATGTATTGTGAAATATCGTGCAATTTCCCTAAAATTATAAATTAATTAATAACTACTGATTTGCACGAAAAAATTATAATAATATATTATAATCCATTGTTTTAAGAATTCAAACAAAACTAAATGAAATACTATGAGTTTAATACATAAACAATAGAAGGCAAAATAAACGGGCCGTGTCGTGTGACGCTTGCTAGGGTTTATCACATTCATAGACAAAAATTTATATGAAATTAATTATAATGTAATTTCAAAATTTGTTAGTGACAAAGTGACTTCCCACAAGGACCCAACCCCACTGCACATTCAGCATTTATTTAAAGACTATGGCACGAAACGAGAGGCACCCATATGAGATATTTGTTTCTTTTTATATATAATTATTTATTAATTAAATTTAAATTAAATTTTAAAAATTCACTTACTACCGACAGTGTGTTTTTCCAGCTGGCATGTTTTACTTGGTTCAGATGGTTCACTTTCGTACTTTGCTAAATTCCATGCACTCAAATTTACTATTTATAACATAATTTACCAAAAGTAATAAAATATAAATCCTCTAATATAAAAGAAAGTACAAACGACGTACGGTAACGTCTCTTGAGTGCCTCTTATTCAATCAGAGAGTCTCTTATTTTGGTCTTATTTGGAAAAATATTAAAGTTATAAAAAATTGAGTAAATGGAATTGATCATCCCCAAATGTTGTGGTGTCGTGACTCTAGTAGTTCAGTAAGCAAGTGACCACTAAGAACGCTCGTAACTCGAATACAGTATATCAATATTACTATTATAAATGTAATTATTGATGTATAAATATGGTTTAATTCTTTTGATTATAGTATTTGTTTTCTTGAATCACGTGACGTGACAGAGGACGGTGATCCCAAAGTAAACAGCAAGAACACGTGCGGCCTCATGTGCCCATAATGACACCGAATATTATTTTTATTAGGTTTTCTCAACAACACTCGATCTTTTTTTTTTCTTTTAAGTCAATTCTAAAATGAAATAAATAAATAAAAGAGAGAAATTTTTAGGTTTAGATAAATAAACTTCTTCTGACGAATAACATGCAAAGATGATAGACCATATGCTCTTCCTTTATCCCTCTTGTCTCCTTCTTTATTGTTTTTAATTGTTTACTACAAACTTTTTTTTTACATTTATCTAATTAATTACAAATTGGTTTAATGGTTTTAGTTCTGCAGAGTTATTATTTGAAGTCTTCTGTTTACATAGTGATGTAAATTGATTACACTCGATCATAATTAGAAGAAGAAAAATAGTGTATATATTACAAAATAAGATTAGGTTGTAAGGGGACGATGTGTCTTTGTGACAAAATAAGAATTGCTGTTAAGCAATAATTTGTCAAATGAGGTATTGATTCTGAGCCCCAAATGTAGGGAAGCAATGAAGTTGAAGATGATGTTTTTCAAAAAATATATATATATATATTAACTTGAAAATGATGAAGTAGCTAGCTATATATATGAGATAGCGAATTTTAGGAAAATGAATTTTGTCAAGTTCCGAAACCTTCCCCTTACCAGAAATTTAATTCTAAATAAATGCGTAATCTGGCATGATAAGATTTGGAGTTTAGGTTATGGACCATATATTGTCGATATTAACTAAATAATAATAATTCTAAAGCATAAATACAAGTTTAATCTATAATTTTCTATTTTGACAAATGTAAAACTAAAAAATACGAACAAACTTCAAATTATTGATGTAAACAATTATGTCTTACCCAAAGTTCCTTTTGTTTTCCTTTGTAAAACGACAAGCGAAGAAGTCTGTGGCTCTTAGAATATTCCACAAATAATAATGGAGGATACAAATATACATAACCAACGACCCAAAAACGATAAAGAGAAGACAGTGATTAAACCAGGCCGTACCGTTAATATGATTATGGGCCGTGGAACCTACTTTCTCTTTCAATGCGACACTCAATTCTCGATTGATCTTCTAAAACAATGTGTCGGATAAAACAACAAAAAATGAATATCTAAGTATCATTTTCCGGTTATACTTTTCACAATATAATATTTTTGTATTAATTTATTTCTGCAACAAAAAAAGGTATAGCCTTCGAATAATCAAACGAATGTGTAGCTCTGGACTGAGTTCTTCTGCTAATGTATTCACAAAAATCGAAACCCAACCAAATGGGGCCAGAAATATCTGAAGCCCAATAATGGGCCTTATTATGAAATGAAACAAGTATAAATATTTGATTCTAAACATATAATCAACATGAAAGTAAACCTTACAACTTAATAGTATTTCTATGTCTGTATGATTCTATACATTTTTCAGAGTTTTTGGGAACTAATCGAATTTTATCTACTCTACAAACTTTACCAATTAAGAAAACAGAGAGCGATAATAACAATCAAAGTTGAAAAGATAATTCCTCCGAATCATCGTACCATCAGCTTGATTGGTCGAAGTTTTGGACGCAATTAAATCACTTAAAAGTGAAATTAGGGTTTGTTCCGTACAAAGACTGTAGTCCAACAACGTCATCCACATTTAAATTGATTTTCTTACTTCTAGGCTTCAAAGTTGGATACATAGCCGCTTCTTTCACCGAGCTATGTCCTAATCCAAGCACGTGACCAATCTCGTGCACCGCTACAGATTCCAAATCAACAGCCACCGTTGATTTTTCATTATCGAAATCAACGGCCCATGTTCTCCTGTGAGAAGGCGTATGTTAGTTTCAGTGGAACGTCTCTGCTCCATCTGGGTCTTCCGGGGAAATACACGTATTTTTGTCCTGTGTGAAACGGTGCCGTTTTGGGTTCCACGTCATCAGGAAAGCCACATCTTGGTAATAGAATATGTGACGTGTTGGAATCTGGTTTTCCGGTTATCGGTAAACCGAGATTTTTCTGGTAACGAGTAAGAGCTTTTTCAAAAGAGACGTCGTCGGATTTGTTGATTTGTGGGAGATAACCGTACCGGTGAAGATGACGTTTGATTTCCGGTATGGAGATATCAGGGGATGGTTTGGTTGTGAATTGAAAAGGGTTTCGAGCTTCGATGGTTTGTGTGTTATGGAGATTGAAGGAGAGGAAGAAAAAGATGAAGATGGTGATTGGTTTGCGATTGCATGGAAGATGATGATGATGATGCATGGTGTGATATTTGTGATGTGAAGTTTGGATATTGAAGTTGCGTAGAGGGAAAAGCTTTGTTATAAATATAGATGGAGTTTTGGACCGTTTGGTTATTATATATGTTCTTAATAGATTATGTTTAGTTTAGTAGTAAGTTATTAACTAAACCAAAACACACCAAATTTTGATTTGACCAAGCAGAATGGGGACTTGGAGGTTGGAACGACAAAAGTGGTGGGTGACGAGTCATGGTCTTTGTAATTTTGGTTCTTAAGAAGAATTATTATCTAACAGAGAACCAAAATTAGATAGGAGAAATTTGAGTTAGAATAACAATGGTAATTTCGTTAAGGAGATGAAGTGTCCTAATCACCCGTGTTCAAAAACGTAGCCGATTTGACCGTGTAGACTGAGAAATTATTGTTCGGTTGGACACCGCCACGACTATGGGTTAGGCGGTTAACAAATCGGAAATTCAAAAAAATATCTCATTTTTTGTTTCATTTTTCTTCAAAAACTGTAATTTCTTTGTAGATCTACAAGATGACTTTTATAGAAAAAAATGAATATTCGTCGTGTTTTAGAGTTGCAGAAAAAAAATGAAACAAAAGCTTTGTGAAAAAGATAATGTGGAATTGACGTTTTACCCGTATTTAAAATAAAAACAAAAAAGTATCAAAATAACACACTTACGGGTCAAACTCATTACTTCTAAGCCAAATAAAATGCATTGACTCCCACACCAAAATAGTTTTCAATGTTTACAGATACAAAAATAATATATAAACAAAACTTATTAGATAAAATTCTTAAAACTAGTTTTCGATTAATCCCTATATAATTCCGACTAATTGAATAGGCGTTAGTCCACCGTCCGACTAGCATCTAGCGAAATTTAAAATAAAAAGTCTGACCTCGTTCGTTAGAGACTGTTACTTCTTCTTCTCTTGACGTTATGTCAATGATTGTTCTCATCAAGGATTTTTCGGTTGCCTTAATATATTATTGTAACTAATATGCAAAAATGTGACCTAACTTGAAGGTGTAATGGCCCAATAATCGGCCCAACAAACTCAAAACATTGTGATTCTCGGACAAAGCACATTACGCATTTTATGTCCGACTGATTTTGTTTGGTTGAGAACCGTATAAATATTGTTGGAATTCAACAATATAAAACAACAAATTATAATATCTATTTGAGGTAGCTCTTATTCTGTTGCTTTGCTTGCGTTGTAAGCATTGACGAGCTGAGATTGGACTTCGTTGGAGACAGCACTATGTTCTTTGTATTCCATTGTGAATTCTCCTTTTCCTTGTGTCATGGATCGGAGAGAAGTGGAGTAGCCAAACATGTTGTTCAATGGCACCTGTTAATAACACAAAACATATTTACATGTCAAATTACGATTTCAAACATATTTACATGTAGAGGAATTTTTGCTGCTTATAATGATGCATTACATTCGCAGTGATTACTGAGTCGTCACCCTCTTGATCGTTTCCAACGATAATACCTTTCCTCCTGTAAAACGAACAGATTATGTAAAGAGTTATTGTACTAATACGACGAGGAGAAAATGTGTCATTGTTAAAAGGGTTTAGAGTTTACTTGTTGATGTCACCAGCAACAGTACCCTGAAACTCTGTTGGTACTTTCAACTCAACAAGCATAACAGGCTCGAGAATCACTGGTCTAGCTGCTGTGTAACACAGTCTGAACGCGTATATTGCAGCCATTTTAAACGCAAGTTCACTCGAATCCACTGCATGTGAAGCTCCATCTGTCAATACTATTCTGAGATTCTCTACAGGGTGACCAATTAATGATCCCCTGCAAATGGGATTGGAGGGTTTCACAATCAGTTAAAACAACTAAAACAAAAGGGAAAGGAGAAATTGAGAAAGACGCAGAGCACTCACGAGTTTGCAGCTTCTTTGAAACCCTTCTCAATTGCTGGGATAAAACCAGACGGAATTGCTTGTCCAACTATCATGTTTTCGAATTCAAACTTCTCTTTAGAGCCTGGTGGTAGCGGTTCAACGTATCTAACATATTATAAGAAACAAACCAAACATTGTTAGGATTGGTTAATAAGGGATCCAAACCACCATATCATATAGGGTCTAAATTTTTGATACTCACCCCGTAACTCTACCGTACTGACCCGCTCCCCCACTTTGCTTCTTATGTAAATAATCGAACTCAGCCCGCTGAGTAATAGTCTCCCTAAAGTTGACACGGGGTTTTCCCACAGTCGCATCAACCTGTTTGATATTGCCAATATTAAAGTATTTAGTTGAGAAGCGATAAAGTGAAAATATGGTGTAGGCTTTATAGTCACACACCTTATATTCTCTCCGGATGCGTTCAACATAGATGTCCAAATGCAATTCCCCCATACCAGAAATAATCGTCTGTTCCATAAAGGATAAATGGAAGAACCACCAATATCAAAAACTATTGGGTGTTAAGAGAGATGATGACAGAAGTAACAGAGGTCTTTAGATGATACCTGGCCACTCTCGGGATCCAATCCCACCCGGAAAGTAGGATCCTCTTTCTGGAATCGATTCAATGCTTTCGAGAACTAACACCAGAAGATAGATAATTGCAATTGTGAATTTTCTCAAAGCCAGAAATCAACGGAAACATTTGATGTCATTTTAGATACAAAATTTACAGAAATTACCTGCCCTCCAGAATCTTTTGAAACCGGTTGAACAGCTAAGGACATAACAGGTTCAGGAACATTCATCGATGTCATCGTGTACTTGACTGATCCATCTGTAAACGTATCACCTGATGCACAATCAACACCAAACACAGCTACGATTTGTCCTGCATGTGCTTCTTGAATATCCTGAAAATAGAAAAAACTTCTGAAATCCGACCAGACAGGGCACTGGAGTTGCCACCACAAAAGCTACCATATTGGAATCCTAAGGAAAGAAATAAACAGCACGATGACTAACCTCCATATCATTAGAATGCATACGGACCAAGCGTGGAACCTGCACCAAGAATTATTAAACAGCCTTAGGTAAAATAAGAATTACAGAAGCTACTTTCAAGGTTGGAAAAGAAGAAAAAGACAAAGGAGTCTGAAGTCAGACAGTTAGCCTTTATGATTCTGTATACAAGAAGCAGATAGAAAAATGTATTCATGTCAGGTCAGGGAGAAGAATACTCTGTTCCATGAACTAACCTTTATTCTCTTTCCTGTATTGACATTTATAATAAATTCTCCCTTCTTAATCACACCTTCGTAAATTCTTCATCAATAAAAGAACATGAGTTAGCATTTTGCATTCAAAAAATTTATGCATGAATGAAAAACTTAATATGTAGTGAACAACCCAAATATATAATCGAGAAGAAGATGCAGCATTTACCTCAAATATGTTAGTTGACCAAAACGACCCTCCTCTAATTTGAAAGCCAGAGCCACAAGAGGTCCATCGGGAGATCCAGTCAGGGTGACCTGAAACTCATTTCCTTAGGACCGGTCTATTTCTCAAATTAAAAATCACAAGTTGTGTACCCTCTCTTCATTATTGTTCTGGTCAAGAGCATAGTTATTGACTTCATTTGGAGATGGTAAATAACTGACAACACCATCCAGTAGAGGTTGTACTCCCTGCAGACGAAAAAAAGATGCACGACAGATGTTGAAATTTGTTTGATACAGATACAAAAGGACAAAAGAGAACTTAAGTGAGTATGCCATCCAAATTTGAGCATTTATCATCTTTGGACTTAAATAATCAATTACCTTGTTTTTGAAAGCACTACCCATAAATACAGGGACAAAATTTTGTGCAACAGTAGCTCTACGAATAGCTTCCTGCACAGATATACAGCAGGCAAGAAAATGTTACTGTGGCAACTGCAAGTAGAAGAGCAAAAATATCTAAGCGTAGTAATTCATGGACTCTAGAGATGAAAGATAACACAATGAATTCAAGACAATGTCTAATACAAGCTAAAACACTCATGATTCAACATTGTTTCAGGATACGAATCTGTTCAAGTGAAATTAATTAGCTAAATAATATATGTTGCCAGTAATATCTATCTATTTATTTTATGGAAACACCTTCCTATGTTTGAAGCAAAGAATCTGCTTTTATTTTCATCGTGATTCTATGTGCTATACTGCCAATGAGTTTAAAAAAAAAAAACACCAAATGGCAAATGGCAAAGAACAAAACCTCAAGCTCAGCAGCAGATACAGGTTCGTCATTTAGAAATTTATCTGCAAGTATGTCATCAACTTCAGAGACTGTCTCTATCAATTCTCGCCTCTTCTCTGCAACCAAACCTTCCATATCAGCAGGAATATCACCAGCGACAACATTCTCACTGCAATTCATAGAAAATCAATATATCACAACATATACGTGTGCACCCTTACAATACAAGCAATTTTGAAAATGCAGTTAACACAAACCCGCTTGATCCATGGAAGAAATAAGCTTTCACTTGAATAAGGTCTATAAGACCCTGAAAATTTTCTTCTAGACCAATCGGCACTTGCACAGCTGCACTATGATGTCGAAGCTTGGCTCTTGCCTAGTGAAGTAAACAAAGAAGTTACAACCTGAAAAACCATGCTTCATCAAGCTCATTCAAAAGGTAAAGCATAAAAGGATCATAGGTTTACAAACTTGGTTCAAGACTTTCCATGGATCTGCTCCCATTCTATCAAGCTTGTTGATAAACGCAACCCTCGGGACTTCATATCTCCTCATTTGCCTATCGACTGTGATAGACTGACTCTGTACACCACCAACACTACATAGGACTAGAATCGCACCGTCTAGTACTCGTAAAGCTCTCTCCACTTCAATGGTGAAGTCAACATGACCAGGAGTATCAATTATATTAACCTGACAACAATCATAACACAATTTAATTGAATTGGACTGGATTACTACTGGATTAAAGAATGAATTAACGAATTATAATCAGAAACTAGTGTAGTTACCGAAACCACACGAATCTGAAAAGAGAAATTAACAATTACAGAATCTCAAAAAGGATATCACTCTGCTTACCTTGTAATCCTTCCAAGTACAGTAGGTAGCGGCTGATTGGATAGTGATACCTTTCTCTCGTTCCAAGTCCATAGAGTCCATTTTAGCGCCAACGCCGTCTCTGCCTCTGACTTCGTGGATCTCATGGATCCGACCCGTGTAGAACAGAACACGCTCAGTCAGCGTAGTCTTACCAGAGTCTATGTGAGCTGAGATCCCAATATTACGAAGCTTATTCATCGATTCTTTCCACCATGGCTCCTTCTCATCCTTAGCCGCACGAGCAGCGCTTCCGGCGGAGAACTGGCGGAGCTGAAAATCCCCGGCTAAAAGCGCGGAAGTCGGAGATGAAGACCGTTTCTTTGAGGAGAAAAGCCTTAAGATGAGGTTAGGCGACGGAGATGTCGGAAACCTCGCCATGGCTTGTAGAGACGAGGGTTTTAGGAAATGGGTTCAGAGTGAGTTATTTAGATCGACGACACGGTCAGAGAAAAAATCTACAGTACGTCAACATAAAAACAGAGAAAGAGGGAGAACAAAAATAACTCACACCCGGTGGGACTCGAACCCACAATCGTTTGATTAGAAGTCAAACGCCTTATCCATTAGGCCACGGGTGCTCTTCTTGTTATATCACTTTGGATGTTTATATAGGGTGTGAAGTACTAATGGGCCTAAATTCCCAACCACAAATTTAGAGGCCTTCCAAGAGTTGGGCCCGTTGGACGATGGTTGGCCCGTTTTACAGTTGGACAAGAAATGAAAAAATAAGTGTTTAATCACAAATTCACAACGATGGTTCAGAGACAGATTCTTCTTCCTTCTCCCAAGAGATTCAATGAAATCATCGTTTAAGTTCTATAAGATGTAGAAGTATTAAAATACTTGTTCGTAAGACAAACTTGCATCTTTTGAAACCTAAGGGAAACAGAATCATCTGGTAAGAAAACTCTCCGCACAGAAAAAAACAGCTTTGAGCATAAGCAGCAGAGATTAATAAGAAATGTTTCCTATAGAGGCACCATCTCGAGATCATTGTGTTGGCTTTTCGCAGATGATGGAGATGAGGACGACGAAGATGAAGAAGATGAAGCATCTTTCTTCTCCTCGGTTTGCATCTCTTGAACTGGAGGAGGATCCATAGTAGTTGATGATGAAGCTTTTGTATCAGAAAGATGATTCTTCATTTCCCTGTGCTCTTGACACAAAGCACACCAGTGCAAACAACAGTGAACCAGGCAATGATCACATGGCGCATTCTGCAAGAAAATTACAAAGATCAATCAGAGATCATATCTGATATATGAGAATAATTTGATGTGAGATTTTTTACTTACCTTAAGATGATATTTCTTCTGGAGTTCTTGGCGGAACAAGCCTGAATAGATTCCACACATCCACCAAGCAAAGAAGAGGCCTTCGCATATCACGACAGTTGTTTGAGGATCAATGTAGCCACTGAAGAGTGCGGTTACTGCTGCAAGTGCCATACCTCCTTCTACACATATTGCATGGCATACACATGGTTGAGTCCAAGGAATCTCTTCCCTCACAGCTTCAATGTTCCGCCCAAACAGTACACACGGGCAAAACAGACCAGTCCTGCCTGCAAAATCATCCAAAAGCATAGAGTCAAAGATTTATCTTAAGTGATTACCTTACATTACGAAAGGAAATTCAAAGCATATAAAACTACAATGACGACATTTTGACAAAAGTAATACAAAATTCATCCACAGGAACAAGTGATTTAGGGTCATATCTTTAGACATTTACAAAATAAAGAGGAAACCTTACAGCTCTCTGGATCTTCAGTACAACCAAAAATGCCGGTGGTCCAGTTTTCATCAGAAGGAGGTTCGTAGGTTTCAGGTAGAACTTGCATACATTCAGGGCACTTCCGGACATTCAACTGTAAACAATTCAAAACATCAAAAGCAGTAGATAGATTAACTGATTGTGATACAGACTATATTCAGCTCAATAAAATGTCAAACTACCAATTAAGGAGGAAAAAAAACGAAACGAGAAGAAATGGTGTCTGAGTTATCCATTCCATCATACATTCCCATGAGAAATCTTCAAAGGAACGTCACTAGACTAATCAGTGTTGAAACCAAAACTATAAAAACAACCAATGCCCAAAAAGAGACCAGCAATATGTTTATGATACAATTGATGCAAAGCCTACATAACAAGGATACAATGCAAGACAAAGTTCAAGAGAAATCCAAGGTTTGATCAGAGAAATCAAATCATTAGAGACTAACTACACTAATCCTCAGTCAAACAGGAGTACGGTTCCATCTCGTTCACCCTCATCGGAGGTCTTAGATCGACACAAATAACAATCGGAATCGACAAGAACTCTACGACACCACAAATGATCAGAAACAATCAAATCCAAGATCAAAACGATAAGGATATAGATCTGAAGGAATAATTGAACGTGCAAGATCGGAGTTCTTTAGAAATATCCGTAACAGAAAAATGCAAAGAGAAAAATCTACAAACCTGAGGAACATCAATGGGCTGATTGAGTTCACCGGGAGTGATATCTTCAACAGGAGCTTGCTCTTTCCTCAATTTCACGTAACGCGAAGCGGCGTTTCCGTCCGCCATAGAAACCGGTCAAGAATGTAAGCAAAAACTCTTTGAAGAGGTCGCCGGAATTGGCCCACACGAATTTCTCTATAAAGTTTTGTTTCCGAAAGGCGTGAGTCGTCGTCGCGACTCCTCTATCCTTCGTGAGAAACTCTTTGAGGTAAGAAAAAATAAAATAAAGAGGAAATTTCCCTTTGTCCAAAAGTTCCCAAAATAAGGACAGCCACGTCGTCATTTAAAGCTTTCTGCGTAGGATGATGACTAGCGAAAGGGATATTCAACAAAGAATTTTATCGAATTCAATTTTGTAAGATAATTAATCTCATATAGTAATTTATATATAAATGTTATTAGATTTTAATTTAATATAAGTGAAATTAATAAGATTCAATCTTCATAAATGTGGATGACAACAAAGTAGTCAATCAGTATCTAAATGATACAAAAGCTTTAAAGGTAAGAAATTCATATTGGGCAATTGTAAAATCAGATACATCAGGCACAGACAAATCAACCTAAAAAAGATAATTCATTCCAATCAAGACATCCAGTGTTTTGGAGCCATCAATTCACGGTCTGCATTAGAACCTTGAGATGCGATTTTTTGAATCCGAGAAGAGAATTCCTCTGCCTGTTAAATGTTTGTAGTTAAAACACAGTTGTAGCTATTGAAATAATATTGGTATAAAGACAATTAATGTAGAAGACTTACTTTCTCATCAATCCACATTAAGGAACTGAGTTGATTGTTCAAGATCCTGACAACTACATCCAGTGGACTCATACCATCAATTGCTTCAAGTTCTCCACCCTATTTTCAAACAATAATGTTTATATGACGTGTGTATTCACGGTTAAAAGGACTAGTGTATGATAAAGTTATCACGTACCTGGCTTGCATTTACGGATTGTATAATCGATCTGATTTGTTCAGTCATATGCTCCAATTCTCTTTCTACTAGCTCAGACTGTTCATACCTGGAACGAAAACCAAGATACATTATAAGTAGAATGAGCTAGGATGCGCAAGAAAAGGCTACTTCTGTATAACATAGATCACATCATATTCACTTTTTCTGTCTCTCGATTTTCTTTTTATATTCATAAAGATAATATGATGCAGAAAAAGTTAGTGGTGGAGAGACGACTTAAACGAGTTCTCACATTGCGTCTCTAGTTGATGCTGCTTCATCGTCAAGCAGTGTTTTGCGCTCGTCATTATATATACGCTCAGCCTCTTCCTCCATGCTTTGCAAAGCTTTGTCAACCTTTACCCAGAAGTCAGAGAGATTCAGATGATTGCCACAGTGACTTTTTTTTGGCAAATTAAATTATATTAAGAGGCACAACAATTTCCATATGATATGACGTTGCAAGCAGATATAGCACAATATATTCCAGCTGCAAGTTACAATCAGAAACCTCATTTACAGATTAACATATAGATATATTAGGTCTACCGAATACCTCTTGCTGATGAGTCTCAATTAATTCCAGCTGTCGTTCCAAACTAGATTGGGTTTCAACCACTTTTGCAACTTCAATCTGTTTGTTGATCAAGTACGCAAAAAGAATGAGCTTTTTATACAGTACAGGCCAACTCATAAGTCTACTCAGAACAATGTCTTGTAAGATTCAAACAGATATAAATGTACCTCAAGTCTCAAAAGAACATCACGGTTCTGTAAGATCCTCTTATCCCACTCTGCTATAGCATTTGCCTGTTTCCGGAATCTCCCTGTACGCTCTTGTAGCTCAGTATTCCACTCCTTGATAATCTTCAAACGCCAAAAAAAATGTATTTGAATACTATTGAAATATGTAAACTAGCCAAAAAGATAAATGCAGAAGAAGGTAAAGATCTACCTCTTCAACTGTTTTCCCAGTTATTTCAGATGGCAGCTTTGGAGCCACAGGAGCTAAAGTTGTGCTTGTCCTAATGAAAACAAGAAACACATAACAAGTAAACATCAGCTACAACAAAATCAAAGGGAAGATAGTGGCATGTATAGCCATTTAGGTCCTAAAGCGTCGGTCAAAATATGAGAAGAGCAGAGACATGAACAGTATGAAGTGAACTACAATAGCTGCAACCTGTAACCAAGAAACTGAGAAAAGGAAGTATATAAACTTCTAAAGAAGACAGCTAAATTGAGCATACCTACTACTTGAAGCCACCACAAGAGATGTCTGTGTTGTACTAGCCGAACTGGTAGCAGGAGTAGTTGTAGAAGTCGACGATGGAAGACCTGAAGAACAAAACTTCTTTCAGAAGAAAACTACAGCTTGTTATATGCATTCACGTTATAGACTACACAGAAGGCAAAACAAAGCAAACTACGAAGGATGTCTAAAATAGTATATCCCAAGTACATGGATCAGATCTCTAATCCTAATCAATGAGTTCGTAATCTCCAGATTCTTGTTCCTATTCTGAGTTGCAAACGGGGTACGAAAAATTACAAACAAATCCTGAGACGAAAAGAAACAGCTTACTGAATGAGAGTGTGGCACTAGTAGTTTGTGGTTGTGAAGATGATGCAGGTGTTGAGGTCGCGGGTACAGCAAACCCAGTAAACGAGCTAGTAGAACCAGCGGCGGGAGTCGAGCTAGTCAAACCAAATCCTGCAGAACCCAATTGAGCAGTGAAGCTGGCTGAAGTGGTGTTGGTTGCAGAAGAACTCACCCCAAATGAAGGGAAAGCCATTGAAGAAGCCGCAGCTGAAGAAGCTGCTGTACTAGTCGCAGCGGGAGTCGAAGAAGAAGTAGTGGTGGCGGTTGCAATAGAAAACACTGCTCCTGGTGTACTAGATGCAGGGGATGAGCTTACGGTTGAAAGGTTAAAGCCTGAACTGGCGGGTGTACCGAATGAGAAGGAAGAAGATGATGAAACCGTTTGTGAAGAAGCAGAAGGAGTGATGCTTGGGGTCGAACTTGATGTGCTTTTCAAGAAAGAGAAACCGGTAGAAGCGGAGAAGGGAGAAGCCGAGGCAGGCGAAGGATTGCTTGTAGTTGAAGAAGTATTAGTGGATACTCCAAATGGGGATGATGAAGCAGCTGCAGCGCCTGAAGATGACGACGCAAAGAGAGACGGTGTTGACCCGGCTGACGAAGACGACCCAAAGATTGACGGTGACGAACCGGCTGACGAAGACGAACCAAAGATTGAAGGTGACGAACCGGTGGCTCCAAAGATGGATGGTGAAGAGCTAGAGGCTGATGAAGGCGCACCAAAGGTAGGCTGTGAGGAACTGGTGGCTGATGATGGCGCGCTGAAAAGAGGAGATGCTGAAGCAGCGGCCGAAGAGGATCCTCCGAAGAGAGGAGAACTCGAGGCGGAGGCAGATGAAGGAGCAGAGAATAAGGATGCGGAAGATCCAAAGAGAGATGATGAACCACTACCTGACGCCACTCCGAAAAGAGACGACGATGGAGCTGCAGAGGAGGATGAGGCGGGAGCTCCGAAAGGAGATGATGCTGAAACAGTCGCTGAAGAGGCCGATGACGTTACAAATCCGAATGGAGAAGAACCAGGAGCAGCCGCGGAAGCATTGGTAGATGATCCAAACAGTGACGGAGCAGAACCGGACGAAGACGCAGCGGTTCCAAACCCAAATGATGGAGTCGAGGAAGCAGAGGATCCAAACCCTACCGATGGAGTCGAGGAGGCTCCAAATCCAAGTGATGGAGAAGAAGCAGAGGATCCAAATCCGAATGAAGGAGTTGACGAGGCTCCGAATCCAAATGATGGAGTTGCGGAGGACGCAGGAGTTGATGTGGTGGCTCCGAAACCAAATCCGGTGGAGCTAGGGTTTGAAGATTGGTTGAAGGAAAACGATAAAGGGGAATTGGTAGACAAAGCAGAAGAGGAATTAGTTGCCGAAGAAGATCCAAAGGAGAAAGCTCCAGCGGAATTCGATTGACCAAATGGAAAACCCGACATTGCAGTTATTTTTTCTTCACTCTCTCTCTCTCTGCTCTTCTTCGCCGGCGTTTTGAAAAATAAGGGGTTTTACAGAAACCTTCTTCCCGAGTAAAAGGCTTTCTTCTAAGAGCGTTTAATAGTCAACGCAAACGGATTATGGTCAAATGGTGGGAACAAATTAATAATTTGGGCCAGGTCAGCCCAGCCCAATCGAATATATTGACGTGTTGATGACGTGTACAAGACAAGGAAGCCTAAAGAAATCTTTACACTATGCAATATACACTTTATTTTTTACAAAATTTTCTAACAGTAAAAAATATCACAAAAATTGCTAATTTTTACAAGTAAAATTCAAAAAAAAATCATAATTAACAAAATTCAGTCGCTAGTCCATAAACCATGAAAACCCATTGGAAACGTCAAATTCCTTGGAACCTCTAATCTCGATACGACCGCATCAGATTCACCAATCTTCTTAGCATCCAAAATCACAAGGTAACATCTCTCCACCGAAACCGCATACTATAAAATATATAAAATAGTATATAACAATCTGAATCTCACTATTTGTATACAAAAACATATATAAGGAAATATTTATATACGTACCTCTACGACAACAATGTAACCATTGTCCTCTTCTTCATTATTGGAGTTTCTTGGGACAAACATGGGCTCACCAACGAATCTTCTAGCTCCGGTAGACCAAATACGGATGCGATTTGAGTCTAAGTCAAATTTCACGATCATGTCGAAAGGGAAATGAGGAAGTTCATGTCGAGTTCCTGAAGAAGCTGCCGAGTACATAAACTTGTTTTCTTTTCCGGACCAAGATGAGTTTATGACAGGAAAATCTGATGGTTTGTTCCAACCGTTTAGAGGCTCTACGTCACAGCTCTTACAGTTTCCGATAGAGTCCAAGGTCATAGAGACCTACACGTTTATTACGTTTTTAGTTCATTTAGCTTGAGACGATCTTAACAGGAACAACATATTTTTGGGTGAAAATCAGATCGTGAGCTTAATACCTTAACTAGATGAGGGAGTAGTTTATCGTCGCCACTATTTAGATTCATAACAGAAGGATCTAGCTTGTTGCTTTGCCAATCGTAGCCTGTGAGAATTGGTAAAAGAAAGTTAAGTAACTGTCTTTTGAACAACTAAAATTCCTAACGTGTACAAGAAGTTATTCCGGAATCGTCTCGTTAACTAGCTAAATGCCATAAGAGGTCTTCTAATATTTGGTAACTTACCAAACATTTTCTTGAAATCGAACCAACGGTAAGAACAAGCTGAAGCTTGAATCTGAATCTTAAAATCACCGTTATCCTCTCTAGTCTCATAAGCGTTTCCAGAGTGAATTAGCCATAATTGAGAAGACACTTCGACAGGAACTCTCCAATCTCGATCTCCAATAGATTTATCAGAAAATCTAGGGAGAAGATAAATCGGGGAACTCTCGTTGCTTGGGTTCAACGATAAAGCCGATACCATCGGAGTCGCTCCACATATAGCCGCCATAGAACCTGAGAATATAAGCATCAAAATCAGATTCCTTGCAAAGCAAGCAATATTCTTCACACAAAACAGAAGTTAGTTTAACATATTACCAATTGGATTAAGCTTAACTCGGTTAGCAAAAAGTATGTAGTGCGTATCGGTAAAGGCCCAATCATGAATCATCATATGATCATCGATCTTGAATTCTCTCGTTTGATTCAACTTAAATTCCGAATCATACTCTGTAAATAATTACTTGTATTAGAATAATAATTAACTTCTTAGTGTTTTCTTATATTAAAAAATAGAGTATTTACCACAAAATGTGAAAGTGCTTCGAGGTAAAAGCATATCCTCGGCGTTACAAGTGACCGTCAAAAGTCTATTTCTTCGACCGTCGATTTTGTAATGTGACAAGAACCGTTTCGGTGGCATCTTAAATACACCTACATACAACAAATGTAAATTTAATTAAATACTTCATTTTTTAATACTCCAGGTGGTTCGTGTCAAGTAACATATTATCGGTACCATGGAATTCATCTGAAAACCATAAAAAACTATGTAAATATTTTTTTAATGTACATATTCGAATTCAGATAGTGTATTCATATTTATTACATAAGTTCTGTCTGAATAATGGACTACATACTTTAACTTTACTTTTGTTAACAGAAAAAACATTACCTTGAAGTATGGGTTTCAACAAATCTGCGGCTGTGTCCCATATATCATGACCAGCAAAATCTCTGTCGGAAAAATCATCATCATGATCATCACCATCATCACAACCGTTAATCTCGACGTTAAATCTTCCGACGGTATCCAACGATCCAGATTCAATCTCATACGGTTCACCACCTTCCCATAAACAAAGCAACCGCCCAGCCCATTTCAAAACGCTAGTATTAGCCACGTTTTTCATTACTTTCGTATTTCCAAATCTTTTCCCACCTTTTAAAACCGAAAAAGGACCTCTGTGAGTGAACCGCCACGTGTCAGTTAACGGATCGTGTTCTTCTTCTTTTGCTTCAGTTTTAACGTACTTAGCCATAAACGTTGCTTTCCGTTTGTTACCGTCGATGTGAAACGCACGGAGATAACCATGACCGTCTAATGGATGAACTGTTGAGCCATGGTCATCAGTGAATAGTCCTGGACCGGCTAAGTAATACGTACCGGAAGGAAAATCAACCGGTATTGATCCTTCAATTGATTTAATAACGACCGGTTCAACCGTCTCTGAACGCTGTGACATGAATAAAGATTGGTAGTCACGAAAAGCTGATGACGTGGACTCATCGAGAGTGGTACCGGTTCGTCCTAAACCGGTTTCTGGTATTGATATTGATATGGCGGCGCGTGGTGGTGCAAGAGGTGGTGGAGCTTGGTGATGATGTATTGATGGAGAATTTAACGGTGGAAGAAACTTCGGGGGGATAGGGAAAGACATTTTGGTCAACATGTTTTTTTAATCTTAGTATATTGTTTTCTTTCATACACGCAAAGCATATGTTATATATAGATTTTTTAGAAAACCAAGGTTCACATGCTTAAAACTTTAAATTTTTCTTAATCATAATTATTTTTTAATTTGACTGAACCAAAAATTTCTTGTTATTAAGTAACTTATCAGACTAAATCATTTGAGGTAAAAATAATTTCTTAAAATCAAACTCGGGTTAGAAGTTTAAAAATGATGATTTTTTCAAAAATTGTAGTTATAATTTTATTCAATATTTTTCTTTTTTTTTCATACCAAAAAATATAAATTATTATATAGTGAGTTAATGGACTGGACCGATACGTGGCTGTGTGCATGTTGAGGAACTATGGTAGGGTCGAATAAGTTGGGTGATTTTTTTGTGGAAGACATTAGCAAATTTGAACATGAAAAAAAAATCGAAAATGGCAGACATAATACAAAACCATTAATGCTTTATGTTGTTTATTAATTTAAATCTAGTGTGATTAGAACTTGGAAGTGAATATTATTGTGTCACACGACACATGTACCGGTACTTAGATTAAAATATTCGTAGTTGTTGCTCATGAAACTTACAGAATTATTGAAACTGTTGGTTATGATAAACAAATTCGAGTAGATCAAGCTTAAAGATTGGAGCAGACAATAAGAAACTAGAAGTGATCACCGACACTCAACAACTTCGTTATAATCATAGATATAGACATTTTTATGTTGTATGTATGTGTCTTGTGGATAATTATGTTGTAATCAATTATATAAAACTAATAAGAGTTGTCTTTTTCTTTGAAAAGTAATAATTAATACTTGTATAAAATCACCACTAAACATATTGATCAAACTTTTGTGTGGTATTTTCATTGGTTAAATCAAGTAATATATATATTTGTTTGTAATGAAGCTTAAAATCGACCCACTTTGAGTATAATAAAATACTTTTAGAGAGTTGAGACTTGAATATTATTAAACTATTAAAAGAAACTCATTATGGTTTCGGGTTTCAACGTTAAAATCATAAAATCCTCATTCATATGTCTTTGATTTGGAGAACATTTGGAGACAAGTCGTCGGAACAATGATCTTCAATAAACCATGTCAAACCATAGGCCGCCCATATTTTATATTTTATATGTATATAATATATGATATGTTATTAGTTAATTACATGTTTTAACTTTGTGAACATTATCAAATTTTCTAGTTAATGACTTCATACATATGTGGATTTGGTAGTTATAAACAATAGATTAGCCAAATATTTATTAGTGGAGTTGCAAGTATTTATTACGATATAAGTTTCTTAAATCTTATTATGTAGAATTATGCTATATAAACTTTGTGTGTATTTTCAATATTTGATCTAGGCTTGGTTTTTCCATATGTTTTATTGAGACGTCTAATGGTCGTCTATGTTTCAACTTCGTCATTTTTGAAAAAATTTATAAGATTTATTCTTTTCGGTATAACAGTTCAGTTCATTCTTCATCTGTGAGTAAATTTATTTGTTACAAAAAGTTTTTCTATCAATTTGAATTTTGTATAGTCACTTATAATCTTGATTTTCAGGTTCAGGATGGTAGATTATGGAATTTCTATCCATAATTGTCATATTTTCTATTATTATTTTTTGGGCATAGTTTTAATAAGTATCATTTTCCATCAGTTAAAAATTTTAGTATTCTATCGATGATTATGCTAGTTATTAATATATGAATATTTAGACGAAAAATTGACACAATTGTTCTATAACAACATAAGTTTACAAACCTTAAATCAGCTATTTTTCATTCACTACAATATACGTCTGTTTAATTTTTCATTTTTAAATGAAATCATTTCGGAAATTGTAAGTGAAGTCTTTCGTCGGTATGCGTTACCAAATGACTAGTCAAATCATATTACATCCATCAACACGTAAATACAAATTAAATCACACAAAAAACCAACAAAAAGTTCGAATAAGAGCAAATTTGATTTATGGAATACGACAATAGAATGAATGAGGTAAATACGTTGGATTCTTCGTACGATAAAAGCACTTGAGGAGTTCAAAGAGTGAGTGAATGGAGGAATAATGGTGGGAAATTTAGTGGTAACCAAATACAATTAATTTAAAATTAATAAAGAGTCAAATGATGATTATAAGTTTGATTACATGTTTAATATTGGACCCCATTATTCCCAAACGATGTAATTAAAGGTGATTTACGTGGGTCCCATATGTTTCTTCTCATCATTTGAGGCTTTGAGCCGTCGATGCCGAATCTGCTGACGTCATATCTTATTTACACTACTTGTCTGTATTTTGGAAGTTTTGTGACTATTTATTTCCTCAATTGGACATCCATATAATTACTTTAGTATTTCCTCATATGATTGATATTTATTTGCTTTGGTAACAGTCAAATGATTTGTTCCACAAATATTATTCAGTCAGTTATATATTAGGGAGTATTCTTTAATTATTAACCTATATTCGAATTATCCTGCAAAGTACCAAATACTCGTAGTTAATTACCTTTGTGACTATATTTCACATTAATTTTTTTTGAGTTCGGTGATTATATGTCATAGCTAATAACTCAAATATCTAAAATTTAAAGATAAATTAAAGATATAGGTCAGAATTTTGTTTGTTAACTCAAAAACTTAATATAAAACTTACAAGAGTGAAAAAAGTTTACATACAACGTTACACAACATTACGAGTTCAAAGATTTCAAAATTACATGAAGAGAAAAAGAGTTAAAAAGACCATCAACCTTGCAAAGTTTTTTCGGTAAGTCTTGAATACCGACCAATCCTCTAGATTAGAAAAAATCTTCAGCGTAATCGATAGTTATTTCTAGAGAAATTTGGATAATTATCCTCTTCTAAATGTGAAATTAAGACTTTACCTTCTCTATAAAACGTAGGTTTATTGGACCTAATTTCAGTCTATATTGCCCTTATGATTCTTGTCCCATTGGCAGTGTCATTTCGCTCTGGTCCACCATGTTCTCTCTTCTCCACAAAACCACCATGGCCTCTCTCTCTTAACTTCCTTCATCTCAACTCACTCTTTCTTTATTCTTCCTCTTCTCTCATCTCTCTTTCTTTTCTTCCTCTTCTCCTTACCTCTCTCCTTTTCTTCTCATTCTCTTATCTCAAAAAAGACTAAAAGACAGATTCACGACATTGATTTGAGATTGTTATGAAAAAAAATTGTGAAGGGTTTTGTTAGAGGTTAGAGATGAAGATGTATTGACAATTTCAGCCTTCATTCAATACTATAAACGTTTTTACCAGACAATAAATATATTACCGTATACTAAATTTTATGTTAGCAGATACTAAATATGTTATCACTATAAAAAATGTACTAACAGATATTGTATTTAATATTAGCGGATAATAAATATGTTACCCGGTACAATATATATTATCGGGTAACAAACACGGTGACAACGCATTAAACATGGGGACAATATATATTACCCGATACTAATTTTCAGTTAACAAATAAGAAATTTTTTACCCAGTTTAAAATAGCAAATAGTTAATGTATTAACATGTATTAGATTTATGTTAGCAGATAATAAATATGTTATCTAAGTGATACATGAATTAACATGTAATTCAATATATAAGTTAGCCGATAATAAATGAATATATTTATGACCCAACAATGTTGTACCTATTGTTCTAAACATTGATTTCTTTTATTGTTTACAGAATGGGTCATGGCAGGTTCCCCACATGGATTATTGCTGAAGGTCACGACCCTAAGGCTGATCGTGTTACTACATACCAAAAACTTAGCACACTCAAAACTTTCCTCAATACATTGAAACCAGACGAGAGGGAGGAGTTTAAGCAAATATTTTATCAGATACTATATGAGTTAGCATGTAATATATTTGTTACTCAAATAACATATTTGTTAACGATATCATGTACATGCTTGTGATTACCATAGATGTTGATGGTATCATCTAACTCGTAGATTACCATGTACAAGTTATGTTATCCGATAACTTAAATTTTCCTAGATAAATTTAGCAGATAACAAATATGTTACCCAATACAATATATTGTACCAGGTAACAACCAATGGGACAATACATTAAATGCATTGTCCCCACAATTAATGTTCTATCTGGCAAGTTTTCATGAACACCAAATTAGCACTATTTACACTATTTGGCCGAAGTCCTTTTGATCTTTCACACAAATAGCCCAATAACATCTACTTAATAAAAATTATCACAAAGGTACTTACTAGGTTTCAAACAACCAAAAGGAGATATTGGGCTAATTCTCCCTTATTTCTATTTCTGTTTGGTGGAGGGTGAAAAACACTTCATTACACCTAGAAGCATATATGGGATTTCTTTTTTCTAATATCTCACCGTACTTCTCAACTATATGATGTGGATACATGTTGTAAATGCTTTTTAAATAAAATGAAACGACGTCGTTGTATTTGAGCTTTCCTTTCAAGTATCTTTACTAATTTTCCGGTTTTCCCGTATCCGTCCTAGAAAATTGTCAAGTCTTTTTCACGTAGTCGGCGATGGAGTACGAACGGCGACTTGAAGCGGCGGCCAAGCTCATACTCGCGGAGGAGGCGCAGTCGTGCCAAGCGCCTCTGGATTGTAGAGATTTCGGTGTGACGGCGACTCTGAAGCCTCACCAAATCGAAGGAGTCACTTGGCTTATAAGGAAATATCTACTCGGCGTCAATGTCGTTCTCGGTAGGCTTCGCTTTCGTTTCAGATTCTTATTCATGCATGTATTGGATTCATCAATAATAAGAGATCATGTATGTTTGATATGTATTGCAGGGGACGAGGTACTACAATCGTTTTGGAATGCTGTATTTTTCTTTTTGATTGTGTTTGTGATTAGTCTAATCGAAGGAACTTGACCAGATGGGATTGGGAAAGACTCTCCAGGCAATTTCTTTCTTGAGTTATTTGAAGTTTCATCAAGGCTTGCGAGGGCCATTTTGTGAGTCAGTGGTACAATTCTTAAGTTCTCTTGTTAATATGTTTAGTCACAAGTTTTGATGTTATGTGGATGAATGCTGTGCTTACTTTGGCAGTGGTGCTATGTCCCTTAAGTGTAACGGATGGTTGGATTTCAGAGATAAATAGGTTCACTCCAAAACTTGAAGTTCTTAGATATGTTGGTGATAAGGATTGCCGTAGGAATATGCGTAAGTCAATGCATGATCATGTCAAAAGGAGTTCTAAGGTGAGTTTTGAACTGAGTCATTGAAGTAACAAAGTAAGAGTCAAAGTTTCCTTTTGGATACATTTTTGAACTTGGATTTGGAAGTTCTGTTTATTGTATTTTTTTTTCCAGGGACATTTGTTACCATTTGATGTGTTGTTGACAACATATGACATTGCTCTGGTGGATCAGGACTTTCTCTCTCAAATTCCTTGGCAGTATGCTATAATTGATGAAGCTCAAAGACTCAAGAATCCCAACAGTGTATGGTTCACTAATGTGTAATTATAGAGCTGTGAACTGAATGATAGATCATTAGATTCTAGATACCGCATGGTTTTGTTTTACCACGGTAGACACCCTTTTTAAGCTTCTATAGTTCAAATCTGTTTGGTTAGTACTTTGGTTGTACTGGGCATGGCTGTATGAATATTGAAATTTGGCTATGTCACAGGTTCTGTATAATGTCTTACTTGACCAATTCCTCATTCCACGACGTCTCTTGATTACGGGCACACCTATTCAGAACAATCTCACCGAACTCTGGGCTCTGATGCATTTTTGCATGCCACTAGTTTTTGGGACACTTGACCAGTTCCTTTTCGCATTCAAAGAGTCTGGGGAGTTCTTATCAGGTTTTCTCGCACCAGCCATATAGTGCTCTGCGCATCCTTGACTTTTTGTGTTGATTTTCACTCAGATATGAAAAGGTATTAACCATATGGATTCCCTTTGATTTCAAAATAGGTCATGATGCATCAAATATCAAGGAAACATATAAGAGTTTGAAATTTATCTTAAGTGCCTTTATGCTAAGGCGTACAAAATCTTTGCTCATCGAGTCTGGGAATCTGGTGCTGCCACCCCTCACGGAGCTAACTGTGTAAAGTCTTGTACATTTTATTGTTAATCCCCTCCAGTAAGTATTTACAGTTGCTCAATTATATCTTACAGTTTGCGTTGTTTCATGATAGAATGGTTCCACTCGTCAATCTTCAGAAGAAAATATATACTTCAATATTGAGAAAAGAGCTTCCAGGGCTTCTCGCACTATCTTCTGGAGGATCGAATCATACGTCCTTGCAAAATATTGTGAGTTTGTTTCTCATATTATTATGATGCTGCTCAACTTAATTAATAATATGCTGTTGCTATATTTAGTGAAAGATAAACAATTTTATCTATCCCCGGGTTATTTCCTTGAGCAGGTGATACAGCTAAGAAAAGCATGTAGCCACCCTTACTTATTTCCAGGTATTGAACCGGAACCTTTTGAAGAAGGTGAACACCTTGTTCAGGTACCCCAAATGTTTACCACTATCCAAACAGCCCCCAATATGCTTACATTGAATATAACTGCTATTCATTAATAATTGTGTTCTGACAGGCGAGTGGTAAGCTTTTAGTTCTGGATCAACTGCTCAAGAGGCTCCATGATATTGGACATCGTGTCCTCCTATTTTCCCAAATGACTTCTACACTCGACATTTTGCAGGTTTCATTAGAAAGCTGTTTTATTTTCTGTATTGTTGGTGCAGCATAGATGGCACTGACAATGTAGCTTATACCAAATACAGGATTTTATGGAGCTTCGTCGATATTCTTATGAGCGCCTTGATGGATCAGTACGGGCTGAAGAACGTTTTGCTGCGATAAAGAGTTTCAGCATGAAAACAGAAAGAGGATTGGATTCTGAAGTTGATGCAAGCAATGCCTTTGTATTTATGATCTCAACAAGAGCAGGAGGAGTCGGTTTGAATCTTGTTGCTGCTGACACTGTTCGTATTTTTTTTCTTCTTTTTCTTCTTTTATGCAGAAACAGAATACAGTATGTGCCATATAAGAAAGATAAGCATGATTTGTTTGTAGTGCTAATTCGAGTTTTTCTTAATATGCAGGTTATATTTTATGAACAAGATTGGAATCCACAGGTTGATAAGCAAGCTTTGCAACGAGCTCATCGAATTGGACAAATCAGTCATGTGCTCTCTATAAACCTTGTTACTGAACATACTGTGGAAGAGGTCTGTCATTGTGTTTTCATTTACAAAGTGATCAAAACATTTTATCAAAGTCTAAATGTTTTTCCATCCAGGTTATTTTGAGGAGGGCAGAGAGAAAATTGCAGCTTAGTCATAGTGTTGTGGGAGATAAGATAGAAGAGAATGAAGAAGATCGTGGTGATTTTCGGTCTTTAGTGTTTGGTTTACATAGATTTGATCTTGGAGAGATTCACAATGAAGATTCTGATAACCTGAAAATTGTAGAAATAAGTTCTCTTGCTGAGAAAGTTGTTTCAGTACGTCAAAATGTTGAACCGGATAAGGAAGCAAGAAAGTTTGAAATTAATTTGAGTGACACTTTGCGAGGAAATTCATCATCTGTAAGTCTAAATTCTGAGCTTGATGAAGCTTCTTACTTTTCATGGGTTGAGAAATTAAAGGAAGCGGCAGGATCAACCAAGGATGACAAGCTTACGGTGTTTGGAAATAGAAAGAACGTAAGTGAGGAAAGACATCTGAGAGTTGAGGCTGCCAGGAAAAAAGCAGAACAGAAGAAGTTAGCCAATTGGGAAGCACACGGTTATCAGTCTTTGTCTGTGGAAGAACCGATTTTCCCTGATGATGTTGATTCCAGGACAGATGCAGGATCAGTTCACTTTGTTTATGGAGACTGTACACATCCGTCAACTGTCTCTCAAGAACCAGCAATCGTATTTAGGTAAAACTTCCTTTTAGTTGTTCAACTAAAATTCCAATTGCAAGTAGCTTACAAAATTCTAAGTTTTGATTTAGTTTTCATCAGTTTAAGTATTACCGTTGTTCATGGCAGCTGCGTTGATGACTCTGGAAGCTGGGGTCGTGGAGGAATGTTTGATGCTCTGTCAAAACTTTCTAACACTGTACCTGATGCATATCACCGAGCATCTGAGTTCAAAGACCTTCATATTGGAGACTTGCATCTCATTAAAATTGATGGTCTGCAATTTCTTTTCACCTGATTTCCTTTTAGGTTTTTAAGTAACCTCTCACTCAGTTCTTATCCTTCTCATTTTTTTCTGTTATGAAGACAATGATGACCAACAAAACACAGAAGAAGAAAGTAAACCTCTTTGGGTGGCACTTGCAGTTGCACAATCTTACAACCCGAGACGTAAAGTCTCTCGTAATAGCATATCATTGCCAGAACTTGAACGTTGCTTAGCCAAAGCTTCATTCTCTGCTTCTCAAAAATCAGGTATAAAAAACTTCATTGATTTCTTCAGCTCTCTCGTCTTTCTTTTAAAACATGTTCCAAAAGAGCTTAAAATTTTGTTTTCATAATGGTAATTTTCTCTCTTCAACAGCTTCACTTCACATGCCACGTATTGGTTACCAAGAAGGATCAGACCGATCTCAATGGTACACTGTTGAGCGTCTTCTTCGCAAATACTCCTCTATATTCGCCGTCAAAATATTCGTGTAAGTCTGATTGTTTTTATTTCGTATTTGTCTTCTTCTATTGGATAATCCGAAAGCAAACTCATCCCTACCATTTTCATTGGTTTCTTGTAGGTACTATTACCGTCGATCTCATTGATGCACTTCGTGGGATACTCTGTTTTGAGTTTTATTGACACTAACATCGTTTGTTAGGTTGTGCACGTAATACGGTGTCGTTTGTTGTAAGGTCTTTAGTTAGGCCCAGTAGTGGCCCATATAATTTAATTATACACAGCCTAATCTTATACTATCGTCTTTCATATCCGAGCCAATGTACACGTGTTATATCACCACTGCCTCTCTGGTTCCACGTTCGTCAAAAAATTGAAATCGCTTTTGTTTTTTGTTCACAAAGGTTTCTTTTCCCCGCGGCTTGTGAAGAATGATACGAATCGTTGAAGGTCGGTCGTTGTGCGTATGTTTAGTTTTGATCCTAAATTCTTAAAGCTCCAGGTATTTTTTTCTTGTGTTCCTGAATTCTGATTTTCGGTTTCCTTAATTGATTCATTCTTCCTGAATCGTTTCTTCGCAAATTCGTTGGTGATTTTTGGATCCGGTCATCAGCCTTTGTTGTTTGTTTGTCACCGATGGATAATTTAGGGTTTGGCGTCGATACATACATAGAGGCTCTTGTTTTTCACTTGCATGTTCTCAATTTGGAATCGAAACTCTTCTCATTGTAATCCTTTTTTTTTCCACTGTCTTCTTTTCTAATTTCGTCTGGATTCGGTATTTTTATATGTAAACTTACCTTCGTTTACTAGTTCAAGTCTGTGTTTACATTTTTTTTGACATGGAAGCTGATTTCTACGTTTAGGAACTAAAATGTTTAAAATTGATTCTTCGGCTTAGTCTTTGTAATTCTTTTTTACTTGTATTGATTTTATGTTTGTTTGTGGTTGTTAGAAATTGATCAGAATGGGAGAAGCTGGTCAATCAAGAGACAGAGAATCTGTCACGCCTCTAGTTGTAAGTAATGTGCGGCCTGATAACTTCCTTCCTCACTGTTGTAGTACACTTTCAGGACCTCCACTTTCTTTACGCTCATCTTTAATGTGATTCTGTTTAACGTGAACAGAAATTTTTATTTTGTAATAAGGTTTTATGTATTGATGGGAACAATTAAACCTAGTATTGATTAAGCTGTAGTTAAAGAGGATATTAGTAATGTTCTCTATGCATGAGACTGCCTTTCTAATTTCAGTTATTTTTTGCGAGGCCAGGGTGGTGGAACTGGGGAAAATAGGGTTGCGCCACAATTGTTTAATTCCTTACCAGCTCTCAATGAAGCTACTTCTTATATAACCCAAGCAACGTCTTACTTGGGCAGCTGTTTTTCTGACTATTCAGGTGTCCTCTCTTTCTCCTTCTTGATGGTGTACTCAGTATGCAATGCCATTTTCATCTTCCAGGCTTTAATTATGGAAAATGAAGGCTTTGGAGATATCCTATGGCTTTACAAACATATTATTATTCGTTATATAGCAACCTCGCCACTGTAACATTTTTCTCTTAAGACTCTGTTCTTCCCATGTTTTCTTCAGTAGAGTATGGTGGTAAGGATCCATGTCCCCATGAGTTAGTACGATCATCGTCAGGAGTTAACGGAAATTCTCCAGTAAGCGTATGCATTCCTCCTAGTAAAAGGTGTTCAACTTCTTCAGAGGCATCTACGTCTGATGCCAACAGCCCATCAAGGGAATCTACAGAGACTCTGTCGCAGTCATCAAATGCAATAGTGACATCAAATCGTTTTGGTTTAAATGGAACCTCGATATTTCAAGGGTATGTATTTTTTGTATGACGGACAAGTTCCCCATACTAAGAGAAATGATAATTGCCAATACTATATAAATGTGAATTTGAAGCATTACAATCATCTATATATCCTACGCCATCTTCTCAAGGTTTTAGCATTTGGGTGATTGATCTATTTATTTCTATCAGGCTCATTGAGCGGGCACGGAGGACTGTCCGTGGTTCGGCAGATGACATAGGATGGTTACAGCGCGACCCGGAGATGCCTCCTGTTGAAGATAGAACTGATAGGTTCAATAAAATTCTGGATGACATTGGGTATGGATTGGTTGTAGTTGCATGTTTCATGTACTTGGTTCTCTGTTAATATGCTGTTTAACATCCTGTGTTTGCTGAATGCCTGCTTTGATTGGTTTTTCCATTTCCAGGCATGGTGTACACAGGCTTCCAAATTCAGTGGTGTACTTGTTAGTCCCAGGTAATTCTCATTCTTTCATCCCAGCCACTTAGACTGCATTCTGTATATTGTAGGACTTAGAGGTTTGTTGGATAAAACAAAATATTCAGGTCTTTTCAGCAATCACGGACCTCTTTATTTCGTGGATACAAAAACGAAATTCTCAAAGATGGGGTTGGCCTGTCATATCGCAAAGATTCACAGTGAGGTAATCATAACCAACCCAAATTAATACAGTTTCATTTTGTGTATAGCATACTGATATATGGAAAAAAATTTATATATCAGTCTTCGGTTGAGAAAAATGCTAGAGAGATAAAAAATACATAGAGGAACTTTGTTGGGGATCTAATAAACGGGTTCTACTTCTTGGGCATAGCAAAGGAGGTATAGATGCAGCTGCTGCTTTATCACTATACTGGCCTGAACTAAAGGATAAAGTCGCTGGGTTGGTATTGGCACAGAGTCCATATGGTGGAAGCCCAATAGCCACAGATATCCTCCGTGAAGGGCAACTCGGTGATTACGTCAACTTGAGAAAGCTCATGGAGATTCTCATCTCCAAAGTCATAAAGGTTTGCGACAACTCTCTTCCTGATCTAACAACAACATTTCAGATGCATGTTTACCTACTAAATTCTTAAATTAGGTGGAACCGAATACAGTGGGGAGAAACTTGGGATAAAATAAATAAAAAATAACATTTGGAATAAGTTTACCGCAAATTGGTTTTTAAGATTGCGGTTATCTATTACTATTCTGATCTTTCTGATGAATTCCTTGGAACCTTATTGAAGGGTGACATTCAAGCTTTGGAAGATTTAACTTACGAGAGAAGAAAAGAATTCTTGAAGAATTATCCGCTTCCCCAAGATCTCCCGACGGTTTCATTCCGCACAGAAGCTAGCATTAGCCCAGCGGTGCTAGCCACTCTATCACACGTTGCACATGCTGAACTTCCTCTCACAAACCAAGCCACAAAACTCCCAGTGGTAATGCCACTTGGTGCTGCAATGGCTGCTTGTGCTCAGCTACTTCAAGTGAGATATGGTGAAAAGAGTGATGGACTCGTGACTTGCTGCGACGCTGAGGTTCCTGGTTCTGTAGTAGTTAGACCCAAACGTAAACTAGACCATGCGTGGATGGTTTACTCTTCCTTGAACGAGGCTCCGTTAGAAGCTGATGCTGCTCAAGTTTGTGAAGCTCTCTTGACTTTGCTTGTCCAAGTTGAGGACGAGAAGCAACGTAAACTCGCGACGAAGTACGATTAATAACGTTCTTACGACTCTTAAAAAAAACTAGATTGTGTTCTTTTCACTGTGGTTTTAAGACCTTAAATTGTTTTGTCTTTGTAATCATCTATGGTTCCGGTTCACTCACGTATATATAACACTATAAAGTTACGATTTGAATTTTTTTTTTTTTTTTGATAAAACGATTTGATTTATTGTTGATGATATTAATATTACTATTAGTTTAGTTACACTGATGATTTGTTTAACTGCTAAGAATCGATATTAACGAAGGTTTTAATATCGGAAAATTTGATTGTTAAAACGAATTCCTCCAACGAACCGAGATCGTACGGCTCAGATAGTTCGAGATTCTCTGGACGGCCGATGCTTATTTTGTATTCGGTGTGTTATTTAATTTCCAAATTACCCTTCAGATGTTCACAGAATTACAACATCAACGCCCTCTTTCTCTGAGTGCTGTGTGAATTCGTGAGAGCGTGCTCTGCTTGGGACATAACCGTTTGTAGTCGCACAAAGATCGGACAAAATTTCTCTCTGCGTGTGTGTATTGATATAGTTGAATTGGAAGAGCGGTGAGATTAGGGTTTCTTTGTAATTCTGCGGGGTAAGGGAGCTGAGCAATTGAATTACCTCGGTTGAAGCAATCACCGTAGCTTGTTAGTGGATCTTTTTAGGGTTTTCTCATTGGGTGAGAGTTTCGATTGGGTTTGGGGATTTGTATTCGAGCTTCCTCCACTCAATCTGATGATGTGAGATAGTTTATTCTTGTTGGCGAGTCTAGGGTTTTTGAGGAGTGTTTGAATGGCGAGTACAGGAGAGCCTGACCGTAAACGGCGTCACTTTAGCTCCATATCACCCACAGAAGCGGCAGCCGCCGTAAAGAAGCAGCCTTTCTTTTGGCCCTCCTCGGAGGACAAGGTTCTTTCTTAATCTCCTCTTGTGCATGTCTCTACATATATGTCCCTCTATTCTCTAGCTAATCCACTCAAAAATGTTTGTTCTTTTGATTTCGGGCTATTAAATGTTCCTCTATTCATATATTGTTTTGGCCGCTATGATTACTTACCGACCGTGACTTTCGTCAACTTTTCTTTTACATTCTTTATGCATTCCGGAGTTGACCAGCAGTGAAGGCACTGAATGTCTTGTTCTACTCGTTGCTGCCTTCTTCTTGATTTACTCTCCACAGTTGTCGATCTAATCAAGTGCTGTTACTCTTCAACCCATTAGATTATGCCTCGAATTTGCTCTATACTGAATTCTTGTATATGTAAAGCAATCTTTTTTACCCCAGCTGCCGGTAAGGAACAGGGATTCTGGCTCTAAACTCTTAGGGGTTTTGTTTTCATTTGATGCAGCTTGATACTGCGGTTCTTCAGTTCCAAAATCTAAAGCTGTCACAGAAATTGGAGGCTCAGCAGGTGGAGTGTTCTATTCTTGAGGATAAGCTTTCTCAGGTCAAGGAAAAACAACTACCACACGGTTCCACTTTAAAGATTGTCCATAAATCTTGGGAAAAGGTAACACTGAGTTTGCTTTTAATTGTAACATAGCTTGATTCCTTTCCGTGTGCCCGCCCTGCCAAAGAAACCTAGAATAAGAATTGATTTCAAAAATCAGTAATTAATCTGGTATTTTCGAAGAGATCTAATTAGTGCGTTTGTAGCAGCTTACAGCTGCAGTGGAATCATGCTCCGTTCGTGTGAGTGATTCAAGCAGCGGAGCTCATAGGTTTGTAAACAAGGAGGGTATGAACAGCTTGGCTCGCTTCTTCTTTAGTTCTCTTAGTGCTAGAATTAGGTTTAAATTGGGTGTATATGTTACAAATATGGTTTGTTGAAACGAAAACTCTAAATTACTTCTCAGATGGGTCATCACCAGCTGTGAAAGACGAATTCATTAACCGCCTTCTTGAAACTGGTGCCACTGAGAGCTCCTCATCCAGTATCTGCTCGGATTGGATGGAAGAAAATAGACGGGATACATCAAGACAGCTGACGCAAACCTTGTATAACCTAGTAGCTGCGACCAATGATTTAAGGTGTCTGAAGGATGAATTATATCCCACAGTTCTCGGAACTGGTCTTGATAAAGGTATTACTTCCACTGCAGTAGATTGTCAGCAATTGTAATCTTAATCCAGAAATCTTATATAGAATTGCTTTCCTTTCTAGATTTGTGTGGTCAGCTAGCGATGAATGAGTTGGAATCAGAAATTAAAAGTTTCAGAGTGGTTCTGGATGATGTACTTGTGAAGTTCAAATCACTTTCAAGAGAATTGCAGAGTCATCGCAATGCAGATGCTAAAGTTAGAGCTGACCTTAAACGAATAAGAGGTAGCTACATAGTTTCTTCTCATTCTAGTATTGTCTGTTAAATGCACTCTTCCTTTTTTGGCAGTCTTTCTTTGGACATCATACCCATGTGTCATATATGAGGTTATATTCATATGTGTGCCTGGACAGAAAAAAACCCAATCTAAATACATTGGAAAGCTACTGATTCATATCTCGCTTTTTATTGATGAGGATCAGTGTAAGTGAAGTAATAAATTGTGGAACCCGCAATTCCACACCTGTGTATTAATGTTTGGCACTGTGCAGATATTTTGTGGTAGCCAGTATAGGATTTATCATACAGATTAAGAGAGGGATGTATTAAGATTGAAAGAAAACTAATGGGTGTCATACAGATTACTATAGCCAGCTGTTAACAAGAAATGTAATTATGGTCTATGGAAGATGCACTGATTAGTGAACTAATGGGTGTACAAACCCTTCTGAAACATGAACTTCTTAGATTTATTTTATACTATCTGAGCTACTCTTGTTCGTATACTTCAATACATTTCTAGGAGACAGAAAAGATGGTAATTTTGTTGAGAATGACATACTTGATTCAAAACGAAATATATTAAGATCTGAAAATTAATTACCTTTTTACCTTGAGATAGTAGCCAGTTATGTGGTTTAAACAGATGTGATTTTATTCTTTTGTCTTAAGCTACCTAGTTTACATGCTCGCTAAAAAATTAAAGCTTTTTGACTGCTAAATGAGCTGACATTATACTTTACTTGGTATATTTGAAGGGGAGCTAGAGGATGAGGTCGTGGAGCTTCAACAGTGTAATGGCGACTTGTCAGCATTGAGAGCAGAGAGGGACGCAACGGCAGGGGCATTTTTCCCAGTGTTGAGTATCGGAAATAAACTTGCTACCAACGATAAGGCAAGAGATAAACAAAGGGATCTGCAAGACATGGAATCAATTCTGAAAGAGTTGACGGTATACTTTTTCTTTTTCTTTTCTGGTTTTGTACTTTATTGGTAACGCTTGGTGTTTTGGATTGATTAAGAGCCTGGTTTTTGTAGTTCTTGGCTTCAAGCAGGCTACAAGAGCTAAAGGATCTTCATGAGGAGAGGACTAAGATTCTGGAAAAATTGAGTAATTTACAGGTCAGTTTGATGATCCAATTAGTTTATTTCTGCAAGAGTTTTGATATGAGGAATACTTGTGGAAAGTAGCTTCTTCCTAGCGATTAAACTGATCAAAGTGTTTTTAACAGAAGTCAAATTCTGTGAGATGCATTTCATCATCTCAAGCCTACCTGTCCTTGAAAGATCAGCTAGCAAAATCCAAAGAAGCAGTTTTCCACTATATGGCTCTACTTGAGAAACTGCAGGTAAATCTGCATTGTGATTTTCATTTTGTATTTATCTTCATTAAATTTATGGTGTATATATGGATTTGAAGCTTTCCCCCATTCGAAAATTTCAGGTTGAAAAAGATAGTATAGTTTGGAGGGAAAGGGAGATGAATTTAAAAAATGAACTAGTTGATGTTTCTCGAAGGACATCCGCTGTTACTGATTCTAGAATAGCTTCTTTAGATGTGGAGATACAGAAACAATTGGATGAAAAAATGCGAATCAAGACTAGGTTGGGAAATATATCAAGAGAGCAAGGTCACCAATTGATTACTTTGACTTCCAATTCGGTATCTTTTATCCACCCATGTTTCACTTTGGAGTCTGATTAAGTGATCCATATGTCAGGTAGAAAAGAAATCTTTGCAGATATGAAGGCACTAATTTCTTCGTTCCCAGAGGAAATGAGTTCCATGCGGAGTCAATTAGACACTTATAAAGAGACTGCTGGAGGTATTCATTCTCTGCGGGCTGATGTCCAGTCTCTCTCCGGGGTTCTATGTAGGAAGGTGGGTAATAGTCTTGAACAATGAATTATTAATGCTCTTATGGTTTATGTCGCTTGCTTAATAAGCCTTATTCGTGAACAGACAAAAGAGTATGAAGCATTGCATTTTAGATCAGCTGATTATGCCTCTCAGCTAGGTGACCTGAATGCTAAGGTATGATGCACATTTACCTTTTTCCAGTACTCATCACTTATATGATATTGGTTATCATTATTTGCATTATGTCAACCTTGTTTGGAAAGTTATTTCTCGGAAAAAGTTTTGTGAAAAGATGAATTAGCAATTTAAAATATTGTTAAATGTCATCGTAATTTTTGTCTGGCGAAGAGTTTTTGTTATGTTTTTCACTTTCAAGTAATTCGACTCTGTTTTGCAGGTTCGTGATTTGAAGAACAGTCATGAAGAATTGAAGTTGTTTCTGGACATGTATAAACGTGAGTCCAGTGATCCGAGGTAAGCACATTTAGATTTTTCATTTCCAGTGATCCGGTAAGCACATTTAGATTTTTCATTTCCAGTGATCAATATTCAGATTTTAGTTCCTAGGGGAAATTTTCCTTACCTTTCCCTTCAATATGGACGAATGTTATAGTAAGCACTGTTATTAATCTTACCTTTGCACGGCTTTGACTGATTATGCTGAAAATTTGTTTGTTAATTTTTCTAGCGTACATTCATTTGCCAATTTATCCTTCACAACTCTTAATATCTCATATATACAGTTTCATCAGTTAATTTTCTTTTGGATGTACTAGGCTTGGTTCATTTTCTTTTTTTGGCTGAACACGTTACTAGAATGCGCTTGTTACATTGCCTTAAGCATCACTGTAGATATTGTGCTATGGCAGGGACATAGCTGAAGCCAAGGAACAGGACTACAAGGCTTGGGCTTACGTTCAAAGTTTAAAATCCTCTCTTGATGAGCAGAATCTGGAGTTGCGCGTTAAGGCAGCTAATGAAGCTGAGGCAGTTTCCCAACAAATGTTGGCTGCGGCTGAAGCTGAGATTGCTGATTTAAGGCAGAAAATAGAAGATTGTAAACGGTGAATATATAGAACTCGCTTTATGCTGCATAGGGCATTCTTCTGCACTCGAGAAGAGAATTTTTTTGACAGTCTCTCATCGACGTCTATCTATGGGCTATTCTTCCATAGGAATTCTTTGAGACTTGTTTTTGACAGGGATATGTTTTTTTCTTTTTCAGGGATGTCGTAAAGCATTCTAATATCATGAAATCTAAACATGAAGAACATGGAACGTATCTTTCTGAAATACAGGTGTGCTTATGGAATCTCTTGTTTATTTGGTTCAAGACATTCTAAAAACCTTGATGTTGGGTATCGATTTACAGTTAACTATCTTCTTTTAGACAATTGGAAGGGCCTACGAGGACATTGTACCACAAAACCAACAGCTTTTGCTTCAAGTTACAGAGAGAGATGACTATAACATCAAGGTTTTTAGTCCAAACTCTCTTTGTGCTCCTCTATTGAGTTCAGTAACTTAACACTTACACGTATATCTCCTAGTGTCGAACTTAGTTGGAGGATGATGGACCAATTACTGTTGTTATATACTGGCCTTTTATATTTGAATTGTTATTTGGATCAGACAGTGAGATGTCTTTTTTACTTGTCCACTGTTGTTTCAGCTTTTCCTGGAAGCCATAACTTCAAGGCAGCTTCAAGATGCTCTGCTTATCGATAAATACATCATGGATAAGGATATTCAGCAAGCCAGTGCATCTGCCAATTTCCTCTCAAAGAAATCCTTAAGAATTGAAGATCAGGTATTTATATATTGAATCCATATACTCAAATTGTAAACATCTTAATCGTGACTTTGACTTGAAAGTGTTTTCTTGCAGTTGAGATTCTCTACAGATCAGGTCCAGAGACTAGCCGATGATAGATATCAAAAGTCTGTCACTCTTGAAAATTTGCAAAAGAAACGTGCAGACATTGAGAATGGTTTGGAACAAGCTAGGTCAAGGCTAGAAGAGTCACATTCTAATGTTGTGCAAAGTTGGGTGGATTATGGGGCGTTGGAAATGGAACTGGAAATCGAAAGGTAAATCAATTGCTCCATCCTTCTTCTCCTCCGTCCATGGTATAGTCGTAAACAAGTGTTGGTGATGAACTTATCGTCCACTTCTGCATATATCAGGTTTAGTAGGAGAAGAATAGAGGAGGAAGTGGAAATAGTCAAAAAGAAAGTTTCTCGTCTTCGATCTCTCATAGAAGGATCATCGGCCATTCAAAAGCACCGAAAAGAACTCAATGAATTCAAAGAAATTCTGAAGTGTAAGGCCTGCAACGATCGCCCAAAAGAGGTAAAATACTCACTACTCTCTAGTCTTTTTTAGATTCCATCAAGATGCTCAAATCAGGATCATCTGGTTTTAGTCTGAATCCATAGTCGACGTGTTCTGATTGGTGTTAATGGTTTAGGTGGTGATTACGAAATGCTACCATTTGTTTTGCAACCCATGTGTGCAAAAGCTCACAGGAACTAGACAAAGAAAGTGTCCAACATGCTCCGCAAGTTTTGGACCTAATGATATAAAACCTATCTACATATGACTGCACCACAACACTCTCAAAACTTGTTGTTTTCTCAAATATATTTTTTTAGATCTCTGTGTAATTATTACTGTTGGAAATGTCATCAATATTTAATTTGATATCAGAGATTTTGAGGAACCATTGTGAGATTTTGATATGTGATAGAGAAACAGATAGTAATAAACTTTACACTTTTTAGGGTTTTATATCAGTCATTTTTTGTTCATTTTTTTTCGTTGTAATTTAGAACATTGTTTTAACAATTGATTTTAGAAAAAATTTAATATAAACGAAACATACAACTTCACAAACCAAATTCACAGTACTTGAAACTATATATTCTTTCTTTCTTTGCTTATCAAATCATAAACTTCTAATAACATTACGTAGGACTCGTTACACTATTTTAGCGAGATTAATAATCAATCATCATCATATACTAAAATTAGAAAATCTGAAGCAATCATAAGTACTTTTAAATCTTGTGTAAATTTCCTTTTCTTTTTTTTTTCTCAGCACATGATTATTGATATTAGGGCACATGCTCATTTTTGCTTTTCATTCTCTGGAAGAAATAGCTGAGATAGTGAGATGTAAGAAAAAAGAAGAAATTAAATGTTTGAACCATATGCTCCTAATTATTTTCTCCATCATATTATTATTCTTCGGCTACTGCTTTCAATTTTTTCTTTTTAATTGCTTACTTTTTCTTTTTAAGCCACTTTATTCCTAAAGATAAAGATCACATGTTTTATCTCCATTCTGTTTCTTTCTCTAAATCTATATATAGATATGTATATTTTCACTAACTTTTTTTTTGGAAAAACCATAAGAGCTGACAATAGAAGATATTTTTGTGTGTTAAATACAAGATAACAAACCTTTTTTTTTGAACACTGAGGCAGAACTGACCGGTCCATTAGCCAAGTTTATACATAATATAGGCGGTGGGACTCGATCTCTGGTTTGTGCAAGTGCGCATATCTTAGTAGACTTACTGTATGCCACTAGACTAAAGACCACTTACAACAAACTTTTAAAAATATATATTTGTACAACAAGGTATAATTCTAAAAAGATATTAATTCGATGTTAAATATATCTTATACAACATTATCTCCCGTATAAAAGAGAAAAAAAATCTTAACAAAAAGAGAGTAGTAATGCAACAAAATTAGATTGACAAGACTCGATTCATAACTTAAACTTTTCTCCCAGATTTCTAACAATATCATATAAACTATATGATTATCTAAAATCGAACGGTGGTAGAAAAGATAGTAAAGATAAATATTTAAAAATTCATACAAAAACACTTGGATTATTTATTGAGATAATAGGAAATAATAAGAAGTTAGAGATAGTCACTCAAACATAGATCTTTATTGTCTCACCAAAAAAAAACCCATAGATCTGTATCTTTTTTTTTTAGAGATTGTTTCTAAAAAACTCATTGACTTTGGTCAATTGGTGAAATAACCCTCCAAATTCTATTTCTCAAAATTTCTCCAAATTACTCTTGCTTCTTCATATAATTTCGATTATGCCATTACCTCTTTTTTTTAATTTCAGCAAAACCAAAAATTATTAAAATATTCATATAACCTCTAATATTTACCAAAATGTCATCTTCTTCAATTCTACCAACAACCATTACCAACCAAAAACAAAACTCTAAATGCTAATGTATCTATCCATTTTTGAGCTTTTATTGTTTATTCACCATCTTCAACCACATTATCTCTCTATTCAATTCTATCCATAAATCTCTCTAATTTTCATTTTACCATTTCAAAATTCTTAAAACTTACATTTTTCGGTGCTTTTAGCAACTATAGTAACGATTAACGGTTTAGTTCGACATTCCGGACATTTAAATAAGATAAAAATAATCCTTAACTCAAATCTAGTTATTTTTACATATTTTGGAAATTTACAAATAGTAGACTTCATATGAAGTTTGTATCTCATGTAGACTTAACATGAAGTCTGCAAGTCAACACTGAGGTTACTTTTGCATTTGACTATTTTCTAGATTCGGAGAGTAGACTTCATGTGAAGTTTGCACATTCTTGTTTGGATACAAAAAAAAATTAAACGAAGACTTCACTTGAAGTCTGCTGAAATCTAAGTCAATTTTGCAATTGACTGAAAATTTGATTTTTTACGTAAACTTCACGTGAAGTCTGCGATAAACACACAAACTTCACTTGAACTTTATGTTTTTTAAAGGGATTATTTTTCAAGTTGACCAACATTACGGTTATTTGACCAAAAAAATAGGAATCTGCGTGAAACCGCAAACTTCACATGAAGTTTTCTTAAATTCTGAAGACTTCAAGTGAAGTCTACATTAGATACTAAGTAATAGACCCTACGAATGATTTATGTGAAATCAAAAAAAATAATTTTTTAATATATATAAAATAAAGTAGACTTCTATTAAAGTATACTCCATTTTCGTTGCAAACTTCAGTTGAAGTCTGCGTTGTCGGAGACTTCACTTGTAGACCTTTGTATTAAAATTCTAACTTAATCAATTGTAAAAGTAATCTCTGTTTTAGATAGTGGACTTCACGTGAAATCTACGACATTATGTGAAGACTACTATTTTCAAACGAAACTAAGTAGACTTCACATTAAGTCTACTAATAACATTCATTATTTTGGGTAATTGTAAATATAACTTCCAAAAAAGTAGACTTCAGATGAAGTCTGCGTCTGAAAAGTCAACATTTAGTCAAATGCAAAAATAACCTACAGAGACTTCGGATGAAGTTTGCTATTTATCTTCGTAGACTTCATGTAATGTCTACTCTTTTGTAAAGTAGACTTCGGGTGAAGTCTTTGCATATAACCTGTAGACTTCATAAAGTATACATCGTTATTTTTGAAAAAACGCTTTTAAAGCATGTTTTAATTATTTTTGTATTTTTCTTATATGTGTCTGATACTTCTTTTTACTTATGTATGAATTTAACATGATTATATATTATATTTAAGCATGTGTAAATTTTAAAAATAATATAGGTAGTTAGCTCATTCAAAGTAGATTTCAGAAGACTTCATGTGAAATATGCTACGTAAATTTCTGTAAAAATGTATTTAAAACATGTTGAAATTGTTTTTATATCTTTTATATGGTTTTTCTATGTGCATTTGATAATGTATTTGTTTATTTACAAGTTTATATATCATAATTATAGATGTATAAATTTTACAAATAATTTAGGGTTCTAATTGTTTTTGTCTTAAGCATTAGAATGGAAACTTATATTAGTAGAGAGACCACTAATTTTTCGGTGAAGTAAAATTATATTCTTACTAATTTTTGGGTGAAGTAAAATTATATCAAAACTGACCGATTATAAGTTGGAAGTAAAATCATAAATTTTATACTAATTTTAATGTACAACATAACTTTTTGAGGGTAAAATCATGGATCTTTACAACATTTTTTTGTCCCTACATCTTACAACATTTCATCTTTTAATTTCTCCAATCTTTCCTCCATCAACTCTTTCTCTTCAGATACGTGCTTTGTATCTTCAATCTCCACTATTTCTCCTGCACGTTAAGATCATGAAAACAAGGGACATATTCTGATAAGAACAAAACTGTCAACCCATGTGACCTGTACAATATAATGTAGGCTTTGGTGTTTAGCTAAGAAACAAGCACAAGGTGAAAAAAAGGTATTCAAGTTCTTAACTTTACATGAAAATCACAACACACGAGAGTACTAAAATAGAAAGAAAATCAGAGAAGAGTGAAAAACCTGCAATTTCTGAAGCAAGCACAAACCTGCAAATTTAAAGACCAACAACGACTTGAGAATCAGAGGAAAAAATGATTTGAGCGGAAATGTTGAAAACCATAATCTGATTTCGAACGATAGAAAAATAATCTGATTTCAAACTAACATGAGATGAAGTGTATTTAGTTTAATTACATGGTCTCATGATGCCTATCTCAGTGAGAGTTTCAGTCTGTGATCAAAAAAATTGATCAACCATATGCATCAAAGAGTACCCAAAACATCAAAATCTGTGATCACAGAAAGTTGTTTCCTTTTAAAAACTTGATATAAGTATGAAATGAGTTCACCAAAAACAACAGATGGTGGTGTTTATACGGACATCACACGGAACGACGTCTTAACACTAGAAACTTGAACAATCGTCGCCAAGGAAAGAAGCTTACATTTTTCAGCATTTTGGCCATATTTCGCAAATTGAACAGATATTTCTCGGCCATCAACAACTCCTCCTGAAATGAAGGCAAAAGCTTTAGGTTAAAGCCAGCCACAAAATGTATAAACTAATATAACAAACAAACAAATTCAAGATAATTTACCATAAAGCCTTCTCTGCTTTGTTAGCTCTATCTTTATACTTCTAGAGACTTGTCTTCTTCTCCAATCTCCACAATCTCCCTACGTCCCCTGCAACACAATGAAACCATTAGCATATCATCACAACCCAATATGAACTTGTTCCTGAAAACCCAACAATTACAAAACTTTATGATTCCAAGAATTAAGAATCTTGAATACCTTCTTGAGAGTACCATCATCTTAGACCGGAACTTGATATTTCTAAAAGAAAATACAAAGTCAAGAATAAGATCTATGCATGTAGTAACGATAAAAAGAAAAAGAGAGGAAGAAGATGTGAACAAAAAAGAAAGAAGAACACAGAGAGAAGAAGAACTACCGTCGTAGATCCGCTAGGGTTTTCTCAACGAGCAACTGAGAGAATTAATGGCAAGGTGTTTCGTCGAGGACCAGGGCCAGGTAACCGCCGCCGCCGTCAACGAACATTTCACCACTGGATATGAAGTAAACGAACGCAGAGATGTTAACAAAGAACACATAGAGAAGAAGAGAGAAGACGAATAAAGAAGAAGAGAAGAAGAGAGAATAAGAAGATCTAAGAAGAGAGAAGGCGCTAACACCGGAGAGGCGGAGGTTGATGGCGGCCGCCGGAGATGGAGCCGCCGAAGACCTAGATCGGAGAAGATGAGAGCGTTTAACGATGGGAGATGGGAGAGAAGTCGCTGAGTTGTTTGTCTCCTTCTAGTAAAAGTTCCGTTTTATAGTTAGGTTAAATTTTTCTAAACCAATTAGTTCAATTTTGGTTAAGATCATATCAATTAGAGTTAACATAATTTTGGTTAAGATCAAATCCTTTAATTAAGATACTAATCTATTAGTTTTGGTAAATTAACATGATTTTGGTATAATTAACATAGTTAAATTTACAATTAATTTATAAATTTATAAACTTAATATTTAGGTTATGATTAAACCGAAAACCTAATTGATATATAATTCGGTTAATGAGCAGATTTCACATAATGTATGTTCTGTAAGTAAACTTCACGTGAAGTATGTTTTATAAGTAGACTTCCTGTAATGTCTACTATGTGAAATCTTCTCCTGGATTTAGTAGATTTTATGTGAAGTCTACTTTAACCCATAAACCATATACCCTAAATTCTATACCGCAATCCGAATATTTTTTCTATAATACACAAATGTTATACCAAATACTAATACTTTCTAAATATATGCACAGTGTAACTCATTTCAAATACAAAATTTACAAATCTCACATGATTACCATATCTTATTACCCTAAACCCTAATTTATGAAATTTGTTGTTTTATCTTTGTTGATTTTATTTGACCATGTTTTAGCCAAATTTTATTTTTAATACTTCATAATTGTTTATTATTAGATGTTATTATCAAAATTATAAGCATATACTGCAAGTGGCCTTTATTCTAGTGGCAGGCGGTAAGTCCATTAAGACATGCGCACTTGCACAACCGGGGATCAAGTCCCACCGCCTACATTATGTAGGAACTTGGCTAATGGGCCGACCAGTTGTAGCCCAGTGTTGACAAAAAAAATTATAAGTATATATCAATAATTACTATTTTAATTTTAAATTATTTATAAAATTAAGAAGCAAACTTCATGTGAAGTCTACTATAATCTATAAACCCTAAATTTTAAATTCTATACCGCGAATCAAATATTTTTCAAATATAAGATCAAATTCTTATACTTTCTAAATATATGCACAATTTACCTTTTTATTCCATTTCTACATTTCAAATACAAAATTTACAAATCTCACATGATTACCATATCTTATTACCCTAAACCCTAAACCATGACATAGTTTGTTTATGAATTTTGTAGCTTGATTTTCGTTGATTTTATTTGACCATATTTTAGTGAAATTTTATTTTTATTACTTTATATTTATTTATTATTAGATTTTGTAATCAAAATTATAAGCGTATAACAATAATTACTATTTTAATTTTAAATTAAATATAAAATTAAGGAGTAGACTTCACCTGAAATTTTCTTATGTAACTAGTAAACTTTATGTGAAGTTTGCAATATCTGGGAAGGGTATAAATGTAATTGCATTTCTACATTTTTTGTTTGGTCATTAAAGATAAAATTATAAATTCACTACTCTCGTGGTTTACTTTCGAATTATCAATTAACGCAATCATACTTAAATTTACTTTTGAAAAGAATTCAATTGGGGTATAATTTTACATTTAAATTAAAAATTTGAGTTATATTTGTCATTTGATGAAAGGGGATAACAATCATACACATAGTATCTAATAACTTTTGCCTAAAGCACTCCATTATCTTTACTAATTATTTTATTTTTTTGGCTGAACATGAATTTTTTTTAATAAAACAAATGAAAATTTTCAGATCTTATAAATTCTGTTTACTTGTTCAAATTAATATGTATAAAAGTTTTCAGTACATATATAGTAATTAATTGTGTCGACACAATAATGCTCCAAACATTTGATCTCACCATTACCAAGATTATTCACAAGACAAGATCTGTTTCGATTCAGATAATTGGAATCTACAACAATAAGAGTGCTCTGATTGTTTTTAAAAAATTACTATAGATGATATCATCAATATAGTAAAATTAAAAGAAATATATGTATGGATAATCGTACCGTCCAATTATACGGAACCAGTAGCAAATAATAAAATGACAAATTGGACTAATTAATAGTCCGTACATAGTTAGGTTTGCATGCCACAAAATGCCAAACGACAAATTCATCTTCTTCTAATTTGTCAGTCTTTGTATCGTCCAAACGATCCAGCTACATACGTATATATTATTTTTATAACTAAATACCATTCATATTGTCATTTATATAACTCTTTTTATTTGTTTCCATTTGACATATATATTGTACAAAACTATTATATTTTTTGTTTCTAAAATACATGCATGTGTACCGAATTCGGTGTTTGCATTAGATGACTTTCGATTTCTTTGAAAATCTATAAAATTCTGATACACCTATAAATTGAAAAGTCTTGTATAAATATATATTTATAATACCATTTCAATAACAATGATCAGAAAATTCAAAAAGAAACAAAAATGGTAGATTAGGAATTGTGGAGGTACGTACATATATAACAAACGCGTAAGAGACTTAGACGACCCTCTGGCTTTACGGACTAACTGATCAGTTTTGTAGTTCAGGGCTCGGGGAACCTTACAGATGGAGCATAAGCTGAAAGTATCTCGCAGTCTTGAGAAGTCATCTAGGTAAAGTTGGAAAGCAGGCCAAACTTGGGATTCCTCGATCATTTGGATAAACTAAAGCGTATATATATAAGACGAAATAAATAAATAATTGATATGTTGCTATCGAATAAATAATTAAATAAATATGTGTTGTAATTGTCTAGAGATACACACATTCAAACCTTAAAAATCATGAGAAAATAGAAAAATTAGCACACCATATAATTATTATAACAATGTATTGATATAATGATAGTGAGCTCACTTGTACACCCACTATATATGTTTCTATTTAATGACCTGCTTCAACTATCCCTAACTCTCACCAAATCTATTTTACATTTTTATATATTTATATAATATGTATACTCGAATGTAAACTTTTATCCTCTTCGATGTGAAGGGCGAGTTCAAAATCACAAAATTGAATTTACCATTGAACGAATGTATTGTATATATACACTTAATATATGAATGAATACAATCTTTATTGTTGACAATAAATTTTATTTTGGAAAAATGTTAAATTGAATAAGAAGTTTGATGTGGTTTATGACCTTGTTTGCTAGTTACTGTTATATGTCACGACAAAAAAGAATTATTAAAAATATATATATATATATAATATATAAAGAACAAAGTTAATAGTCAGTGTCTATAAATAAATGGGTCCAATATGTTTGGGAATCAATAAGAGTCTTAAAATTGCTTCAGAGTGGTGAACAAAGCAAAGTGTTGCCTAAAAGCAATCATCTTATTACAGTCTTATATTCTTTCACTTTTAAACAAGTCGACAAACAAAAAACGAAAATTACAATGAAATTTTTTTAAGAAAAACAAAGTAAAATACGATAGATAACAAAAACAAATTAACAAAAGAAAACAAATAAAAGTTCAAAAGACATCATCACCATGTGACTTATGTTATTTTCCAACACCTAAATATGGATTTTTTAATAATTTAATATTTTTGTCAAAAAGTTTGTCTTCTACTCTGTCAATTTTTACAATCATAATCTCATTTAAACTCAAACATTATATATGACATATTAATCTGAAAAGATAAAGTGTCTTATAAAACAATCCCAAGAACGTGGATTACGATTGTGAAAATTGACGTAGATTTACGTATGATTGCGTTAATTGATGAAAGTACTTTACAAATATTGCATTCTACAAAATAGTTAAATTTAGTAAATTACACACATATATAGCAATTAATCAACCAAATACATATCTTCTACTAAATTAATTACTGTTGTTAACTTTTGTACATTACTGTAATAGAATAGCATTTATAAAGAATGTTGTTTCGTCACTTTCCTAAAAAAGAATAATACTGTAATTAGCCAAACTCAAAATTACTTTCCTAAAAAGGAAAAAAATCAGATGCTGTCCAATAAAAAAACTAATCCTGGCACTTATTACTACTAATACTTTGATTAGCTAAACTCAAAATTTATTGTTTTTGACAAGGTTATATACGTGGATACTAAAATTTCAAAGATTGAGTTTTTTAGCAAATCATGATCGAGTTTCAACTTACATTATTTTAGCAAATTCTAAATTGTTCTCACCACATTTATAATACAAAAACACACTTTTGCTAGTAAATCAATATGAACTCGTTGCTTTACAAAAAAAATCAATAACACTCTTGGAAAAAAAGAAGTAAAAAGGGCAAATTAATTAGGTGTTAGTGAGATCTGAATAAGGGTAATTTAGTCATTCACAGAGAAAAATGGCTCTTCAAGTCGAAAACCAGCATCAGCTCCACAAAGCTGCCACGTAGACGAATAATAACAAAACGCATCGTTTCGTATCATCATCTCATTACCATCTGCAAACAAATCCGGCAAATCAAATAACTTCTCTTCTTCACTGTTTTTGTCATTACACAAAGTCGAAGCACATGAAGCTTCTGAAGACTCTTGTGTCTGAGTCGTCTCCACACTTGTCTCGGACTGAGTCACAACCGTTCGATTCGGTTCGGTTTCATATACTTTCGAGTCACTAGCCGGATCTTCCCAATTGATAGCAGCTAAAGAAGCAGCAGCTTGAATGTCTTTAGGAGAATTTGTAACTGGACGAGGAAGTTCACCGGATAATTCAGGAAAATTCAGATAAGCCGTTGAACCTTTAATAGCTAAAGCTGCAACATCATGAGCTCGAGCAGCCATCTCAGCCGTTGGAAAAGTTCCAAGCCAGATTCTCGATTTCTTCTTAGGTTCTCTTATCTCCGATACCCATTTTCCCCAACTTCTCATTCGCACTCCTCTATACGTCGGATGATTATCTCCACCGTTGATCTTTTGCCGTTTTCCGATCTGATCATTAGAAGCTAATGATGATGATCTTCGAGATGATTTTGATATTTTAGAGTTGTTTTCTTCAAGGAAGTTAGAATTTGTTGATGATGATGATGAAGAAGATGTTGTAGGTGAAGAAGACAATGCGGTGGTGGCGGATACGGCGGAGGAGGAAGATGATACGGTGGAGGAAATAAAGGTGACTTGAGAAGCACTACTCTTATTGTTGACTTGTTTCTCCATTGTTAGAGAGAAGCTTCAGAAAGAGAGGAATGCACAAAAATACATGTGAAGTGGGCTGTATTAATATTCTTCCACAATCTTTTTTTTTTATAGATATTTTTTCCTCTTCTTGGGCTTTTATATATTAAAAAGAAAAATAAATATAATGTTTTTTTTGGTTATAATAAATGAAAGAGGGAGTATGGAATGGGGTCTATATAACAAAAAAGATATTATTGAGATTCACAGTTTTAGTGAACCAGTTTTGTTCCATGTGAAAATAAATAGAAGCAACATGGTTCAATTTTTATACATTTCTATATTAACTATTAAGTATTAAGGAAGAAATGAAAAAAAAATATCGATAAATTTTAAATATCTAATTTTGTAATTTTTATTGTAATTTAATTTTAGATAATTTAGTCAGTATTTTGATAAAAAAGGTCTCATCTATAACTTAAATCTTACCATTAAAATTTTTATTAATCCATTATAATGTAATGGGAAGATTCAACTACTAATATCAAATCATTAGATGAATTATCCTAACGACTAGACTGAAAAAAATTTGACGATAATCACGTAATTTAGTTTATAAATTCTGAAACGTAAGAAAAAAGATAATCGTGATCAAATTTAGAGTTGTAGGTATATATATTATTTCTATGACTGTAATTGTTCTTTTCTATAAAGATTTATGAATGTAATTGTTGTTTGTTGGAAAAATATCACAAAAAAAAATTTATATTGATTCGTAATATTTCGTCACAATAACATATATTTTGTCACAATATGAAGATATTGTTACGAATTTGTGACGATTTATAAATAGTTAAATACAAATATCATAAATACATATTAGTAAAAAAAAGTCATAATATACCCGTGACGAATAAATTTAATAACAATTTTGTCATAAATCGTAACGGAATAGAGTCAAAACAATACTGTATATAAAATGTCATAAATTATTACTAATATTTATAATCAAAATAAGCCAAATTTTTGTAGGGAATAAAAGATTTACGAATGTAATTGTTGACAAAATATAAAAATAATTGCATGACACTCGTTGAATTTTCTAGTATTTTATGGTCCGAGCCCCGTGCATGTGCGTCACCTCGAGAGAAGGTTCAGAATATAGATGCGAATATTAGCTAGGGTTAATTTTGATCGAGTAAATAATTATGTCCAAATGATTAAATTAGATGTTGGCGTGAATAATTCATAATGCAATTAGGTCAACAGAGTAATAAGAGAAACACGAGATTCACACCCTCATGGTCATGGGTCTCAAAAGCATTAAGCCATCTTTGTCAATTAGCGTCATAATTAATTGTCAAATTAAGCTTTTTGTTTCCTTCTAAAGAACAATAAAACGCAGAATTAAGATGGCTCTTATGTTACGCATAAAAAATGAATACAAGTGGGTCATGGTATTTAATTTATGATTTAATATAAATCGTACACGTATCTAAATCAAATATATGTATGTATAGAACAGATCTACAAATATACTGTAGATACGTCATATTCGATTCGGCGCCATTATAAATTAATTAATAAACTTTATTATATATTGACCACCACAATAAATAAATATAAAGTTTGCTCCACTTTAATTATTAATTTTTTTTTTCAGCTGTGATTATATAAGAATTCATTGAACAATGAACGATATTATTAATACATAAATGTATACATTATATTATAAATGTTGTATAGTCATAATGAAATAAATGGAGATAGTGTCCACTTCAGGAAAGTGTGGCTATTGTTCAATTAGAATCTTTTGAGTTGATTGAGGAATATCGACCCCATTAATCTGCAGGTTTTTAATTTGTTTTATTAATATAATCTAATTTTAGTATTTAATTTTATTGTTCATCATTTATGATTATAAATTGACATATTACGGTGTGATAGCTACATTTTAGTTTTGCAAAGTGGCATGTGCCATAGTGGTTGGGGATAAGTTCACTAAAGGCAGACGTATTTGTACATTTAGGATTCAAATTTTACTATCTACGTTATTTTAGAATTTGGCTAATGGGCCGGCCAGTTGTAGTCTAATGTTGAAAAAAAACTACATTTTAGTATTTAAATAATTAAATATGATTAGAAATAGTACGTACCATTGAATGATGATTTTATTTGGTAGGTCTATGACAGTTGTGAATGATGAAAATAAAGTTGAATACAACTTTGATTAGAAGTTGACACGAGTTTGAAAAAATCAGAATATTTTTGTATTTAACCAAAGATTTTTCTGTTAATATTTGTATTCATTGAAAAATAAAAACCAATATACAGCTGTTTTAAGAGAAGGAAGAGGACGATACAATGCCGCAAGAGGAATTTCACATGGAAGATTGAAATTCACAACGCAAATTGCGATTGATGAGTTGATTATTAAAAATTAATAAAGTAAGTATGATTGAGGTTGATAGACTATAATCATGCAGATAAATACAAAACTAAAGTCTTAAAATTAAGAAAGAGAGAACAGAGATTTTAGGAAAATCTGTGAGCGATATACCAAGATTGATGCAGAGACTTAATATTTTTTTAATAAGTCAATGCACACCTCACACATGCCACTCATTTTTCATTTCATAAAATTATTAAAAATTGACCATGTTAAATTCTTTTTCGTCAGCAATAAATATATTTTTTGGTTGAATGGTTGTGTTATAGAAAAATATATATAAACAAAGCTAAATTTCACCGTTTGCAAAAGTTATTGGGGAGAAAATATATTTATTCCGTCAAGAAAAGAAAAAAATAACAACGTTAGAAGAAGAAATGGATTTTCAAAATTCATGAAATAGTCACATATTAATTCATTATTTTTGTGTTAATATTTTTTTTTTCGGGTGACCAAAACATTAATGTTCACCGCTGCATTTAACTTTACATAGATGCATAACTTTTTTTTCGTTAATATTAAATTACAACTGACCGATTCATTAACTAATTTTCTATATAATATAGGTAGTAGGACTCGATTCCTAGGTAAGAGATAATATTTGTCTTAATATGTCACTAGATCAAAATCATTTTACATAAATGCATAACTTAGCATGATAAAAATTTAAATTTATGTTATATAAATTAAATCTTATCGATATATAATATACTATTCTCATGTTTACGGTTTACCTATAATTTAGAGCCTATTAGGGTTAACAAAACAAGCAGTGAGAAATAACTAATCAAATATTGACATATGGACAGTAACGCAATCAGATTTCAAACAAGGTAAACGTTACATTATAAAACTTTATAAGATACTGACAGTCACATATGTCAAAAGGTAAATTTTTAGTGTATATAAATAACTTTATCATTCGGGCAAAAAAGAAAAAAATATAGTGGTCCTAATTTCTCAATCTAAATGGTTCTATACTGGTGGAGCATTTTTTATATGAATTAGCTAAAAAACGATTTCTATTTCTTCAAATAAAAACTCAATACATTAATAAACTGCAGAAATATTATATATATACAATGCATGTATGCATATAAAAGGGGTAACGAAAACAGTTCAGAGACTTAAATTTGATGTTCCCTCCGACTCGTTTGTTCAATCAGTTCTATGTTTGCCCAAAAGAGAGGTAACTATTTCATAAATTTAATATAATTTTGGAATTTTTTCAATTAGTCTATGTGCAAGAATTATGAGAAAGAACCAAATTTCAGAGACTTTGTGTTATAGCTTTTTATCTATCTGGAGATTAACTAGTTTGTATTTCTCACATGTATAAAAAAGCTAATTGTTTTACCGACAAGTTAGCAAATTATATTTTTTTTTACCTTTAGATTTTCATTATTTAGATATTTGTCCGATTTTTTTGGATTTGATCCGTTTGGAGGATCAGATAGGAGTTTCCAGATCCATATTAGTTGCAGTGTAATTGTTTTATTTAGTTATGAATAAATAAGGAGCTTAGTCTATTTTTTTTCCAACAATTTGATCGACAAAATCCGATATTAACCCATGTTTATGACAAAAAAAAATTATGAGAGAGAATAGTAATTATTTTTTTGTTTATTTTTCTTTAAACAATTAAATTGAAAAAATTTGATTTATAATCAATTTTTTATTCTATTACGCAGAGTTTAGTGTTTACATATGTAAAGTTAAAAAATATTGCAAATATAAACATTACCACTTGTCCTCCCATATGTTTTTTTTTGTTTATTACAAATAAATTTTACAGCTCTGTTTCAAATGAAATTATTATTTTCAATCAATAATTTTTTTTGTCAATAATTGGATCAATAAGACATAATTTATGATACAAATTCATCTTTAAAATCTCCTTTTAACTAACATAGTAATAAAGTGGAATCAAATTTCAGATACCTTAATTATTAGCTAAAACATTTAACCAGCAAATTAAAAATAACTCGTCTAAGTTTATAAACGACATTTGTTTTTCTTGGGTCTGATATAAAAGACATTTGTTTGATAGTGGCAAATTACTAGTTAAAATAAATAAATAAATAAATAGGATCACTTCTTAGTTCTTGTGGATATTCCCTTTAGTGAGGAACTCTAAACTCTTTGTCTGCATTTAAATTTGAAACGAATATTTATTTTCAAAAAAAGTAAGAAAAAAATTTGTAAATAATATAACTATAGTAAATTATACTTTAACAAAAGAAACTTTTTAAAAACTCGTGTTTATTATTTCAAAGTTTTAAAAAATCTTATTGAATATGTTAATTATATAAAAATGAAAAGTCCAACTAAATAATTTGATAATATTTCCAAGAAATTATCGTGAAAGCCACGGCACTTCAAAACATTCCATGTTGGGTAAAACTTGATAATATCTGTATGTTTGTCAGCTAAAAACACTATATATCTTTAACAAAATAAAAAGTTTCAGGATATTATAAAATAGACTAAACAAATATATTTTCATACAGAGTTTCAATGTTTATTTTGGTAATTGTGAAGTTCGCTGAATGGTAACATCTCTTGGGCCACCACCAAATCAAATCCTCCAAATCTTGCTTTTGGTCCGACTAAAGTATCATTAATTATAATAATCACACCAGTTATCAATAATACATATATTAAGACCCATTATTGTTTCACACCCTTGAAGAAAACATGTATTGTATCTGTAATATTTCTTTGAACTATATAAAACATGACACATTGTTTCAAATGAGTTTTTTTTCTTTTTATAATTTTTTTAGTTTTGTAATATAAAACATGTATACTTTTTGGTTTTGAATTTAAAGATACAAAACATATATGTTAAGAGTGTAATAAACAATGGGGAAAATTAAATTAAGATTTAAATTAATAATAAACATATCTCCTATTAAGAGAAACAATATCTACATCAAATCATTTTAATATGTAATAGTGGGTGCCCTACAAATTGTCTTTGTCTCCATAATTTTAATTTCTTGTCATATTAAATTGCATCGTTAAATGACAAAATTTAATTTAATTATGATTCACTTTTTCTTCTCTCCTATTTTTTCCACCCTCTAATAATTCTCGAAGTTTCTGCTTCTTTTATATACTTTTTATTATTATATGTTCATCTTTATTTTGGATCATATGCCTCTATTGCAACTTTCTAAATGAGACCATTAATATTTACAGTCAATGAAAATTTTAATATTATTAATAACCAATGAGTTGTCCTTCACCCATACGATAAGTATAATGAATTATTTAAAACCAAATTGCTATTTTGTCACATTTAGACCGCACTTCTATGAGAATATATAGGTCTAAGCCTTAATCTATTATAACGTAAGTGTGACAAAATCAAATCATATAATATAGTAGTTGCATTGCCAAGAATCAGGTGGTCCAGTTGGCTTGTCCCTGATCTAGTTAGGCACTAGGTTGTAAAGTTGACAAAAAAAAAAAAAAAATAGTAGTTGCATTAACGAATGTTATAATGGTTGAAAAAAGGACAATAATTGTTTGCATGTAATATTTTTATAAAAGAAATTGATAGGAACGTAAAAAGGAAGCGCCGCAATTGTAGGTCGTATTAGTGTTGGGCTGGAGCGGCTGGACTTAAAGGAACTTAAAGCCCATTAAAAGGCCCAATGGGTTTTAGTAATTGCTAAGAAACTTGTACGAGGAACATAAGATGTTCCAAATGGGTTTCGCGTTTGACTTGTTTTTCTTTTTCCAAATCCGGACAGCATAATTCTTTGTCCTAAACAAAAACATATGAAGGACTGATAAAGTTGGGGATAATTTTTCCAAGTCAGAAGCAATATAAAAATGCTTGAATTAATAGCTTCACACTCACGTCATTTATACTTTCTTTCCTCTTTTGTAATCGTATATAAACCCTAATTCTCGTATTGCCAAAGTCTGTGCACAATTAAATAAAACTTTATTAAAAATTAGATCGTATCTTGTTATCACTTATCTGCATACATGGCCAAGGTACGTTCGAGGAAAAGTGAATTAAAATATATATGTTTCTAATCTTTTTTTTTGCAAAATTAATCCATTAAGATGTGGATTAATTGCTTAATTGTTTGCAGGAGACGCAACCTCTGATGATGGACGACCTAGAACATGGACATGGACTAGAGCTAGGCCTTTTAACTGAAAACGAACCACCAGAGTTGATCTTAGATCGAACCAAAGAGAATAAAACTGGATCTGGTAATGTGGGTAGACGGAGCGAAGGTTTTGATTATCCATCGGCTCCTAAATACGGCACAGCTCAGTAAACAAATGTTGTTTCGGCCAAGACTAAACCGATTGAACAGGATTCTTGTACTGAATCTGAGAGTATCGGTTTATGGCCATCTTCGTTTGACAACATGTATTGTTGTATTTATAGAGTCCCGAACCAATTACGTAAAATGAACCCAGAGGCTTACACTCCTCAGATGCTTCTAATCGGCCCTCTTCACTGTTCTAAGAAAGGTCAAGCTCGTCATCTCTCCAAATCCGATATAAGGTAAACTAACATTCATTTTTTTTTTCCAAAACGGTTAAATTTCCACATCTGTTGTCTTTTCCATATGAGTTTGACTTTAGGAAGTCGCATAACCCCAATGAAACTAAGTTTCAACACGTTTGGATTGTTCCAGATATTTGGACTATAGGAACATGGAGCTTCAGAAGAAAAGATACCTTGATCATATTGCAAATATATATTGGAATCAAACTGTCGAAGGGTTCAAGAGTATCATCAAAGCAGATGAGCAAGTTATAGAAAAAGCTACGCAGAATCAACGGATTGGATCAATTCCGAGGAGTTCGTGGACATGATCCTCCACGACTCAGTGTTCATACTAAGGTTCTTTATGCTGATCTACAGTAAAAGCATCAACAAGAACGAAGATATTCTCTTCAAGGAGCCTTGTTTCGAACAAACTATTGTAGAAGACCTAATGTTACTCGAGAACCAACTCCCTTATGTCCTTTTACATACCTCTTTGAGACTTTTCTCTTAAATTTTGAAAAGGAAACCTCGTTTCGTGGATTAACACTTCGAGCTTTTAGGTTGGAAAAAAATATCAAAGAAGAAACAAACTTTCGACATTTCACAGATTTATCTCGGCGAGCTCGTCTGGAAACACTTGGTTTGACAACAGAACAAATCAATAGTGTAAAGACGCAGTGCATAGACAGTCTGTATAACGCAGATATAAACTAGATAGTGCACGGGGCAGCTTTGTGAATGCTAATAAAGAAAGCGAGTTTTCTTTGGCGACTACTTTCGAAGGCAGAACTTTGAACATGCCTTATTTCACAGCTGATGACTACACCGAGAGGATTATGAGGAACTTGATGGCACTCGAACAATGCCATTACCCTTTCACTGCTTATATTTGTAATTACATGAACTTTTTGAATTTCCTCATCGACACTGAAAACGACTTTGATCTGCTCGTTAAGCCAGGTAATAACGCATTTGATTAGATTTCAAATTAGGTTTCTGGTAACAATTGAGTTTAACAATTTGGTTTGGTTAAACTAGGTTAAATCTTTTCTATATTATGTATAATAGTTCCTTCAATTTGTGAAATTCTAAATTAACATAATAATGATTTACACTAAAAGGAGTAATAAAGAACTGGTTAGGACATCAAAGATTGGTAGCAGAAATGGTGAAGAAATTGTGTTTAGGGGTCGTGGTTTTTGGATCTCAGTATTACGATGTAAGTGAAAGCCTCAAGAAACACTACGATAGCCGTCTAAACAGATCCTTTGCTACACTCCGGCGAGTTTACTTCAAAGATCCTTGGACTGGAACTGCCACAGTCGCGGCCGTCGTTATCCTCATCATGACTTTGATTGGGACGGTGGCTTCAGTTATCCAAGTGAAGTAGAATGAAGATAAGTCCCCGTCGCCTTCTCCCCCGGGACCATAGAGTGTTTCTTATTTAACACCAGAAAAATCTATATTTAGTTGTTATGAATGCATTAATGTTTGACTGGTAACTTATGATCAGGTGTTCAATATTTCGGTATCTATACATGAGAAATTTCGTTTTAACTCTTTTGTTGTTCCAAAAATTAATATCGACTTGAGCGGTTTAGACAATCTACTTAATGGTTCTGATATTCACTACAAATAAAATATTAAAAATGGTACTTAGGAAAGAGTTTTGACGAAAAAAATATTGTCGATTCAATTGTTTGTTGACGAACGAAAGAAATATGTTTCGCAACAATTTTTTTTTAAAATCCCATAGTAAATTAAATAGACCAAAAATACATGATCAGTGAATGTGGAAACCGTTTAGACCAAAGATTAAATAATACTTCGTTTTGTAATAATACTATGTAAGAGCAAACACATTCTTTGGAATTGAATTTGGGTAAAAAAAAGAAATTTCTCTCGAATTTGATTTCTAAAAATTGTGAATCATTTATTAAACAAAACTATCAGAATTTTTTGATAGGAATTGCATCATCTTTTTTTTTGATAACTAAATTGCATCATTTTTCAATAATAGAAATTGTTAATCATAAATATATATATATATAAACATGTATCGTAGATTCACGTAATACGATAAAATTATATTGGAGAGTCATTCGTGAGACCAATCATGAAAAATTTAAACAAATTGATATTTGGTAGTTGAAAGAAAAATCAGAAAATCTTTGAGTAATCGCATTCTGCATAATTAGGTATGGATTTTGCCCTTAAACATATTAGAGATTAGGATTTCATGTGACTGTATGACTCAATCTTGACCCTCACTATTTAACCAATAATAAACTTGAGTGAATATTAGTTTTGATGCTCCAATGAGTTTTGCGTTGGGCTTTTAAAAAAAATCTGAAGGCATAATTCTTTGTTTAAGAAATTTTATCAAAAAGAAATAAAAATAATTCTTTGCTTAAAGTTAGACGTAATATAAATAAATCTGAAGGCATATGAAGCCAGTCAAGAGTTCAAGGCAGATTAATTAAGACGACAGTGAATATGCTAATTCCCTCTTATTTTACATTGGAACAAATTCCTCATATCCTGATGCAGTTAAGTTCTATTCCTACTTAATTTCAGACTATTATAATGCAGTTTGCTGATATATTCAGAGAACCAACGTCCATGCCTCGTGTAAAAGGGTGTGAACATGCTATTAATCTGAAACCAAGGACAAGACCGATCGGTGTATGTCCTTATCGTTACCCTTATGCTCAGAAAGAAGCAATGGAGAAATTAGTATCGGATATGATGAATGCAGGCATCATTTGCCACATCCACAATCCCTATTCCAACCTGATGCTTTTGGTTCCAAAGAAGGAAGGATTGTGGCGGTTTTGTGTTGACTACCGAACATTAAACAGAGTAACAATCCCAGATAAGTTCCCAATACCTGCTATTGATCAGATGTTGGACGAATTAAAGGGAGCTTGTATATTTTCAAAATTTGATATACGATCTGGTTATCATCAGATTTTGATGAAGGAGACAGATGTGGAGAAAACTACTTTTCGGACTGTGGATGGACATTATGAGTTCCTTGTGATGCCTTTTGGCCTCACAAATGCTCTGAAAACGTTTCAAGGACTCATGAATGACCTGTTCCGAACACACTTAAGGCGATTTATTTTGGTATTCTTTGATGACATTCTTGTATATAGTTTTTTTTGGAATGATCATCTTAAACATATCCGAGTGATGTTGGATATCTTAAGGCAGTACAAGTTGTTTGCCAATGAAAAGAAATATGCATTCGGGAAGAGCAAAGTGGACTATTTGGGTCATGTGATTTCTGCTGAAGGAGTAGCTACGGATCCTTCGAAAACAGAGGCAATGGCATCGTGGCCAACACCTAAAAATATCAAAAGTCTTCGTGGTTTCTTGGGCTAACTGGTTATTACAAACGCTTTATTAAAGGCTATGGAGTCTTAGCTCGGCCTCTTATAGCTCTCTTGAAGATAGATAAGTTCTTTTGGGACTCTAAAGCTCAGTCTGCTTTTGATGAATTGAAGACATTAATGCTTTCTGCTCCTGTTTTAGCCCTCCCAGACTTTAAGATGATGTTCATTGTAGAATCGGATGTTTTGGGAATTGGGTTAGTGGCTGTTTTGATGCAACAACATAACCCTATTGCATACTTTAGCTATGCTTTGACATCACGAGAACAGAAGAAGTCCATATACGAGCGTAATTAATGGCGATAGTATTAGCTATCTTGAAATGGAAGCATTACTTATTTGGAAAAAAGTTTTTGGTGCGAACGGATCAGAGAAGTTTGAAGTTTCTATTGGAACAACGTGACATCTCTACTGATTATCAAAGGTGGTTGATTAAGTTACTGGGTTATGACTTTGATATTAAGTATAAACCTGGCCTTGAGAATAAAGCGGCTGATGGTTTATCAGGCAGTATAATACCTTCCGCTGAAGTCACGCAGCTTCTAATGGCTTTAACAGTACTGCAGACCTTGGAATTGCAAGCTTTAGATGAAGAAATCAGCAAGGACTCTAACATTCATGAGCTTATTAAGTTGGTTCAAAGTGGTTCACTTTCAGGCAAATGTTTCTCAGTCTGTGATGGGAAGTTATTCTACAAGAACAGACTTTACATTCCAAAGAATTATGTTTTCATTCCGACAATATTGCAGGAATTTCATGATGGCCTGCAAGGTGGTCACGGTGGTGTGTTGAAAACTTTGAAGAAAATACAGTTGCAGTTTCAATGGCTGGTATACACAAAGATGTTCAAAACCACGTCGCATAATGCATAGTTTGTCAAACGCATAAACACAATACTCTGTCTCCGGCAGAATTGCTTCAACCTCTTCCTATACCAACGTAGGTTTGGTCTCAAATTTCAATGGATTTTATAGAAGGTCTTCCTCTGTCTCACGGGGTTAATGTGATCTTGGTGGTTGTGGATAGATTGAACAAACTTACTCATTTTGTTCCACTTAAGCATCCATTTTCTGCGGCTGATGTAGCTTTGAAGTTCACCAAAGAGATTGTTCGTTTACACGGAGCTCCGGAATCAATTGTTTCAGATAGAGATAAGCTCTTCATGAGTTCGTTTTGGCAAGAGTATCATCGTCTTTCTATGACTAAGCTCAATTTTTCCACTGCATATCATTCTGAATCTGATGGACAAACAGAAGTGACGAACAAAAGCTTGGAAATGTATCTAAGGTGCTTTGCTTTGTCTCATCCTCGTACATGGGCAAAGTTTTTGCATTGGGCAGAGTTCTGGTATAATACGTCTCATCATACTTCACTGAGAACAACTCATTTTCGTGTGTTATATGGTTGGGATCCTCTGACATTTTTGAAGTATGAGCATGGTTCCACAAAGAACTTTGAGCTGGAAACCATGCCTAACGAGCGTGATGCTATGCTGGATCAGATTGAGAACCATTTACTTCGAGCTCATGAAAATATGAAAACAATCTGCTGATAAACACCGTAGGGATGTGAGCTTCGCAGTGGGTCAAGTTTTCTTAAAGTTAAGACCATATCGTCAACAATCAATCTCGCGTCGGGTGTGTCAAAAGTTGGCAGCTAAATTCTATGGTCCTTTTCCAATTCTGGAAAAGATTGGTAAAGTAGCTTACAGATTGAAGCTACCTGACTCATCCGTAAATCACCCAGTTTTCCATGTCTCATTACTTAAGAAGGCTATTGGTAATCATCATCAGGTTACGCCTCTGCCTTTTTCCCTTAATGACTTGGATGAATTGGTGGTTTATCCGTAGGAAATTGCCGCTACTCAATACAATAATGATGGTGAATTGGAAGTTTTGGTGTTATGGAAAGATTTACCATCACACGAGCAGAGTTGGATGTTAATCCGAGATTTCTCGAAGCAATTCTCTGATTTTAAGCTTGAGGGCAAGCTTAGTTCGATCGGCGGGGGTATTGATATGCCGTGGAGACAATATGTGAGAAGAAGAAACTCGAAAGTTAAGTCCTCTGTTGAGTGAAGCTGAACAAAGCTAAGAAAACTAAGTGAGGAAGATGTAAGCGAAAGACGTTAAATGAGTCAGAGAATTCGAAGTATTGGTTTGGCAGATTGTCTCGGTTCAACCAAACCAATTCGAGATCAATTTTGATAATCATCACTCTGGTTTTTGGCTGAGTGGCGCATGTTAAACGACGAAGCTTTCAATTATTTTGTTTGTTGAATTAGTTAGAAGTTGTTGGAGTTTTGTTATCCACAATGGAGTATAAGTGGAGATGAAATTCATTTGTATTCTTTTGTCAAATATCTGGTATCTCGTGTGTGAGATTTACCAAGAGAGTTTCAGTGAAATAAGAGTTCTTCTTCCGAATTCTTTAACAGTTTTCTTCCTTGGCTGATTTTTAATGATGCAGAGGAAGAGCTTGTTGAAGTTACTGCTTCGTCATCAGGTGGTGGTGGTAGCGTGGGAATTGATTTGAATGTTCCAGAAAGGAGTGGATCTGGATTTGGTTTGAACTTCGACCTCAATAAGGAACCAGAAGATGAGGAAGAAGAAGGAAGAGAGGATCAAGCCGAGTGATGTTTTCGTTTCGTAAAATGTTTCAAATTTTTCTATTATCGTTCCAATAATGCCGTGTGTATGTGAGAGTATGCATACAAGAACTCTTCCTTTGGTCCATTGTTTTCTTTCGTTTGTTTATTTGAAGTACTTAATTACTGCTATTTGCATTATTCAAAATAAAAAAAATAAAAATATTATGTTTTCCAATCCAGTTATTCATACAATTGTTTTTCAATTTTAATCAGAAATTCAAGAAATTTACAAGTAATGTTTCTTTGTGATACAGATAAATAAACCAAAAACCAGTAATCGCCTCCACGAAGTTAAGTGGCATACATAATCTCTCAGATAATGAGATTAGTAAATATTTATATACACACATTCTCTACAACAACATGCACAAGAAGCTTTAACAATGGTCAAACCTCAAAAACAAAGTCAGATGAAGAAGACTCCCACAATACAAGGCTTTATAATTTCACAGTTTAGTTGCAGAGTAGTGTATCCCGCGTTGCATTCCCAGTGGTTGCGTTAACCCTAATCGGACAAAGAAAATAAAAACACACAAACAATTTAAGCACATTAGGTAGAAAGATAAGATAGTTTCTAAGAGATAAGGGTGTAAGAATTTTACCCATCTGCGATTTTGCAAAGATATTCTCTTTGATCATCTCTTAAAGGGACATCAGTGAAGTCTAAATCCATTTCAAAAGAATATACACAAAAGTATTAAACTTTTGGTGAAGCTCGAAAGTAATAAAGAAGAAGTGCTTATTGTTATTATGAAAGCTTCTTCTTTCTACCTGCGCCTGTAATGTTTGATCCTTTGAATGATGTGTTTCCAGTTGCAGTGGCTCCTTCTAAGTTAGCGTTTGTTAAATTCACCTACAAGATGTAACATTTAAAGTATTGGCATTAATGTCAAGGATCTTTTGTTTTCCTTAGCTTCATACACATTTAAGCATATACATTGACACATGTAACATCAAATATGACCTTTGTTACGTTTGCCAAGGAGAAATCTGCACCTCGGAGATCAGTTTCAGATAAATCCGCACCTGGATTCACAAGTATGATAAGAGTTAACATTCCTGAATGAGAAGTCAATTTATTACAATTCTTCTACTACCTCGATAAAGAAAAGAGAACAAACCTGTTAGGTCTGCATCAAAGAAGCTAGCACCTAACAACTTTGCACCCTTGAAGTTGGCTTGCCTTAGGATGGACTGTCGAAAGTATCATCAAATAGAGGATAAGAAAGATATAGTGTTCATGGTGATCAATAACAGTCGCCGATAACTGAAGAATATATACCGTCTTGAAGTCCTGCCTGATCAGAGTCTGGCCACTGAAATCCTTTCCAGATAAGTCCTGGCCCCTGGTGACTCCTTGTCCATAAGGACCTCCACCCTTTCAGTTTCATCCAAATCCAATAAAAAACGGTGTATTATAGAACTCAATCTTATAACATCTTAGCAACAATGAGATGCATATAACGAATGCCTGTCATTGTTAGGAAAATACATCTAGCTTCTGAAATCAAAAAGGACTAAAAAATACCATATGCAACAGACACTTTGGTTTCCGTTTTGATGCTACAAAAACTTGGAGAGCAATGTTACATAGTAAACTAAGTACCACATCATTAAATTGCCAATGAAACTGCAGGGAAGACTATTTCAACTTATCATTCCAGTTTTCACCAAAGATAAATGCCTAATATTCACTCTGAATAGATTTCGAATTAGATTGGATGAGAAATTTCCATACATAGTGATCTGATCATCACTTGCTTAAAGATCCAAGCGTTTATATCTTATACCAATTGTGTAACACCACCATATACAAGTCCAATTCTACTTTCTTTACAGAGTACACATTACAGAATACAACTAACGGGAGATTAAAAAGATAAGTTACCTTAAAAGCAAGAGCAGGATCAACAAAGAAGAGAGACGCAGACACAAGAGCAAGTAGGCTTCTTTTTGAAATTTCATTACCTAATGACCAAACCACACTTCCCAAAGGACTAACCACTTCTTTTCCTTCCTGCCCCAAAGACCCACAAACAGAAAACCGCAAAAAGAGTGACTTTCTGGGTTTTGAGTTTCAGTTAACATTACGTTTCAGGGGTTGCAGAAAAGTTTGGAGATTACCTGAGAATGACGAGGAGGACAATAGGAATTACTTGACGACGGAGAATTAGGGAGTAATGACAGAGATGGCTTTGGAGAGATGTTGCAGCAGGAGAACAACGAGACGTTGCTTAGAATTACCATTTTTTGTGGCTTTTGTTTTCCGCTTCACGAATCAACGAAGTCTATTTCAGTGGATGAACCGAAAAGACTGCTGCTTGTGGATAAAATTACCATTTCTCTGAATATTTCCGTTGCAATTTATTACTTGAGAAAAGGCCCACTAATTGGGCTAACTTCGGCCCAACACATAGTTATCCAATTTCTCAGTAGAAGAGAGATCACGTACAAGTCACATGGGTATAACAGCTGTGCACACACAATCCCAAACGCATTGGATCGAGGCTATGATCACAACATCATGGCAAAAGAGTTTTAAGGGCAAATATGTAATTGGAACAGGGAAGTTCGTGTCGCATCAAATGATTGGTGTTCGGTGAGAGAGAGACAATGAGACACGCGCGGGATGGTGCGAAGTTAGGACAATGTATATCTTGTTCTGAGGCTGACACGTGGACACTCTATCACGTGCCTTCCCACGTGAAGAGTCTGGCATTAATTTAAATCTTTTGGATGTTTTTTGGTTCTTCATCTCACTACCCATTTTTTAATCTTTACACATCTTAGTCACGTGGCTCTCACTCCTCCTGTCTCCTTCCTTGCTAGCTTTTTTTTTGAATCTTGCAACTTTCTATTTTTCAGCCTTTTTACTTATTTAGGGTTTCATAAACATTCCTTAACTAAATATATAATATTCCCTCTGCTAAAATTTATAAGATATTTTAGCAAAAAAAAATTGTTTCAATTTATAAGATATTTTAGCAAAAAAATTGTTTCAATTTATAAAATTCTATGCATAATTAAATATATTTAACTATTAATATTCTGCAGAATTTTATATGATTAGTCACATTTATTTAAAATTAAATACCCAAAAAATATTTATTGATAAATTTTAAGTTTCTTAATATACGTATTTTTATCCAGAAAATTTTATATTATGAAACGGAGAAAGTATATTCTAGTTTATATTTTTATAAGTACTAATCTATAACTTAAATTCTCTAAATTTTAAACTCAAGTATACAAAATTATACAATTTTTTGAACTGAACTCTATTGAAAATAAGGAGGGGTTATTCGATAATGCATTTTTAATAGACTTTCATGTATTTTAAGCGGACAAACTATTTAGCTAAAAATATTTTTATTTTATTTTATTATTACATTTACCATTTCGAATAACAAATTTGATTTATAATTAAATATTCTCCAAACTCCTAACCACATCACTTGAGGCAAATACAATTTTTTAGAAAAGACAAAAAAATATAACATTCTTATATTTAATTTATCTCTTAAATCATAATTTAATACTAAATTTTCCCTTATCCAAACAGAAAACTAATATACATTCGACATAACTATATGAAACCGAACTGGCTAAAAATTTAATACCAAAAATGTTTTGATGTAGAAAAAGTTATATGTTTATTCGAAGTAGTATCAGTATAAAATTTTTATGTTTTTTATCAAAAATTAGATAGATAAAATATAATCCATAACATAAATCTCTAAATTAAAAAATTTAGAGTTGAATATTAGTAGAGAAATTGTAAACATAATTTTATTTAACCTCGACCAAATTTCCAATTTCATAGATTTATTTAAACACCGACAATTGTATTCTGATAGAATTCAATCTTGTGCTGGATCACCTAAATAATAATCCTAATAAGAATATATTTAGTTATCATCATTTTCTCAATGCATGTGAACAGCTGTTGTTCTAAATTATCTATTGTCTTCATACTCATGTCCAGCTTAACCTTTATGAACTCTTTTTACAAAGCGTGGCATATGTTACTGATGCAAATTGCACGAATCCCCAAAATAATTTTGTAAGATTCAATCAAATCTTGTAGCGGGCCAAAAATAAATTGACGGCCTTCCCACGTGAACATGTGTAATGATTTCGAGTCAAATGTTAGATACGTCATTACAATCATGTGGTACGTGACATATATAATAATTATTTTGCAATGATTATATTTGTTATGGATGAACTGTACGTATAGCTATATATACCATAGTTGAGTGATCATATCATTAAATAGTAACCCCAATTATAATCGATGGAGTTTGGTAAATTTACAAAACTTATAAAAAATTGGTAATTTACATCATAATATTGTAAAGAGTTTATAATTTAAATGATATCATGTTGAATATGACGAAAAAGTTGTTGAACAACATAGTATAAATTTATAGTTTCTATCATGTCAGAGACAATAAATTGTAAGAAAATTACGTGGGCAGAAAAATATACGCGTATGTAATTACGTGTTAGAAAATCAAGAGTAGTATAGTACTCATACATTTCCTGGTTCTAATTGATTTTCAATTTTTAAAAGCAAGTACATAAGAATGACGATATCGATACTATATCATCGAAGGTGATAATATTAGTCTGAACCTGAATCTAGGAAAAAGAAAAGAGAATTCACATGCAATGGCAGAGTTTTTGCACATGGTTATGGACACACACGTGGGGCCAGATTTTGTCAAAATTATTGAAGCCATAAACTAATGATTAAGTATTAGATTAAGTATTATAAACTATAAAGTTAATAATTTTATATTCATTCATGATTATCTCAGAAACTACTTATTAGTGAAACATGGGCTTTGGCTACTTTGGTCGGTTACGTCGGATCCAAATCTTAGCTGTTTCTTACCAAAGCGGTATGACTATCAATCAAATATTAAAATCCTCGTCATTTTGCTGTATAGCAAAGTTGTCTTCGTAAATAATGACTAAATATATAATTCTACGATTATAAATCAAATACCGAGTTTTTTTCAATGTTGTAATTTGAACGATTTAGCTAATAACTCTAACATTTGAGATTCGATCTTTTCTATTATATTTAATAGATTTTTTAAAAAAGTATAGTGTAAGTTTTAGGATATGATTGATTCAACCATTAATAAAAAAATAATTATAATTAAATAAATTTATGAGAATAATTTGTGGAGAATATAAAATAAAATGTATTTGATCAGATTATACCATCTCAGTAATGTTTTTTTTATCAATTGGATCCATAATATTATATTTATAAAATAAATTCATCAAACTCCTAATAATATTAGGTTAGATAAATGTGATTCTCTAAAATCAAAGTCAAGTGGAGAATGGATGACATGTGAATATTTAATGAATTGAGAAAAACATTTCTTCAATCATCTCTAGAGTTGTATCTAAAAAATATAATTTTCCTTCCTAATATTATTTAGATATCAGAATTTGAATTATGGATAGACTATAGAGAATATTGTGATTATTTGATTATGTGTTTACAACAATGATATTTTTATGTAATTGTATACTTTGTTGAGAAAATTGTAATAGATGACATAAGTTTATGGTATTTAGTTTTACACTATAGCTTCATTGTACACAAAATCAAGACTATTATACCCTTCTCAATTTCTCTTTTTCATTTTTTTCATTCTTTTTTTTCTCTTTTTTTCACTTTATATTTTTCTCACTTTCTCTTTTTTATTCTCTCTAATTACAACAAGCAAATTTTTTAATAATAATAAAACATGTTTTTTCCTTATAGAAGAAGATGTTTTTTTCACATAATTTTGGTGTATATATCAATAAATCAGAAAATGAAAAAATTATTTTTTATCATTTTATTCACAAATTTAATTATTTATTGATAGATCTATGTATATGTGAAACATATATTCAAAAATCAAAAAAAAAAAAATTCATCAACAGTCGTCATTGTTACATGTCACTTTAAACTCTCATGAAGAAGATGAAGATGATTGACAAATTTTCCGATAATAAACCGCTAAATATTATTTTATCCCCTAATAATTATTTTATCCGATAACTATTAGGTAATATAGAAAAAAATAACCGATAACTATTATTTTATCTGATAATTATCCAGTTATCAGTTAACTTATCTGTATTAACGCATAACATATTCGTTAATCAAATATATGATTATCAGATATGAATATCATATAATATATTTGATTTTTTTTAGGATTGAAAGTACGGTGTGTAACTGTGATATCAAATTATTATATGTATTACAATTTTTAATATATAATAATTTATTTATTAGGTAATATAGAAATATTTAACCGATACCTATTATTTTATCTGATAATTATCCAATTATCAGTTAAGTTATCTGTTAACTACTGATTTAAGTTCCATAGTTACCATCATTACTTAACTTCTAATTATCATTTTATTATATAATATATATATTAGCAGGTAATTTATGCGATAACGGTTAATAAATTCGGAGATAAAATATTAAATACATGGACCTCACATTTAATATTTTGTCATCCAAACAAGCAAGTGGTCATTGTTTCAACGTTAATTTGGTATAAATACCCCATGTAAACCATATTATTTACTTAATTTTTAAAATAATATGTCAGTTGCCAAGAATCAGGTGACCCAACTGGTTTGCTCTTGATTTAGCTAGGCACCAAGTAGGGAGTTCGAATCCCACTAACTTTAATTTGAGCATTTAGGCTATGGATCATGTTTTGTTGATCCAAATCTAATGAATAATATTTAAAAAAAAAATGTTAATTTCTTAATTTATTTTCTAAAACATTTTATCTACTTAATTTTCCCTAATTTGTTTTGTTCTTATGTTTCTCTTCTTTAATTTCTCGAAGCCCTAGTAAGTGAACAATTAAGAGCGTGAGATGCACGCGAGAGAAGTAGCACTTGGGATGATAGTACAAGTGAAGAGAGTATCCGATGATTAAAGAGAAGTGGATGTCTGGTCGTAGAGGAACAATATTTACACCGCACGAGTGTGGTCACTAGGGACCACGTGCTGCCACGTTGGCAAGTACTCCACGTGCTTATGCACGTGAATTTCTTCCCATCTCCCACGTGACCTCCATTGCTTCCATTCTACACTCCCCACACCGTCACACGCTTTATTCCCAAATTTCACAAAACTCAATTTCTACTCGAAGCAAATCCAACAGATTTAACACAATAATAAATTATTATTGATCGACTATAATACTAAATATTAACGATTTAACGCACAAATTTTTTCCGACATCATTCCATTTATTATTAGGCTTATTTTTGAGCATCAATATGTACTCCATTATTGATTACCAGAGTGTACCTGGTTTGACAAAAAAGAGAAATACACCATATTACTGATATCATAAAAGATATAGCATGCATGGCCCATAGATCAAAGCAGGAACATGCTTATGTTTTCTATACCGCAGAATATAATTAACAAAATGTAAATTTCTACTTTTTTTCCTTACAACATAAGATTTAAAAGAAATTATTTTTAAATAAAAAATCCGGTTCATAAACCATGTGACTAGTTGAGTTCTGATCCCATATAATTCATGTATAAAGATTTTTCGTAGTTATTACAAACAAAAAAATTGTGTTTATTATCAGACTTAAATAAATCATTATCTCAAAGAAACCAAACCGGAAAAGTTTCTTACAAAGGTCAAGGCAGATTTGAAGAGTCAATGAAAACCATCACTGCATTGATTGAAGATATACGTAGGAAGTCAATACAACAAATTAATTAACAATAAATTAAAAAGCGATGAACGTTATTTAAAATTAATTAAGAAAACCGACCTGTCCTGTCCGTAAGACCGTAACTCTCGAAGAAACTGAAACAGTAATAAAGACAGCATTATCAACAACTTTGAAAATTATTGTTTCGATGACAGTAAGTAGTCGTAAACTTTGCCAGCATTAGTCATTTCCAAATAGTATACGTTTTATCTTTGACTAAACCATGAGACAATCAATGGAAACACTTGAATTTTGCTTTTATATTAGTTGACCAAATTTTGTTTTTTTAACTACTAATCAAATGAGAGTTTTGGAAACAAGAAATTATAAATGAATTTAATACTAACTAGAGACTTGAATGCATGTTGGGTTCATAGGTAAACTTCAAGTCTTAAGTTAACCTCTCTGGTTAAACCACCTATATCATTACGACGTCGTTTTGAGTTCAAACGCTATTTCCTTTCCTCTCCACGCGCTTCAAGTCGCGTCTGTAATTCACGTACGAGTACGACCCTCTAATTTCTTAAGATATTCTTATGTTTAAGAAAATAAAACAATTCATACAAAGATCTTTGTTGTGTTAAATATTTATTTGTTTAGTATCTACAAAGCGTGTGCATTTTGCTTCCCAAAGATTCACCATTCTCACACTCGAAACTTTTTATTTGTCAATTAATTAAATTATTCTAGATAATAATATCAAGTTTGTAAATATAAAAAAATATTATACCAAAACCATTGACAGCTATCAAAATCAATAAAATATCTGAGATTTGTAGGTATTAAAATGTTGACTTCCAGAAAGAAATTGAACAAAAAAAAATCAATTCTAAAAACCTCAACGTATTGAAAATTCGAATAAAACCAAAAAAAAACAAAAAACGTTAAAGAGTTGAATGGAATTATCTAAATTTCTCTATCATTTTTAAATACTCTTTATTTTTATTAAAGCTTGGAATAGTGAATGCATTATGCATAACATTTACATATCATGCTGATCACACAGAAAATAAAAAACTAAAACTAAAATTGAGTATTTTGGTTTTCCAATAACAAATTAGCAATATTTTATCTTACTTTTGTCATCTAAACTTGAATCCAAACCTGAACTATCTAAATATCCAAACGTATCTTAAATTTTATACTTGAATCTAAAACCGAACTCAAACCAAGAACCTAACGGATACTCAGAAACCTAATATTATAGTATTTTTTAGGTTTTTCTAGAGTATTTTATGAATATTTTTTTGATATTTTTAGATATTTTTAAAATATTTGGATATTCAATTATGTTTTAGATATTTTTCAGGTATTTAAAATTATTTTTTTGATATTTTAGAATTTTTTGGATAGTTGAATATTTGGATAATTTTTTGTTCTCTAAATTTGGATATAAACCAAACTAAATTCGAATAAAATCGATTTAAAAATTAAACCGAATGATTATATAATAGGTAATTTAACTAAAAAATAGAATTATATATATATATATTTGTAGAAAATAGTAGAAATATTTAACTCATGTTTAATTAATAAATGCAACTATTTAGGTTGACATAATTAGAAAAAGAAAAGAAAAAGAAAAAGAAAAAGATGTAGGCGTAAAGGATGAGGTAAGTGTATATCCACTTTTCTCTTTTGTTTTGATATGCAACTAATTATTTATTATTTTATTATTATTTTGAACTGCATTTTAATAGGTGAATGGTGATTTCAATTGCAGGTGATTTGGACTGCAAAAAATCTGCATTTGGTCTGAAAAACATTCAGCCCTAAAAGAGAGAAGAGGGAGGAAGCAGGTAACAGTATATATCATGATTGAAATAACAAGGGTCTCTCTGACGCAAAGTCATCATTGAAATCTCAAGCTCCCTCCCTCCCCCACATAACCCTCTCTCTCTCTCTCTCTTCATATCACCTTCTCGGTATGATCTTTTAACCAGCTCTCTTCTACATTGAATAGTTTCTAAAACCCAGAAAATAGCTTTCTCTATTGACAAAATGGGTGAAAGAGATGATGAGTTGGGTCTGAGTCTAAGCTTAGGATTTAGTCAAGCAAAAGAACCATCTTTGAAGTTGAATCTTATGCCTTTGACTACAACTTCTTCTTTTCCTCACATGCAACACAATCAGAATAATAATAGCCATCTTCACAAGATTCATCACAACTCTTGGACTCATTTGTTTCAATCTTCTGGTAAATCTTTCTTTTCTCTAATTTTTTTCAGACTTAATTCAACACTTTCGATGTTCATAAACATGATCGAATGTGTTGAAATTCTTAAATAGTTGAAATTTTTGCTGTAATTTTCATACAGACATACATATCTAATTATCTATGTTTCAGAACAAATCATACATTATACTAAAAGTATTCTTATTGTTACTTGTTTAATAGATATTTTTAGTTTTGGTGATTTTCTTATTTTAAGTTTTTTTTTTTAATTTCTTATTTTAAGTTGAAAACGCATTTTAATTTCAGAGAGAAGCTCCGAAGCCGCTTCATTTCTAAGAGGTTTTGACGTGAACAGAGCTCCGTTATCGGCGGTGACGGTGGGCTTAGAAGAAGACATCGCGGTCGTCTCGTCGCCGAACAGTACAGTCTCGAGTGTGAGTGGTAATAAGAGAAGTGAAAGAGATCTTGCGGCGGCGAGAGGACGAGGAGGAAGAGATGAAAACGAGGCGGAGAGAACTTCATGCTCACGCGGTGGAGGAAGCGAAGATGAAGACGTCGGAAACGGTGACGGATCGAGAAAGAAACTCCGTTTATCAAAAGAACAAGCTCTTGTTCTCGAGGAAACTTTCAAAGAACATAGCACTCTTAATCCGGTTAGTGGCATTTTTCGTAAATTTACTCACTTCTTATAACGTGGACGCCTTTGATCGGCTGATCTTAAAATAATTTATTTTTCGAATTATCTGATTGGACAGAATCAGAAGCTAGCTTTAGCGAAACAGTTGAATCTAAGGACGAGACAAGTGGAAGTGTGGTTTCAGAATCGAAGGGCAAGGTAAAGAAAATTATGTTAATTTCTAAGGGTATTATTGGAAAAATTGATTTGACAAAACCTTAGTAATTGCTATGATGGGGATATAATTGTCCTTTTATGACACAATAAAGAGATTTCAGTTCTGAGTTCTTAAAAGAAAATCCTATTAAGAGATCTCTGTCTTTGTACTGTCACATGGAGTTTTTTTTACTTTTTACAACAGCCTTTAAAGTCATAGTTATGCATGCGTACTTACGTCAAATCTAGTTTATACTTTTTTGTTTTATTTCAATATTATTATTTCAAAAATGTGAAAATAATATGTAAAAGATATGATGATTTTTTGGCTTGAATTGAATCCAACTAGAACAGTTATGCATGATATCATTGAGAGATTAGTAAGTTACGATTATAGATCGAGTTTTGTTAGTCTAATAGTTAAAAAAAAATATTATGAGAGGAATGATTTTGGTCAAATGGTTTTGTTAGTCTAATAGTATTTATGCTATGATATTGTTAGGTGTTTGAGGGTGTTTTTTAGATCAAGTTTTTGTTGATCAAATTGTTTAAAAAGAAAACATTACTATGATTTTGATGTGTATCATGTGTGTATAGGACGAAGCTGAAACAAACGGAGGTTGATTGTGAGTATTTGAAGAGATGTTGTGATAATCTAACGGACGAGAATCGACGGTTAAATAAAGAAGTGTCGGAGTTAAGAGCTTTGAAGTTGTCTCCTCGTGGTTACATGCACATGACTCCTCCTACTACTCTCACTATGTGCCCTTCTTGTGAACGTGTCTCCTCCTCCTCTTCCTCCGTCGCCACCAGTGTAACCGCCACTCATACGGTGGTGGGACGGCCAAGTCCACAGAGATTACCTCCTTGGACTGGTATTCCTCTTCAGCAACGATCAGGTCGCTAGGGATGGTTAGTTTTAGCTTCAATCAATTGAAAATGAAAAGAAAAAGATTTAGCTTGAGAATCTTAACATTGTAAAATATCGTATGGATAAAAATGGTTATAGAGTCTACTAATTTCCTAATTAATTTACATTTCAATTCTCTGTGATATTATATTAATACTTATGGACGCAGTTGAGACCAAATCTTTGGATGAATTTTTGTTTCAAAAATCCTAATTCTTAAGGCCCAAATGAGACTGACATTTGAAAGGTTGTTTTTTACTTATAGGGCTTTGTAAAATCACATCTCATGAAGAAACTAGTCAACTAAATGACAATGATGGATATAGCTTCTTCACATCTAAGTACATTAAATTTTAAACTTGATTTATTGTTGTTGGTCAGAGTGATTCTTTGTCCACTTCTTTCATTTTATTGATTAGAAATTCCAAGTCATCTTTTTGGGTGGAAGTACTTATTGTTTTGTTCTAATTTAGAAATTGTTGCAGATCTTCTAACACTCTTTGAAATTTTTAAAGAAACAAAAGAAAGAATGTTCCAATTTGAGCATAAATCTCATAACAAATGAAATTATCAATAAATAGAAGTAATTCAGAATCTTTATATTGAAATACCCAAAAAAATAGAATTATTGGCCTACCCATCTTTAAGTCCAAAATGAGTAGCTCCTCAAGTTTTTTTACTTGACCCACTTCGCTTCTTCTGTCTTCTTTTGTTTTTGGCCCACATTTTTCAGAACTTCGTATCTTTCTTTTTTTCTTTTTTGCTCAACAAAAGTTCGTATCTTTCAACACCAATATTTTTCAATTTATTAATATAAACAAGAGATTTGGTCTACCATTTTCGTTCAGTTGCTTTTGTAGAGGTTTCTATAATCGGAGTGATTTGGTTTGAGTCAATTTTTCTTCTTAGTAATTTTGTTTAGCTTTTTCTTGTATATGGATCTTTTGGTTTTCTGATTTAAAGCTTAGAATCTGGTAATATTCTCTTATTTTGATGATTTATGTAATTAAATCAGATTAAAGAAAGAAAAAAGCGATTATAAAATTGTCAAACTTTACTATAACTAAGTTTCATCATATTTATAAAACTTTCATTTAACTTAACAAAAAAAGTTCAGACCA